>CM075671.1:91295000-92545000 GCA_037962975.1 Clitoria ternatea
TGGGGATAAAGACAGGGTAGTCTATGCTACATTCATGTTAATGGGAGAAGTTGAGCACTGGTGGACTCATGCGGGGGTAAAGATGACTGCTGATGGAGCGAAGATAGCTTAGGAGCGGTTTAAGATCGAGTTCCTGGCCAAGTATTTCCTTGAGGATATCAAGAGGTAGAAAGAACAAGAGTTCTTCAATCTGAGACAAGGGTTCATGATAGTAAGAGAGTATGCTGCAAAGTTTGACGAGCTAGCAAGGTGTTGTCCTTATTATACCCAGATGAGTGAGGCTTCTCCATGCGCCAAGTTTGAAGGCGGACTACGTCAGGACATCCGTCAGGCAATCTGCTGTCAGTAAATCACCTAGTTCACTACCTTAATGGATAGATATCGTATCTATGAGCATACGTCAGCACAAAAATCAAAAGGAACTTCTAGTTATGGGCTAGAGCTGTGCGCTTTTGACAAGCGACCCCAGAAGGACTTTAGGACTGAGAAGCCTTATTCCCGACCAAATTTCAGTAGACCTAGTGGATTCACGAAGACCCAGAATGACAGGCCACCTATAAGATGCTATGAGTGCGGAGGATCTACCTCATTGGAAACTGCCCTAAGAGAATCTTGACTTGCTACAGTTGTGGGAAGACCAGGCACAAGAGCTTTGTCTACCCTATTCTAAAGAGAAAGGTTAGAGGTCAGATATGATGTCTTACAGCCGTGAAAATAGAGGACCAACTGTTAGTGCATCAGTTAATAATCCCAGAGTGGTGAATCTAAATTGTCAAGGCAGTGGTAATGTTCATCAAAGACTGAGGAATGCTGCAGCAGGCAGGGGTGGAGGCAATGCTAGAGTCTTCACCATGAACAGAGCAGAGGTTACATAAGAGAATGACCTGGTGCAAGGTACATGTTTTATAGGTGAAGTGCTTCTGAATGTGCTATATGAATTTGGAGCCACTCATTCATTCATATATGAAGATTCTATGAAGTATTTGAATTTACCATTGACCCTCTTACCTGGTAGAATGATTGTTGTTATTGTTGCCAATGAACCCATAAGTTCTTCTGTTATATGTATGAATTGCCCTATTACTATTTATGGAAGGTCCTACCAGGTGGACCTGATCTGTTTACCCTTGATTGACCTGGATATTATTTTGGGAATGGATACCAATTGCATCCTAATCGACTGCCACAGTAAGTCTATATCCCATGGAGTCATGATACCTGAGCCCTCTCAGCTCAAGAAGTCTGCATTTGTTGTTGTTACTTAGGAGGTAACTCCGTTCTAATCAGGAGCCTGAGTGTTTATGGCTCTTGCCAGCGCTAAGGGTGAGAGGAAGTTAGAGCCTAATCAGCTTCCAGTTGTTTGAGAATTCCCTGAAGTTTATCCGGAAGATATACCTAGGATACCTCCAAAAAGAGAAATCGAGTTTAGCATCGATATTCTACCTAGTACTGGGCCGATCTCCATCACTCCGTACCGAATGTTGCCAAGGGAATTAGAGGAACTCAAGAAGCAAATTGAAGAATTTCTGGAAAAAGGAATGATTCAACCCAACGTTTTGCCATGGGGAGCTCTAGTGTAGTTGGTAAAGAAGAAGGACAGCAATATGCGTCTGTGTGTGGACTACTGCCAGCTGAAAAAGGTCACAACCAAGAATCGGTATCCTCTTTCGCACATTGATGATTTCATGGATTAGCTGCGAGGAGAAGTCGTCTTCTCTAAGTTTGATTTGAGGTCAGGCTACCACCAGATTCGAGTAAAGAAAGAAGACATCCCTAAGATGGCATTTCGAACTCGCTACAGTCACTACGAGTATCTTGTCATGCCTTTTGGAGTCACGAACGCACCCGCTATTTTCATGGATTATATGAACCGCATCTTCCACCCATATCTCGACAAATTCGTGGTCATGTTCATCAACAATATTTTGGTATACTCCAAGAGTGATGAAGAGCATAAAGAACACCTTTGGACTATACTGAACACGTTATGTGCAAGGAAGTTATACATGAAGCTGTCCAAGTATGAGTTCTAGCTGAGAGAAGTGTAATTCCTTAGTCATGTTATTTCAACAGAGGGTAAACAGTGGATCCTGTTAAGATTCAGGCAGTACTGCAGTGGGAAAGGCCGAAAAGCATAACAGAAATCCGTAGTTTCTTGGGTCTTGCTGATTATTATCGCAGATTTATCAAGAATTTCTCTTGGATAGCTGCACCTTTGACTAAATTGACTCACAAGGATCAACCTTTCGTGTGGAGCGACAAGTGCGAGAACAATTTCCTGGAGCTTAGAAAGAAGTTGACCAGTGTACCAATTTTGATTTTTCCTGATCCTACTAAGTCATATGAAGTATATTGTGATGCATCTAGACAAAGATTAGGATGTGTGCTGGTGCAAGAGAGAAAAGTGGTGGCTTACGCGTCTCTTCAGTTGAGACCCCATGAAGTAAATTATCCGACGCATAACTTGGAATTGACTGGAGTTGTTTTTGCTTTAATTTCTTCCTAGGCTTGTAGATCAAACAGACTGATTATAGTATTTTTATCCATCAACAAAAATACACCAAGGAGTTGCTCAAAAAGTTTAAAATGGCTTATTCTAAGTCCATGAGCACTTCTATGCATCCAAACTACATAATTAATAAAGATGAATGTGGTACATCAGTGGATCAGACCTTATATAGAGGAATGATAGGTTCACTTTTATACCTCACATCCAGTAGACTAGATATAATGTTTAGCATTTGCATATGTGCAAGATATCAATCAAACCCCAAGGAATCACACTTGTTTGTTGTGAAAAGGATTCTAAGATATCTTGTTGAAACCACTAACCTTGGGCTGTACTACAAAAGAATAAACTTTTTTTCTCTATTTGGATATTGTGATGTAGATTTTGCAGGAGATAGAGTAGAAAGAAAAAGCATAAGTGACAGATGTCATTTTCTTAGCAAAAGTCTGATATCATAGGGAAGTAAAAAGCAGAATTCAATTACACTCTTAACAGCAGAAGCTGAGTATATGTCTGCAGCAGGATGTTGCTCTTAATTTCTTTGGATAAAGTATCAACTTGAAGATTATTCAATCAAAGAAGAAGAAATCCTTATGTTTTGTGACAACACAAGTGCAATAAATCTCTCAAAGAATCCCCTTCAGCATTCCAAAGCAAAGCATATAGAAGTGAAGTATCGCTTCATCAGAGATTATGTACAAAAAAAGGTTCTGGATATGAAGTTTATGGATACAGACCATCAATAGGCAGAGATCTTCATAAAGCCTTTGGCTAAGGCCAGGTTTGCTTTCATTAAGTATTTAAACTTAAGAAATATTACTTGAATATGTTTGTTCTAAATGTTGTGTTACTTCAAAAGTATGAATGCATGAAAAGTCTGGGTCTGATGTTGTTTGCTTTAGTTGCTTAATAAGTTTGAACCCACAATTATATGCTTCTACTTTTTTTGAGAGGAAAAAGGTTAAATCTTTTAGTATTCGTGGTAACTGAAAACGTTTCACATTTTATTGTCTTTTACTCTAAAATGTACAACATGACAGCAGTTAATACCCTTTTGTATAATTGCCACCTGAAACGTGCTTTCTCTCTCCTTACTAGTGGATAGTTGTTGCCTTTTAAATAAGTGGTTTTTCACTTCATTTCCTACCTTGTGAAAACCCTTCTAGTTTTTCTTCATCCAAAAGCAACTCTCTTTAAGCATCAATCATGGCATCTAAACTCTCTGTTAGAGATATTGTGGACTCTTCATACTTTCACCCTGGGCAGCACAAATTGGATGGAAGAGGTATTACAACTGAAATAGATGGACTTGGTTGGACCAACTTTTGTGTTGATAGGGAACCTTACTCTCTGTAACACCCTCGGTTAGATAAGACAAATCCTTCTGTAGGTTCATCACATTTAACTGAGAGTGTTAACAGTTCTTAGAAAAAGTGAATTTTTTTTTTTTAAATAAATACGTGGCAGATCAGCGGAAGTAATATTGTATATATCACATAGTCATTCATAAACTGTAAATAATTGTACTCTTAACAGAATGGGGCACGCAGGCACCCTTAAATATTATACAGTCATCCGGTGTCTAATTATAAATATTCTATCCTTAATGATTGTTCTCAATGGGTTCAGCGTATTGCTGATCTTCACACTCGGGTTCTTGAGTTTCTAATTCCTCTGAAAAATGTTCAACAGTAAGGGTGAGTATAACCCAAGACCCTGAAGGTTACCCGGTGCGGACATAATCCAGTTAACAGATAATATCACATAATCATACAATTAACATGTTCAAAATTATAACAATCAATTATGTTGTCATGGAATGCATGAGTTGAATTTATTATGATTTATCTTTGGTTAAGTCTCATGATGCATGTGGGCCCAATAAATCATTTCTTCTTCTCATTCTTTGGAATATCTCCATTCCATTTTCTAGAGCGATCAGGGTCCGCCCAAGCTCCCATAGGGTACGAATGAACTCATTGGTTCTCATCATTGATTTATATATTTTTGGAGCTTGGATCCCTACGATCATAGTTACACTCCGTCATTTAGTCAAAGTACACTAGAATTGCATCGTCTCACCCGGCTATCAGGCGCGACTCTGATGCCATTGGGTTTCCGTTCCAGTTGTACTCCCAAGATCTTCATGGAGATCGAACGTGAATGTCCTCCAGCGTACCAGGTGTATGCTCTAGATAATTTTTCTCCTTCAAAAATATTTTCATGATGCAAAGTGCATTATTTAAGTTTTATCATTACTTTGATCCCTAGGTATCTATGTGATTCCAGCCTCGTAATATTCATGTTGTTAGGTCCACCATTTTTTAAGACGTTGTAAATTATTTTTATTATTTTATTTATTATTATTCAAGAAAATATATCAGTTATATCTTGGCTAAAATAATGTTTTGTTTAAAGAATAAGTAGTTTGTTCCTTATTTCATTATTCATAACTTAAACAATAATATTAGTTATAATAATAATAATAATAATAATAATAATAATAATAATAATAATAATAATAAGGCATCGTCTGTTATAAAAAAAATGAAATAAAAGGAAAAATAAATAGAGAGAATAAGGCGGCAGGGCCGTCTATTATAATATAGATAAGCAGAAATAAAAAGAAAGATAAATGCAAAGAATAAGGCGGCAGAGCCAGCCAATATATTCAATAAAATAAATGATATAAATTAAATAAAAATAAAATGTTAAGAATAAGGCGGCAGAGCCGTCCATTATAATATAGATAGGCGGAAATAAAAGGAAAGATAAATACAGAGAATAAGGCGGCAGAGCCAGCCAATATATTCAAATAAATAAATGACATAAATTAAATAAAATAAAATGTTAAGAATAAGGCGGCAGAGCCGTCCATTATAATATAGATAGGCGGAAATAAAAGGAAAGATAAATACAGAGAATAAGGCGGCAGAGCCGTCCATTAAGCTTAATAGTAAATAATAATAATAATAATAATAATAATAATAACAATAAATATAATAATAATAATAATAATAATAATAATCATAATAATGATAATAATAATAATAATAATCATATTCATAATCATAATTATAATCTTAATCATAATAATAGCAACAATGATATAAATGGTGATCATCCATCCTTATTTCCTTGTTTATCTTATCTTTCTAAACTTCCTTACTGGAATCCACATAGGCACCCATGGTTCTTAATATTTTCACAATCCAATACAGATCATATATTTTCACAATTTAACACCGATCATATCATTCAATCATCATGATTAATAATAATTAACACAGACAATTAATCATATACATAAAATATATATAACAAATATATAACAATTAAGGCATTTAATTCACAATAAAACCGAATCTGTCCTGAAAAGGTGAGGACCCAAGGTACCTTAACCCTTTCCTTTCACTCAGATTTCCCCAGAATACCCGAGAATATACCCCCCTTACCTCAGATGTCGTATTTTTTTTTTGATACTAGATGAGAGGGAGAGAATCCAACTTTCAAACCGTAGCTCCAATCGATGATCTATCTCCGTAGTTAGACTTTACGTGATTTTGGTGAAGAACAGAGGTGGTTTAGTGTCAATAGAGGAGAGAGAGGGAGAGAGAGAGAGAGAAGGGCTGCATGAAGTGGGAGAGAAAGAGTGGTGCAGCTTTTGAAGAGGGGTGATGCCATATTTATAGAAAAATCTGGCCACCGGGTCTAAATTTAATTGGTACCGGTTTTGAATAGTTAATTTTAAAAGAAAACAAAAAGTTACTTATAGTTGCGGTTAGAATCTGAAAAAATTTCCAACATGAAAGTTGTAGATCGGCTCTTTCTCTTTGAAACGATATATGGTATGCAAAAATCTGACACCCGGAGCAAAAGTTACGCCAAAAACAGAGAAAAATGGGAGTTGGTGTAATAGTTCTTTTTTGAAAGATAATTCTGCCACGCAAAATCTGTTGGGAATTAGCCTTTCATTTCTTCACGAAAGTTGTAGGATTTTTCGATACGAAACCATGAAAAAAAGAACGAAGTCATTTCGACATCGTATGAGAGAGATATTCGCGTTTTTCTATAGGAGTTACTATTCCTGCGAAAATCACTATTTCTCTAAAAATTTTCGCTTTTCGGGGATGATCGAGCAAGAACTAGCTTTCAGGTTCTTCACGAGAATTGTAGAGGGATTTAATACGAGAACATAAAAATTACAACGAACTGATTCTGAGCTCGTATGATTTTTCTAAGAATTTAACAAGATTAAATAACGTTTTTTTTCAAGTTTGGTAATGATAGATCACGAAATAGAGTTTGAGGCTAGAAATAGAGTTTGTCAGGTTTTTCATAACAACGAAACCGAGATTAAAATTTCTTAATTTCGACCTCATATGAAAAAGTTATGCCCAAAACAGGAAAGATATTTTAGTTGAATTCAGAGGTTCCTATTTAACTAGATAAGTTTTTCCAAGAAACGAGGTTGATGAGGTCTGAATTAAAGTTTTGGCTCTTCAGGAAAAGTGTTTGATTTGTCAAAACAGTTCATTAGGGACTGTCCATACTGAAATCGGATATCCCCAAAGTGTAGAAATAGACAATTGTGGATCTCTTTTCGGTATGAATCGAATGTCTAGGAATTGACTTGATGAATGATGGTACAAGTCTAATTAGTTTACTAAATTAGTGTTAGATATAGGATTAGATTATCAATTCTTGACTACATGTAGAGTCCCTTATTTACTTATTATCACTTACAAAACTTCCATACTTCAAAAATTACAAGGGTAAAACTGTTTCTAAAAACAGGGATGTTACATTCTCCTCCCCTTTTAGGAATTTCGTCCTGAAATTCAAAGTTAAAACAATTGAGGGTACAATTCTCTCATTTTCTCCTCAATTTCCCAAGTAGCATCCCCATCATCTGTCTGACTCCAAACTACCTTGACCAAAGGGATTTCCTTGCCTCTTAACTGTTTGAGACGTCGGTCAACAATCTTCACTGGCGATACTTCATAGGTGAGATTTTCCTTCAGAATAAACTGATCTGGTCTCAGGACATGATCAGGGCTTGGCACATATTTACGGAGCTGGGAGACATGAAAGACATTGTGAAGGTTTGTTAGCTCGGGTGGCAGAGCAATACGGTAGGCATGAGTTCCTATCTTTTGCAGAATCTGATAGGGTCCTACGTATCTGGGGCTTAACTTCTTGGCCTTCAAAGCTCTTCCTACTCCAGTGGTAGGGGTAACTTTGAGAAAAATATGATCTCCCTCCTCAAACTCCAATGGCTTCCGACGTTTGTCGTAGTAACTCTTTTGTCTATCTTGCGAAGCCTTCATTGCCATTTGAATCCTCTAAACTTGTTCTGTTGTCTTTTGAACAATCTCTGGTCCAATTATTGTTTTCTCACCAGTTTCATACCAACATAAAGGTGTACGGCATTTTCTTCCATACAAAGCCTCATAAGGGGCCATTCCGATGCTAGCATGATAGCTGTTGTTGTAAGTGAACTCAATAAGTGGGAGATATTCTTGCCAACTTCCCCCATGTTCTAAGACACAAAGACGTAACAAATCTTCAAGAGTTTTGATCGTCCTTTCTGATTGTCCGTCTGTCTGTGGGTGATATGCGGAACTTAACTTCAGACGAGTTCCCAGAGCTTGTTGCAGGCTCTTCCAAAATTGTGATGTAAAACGAGGATCTCGGTCAGACACAATTGCAGTGGGTGTTCCATGTAATCGTACGATTTCCTTGATATAGATCTGAGTGAGTTTCTCTAGGGAATACTTCATATTGACAGGAATAAAGTGAGCGGTCTTTGTTAATCGATCCACGATTACCCAAATGGCATCATATCCAGCTGATGTTCTGGGAAATCCAGTCACGAAGTCCATAGCAATCTCATCCCATTTCCATTCTGGAATATCCAAAGGACGAAGGGTTCCACTTGGTCGTTGTTGTTCTGCCTTTACCTTCTGACACATCAGACAAGCTGTCACATGCTCAGCGATATCCTTTTTCATTCCTTGCCACCAGAATAATTTCTTCAAGTCCTGGTACATCTTGGTTGATCCTGGGTGGATGCTGTATTTACTTTTGTGTGCTTCATCCAGGATGGATCTTTTAAGATCTGTGTTGACTGGAATACAGAGTCTCTGTTGATACCTGATCACCCCATGTTCATCTTTGCTAAACTCTGAGACTCCTTCTTTTGTCTTTTCTGCTAGATCTTGTAATTCCTGATCATTGGTTTGAGCTTCTTTGATTTGTTCCAAGAAATCATTGGAAATCCTTAGCATTCCAACCATAAGGCTTCCTCTTTTTGGTGTTACTGCTAGGTTCAAATCGCGAAACTGTTCAATCAGTTCTAACTCCTTTGTCATCATATATGATAGACGTAAAGCCTTTCTGCTGAGTGCATCAGCCACAACATTTGCCTTCCCAGGATGATATCAGAGCTCAAAATCATAATCTTTGATAAATTCCATCCATCTACGTTGTCGCATATTTAACTCCTTCTGGTCGAATAGATACTTCAAGCTTTTGTGATCACTGAAGACTTCAAAGTATGTACCATACAAGTAGTGTCTCCAGATTTTCAAGGCAAACACAACTGCAGCTAATTCCAAGTCATGTGTGGGATAATTAACTTCATGCGTTCTTAGCTGTCTTGAAGCATAAGCAACAACCTTTCTTTCTTGCATTAGGACACATCCTAGTCCTTGTCTTGACGCATCACAATACACTTCATATGGCTTGGCAGGATCTGGCAAAATTAAGACAGGTGCACTAGTGAGTCGTTGGCGTAACTCCGTAAAACTGCTTTCGCATCTGTCAGTCCATTCAAATGGTTGATCTTTACGAGTCAGCTTAGTTAAAGGTGCTGCAATTCGAGAGAAATTCTCGATGAATCGACGATAATATCCAGCCAGTCCAAGGAAACTGCGGATTTCTGTCACATTCTTGGGTTGTTCCCAATTTAGTACAGCTTCTACCTTTGTAGGATCCACAGCAATTCCTTCCTTAGAGATGACATGTCCTAAGAATTTCACTTCTGTCAAACAGAATTCACATTTTGAAAACTTAGCGTACAATTGCCTTGCACACAAAGTGTTTAGAACAATTCGAAGATGCTCCTCGTGTTCCTCATGACTCTTGGAGTAGACGAGAATATCGTCAATGAATACAACCACGAATTTGTCCAAGTACTCATGGAAGATTCGATTCATGTATCCCATAAATACTGCAGGTGCATTTGTAACTCCAAAGGGCATAACAAGATACTCATAGTGCCCATATCGTGTTCTGAATGCCGTTTTGGGTACATCGTCTTTCTTTACCCTGATTTGATGATAGCCTGATCGCAGATCAATCTTTGAGAAGATAGTGGCTCCTCGTAATTGGTCCATTAAATCATCAATTCTTGGGAGAGGGTATCGGTTCTTGATCATAGCTTTATTCAACTGACGATAGTCAACACATAACCGCATACTACCATCCTTCTTTTTGACTAGAAGAACTGGTGCTCCCCAAGGTGAGACACTGGGTCTGATCATTCCTTTTTATAAAAGTTCTTCTATTTGCTCCTTAAGTTCACTGAGTTCCTTGGGTGACATTCGGTAAGGAGCAATAGAGATCGGTCCCGCGCCCGGTATAATATCAATACTGAACTCAATTTCTCGTTCTGGAGGTAGCTCACGTATATCATCAGGAAAAACTTCTGGGAATTCTTGAACAACAGGAATTTGATCAATTTGAGGAGTGACCTTACTTTCAATTTCAGTAAGGATCATGTATAGTTGGACTTCCTTTGCTGGAATTACCTTTTCTGAGTCAACAGGACAAGAATCAATGTCTTGATCACAGTGTGATGTAGTAGACCCGAGAGAAATGGATCTATTATGACAGTCAATTAGAATATGGTTGGCAGCAAGCCAATTCATTCCTAGAACAATATCTAGATCAATCAAAGGCAAACATATCAGATCTACTTGATAAGCTTTCCCTTCGATGTTGAGTGGGCATTTCGAACATATATAAGAAGGGCAAATGGGCTTATTGGCGGCGGTTGTGACAATCATTTGATAGGGCAGAGAGGTTGTAGGAAGCTTTAAATGTTTTACACAATTCTCAGATATGAAAGAGTGAGTGGCTCCTGAATCATATAATACATTCAATAGAGTGCTTCCTATAAAACATGTACCTTGCACAAGGTCGTTCCCTTGTGATATTTCCGCACCATTCATAGTAAAAACTCTGGCATTTCCTCCTTGTCTTCCTGTCGAGCCATTCCCAGGCCTTCTAGGATTATTGTTCTGATTGGAATTATTGCCGCGGTGAACATTCTGCATCCTTGGGGCATTGTTTGTAGAGGTGTTTGTAGCAAATCCTCCACTTTCTTGACCCGTAGGTCGTACTGCCTGCTTTTGAGTCACTTGTTGTTGGTTGTTATTATTTCTGTACCAACAGTCAGCATCACGATGTCCAATCCGTCCACAAATTGTGCAGTTTCTACTGCTTTGGGTCTCCTGACCTCTAGGAGGAATTCGGTTGGCTGAGTTGAAAGGTCGGAAATATGGCCGATCTGTTCGGAAATCCCTCCTTTGCTGTCGATCTGGCATACGTCGTTCTGGCCCATGATTAGACGTTCCAGGTCGTCGAAGATTAGAGGTGTTCTCAAATATGCGGCATCTGTCAACCAAAGTAGTGAATTGTGTAATTTGTTGGCAACATATGGTTTGACGAATCTCTTGCCGTAATCCAGCTTCAAACTTCGCGCACCTTGACGCTTCTCCCATGTGGGTGTAGTAGGGACAACATTTTGCCAATTCATCAAATTTAGCAGCGTACTCCCCAACAGTCATATTACCTTGTTTCAGATTGAAGAATTCCTGCTCTTTCTGTCTCCTTATGTCTTCAGGGAAATATTTGGCGAGGAACTCTGTCTTGAATCGTCCCCAAGTAATGATATGCCCATCAGTAGCTAGTCTGATTCTAGCATGAGTCCACCAGTGTTCTGCTTCTCCAACCAGCATAAAGACAGCAAAGGTTACACAATCCTCATCAGAACATCGCATAGCGGCAAAAATCTTTTCAAGGTGTTCAATCCATAGTTGTGCTCCTTCTGGATTGAAGCCTCCTTTGAACTGCGTAGGATTATTCCTTTGAAAATCAGCTAATCCCTGTCTGGCAGAAGCATGAGGTAACTCTTGTCGTTCTATTACCTCCACAATTCTGGTAAGAAGATTCTCCATCACATGATTGTTATTTTGGCGTGCCATGAGGAATTTGCTGAAAGAATATCAACAAATAGATTCAGGGTATGCGTTATGTGGAGCATTCCACATAGGATATTTAGTCTTAGGAGTGTTATAGACTGTTCGATATTTCTATCAGAGTACGTGGAAACCTAATGGTCCACTCCACAAGCTTAATGAATCGACTATGCTCTGATACCACCAATGTAACACCCTCGGTTAGATAAGACAAATCCTTCTGTAGGTTCATCACATTTAACTGAGAGTGTTAACAGTTCTTAGAAAAAGTGAATTTTTTTTTTTAAAATAAATACGTGGCAGATCAGCGGAAGTAATATTGTATATATCACATAGTCATTCATAAACTGTAAATAATTGTACTCTTAACAGAATGGGGCACGCAGGCACCCTTAAATATTATACAGTCATCCGGTGTCTAATTATAAATATTCTATCCTTAATGATTGTTCTCAATGGGTTCAGCGTATTGCTGATCTTCACACTCAGGTTCTTGAGTTTCTAATTCCTCTGAAAAATGTTCAACAGTAAGGGTGAGTATAACCCAAGACCCTGAAGGTTACCCGGTGCGGACATAATCCAGTTAACAGATAATATCACATAATCATACAATTAACATGTTCAAAATTATAACAATCAATTATGTTGTCATGGAATGCATGAGTTGAATTTATTATGATTTATCTTTGGTTAAGTCTCATGATGCATGTGGGCCCAATAAATCATTTCTTCTTCTCATTCTTTGGAATATCTCCATTCCATTTTCTAGAGCGATCAGGGTCCGCCCAAGCTCCCATAGGGTACGAATGAACTCATTGGTTCTCATCATTGATTTATATATTTTTGGAGCTTGGATCCCTACGATCATAGTTACACTCCGTCATTTAGTCAAAGTACACTAGAATTGCATCGTCTCACCCGGCTATCAGGCGCGACTCTGATGCCATTGGGTTTCCGTTCCAGTTGTACTCCCAAGATCTTCATAGAGATCGAACGTGAATGTCCTCCAGCGTACCAGGTGTATGCTCTAGATAATTTTTCTCCTTCAAAAATATTTTCATGATGCAAAGTGCATTATTTAAGTTTTATCATTACTTTGATCCCTAGGTATCTATGTGATTCCAGCCTCGTAATATTCATGTTGTTAGGTCCACCATTTTTTAAGACGTTGTAAATTATTTTTATTATTTTATTTATTATTATTCAAGAAAATATATCAGTTATATCTTGGCTAAAATAATGTTTCGTTTAAAGAATAAGTAGTTTGTTCCTTATTTCATTATTCATAACTTAAACAATAATATTAGTTATAATAATAATAATAATAATAATAATAATAATAATAATAATAATAATAATAATAATAATAATAATAATAAGGCATCGTCTGTTATAAAAAAAAATGAAATAAAAGGAAAAATAAATAGAGAGAATAAGGCGGCAGGGCCGTCTATTATAATATAGATAAGCAGAAATAAAAAGAAAGATAAATGCAAAGAATAAGGCGGCAGAGCCAGCCAATATATTCAATAAAATAAATGATATAAATTAAATAAAAATAAAATGTTAAGAATAAGGCGGCAGAGCCGTCCATTATAATATAGATAGGCGGAAATAAAAGGAAAGATAAATATAGAGAATAAGGCGGCAGAGCCAGCCAATATATTCAAATAAATAAATGACATAAATTAAATAAAATAAAATGTTAAGAATAAGGCGGCAGAGCCGTCCATTATAATATAGATAGGCGGAAATAAAAGGAAAGATAAATACAGAGAATAAGGCGGCAGAGCCGTCCATTAAGCTTAATAGTAAATAATAATAATAATAATAATAATAACAATAAATATAATAATAATAATAATAATAATAATAATAATAATCATAATAATGATAATAATAATAATAATAATCATATTCATAATCATAATTATAATCTTAATCATAATAATAGCAACAATGATATAAATGGTGATCATCCATCCTTATTTCCTTGTTTATCTTATCTTTCTAAACTTCCTTACTGGAATCCACATAGGCACCCATGGTTCTTAATATTTTCACAATCCAATACAGATCATATATTTTCACAATTTAACACCGATCATATCATTCAATCATCATGATTAATAATAATTAACACAGACAATTAATCATATACATAAAATATATATAACAAATATATAACAATTAAGGCATTTAATTCACAATAAAACCGAATCTGTCCTGAAAAGGTGAGGACCCAAGGTACCTTAACCCTTTCCTTTCACTCAGATTTCCCCAGAATACCCGAGAATATACCCCCCTTACCTCAGATGTCGTATTTTTTTTTTGATACTAGATGAGAGGGAGAGAATCCAACTTTCAAACCGTAGCTCCAATCGATGATCTATCTCCGTAGTTAGACTTTACGTGATTTTGGTGAAGAACAGAGGTGGTTTAGTGTCAATAGAGGAGAGAGAGGGAGAGAGAGAGAGAGAAGGGCTGCATGAAGTGGGAGAGAAAGAGTGGTGCAGCTTTTGAAGAGGGGTGATGCCATATTTATAGAAAAATCTGGCCACCGGGTCTAAATTTAATTGGTACCGGTTTTGAATAGTTAATTTTAAAAGAAAACAAAAAGTTACTTATAGTTGCGGTTAGAATCTGAAAAAATTTCCAACATGAAAGTTGTAGATCGGCTCTTTCTCTTTGAAACGATATATGGTATGCAAAAATCTGACACCCGGAGCAAAAGTTACGCCAAAAACAGAGAAAAATGGGAGTTGGTGTAATAGTTCTTTTTTGAAAGATAATTCTGCCACGCAAAATCTGTTGGGAATTAGCCTTTCATTTCTTCACGAAAGTTGTAGGATTTTTCGATACGAAACCATGAAAAAAAGAACGAAGTCATTTCGACATCGTATGAGAGAGATATTCGCGTTTTTCTATAGGAGTTACTATTCCTGCGAAAATCACTATTTCTCTAAAAATTTTCGCTTTTCGGGGATGATCGAGCAAGAACTAGCTTTCAGGTTCTTCACGAGAATTGTAGAGGGATTTAATACGAGAACATAAAAATTACAACGAACTGATTCTGAGCTCGTATGATTTTTCTAAGAATTTAACAAGATTAAATAACGTTTTTTTTCAAGTTTGGTAATGATAGATCACGAAATAGAGTTTGAGGCTAGAAATAGAGTTTGTCAGGTTTTTCATAACAACGAAACCGAGATTAAAATTTCTTAATTTCGACCTCATATGAAAAAGTTATGCCCAAAACAGGAAAGATATTTTAGTTGAATTCAGAGGTTCCTATTTAACTAGATAAGTTTTTCCAAGAAACGAGGTTGATGAGGTCTGAATTAAAGTTTTGGCTCTTCAGGAAAAGTGTTTGATTTGTCAAAACAGTTCATTAGGGACTGTCCATACTGAAATCGGATATCCCCAAAGTGTAGAAATAGACAATTGTGGATCTCTTTTCGGTATGAATCGAATGTCTAGGAATTGACTTGATGAATGATGGTACAAGTCTAATTAGTTTACTAAATTAGTGTTAGATATAGGATTAGATTATCAATTCTTGACTACATGTAGAGTCCCTTATTTACTTATTATCACTTACAAAACTTCCATACTTCAAAAATTACAAGGGTAAAACTGTTTCTAAAAACAGGGATGTTACACTCTCCCTCTCTTGTGTTGGAATTTTGGAAGAGTATCACAGTGGACAAGTCCAAGTTCATCATTTTAGGGAAGCTTAAGGGGAAGAATATTGAAATATCTGAAGACATCATTGTTACCGCCACTAGATGTCCCTCTCTTGGTAATGTGTTTGTTGATGATTTTGAGTTTGAAGTGGTCTCTGAACTGGAAATCAATAAGTTGTTGTATAGAACCACTCACCCAGCCAAGTCTATTTTTGGGAACCTCCTTCCAAAGGTCAAAATGCTTCACCTTGTCATGAGGCAAGTATTTTGCACTGTTACCAAGCTGGACAGGTTTTGCATGTACCACATGCTTATGAAGGAGAAAGTCAGTCTGCCTAATGTCATCATGACATACCTCATCTCATTAGTAGGGAAGAAGTAATAAAATCCCTACCAAGTTGTATTGATGAAAGTATTTGCACTAGAGAATGTACAAACTCAAATAGTAAGTGATTTGGTGAGTAATCTTTTGACCTTCTCACCTCTGCTAGATCAGACCTTGGAAAGGTCCATCCCAACACTTGTTTAAAAGAAAAGGACTGCCCCTGTAGTTATTAAGAAGAGAAAGTTTGAGGAAAAACCAATGAAGCCTACACCAAAAAGAAAGAGTGACAGATTTAAGCTGCTTGCCAAGAAATCTAAAAGATTAGTCTTGGATGATTCTGATGAGCCTGAAAGTTCAAATTCACCTCTGGATATCAAGCCAGAATCTGTTGCTCCTTTCTCCCCTATTAAGAATTTTGTGCCAGTTCCTAAAGGCATAAAGGATGTTGAGAAATCATCAAATTTTGATGATAATATAACTATCAATAAACTGTAGAGCAAAAAGAAGTAAGTTTCTCAAGCTTCTTTTCAGCAGCAATAACAACCTCAGCAGCAACAGACCCCATCTTCTCTCACTACTTAAGCTTGTAAGCAGTTTATGAATGTTTTTACTGCATTACATCCTTTTATGTCTGTTCATGGATGGACTGGTACTATATGGCAAGCCAAGTACCAGGAACTCAGATCTGCCTACTTGAATGCTATGAGAGCAAACAAGGAAGAATTAATGAAATGTGGTGGTTATCTTAGCTTTTCCTGGTATCAAATTCATTGTTGGTCACCTCAAAAGTTTTCCAAAATATGATATTTTAAAGTGGAACCACATAGATTGGATCAACAGATTTTATAAAGTTGTTGGTGGATTTCAAAGTGAGCAGACCAATTTCAAGGCCAAGGTTGTAGGGAAGAGAAAGAGGACTGACAATGAGTCTGAATCTAGTCTGAAGAGAGTAAAGTCTAATTTTGTGAGCAGTCTATCCTAACCTGAGTTTACCTCATCCTCCCAACTAGAACAGACCTCCCAGCCAAACCAGACTAACCAGATCTCACCTGAACTTAGACTTGCACTTATCCTTGTTCCTTAACCACCCTCTCCTCCCACACCACTTAAATGTTACCCCGTTCATCTCATTACCACTAGAGCATCTCTTTTCAGAAACTTTAAACTCACCTTTGATGAAGGAGACTTAGGCTATTATCACCCTTCTAACTTAGCCATTGTCAAAGCCCCTGGTTTTGATAAAAGGAAAGTTTATATCTTTCCTTCTGCCCCTAGCTATGTTTCCCTATGACCTATGAAAAACTCATGAACTACCCCAACCTTCTCTCCAAAATAGACATTGCTATATATTTTACTCTCCAGGCTAAAGAGACTTGTGTCAAGAGGGATATGAGACAAAGGTTGCAGCATCATAAGTTTCACAGAGTAATGGTCCCTGGGAAGAAAATTCTGATTGCTCTATATTGTTTGCAACCTCCAGCTATCAGGATTCAGTTAGGTAGGATAAAGCAACCCATGCTCCCCAAGTATAAGAATCATTATATGTGTCATCTCAGACCTCATGAGCTTCCTAAAGACTCTTTAAAAAGTATTCTGACTGCTCCTAACCCTACAGAAGAGCATGTTAATGCCCTTTGGTGCCATTATCTATGGACAATTAGAGAAGAATAATCTTATTCTGAACCCTTTATTCTTGACTAGCCTCTCTTTCTTTATCATCCTTCTATTATTTACTTTCAGTTCTTTAATATCTTTATCTTTCAGTCTCGTTTCTTAATCCTTGTTTCTACAGTTGTCTCCCTCCTTATTGTTTCTACCCCATCCTGTGGTTTAACCCTTTGATCCTCTATGATGTCCCTTCTCTTTGTTGATAACAAAAAAGGGAGAACATAGAAGTCTTTTATGGGTATAGTTTTAAGAAGTCTGCATCTATAGTTTGTTTTGTATGATTAGTTTGTTATGAATAAATTGTATTGATCCTTTACCACATTATCAATGAAGCTTTTTGAATGCTATGATATATGATATTTTCTTTAAACTTGCATGACATAATCTTATATCAAGATGTTCTGAGTATGAATTTTAATTGCTCTAATCTTACATGGTCTATCTAATGCTCTGATAAGAAAATAAAATGTTACTTGTCAAATGAACTAATATCTAGTAAATTCTTTAAAGCTTTGATCTTCTTAAAAATCTCAAGAATGTTTTAGCTCTAAAACATTCTCAAAGCATACATACAAGAATGTATATGCTCTAATATTACTTACACATAATTTCCTATATGTATGCTTTGATATGAAATATGATCAAGTGTTTTGATAATATACAAGTTTTTAAAAGTACTATCTGAATCATCCTCCTTTCTACTCAAATTATCCTAGTCTTCATTTATGAAAAAGAAATTATGTGTATTATCAATAAATAGGGGAGATTATTGAGAGCAAGTCTGGTTGGAAAAGTTATCCCTGGACTAGACCCTAAATTGCGTTATTATAACCAGACCCTAGGATTTTTTAATAACACACATCAATGTATTTAAATTAACTAAAGTATGCTTATGTGTGATCTAATCTATCTATCTAAGTGTTTCAGGAATTATGTACTAAGTGCACTAAGTTACAAGTAAAAAGGGGAGTCCATAAAAGCAGAAGTCAGATCCATCAAAAGATAAAGTTTAGACTTTAACCAAAAAGTCTGGTTCGAATTCTCAGTCATATGAATCAAGATTTGTTAGTTAATTATACTTTTATCAAGATTCTCGTCCGAGGAATCAGGGCACCATAGAAGTGGTGTATGCCTTAGTGGTCGCCATTTGATTTGATGTTAAATGCCTAAGTGGCTAAATTGAGAAATTGAATGTCTGTGATGGCTTGAGTTGTTTTATGGCCATTAGTGCTAAATTATCAAAGAGAATTAATTAATTAATCTAGTGTAAGTGATTAAAATTAAACATATATGATTTTGTGTGGTTTGGATAGTTGCATAGTATATTTTACCCCTCAATTTTGGCTCCAATGGTCAAGTAGGATCCTGTTGAGCTACCTAATGGTCAAGAAGGACCCAGTGGTTAAGTTGGAGAGCCAAGCAGGGCTTGATGGATCCAGTAGGGTTCACAGGTGTCAAGTAGGACCCTCGGTTAGAGGCTGATCCATTTTTAGTATCTGGATACTAGTGAGTTTAATTAAAATCTAAGTAGGAGTCAGTTATGTCATTGTGTGCTTCATAAATGGTAGCTGATGCATTATGTGATGTTGATATGCATATGAAGTAATCAAAGGTGAATTTGATATGTATATGTTGTTATGTCTAGCTTAGGTGGCATATAATGATTATGAAGTTTAAAGTGATTGAGAATAAATTGATATATAAATATATGTACATTGTTATCTGTAGCTAGAGTGGCTTGTGATGTTGAGAACGTAATTATATAAGATTAATGACTGAGCACAGGTGTTGCAATTGGAGTATGAATCGAGTATGTGTAATTGAGTGTGTGTAATTGAGTATGTATAATCATAAGGCTAATGTTATGCCTTTTTTCAAATTTAGTTTCTATATTAATTAGTATGTTCGGCACTCACTCTTTTTGTTGTTATTTCTTTTTAATAACCAATGACAGGAATATCACAGACACCATGGAGGCAAACACCAAATGAGTTCAAAATACCAAGGAATGATGGATAAATTTGTATTACTTGTAATGATGTAAATTATGAGTATGTTAATTAGTATTTATGTTTTGGTATTTGATTATGTATGTAATGATAATTAATAGAGGATAGTTTATATGGGTGGGTATTGTTTTATGTGTGCATAAGATGAGAAATGACACTGAGCCATGATAAGTTATGTTGAATAACTATGGTGATATAATATGTGTGTGTGTTTTGCCGATAAATGCCACTGAGCCAATTAGATGATAATGTTGAAATGTGATGCCCAGGTGTTGTGAATGTAAAGTGTAGAATGGCATTGAGCCAAAGTACTAATGAAATTGTATTTCCATAGGCAGGATATGTTTTGATATAGTTGATGGTGATGTTGTTATTGTGTTAATTGATAATTGCTTGTGATTTAGAGAAATTGATTTATATATATATAGAAAAAGAAAAAGAAAGAAAGAAAGTTTTAAGAAGAGAAATGGCTAATTAATCCAACTAAAGGGGTGATTTTGAGTTCCAGTGAGATTTGAAGTCCCTAGAAGGTGCCAATAGATACATAGGCATATTTGTAAGTTGGGTGTGAAGTAAGATTGCCATTTGGATAGGATTTGATAGTTTTAGTGATAGAATTGAGAGAAAATGATTTAAATGTATTTTCCTGCATAAATCCATGATCTGAAGGAATTTTTTAGTACAAATTGTGGTTGTAGGCCCGAAATGAGTCATGGATAGTGCCCATAAAGTTTCATAGCATTCAGAGATCAAACGGGTAAGTTAAAGGTTACAGAAGTTAGCCCAGAGGAAAAAACATGTAAAATTTTGCAGGTTTGTTTGCTAGTAATCGATTACGTAATCGATTACCAAAGAGCAAAACCTGAAATCCTGCATTGGTTGCTTACGAGTAATCGATTATAGTAATTGATTACCTATAATTGATTACAAACTTTCTTTAATTGATTACCAGAGTGAAAAAATAGGGGTTTTTAGTTGTTCTAAATTACGTAATGCTTAGGTTCTTAGGGTTTATTCACTAGGGGCAATTCTAATTGCAAAAAAATTTCTCTAATTTTTATTAGACCCTAAGGAAAATTTTGGGAATTTAGGCAGGATGTCACAAGACCGATGTCTGGATGAATGACAAAGCACGAGAGATTGCAGTAATAACTTAATTATTGTAGTTGACTAATGATTAAAAATAGTGCTTAGGAACTGGACTAGTATCTTAGGAAATTTATCTTGAACGCAACTGTAATTAATAATTGTATTAGGAAAGTTTATGATTGTTTTGTAAGGATTTATATAGATTTTGGTTTCTCCTATTTTTAGGGGGAGCTCTATTGAAATTTATTTAAGTTTTATTTTGTTCACTTTAGTTTCTCCTAGTTGGTTTTTTTTTGTTATTTTGGAGGAGGCAAGGCAAAGTGGGTCGAGAAGGTAGCAGAGCTCGCTTCCAAGATAGAGGGTGAGTTAGATGGGAAGTACTCCCTTTCTTCTGCTGACGATAATACTCTTTACCTAGAGGTTGTTAGAGGCAGGAATAAGAAAAGTTACATGTTCAGCCTTGAAGAACTCGCTAAGGAGTTCGTGTCCTCTACCAAGTGTCAATCCTTGTCAACTCCCCCATAGGATTATGTTCAGGTTAGCTCTCTAGGAGACGCAGACTAGTCTAAAGCGGAGGATGTAGGACGAGAGCGGCAGACACCCAAGAAATTATTTGACAACATGATGAGATGTTTCAGCAGTTGATGGCTTACTTTGGTCCATCTACGATGCGATAACCTTTTCCTCTAACCAACAGCAGCCACCTCACCCTCCCTATTCCCTCCCACTTGATTTTGTATTTCATTTTTGTACACTTATTTATTTATTTATTCCTTTGTACACTTATTTCATTCTTAATTAATGGAATTTTGTAACACCCCTATTTTTATTTTTATATTAAAATTTCGAAGGAATTAGATTATGGTTCTTTAGAACTTTTTAATCTACGTATTATTTATGATTTTTTAGAATTTTTTGGAATTTTTGAAATATTTTAATAAAATAATATTTTTTAAATAATTTTAAATTCATATAAAGTGACTTAAAATTAAAAATGTTTATAAGAAAGTGAAGTAAAATTATAAGAAAATTTTCTAAAATCCATTTCAAGTAGACTTATCTAAAAATGATCGATTTGAGAAAAATTTTAATTTTTACCAATCGTAAAAGAATTGGAAACGTACCAATAAATTTTTATTAACAGAAAATTTTAGATTTTTAAAATTTAAACATTATATTACTTATTAAAAAATTAGTGAAGACTGATATAATATCGCTAAATTTCAAAAAGAACTGATTTTGAATATTTAAAATATACTGAGTGAAATGTTACTATTTGGCTTAATAATTCAGCCGACATTTACTATGCAAAACACTGTACATGTATGAAATTTTCAAACTTACATAGTAACTAGTAACGAAAATTTCAGAAATTGCACAGTACTTTTATAATGAAATAATGAAATACACAGTAACTTTCCTGCCTATAAATACTGAAGGAATTCTTCGTTAGAATTCACAATTTCAGATTAAATTTTCTTAATATAGTAGTGCTAGAGAGATAGTGGTGGAAGTAAGAGAGAGGAATAAATTTTTTGGAAGAAGGTTCTGCTAAAATTCTAAGGTAAGAATACCTCTCTTTTATGTTTTTTAGGGTTATTTTCATATCGTTTTAGAAAATCTATTATTATACTGAATATAATATTATTTTAAGTTACTATCCTAAATAGTAAAATACTATTTCAATAGTAAATTACTATTTCAATAGTAAATTACAATTCAAATAATAAATTACTATTTACTGTTACTATTTACCTTTACTATTCACGTTTTATTATTTACTATTACTATTTACATTTTACTATTTACATTTTACTATTTATTGTTACTATTCATATTTCACTATTTACTGATACTATTCATAATTTACTATTCACTATTCACTATTCAAAATTTACCATTTCTATTTTAAGTAGAAATCTTAATTTTCATTTTGTAACTATATTAAAATAAAATTGGTATGTTTTAGAACTCGGAGACGAGGCACACACGGATTTTCAATAACGAATCAGGATACAAGAGGTAAGGGGGAGTGGGATAGAAATATAATATAAAAGGACATAAGAATAATGGGAGGAGTCTCCTACTCCTTTAAAATTTAATAATATTATTATTTTAAATTAATAACTATTTAACTTAAAATTTATAATAAATTTTAAATTAAGTATCTTGTGTAACTTGGTCTAAAATACCTATGTAAATACCTGGATAGCCTATGCGAACTGGACTGAACCTATGCACGGACTTGGATTATTATGACCTGTATGGACTGAACTATACCTATGCGAGGATTGGACTATATGGACCTACATAGACCTATGCGAAAAATGGACTATAAAGACTCAAAATCAATCTTATTAATCTAAATAACCATTAAGATTTGAATTACATTTATGAGTGATATTTAATTGATTTGAATTGTTTGTAATTGATAATATTTGATTTTGATTGATATTTAATTGTGATTGATAATATTTGATTTTGATTGATAATATTTGATTATGATTGATGATCTTGTGATGTGAAGTTGAGCATATAGCAAGCATGACGAAAAGCTAAAACTCAGTAAGAATTTTCTTACCTTACTCTTTAAATTTTTATTATTTTTAAATCTTTTATTTCTTCTTAGAAATTAATTTTATTAACTTTACTTTTAATATTTAGAATAAAAAATTTAGTATTTATTTTAGAAAAAAGACATTTTATGAAAATTAATTTATAAAAGGTTGAGATAATTAAATCTTGAATTAAAGAAAAAATTTATAATTTTAAGTATTTTTGGTTAATGATTTAAAGATTATTCTCTTTTAATAAAATAAAATTTTCAAACAAAAACTATTTTATTTTTCCAACTTAATAACTAAAGATATTTGGAAATAATTGAGACTTTTAAATTTGATCTTGTTAAGATTCAATTTGAGAAAGATTATGTAAGGTTTTATATGAGAAAGTTTTTAGATATTTAAGGCTTAGAAACTCAATTTTAGTGAGATTCAAAAACTGTACCAAATTTATTTGTGGGATAGAAATTCAGGGAATTGAGAAAATGTACAGTTTATTGAAATGATGTTGTAAACCTTTAATGTATTTAATAATTAAGTTTCCAAAAGCCTTAACCAACTAAATACGCGAGTAGTTCATGCATCATGAATCATTAAAGTGAAATTAAATGATATTGTCTGGGGACTGTAACATCCCTGTTTTTAGTAGCAGTCTTATTTAGTAAAAATTGAAGTTTAGAAGGTCTGTAAGTGGTAATAAGTGAATAAATACCCTGTAGAAGGGATGTGATATCTCAACAATATCATTTTTATGTGTAATTATGGAAATTACATGGACCATTAATGGTATTGTGCGAATTCCGAGTGAAAAAGGTCTCTGTTCCGAGTGACAGAGAGAAATTCCGAGTGAAAGAATGAAATTCCGAGTGAAGGATTAGAGATTCCGAGTGAAGGATGAAATTCCGAGTGTAAAGTTATGTTGACCGAGTAAAACATGACTGAGAGGGATACTACCGAGTGAAATCTTGGTCTTAGAGACATCTGGAGTGAAGTGTGTTCAAGGGAATCACTTCTGGGTGAAAATTCCGAGTGAAAACACCATTGAAAGACTCATTTCCGAGTCAAACCTTGCCAATTGCTTCTTTTTCGAGTGGCAATCTCTATGATTACAGTATACCGAGTGCATAGACTCAGTCAGGGATATAACTGATGTAATCTGAGTAAGTTTGTTCAAGTTAGACCTCCCTAATAAGATAGAAGATAGCAATCCGAGTAGGTTGAGAGCCATTTTGAGTAAGGCTAAATATGTAGCCTTTCCGAGTGAATGGGTTTGAATATTACCGAGTAAGATATACTCGAGTAGGAAAATAATACTGAGTGAAATATGTGTGTAGGAATGAATTTGGATATTCCCGAGTATAAAATCCGAGGGAAGATTGGTTGTAATGACTTAGATTGGAAAATTTCTAAGTATATGATAAACCGAATGAATGATCCATATATATATCCGAGTGGATGGGGTT
The DNA here is from genome assembly GCA_037962975.1 of Clitoria ternatea. NCBI lineage: Eukaryota > Viridiplantae > Streptophyta > Magnoliopsida > Fabales > Fabaceae > Clitoria > Clitoria ternatea. The sequence goes on from CM075671.1 coordinate 91,319,577, forward strand.
AGAACAAGTCTGAGTTGGACTTAGCGTAATGATATTCCCGAGTAGATAAAATAATGGGTAATCTGAGGGTTAAGTATGAAATAAACCCGAGTAAATGAAACCCTCTAAGTGATGTTTGAACGGTTCTAAATAAACAAGAATTTATTAGGTCTGAATGAGAACCCCGAGTGAATGAATGCATATGTGTTTTATGTTGAGTTGATGCTTTCTACCGACTGAAATGTGTTGTCAAAATTATTTGGGAAGTATTGATGGGAGAAATAGTGATTTAGTTAAGGATTCCGAGTGATTATATATAGATATTGTGAGGTTAAGGAATTACTTGGCTTGAATATGAGTGGTGATAAATGAATAATACTAAGTGAACAGATACCGAGTGGAGAATGGTAGTGGGAGTCCGTTCCGAGCGAATTATAGAATGCACAGAGCCATTCCGAGTGAGTCTAAGGTGTTATGAAATCCTGAGTGAAAAGTGATTTGATGTTAAGTTGACTAAGGGATGATTTGTTTACCGAATGGAAATCCTGAGTGAGTCCGAGTAAAGAGGATCCGACTAAGTCCAGAAGAAATCCGACCTAGGGAGGAGAAATCCGACTAAATGTTTCAAGAAGAAACAATCATGAGTGAGGACCAAGAGAGACGAGTCGATTTTGTATTAATGTACAAAGTGGAAAACTAAACAAAGACAAGGCAGTTTTAGAAACATTTAGCCGAGTGATAGATTGAACCACTGTGGAACCAGTCTGGGATGAATTAGCCGAGTGAAAGACCAAGTAAAATAGGAGTTAGCACTGATTGATTTTACCGAGTGAGAAAGCAAGTGTTGAGTCAGTTTTAGAAGAATTCCGAGCTAGGTATTCATCAAAACCTACCTCTTTCACAGACGGTGTCCATCAAATCCCTCACATACCGTCCTCTATTTCTTTACTCCACACCGGCTAGCTACTAAGGAAGCTGTTCTTGAACTGGTGTGCACATCAAACAATTCTGAGGCGGCGTTCACCAAAACCGACCTCTTCGTAGCCTCACAACAACCGTCCTTCCACACCACAACACCGCCTTCTTGCATGGACGTTGTCCCTCAAATCACTACACACCGCCCTTCATTATTACACACCGTCTTTCCCTTCATTCAATACCGCCCTCACACTCAACACCGCCCTCATGCATGCAATATCGACCTCTTCAAATCCTCCAACACCGAACACCTTTTAATTTCCACTTCAGCTAGTGATCAGCCCACTTAATCATATAAAACCAAGAATGATTGGCACAACGAACCAATCACAGGAGAAAGTTGCATCCATTATAATATCTTTATATATTTTATTCCAATCAAATGCAAAGCTGACTGTGAAAGGAGTCAAAAAGGCTCCATTATTCCACCTAATTCTCCAACCAATGTTTCCACTTAGTTTCCCACTAACTTTTATTATTTAGCCCAGTACTATGTCTCTAAGAACACACATACACGAAACATAACCACAGACATACTTCTGTTATCATTTCCTTTTCCTGCAAGCTCTCTCTCTCAATTTCTTTCCTCTCTCACTCGGATTTGAAGTAGGACAGTGAAGGGAACCTCTTTCTTTCCATCCAGGAACTTCATTGAGGTAAGGGGGTATATTCTTGGGTGCTCTGTGGGAAAACCGAGTGAAGGAAAGGGTTAAGGAACTCGTTCCTCACCTTTCCAGGACAGATTCAATGTTGTGTGAATTAAATGCCTTAATTGTTATTATTTGTATTTATATATATATATATATATATATATTTGTTATTAAATGCATATAATCAGTGATGAATTGTGAAATGATATGTACTGTATTGGACTGAAAATACTAAGAATCATGGGTACCGTGTGATTTCCAGTGAAAAATTATGAATAGAAGATGGATTTAATAATAACAGGCTCTGTTTTATGTTAAACCGACCGGTTCTACATCATTTCAATCGGATTTTACCTTACAAGAACAGTTTTCATTCGGACATAGCATTTTTCACTCGGAAAACACCCTATTTCTCTCGGATAGCATCTTCCCAGTTTTATTTTACTCGAAAAACTCTTCCAAACACATATTTCACTCGGAAAATAGTTTAGCTTCACTCATGAAACCCTTTTTCAGTGATTTAACTCGGTAAATACCTTAAATTCACTCAGAAAAACTCATCAGTGTGATTCTACTCGGATTTATAATCATTTCACGTATGAAACTCATTTTCAGTCAGAATTTACTCAGGAAATAATTAATTTCACTCAGAAAACTGTTCCTTCATTATGTTTCACTCGGAAAGCATTTTAACTTAATTGAGAAAACTCATTCAGTTTTAGTGCACTCGGATTCAGAATTTATTTTACTCGGGAAATCCCTCTCAAACTTGATTTTATTTGAAATCCTGCTTATTTCACTCGAAATCTTATCTACTGTACTCGGTATTAAACCTATTTTACTCAAAAAGCTTGGATATCAACATTTCCACTCGGTTATAACTTGTTTTAATCGGAAAAAAATCATTTCCACTCGGAATCAAACCTGTTTCAGTCAGAAAACAGCTTTCCAGTGTAATTTCAATCGGATTTTTAGCCAGATCGTTTGGAAAACCCTTCTCAGTAAGATTCCACTCGGAATCATACTTATTTCACTCGGATTTACCCTTGTTTCACTCGGAAAACTATGTTTTTAATGTTTTTTCGCTTGGATTTTTATTTAGAAGCTATTCTTTAATACTTTTTAAACTATTGGGAATATATAATTATTATTATCATTCTTATTCTATTATTATTATTATTCTAATTATTATCAATCTTAATATTGTTATTATTATTGTTAGTTTTATTGTTATTAACATTGTTAACGTCTTAATTATGAGCAATTACATAAAGAATATATTATTTTACTCTTTATACAAAATATAATTTTAACCAAGATAGATTTCTAAAATAATAAACGAATATCTTACAATGTTTAAGCAATTGATGGAATTCAAAGAACTTGGGAATGATATGATGAGACTGGAAACACATAAGATACCCAAGGAATCAATTGATAAAATAAATGCATTTCGCATCATGAAAATATTCTTGAAGAAGAAAAACCTCTAGAGCATACACTTGGTACAGTGGAGGACACTCACGTTCGATCTCCATGAAGAATCTTGGGAGTACAACTGGAACGGCAACCCAATGGCATCAGAGTCGCGCCTGATAGCCGGGTGAGACGATGCAATTCTAGTGTACTTTGACTAAATGACAGAGTGTAACTATGATCGTAGGGATCCAAGTTCCAAAAATATTTAAATCAATGATGAGAACCAATGAGTTCATTTGTACCATATGGACTTGGGCGGACCCTGATCGCTCTAGATGATTAGAATGGTGATATTCCATAGAATGAGAAGAAGAAATGATTTATTGGGCCCACATGCATCATGAGACTTAATCAAAGATAAATCATAATAAATTCAATTCATGCATTTTCATGACGACATGCTTGATTGTTATAAATATGCTAATTGTATGAACTATGTGATATTATTTGTTAACTGGATTATGTCCGCACCGGATTAACCAATCAGGGTCTTGGGTTATACTCACCCTTACTGTTGACAATTTTCAAAGGAATTAGGAAATCAAGAACCTGAGTATGAAGAACAGCAATATGCTGAACCAAATGAGAACGCTCCTTAAATAGAATATAAGTATCTGAATATTGACGGATGACTGTATAATATTTAAGGGTGCCTGCGTGCCCCATTCTGTTAAGAGTACAATTACTTGCAGTTTGTGAATGACTATGTGATCTATATAATATTGCTTCCACTGATATGCCATTATTTTATAAAAAAAAATTCACTTTTTCTAAAAACTGTTAACACTCTCAGTTAAATAGGATGAACCTACAGAAGGATTTGTCTTATCTAACCGAGGGTGTTACAGGGACGGATTATAGAAACCGAGGATACATTAGAGGAGGCTTAATTTCGAGCCTTGGGATGAGAGGGTGTGAAAGGGTGCTTTAGGGGACCTGGGGTAGCTCCCTAGTGTCGGGTACTTTCATAATAAAAACTTTCTCAATCTGAGTAGTCTCTAAGTGTTTCCATGCGAGTTAAGCTGTTCATATTATTATTATCTGGACTTATGGAACAGTGTAAACTTCTGGTTGGCCCAGTGCAAATTAAAATTTAAGGGCCCACATATATAGGTAAGTTATGATAAAGATATTGCATAATATTCATGCATTCATAATTGATTGTGTATGTGATTATGATTGATATTGTTATATATTAGTTTATGAAAACCCTTTATTACTTATGCCCTATTTGGGAATATTATATTCTGTTTCTCACTCCTTTCTCCGTGTTTTTGTTTCATATGTTTTAAATTCATGGTTCAGAGGGAAGGATCGAAGAATCTCGGCAGTGAATATAGCACGTTCTAGAAAGGGAGCTCGGTATGAATACTATAGTCCAATGAATAAATAAAGTTATTAAGTATCTGCTTCTAGGCCATGGAGTTTCCTCTCTTTCTTATAATGTTTAATATTTATTTTCTTCGGGTGAATATAAAATTACTTTATAAGGTTTTAATAATATTTATGAGGTATTTCAGAAATAATGTATGTAATTCATTCTGATAGTTTCTTTTTAACAATCATATCTTTAGTAAAAAAAATTTACGAATTTTTCTAGAATTTATTAAGGTGTAACAGAGGGTGTTACAAAGTAGTATCAGAGTAGTTAATCCTGTAACACCCTCTGTTACACCTTAATAAATTCTATGAAAATTCATAAAAATTTTTTTTTAAAAGATATGATTGTTAAAAGGAAACTATCAGAATAAATTAAATACATCATTTCTGAAATACCTCATAAGTATTATTAAAACTTTATAAAGTAATTTTACATTCATCCGAAGAAATAAACATTAAACATTTTAAGAAAGAGAGGAAACTCCATGGCCCAGAAGCAGTTACTTAATAACTTTATTTATTCATTGGACCACGGTATTCATACCGAGCTCCCTTTCTAGAACGTGCTATATTCACTGCCGAGGTTCTTCGATTCTTCTCTCTGAACCATCAATTTAAAACATATAAAACAAAAACACGAAGAAAGGAGTGAGAAACAGAATATAATATTCCCAAATGGGACATAAGTAATAAAGGGTTTTCACAAACTAGTATAATAATATCAATCACAATCACATGCACAATCAATTTATGAATGTATGAATGATATGCCATATCATAACTTATCTATATATGTAGGCCCCTTAAATTTTACTTTGTACTAGGCCAACCAGGAGTTTACACTGTTCCATAATTCTGGATAATAATAACATGAACAGCTCAACTGGCATGGAAACACTTAGAGACTAGTCAGATTGAGAAGGTTTTTATTGTGAAAGTACCCGACACTAGGAAGCTACCCCAGGTCCCCTGAAGCACCCTTTCACACTTCTCATCCCAAGGCTCACAATTAAGCCTCCTCTAATGTATCCTCGGTTTCTATAATCCGTCCTCAGACAATATCATTTTATTTCTCTTCGATGATTCATGATGCATGAACTACTGGCGTATTTAATTGGTTAAGGCTTTTAGAAACTCAATTATATTATCAGGGCCTATGAGTCACGACATAGCCACCCCAGTAAACTGTACATTTTCAACTTCTCAAATACGCACATAGAATTTTAGTACAGTTCCTTTTCAAACCACAAATCAAATCTCCTTATAAATTTGAGTTTCAAAGCGTTAAATATATTTCACAACCTTCTTTAGAAAAGTTTATAGGTCAATTCATAATCAATTTCTAAAAACTCAAATTTGGAATTATCAATCTTTAAAACCTTAGTACTTGAAAATTTTGTATAATATTCTTATACATTTAAATATTATGTATATATATGTATGTATTAAAATATTAGTAAAAAAATTTATTTTTATAAAATAATTTCTCTTTCTTTTTTCTTTTTGATAAACTAATTAAAAAAATCTAAATTTTAGTAAAGATATATACATATATATTAAAATATAAAAAGAGATTTCTAAAAACTTATGTAGTTTTATTGAAATCTAAGAAATTTCTTAAAAGTAATAAAGATGAATAAGTAAATAAAGAAGTAGGAGATAAGTAAATTCTTACTGAATTTTAGTTTTCTGTCATGCTTGCTATATGCTTAAACTCCACAGTATAGGATCAATCATAATCAAACATTGTCAATCACAATCAAACATCATAAAACATAAATAAATATTAACAATCATAATCAAATCAAATAATTAAACATCAGTTATAAATATGATAGTTTAAAATTTAATGATTATTTAAATTAATAAATTTTGTTTTAAGTTCTATGGTCAATTCCTCGCACAGGTCTATGTAAATCCAAGATAGTCCAATCCTTGTATAGGTCTAGTTCAGTCCATATATGTCATAACAGTCCAAATCCTTGTATAGGTTCAGTCAAGTTCATAATAGTTCAAGTCCTTGCATAGGTTTAATCCAGTCCGCATAGGTCATAATAGTTCAAGTTCTTAAATATTTTAGGTATAATTATTATAGATTTTAAGTTAAAAGTTATTATTTTAAAATAATAATATTGTTATGTTTAAAAGGAGTAGGGGACTCCTTCCAATATTCTTATGTATTTTCATATTATATCCTTAATCTCACCCCCCCCCCCCTTACCTTGATTTGCTACCAAAAGTGAATTTGCTCTGCGCCTCCAAGTTCTAACAAAATATTAATACTAATTTATTTTAGTATAAGCTTAAGATAAAAATTAAGATTGCTATCAGAATGATAAATAGTAAATGTGCATAGTAATAATAAATAGTAACGGTAAATGGTAAGTCATCAATAGTAACGGTAAATAGTAATTTTTTGAATAGTAATAGTAAATAATAAATCGTGAATAGTAATTTTTTGAATAGTAGTGGTAAATGGTAAATCATGAACAATAACAGTAAATAGTAAATTTTAAATAGTAACAGTAAATAGTAAATTTTGAATAGTAATGGTAAATAGTAAATTTTGAATAGTAACGGTAAATAGTAAATTTTGAATAATAACCACAACTAATAAATTTTGAATAATAACGGTAAATGATAAATTTGAATAATAACAATAAATGGTAAATTGTGAATAGTGATAATAAATAGTAATTTTTGAATAGTAACTATAAATAGTAAAAATAACACAGTGGTAATTTATTTTTAATATAGTAACTTATTAATAATAGTACTAGTATATTAATGGTTTAAGAGTGCCAAAAATAAACTAAAATTATAAAAAGAATATAGAAGAAAGTTATTACCTTACACCTCCGGCAGAACTTCTTTTTACCAAAAGAATTTACTCTCCACTAATTTTTTACGCACTATCTCTCTAGATTCTCTCTCTAATTTTTGGTGTGGAAATGTTGTAAATGAGCCATCTATTTATAGGAAGAAAATTTTACTATTTAAGATTATTTAATTATTTATTTTACTATTCATAATGTAAGCGATGATGTAAGCGATGATGTAAGCTATGATGTAAGCGATGATGTCGGCAGTGGCATTTTGGTTATTAGATGAAAGGTTAAGGGTATTTTTGTCATTCTAAAAAAATAAAAATAAAAAAATAAAAAAAAATTCTAAAAATTATAAATTATATAACAATCAAAAAGTTCTAAAGAACTATAATCAAATTCCTTTGAAATTTTATTTTAAATAAGAAATAACGAAATTAGGGGTGTTACAACTCTACTCCCCTAAAAAAAATTTCGTCCTCGAAATTTACACTTTTTTAGTAAAACAATTGGGGATGAGACTCTTTCATCTCATTTTCTAGTTCCCATGTAGCATCTTCCCCTCTCGTTTCACTCCAAATGACCTTCACGAGTGGAATTTCCTTATCCCTTAGCTTCTTTATTCTTCTGTCAGCTATTCTGATAGGTGGTGCATCATATGTAAGATTATCTTTAACTTGTATGACATCAAGTTCAATAACATGTGTAGAATCAAATATATACTTTCGTAAGTTTGACACATGAAAAACATTATGGATATTAGAAAGAAAAGGTGGTAATGCTATTTGGTAGGCAAGAGGACTAACTTTATGAATTATTTGATATGGACCAATAAATCTAGGAGTTAGTTTTCAAGATTTCATTGCCCGACCGACCCCAGTCATAGGTGTGACTTTCAAGAATACATGATCGCCTTCTTGAAATTCGAGCGGCTTTCTTCTTTTGTCATAGTAACTTTTCTGCCTGCTCTGTGTTGCCTTCATCTTTTCCTGAACTATTTTGATTTTATTCGTGGTTTGTTGTACCAACTATGGTCCTAGCATCAAGTTTTCACCAGTCTCAAACCAACATAGCAGGGTCCTACATTTTCTTCCATATAATGCTTCAAAAGGTGCCATGCCAATGCTAGCATGGAAACTGTTGTTGTAGGTAAACTCCACATATGGTAAGAATTGATTCCAACTTCCTTTATGCTCTAACACACAAGCTCGTAACAAGTCCTCTAGAGATTGGATTGTTCTTTCTGATTGTCCATCCGTCTGAGGATGATATACTGAACTCAGACGCAGTCTTGTTCCCAAAACCTTGTGCAAGCTCTTCCAGAATTGTGATGTAAAACGAGGGTCCCGATCAGAAATGATACTTGAAGGAATTCCATGCAATCTCACAATCTCCTCGATGTATAATTTTGCCAGCTTCTCCATAGAGTAACGAATATTAATGGGAATAAAGTGGGCAGACTTTGTTAGTCTATCAACTATTACCCATATTGAATCATGTCCTAATGGAGTGTTAGGTAAAGAAGTCACAAAATCCATGGTAATGTTATCCCATTTCCATTCTGGTATTTCCATTGATTGTAGCATTCCAGGGGGTTTTTGATGTTCCACTTTAACCTTCTGGCAAATTAGACATGCAGCCACGTACTCTGCCACTGCTTTCTTTATTCCAGGCCACCAAAATAACTTCTTCAAATCTTGATACATTTTAGTAGCTCCGGGATGAATGCTCATATAACTTTTGTGGCATTCTTCCAGAATTGCTTTCCTCAACTCCTCTTGATCAGGGATACACACTCGATCCTTGTACTTCAATAATTGGTTGTTTCCCATATTGAACTCGACTTCTTTTCCTTGTTTCAGGAGTTCTTTTTTCTCTTGCAGGAATTCATCTTTTCGTTGAGCTTCTAAGACTTGCCTTAGGAATTCACTTGTCACTTGCAACCCTCCTAATCTGTAGCTGTTATCATTAATCTTTACTGCTAGGTTAAGATCTCTAAAGTTCTCTATCAATTCCAGCTCTTTAATCATCATTGTGGACGCATGTAGAGACTTTCGACTCAAAGCATCAGCTACTACATTCGCTTTTCCAGGATGGTACTGTAACTCAAAGTCGTAATCCTTTAAGAACTCCATCCATCTCCGTTGCCTCATGTTTAACTCCTTTTGGTCGAATAAATACTTGAGACTCTTATGATCGCTAAACACATCGAATGTTGCACCGTATAGATAATGCCTCCAAATCTTTAAGGCAAAAACTACAGTGGCTAACTCTAAGTCATGGGTAGGGTAGTTAATCTCATGTTGCCTTAATTGGCGCGACGCATAGGCTACAACCTTCTTGTCTTGCATGAGTACACTTCCTAGTCCTTGTTTAGACGCATCACAGTAAACTTCAAAACTTCGATGTGGATCGGGGAGTACTAACACCGGCGTAGAAGTAAGTCGATCTTTCAGCTCTTGAAAACTATTCTCGCATTGTGTCGTCCACACAAAAGGTTCTCCTTTCCGTGTTAGCTTGGTCAGTGGGTATCCTAACTTTGAAAATCCTTTAATGAATCTCCTATAATATCCAGCCAAACCCAAGAAACTTCTAATCTCAGTGATCGTGGTTGGTCTCTCCCATTTTAAAACTGCCTCCACCTTGGAAGGGTCTACAGCTATTCCTCCTTGACTAATTACATGTCCTAAAAAGTTCACTTCTTCCAACCAGAATTCACACTTCGACAGCTTTGCATACAGTTGTTTCTTTTTTAGGATTTCCAACATAACCTTCAAGTGTTCAACATGTTCTTCTCTGCTTTTAGAGTACACTAATATATCATCAATGAACACCACTACAAATTTATCTAGATATGGATGAAAAATCCTATTCATGTAATCCATGAATACGGCTGGTGCATTAGTTACACCAAAAGGCATTACTAGATATTCGTAATGGCCATAGCGTGTTCTAAAAGCAGTTTTTTGTACATCTTCTTTCTTCACCCTTATCTGATGGTATCCAGACCTCAAATCAATTTTGGAGAACACCGTGGCACCACGCAGCTGATCCATCAAGTCGTTAATCCTTGGCAGAGGATATCTGTTCTTGATCGTCACCTTGTTTAGTTGTCGATAATCTACACACAACCTCATGCTACCATCCTTCTTCTTAACCAACAACACTGGTGCACCCCAGGGGGATACACTGGGTCGTATAAACTGCTTCTCTATCATCTCTTCAAGTTGTTTCTTTAACTCTGCTAATTCTAGAGGTGACATTCGGTATGGTGCAATTGAAATGGGTCCAACTCTAGGTATTAGATCAATGGCAAATTCCATATCTCTTTCTGGGGGTAAACCAGGGATATCTTCAGGAAAAACGTCAGGAAATTCACACACAACCGGCAGATTTTTGATTTTTGATTCTTGCTCTCCTTTCGTTGAAAGCAATAGCATGAATCCTTGAGCCCCTCCTTTTAAAGAGGCACTCACTTGGTTGGCGGTTAGAAATCTCGAATCTTCAGGATTCAAATTCACTGGTTCTTTAAACATTATGGTTTTATTATGACAATCTATTAGAACATGATTGTCAGACAACCAATCTAGCCCAATAATAACTTCTAAGCCAGAAAGGGGTAAACAGAAAAGATTAGCCTTAAAGTCCCTACCATTTATGACAATAGGGCATTTCCAACAGGCTTTAGAAGTGACAATGGGATTGTTTCCAGGAGTATGTACAGATAAGTCAAATGGCAGTTCTATCACAAGTAAATTTAGTTTTTTTACACAGTCATTGGCAATAAAGGAATGTGATGCACCTGAGTCATACATAACAGTTAAAGGAATCTTATTAATGATACACTTACCTTCCACCATAGAATCAGAATGAGATGCTTCTTTTCCAGTGATTGCAAAAACCTTTCCTTTTGCCTTCGGCCTTCCAACTGCACTGTGTACGCCTCCTTGAGTATTTATGCTTGTACTTGCACCTTCAGGGTTTTCCCTCTTCATCTCTGGACAATCCTTGATGTGATGACCTAGTTTGTTACACTTAAAGCAAACATAAGTGTTTTTAGGACAATCCCTTTTCAAATGGGGTCCTCCATAGATAAAACATTTAAAATTTGGTGCAGATATTGGGTAATAGCTTCCAGTTGAAGCTTGGGGTCTGTTAGGAACAGATGCTGCTCCAAACCGACAAAATGGCGCTTGGTAAGGCTTATTTCTCCTGAAGTCTCTTCTTTGGTGATGGTGAGGTCCTCCACTTCTCATTTCTCCTGCCTTGTGAATGGGCTCACGACTTTTGGTCATTCTATCCTTATGATCTTCTTCAAAGATCCTGCAGCGATTTACCAATACAGAAAATTCACGGATTTCCTGCATTCGTATAGCTTCCTTAATTTCTGGCCGCAATCCATTTACAAACTTTGCACACCGATCTCTTTCATTAGTAGCATCATCATAATGAGAATGAAAACGAGATAGCTCTTCAAACCTGGATGCATACTCTCCAACGGTCATATTTCCTTGGGTCAGCGACAGGAATTCGAATTGTCTTTTCTCTTTAACATCAGCTGGAAAGTATTTCTCCAAAAATATATCCTTGAAATAATCCCAAGTGATCTCTACGTCGTTGACTTCGAATTGTCTACGCATGCTATCCCACTAATGTTCGGCATCCTCAGATAAGGCATAAGTAGCGAAGACTACCTTATCAGCTTCATTACATTATAATGCTCGAAAGATCTTCTCTATCTCTCGAATCCAGATTTGTGCTCCATCAGGGTTATATCCTCCCTTGAAACGAGGTGGATTGCGCTTTTCGAATAGGTCCAGCCTTCTCAAGGCATCGTTACCTTGACCTTCACGTGCTCCCATTGCATTGATTAAGCGTTCTACAACTCCAGCAAGATCGTTTCCAGCCATTAGTTTCCTGTTTCACAGTAACTGAGATTTGTCACATTAATCACAGTTACTACCAAGTCAGATATTCTATTCTCTATCACGTATACAAAGTTTACAGACAAAGCAAGATAGACCTTTTCCCTAGGCCTATTGGATTAACTGCTCTGATACCACTTTGTAACACCCTCTGTTACACCTTAATAAATTCTATGAAAATTCATAAATTTTTTTTTTAAAGATATGATTGTTAAAAGGAAACTATCAGAATAAATTAAATACATCATTTCTGAAATACCTCATAAGTATTATTAAAACTTTATAAAGTAATTTTATATTCATCCGAAGAAATAAACATTAAAGATTTTAAGAAAGAGAGGAAACTCCATGGCCCAGAAGCAGTTACTTAATAACTTTATTTATTCATTGGACCACGGTATTCATACCGAGCTCCCTTTCTAGAACGTGCTATATTCACTGCCGAGGTTCTTCGATTCTTCCCTCTGAACCATCAATTTAAAACATATAAAACAAAAACATAAAGAAAGGAGTGAGAAACATAATATAATATTCCCAAATGGGACATAAGCAATAAAGGGTTTTCACAAACTAGTATAATAATATCAATCACAATCATATGCACAATCAATTTATGAATGTATGAATGATATGCCATATCATAACTTATCTATATATGTAGGCCCCTTAAATTTTAATTTGTACTGGGCCAACCAGGAGTTTACACTGTTCCATAATTCCGGATAATAATAACATGAACAGCTCAACTGGCATGGAAACACTTAGAGACTAGTCAGATTGAGAAGGTTTTTATTGTGAAAGTACCCGACACTAGGAAGCTACCCCAGGTCCCCTGAAGCACCCTTTCACACCCTCTCATCCCAAGGCTCACAATTAAGCCTCCTCTAATGTATCCTCGGTTTCTATAATCCGTCCCTAGACAATATCATTTTGTTTCTCTTCGATGATTCATGATGCATGAACTACTCGCGTATTTAATTGGTTAAGGCTTTTAGAAACTCAATTATATTATCAGGGCCTATGAGTCACGACATAGCCACCCCAGTAAACTGCACTTTTTCAACTTCTCAAATACGCACATAGAATTTTAGTACAGTTCCTTTTCAAATCACAAATCAAATCTCCTTATAAATTTGAGTTTCAAAGCGTTAAATATATTTCACAACCTTCTTTAGAAAAGTTTATAGGTCAATTCATAATCAATTTCTAAAAACTCAAATTTGAAATTATCAATCTTTAAAACCTTAGTACTTGAAAATTTTGTATAATATTCTTATACATTTAAATATTATGTATATATATGTATATATTAAAATATTAGTAAAAAAAATTATTTTTATAAAATAATTTCTCTTTCTTTTTTCTTTTTGATAAACTAATTAAAAAAATCTAAATTTTAGTAAAGATATATACATATATATTAAAATATAAAAAGAGATTTCTAAAAACTTATGTAGTTTTATTGAAATCTAAGAAATTTCTTAAAAGTAATAAAGATGAATAAGTAAATAAAGAAGCAGGAGATAAGTAAATTCTTACTGAATTTTAGTTTTTCGTCATGCTTGCTATATGCTTAAACTCCACAGTATAGGATTATCAATCATAATCAAACATTGTCAATCACAATCAAACATCATAAAACATAAATAAATATTAACAATCATAATCAAATCAAATAATTAAACATCAGTTATAAATATGATAGTTTAAAATTTAATGATTATTTAAATTAATAAATTTTGTTTTAAGTTCTATGGTCAATTCCTCGCACAGGTCTATGTAAATCCAAGATAGTCCAATCCTTGCATAGGTCTAGTTCAGTCCATATATGTCATAACAGTCCAAATCCTTGCATAGGTTCAGTCAAGTTCATAATAGTTCAAGTCCTTGCATAGGTTCAATCCAGTCCGCATATGTCATAATAGTTCAAGTTCTTAAATATTTTAGATATAACAATTATTATAGATTTTAAGTTAAAAGTTATTATTTTAAAATAATAATATTGTTATGTTTAAAAGGAGTAGGGGACTCCTTCCAATATTCTTATGTATTTTCATATTATATCCTTAATCTCACCCCCCCTTACCTTGATTTGCTACCAAAAGTGAATTTGCTCTGCGCCTCCAAGTTCTAACAAAATATTAATACTAATTTATTTCAGTATAAGCTTAAGATAAAAATTAAGATTGCTATCAGAATGATAAATAGTAAATGTGCATAGTAATAATAAATAGTAACGGTAAATGGTAAGTCATCAATAGTAACGGTAAATAGTAATTTTTTAAATAGTAATAGTAAATAGTATATCGTGAATAGTAATTTTTTGAATAGTAGTGGTAAATGGTAAATCATGAACAATAACAGTAAATAGTAAATTTTAAATAGTAACGGTAAATAGTAAATTTTGAATAGTAATGGTAAATAGTAAATTTTGAATAGTAACGGTAAATAGTAAATTTTGAATAATAACAACAACTAATAAATTTTGAATAATAATGGTAAATGATAAATTTGAATAATAACAGTAAATGGTAAATTGTGAATAGTGATAATAAATAGTAAATTTTGAATAGTAACTGTAAATAGTAAAAATAACACAGTGGTAATTTATTTTTACTATAGTAACTTATTCATAATAGTACTAGTATATTAATGGTTTAAGAGTGCCAAAAATAAACTAAAATTATAAAAAGAATATAGAAGAAAGTTATTACCTTATACCTCGGCAGAACTTCTTTTTACCAAAAGAATTTACTCTCCACTAATTTCTTACGCACTATCTCTCTAGATTCTCTCTCTAATTTTTGGTGTGGAAATGTTGTAAATGAGCCATCTATTTATAGGAAGAAAATTTTACTATTTAAGATTATTTAATTATTTATTTTACTATTCATGATGTAAGCGATGATGTAAGCGATGATGTAAGCGATGATGTAAGCAATGATGTCGGCAGTGGCATTTTGGTTATTAGATGAAAGGTTAAGGGTATTTTTGTCATTCTCAAAAAAAATAAAAAAATAAAAATAAAAAAATAAAAAAATTCTAAAAAATTATAAATTATATAACAATCAAAAAGTTCTAAAGAACTATAATCAAATTCCTTTGAAATTTTATTTTAAATAAGAAATAACGGAATTAGGGGTGTTACAAATCCCGTAGGCTTGGGGAAAAGGTGTATCTTGCTTTATCTGTAAACTCTGTGTAGGTAATAGAAAATAGAATATCTGACTTGGTAGTAACTGTGATTGATGTGACAAATCTCAGTTACTATGAAATAGGAAACTAATGGCTAGAAACGATCTTGCTGGAGTTGTAGAACGCTTAATCAATGCAATGGGAGCACGTGAAGGTCAAGGTAATGATGTCTTGAGAAGGTTGGACCTTTTTAAAAAACACCATCCACCTTGTTTCAAGGGAGGATATAACCCCGATGGAGCGCAAATCTGGATTCAAGAGATAGAAAAGATCTGTCGAGCATTGCAATGTAATGAAGCTGATAAGGTAGTCTTCGCTACCTATGCCTTATCTGAGGATGCCGAACATTGGTGGGACAGCATGCGTAGACAATTCGAAGTCAACCAAGTGGAGATCACCTGGGATCATTTCAAGGATATGTTCTTGGAAAAATACTTTCCAACTGATGTTAAAGAGAAAAGACAATTCGAATTCATATCGCTGACCCAAGGAAACATGACCGTTGGAGAGTATGCATCCAGGTTTAAAGAGCTATCTCGTTTTCATTGTCATTATATTGATGCTACTAACGAAGGTGATCGGTGTGCAAAGTTTGTAAATGGATTGCGGCCAAAAATTAAAGAAG
Source organism: Clitoria ternatea (assembly GCA_037962975.1). Classification (NCBI taxonomy): domain Eukaryota; kingdom Viridiplantae; phylum Streptophyta; class Magnoliopsida; order Fabales; family Fabaceae; genus Clitoria; species Clitoria ternatea. The sequence goes on from CM075671.1 coordinate 91,335,613, forward strand.
CTATACGAATGCAGGAAATCCGTGAATTTTCTGTATTGGTAAATCGCTACAAGATCTTTGAAGAGGATCATAAGGATAGAATGACCAAAAGTCATGAGCCCATTCATAAGGTGGGAAAAATGAGAAGTGGAGGACCTCACCATCACCAAAGCAGAGACTTCAGGAGAAATAAGCCTTACCAAGCACCATTTCACTGGTTTGGAGCAGCATCTATTCCTAACAGACCCCAAGCTTCAATTGGAAGCTATTACCCGACATTTGCACCAAATTTTAAATGTTTTATCTATGGAGGACCCCATTTGAAAAGGGATTATCCTAAAAACACTTATATTTGCTTTAAGTGTAAGAAACCAGGTCATTACATCAACGATTGCCCAGAGATGAAGAGGGAAAACCCTGAAGATGCGAGTAGAAGCATAAATACTCAGGGAGGAGCACACAGTGCAGTCGGAAGGCCGAAGGTGAAATGAAAGGTTTTTGCAATCACTGGAGTAGAAGCATCTCATTCTGATTCCATGGTGGAAGGTAAGTGTATCATTAATAAGATTCCTTTAACTGTTATGTATGACTCAGGTGCATCACATTCCTTTATTTCCAATGACTGTGTAGAAAAATTAAAATTACCCGTGATAGAATTGCCATTTGACTTATCTGTACATACTCTTGGAAATAATCTCATTGTCACTTCTAAAGCCTGTTGGGAATGCCCTATTGTCATAAATGGTAAGGACTTTAAGGCTAATCTCTTTTGCATACCCCTTTCTGGCTTAGAAGTTATTATTGGACTAGATTGGTTGTCTAACAATCATGTTCTAATAGATTGTCATAATAAAACCATAATGTTTAAAAAACCTGTAAATTTGAATCCAGAGGATTCGAGATTTCTAACCGCCAACCAAATGAGTGCCTCTTTAAAAGGAGGGGCTCAAGGATTCATGCTATTGCTTTCAACGAAAGGAGAGCTAGAATCAAAAATAAAAAATCTCCCGGTTGTGTGCGAATTTCCTAACGTTTTTCCAAAAGATATCCCTAGTTTACCCCAGAAAGAGATGTGAAATTCTCCATTGATCTAGTACCTGGAGTTGGACCCATTTCAACTGCACCATACCGAATGTCAAATCTAGAATTAGAAAAGTTGAAGAAACAACTTGAAGAGATGATAGAGAAGCAGTTTATATGACCCAGTGTATCCCCCTGGGGTGCACCAGTGTTATTGGTTAAGACAAAGGATGGTAGCATGAGGTTGTGTGTAGATTATCGGCAACTGAATAAGGTGACGATCAAGAACAGATATCCTCTGCCAAGGATTGACGACTTGATGGATCAGCTGCGTGATGCAACGGTGTTCTCCAAAATTGATTTAAGGTTTGGATACCATCAAATAAGGGTGAAGAAAGAAGATATATCAAAAACCACTTTTAGAACACGCTATGGCCATTACGAATATCTAGTAATGCCTTTTGGTGTAACTAATGCACCAGTTGTATTCATGGATTACATGAAGAGGATTTTTCATCCATATCTAGATAAATTTGTAGTGGTGTTCATTGATGATATATTAGTGTACTCTAAAAGCAGAGAAAAGCAGAGAAAAACATGTTGAACACTTGAAGGTTATGTTGGGAATCCTGAAAAAGAAACAACTGTATACAAAGTTATCGAAGTGTGAATTCTGGTTGGAAGAAGTAAACTTTTTAGGACATGTAATTAGTCAAGGAGGAATAGTTGTAGACCCTTCCAAGGTGGAAGCAGTTTTAAAATTGGAGAGACTAACCACAATCACTGAGATTAGAAGTTTCTTGGGCTTGGCTGGATACTATAGGAGATTCATCGAAGGATTTTCAAAGTTAGCATACCCACTGACCAAGCTAACACAGAAAGGACAACCTTTTGTGTGGACGACACAATGCGAGAATAGTTTCCAAGAGCTGAAAGATCGACTTACTTCTGTACCGGTGTTAGTACTGCCTGATCCACATCGAAGTTTTGAAGTTTATTGTGATGTATCTAAGGAAGGACTAGGAAGTGTACTCATGCAAGACAAGAAGGTTATAGCCTATGTGTTGCGCCAATTAAGGCAACATGAGATTAACTACCCTACCCATGACTTAGAGTTAGCCGCTGTAGTTTTTGCCTTAAAGGTTTGGAGGCATTATCTATACGATGCAACATTTGATGTGTTTAGCGATCATAGGAGTCTCAAGTATTTATTCGACCAAAAGGAGTTAAACATGAGGCAACGGAGATGGATGGAGTTCTTAAAGGACTACGACTTTGAGTTGCAATATCATCTTGGAAAAGCGAACGTAGTAGCTGATGCTTTGAGTCGAAAGTCTCTACATGCATCCACAATGATGATTAAAGAGCTGAAATTGATAGAGAACTTCAGAGATCTTAACCTAGCAGTAAAGATTAATGCTAACAGCTACAGATTAGGAGCGTTGCAAGTGACAAATGAATTCCTGAGGCAAGTGTTAGAGGCTTAACGAGAGGATGAATTCCTGCAAGAGAAGAAAGAACTCTTGAAATAAGGAAAAGAAGTCGAGTTCAATATGGGAAACGACCAACTGTTAAGGTATAAGGATCGAGTGTGTATCCTTGACCAAGAGGAGCTGAGGAAAGAAATTCTGGAAGAAGGCCATAAAAGTTATATGAGCATTCATCCCGGAGCTACTAAAATGTATCAAGATTTGAAGAAGTTATTTTGGTGGCCTGGAATGAAGAAATCGGTGGCAGAGTACGTGGCTGCATGTCTAATTTGCTAGAAGGTTAAAGTGGAATATCAAAAACCCCCTGGAATGCTACAATCAATGGAAATACCAGAATAGAAATGGGATAACATTACCATGGATTTTGTGACTTCTTTACCTAAAACTCCATTAGGACATGATTCAATATGGGTAATAGTTCATAGATTAACCAAATCTGCCCACTTTATTCCCATTAATATTCGTTACCCTATGGAGAAACTGGCAAAATTATACATCGGGGAGATTCTGAGATTGCATGGAATTCCTTCAAGTATCATTTCTAATCGGGACCCTCATTTTACATTACAATTCTGGAAGAGCTTACACAAGGCTTTGGGAACAAGACTACGTATGAGTTCAGCATATCATCCTCAGACAGATGGACAATCTAAAGAATAATTCAATCTCTAGAGGACTTGTTACGAGTTTGTGTGTTAGAGCATAAAGGAAGTTGGAATCAATTCTTACCATATGTGGAATTCACCTACAACAACAGTTTTCATGCTAGCGTTGGCATGGCACCTTTTGAAGCGTTATATGGAAGAAAATATAGGACTCCGCTATATTGGTTTGAGACTGGTGAAAACTTGATGCTAGGACCAGAGTTGGTACAATAAACCACGGATAAAATCAAAATGGTTCAGGAAAAGATGAAAGCAACACAGAGCAGGCAAAAAAGTTACTATGACAAAAGAAGGGAGCAGCTCGAATTTCAAGAAGGCGATCATGTATTCTTGAAAGTCACACCTATGACTGGGATCGGTCGGGCAATGAAATCTTGAAAACTAACTCCTAGATTTATTGGTCCATATCAAATAATTCATAAAGTTAGTCATCTTGCTTACCAAATAGCATTACCACCTTTTCTTTCTAATATCCATAACGTTTTTCATGTGTCAAACTTACGAAAGTATATATCTGATCCTACACATCTTATTGAACCTGATGTCATACAAGTTAAACATAATCTTTCATATGATGCACTACCTGACAGAATAGCTGACAAAAGAATGAAAAAGTTAAGAGACAAAACAATTCCGCTTGTAAAGGTTATTTGAAGTGAAACGAGAGGAGAAGATGCTACATGGGAACTAAAAACTGAGATGAAAGAGTCTTATCCCCATTTGTTTTACTGAATAATGTAAATTTCAAGGACGAAATTTTTTTAAGGGGAGTAGAGTTGTAACACCCCTATTTTTATTTTTATATTAAAATTTCGAAAGAATTAGATTATGGTTCTTTATAACTTTTTAATCTACGTATTATTTATAATTTTTTGGAATTTTTTGGAATTTTTGAAATATGTTAATAAAATAATATTTTTTAAATAATTTTAAATTCATATAAAGTGACTTAAAATTAAAAATATTTATAAGAAAGTGAAGTTAAATTATAAGAAAATTTTCTAAAATCCATTTCAAGTAGACTTATCTAAAAATGATTGGTTTGAGAAAAATCTTGATTTTTACCAATCGTAAAAAAATTAGAAACGTACCAATAAATTTTTATTAACAGAAAATTTTAGATTTTTAAAATTTAAACATTATATTACTTATTACAAAATTAGTGATGACTGATATAATATCGCTAAATTTCAAAAAGGACTGATTTTGAATATTTAAAATATATCGAGTGAAAGGTTACTATTTGGTTTAATAATTCAGCCGATATTTACTATGCAAAACACTATGCATGTATGAAATTTTCAAACTTGTACAGTAACCAGAAACGAAAATTACAGAAATTGCATAGTACTTTTATAATAAAATAATAAAATGCACAGTAACTTTCCTGCCTATAAATACCGAAGGAATTCTTCGTTAGAATTCACAATTTCAGATTAAATTTTCTTAATATAGTAGTGCTAGAGAGATAGTGGTGGAAGTAAGAGAGAGGAATAAATTTTTTGGAAGAAGGTTCTGCTAAAATTCTAAGGTAATAATACCTCTCTTTTATATTTTTTAGGGTTATTTTCATATCGTTTTAGAAAATCTATTATTATACTGGATATAATATTATTTTAAGTTACTATCCTAAATAGTAAAATACTATTTCAATAGTAAATTACTATTTCAATAGTAAATTACAATTCAAATAATAAATTACTATTTACTATTACTATTTACCTTTACTATTCATGTTTTACTATTTACTGTTACTATTTACATTTTACTATTTATCGTTACTATTCATGTTTCACTATTTACTGTTACTATTCATGATTTACTATTCACTATTCACTATTCAAAATTTACCATTTCTGTTTTAAGTAGAAATCTTAATTTTCATCTTGTAACTATATTAAAATGAAATTGGTATGTTTTAAAACTCGGAGACGAGGCACACACAGATTTTCAATAACGAATCAGGATACAAAAGGCAAGGGGGAGTGGGATAGGAATATAATATAAAAGGACATAAGAATAATGGGAGGAGTCCCCTACTCCTTTAAAATTTAATAATATTATTATTTTAAAATAATAACTATTTAACTTAAAATTTATAATAAATTTTAAATTAAGTATCTTACGTAACTTGGTCTAAAATACCTATGTAAATACCTGGATAGCCTATGCGAACTGGACTAAACCTATGCAAGGACTTGGATTATTATGACCTGTATGGACTGAACTATACCTATGCGAGGATTGGACTATATGGACCTACATAGACCTACGCGAAAAATGGACTATAAAGACTCAAAATCAATCTTATTAATCTAAATAACCATTAAGATTTGAATTACATTTATGAGTGATATTTAATTGATTTGAATTGTTTGTAATTGATAATATTTGATTTTGATTGATATTTAATTGTGATTGATAATATTTGATTTTGATTGATGATATTGTGATTGATAATATTTGATTATGATTGATGATCTTGTGATGTGAAGTTGAGCATATAGCAAGCATGACGAGAAGCTAAAACTCAGTAAGAATTTTCTTACCTTACTCTTTAAATTTTTATTATTTTTAAATCTTTTATTTCTTCTTAGAAATTAATTTTATTAACTTTACTTTTAATATTTAGAATAAAAAATTTAGTGTTTATTTTAGAAAAAACATTAATTTATAAAAGGTTGAGATAATTAAATCTTGAATTAAAGAAAAAAATTTATAATTTTAAGTATTTTTGGTTAATGATTTAAAGATTATTCTCTTTTAATAAAATAAAATTTTCAAAAGAAAACTATTTTATTTTTCCAACTTAATAACTAAAGATATTTGGAAATAATTGAGACTTTTAAATTCTATTTTGTCAAGATTCAATTTGAGAAAGATTATGTAAGGTTTTATATGAGAAAGTTTTTAGATATTTAAGGCTTAGAAACTTAATTTTAGTGAGATTCGAAAACTGTACCAAATTTATTTCTGTAGGACAGAAATTTAGAGAATTGAGAAAATGTACAGTTTATTGAAATGATGTTGTAAACCTTTAAGGTATTTAATAATTGAGTTTCCAAAAGCCTTAACCAACTAAATACGCGAGTAGTTCATGCATCATGAATCATTAAAGTGAAATTAAATGATATTGTCTGGGGACGGATTATAGAAACTGAGGATACATTAGAGGAGGCTTAATTTTGAGCCTTGGGATGAGAGGGTGTGAAAGGGTGCTTCAGAGGACCTGGGGTAGCTCCCTAGTGTCGGGTACTTTCACAATAAAAATTTTCTTAATCTGACTAGTCTCTAAGTGTTTCTATGGAACAGTGTAAACTCCTGGTTGGCCCAGTGCAAATTAAAATTTAAGGGCCCACATATATAGGTAAGTTATGATGAAGATATTGCATAACATTCATGCATTCATAATTGATTGTGTATGTGATTGCGATTGATACTATTATATATTAGTTTGTGAAAACCCTTTATTGCTTATGCCCCATTTGGGAATATTATATTCTATTTCTCACTCCTTTCTCCATGTTTTTGTTTCATATGTTTTAAATTGATGGTTCAGAGGGGAGGATCGAAGAATTTCGGCAGTAAATATAGCACGTTCTAGAAAGGGAGCTCGGTATGAATACCGTGGTCCAATGAATAAATAAAGTTATTAAGTAACTGCTTCTAGGCCATGCTGTTTCCTCTCTTTCTTATAATGTTTAATATTTATTTTCTTCAGATGAATGTAAAATTACTTTATAAAGTTTTAATAATATTTATGAGGAATTTCAAAAATGATGTATGTAATTTATTCCGATAGTTTCTTTTTAACAATCATATCTTTAGTAAAAAAAATTATGAATTTTTCTAGAATTTATTAAGGTGTAACAGAGGGTGTTACAAATTTCGCTAAATGACAAAAAAAACACTAAACCATAACTTTAATGATGGTCCCATCACTAACTTAGAAGAATAATGACAGCATTAGCGACGACAATGTCAATAATCAATATAGTGACGAGATACCATAGTCGTCGCTAACTTAGAATAATAGCAATGACTTTAGTGACGACAATGTCAACAATATATGTAGGATATCATAGTCGTCGCTAATTTAGAACCATCGCGACGGCTTCAACAATGGGTTTAGGGACATTAGCATCGGCAATAAGTCTTCAAAGTGGTCGTTAACCTATTATGGCCCCAATGATAACTTAAGTGAGGACACCTGGATCTGGGTTAGATTTTGCTACTGAATTAGTGACGGAACCAAAGTTATATTTAGTGATGGCTCCTACCACGAGTCTACAAGTCGTCGTTATACTCGTTAACTTTGTCAAAAACAACCTACATAGGATGCAACTAGCTATGGATTACGTCCGTGACTGATAGCCACGAAATACATTATGACATAGCTAATAAGCTTGGCAACACAAGTTTCAGAGACGTGATGGCGTCCATCACGGCTTCCGTTGCTGATCCCAAAGCGACAAAATTGTCAAATTTATCTACATTGATCTTTTTTTGTGCTATGAAATATGTCTTCCTTATATACATTTTCAAGAAAACTAATGTTTTGTGTAATAAATTATATGAAGGGCATTTTAGGATATTACGTCAAATATTTAATAATATTAATGTAAACAACTACTTCCAACCATTAGTCTTAATATGTGTAAAAGTAGTTACTTTTTATTATATTTGAAACTAAAGATAGTATTATAAAAGAGATAAGTGATCTAATGTATCTTATTTATTATTATATTAATTTTAAAAAATAATTAATATTAATAAATCAATAACATGTAAATTTAAAAGACAGTGAATGATAAACATTTTTTTCTAAATGAGGTCATATATTATATATTAAGGGAATGAGGTATTACTGTATTTTATTTTATTTTATTGCTTTTGACTAATAATAAGCTATTTTCTAAACAAATATTTTTCTATTTGAGGTTATATTTTGGATGGAGTAATCTTTGAACGAAGATCTCTTCGAAGGGCGATGAAGTGGTGGCTAAGGTCGAAATTTAAAAACACGTTGGTGAGTTGGTTGACAAATTTGGTTTGGGTTGATGGTTGATTAAATGTGGAGAATGAATATTGCATTGAATGTAAATGGCCAGTTTTGAGAACAATGTGGCCTCTTTTAAGAATCCAGAGCCCATTGTCATCAATATCAACCCTACATACATCTCATTTATTTATTCTAATTATAACTATGTTAGTTCCCTGTCTATTTATATTTGTGCGCTTCGAAAAGCATTTTCAGCTATACCACCCTTGTATCAACATCAAGCTATTATTTTATTTATAAAAAATTAACTGAAATGTTTAATCCTTAAAAAATAATCTTTTAGTTACGATTTGTGTGCAGATTAACCGATGGAAATAGATCAACACCCTCAACTCTGAGTCATGAGAATTTAATAAAAATGAAACTTGCTTTAATCATTTCGCCACTGAGGAATTCTAACTCCCTTTAATGCACATATTACAAAGCTATTAACTACGTCTTTTTAAATTATAAATTTCTACTTTGATTTTACATATAAATAAATTTTAGTAAATTTTTTTACTTTTACAGTATAAATAAAATTATTTATTTTTAATATCATTAAATGTTTATATATATATTTTTAAGATCACCTTTTATTTTGTATAATAAATTATATTAAAGATATGTTATGAAATTACTTTAAATATTTAATAACATTGATATAAAAAAATTACTTTCAACTATTATTCTAATATGTGTGAAATTAGTTATTTTTATTATTTATGTTCCTTATATTTTATTTTTTATTTAATTTTTATAGTTTTATTGTTACACAATAGGTTCTCTTCACTTTCATACTCTCCCAAAGTATGAGTCACTTATGTCTCAGGACCTAAAAAAAATATATGCAGTCAAGTTAGTTGGTTATTATAAAAGAGGTTAAAATAATCAGAATAACATGGGAAATGAAAATGTATTCATAAAATTCTAAATGAGGCTTGACCTATAATATTTTACACTGATACGATATCACAAATTTGAATTCTATTAAAATAGATTATATCAATCATAATAAATAATTTATTTGTTAAGTGAATTTGATAATATGTGGCTCAATATATAGGGTTTTGAATGGTGATAGTTACTTCATAGCCGATTTGTTATAGCATATGGTATGTTGAATATATCATGTGTTCCCTAGATCGATAGGGCCCATGACACCTTATTTCTCCCTCATTTTAGGCATGAATCTGAAAAATGTTAATCCCTTCACTCAATACTAGCAAGATACAGTTGTTCACATGATCATTGGTCTAAATTCAAAACCCTCATACCTCATTTTCTTTTCTAGTTTACTAATTGTATAAATGATCTCAAAATCTTTTAATTATAATTAGTAACACATTATTGAATCTAACACAACCTTAATTTTCTAGATTACATATCTAAAATTTTATGCATTAGACTCATCGTATACATTATGTATATAAGATACCTAGTTATAACAAGTATTTCATATTTTCAAGAGGAAGTCAATTCTTGTTGAGGCATCCTGATAAGGAACCATTATCCATGTTGAAATCATTTCAAGGGGTTCTGCTCGACGAGGTGTGGATCCCGGGATGTTTGGTTTCTTTACAATTGTAATGCGCGATCCTTTTTTGGCCACATGTTGTATTTGGGTGACTTTAGCCACCAGTATAAAAAAAATATTTTTTTTATAGTTATTGATATAAATGACACAACAAAATTTTTGAAAAAATATTTCATTACAGTGTTAATAATTGGTGTAACAAAATTTTTTATATTAATTATTAAAACAATCAATATAAAAACATATAAAAAATTAATATTTTACGTCGATTATTTTAATAATTAATGTAAAACACTAATTATTAAAATAACTAGTATAAAATCATTAAAGAAAATATAAAAAAATACACGTTTCATCCTAATGAAGTTTTACACATTTTAAGTAATTATTGACTGGGTTATAGGGCTCGTTTATTTAAACTTATTTTAAGAGATAAGTGTTTTTTAATAAAAAAACACTTATTTTAAATTTTGATGTGTTTGTTTAAAGTTTTAAAAATAAACAGAAACTAAAAATAAGCTGATTTCAGCTTATTTTAAAAAACAACTCTAATTTACTTATTAAAAAAGAGATTATAAAGAAAACACTTTTTTAAAAAACACTTAAAAATAAACTTAAACAAACGGACCCATAGTGTCACGCGATACTCTGAACTATGTAATAAATGATATTTCCATTTTGAATGAATTGATTTTTCACTCTCGGCGGAAATATCTTTAGGTTAAGAAAAAAAAAATATTACCTTACAATGATTTACTATTCTTTCTCCTAAATTTCACATCACCCTAAATAAAAATATGGAAGTTGCCACAAACAGGTAACAATATTGCTACGTTTGGATAAAGAAAAAAGTAGATAAATTCGGGATAAAATAAAAGAAAAAATGACTTTACAAAAGTAAAATTTTTAAACTTTCTTTCGCTTTTGTTTTCTCTTCAATTTAAATTTTAAATATTTTCTGTCTTCTGAACTTTTTTTCTCCCATTTTATTTGGTGCTAAACAAAGGGCACAGGATCTCTAATCTCTAAATCTACTCGCATTGGTTAAATTGTCGGCACAAAGAAGCCAACGATTTGACCATTCGTTGACATTGGCTTTTTCTTCTCTGTTGACATTGTTTGAAGCATAACATAATACGCTCATTTTTGCTTGCTAGAGAAAATAGGGTCCAAAGAGAAGTTAAATGGAATGTTAATGTTACATCATCATAGTGATATATCCCCATTGAAGTATAAGAATATTCTATTTCGTGTATATGAATATATTATTTGAAAAATAAATTGTTATTTATAATTGTTATTTATAGTTGTTATATATATTCAAAATATCTGCATTGACAATTCATAACTGAGGCTATCAAATAAGTTTTAAAATAACTACTAATTGTTTTATGTATACAACTTCTATTATTAAAAGGAAAAAAAATGTGTCAATTTAGTGTCAAAATATATATTTCTTATCATCCTTTATTGTTAATGTATGCAAAGTTACATTATTTTTTTTATAAAGAAAAATTTATATGAACGGGATCTCAGGTTCATTAATATTAAGATAGATCTTAACACTCATAAATATTTAAAAAGATATTTACAAATTATCTATTAATAAGCTCTTTACATTAGTAGGATTCAAAACTCTAATTTCATAATCACAAATTAAATCTTTAACTAATTAGATTAACTTTATTGATTAGGTTAAATACATCATTCAAAAACTAAAATAACTCAATTATAACCAATGTTTTTAGAACCGGACCGGTCATTGAACCGATGAAGGAACCGGTTTATGAAAACCATGTTAAAACCGGGGTTCAACCGTAGTTGAATCGGTAGTATTAAAGAATTGACCCGGACCGGTCACCTAAACAGTTCACGGTTCAACCGGTAAGATCGATCGAATCGGTTCGATTTTGATAACAATGATTATAATATACCCCAAAATAGTATTTATGATTTGGATTGGTTTGGTTAAGACTTAAGCAATTAATAGCTCTTACAAACTACAGTTTAGTTCCATAGCATCAGGGATTCGACTTAATACTTGTTTGTTTGGTTAAATGGTGCATTTTTTTAAACTACCACCAATTGGGGTTTGCATAATTGAATGTGGTTGCATAAATGTAAAATACTTCGACCGCAATTACTTGTGCCGATTGGTTCTTTATGTTTGTAATTGTAATGTAACACACATAAACCAAAACCAAATGATGACTCCACATGTTTTTCTTGGATTGCTTTTATATTAATTATTAAATATATTGACTAGGTATTTTTTAAGAATAAATTAAAATTACAATTACAATAAATATAGTAGCAATGATACACTTGCTATAATCATTATCCATTTTGGTAATTTTCATTGAAATACTATTCTTCTAAGTCAAGATTACCAAACATTTTTGTAATCAAATACAAATCATTATTTTCTTACTGATTTTTAATAATATATCCAAACACTTATCATACCTTCTAAAACCTTAATTTCCCCAACTAAATTTTTAAAACCTCAATATTTCCAACCAATTAAACAAACTTTTAATCAAATAGACTATTATTCGCTAGTGAATATTCAGTTGGTTTCAACTGTTGGGCGTAATCCAATTTAATTAGTAAGAAAAGGGAGAAAAATCATGTAATATCAACTTAGACTGTGTGAGGACCTAGGATACCCTTTAACTAAGAAAATTTTGTAATTTGAGAAGAAAAAGAAATATTTATTGTTTTATATGTTTACATGGTTATCGTTCCTTTTTAACGATTTGGTAACTGGTTATTGTTCATATTAAGCAGTTGAACTGATGAGTTGTTGCAACACAAATAATGTAAAGCGGTATTTATTTTTGATGGTTGAGGAGTAGTAAGAATTAGTGATAGATAAATGGTTGGTGATGATGATGGTATAGTGGATATAATAATTAGGCATGGCCCATTAGAAAATTTGGCTGTGAGCAATTTCTTGGGCCGTATCCTGCAATTAATAATAGGAGCAGACCAAAAAGTAAAAGCTGATATAAGCAGGCGAGAGAGAGCGAGACAACATTCCGCAAACCATATAGGATGACAGCACAAAATGAAAAGTCAGATAACAACTTGAATTTATGTTGTACATACTTTATGAATTATACACACAATTCTACACTCTATAACTATATCTTATGAATTATATTAAATTTTATGTGTAGTAGCTCCCAAAAATTGTTGTTTACTACTCAAGTTCTGTTTAATTACGGTTAATAGAAAGAATTTTAGACTGCATTTCACTTTAATTTATTTCCCCTTCAGTGTTTGTAAGCAAAATATATATATTATTGTCTTCAATTTTTTAATAATGTAAATAATTAAACTATTTTTAAGAAGATGAACTAAGAGATGGTTATTCTACCATAACTCGTGTTATCAAACTCAAGTCTTAAAAATACAATATTTTTTTTAAAGAATTCCATGCCTAAACTATTTAATTCCACGCCTAGAATAATTTAATATAATATTTTTAGAAATTCATAGAAAATGCTTCAAGTTAATAAATTTAAAAATGAAACCTCAAACTCAAAGACTTATACTTTAAGCAAAAAAAAATCAATTATTTTTATAACTAGACGTAGGTCCCATGAGATGCACGAGTTGGTTTGTGTAATTTTTTTACATTAATATTAATTTTAAATTTTATAATAAAATTTGTATTATAATAAAATAATTTAAAATTATATTATATATTTATATTTTTTAAATAACACTAGTTATTAAAATTTAGAAGTTTTATCTGCAACATCCTAATTTTGAAACATTGGTTAGATTAAAATTTTTAAAACTAGGCATATTGATTTATCCAAGTCATTCAAATTCACTTAACTATACTTATTCTATTCTATTTCTTAATCTTTTTTGTTTAATTTAATTTCTTTTCTAATCACTCCTTCCTTCCCTTTCTCATTTTACTTCTCCATTTCCCTTTTTCTTTCGATTTCCTTCCTCTCACCGTGCTCACACCTCTCATCTCTCATTTGCTTTCTTTCTCCTGCACCCTCTTTTTCTCCCGTGCTCTCCCATTTTTCATTCACCATCTCACGTCTCATTTCCACCATAGCCTCATCAATTTTTCTTTCTCTACTTTAATGTATATGCATGTCTTCATTTTCCTTCCCTTTCACCTCACAGGTTTTCCTCTTACATGCCACTCAACTTGATTCTTCTTCTCGTCTCTTAGCTAGGTGTGAACCATGGTAACCATGGGCTGATTAATGGAGTTTTGGCACCATTGTTTCCTGTTTTAGAGTTTAAGGTAAGCGTAAACCTATCTTCTACTTCCCTTCCTCATGCAAACTTGGGATTCTTGGACTCATTATGTTCTCTTGCTAACTTATGCCTCAAATTTCTTATGGCAGCGGTTGGGAATAAATTTCAGGAGAAATCGATGGCATTTTGAGGTTTCAAAGGTGTATCGGAAGCGTTCGGGTGTCGTCGACGCGTTCCGATAAGTCGTCTTTTGTTGAAGCTATAGCAAACTAACATTAAGGAGCTTAAAATGTACATTTAAATGATTTGGAACTATCGAAATAATTATCGTTAATTTTAAGGGTTTTCAAGTTAAGGAGGTTTTGGAATTGGGAAACTAAAGCGACGTTTGAAAGGTTAAATCGGATATTTGGAATCGTTATAAGGTACGTTTTGACGTACGAGGCGAGTTTACTACTTGAGCATAGAATAGGAAATTGATTTTTAGGAAGAGTTTACGAATGAAGAAATTAATATTGCTTATGATTCTCATTTCATGTTCATGTTATATGAAGGGTGGTTATATTGTGTACTCTCTTATGATATTGTGAAGTAACATATAGTTAATTGGTGCAAATTGATACTAATTGGCCCTAGTGGCATGTTGTTTGTGATTGTTGGTATGGAATATTATTATGTGCAAATTAAAGTGATTTGTTGATTATTTGGCCTTATGGTGTATTGTGATGAATGATGATTGTTGAATTGATATTATGGAATGGTTTAGAGGAGTAGGCTATGATGTCAGTCTTGATAATAATTATGCACTAAGATCACATCATATGCATTACGTATTTTCATGACATCATATGCATTTGACACTATGATTCATCTGGCACTACGATTTTCCGATGAGACTGCCGCTTATAATGCTACAATTCACTAAGCAGTTCTCTAGTACCAATGAGGCTACCGTTTATAGTGCTATGATTCATGGTGTATTCCTCGAGCACCACCTTTTATAGTGCTATGATTCACTGTATGGTTGCTCAAGGTGCCTCAATTATAGTGCTACGATTCTTTGAGTGGGTTATCCTTGGTACCGTTGTTGTATTGGAAAGACGGATCCGCATAGCATGCTTTTATGCATTGAAAAAAATTATTTTCAAAGTCCATGGCATGATATACATATACATTTGAAACTCTAGAGTGGTAGTAATTAGTGATGGAGCTATGGTGAACTGTGTATAATTGGGGATGATTGACTTGATTTTGGGAGCCTAGTGCTTATTGACTTTTGGGGATGACTGATTGAAATAATTCTATATGTTATGAACATTGTAAGTATTTGCATACGCCTTGTATTGATTGAGTGGTGGTATAATGTTTATAATTATTGAATGTGCTATAATGGTGATCAGTCCTGAACCGGGGTCAAGAGATCCGGTGTCGGGCCGGTCACAGAAGCTGAAGGCCGAGTGATGTTGAAGACTGGTTCTATGAATATCCGGTCTGTATATCCGGTGTCTCTGTATGTAGAGAGCGGTCTTGGCGTCCTGGAGGTCCTTCACACCGACCTCACGCGTTGGTGTGGGCGAAAGGTGGTGTCACCTGCGAAGATTCTCCGACGCTCAAGTCAGTGATATATTCCAAGTATGGAATGTAAATGATCACTCTATGGGATCAGATAGATGTATTAGGGAGAGAAAATGTCAAACCAGAAACAGAACCAGGACCCCCCTCCATTAAACTGAAGTGAGTTCTTATACCTGATTGGCTCGGTTTACAAGGACCTGTCAGTGGGGAACCACCAACCTCCATTAAGCAAGTATATTATTGTTTAATGCACACTCACCAGCATGATTGAGGCAAGTGACTATTTTATATTGAGCGTAGGGAGTATGGGGCTTGACTTAGGGGACAAGTCGATCATTCCCAAGAGCAGATTATGGCTCGTAGTGTGGGGAATGGAATTATTAATCGGTCCCTTTAGCAATGCCCATCGTCTTCTGTCAGGTGACGTGTATGTTATCCGGTGTGTATAGTGTTATCCTGGACTAACCGGTGCAGGGAGAATGCCTGACTCGGAATTAGAGTCCGGATGTATACCGATGACACCGGTTGCATATTATAAAATAGAAACCGGTAAATAGCCTGGATCAAACTCTCGGGATGACTGAGGCAGTCGGTTATACGTAACAAGGAAGCGAGAATGGATGAAGTATCCAGTCTCTCAAACGTTACCTCGGATTGCCGATACGTGAGTACTAGCCAGGATACCGGTTCCCTCTCTGGGACAGTCGGGCTAACGTCACAACTTTAGGGGCCGGTATCCAGACCAGATCAAATGGATTTAAACCCCAGGTGTTATTTTCGATTTACTACTTTAAGTAGTATTCACCCCTCTACTTGTGGTTTTCAGTTAACTTTTAGGAGGGAATAAGGATACTACTTGGTGATGTTGGAGTGTGGGTTAAAATGTATTGCCATGAGGAATTCTGTTATTATATAACATATAAATGATTATAAAATTATTTTTATACCAATTATAAAAATAATCATATAAGTATAAAATGGTTTCACATAATATCTATATTTTATACCGGTTATGTTTATAATTGACATAAAAATAGTTGGTGTAATAAAAAGGTATGAAAATAATTTATAAGTGTTCAACATCTACTAATCATTAAACAATATTAAGAAAGTTAAGTGTCATGTGCTCATTAGCAAGCATAAACTAGACAATAAGATTTAAATAATATCAAAAATTAAAAATTAGTATAAGAATTAAAAAGTATGGGTAAATTTGCATCAAATAAAATAAATAGAGAAATTAGATTTTTCTTTTAATAACATGATAAGAGTATCGCTTTCACAAAAACTTATGGATTCTTTATCATGTTTGCCACTTCAATGCCTTGGGATATTTGAGAAGATCATTGTGAGCCCTCTCCTAGAACATATTTAAGAAGATCATAGATATATAGAGAGGGGTGCATCAAGGATAGCCTTCCCCTGCTTGGCCAATTTCTCAGAATTATAGGAGGTTTGAGCTTGACCTAAAATGAGACCTTATATGAGAAAGCCATGGTAAACTAAAGCGTTAGTGCACGGACTTGATTTTAAGTTGAGGTGTGAATCCTCTTAATTAGAGATGTGATGATAACACTTGCCTTGATGGATGAATAAATAGGAAAAGAATGAAGCTTGTTAAAGTAAAGAGTCTAGGTTTTTGCCTCAATTTGAGTGTGAGTTAAACCTCTTCTAATAATATAATAAAATAGATAGTTATAATAATTTTTAAATAATGAATTTATATAAAAAAGTCTAACATAAATAAAATAAGAAAGTCCTAAAATAATATTTGATGTGTTATATTTGATGGGATATTCATTAGTTTTATATGAACACATTGTAGGATAATTTGTGTCTTATGGTCTTTTAAATCATTAAATGGTATTGCTTAGAAATTGATTTTTTTCCCATTTTACAAGTAGGCGTAGAATAGACTTTTTAGCATGTTTGTGTTAATAGGTTATTGACCTACTTGGACTAAAAGATTCATTGATTTGTGATGGTTCAGAAAATAGACTTAAAAAGTGGTTGAATAAGTCTGTTTACTTTTTCAAACCAAAAAGTGATATTTAAACGTTATTATGTTATGCACAGCAGACTAGACTTTCGAGAGACGGAGAACATGATACTTTGAATGAGTGAGCGTATTTTTGTCAGACTTTTACTATCGATTTTAACAATAATAATGCACCAGACTTTTAATAGCAAAAAGTAAGAGAGAAAGACACAATACACAAGCGATTTATATTGGTTCACCTCCAACTCGGAGACTACATCCACTACCTTCAAATCTGAAGGATTTCCACTATGTAAATTTTTTTACATAAACTGCCCAGACCAAGCTTACGAGTATTATTGACTCCAGCCACTCCTGGCTTAAGCACTGTAACAGCCCAATTTTTAATCAGAAATTAAACAGTGAAAAAAAATTAAAATTTCTCAGAAAAATAAGAAATGAATCCTAGAAAATAAGAAATTGAATTTTGAATATACGGATATTTTTAGTTTGACTTAAAACGAAATTAAACAAAAATGGAACGTAGAATAAAATAAAATAATAAATAAAATAAAAATCTTCCATAGTAATCTACTACAGTAAAATGCTACAGTAATTTGCTATAGTACCTGCTACAGTAAATTGCTACAGTATCTGTCACATGAAAAATCTTGCGTAGTAACTTCACGAGAATTCTTCCTCCTTCGCACCGCCTCATGTCACTTCGATTTGCTACAGTGATTTGCTACATTATCTGCTACAGTGATTTGCTACAGTGATTTGCTACAGTAACCACCATTGGAAGCCTATAAATAAGGCTCCAACCTTCCAAATTTCTTCAAAACCAAAAACATTACCAATTCTACAACCTTTCATCTCCCTCTTCAAGCTTTCAAAACCTTCATTTGCCATACTCAAACTCTTTAATTTTGCATAAGAAGAAACTACACAAACTTGAAGATTTAAGGAAATACAAGGGAGTTTAGCATAAGGAAAGCTTAGGGATCTTCAATTGAGGTAAGAAAGAGGAGATAGGATATTAAATACATAGAAATTAAGTTAGAATGCTTGCTTAATTATTTAGAAACTCATTTAGCTAGATTTTAATTTAATTTGAATTAAATTGTGAAATTGATGCCAAATAATTTGGAATATGATATATGATATGTTTCTAATGTTGTATGATGATTTGGAACCAATTGGCATATTTAATTTGCAATTGAAATCATTAAAACAGCAAAAACAGAGGGAAACAGAGTGTTGTCTTCATATATGGATTATACTTGTAAATATGATGAAATGTTGTATCTTCTTGAATTTTATCATAAATTCTTATTGTTAAATTATGAATAAATTTAATGATATAAATTTACCGCATTCATGCATCATATGCATTGGCCATTCAAAGAATCCGTAGGGGGGTTCTTTGAGGGGGTTCCCGGTAGGGGAAGGTGCTATGTTGAGCAACAGACCTCTACGGTGGTTTTATATCACGGCCGTCTTAAGGGCTAAATAGTGTGTCCTTAAGGGGGTCCCATAACACTTGTTATTGATATGATTGTATTGTTATCCGATGTTGGTGTTGCATTATGGGGCGCGGTATCGGTTGGATATCCGTAAAAATATTATTGCTGAAAAATCACTGTAGATGTTCCCATCAGAATGGATCCATCATGCATTTTCATTCATATAGAGAATGGAATATTAATATAAATATAATACAAAAAACGTGTTTGGCATCTACATCGCATAGCATCATACTTGTGATTGTGTATGTTCTAATCTAATTTCTATTTATTTGATATTTTATCTTACTCTTTCTGTTACTTGTGGCAACCCTTTAGTGGTTAATCAGGAAGACATGTGACAAAATGGATGTTGCTGAATATGGATGAATTATGAAGGCTTTTGATGATGATGCTTGCTTGCGTGACTACTATTGTTGTATTATGTATATGCTATGTTTTGGTACTTTACATCTTTATATTTTATAAGATCTGAGTGCCTGTTGTAAAATATAATATGTATAAAACTCTGATGTTATGTATAATAATAAGAAGTCAATTATGAAAAGGTTGCGCACTCTGATATTGTATTAGTAACCTCTGGAATCAGGTTGTGAATCTCTTGATAATTACCAGGTGAAAAATAAGTTATCCATGAGATTTTATATGGTGACGGTAATTATCTTGGGATTTACAAGTTGACTCCAGGGCGTTACAAGCACACCCCATGCATCCGAGTATTTTTGAATCCAGTCACTCCTGGCTTAAGCACACCCCGTGCTTCCGAGTATTCTTTTGCAAACAACTACTCTTGGGGCAGACCCAAGTATTCTTGACTCCGACCACTCCTGGTGTAACATCCCATTTTTAACACAAATAGAAAATAGATATTAATATATCTTTCATGAGAAATACTTACTATAAGTTAGTTTATTATTATCATTTTTTATGAAATTTTGGTATTTATATTTAATTATTTATTTTTTAAAATAAAATAAAATAATAATAATATTAATAATATTTATGAATAAGAATTTTAAAATGACTTAATTAGTATAATGAAATTATATTAAGAATTTTGAATATCTTTATTATTCACAACTTTTATTTTATGTTTATGTTTTTATATATTTATGATTTAACTCTTATTAGAATTTTAAAATAAAATTTTGAAGAAATTAGAATGTGGTTCTTTAGAACTTTTTGATCTACATAATATTTATGATTTTTTAGAAATTTTTGAAATATTTTAATAAAATAATATATTTTAAATAATTTTAAATTCATATAAAGTTACTTAAAATTAAAAATATTTACAAGAAAGTGAAGTTAAATTATAAGAAAATTTTCTAAAATCCATTTCAAGTAGACTTATCTAAAAATTATCGGTTTGAGTAAAATCTTGATTTTTACCAATTGTAAAAAAATCAAAAACGTACTAATAAATTTTTATTAATAGAAAATTTTAGATTTTTAAAATTTAAACTTTATATTACTTATTATAAAATTAGTGAGAACTGATATAATATCGTTAAATTTCGAAAAGGATTAATTTTGAATATTTAAAATATACCGAGTGAAAGGTTACTATTTGGCTTAATAATTCAGCCGACATTTACTATGCAAAACACTGTGCATGAACGAAAATTTCAAAGGTTGCACAGTAACCAGGAATGAAATTTTCAATTCTTGCACAATACTTTTATATTAAAATATTCAAATGCATAGTAATTTTTTTGGCTATAAATATAGAGGAAAAGTAACGAAGAAATCACAATTTCAGATTAAATTTTCTTAATATAGTAGTGCTAGTGAGAGAGTGGTGGAAGTAAGAGAGAGAAATAAATTTTTTTGGAAGAAGGTTCTGCTAAAATTCTAAGGTAAGAAACCTCTCTTTTATATTTTTAGGGTTATTTTCATATCGTTTTAGAAATCTATTATTATACTGGATATAATATTATTTTAAGTTACTATTCTGAATAGTAAAATACTATTTCAATAGTAAATTACTATTTCAATAGTAAATTACTATTCAAATAGTAAATTACTATTTACTGTTACTATTTACCTTTACTATTTACGTTTTATTATTTACCGTTACTATTCACGTTTTACTATTTATAATTACTATTCACGATTTACTATTTACCATTTACTATTCACTATTTATTATTCACTATTCAAAATTTACCATTTCTGTTTTAAGTAGAAATCTTAATTTTCATCTTATGACTATATTAAAGTGAAATTGGTATGTTTTAGAACTCGGAAAAGAGGCGTGCACGGACTTTCCATAACGAACCAAGATATAAGAGGTAAGGGGGAGTGAGATAGGAATATAATATGAAAAGACATAAGAATAATGGGAGGAGTCCCCTACTCCTTTTAAATTTAATAATAATATTATTATAATAACTATTTAACTTAAAAATTTATAATAAATTTTAAATTGAGTATCTTGTGTAACTTTGTCTGAATACCTATGTAAATACCTAGATAACCTATGCGAACTGGACTGAACCTATGCAAGGACTTGGACTATTATGACCTGTATGGACTAAACTATACCTATACGAGGATTGGACTATAAAGACTTAAAATTAATCTTATTAATCTAAATAACCATTAAAATTTGAATTATATTTATGACTGATATTTAGTTGATTTGATTTGATTATAATTAATAATATTTAATTTTGATTAATGATATTGTGATTTATAATACTAGACCATGATTAATAATATTTGTGATTTAATGATATTTGATTGATGATATTACAATACTTAATTATGATTGATGAATGATTGATGACCTTGTGATATGGAGTTTAAGCATATAGCAAGCATGACGGAAAGTTAAAACTCAGTAAGAATTTTCTTACCTTACTCTTTAAATTTTTATTCTAAGAAAAAGTATTTTATCATTATTTTAGTCTTTTATTTCTTCTTAGAAATAATTTTCATTAACTTTATTTTTAATCTCTAGAATAAAATCTAGTATTAGAAAGAAGCTATTTTATAAAAATCAGAAGTTGAGATAATTAATTATTGAATTAAATTTTTTTATAGTTTTAAGTATTCTTAGTTAATAATTTTAAAAAAAATATATTTTCTTTTAGAAATCAGAAATTTAAATTGGTTTTCCCTAATGAAATAACTAAAGGATATTTTGTTATAGTCGAGATTTCTAAACTCAAACTAGTTAAGATTCAAATTGAGAAAGATTATGTAAATATGTGAAGTTTTTTAAGAGAAAGTTTTGAGATATTTAAGGCTTGAAAACTCAATTTTGGTGAGATCTGAATTCGAAGACTGTACTAAATTTATTTCTATATAACAGAAGTTCAAAGAAGCACTTATGGGAATGTATAGTTTATTGAGATGATTTTGTGAACCTTTATGGTATTTAATAATTGAGTTTCTAAAAGTTTTAACCAACTAAATATGCGAGTAGTTCATGCATCATGAATCATTAAAGAGAAATGAGATGTGATATTGCCTGGGGACGGATTATAGAAACCGAGGATACATTAGAGGAGGCTTAATTGCGAGCCTTGGGATGAAAGAGTGTGAAATGATGCTTCAGGTGACCTAGGGTCGCTCCCTAGTGTCAGGTACTTTCACAATAAAAACTTTCTCAGTCTGACTAGTCTCTATGTGTTTCCACGCCAATTGAGCTGTTCATATGCCATGAAGACATTTATGTTATTATTATCCAGAATTATGGAACAGTGTAAACTCCTGGTTGGCCTAGTGCAAACTAAATCTTTAAGGGCCCACATGCATAGAATGAATGAGATAGTAGTATTAAAAACATTGCATGACATTCATGTGATTGTGACATTCTATGTGGGTGGTTGTGAATGAAAGTATAATTGTTATATTATGAAAACTCTACATTCATAATTGATTATGTATATGATTGTGATTGAAATTATTATATTAGATTATGGAAACCCTTATGCTTATGTCTTATCTGTAAAGTATTATATTTTGTTTCTTACTCCTTCTTGTTTGAATTTTGTGTACAAAATATATGTTATGTGATATATAGCTAGTAGTCCAAGATGGAAGGATATGTAATTACAGAAGGGTAAAGTGGTCTCATCCTCAATCAGATAGAGTAGGATTCCAAAATTCGATGGTTCAAGGACTAGGAAATGATTGGTCACATTTGTAGTAGAGGTATAGTTTAGTTTTACTTTACCTTATTACAATATCAAGTTAGATAATTGTAACAAGGTAAAGGTAAAATTTTGATAAACTTTCTCATACAGATATAATATTATAATGATTTATCACTTATGATTTCTATTAATTGTTTTGTCATTATGAACAAATATTGAAAGACAATGTTTTTTTTCAATATTCAAAGGAAATCAAATGTATATACGTCCTTGTATACACGAGATAAAGAGTGATAAATATGTATATCTTTCTAAAAGTTTTTTTTAAGGCAAGAAGAATACATATATGTCTCGTGTATATAAGGGGGTGTTACATCTGTCTTGAGCACAACTCATGCTCTGAGTATTATTGACTCCGGCCACTCCTGGCCTAAGCACAGCCTGTGTTTTAACACACCAGACCTCTCTTGATTCCTATAAGTATTATTTTGCAGCACCCACTCTTGGGGTAAACCCATGTATTCTTTCATGAGTCACTCCTGGCTCAAATCCCGAGTATTCTTTCCAAAGCCTCTCCAGGCCAATAGTGTTTCCCAACCTAATCAAAGTCTGGCAATACACCAGACCTGCACTTCAAGAGTGTTGGAAGAATTATTTCAAATGAATAAGCCTTTCTCAACTTAGCAGAGCTAAGTGATCAATTACATGAGGAAGGACTTATTCATTAAGTAGACTCAGTATCTGTGTAGTATGAGAGATGGGTACAGTAGGTACTGAGTCTGAAAGCATGACCAGAGATGATATGCTCTTAAAAGAGCAAGGAGATATGAGTTGGTGACATATCTCTGGTTGCTATGGCTTCTGGGAGAAAAAGGAATGCACATAGCGAGTTTTCTTTAACTTTATGGCAGTTCTTCTGAATCTAAACTTTTGTTCTATGAGCAGACTACCATCTTATTCTTCTTCCTAGGCTATTGTGTATGAACATGTGGTGCTTGTTCATATTTCTTCTTCCTTACTCACACTTTTCCTTAGTGTGTCTTTCCCACCTTCTTCTGAAAAGATTGGTTCAATATATAGAGGATTGTTCTAAAGAGCCAGAGGAGGGGTTTCCAGATGTAAGTCCATTGAGAGATGATATACTTGAGGAGAAGGATGTTGCACAACGGTCATAAGGCTTTCTTTTTTTCAAAGAGAGACGTTCTGAGCATGTAATTGTAGGATAAAAAGCTTTGAGATGTGTGTGATCATAGGCAGGGTAGAGGTAGCGTAAGTTTCACCAATAAGGAAGCTTTTATTCTGAGAATCTCTGAATCTATAAGACACAGGTGAAAGACTTGACGTTATTTTGGATAGAGCGTAGACTGCCTGGATTTGTCGTTCTTCTTTTTGTAGATCTTTGCTTAAGCATGCTTATGAGAATGTTTTCTTGACTGTTGAAATCCTTGAGCCAAACTTGAAAAGGAACTTCCTTTAAAGTGAATTCTGGATCCAATGATTCACAAGATATTCAGACGCATTTGATAAGTCTAGAAGCTTTTTCTGAGAAAGACAAGATATGATGTTCAGACTTTGTAGAATGAGATAGACTATTCTGAGCTAAGTCTGGTAGGTATTCAGATGTAAGGATCTTTTTCTTTGAGAACGATTTTTCAGACTTCAAGACTTTCCTTTGTTTTGGATCAAAAAGAGTTTATTGATGACCAAACTTTTAAAGATTCTTTTAGCATGCGTACTCCCCTAACTTTCGTAACACAATCCTTATGATTTCCTAAAACACTTAAACTCACATATTAAATAATAACATGATATCATGCTATTTAAATTGGAATAAGCAATGTTGATTATCAACAAATCTCATGAAGTTCTGGTTTAAATGATTTGACATTTACCAGACTTTTTCTTCAACAATTTGTTTACAAGACTTCTTATTCAACAAACCCTTAAAAATTTATCAGGTTAGATCTATTATTAAATCAAGTTAGGCCATACTTATAAAACTAGGTCACCTCACTAGACTAGACTTTAAAATTGACATCTTTTTTATTTTACTTGGTTTGGACTAGTGTGTTTTTGGTCCTTTTAAGCATGTTATGGTATGATGTATATTATTTTGAACCTTTCTTGCTATATAATATTTTAATTATAATGCATTTATTGAATTTATTTTATAAATAGTATATTATTTTGATCTAATCGATTTTATTTAATATATAAAATAATAATTTATTATTTC
Organism: Clitoria ternatea; assembly: GCA_037962975.1. NCBI lineage: Eukaryota > Viridiplantae > Streptophyta > Magnoliopsida > Fabales > Fabaceae > Clitoria > Clitoria ternatea. The sequence goes on from CM075671.1 coordinate 91,360,999, forward strand.
CAGTTCACGATTCGTCTAGTGACCCTTGAATCGGTGTCTTCACTGGTTCAATGATCAGTCTGGTTCTGAGAACATTGGTTTAACCTATTTAAGTATTCTAAATTTTATAAATGTCCCACTTAGGTCCAATGACGGGTCTTTTAGGGGAGCGTGGCCCTATCTAGTGCTCAAAATTAGTTTTTGATAATAAAAATGATATTGATAATTGAGTTTGAGTATTGAAAATTTAATTGTTTTTAAACTTAATTAATAAGGATAATTTTGTTTCTCATATTAAATAAATAATACCAAAGCAATATTAATAAATTATATATGGATTGTTTGGTCAAATTAACTCCTCTTACATCTTATTAAATACTACCTTTGTGTTTTAATGTAAAAACCTCTTAGCTAACTCTAGTTTTTAAGAAAAATTAGTTAATATAGTTAAAGTCATTTAATTTGTCTATAAACTATACTAGTTTTTGTAAAAGTATCCTCTTACTTTTATTGATTCTCATAAATCTTACTTTTTTTACTTAATTAATGTTTATTTTAATAATAACTGATAAAAAAATTTCAGTGAAAACTTAATAATACTACTAATTTTTTTTATGGGTTCTTACATTAAGGAAAAAAATATCTCAAGATATGTTTTTAAATTAAGGGAGAATAATATTTTGGCCCTTCAAAATTTCTAGTGAAGCCTTACCATGCTTGAGTCCTTTTTATGTGTTACATCTCACACCATTCATATGTTGACATTCAATAAAAGAACCATTTATTTGAAAGAAAATAAGGGCACACACTCTAAAAACGAAATCCAAATTCTAATAACTAACCAAAAAAAACTAAAGTACAACATTGGAATATCAAAATGAACCTTAGATTACAAGTGGCCTACTCTATACACACACATATTTGTGTGTATTGATCGTCACAAGTGGGTGACCTTTCATTATAGGTCACCCGGTTATATTTAATGTTATTTTAATGATTGTGGTTTTACACTAAGTGTGAACCGTTAACTACATTAATGAAGGATTAAGAAAATGGTGATGAAAATGAAAGAAAGAAAGAAAAAGAATGCCAGGTCAGCGTTAGTAGAGGTTGGAGTCGTGGGATGAAACCTTAAGAAGTTGTGATTTGGCCTTTGAAGGACACCGAATGGCATGGCGCTGCAATATTGAATGGTGTAGCAATGGTAATTGGTGGTTGATTGTGTCATTGGAGAAGAGGTATTGAGACGGTGGTAGTGTGAACTGTTGGAGCAAGAGGGTAGGTCAAAAGCTTGAGAAGTTACGATTTGGCTGTTGAAGGACACCAATTGGCGTGAAGCTGCAACATTGGATGATGTGACAGTGGTAATCGGAGGTTGATTGTAGTGGTGGAGGGGAAGTACTAAGATGGTCTTCTTCTTCTTCTTTAAATTTTTTTATTTGACTTGGGCATGTTATGGTGTGGTTGTGAACACTTTCGTTTACATCATTATAGAATTTCTGATAGAAACCAGCTTGTCGTTTGCGTGTGTCTAAGTGGAACAAGTCAAGTTGTTGAATAGGGTTGTTGATCATACGATTATGATTTTGGTTGGTTTGTAAAATATGTGTGGGTTGGGTTTCATGTTGTTTGCTTGACTTGAGTTGTTGCTGCATGCAGTAGATGTTTATATTGGTTATTTCCGTGACTTATGTTAGTTTGTGCAGTTCCTGTTCCTATTCTTGTTGCAAGTTTTTTTTTATGAACATAGTCACCAGTTACTTGGAGGAAGGTGTGCAGGTCTTCAGCAGTCACATTTGAAAATGTCATATGATGATGTAGCACAGTTTGAGTGGTTAAGAAAAGTAGGGATTTCAATGCCCTAAATTTATGAGGTGTTTGACGTGGATTGCTAGGGGGCTTGTGGAGTTGGTTTTCAAAGGAAAAAAGTTATACATGGAAGTTGATAAAAAAAAGGAAATTTCAAAGAAGTGACTTCAATGAGGCTTTAAAGCACCTACAAGAGATTAAAAAGAATGACCCGTTGTTTTACTAGAAACATGGAAACACAAAGTGGCAGATGATGGTTCATTTCAATACTTGTTTTGGACTGATGCCATTAGCCAGCTAGATTATCAATTGGTTGGTGATGTATCGATGTTTGGTGCAACTTACGTAAAAAAATAAATATAAATATCCACTTGTTGTGTTTTCTAGAGTGAACCATCACCTACAGACATGTGTTTTTGCTATAGCCATTGTGTCAAATGAAAGGAAGAAGACTTATGTTTGCCTTTTACAACATATGGTTGAAGTAATGAAAGGAAAACACCCTTTAACCGTTATCACAGATGGTGACAACCAAATGAGGACAAATTTGTGATAGGTAATGCCTCATCTTCATCTATTCCATAATCCACAGGAATGAGTCACTCTTGCCACAATTACAATTACAAATTACAAGTTACAATTACAATAACAACAAAACACTAAACTGGAAAATAAAAAAGAAAATAATTTAAAATACAAATACTTACTACTTAATTTAATTTAATTTAACTTAACTTAACCCTGACCTTAATTTAACTGAACCAAATCAAAAACCAAAACTAAACTAAATGTACCTATTCTCTAAATTGGGTATTCCATACACCTCAGAATAAGACCATGTAGTAAGGTATGATTCCCCAATAATGTGATAGTCATCATACTCATCACGAACCATGATGGTGGACAAAATGCGACACTAAAACAACAATGGCATTTCATGGAAAATCAAAATAATCAAATAAACCACAAACACAAGCAACAACACTCTTGTATCACGTATGATGAAACAATGAGACATAAACAAACAAAACGTACACATGATAGAAGACTGATTTCGGTGTATCATCCCAAGTTTTGGTTGAGTATGAAATGAAGTTAAAAACTGCCCTTTGATCAAAGGCCACGACAACAAGAAACCAAAATCCTCTCTACAAATATGGAATGTAGACCTACAAGATGTGGGTTAGAACAAAGAAAGAATACAATATCTATAATACCTTTCTACACATACAAACCCTAAACATAGTAACTCTACTTACATAGGATAGATCAGACAAAGGTGGGAGCCAATAGTCAGTATACTTTTCTAGAATATCTTTACCAGATACACCATTTACGGCATCAACCTATGCTAATTAGCGTACCCAGTGACAAGTGTCACCAGTGTGTTAAAAAATAAACCCTAATCAGAAAACCCTAAACAAACAACCCATAAACCATCACTTGAAACTCCAAACTTAAAATTTAACCTTATATCGCAAAATCGGGGGGCATACACCAAACCCGAGCGCAATATTTGTTGACCTTTTTTGAGCAAGTAATTTGTTCTGTGAGTAGCGATATAATCTGCATTTTGAAACAACAACAAATGTCAAACTAATGGGTTTAATAATGAAATAAACAGATCATAATACCTTTGGGTCAACTTCATTTCCAGGACATATGGTCATTAACCCATGCCAGTTCACATGGGTCCTTCCATGTTTGATAAGGACTTAACTATAAAATCACAAATCACATATTATAAAATAAGTACTCCACCAGTAAATTTAAAGTAAATTAAATTACAAGCATCCAATAATACATTAATGAAATATAAACAAATAGTAAAGGTAAGGCGTAATCCTCTCAGATAAAACTAAGGCAAAAATATAGGATGACAGTTGCATACCTTGAAGATTGAGATTCATGGATGATTTGTATTTAAACTTTTACTTGATTGACTACCAAAATACAATAAGAACAAACACACCCTTTAAAAAGGAAAATCAACACTAAAGCATGATAAAGACTTTATCATATATGAATCAACCTATGGAGTTTAAAAACCCTTAACAATTTGTTTGAAGATTATATCACTACCGTTAACTGAAGTGATTTCACAGATGATGACCCTGGTGTCGGTGACCAGAACAGCTGCTTACCCATTACAAGAGAATCACATCTTCCTCCCTTAACCGCATATTCCAGTGACAGACTCCTGACAAAGTCAAACTCATTAGCTCTGACTCCAAATGGAACACAAAACAACAACATTACACAACCTAACAAGATAACATTTAAAGCCATGCTTACCTGTCCATTGTAATAACCTATAGCTTCTACAATGTTTGCCTTCTCAATAGTGCCATTCTAGGAAATATCCTTTGAATCATCACAACATACATGAATGAACCATTATACAATAAAACAAAACTAAATAATAATTATCCTGCCACTAGATACCATTTATGAATAAATAAATAAATTCAGTTTAGTAAGTTTTAATTATCAAATTCAGTTACCATAAGAAAACATATAAGACCAAATGGACATGAACATCACATGGACAACATAAGGGGAAGGTGAAAGTTTCTTTATTTAGTTTCAAATAAAATCCCTTAGCAAATTAACTAACTACATCATATAACTCAAGTACTACAACTAATCCCAAAAATTAACATTTTTCTTATTAGCAAGGAGCTCAATTTTTGTAGAAAATTGAATGATCTTCATCGTGTCATTTCATTCTCTATTGTATCATAAGGAAGCCTTGGGCAAGAACGCTTATTCAAATTTCTCAACAAACAGCGAAGGCCACAACTTCATAACTTCATTCATCAAACAAAACAAAACAATCATTACAAATATACAAATATGTATATATTCACATAATCCACATAATCCCATATCAATTTCAATTTCTATCCATTTCACAAACCCCACTATTTCAATACTATCATTCAATTTCCTAACAAGAGCCATCACCTTTAATATAATCATCAGCTTCAGATGTCGGTTTACTCTGCTCCTTGCATCAATGTATCAATATATGTCAATTTAGAAAATATTAATTATGCATCATAATATAATTTCAATATCTTCAACAACATTCTCCATTCAAATCCCTTTACAGCTTAACCCTAAACCCCAAATATCATTTTTTTACTATTAATCCAAACAAAACCCTAAATCCCCAAAATGTCACTAAATCCTTAACTATCGGGGGACGTAGAGGAACACATACATTACCTCAGACAACTAAACTCTTCCATCTCTACACGGTTGACAGTTCCCAACGACAGTGCAAGCGAATGAGACAGACACACCAACACCACACATGTTAAAATAAAATTCCTTCTTGGATAACCAGAAAGATCAATATCACATAGCAACACAACAAACACCACGACCCAAATCCAACCCTATCTTACATTGAAGAACACAAACAATGAACCCTAGCCAACCCATCAAGAACCAAGAAACTCCACACCATGACACGATAGCACCGACCACGAACCCCATAACTAAGTCACCATCAGTGCAAGTTAAATGAGGCGTTACACACTCCATACGCCACTTTTAGTTACTTTAGGGCACAAACATTGTCACGATAAAAACAAAGGTATTCGTTATGCCTATGTCGAGAAAATTTTATATTACACTTTAAAATTGCACCATCTTGAAGCAAATGGCTCGGTGAGCCCAGTGGTTAGAACACTTCTTTTCTTCCCATACGCGTCATGGGTTTGACTCTCAATTTGTTCATAAAAAATTACTACTTTTATCCTAAGAGAAAGAATTGTGAGTTCTAATAAATATGTAAGGGTACTTTTAGAAACTATTATTATAATTTATAAACATATTAAATGACTTCATTTTCGCTGTCACTGTCATACACATCTTCTTCCTTTGTCCCCATCATTACTCTTATTTCTTATTCCGTCTTCCTCTTCGACTTCAAGTCCTTATTAGTGTCATTGTCACCTTCAACCACCATGGCCACCATTTTTGCCTCCACTATAGTTGTAACCTTGTATCTTTGTTTGTGTACTTTGATTTTTTTTTACTTCTCCGATTTCTGGGTTGGGGTTTCAAAGTTTTTCCTTGTTGAGTTGAAAACATCAACCAAAAATAGTAATCAAATAAATATTTCTTTTTTAAGTTTTAAAAACATATTTATCAAGCAAGTTTTTTTTTTCATCTTGCTCTTAAAAACAATTCTTTAAAATTATATCTTAAAATTGTCTTTAAAAACTAAAAAAACAAAAGTGAATTAAACAAACCCAAAACATGTCGTATAATACCATCAATAAAACTCAATTTTGTTGTATGTGAAGTTAAGTAAATAAAGATTAGTTTATTTATTTTTAACCTATAAACTTTATCTAATATCAATCTAAATTTCACTTTACTCTTATATATAGAGTATACCTCTAATTAACTTGATCATTTTTTTATTTTTTTACTAAAAGTTTAAATTATTTGGGTCCTATTAGGTCAGGGTATATGTGAGGGTTTGTATTGGTGAGATTTGTATCCATAACCTTATGACCACAAATAAAATATTTAACCAACTGGCCAACCTTTCAAAAAGTCTTTAATAATTTATTTTATAAAACAACATTTACTTTAGTTATTTTATTGTTACTTACTTTTACTTTATATTAAAAATATTAAAGTGAAGGCAATCCTACGATGTTAGAAACTATTTGACCAAATTGTTGGCCCCAAGAGGGACTAATTGGAGGTTTAATATTTCTAAATCTATATTTATGGTGTGCAAAACACTAGTTGGAAGAGAACAACAAACATGGAAGTACAACCCCACATTGGAGGGATCCATTTTATAAGCCTGTACCTTAATTTTCATGGTGTGGCAGTGAGGCATAAAATTTAGACCATTTAACTCTCTCTCTCTCTCTCTCTCTCTCTCTCTCTCTCTCTCTCTCTCTCTCTCTCTCATTAGGCAGGACCATCTGGGGAAGTTGTCCATAATTTTGAAAACAAGGATGCAGTGACAAACTTTGAGTTCTTCTCACCTCTTAGTACTTCTTCACTTCGCTATTCTGTTTAGTATATGGACATGAAGAAATGTGCAAGTTCCTGGAAGAATCATAGCAATGATCCATTTTATGCAGCTTACCACCACACAATAAGACAACCAAACAATCATGTCACCACATGTGCCCAAAAACATTTTCATAAATTATTGACTGCTTTCACTTCCCAAAATACTCCACATACGATGCTACTTCCTGCTGCTTTTGTTGTTTTGCTGCTCCTTGTTACTTCCTCAATTACCCCAACATTTTGTCACCCTATTGTGTCTAATTCTAGCCACGCCTTGAAGGGTAGTACCAACCAGACTTTAAGACCAGCCTCAGAGGTGCTCAAGTTGAGGAGAATCAAAGCTCACTTGACCAAGATCAACAAGCCTCCTGTCAAGACAATTCAGGCATGTTTTCTTTTTTGACTAGAATTTCCTTTTTTTTTTCTTTTTCTTTTAACTCCTTCTGATGATTTAGTGATGTTGTTACTTTGTTTTCAGAGTCCAGATGGTGATTTGATTGATTGTGTTTTATCTCACCAACAACCAGCTTTTGACCATCCTAAGCTTAGAGGCCAGAAACCATTGGTAATTTCAGCAACTCATTCATGCCAAACAAAATGTTCCTGCTTTGAAATATCTTACACATTCACATTTGTTGTTTGTTGTTGTTGATTTTGAGGCTGAGCCACTCATAATGGAATTCCAATGATCCAATGTGGCCTGGCTATTATATTTTATTTAAGTATAAATAAAGGACTAAGATGTTTATTTTAGGCATTGAATTTTATTTGAGACAGAATAAGTAAAGTGGATTAAGGTTTACAGGATCCACCAATAGAAAGACCAAAGGGGAATTACTCCAATGATGAAACAGTAAGTGAGAGTTTTCAGCTGTGGAGTGATTCTGGTGAAGCATGCCCTGAAGGAACTGTTCCAATCAGAAGAACAACAGAGGAGGATATTCTCAGAGCAAGTTCCATCCGAAAATTTGGAAGAAAACCAAGACTTGTACGGAGAGCCTCAATTGACAGTGATCATGAGGTCAGTGCTTTAAAATCATGTTTCTAAAACATAAATATAAAACAACAAAACTAACAACAAATTTTAAGCATATTAACACAAGCTGAAAATTTGTCGTCTGTATAAAAAATAAAATAAAATTGAGAGAGATTTCTATATGCATTAGTCTTGGGCAGCTGTCGAATAGAAAAGATTCTAGGTTGCACTAAAAAAAACTTAGACAACAAAAAAGGGAAAATGTGCCATTTCTTTATTATTTGCAAAGGCATCTTTTTCTTTTTCTCTCTGTTGTATTTATTTCATGGTATTGTTTTCATTTCTCATTTCATAGCGCATTCATATAAAGGGAAAATGAAATGTGCACTGGTGCTGTCATTTTTGCTCCGTCTTTATGTTTCTATTTTTCATCAACAGGCTTCTTTCATTTCCCACTTTTTTTTCATGCCATAAAGAAAAGAGCAAAACTGCTTTTCCGTATTTGTGAACAGTTCCAACATTATTTCCGAAAACAGCAGAGAACAGACAGTGAGGCGACACCACTTGTAAAAGTTTGCCCTTTGTTTGCATCCAAAAGTAAAACCAAAATCATAATTCACATTGGACCTATTGGATGCCAAACATTTATGATTTTCCAGCGGGAACAACAAAAATTAAAATAAATGTGGCCCTATGCTCATTGCAGTTTTTGCAGCAGCATAGTTAACAATTTGACACTCATGCACCTTAATGTTACTGCAGCATGCAGTTGTTTTTGTAAATGGAGAACAATACTATGGAGCAAAGGCAAGTATAAATGTGTGGGCACCCCGCGTAACTGATCAATATGAATTCAGCTTATCACAGATTTGGGTTATTGCTGGCTCCTTTGGTCGTGATCTCAACACCATAGAAGCTGGTTGGCAGGCATGTCCTAAACTTCACACTTTTGCTAATTTATTAATTATCAATCTGCTTTCTTTTTAATTTTATATTAAGTATCAATTTATGGTACCACAATTTGTGATTAATTAGTTTAAGTAATACGTATTTTTAGTTTTTTTTTTGGTGGAAATACGTATTTTTAGTTTAATATACCCAATTCAGAATTAAACTAGATATGATCACCATATAAGCGATAAATTTTTTAAAATCGAGTTTTAATATAGTTGTATTTCAAATTAAGTTAATAAGTATATTTTGGGTTCAGGTGAGTCCAGAGTTGTATGGGGACAACTATCCAAGGTTCTTCACTTATTGGACAGTGAGTAATATGACATGCCTAATGTTTTTTTTTAAAAAAATCCTTCTCTTGTGCATTTTGCTAATATAATGTTTCATAACAGACAGATTCATACCATACAACTGGGTGCTATAACTTACTCTGTTCAGGATTTATCCAAACTAACAACAGGATAGCAATAGGTGCAGCAATCTCACCAAGATCTGCTTATAACACTAGACAATTTGACATTGGCTTAACGGTTTGGAAGGTGAGTTTTATCAATTTTCTATTCAATTCAACAATAACTAATGAGAAAACAGACAATAATCAAGACTTTTCCTTTACCTATCTCACAAGGCTTAATTAATTCATGGTTTGGAAGTTGGTTTCATAATTTGATTTTTTTTTTAAATCTTTCCAACAGTTATTACTTATTTACAACTAACTTCTTCTGTACTAAAATACTGTGAAACAATAATTTTTTTTATGTTTTGAATTTTTCTATATATCATTGTTATTGGTATTTAAAATGGAAGATTCCGTTAGTTACGTTGATGGGGTCGACATTATAAATGTCTTTTCCTTTCCTTTTTAAAAAGCAAGTTCACGCTTTGCTTTTGTTCTGGTCTTACCGTAATCCAAATCCTACATTTGACCATCCCATGATGCTCTTTTTCTCATTTCTACTTTTATTATGAATCAAAGAATAATGATAAACTAATAATGAATAGTAACCAACAAGTTTAACGTGGGTATTCGTGAATCTGGTTTGGTTAATGTGTCGCTCTTGGGGAAGCACATGTGGCTTAGGTGCTCTCTCTATCCAAGATTGTGGAAAAAAATGGAAATTTCAACAAAACTATTTCTCCCTTTACTTTCAGGATCCGAAGCATGGACATTGGTGGCTGGAGTTTGGGTCAGGAGTACTAGTTGGGTACTGGCCAGCAAACATGTTTAGTCACTTGAGGAGTCATGCAAGCATGGTGCAATTTGGAGGAGAAATTGTAAACACTCGTTCAAGGGGTTACCACACTAGCACTCAAATGGGTAGTGGCCATTTTGCTGAAGAAGGGTTTAGAAAATCAGCATATTTTAGAAACTTACAAGTTGTTGATTGGGACAATAACTTGCTCCCTCTTAGAAATATTCATCATTTGGCTGACCATTCCAATTGTTATAACATTAAGCAAGGAACCAACAATGTTTGGGGAACTTACTTTTATTATGGAGGCCCCGGAAGGAATGTTAGATGCCCATGACCCAATATACACCCTTCTACTTCCATGTTACATGTATCCATCTGTGTTTTATTTTTTTCACTTTCATTAATTACTACTTTTGGTTTAATTATAGTTTTGATCTCTCTTCGTCTTCGAACTACATGATAATAAAAATATCATGGTTAAAGAGAAGAAATGTAATTAGGTCTATATTTTTTACCAAAGGTTTTTTGTGTCGAGTTTCGGGTGGATGTAAGAAATCAAGTGAGAGGGAAGGGGTGGGGTCCAGTGTTTCTTCCGACTTGTCAAATTCAAAATATCTTAAACATAGTGAATGATGAAGTTGACTTTGACCAATTAAGCATTTTGCCTAGCATAGATGCAATATGAATTTTCCATTCTTCTAAAACAAAGCCCAATGCAAACCACTGAGTATTTACTGGCAATGCATCCTTCATTTGTGGCATTGCATGTGGGGAAACAACAAACAAAGATAAACAAATCTCACAGACTTGCTAACTGAAGCTTCTATGCTTTTTTCCCCCAAATTTCAACCCTAGAAATGAAAATACTAATACTCTATTTTAATTTGTCAGTGTCGTTAGTGAGCACTATAAAGTGAGCACTATAAATCAATGTAGCACCGGGAAGGAAGAAGGAAAATGTTTTTAATATAGTGAACCCAAGACCAATTAATGGTGACCATCGTATTCACCACCAAGCTTGGGCTTTCCAAGATTATATGGATCGTATCGTTTTGTTTCTTGAAATTTTTAAAATCTCAAATTAATTCTTAATATTATAAAAAAATCACTTCTTTTAGTTTCTTTGTATTAATAGACTCGTTTGTTTAAGTTTATTTTTAAGTGTTTTTTTAAAATTATTTTTTTTATAAACAGATCAGAGTTGCTTCTTAAAATAAACAAAAATCAACTTATTTTCAGCTTCTGCTTATTTTTAATACTTTAAACAAACATATCAAAATTTAAAATAAGTATTTTTTTAATTAAAAAAACACTTATCTCTTAAAATAAACTTAAACAAACGAATCCAATATTTTTTCACTTTGTATTAAAAAAGCATCAAATTGAAGGTTGTTTAATTAAATTAGAGATTAAATTGAAATTCGTCAAATTCCAAACTCTACCGTGCATAACTCATACAATCTTAAAACATTAGCTTGAGAATTTACATTTTTGCTCTGACTAAGAACATAGTAATACTTGAATAGAAAGCTTACAATGCAAAATTAGGAAATGCAAAATGGGCTTACCGGATAATAAGGGTTTGTTTGGGTTAATGTCTATTAATTTTCAAAAAAATTAAAATTGATTCTCAATTTATAACTTGAAGTTATAATTTTAATTCCTGTGGCTTTTGATTTTTCAAATTTAAATACTAATTTCAAATTGGGATCCCATGGATCATTACCACTTATTAAAATTTATTTGGTAGAGGTAACAATTGACTGATGATGGCCACCTTATGGTAAAGGAGGTGGATGCATGCTGAATAACAGATAAAAATAGTAATATTGTGTTATTTGTTGTCTTAATTAAGGACAATGGCTAAAAAGATTAAAATAGTTTTTAAAACACGTAGCATTTAATATATTTTGAGTGTAGGTTTTAATAATTTTTTTATTTATTAAATATTTAATCAGTATTCTAAAGATAATGCTTAATAAAACAAAAATAAATAAACTTAATTGCACCAAGTAAATAAATAAACAAATATAAGTTTTAAAATAATTTAGTTATGATTTTAATGTTTTTATATATTTCATGAAGGTAGAATGGTAAAAGTTTTTTGAAGCAATGATGAAAACTTTATCCAAAATACATAGATTAATAAACTACACATAAGGGGAAGGTATCTACTAGTAATACCATGGTCTGTAGCAAAAGGTAAAGACCAGCTTCACACAACTTCGAAAGAGACACAGTTGCAGAAGGAGCCCTGGTGATTCAATGTGATACCTGCAACTCTGAATTTCAAAGAACCACCAAACCCTGCTCACTAATGCACTTGAAGCTTAAACACTAACACTGTTAATATAATATCAACTACAGCTTAAAATTTTGATCAGAGACAACAGACAGTATTTTTGTAGGCACAAAGCGAAAAATTGCAAGGTTGAAATTGGTTTCTTAATAGCCAGAGAAAAAACAATGAACAAGTAAAACTATGGAAGAATGAGACTCCCACCAAGTGAGATCTGTAGTGTAGAGAGGCTGTTTTCAGCCTTAAAACTATGGAAGCAGAGCACAGAGCTGGTAAGATTCTTTTCACAGTAGCTGGTCCGATCTTCAAGTGCAATCAGTTGACTTGTCAAACATGACTTTCAAAAGGATATACAAGCAACATGTTGGAGTACAGATGACTCGGTGTATCAGATACTCAGTTCTGCAACACTATTATCAATAAATTTAATTAGATCTTCAGGTGTGTAGATCTGTGAAGATGTCATAATGTTGAGGTCCACCAAATCACTGATTGAAATGCTCTCAAAATCAGAGGACAAGTAAAATTGCTCATGGATCATTACATATGTTCTTCCTAATTGCATGCATAATTTGGAAAACCTAGGATCTTCAAATGCTTTGATCATATCCAGAACGCAATCATGATTTCCTTCTAGAGCATCCATGTGTTTCATTTCTGATGCAATCTTCCTTAGACACCCTACATTCATCAATAAATGCTGTACTATTGTTGATGAACTTCCAGTGCCACTCTCATTTCTTGTATTTATATAATGAAGTAACACCAAGTTGGCCAAGGTGAAGTATGACATGAAAGTAAAGAAGTCAAAAAAATTCATCCCTGTTTTAAGGATAAAGTCAGAACGGTATAACCAGCAAAAGCATTCTAAAACTAAAATGTAATTTGCATCAAATTTAGTAGGAAAGTTTCCTATGTGGTTAAGGTCCATTGCTGCAGCAAGTATTATAACTTTTAAAAAATATTGTAAGTGAGATTCAACAAGCTAGAGAAATTAATATAAAAAAAATACCAACCCTTTATCCATAGCTAATCATTCGAAAATCCTTTAATAAATTAACAATGAATTAATCAAGTCAATCAACCTAGCATGACCACTGATTTTTTTTAAAAATTATTGAGTTATATCTTCAATTTAAGATTTGCAGAATAGTTTGCCCCAACAGCATATGAAAATTTGATGACAGGTGGTAGGAAAAAATCAATCAGTCCGCATACACACTATACCTGTGTTAGCAGCAAGATTGCGCTGGCAGAGACCTTCAAAATCATCACATATATCCTTGATGTCTTCTATGTATTCCTTGGCCTCATTGTAGTCACGTAAAAGTAAATTCCACTGTCATAGCATGAAAAATCATAAGATCAATTTAGTCCAATTATATTTATCGTTGAGCTTAACTCTCAAATATGTATTCGATTGCATTGCTAAATTTACCACCGAAGAAAGGTTATAGGCATTAAACCAATTGTGGTTTATAGATATTGTATCCTCCTGAAAGATACACCATCAAACGATTAGATCATATCAAATGTCATGGACAAAATCATCTAATGTTAAAGTTGGTGTAGACAGAAAAATAATTTTGTTCTGGAAATAAATAATTACTTATTTTTATCAGTTTCCTGATAGGAGTTAGGACTTTTTGAAAAATAAACACTTATTTCAAATAATTTTGAACATGCACCTAATCCAATCAATCAACTAGCCGTGAGGGAGAAGTATTCACTGTGTGCTAGCAATCCTAATAGCAAATTTCTGGAAACCACATCATTGAATCACTAGTTACCCTGGATTTTCCAAGTTTCCTGGAGAACAATAATTTGAACAGATATGCAACAAATCTTCTTCTTTGGTGGAAAATGATATACAATAAATCAAACACAAGTTTCATTTGGAACAGAGCAAAATACAAACAACAGCAAGGGAAGCTTCTTATAGTTCACAGTCACATAATCTAAGAAGCAAATAGTTTGAATACATTTTCAGGGGCCATACCAAATGGGAATGTAAGAATTGAGCACAATCAATCATTACTTAATTGGTGTATCCAAATATTCCTTCTCTAAAGGGACTGTAGGACAGCCTTTAAAAATCAAGCAGGAATATAACAGGAATCGAGATAGTGAACCTGAACATACCAGATTATGAACTTGATGATACCATCCACTGGGAACAAATATAATTTCCCCAGCATCTTGTGTGCATTCTAACCAAATAGCCTGCATGCACATACAAATCCACTGAAAGCTGGAGAAGTCTAATTGAAAACAATATGATTTATGAGAAAATGAAAAGTAGAAATTTACCTCATTAAAACCAGGAAATTTTGAGTTTGATACTTCATCAAAAATATTATATACACAACTTTTCATGTTCCTGAATCAAAGTAGACAAAAAGTTAGTTTTGAGAATGAAGCAAAAAAGACAACACATCAAGCAGTCCCAACCCGGCTTCCCAAGAAAAATGCACAAAAAAGTTGAGAAATAGTTTATTTGTAGAGTGAACCCACGAACAAAGAAAGTGGGGGGAATAAGGGAATGTTCAATGCCTATATTGTCTATTTGCCAATGCATCCATGCCTGTCGAATACAAGATGACACTGAGAAGGATCTAGAAAAAGCCATCTCTTCTTTCCACATACATTTGCTGACCAGCTATAGGATCTGAAAACATCAGCATGAAGAGGAGTCCAAGATCCTGCAAGAGAATTGATGGCAAGAGATTATTGGTGGGCATTTCATCTCTTTGTAAAGGGAAATGCAGAATAACCTGATGTTAATTGCTCCTAGAAGAAATGTTATATAAGCAGTCAAGCACACCTTTCACCCCCATGTAAACAAACCGATAGTCAGAGCAACATATTTCCTCATTTCGTTGGTATGTGTCGGAATCTGTATGGATTGTGAAATTATCAAGATACAGGTTGAGCCAATCATCACAAAAGAACATTGGAGTGATATATGCTACATATTGGGGATACTCCTGCCAGAGTGAGGAAAGAGGAAATTATTAAGCAAAACACCATTCATACTAACAAGAGAATTCTCAATGCAAAAAGGACAAACATTTTATCCTAGTCATTTATTAAAGATTCCAAAAATGACAACAACATGTTGACCCTTGAAATACCTTTACAAAATGCCAATCCTTCAAATAGGGTACAGACTCAACAGAAGAACCCTGGACCTGGAGTTGAAGGCAACGTCCCACAAAATCTGAGAGCAACATCTCCTCTCTTTTCTGATCAGTGAATTCTCTGCTACCACAATCAGCAACCTCGTTTCAAAAAAATTGAACTAATCAGCTCGCAGGTTCTTTCTCTTCGAGGAATCATTCACCTTTGTAATAATTAGTAATATTAAACAACCTACCTGGACTTTAGAAGGCCCAAAGTGAGTGGAGAAAAATTGAAAATTGGGTTTAGCAAGAGGATGGGTAACCCAATCAGTGCAAGCCCTCCAATGATTATCATCCATTAGTCCAGTGAGCACCACAGGCTGGTTCTTTTCCATGTATCTTTCCACAAATTCACTGTAACTCAGTTCTTTTCCATTTACCTTCTCCACTTCACCCTTTATGTTGATACCCATACCCATTCACTTCCACAATTCACAACCTTCGTCTGCTAACGACAGCAAAATCAAAAAAGAAGAAGAATTTCAGGTTTGGCCCACGAATAACGAGCGATTATATTAACAAGACAATAGCCACTCCCTTAACTATACTTTTGTTAAGAATATAAAAGGTCTAATTTAACCTTTTTATTTTTAAAGTAAATTATTTCTCTTTTTTACATGTAATCCTAGAAGCCAAAAAGGTTCTATTTTTCTCTTGTCTAGCTCACAGCCATAACCATCTTAAGGTCATTGTCATTGTTTTTAAGTTTCAGACAGTTGACGTAAGTTTCGGAATTACCGTCAAAACCAAGGAACGAAGAGAAAGCGAAGTTGAAACACCACCGAGAGACTCGTGTAGGAAATCTTAGGTAAGAGGGAGTCTCCATACTCTTAGTTGGAACAATGGACATGCAAGGGTGTGGGAACCTCCATTAGGTTCTTATTGTCAAACCGTGAGTCTACATGCGAAAAAGGGAAGAATTGATTTAGAAAGAAAAAGGAAAATTTATTTATGAAAACCCTAAATTTTACATGTAGAAGATTTTTAGAAAACTTTTATTTTTACTCCCATAATTGGCATTATGTGTATGTAATGTTCTAAAATTTTAATGATATATTTTGTGATGTTTATGCATATATATATATATATATATTTTGCTAATTGGAGTTATAGTGAAAAATATTTAATTTTTTGAATATCTAAAAATATGAGTTAGTATGATTTTAAGTGTAAATTAACATGATGAAATCTGAATTTTAGACTAATATATGACAATGTGAATAGAAGACTAAGATAGAAAATATATTTAAGAGTTGATAGTAAATTGTTTGAACCAAGACTATTTTATAAAGACTCTAAAGTTGATGGTTCTTATCCTAAGATTTGTTAATAATACATATTAAGGCATTTGATTAAATAAAGTCTGCCTACGTGTTATCTGACCTATCTAATTAAGTGTTTCAGGTTAAAAGTCTATAATGTACAAACTATAAATGAAAGGAGGAGCTCATCATAAAAATTTTGTTTTCCATTGATTGATATGGATGTTATTCTGGGAATGGATTGGCTTCTTGCCAGTCGCATTCTGATTGACTGTCATAGTAAGTCTATATCCTATGGAGTCTTGTCACCTGAGCATTCCCAGCTTAGGAAATCTAAGTTTGTTGCTACTAATCAGGAGGTAACTCCGTTCCGAATAGGAGGGCGAGTGTTTATGTTCCTTGCTAACACCAAGTGTGAGAAGGGGTCAGAACTTGAACGACTTCCGGTTGTTCGAGAGTTTCCCGAAGTCTTCCCAGAAGATATACCAGGAATACCGTCAGAGAAGGAAATTGAGTTTAGTATCGATATCCTACCTGGTACTGGACTGGTATCCATCGCCTCATATCAAATGTCGCTTAAGGAATTAGAACAACTTAAGAAGTAGATCGAAGAACTTATAGAGAAGGGAATGATCTAACCCAGTGTTTCACTGTGGGGAGCGCCAATGTTATTAGTAAAGAAGAAGGACGACAATATATGTCTGTGTGTGGACTACCGTCAGCTAAACAAAGTTACGATTAAGAATCGATATCCTCTTCCGCACATCATTGATCTAATGGATCTGCTGTGCGGAGTAGTCGTCTTTTCCAAGATTGATTTAAGGTCAGGGTATCATCAGATACGAGTGAAGAAAAAACATATCCCAAAGACGATATTTCGAACTCGCTACGGTCACTATGAATATCTTGTTATGCCTTTCAGAATCACGAACGCACCCACTATTTTTGTGGATTATATGAACCGCATCTCCCATCCCTATCTCGACAAGTTCGTGGTTGTGTTCATCAATGATATTCTAGTGTACTCTGAGAATGATGAGGAACATGAAGAGCATCTTAGGATCATTTTGAATACACTACAAGCAAGGAATTTGTACACAAAGCTATCCTAGCACGAGTTTTGGCTATGGGAGGTGTAATTTTTAGGTCATGTTATCTCGAAACAAGGTATAGCAATGGATCCCGCCAAGATCAAAGCAGTGCTGCAGTGGGAAAGACCAAAGAGTGTAACAGAAATTTGTAGTTTCTTGGGTCTTGCTGGCTACTATCGCAAGTTCATTAAGAATTTTTTTTGGATAGCTTCGCCATTGACTAAGTTGACTCGTAAAGATTAACCTTTTGTGTTGAGCGACAAATGTGAGAGTAGTTTTCTGGAACTTAGAAAGAGGTTGACCAGCGTATCGGTTCTAATTTTGCCCGATCCTGCCAAGTCTTATCAAGTATACTGTGATGCGTCTGGACAAGGATTAGGATACGTTCTGATGCAAGAGGGAAAAGTTATGGCCTACGCGTCGCGTCAGTTGAGGACTCATGAAGTTAATTACCTGATGCATGATTTAGAGTTAGCTGTAGTTGTTTTTGCCTTGGAGATCTAGAGGCATTATCTATACAGGACTAAGTTTGAAGTCTTCAACGACCATAAAAGCCTGAAATATCTCTTCGATCAAAAGGAGTTGAACATGAGGCAACAATGGTGGATGAAAATTATTAAAGACTACGACTTTGAGCTTCATTATCACCCTAGAAAGGCGAACATGGTGGCCGACGCACTCAGTAGGAAGGCGTTACACTTGTCCTACATGATGACCAAGGAGTTGGAATTGGTAGAGCAGTTTCGAGACTTGAATCTCGTCGTGTCACCTAGAGCAGGAAGCATGGTGGTAGGAATGTTGAGAGTCTCCAATGAATTCTTAAATCAAGTCAAGGAAGCCAAGCGAACAGATAAAACCTTGCATGAGTAATTTAAGAAGACGAGAATAGAAGGGTTTTCATGAGATGAACAAGGAGTGATTGAGTATCGTGGAAGGTTGTGTGCGCTTGAGGGTTCTGAGTTAAGGGGATCCATCCTTGAGGAAGCTCATAAGAGCAAGTATAGCGTGCACCCCAGATCAACCAAGATGTACCAAGATTTGAAGAAGGTATTTTGGTGGCAAGGAATGAAGAAGGACATTGCTGAGTATGTGGCTAAGTGTCTGACTTGTTAGAAAATAAAGGTAGAGCAACAACGACTGTTTGAAACACTTCAGCCTTTGGAGATTCCGGAATGGAAATGGGAGAAGATTGCTATGGACTTCGTGTCTGGTTTTCCAAAGAGCCCGTCAGGATATAACGCAATTTGGGTAGTCGTGGATTGACTCACGAAGACTGTACACTTTATTCCGATCAACATGAAGTACTCTTTGGAGAAGTTCACGTATATCTATATCAGAGAGATAATCAGATTGTGATGAGGACATGGCTAATAAAGCTTTATTTTCTCTTTAATAAATAAATTTAGATATTATTTTGATAGGTTTTGGCCTTGCATGTTCAATGGGACACTATTGGGCCTTGTTCTTTCATTTTGGACCTTGTATTTGGTCATTTTATGTAGATTAGTTGCTTTTGGGCCTAAGGAAGAGTGGGAAACCCAAGTTGCCTAGCTTGGCCACCACTCCACCTTGCCTATATAGGGCTTGCTTCTCCTTTGTATTTGGAACCATTAACTTTGATTTGAAATGAATACACTTTTAGTAGTTGAGATATTCCTCTCTCCTGTAGGCTAGACAAAGTTCTAACCTTTTTCAAGCTCTTATCACTAGGTGACCATCCTTAGAGGGGCGAGCTAGAGACTTATCCAAGTTCCTTGGTGGCGTCTCCTTCATTATTTTCCATCCATTCCATAAACCTTTCAACCATCTTCCATGCTTCTAACTTTAGTTCTTGGTCTTAGGGTAACCTTCCTCCAAGATTTGAAGAAAGATAGTTAGATCCATCCTTCTTCCTACATCAGATTGCATGGTGTACCATATGCGATTGTGTCCAATCGAGATCCCCATTTCACTTTGTGTTTCTGGGAAAGCCTACAACGAGCATTAGGTACCCAATTGAAGCTAATTCAGCAAATCATCCTTAGACCAACGGTCGGTCTGAGCGCACTATCAGGACCCTTGAGGCTCTTCTATAGATGTGTATGCTAGAGCATGGTGGGAGTTGGCACGAGTATCTGCCACTTATGAAGTTCATCTATAATAACAATTACCACGCTAGCATTGGAATGACACTATACGAAGCTTTGTATGGAAGGAAGTGTTGTACGCCCTTGTGTTAGTTCGATACAAGGGAAAAAACTATGGTTGGACCAGAGGTTATCTAGAAAACCACGAAACAAATCAAGGAAATTCAAGTAGCAATGAAGACTTCTCAAGATCATCAGAAAAGTTACTATGACAAATGCCAAAAGCACTCGAGTTTGAAGAGGGAGATCATGTTTTTCTGTGAGTTACTCTAGTGAGAAGAGTGGTAAGAGTGTTGAAGACTAAAAATTTAAATCCCAAGTATGTAGGACTCTACCAAATTCTTGAGAAAGTTGGATCAAATACTTATCGTATAGCCCTACCTCTTGAATTGTCTTACCTTCATAATGTTTTCCATGTCTTACAACTTTGAAAATATGTGCCCCATTTTGACCACATTTTGAAAGCTGATCAGTTTGTCATTAAATAAAACCTTACCTATAAAGCAGTACCAGTAAAGGTTGTAGATAGTCGTCTGAAGCAACTTAAAGGGAAGGATGTACCTTTGGTAAAGGTAGTCTAGAGCCAGTCTGATGAAGGCGATGCTACGTGGGAACTCAAGGAAAAGATTCAGACTCTTTATCCTCTTTTGTTTGCTAGCACTAGGTGAAATTTTATGAAGAAATTTCTAAAAGGAGGGAGGGGTGTAACATCCCTCGATTATGTGTAATAGGTCCCTGGACCAAAGTGCTTGTTTTCTGTGTTGATTTTTATGTGTAATCTATTAGTCCTTGAATGATATGCTTGTGATATATTTTTAAAAGAATTTAAGAACTAAAATAATTGATTATAATTTAATTGAGTAGGAAGATTCATTAATTTATTAGAAAAACTTAGTAATTAAATAGTAAGTATATAAACTATATTATTTTAAGTGAGTAAATTTTTACGTATTTTTACCAGTTCTGGCTAAGAGAATAGCAGAGTATCTGAGACGAGCCATTTTTATCCTAGTATATTCATAACACCCTACCCTATGATTTTTGTGAAGCGATCGAGGCTCGTTCTCCTTCGCTTGGCCCTTCGAAAATTTATTTCGATAAAAATCAAGTTTACCGTAAAAGCCAATCTGTGCACATGTTCGTATTTTGAGCATAACCCTCTCCCCCGTTAATAGAATCAAGTCATTATTGTCCCAAAATTTCTGTATCAAAATTTTCTACAACTTTGATGTTGACCATAAAATCTCATTCTCACCCATTCAATCCCAGAATTTAAAATACCATACTGCCTCACGTTTTTCTTGTTCCAGCTTGAACCATGTGTAGTAATTTCCATTTTTCTCACTTGTATGATCATGAAATTGAACAATTCTTACGCAAAAACCTTTTAGACTTATTTCTCTACAACTTTGTTGAAGGGCACAAAAGCTAATTCCCTATCCATTTGTCCCAAAAAATTGTTTTAGATCACTAATTTAATTCCCGTCATAGCCTGGAATAGTTTTTGTATTTTAGTCATATTTCCCCCGTCTGATATTGGATTTTCATGTACCTATACCTCATTTTAAAGAGGAGGTATAGATCTACAACTTTATGTTTTATGTTTTTCCAAAATCTCACTATAACATCTTTTAAAAATTGAGAAAAGTTAATGCCTCTGATGATGACACATCAACCATGCAAGAAAAGTGGTCCAATTACATTAAACCAGCCATAGGACACATGTTTAACTCATTCTGACCCCTTCTCCCACACTCTAAGTTCTGGAAAGGACACATGGTATGCATGCCAAGAAGCTTGTGTCACTTTCTTTCTCCTCCAAGCAGCCAAAACTTCATTGGCTCCAAGGGAGGCATGCATCAAGTTTTTTTTATTCTCCTAAAAACATTTCCTATTCTTCCTAAGTTGTTAAATCACTAAGTCAGCCATTCACTTCTTCCTCTCCCTCTCACACCATTGACCATCTTAATCCCCTCCATGTTAGCTTAAACACTCATTATCCCTCTTAATCTTCATGCAAAAAGATAATTACCTTCTAAACACTTCACCACTTCTAAGCATTTTTCCAAAGACAACAAATTTCACTCACCTTCTTTTCTTTAAAAATCATACTCTTAACAATCACCAAATAGCTTTCATTCTCCTAGATCCTTGGTGTTGCATTGTGGTAGACTTAAAGCAAAATTTTTGGATCCTTGCTCCTTCCTTCTTCCTTGGTCGTGACAACCTCTAAGGTAGAGGGAGTATGCTTTCTTTTTTTGACCCTTGATCTTGCATGCATGGTATAGTGTGAATCCCCCTAAGGTTCACACCTTGGTACCTGTCCTAAAAATATAAATTTTTAACTCTTAATCATGAAAATAACTTGTTGAAATTAATATTTAGCTTAGGAGGTACCATGTCTGCATCGTGCTCAAATTTTTCTCTTGATTCTTATTAAAATTAAGTTATAAAATGTTGTGCACTAATGTGTTATGGCCGCAACAAAAACTGTGACCCTTGGAAGACCCATGCATGTCCATTATGCTAATGATTCCTTAACAAATTCTTACTTCTTGTTATGGCCAAAATTAACGAGACCCACTCCCTTAATTGCATACAAGAACTAAACCTTGAAAATATGAATTTTGATGAATAATGATTATTTTCTTAAAACTGGACAGAACTAATAAATTACAAAATATCACTTGTATGTTGTTAAAAATGTTGAAGAAATGAGTTTTTCTTTAATTTAGTGGCTTCATGTTATACCTTTAATTTCTTTAAATTTAGATGGACTAATATGCTTGAAAAATGACTTTTGAAAGTTGTAATCAAAGGATGTGTTACTGTTGGAAAAATTGCCTTAGAATTAATGACTTAAGTTTATAGATTATCGCATGAAGAATTGATTTTTGGTAGCTTAATGACTATGAGTAACATGCCTAATTAAAATTTTAATGAAGAAAAATAAATTTAGACATGAATTTTAATTCTAGAATTTTGATGAATTAAGGTGATTTGATAATTATGTATGATAAATGCTTGCAAGCTTACTTTAATAATAAGAATACTTATAGAAAATCTCATAGGTATGACTCTTCAAAAATAACATGAAGTGGTGGCTGTGTTTTTCATTTTGTGACTTGGAAATGTTGATAAAAATGTGCATAAAATATTGTTGTGGAAAAGAATTAAGAAGGCGTTCCAAGTATAGGCGCGAACGATAGTTAAAAACGGTTAAAAACGTATGTACGTGAGCAAACGAGGAAAAATGTCCAAACTATTTGGGGCATGTATTTTGTGATGAATGATGTGAATTTTAAGTATTGGAAAATTACCCAAAAGAATAAAATTGATTTGGAGATGTTCCTATGCGCTACTTGTCCTTAAACGTGTTTTTACGAAGGCTAAAACGATGAATTTTGGCACCTTAGTTCATTTTCGTGTAAAAACTGGTTGCTGGACAGAATTAACATTTAATATTAATGTATTCAGTTAGTATTTAAAAAGTTAAGCACTCTTGGCTTTGGAATCACTCAATTTGGACTTTTCTAGATAAAATACAACGAAAACAAAGTTTTCGACAATACGACGAGAAATAACGATTTCATAACTTTTATTGGCTTGAAGAAAAATTTCTTTCTTAAATAAAGTTTGGAATGGACTTTAATAGTTGTAACAAAATATTTTCTTTAAAGGTTTTAGTGAATCTAAAATTTAAGCCTGATATGTCAAGTTTTGTCGTAAATCAATATGACGGGACAATACGGTTAAATGGTCCATGATATCATAGGAACGTTAAGTATTTTATGTCCATTCTCTCTAAGAAAGTTTCATAATTTCAATATGACAATTCATTTTTAGGAGTAAAAACAAAAGTAGTTAGAGATTTATTTCGTAACATTATTAAATAAATACTTTTACAATATTTCCTTAAAAGAGTTTATAAAATAATTTGACGATTAAAACCTTGAGAAACCTTCTTATAAAACTCATATTTTTAGGCCTAGCCTCAGTGCTCCTAAGAAAGATTCTAGGTTGCACCTAGGCTATGGCATGTAAAGCTTACTTATTAAAAAGTTTCATGATAATTGGTTGTAAGCGTTCTAAGGACAAGTGCGTTGGATAAGTGAGGTTTCGTCTAGTACTCGGGCACTTTTATGATAAGATAAGTAGATTGTATATTGCATATGGAGTATTAGGAGGGATGATAGAGTGACCCCCTAGAGCATATAGTGATGGGTACATTGAAGAACAGTAGCGTCTCGATCCCCTGAGGGTCTCGGGAGTATACCAGGGCGGACCTCCAATGGCTCAGATTCATGCCCGAGACTGGACAGCCCGTGGCAACTCTGGTATACTTTGACTCTAACGAGTGTTACTATGACCGTGTAGTTCTCGTTCTGACGAAATGTGTTTTGGATCCATTATTGATAGGGCTGTGTGTCCTTACCCTTTTTTGAAAACAGAACGAGGCAAACTCCGGTTTCTTTAGTTGGGCAGGGGGATAAGGCGGGATTGACGTGCACAGTGGATATTGATATGTGAGAGATTCATGTGTGGAGTTGGGGCCCATTGAATATTGGTATTTAATTAAGATAAATCATAATGAATCTAGCACATGCATAGCATATGCCATAGTTGTATGACTAACTTTGTTGGCCTATATATCTCTGTGTATGCTTTTAAATTATTGTATGGCTGTGTTAGTAAGTATGAGTTCTCTGTTTCCGTATGATATATATGGTATAATAATTATGGCTACCCATGCATGTGAGTTACATGGATTGAGAGCTTATACTCACCCTTCTTGTGTTGTGTGTGGTTTTCTTATACTGTGATCATCAAATGAAGGGCAGGGCGAACTCAGGTAGGATCTAGACTACCTACAATAGTAGGCATCAAGCTGCGGACATTGAGTATTAGTACTTGCCGTTTGCGTCGAGACTATTATAGGCCCTGACACTTAACTTTTATGTTATGTTATTATTTTGTAGTTGTCCTATTGGGAGCCTGCAAGCCCTGGACCTTTTGAGTACACTACTGTTATGAAGAATTAATCTATGTTATTATTATATTTTGAAGTATGTGTTGATGATCACCGAATAAAAAACTTCTATTTTTATAATTAACTAGTGACTCCTTAATTAAGTGGGACGTTCTAGTATGGGAAATTATCCTAGTTAACGAGGGTATCACATACAACAAACAAAGATCAAAGTTTATTTTGATGATGCTCTGAACTATATTCTTATCAAGAAAAAACCACTCTTATCATCAAAAGAAAAAAGGAGACAAAATAGTGCAAAAGCCAAGGTTCTTATGGGGAGTAACCGATGAAGTTGTTCTGCGTAAATTCAGATATCCTGGTGAAATTCAGTACGCATGTCAAAAAACCTTCAGAAGGTCAACTTTTTTTGCTTTGCATGTTTTAATTGAAAGAAGAATACCTATAGAAGGACTTTTGCTTTGAAGCTCTCAAAGAACACCATTTTAGTGCAAGCTCTAATGTTCCTCCATATTAGACCTTTTGTTATTTCCTCAATCTTCAAGGATTAATGCTCACAATGGCCAAACTTCTTCAGTGGATTCACAATGGCTATGTCTCTTCATCAGATTACTAAACTGTTACTTTGAGAGAACTATAAATATGAAGAAATTCAGAATCTAAAGATAGAACTTTTGAGACCTTTGAAAAAATCACTTGCAGTCAGCGTACAAAACACTCTTCTTCATTCTTAGTTTTTGTCTCTAAAGCAAAAACCTTCTTTGTTGTTCCACCTTTAAGTAGACCTTGGTCTTTGTCTTTCTTACTTAGTGTATCTGTTCATATCTTGTATCTTGGCATACACTAAGTCCTCAAAAACACCAAACACTTCTTTCTTTCAAATTTGTATATGTGTAAAGTCTGGTGTATTGCCAGCCTTTACTTTCTGTTGGGAAACAGTCTGTGGCTTGAAAAGGATTTTAAAAGAATACTTAGGATTGATCCATGAGTGGCTTGTTGAAACAATACTTGGGTTTAAGCTAGAAGTGGTTGGAGTCAACAATACTTGTGGCACGGTCTGGTACTATGATTGTAAAAAGTATTTTTACAATAGTGGAAATCCTTCAAGTTTGAAGGGACTAGACGTAGCTTGAGTTGGAAATGAACCCCAGTATAAATTATCTGTGTTCATTCGCTCTTTCCCTACTCTTAAAAGTCTAGTACTAAAGTCTTTTTGCTTGTGCATACAAAGTTTTTAAGTTCCGCAAAAAGAGTTTGAGACTTATTCAATCCCTTTCTAAGTCTGACTCTGAACCATCCTAAATTAGTTAGATAATAAGGTTAAGGGACTAAATAAGAAAACCTACTAAATTGGTGTGAAAGTGAATTTTAATTAATTTAGTGATGTGTTAGAATAATTTAATTAAAAGTTGGAAAGAATTTAGAAAATAAACGTGACCTTGAACTAGATTAGAAAATTTATTACCTTAGTTATATTATGGAGCTTAAGCAAAATAAATACTGGAAAAATTATAGAGTGTTAAGGAGGAATTAATAAAAGACATTAGAAGAAATTAATAGAACATTGATGGTATCATAACTTTGTATAAGAATAGTGGAAAAAGGAAAAGAGAAAAGAGTTTAAGAGAATTTAGATTAATAAGCCAATAGGTTAGGTGTGAAACTGTACCTGTGTGCACTATGATTTAATTATTAAGTTTACTTGAGCAAGGTTGATAACTTGTAGTGACTGAGGTATATTTGTAATAATATATATAGCGTAAACCTATATGAATTGCATAACTACCTATGGAATTGTTAGTGTATGGTGAGTGACTGAGATAAGGTTGACTGAATACTGATTGATGATAATTATTGTGAACCTGTAATAATGCATACGAAACCATGTGATGATTGTGCGGAATGTAATGTGTATAGTCTGTTGGAATAGTTATTGATGATCTAAATGTAATAGAATTATAATGATAAGTTGAGTAATACTGTAATGTTGTGTAGTAATTTTAATTATGATGTTGTATGGGAATTCCATGTATTTAAGTGAAGTAAAATGTTGTATAAAGACTTGTGGAAATCTTTGTTGATAATTAAGATGAGAATGAATTATGCCTGATGTTGTAAAACTATGTTATCATGTTATTAAGGGAAAACTCGTAAAGATATCTGTTAATGACTGAGATTGGGATGTGTGATGTTTAATGATGATGAATTGTAATGTGAATGATTAGTGATTGAGTCTATTTGACGAATGATTGTGAAAAATGAGTTAAGGTTCCGGTAAGGTCCATCATAAAAGATTAATTAAGACAATTGGATATGATTGTAGTTGTGTAAATAAGCATATGAGAACCCTGCGAGGATGCTGATGAAGTGTATTGTGAATCGATATGTTGTAAATATGGTTGTGATTGTGAATTCTGAAATCGAGTGACTCGTTAAGACTTTGTCCTTAATAGTCATCAAAAGAAATTGAATAATAAAGATGTCGCATATCAAATTAGTAAGGGACGCTATAAAATATAATCATCATTTAGAAAGTAATAAGCTATTTATAATTTAAGAGAAATAGTAAATACAAGGTTACTTAGTTTGCTATTTAAGTATTAACTTGGAGTTTTGAGTATAAAAATAAAGTTTTAGACTTTGATAAGAAATGATAAGTGTTTTGAAAGGAATTTTCAATAAAATATAGCTTTAAGGAATAAAGAAGTAAATTGGGTCAATTATCTGTTAAACCTTAAGAAAGTGATTTGATATTTCATAAATTGAAATTTTAAGACAGGGGAACAAAGTTTTGTGGCAATCAGTGCAACAGGATAACATCCATATTAATGGTGCAAAGTAACATCTATATATTTTCCTATAAGTATGAATATTGTATATCAAATTTCTTAGTAAAACCCCACTTATACAATAATCAAGAAATAAGGATAAAATAATAAATAGGTGAACTGAAATGAGTAATTACAATTAGTTATTCTATTTTGATTATATAAGATGTTTATTTTGAGAGAACAATAATTCT
This sequence comes from Clitoria ternatea, assembly GCA_037962975.1. NCBI lineage: Eukaryota > Viridiplantae > Streptophyta > Magnoliopsida > Fabales > Fabaceae > Clitoria > Clitoria ternatea. The sequence goes on from CM075671.1 coordinate 91,388,937, forward strand.
AAAAGTTTTACATGGTATTTCTATTTAATCAATACCTAAGTATGACTACATAGATTAGTAAAGAGATTGACGTTAAATAGGATATCTACACAGAAGTAAGATGAATAATTGAAATTAGTAAAGGAAAGTAAGTTCTGTAATAAAGGTCTTAAGGGTGCTAAGTTTGACATTAAGAACAAAGGACTAGTTGAGGAAGGACTTTACCTAGTGACAGTAATGAAATTGATTTAAGTAATAAGATTAAAGAAAATGGAATCTGCATTGTCATGCATCATGTATATTGAGATTGAAATCCATGGTGACATCCTAGAGCATACAATAACGGGGTACATTGGAGAACATGTTCGTTGTGATCCATGAAGTGAGTGAGGTCTTAGGAGTATGCATAGGTCAGACACCTAGGGGACCCGGTGTCGGGTAGTCCGTGGCAAGCCTGTTGTGCTTTGACTCAAGTGACTATTTCTAAGGCCATGGAGACCCAGTTCCTATTTGTGTGATTACCCAGGGTGTGACGTGTGTGGATCCAATTATTTGTTGTCGAGGGCCACGAATGCCTCGTACCAAAAATAGTGGTTGGTGGAACTGGCGAACTTCGGTCACTCTAGTGATCGTATTGATATTGGTTGGTGGTTATTGTTGATGATGTGATGATGATATGTTGAGACAGGTGGGGGCCCCGTATTTACATCATGATGAACTTAATGATAAGAAATTATAATAGAACTCATATCATTGCATAGCATCCTGTGTGACTAAATCATTTATGATTGTAATATTATGTTACTAATGTGTGATTGAGAATGTGATAATGGATTGGCACATGTTATGATGTGATAGGAATGGAATAATAATGTATGATGCTTTGCATATATAACTGCTAAATGAGACAATTGATGCCTGATTATGTAACTATATGCCTATTTAGTCATAATATGTGATATTGGTTTGTGTAAGTGTGGGATGAAAATGAATATATAACGCTAGTAAGATATTAGGGATGTAATTACTAAGGATAAATGGATAAGTAATTATACTTAGTGGAATTTACTAGATATGTTAATGATGATGTCTGTCAGATGTGATACGGTAGGTAATTGTCTTTGGTATGAATTGGATAAGTGATTGTATATGTGAAACCCATTTGAAGTAATAGTGCATCCTACTATATGTTTTCAACAAAACTAGAGTGAGATGACTCACCCCTCTTATTTGTGTCATTACCTTGTTTTGTATATACATATATAGTAAAGGGACCCAAGAAGGAATACCTTGTCGTTGGGTATTCATGAAGACATCACCTAGGTAGGACAACATCCACCCTTTGGAAAAGAACCCTTATTGTTGAGTAAGTTAACCCCGGCATCTTCAAAGTGGTCTAAGAGGAAGAAGAGATCCTGGTAGAAGCTGCACCTGTAAAACCATCTCTCTTCGATAAGGATATCGAATTGGTGGAGGACTTCGTACAACAATATGGAGATCCGTCTCGTGTGCTTTGAGGAAGAGGCCATGAGTATAGATTAAAAGACAAATCTTTGTCAGGAGAGTTAGGCCTTTAGGGTTTTATTTTATTTTGTTTTATTTTATTTTATTTTTACATAATTTTAGGATTTCGATGATGTATTACATTGTTGGGCACTGTATATGACTAGGACAACTTCCAGGTATTTGCATCCATTTGATCCTGATATAGATAGAACATTTCATAGGATAGTTAGGGGAATTAGGAATCTTAGTTTAGATAGTAATTACATTGATAATGATAGCATTGCATTTGATTGTGCTGAAAATTTTACTTCTGATTTTAGTGATATGGTTGGGTAACCTCCTCGTGAAAAAACTCTTAGGGAACTGGCTGCACCTGAATTCACTTACGAAAGTTTGTGTATTTAGTACCCCGAAGAGGATATCCCTTATATGCTTAAAACTAGATTGATACACTTGTTGCCAAAGTTCCATGGTCTTGTAGGTGAGGATCCGTACAAGCATCTCAAGGAGTTCCATATTGTGTGCTTTACAATGAAGCCTCAAAATGTCCAAGAGGATCATGTTTATCTGAAGGCCTTTCCTCATTCCCTTGAGGGTGTTGTAAAATATTGGCTCTATTACCTTGCTCTGTGATCAATTGCGAGTTGGGATGACTTAAAGAGAAAGTTCCTAGAGAAGTTGCTACCTCTGAACCACTATCATTTGGAAGGATATATTTGGAATCAGGCAACTATCTAGGGAGAGCCTTTATGAGTATTGGGAGAGGTTCAAGAAATTATGTGCAAGCTGCCCTCACCATCAGATTTCTGAGCTGCTTCTCCTCTAATACTTTTATGAATGTTTGAACCATGTGGATCATAATCTGTTAGATGCAGTAAGTGAAGGAGCATTGGGAGATATGACTGCGGTTATAGCAAGGAATTGATTTAGAAAATGGCATCAAACTCCTAACAATTTGATACAAGAAATGATGCTATAGTTCTCAAGGGTGTTCATGATATGGGTTCTAATACAACTGAGCAGAAGTTGGAAAGCAAGATTGATGCTTTCACCACTTTGGTCACACAATTGGTGGTTAATAAAAAATTCATGAGTTCCAAGTTGTATGGCATTTACACTTCATATGATCATCCTACTAATTATTATCCTTCATTGTAAGAGAAGGGTGATGATAACCCTCAAGCCTATACAGCCAACATCTATAATAACAGGCTTACACAATAGCAATAGCAGAATCATGACTTGTCTTCTAACAGGTACAATCTAGGTTGGAGGAATCATCCAAATCTGAGATAGGGTAACTCTTTACAACAAAACTCTCAGACTTCATTTCAGAATTATATAGCACCATTCTAGAAATCTGCAGTGCCCCCTCCAATCCAACCATAACCGCAAGTGGTGGTTGCACCTACACCTCAGCCTATGCAAGTGGCCCTTCTTTGGAAGATCTAGTGAAACAAATGGTTGTGCAAAACTTGGAGTATCATTAGAGAACCAGGGAATATCAATAAATAAATAATGCAACCATTCAGAACTTGAGTAATTAGATTGGGCAATTGGCTTAATCAATTAACCAATTGCAATCTCAGAATTCTGACAAGCTGTCATCCCAACCGATTATAAATCCAAGGAATGTGAGTGTGATTCAGTTAAGGTCGAGAAATAATATTAAAGTGCCCGTACCTAAAGAACCTGAAAGGATAGCTCTTACACAAGGGCCTATACCTGTAACAGTTGAGAATAATGCATCTTCTTCTAGCACAAGGAGAAGTAAAACATAACCACCTCCAATCCCTCTTCCATTTCCACCAAGAGCAATCCCAAGCAAGAAGGTAGAGTAGGTAGATAAAGAAATTTTGGACATTTTTAGGAGAGTTGAGGTGAATATACCTCTTCTTGAAGCCATAAAATAGACCCCTAAGTATGCCAAATTTCTAAAAGAGTTGTGCACTCACAAGAGGAGACTCAAGGGAAATAAGAGAATCAACATGGGAAGAAACGTATCCACACTAATTGGTATGAAAATTCCTCATATTCCTAAAAAATGTAAGGGTCCAGGTACGTTTACTATACCTTGCATCATAGGCAATAACAAATTTGAAAATGCCATATTAGATCTAGGAGCTTCAATAAATGTGAGGCCTATGTCTGTTTTTAATTCTCTTTCCCTTGGACCTTTACAACCGACGGGTGTGGTAATTCAATTAGCAAATAGAAGCATCGCTCACCCTTCTGGTTTGATAGAGGATGTCTTGGTTTGGGTAAATAAACTTACTTTCCGACTGATTTTTTCGTACTTGACATTGAAGAAGGCGTGTCCAACACTCCACTTCCTATTATTTTAGGAAGATCATTTTTGAAACAACCTGAACCAAGATAGATGTCCATGTTGGAACACTCTCTATGGAATTTGGTGACACTATGGTTAGATTTAGTATTCTTGATGCTATGAAGCACCCATCTGAGGACCATTTTGTTTTTCATATTGATATGTTTGATCAGTTGATTGATGAGCATCTGTCTAATTAATACACTTATTTTGTATCCAATGGTTCTAAAATGTGTGTTGTTTGTGTTGAGGTTGATAGATATATGCATGCTGAATCAGAATATTTAGATGCACTTATTGACCATAAAATGTTGGAATGTACTAACCTGAGTGCAGGGTTTATGGAAGACTCTGACATATTTATTGAAGTGCAAGCAGCAGAATCTAAATCTACTAGCTTAGTTCCATCTATTTTGCAGGCACCTCAATTAGAGCTAAAACCTTTACCTGAGAACCTCAAATATGCATACTTAGGGGAAGATGAAAAGCCCCCAGTAATAGTCTTCACTTCCCTTGATGAAAGGCAAGAAGAGAAGTTGCTACAGGTCCTGAAGAAGCACAAGAAAGCTATAGGGTGAACACTAGCAGACATCCTTGGTATTAGCCCATCTATATGCATGCATAGAATATTTTTGGAAGATGGTGTTAAACTAGTGAGGCAGCCCCAAGGAAGGCTCAACCCAATGATCCTTGATGTTGTTAAGAAAAAGATTACTAAGCTTCTACGGCCTGGAATCATTTACCCTATCTCAGACAACCATTGGGTAAGCCCGATGCAAGTGGTTCCTAAGAAAACAGGGATCATAGTGGTGAAAAATGAGAAAGATGAATTGAACCCTACTAGGGTACAAAATAGTTGGAGGGTCTATATTGATTACAGGAGGCTAAATCAAGCAACTAAGAATGACCATTTGCCTTTTCCCTTCATCGATCAAATGCTTGAACGCCTCACAGGTAAGTCTTCCTACTATTTTCTTAATGGATTCTCTGGTTATTTTCAAATTCATATTTCTCCTAAGGATCAAGATAAGACCACATTTACTTGCCCCTTTGGCACTTTTGCTTATAGGAAGATGCCATTTGGCCAATACAACGCCCTTGGTACTTTCCAGCGGTGTATGATTAGTATTTTCCTTGATTTTATTGAGAATTGCATAGAGATTTTTATGGATGATTTTACTCTTTATGGATCTTTTTTTTGATGCATGTTTAGATATCCTAGATCGAGTTTTACAGGTTTATTGAGACTAACCTTGTCTTAAATTATGAAAAATGTCACTTTATGGTTGAATAAGGGATAGTTTTAGGCCATGTACTATGAAGATAGAAGTTATATCACACTTACCTTACCCTTTTTATGTGTGAGAGGTTTGTTCTTTTCTTGGTCATGCAGGTTTCTACTGGAGATTTATAAAGGATTTCAGCAATAAGGCCTAACCACTATCGAATCTGCTATAAAAGAATGTGGTATTTAAGTTTGATGGTAAGTGTAAGGAGGCTTTTGATTGCCTCAAGAGTGCGTTGACCAGCTGATTAGAAAGCTCTATTTAGGTTGATGCATTGAGGGCTGTCCAAGCACTCTATTTAAGTTGATGTGTGATGCGTCTAATTATGTATTGGGGGCTGTCCTTGCTTAAAACATTCACAAACATCCTAGTGTCATCTATTATGCATCCAAAACTTTAGATGCTGCTCAGATAAATTAAACCATCACAGAGAAAGAGCATTTGGCTATTATTTTTGTATTGGACAAGTTTAGATCATATCTACTCAGTTCTTGGGTAGTTGTTTTTACTGACCATGCAACTCTAAAGTACTTAGTGAAGAAAGCTAAATCTAAGCCAAGGTTAATTCAGTTGATGCTTTTGCTCCAAGAGTTTGACTTATAGATCCGTGATAGGAGTGAAGCACAAAACTTAGTGGTGGACCATCTAAGCAAAATTGAGAAAATTCCAGATTCCGTCCCTATTCGGGATCACTTTCCTGATGAGCAACTCATGAGTATTTCTAACTCTTCTCTTATACCTTGGTTTGCTATTATTGTCAATTATATTGTTGCTTCTATGACCCCATCATTTGCATCTAGAGTCCAAATTGCTAAACTCAAAAGTGATGTAAAGTATTATGTGTGGGATTATGCAGTGACCAAGTTATTAGAAGATGTATTCCAGATTAGGAGATAGAATCGATGCTTTAATTTTATTATGCTTCACCGGTTGGTGGACATCTTGGTCCATAAAGAACAACTAGGAAGGTACTAGATTCAAGTTTGTATTGGTCCATCATCTTTAGGGATGCATGGGAGACTTGCAACACTTGTGAGAAATGTCAAAAAGCAGGTAATGCTATCACTTGGAGACAATAAATACCTTAACAACCTATGTTATTTTATGAGGTGTTTGATGTTTGGGGCATTGACTTTATGGGTCCTTTTCCTACATCTTTTGGTTTTAGTTACATCTTACTGGTTGTTGATTATGTTTCTAAATGGGTGCAAGCTAAAGCCACTAGAACTAACAATGCTCGGGTTGTTATGGATTTTGTTAGATCTCAAATTTTTTACAGGTTTGGCATCCCTAGAGCAATCATTAGTGATCAAGGCACACACTTTTGCAATAGATCCATACAATCTATGCTAAAAAAGCATGAAGTTGTTCATAGAGTCTTTACTCTATATCACCCTCAAACCAATGGGTAGGTTGAAGTTTCAAATAGAGAAATCAAGAGGATCTTAGAGAAAATGATGTAGCCTAATAGAAAGGATTGGAGCAAAAAGTTGGATGACACTCTTTGTCTTTTGGAAAGCTTGTCATCTTCCAGTGGAGATTGAACATCGTGCTTACTAAGTTGTTAAGACTTGCAAAACAGCCTTTGATTAAACGAGAGAGGAAAGGAAATTACAATTGAGCGAGCTTGATGAGATTCACTTGGCGGCTTATGAAAACTCTAAGTTCTATAAGGAGAAAATGAGGAAATTCTATGATAGCTTGATAACTAGAAAGGAATTTCTTGTTGGGCAGAAGGGGCTACTATTTAATTCCAGGTTGAAACTCATGTGTAACAACCCTGATTTTCTAGAATAGGAGCCCAAGCTCTCGAGACCCCTGAGAGTACCTTGCTAAGTATTTTAGGAGAGTGAGGCTTAGGTTGATCTCTAAATCATCGTGAGAATGTAAGACAGTAAGATTTGAGAGAATGTGGGTAGTGGATAGTTCAGTTAAACGAAGATGAGTGAATAAGGGAGGTTGTGTGAAATGGTGACCCCCAGAGGAACTTGTGATGGCAATTTAGATGAAGGAATAAATGTGTTTGATTTAACGTTTGAATTATTATTGAAGTATTTATATTCATGAATACATTTTTGTTATTAAAGCTAGATAATTTATGAATGATGTTTAGTCTTTGGTAATTTATAGATGATGATAGTCAATTATCTACTAATTTTGGCTATAACAGATTTAGAATGTTTAGATTTATTTAAGTATCAAGATAGATTCGAAGGTTAGATGATTATTAGAGCCTAAGATTCCATAAGATGTTAATTAAACCCTTCAATAAAGTGATTAGTAGATAATACATTATTTTGATATTAACTAGTTAATAGACCTTATTATTAATAATTTTCATTAATAAAGATTAAATGGAATGATTAGATAATATTTATTTTGAGGACTAACATCATGAATAATAAGTTTAAAACATGAAAGTTTATTTATAATAAAGTTTAGTTAGGAAATTAATTAATTATTATTAATATTTTAATAATAAATGTCACCCGGTTCCTCGGATTTGAACTGTGGAACCCAGCTTGAGGTCGAACTTTGACCATTTGACCCAAGGCTAGTAATCCAGTAGGAAAACTAGTCCTAATAGGATCGTTTTATGAAGAATCAAGGGTGTCTGGTTTAGCCTAACCGGCCCAATCAGAACTCTTAGCGTCTCCTATGTTTGACCATTTATATACCTCGGGATATTCGACGGTGGCACGGTCAGTTTTTTGGTGACTCATTTCGATATTTTAGGAACTTTTCCTGAAGAGGTCGAAGCCCGGTTCGGACCCTGTCACCCTCGTTTTTTCATAAAATGATTTCCTCAAAAGTTGTTTTAAGACTAGACCCGCGTATCTTTAGTGTTTTGGACCCAACTTTTATATGCAAACATGGAATGGGACGATTTTGGTCTCAATCTCTTTGTTTTGAAAAGATCTTTAACCTTGATTTCTAGCCCCAAACTCCGATTCTCACTCTGTCAACTCCAAAATAAAAAATTAAGTATGTTCATCTCAAATTCCAACGTTTGGACTTTTTCTCTACACATAGTTCAGAAAAAATTCATAACTTTCTCATACAACCTTCTATTAGCATAAACTTTGTGTCAAAATCTCCGTAACAAAATTATCTACGTTTTCCATGTAGACTTTGAAGGCTAAATCCATCTAGATCAGTACAGTTTAATAAATCTTTGTGACCCCTTAGCTGTTTCATCGCTATGCTGGCAGCCTCTGATAAAATTCGCATATCTCCTTCGTCCGGTGCTTGAATCACTTTATTATTTTTGATAAGAATCCGTATCTAAGAAATGTAAAATTTTTATGAAAGGCATGAAATCAAATTCCCAAAAGAGAATTAATGGTGAATTTATTTCTAAGACCCTAGCTGATCCCGGAAGCTTCTGGAGCACCCTGTCGTAAATCGGGTATATATCGGGCTACAAAACTTGGATCATCGCAAATGATATATCAAATAAAATAGGAAAGAAATATCTACAAACTTAATGAATGGATTGAAATCTAATTCTCAATCTATAAATTCCAGAATTTAAAATACTACACCAATTCACGTTTTCTTAGTGACAGCTTGCATTATGTTCAGTATTTTTCACGTATATCCCTCGTATGATCATGAAATCAAATGATTCTTTCGCCAAAATTTTATTAACTCAATTCTATAAAACTTTGATGAAGGACACAAAGCCTAAATGCTTACCCATTTTTCCCAAAAAATTAATCGTTTCATGAAACAATAATCCCATCACAGCCTTACACTACTTTCTATTTAGACCATAACTCCCTCATTTCTTAATGAATAATTTTTTGCCATATATCAAATTAAATATAACAAAAAGATCTAAAACTTTTTTGTTTATCCCATTTCATAATTCGGCCCAAAAAGGCCCTTAAAAGCCCGCATAAGTTGACACCCCAGAACTGGACACCTTAGCTTCTCCATGCAACCTTTGCCAATCACCACTTTCCATCTATAGGACACTTGCCTTGCTCTAGAAACTCCTTTCTCCATGTATCACCACCTCTTTCCATCTTATTAGAGAGGTTTCACCACCTTGCTCTTCCCCTACACTCAGCTGGCCACCTCTTTTTCTAGCCACTAACAATTCATGCAAAGCCTAAACTCATCATCACACCTACACTTCCATCATTTTCATCAACCATCTCTCTTCAATCTCTTCTCTCATTCACGGACAGAAACCACAGCCCTCCAAACCCTCCTATTTCATCTTCTATCCTCCTCTTTTGAGCCACCACAATCAGCCCCTCCCCTCCCTCATTCACGACCCAACACCACCACAATCCACCTCTACTCATCCAAATTTTGTCATCTCTTTTCCTTGCTCCATCCACTCACGGCCAACCACCATAAATCAGCTTCTCATCTTCAATTTTCTTACATGCCATGGCCTTGAAGAATTGAAGTTCATCTTCTTGCTTTGGAGACCTCCAAACCGCCAACCCTCCAAGCCCATTCAAGGTGAAAATTTTAGCATTTTCTCTTGAATCTTGTCACTTGTTTTCTTGACTTGAGAATCAGCCCCATTTTAAAATTTTGTGATGATTTTCCTTACTATTTTGATGGTCAAAAACCATGACCTCTTGTCCAAATTTGGTTGCATGTTGTTTTTCTTTAGGATCAAGGACGATCGGCAGTAATAGGCGACGATCGGTGGAAAGTATGGAGTAAAACGATGAAATTTCGGTAAACAATCTTTAGATTGTGGATAGTTACATGGATGTTTTGTGACTCCTCATTGTCATCCATAACCTTTTATGATTTGAAAATTTCTTGCATGTCAATTGTAGCGGATCCGAGTGTGATCGGAGGACGTTTAGAGCATTCAGCATAGTTTTTGGTAAACGCACTAATTTCCTTCTCTGGGAAGCGACCGTATCACGAGGTAAAGGGGGTCTTCTACTCATTTAATTGTATTTTTGACTGTCTTATTTTGTCGTTTGTGTATCCGGGGACCTCCACTTCAAATTTCGTCATGATCTAACGGTTAAATCTTAAACCATAAAAATTTTCGTAACCAACGGATAAAAGTTTACATTTTTAAATTTTTTGATATTTTAAAAATTTATTTGGCATAACTTGACGTTCACGTACTCGAAAGGATTTTATCGCGATTGGAAAAACAAAAAGAAATTTAGCGTTTAGACGGGCTCGGCTCCATTTGATATAGTTGTATTAATTATTTTTAATTTATGATATTATTATGTAAATTGTAATTTAATTTTCCGGTAAGCCCTGTCGTTATTAATTTTAGTTTACCATTTAAATGTCGCCGAAGTCATTCTAGGAACATCGCGCACCTCGAAAAGAATAATCGATCGGATGGTTAAAAACGTTTCTTTTTACCAAGTTACAAAAGTAATGTTGTTTTTTTAAAAAAGAGAAATATAATAAATAAATTGATTTAATAAATTAATGTTTTGTTGGAGAATTTTATCCTAAAGGGACTTTATTAAAAGTTTCTCTAACTTAGGCCCAAATAGGCTATTAAGTTAAAATAAGGAAATAAGAATAATTGGAACCGTAGTTAGATGCTAGAGAAGAATTTTAGTAGTAAATTTAGCCACCACTTTTGTGACCACTTAAAATAAAAGAAATGGTAGCCTTAGAAATTTTGGAAAAAGAACTAAATTTAGTAAAAGAAACTTTATTAAGGAGAAAGACTTTTTGGGATCAACTATTCTAATAAGTTAAAGAAACTTAGAGTGAAAAGAAATGACAAACTAGAATTCAAAATTTTGAGTAAGGTTTTAAAAAAGATCCTAATAAATTAATAGGATTATTTACTTGAATGAATTAAGCCTAAAATCAAGAAGTTTAGAGGGAAATAGTATTATACTAGAAATTTAAGAAGTCATTAAAAGTAGAAAAAAAGAGATCAATGGAGATTTTACGCCTAGAACAAATTTGTAGTGACTGATAGATGAATTTTGGGTGCACTATGAGACGACCCAAAAAGTACGGGTAAATTTTTTGCATTTTATAAATCATTTTAGACAAAGAAATAACGTGGTGAAGTTTTAATTCAATACCCCGGATCTATGAAAAACCTGTCTCATATATGGAGATATGAGAAGGCGAGTCAAGAATAATTATTAAGAAGTTTTCAATTAAACACAGCGGAAGAATCGATTAAAATGATATCGTATGATTGAATCTAGAGAGGATGAATCTTAAATGATTCCTCAATCAAGGACAACGGAAGAATAAATCATAAGTGGTACGGTGTACTTTATGCAAAGAAATTGATTAATTGGGTAAGATTATCGAGAACACTTGTAATGTTGTTGATTTATGCCAAAGAAAGGTATGATGCAAGTGCAGAAAGGAAAAAGGTCCATTTGAAGTCTGTCATCATTCAAAACTATGAAATTTTACATGAATTAGTACCATGAATCGATTCCTGCATTGAGTGAATCGATTCATACGATTCTGATGTGCCAAAATTCTAAATACAAATGACTGAACCAATTCCCCTTTTCACATAAATTGATTCACGCGTTCACAAGGCACAGGATCAAGTGATTCAAGGGAATGAATCGATTCCCCCCATATGATGAATCGATTCACGTGATTTGTGAATGCCAGGAACAGTAAAAATAGAAGGGAATGAATCGATTCATGGGTTACAGTGTGAATCGATTTACACGTTTCTGCCAAAATGAACAGTGATTCCAGAACTCATTGAATTGATTCAAGGGCATAGTTGAATCGATTCAAACCTGTCCCCTGCTGCATTTTATGTAGAAAATCATCTAGATTCCAACTTCTAATCACCCTATCTCATTCAAATCAAATCCAATGACCACCAAAATTTGACACAAGCTAAAATATATTATTTGTGACGTGTGGCCATCGACCGCACTCCAAAATTCTTAAAAATGAGAAAGATATACGCATAAATATGTTTATCTCATTTCAAGGCATTTTGAGGCAACCTAGTGGTCCTTTCTCTATAAAATTGGACCATTCCTTTTTCCACAATTCACAATTAACATGTTTAAGCTAATGAACTCATCACATCACCTCAAAACTTTATAAATCATAATTTGACCCTACTAGTTCCTTACTTATGCATAAACAATCAAGGAAATCTTCAAATATGCATCACATAAGACTATCATTCATAATTATCATCATTGGTTCATCAATTTGAGCATAGTTCAAACATCACACATTTGTATCATACATCACCAAGGTCATAACCAAAAATTGGGCATATATGTAGGTTCCAATTTTCACACAAGACCTACAAAATCATTATACATCATCCTATTTACAACGAGCATAATTCTTATTGATCCGGTCTGGATACCGACCCCTAAAGTTGTAACGTTAGCACGACTGATTCCAGAGGGGCAATACCACACGGTATCCGGTCTGGATATCGACCATATCACTCGGTGCCATACCACGCGGGAATCGGAAATGTTTCACTCGGTGTAATCTCAAATGGAAATGTCTCACTCGGTGACATCCCACACGGAAGTGTCGCGCTCGGAGACACCCTACTCGGGAAAGTTGCACACAGAAACTTCCCACCCGAATTTGAGATACCGGACACTTCATCCATTCTCGCTTCTTTGTTACTTATAACCGTTTGCCTCAGTCATTTTGAGAGGTTGATCCAGACTATTTACCGGTATCCATTCTATAACGTGTCACCGGTGTCATCGGTATACATCCGGACTCTAATTCCGTGTCGGGCATTCTCCCTATACCGGTTAGTCCAGGATAACACCATGCACACCGGATAAGGCACTTGTCACCAGACAGAAGACAATGGGCATTGCTACAGGGACAAAGATAATGATTCCATTTCCCACACTACGAGCCATAATCTACTCCTGGGAATAATCCACTTGCTCCCTAAAACTAGCCCCATTTTCCCTACACTTAATATAAAATAGCCACTTGCCTCAATCATGCTTGTGAGTGCGCATTAAACAATAATATACTTGCTTAATGGAGGTTGGTGGTTCCCCACTAACAGGTCCTCGTATATCGAGCCAATCAGGTATAAGAACTCACTTTAGTTTACTGGAGAGGGGTTCTGGTTCTGGTCCTTCTCTCCTGAATGCATCTATTTGATCCCATAGAGTGATCATTTACATTCCACACTTGGAATATATTACTGACTTGAGCGTCGGAGAATCTTCGCAGGTGACACCACCTTTCGCCCACATCAATGCGTGAGGTCGGTGTGAAGGACCTCCAGGACGTCAAGACCGCTCTCTTCATACAGAGATACCGGGTGCATAGACCGAACGCTCACAGAACCGGTCTTCAACTTCAAACAATCTTTAACTTCTGTGGGTGGCCCAACACCGGATCTCTTGACTCCGGTGCAGGACAGATCATTGGTACGCCCGGTGGGACTCGCTAAAGTTATTCCCACCTCTCATTTCTAGAGTCTTGTCTTGTATCATGGAAGGTAATGGGAAAAACCTACCAGATGGGCATGTGGAAGACATCACTGCCCAAGAACAACCAGCATACAGGCGCTTAGTTTTCGAGTCGCCTATGGAAAGTTCAAGAAGAATGATGCAGGTGTCTGCACCAGATCTAAGGGATGAGATGATATGAAAGTTGATGGAAGAACTAATGGAATTGAAGCGTGAAAGAAAAAGCATGGAGGAGAGAGCCATGTCTCAGACCAAGGGGACACATCACACAACCGACGGAGAAAAATCCATAACCCCCAGTATTCAAACATCCCCATATTTGAAGGGAAGGAACAGATCCACGAATCTGATGAGAGAGTCGCTAAAGGGAAGAGAGAGCTGATGACAGTCTCCCTGGCAACTTATAAGCTCACAGTTCCTTTTTCAAGGAGACTTATGAGCGTACACATCCCTAAGCACCTGCTGACTACTCAACCACTCTCTATTGGAAAATACGGTGGTGAAACTGATCCTACTAAGCATCTTGATGCTTATGTATTTGAAGCCATGTACTTGGGGGCAGATGAAGATGTCATGTATAGGATGTTCCCTCGGACTCTTGTTGATGATGCCCTTAGTTGGTTCAAGGGGCTACCATCAGGTTCCATCGACTCATGGGAAGAAATGGCAACAGCGTTTGTGGACCACTTTGTCATTTCCAGAGATATTCCCAGGACATCTCATACTTTGGCCCAGATTAGGCAAGGGGAACTTAAAACTCTTAAGGACTTCTTAAAGAGGTTTTACAAAGAAGCAGCTGCTGTTCCAAACTTGGCAGAGACACTACAGTTGCACATCGTGATAGAGGCTTTGCAACCGAGCTCTACTTTCGCCCTGTCGTTGGCGAAAAGTTCTCTGACGAGTTTTGAAGAATTCAGGAGGAAAGCATCCAAGTATGTGAGCATTGAAATGCACTTGGAAGCAATAGCGGTGAGAGGGAAATCCCCAACGTCACATCAACAGCAATAGAGAGATAAGGACAGGCTCGGATCGAAACGCAAAGAGGGACCACTCCGTAACAGCGTCTTCGATAATCCTGTACCTCTGAGTCAGGAAGAACGGGTAAATGCATTTAGCAATTATGCTCCGTTAAATTCTAAGCGGTCACAGATTTTGAGAGAGATCGGATGGCCAACGCTTACTACATACGGGGTCAGGAAGCCGCCCCAGCTTCGCAAACACGGTGACCTTCGAAAATACTGCGAATTCCATGAATAAAAGGGCCACTCGGCAGATGAATGTCAGGCCCTGAAGAATACTATTGAGACCCTAATCCGAGAGGGTAAGCTTAAACAGTACCTTTTCAAAGAAAGTACTTTTGATGAACCAGACCGGATTGAGAAAAGGGGAAGGTATCACGAAGACGGCGATGATGATCATCCCACTCCGATCAGAAGATTTACTACTTCTGGAAAGCAAAAGGGGGTGATGGTTGGTGAGCCTACACAGCAAAATGTTGTGCCCCAACAACAACATCAGGGCTGTCGAGGGTCATTGATTAGGGATCAGGCCATCAAAGCCAAAAACGCCTGTCGCTATTATAACTAGTTGGTAAGACGATATGCACTCTTTTTCCTGACTTGGGTTTTTCCGATCAGGTTTTACCAAGAAGGTTTAACGAGGCATAACCCCGACTCGGCTCTCTTTCTCTCTTTTGTAATTCATAATTAATGAAATATTCTATATGTTCACCCATTGTCTTTATGATTTTATTCGATGCACAACACTGTTGTGACAAGATACTTTAAGGACGGACGATCCTAACAACGTATCTGTTGTTAGTGATGAACCTCTTCGAAGGTACAAAGGGGTGAACCATAATTTGAAGGTTTGGGCGTAGTTAGCTGGTCCCTTTGTTAGGCCACGCTGAACCCCAAGTACGGTGAATGGGTAAAATCTAACACCGATTGATAAAGAACGGTGAATGGGTAAAATCTAACACCGATTGAGAAAAAGGTGAATGGGTAAAATCCAACACCGATTGTGAAGAACGATGAATGGGTAAAATCCAACACCGATTGATGAAGAACGGTGAATGGGTAAAATCCAACACCGATTGAGAAAACGGTGAATGGGTAAAATCCAACACCGATTAAGAAAATGGTGAATGGGTAAAATCCAACACCAATTATGAAGAACGGTGAATGGGTAAAATCCAACATCGATTGATGAAGAACGGTGAATGGGTAAAATCCAACACTGATTGAGAAAATGGTGAATGGGTAAAATCCAACACCGATTGTGAAGAATGGTGAATGGGTAAAATCCAACACCGATTGAGAAGAACGGTGAATGGGTAAAATCCAACACCGATTGAGAAAACGGTGAATGGGTAAAATCCAACACCGATTGTGAAGAACGGTGAATAGGTAAAATCAAACACCGATTGTGAAGAACGGTGAATGGGTAAAATCCAACACCGATTGAGAAGAATGGTGAATGGGTAAAATCCAACATCGATTGAGAAAACGGTGAATGGGTAAAATCCAACACCGATTGTGAAGAACGGTGAATGGGAAAAAAATCCAACATCGATTGAGAAGAACGGTGAATAGGTAAAATCCAACACCGATTGAGAAAACGGTGAATGGGTAAAATCCAACACCGATTGTGAAGAATGGTGAATGGGTAAAATCCAACACCGATTAAGAAGAATGGTGAATGGGTAAAATCCAACACCGATTGAAGAAGAACGGTTAGTAGGATTAAACCAAACACCGGTGAAGACCTGGGTGGTAGGATTTTACCGAACCTCAGGAAATGGATTGTAGGATTGAACCGAACTCCAATTAAGACTAGTAGGTTTAGCCAAACGATTGAAGAAGAATCAATCGTCATCCTCATTAGTGAATTCGCTCAGAAGTACTTCATCCGGGAACTCTTCACTCGGAAACACTTCAAATTCGAAGTCAGACTCGAATTATTAACTCGGGAATATCTCTACCCGAAACGTACTCATTCGAAGTCAAAGCCTTTATCTGACCAGAAGTACTTCATCCAAAAATGCTTCACTCGGTATATCTCACTCGGTGCCATACCACGTGGGAATCAGAAATGTTTCACTCGGTGAATCCTAATTGGAAATGTCTTACTCGGTGCCATCCCACGCGGAAGTGTCGTGCTCGGAGACACCCCACTCGGGAAAGTTACACTCAACTCAGAGACACCCCACTCAAGAAAGTTGCACTCAGAAACTTCCCACCCGAATGAAGACTCCGATTACAGGGCTAAATCGAACTCCGAGTACGGTTAGTCGGATTAAACCGAACGCCATTGAAGGCTTGGAGGGTAGGATTAAAATCGAACTCTAAGTAAGGTGAATGGGTAAAATCCAACACCGGTGAAAGCCTGGGGATAGTAAGCTAGTTCTTCTATAAGGCCACACTGAACCCCAGGTAATAAAGACCTTTTCCTGCAGGTTGAAGACTCAATCCGTATTCTTACGATTGAGATATATCCCCCCAGGACGGATGATCTCAATCACCTCTTCTGTGATTTGATGATGTAACTCCTGGCGAGGACAATTCCCATCGTCATCCTTATGATGGAAGACCCAACCATCATCTTTATGGTTGAGGTATTGTCTTACCAAGACATAATTATCCTTCCTTATCCGAAGGAACACTTCCTCCAGAACGGATAATCTCAATTACCAACTCTGTGAATTGACGATGTAAATCCTAGTACAAACACCTGGTTGAAGTATTTTTGCAGTTCCCTGAGCTCGGAACAATACCCTCACAATAACCAGTACGACTAACTTCCCTCCATGGAATTCGTAGAACGGCTCCTCATAACGAAATAATACCAAACAATACTCATGTAGATAAATATTTTCTGCATAAAGTATACTGGCATCCAGACCTCTCGCAGATTGTATAGTTCATATGAGCAACTTCATAAGTCTCTCATACAAGCTAGGGGACATATGATCCGGTCTGGATACCGACCCCTAAAGTTGTGACATCAGCACGACTGATTCCAGAGGGGCAATACCACGCGGTATCTGGTCTGGATACTGACCATATCACTCGGTGCCATACCATGCGGGAATCGGAAATGTTTCACTCGGTGCAATCTCAATTGGAAATGACTGACTCGGTGACATCCCACGCGGAAGTGTCGCGCTCGGAGACACCCTACTCAGGAAAGTTGCACTCAGAAACTTCCCACCCAAATTTGAGATACCGGACACTTCATCCATTCTCGCTTCTTTGTTACTTATAACCGTTTGCCTCAGTCATTTTGAGAGGTTGATCCAGACTATTTACCGGTATCCATTCTATAACGTGTCATTGGTGCATCAGCATACATCCAGACTCTAATTCCGTGTCAGGCATTCTCCCTATACCGGTTAGTCCAGGATAACACCATGCACACTAGATAAGGCACCTGTCACCAGACAGAAGACAATGGGCATTGCTACAGGGACAAAGATAATGATTCCATTTCCCACACTACGAGCCATAATCTACTCCTGGGAATAATCCACTTGCTCCCTAAAACTAGCCCCATTTTCCCTACGCTTAATATAAAATAGCCACTTGCCTCAATCATGCTTGTGAGTGCACATTAAACAATAATATACTTGCTTAATGGAGGTTAGTGGTTCCCCACTAACAGGTCCTCGTATATCGAGCCAATCAGGTATAAGAACTCACTTTAGTTTACTGGAGAAGAGTTCTGGTTCTAGTCCTTCTCTCCTGAATGCATCTATTTGATCCCATAAAGTGATCATTTACATTCCACACTTGGGATATATTACTGACTTGAGCGTCGGAGAATCTTCGCAGGTGACACCACCTTTCGCCTACATCAATGCGCGAGGTCGGTGTGAAGGACCTCCAGGACGTCAAGACCGCTCTCTTCATACAGAGATACCGGGTGCATAGACCGGACGCTCACAGAACCGGTCTTCAACTTCAAACAATCTTCAACTTCTGTAGCTGGCCCGACACCGGATCTCTTGACCCCGGTGCAGGACAGATCACTTATCATGGCTACACAAAATCAACAAGTTGCCGGCCAAGGCACTTCCTATACACTTATTTACCTCCTTCCACAAAATGTACTCCAAAAGAGTTTCACTCCTCCCATGAGTGACCTGCATCACAAATCTAAAAGGTAGACAACATGGGAGAGTGAGTCATATATTCCAAAAGTATGAATATGAATACCATGTGATTATGTGCATATGAATCATACATGTATACTTTGCATTCACATACAACTTAACATCAATCATCATTACACAAAATAAGCATCATAATGAAATAAAACAAAGTAAGGCATTTAACACATAATCTAGTCCTTCAATAATTGGACTATTACACATCTCATTATTTCACTCAATTTACTCTTGGTATTCATATCTTTTATGTTGTCTTATTACAGCTCCTCATCCACAACACAACCATCACCATATATCATTACCTTTGGCATACTTCCTTGCTATATGCAAATGCTTTTAAGCTAATGCATATGCACAATGGAATATTTCAACAATTGCAGATCTGACTGTGGGAATATAAACACCAAATGTGGGATTCAAGTATGATCATCTAACCATACCCCTACTGCAGTAGTAAAATATGTACACTTATACTTAAATTGCATGCATTTCACCAATTGTTTAACTAGTACCAAACCACATCGCCCATCTTGCAACACTTAGTCATTTTCACTATGACCGCGGTAAATAACATATACGACATATGGTGTTGCGGGCCGACCAAATCTTAAATCATGGCGGCTGTGATCTCAAGGACCTCCAGAGTCATCTGCTCATCAAGAGCCACCCCCCACAAGGGTCGACGACATGTAGCTCCCCATAGCATTACATGGGCGGCTTCGTGACTTACACGCCGAGTCATAGGGGAAAATAAAATTTGCTCGTGCACCGAGCCACCCTCCCACTGGGTCAGCCGAGGGAGATCCCCTAACGTCCGAACACCAGCGGCTATGTAGTGTGCCATGGATGCAAATGCCAATTATATGTATTTCTCACTCTATGCATCCTATTCATGTCACTCATCATTCATCAATATCATCATCGCCAACATCACCACAAGGCTTTTAGTGGATTTATTATCTGGTTATTATCATTAGTTTAGACTTTTGTATGGCATTTCCATAGTTCTTATTCACTTCATTCAATTTTTATCATCAACACAATGACATCAATCTTTCACTACCATTCAAGGTATGCTAAACATCACACCCATTCTCAATCAAACATCAACAACATTCATTTCATATTTATGGTGGATATAAGCATAACATCATATTATTGATCATTCCACACCACTATATAGCATACCATGAATGTTCTAAATGCATCAAAGCATGTTGCCAAAACACATCACCAATACCATACACAACATTACAATTTTTCATAGCATTTCAAACAAGGCAAACATGCATATTGTCACATGTAACAATCAACACTATTCTACTCATGCATTTAGAATAGAAAGACTCCTCTCCTACCTCAAGAGAAGAATTCTGAGCGATACGACGTACCCGCCTTGTCGTTCGGAATGGATCCTACATTAACATACACATAGAATCCTAAATTAATCAACTATTCAAGTCACAACTCAACTCTAATTAACCATAAGCATATCTACAATTTTATAACATGTATAAAACATGTTATAGACATTATTTTCCCTCATTTGTTAGGCTTTGGAAATTCCTTCCCATTAAACCTTACTCATTATATTTAAAGGCTACCAACAACCATAGCCCAACCTTCACAAAATGCCTCACCAACCAATACCCACACACTCAATGGTTTGTATTTGCTCTCAAACACACTATTCAACCAATGTTTATAACTTACCCTACATCTTAAAATTAGGGTTTCCATCTAAACCCAACAACTCTCATAAATGTATCATTAACCTTCATCACCATCCCACCATAAATGCATCTACCTCATTTATTTCACTTAAACCATGCATTTATAACAACCCACACTAGGGTTTATGCATTAAATGCTCTCCTTAAACACCTATTCACATGCATTGCTCCCCCAAATCATAATAACACATATCGATGGCAAAAACTCAACAAAATAGTGAGTATAACTTACCTCACACCCCAAAAATGAAATTGGTTCAAGAAGGGGGAAGATGGGCTGCAAAAGTGAGGGGAAGAGGAAAAAGATTTCAAGCTTCAATGGCCTCCTTCCAAGCTCCTTCAAACAAAAATGGAGGAGGATGAAGATGGCACCACCTTTTGATAGGGTTCTTGGAAGAAGAAGATAAGAGATGAATAAGAAATGGAGAGAAGAAGAAATGAAGTGTTTTCCCCCCAATTCTCTCAGCAAGTTCACGAGAAAAAGAAAGGGAAATTTGGGCTTTTGGTCATAATTTTAATTCACTCATTAAAGATTCATCGTTTTGATGACCAACAGGATCTTTATTTGGGCTCAATACTTTACCCAAAAATTATTCTGAATATATATTCGGACTCCCAATAATATTCCTAACAGCCCTGACCAATATCATCCCAATCGAAGATACTTGGTCTGACACCCATATTTTAATCGGGTTAGTTTTTAGCTTATTCGGTCCTAATAAATTACCAACAGTCTCCAAAAATATTAATTTAATTATTTCCTATATTTTGGGACATGAAATAATTCACATTCAATTTGTCAACATTTATTTCATTAATTTATCCTTTATTTTTAAAATTTTAGGATGTTATACACTAGCCTCTAAGCTCAAAAATAAACAGGACTTACCAACTAATTAGTAACTTTTGGTGACTAAGTAATATCACACTAAGTTATGACGCATAAACTAAAGTGGTATCTAGGTCATTAAATAACAACTAATTAACTATAGAGCAAAGAAATTTGAATGTATTTAAGGAAACAGATTAATTAATTTGATCACTAAAGAAATGAGTTTTTATATCTCAGGATATCAACCAGCTAAATAAGAAAGGATTTAGGAACCTAAATCTTAGACTTAGTAAAAAGAAATTGGATCTATTAATAATGACTTTTGGTAACTCAGTAATAGTAAACTAAGTTTATGATATTAAGGTCAAGTGATACCTAGACCTCTACGTAGTAAATGGATAATCATGGAACAAATGGGGTTAGTCAAACGAAATAGTTAAGGAAACGAATTGGGTAAGGTAGTTATAATGATGAATGTGAAGGAAAAGTATAGAACTTAATAATCTCAAATTCGAGTGGAAGTATCACTAAAACGTTGTCGGGGCAAAAAGGATTAGTGGCCCACTTAGTGATCAAGAAAATAAGATTAATAATAAAGTCCACCTAGATTAGAAAAAAAAGAAATAACTAAATAGCCCGCTTGACGATAACTAAAGAGTTCATAACTGGACTTCAGGAAGTTGAATTAAGTAGGGAAGTAATCATACACAAGTGAATAGAGAATGCCCAACAAGCGGATAAATGAAAAATACAGAGAGCATTGAACTAAATAGTATACTCTTAGTAACAAACTAAGTTAAGGAAATGCCAATGACGTGAACTATATAAATGGTAAGGATATAATGTGAACGCTTACGTCTAGTTGCCTATATAAGTAAACTTTTAGTGACGTTGAGTGTACGATTACTTGCTAAGTCATGGTAATGATGAAGATTAAAATGTATACTATACGTGTGTGTAATGACTTCTTAATATTACATGTAATATAACACTTGTTGGTCGACTGATTATGTGACATGATGGGATATGTGACTGTGAATGATTGTGTACATAACCATACGTGTGATAATTACGTGATGAATGTGGTATAATGCATTGTATGTTGTGATGCTATTGAATACTTGTTGATGTGGTATGATTGTGAATGTTGTATAATGCATAGATAACTAGATGAGGAAATTGTAAATAAAAGATTTGGAAAATGATATCGGTAGGGGTCCCAAGATGATTAAAATATGAAAGTATGTAAGACTCGGATCCGAGATGAACTGTAGGCGTCATAGCGCCAATGTACCCCAAATTGTTGAGAAAGTGTAAAACCTCACTTCATTCCTAAGTGTCGAGTAAGTTTACTAAAATAAAGAAAAAGAGAAAATTTAGTTATACTGAGTAAAGAAAAAGAACTCGACATTAGGAATGGAGGGGAGTCATTTAGGAGACCGTGTCGAGAACCATTGAATAAAAATATGAATGGTTGAATCATGCATCATATATGGAGTTATGAAGGGATGTTGGAATAGTCCCTAGAGCATACCGTGATGGGTACACTAAAGAATCTGTCGCACCTCAATACCCGAGGGCAGTCTAGGGAGTATATCGGAAGTGGGAATTCCAATGGCTTAGATTCACACCTGTCGCCGAATAGCTCGTGGAAAACCCTGGTATACTTCGACAAGAGGTGGGATTTTCTATGACCGTGGAGTACCCGTTCTGTAGAGATGTGATTTGCCATTATGATGATTAGACTGTGAGTCCTTACCTATTTATGAAAACCAGAATGAGGAGAGCTCTGGTCGCTCTAGTTGGGCAGGGAGAATAAGGTGGGATTATTGTGCATATGGTTATTGATACTTGAGATTGATAGGTAGAAGATGGGCCCAAATGCATCATGACGACTAACAAAAGAATGGAAATAATGAAATGAACTCATGCATTGCATCGTTGTATTGAGATTGTGATTATTCGTGGTTTGAGTATGATTGTATGAATTTTTATATCCCTTAGAGGTGAATGGGGAATTGGGAATGGTTAGTGAGACCAAGGGTGGTGAGACGACTTAGAATACATGCTAGGAATCCCCAGAGAGAGTTTGGAAGGGTTGATTAGATTGATTGAATTATATGGGGTGAGTGTCAGAATGACACTCCCTGATTGTTGTGGAGGCAGAGACTCACCTTTACAGCTATTTTTCCAGATCTCCTGTTGGACCATACACCACAGAGGATCATGCAGACTTCATATCAAGGACCAGTTAGACTCTTCTTGGGTCGAGGACGAATAAAATAGATTGAATTTTATTTTTATTTATGGGAGCCTGCATGCCCTTTTACTTTCATTATGTACAGTTATTGTTACGACCATGTATTATATATGATTATGTTGTATAAATGATGTATCTGATCCACCAAGATTCTTGTACAAAAAAAAATCATATTTTTTAAACTCGTAACCTCTCAGTTGACCAGGATAATCTAGTGAAAGGGATTGTCTTAGTTAACCGAGGGTGTTACATCATGACCAGGAAACTTTGCTCTAAATGGGATAGACCTTTCATGGTTACCAATGTATTTCCCTATGGAGATGTAGAGATAAAGACTGAAACCTCCAACAAGAGCTTTAAAGTTAATGGGCAACGCCTGAAGCCATTCCATGAAAATCCCTCACTTGTGGACATCACAATAGAGGAGCTTGCTTTGGAGGAACACCTTGACCCTCCTTGATAAGGGAGTTTCCTTACCCTTCTCTTTACTATTTTATCTTCTTGTCTAAATTCTACATATTATGCTGCATTGAGGACAATGTTTGATTTAAGTTTGGGGGTGGGATCCATAGATTAAGAGTCTTAGCAATTTGAGTTTTTGTTTATAGGAACCTAAGTTTTTGGTTTGTTATTGGTTGCTTTTGTTAAAGATGCAGGACGCAGGATGCAAAAAGAAAAGAGAATCACATACGTAAAAGAAAGATAAAAGTTGCACAAGAGAAGGGACAAAACAATAGTAGAGGATTCCAATTTTCCTAATTTTGTTAATCTCTGGTTTGAGATTCTAAGTTTAATTCTTTTAAATTTGTTGAATCTTTAATTCATGGAAAGCTAAATTTTTAAATTGATTTTCTTGGATAATATTGTAATTTAATTATTGAGGTTTCTATTCTTAATTGAAATCTCTTTTCTTTTTGTTAATTTCTTCATGATCATAGCCATCACTTGTTTAATTCTCTTTCGTTTAATTAAATTGTATGCTTAATCAATTTAATTATGCAAGTGGGATTGAATAAGGTTTTAATTAGAGTTAATTAAGAAAGTATGCATGCTTAATGAATGTTTTCAAGATTAATTCTGATTATTGTGGATTGCTTAATTCCATACTCTAAGGCTAGGTTATGTATGTAGACACTTGATCCTACATAAATTCAATAATTCCTAGATTTTACGATCTTAACTTCTTTTACTTAATTAGGACACTCGATTAATATTTACATTCAACTTGAATGTAAGCAAAGGAATTATGAATTGAAAGACGCTTAGTTGATTAATTCAAATTGAATTAGGAATTTGATAATTAGGGGAAGCGTATATCTTTTGTAACCAATGATAGGATCAATTACAATTACTCTAAGGAAATTAGTCATATGTCATTTATTATTTTTAACTTAATTTTTAAACACTTTTTCTTTATTACGATAATCACAAACAAACCCCCTTTTAATGATAATTGTGTTATGAACCTCTTAGTTTGTTGGTCCTTGAGAGACGACCTAGGCTCACACCCTAATACTACATTAATTTAATTATTTTAATTTGACCGACCAAGACAGTCAACGTCAAACACTAATGACAATAACATAATCAGTTGGTGTCCAATAAGTGGAGTTTCATCTCTCACTCTACACTCTCAATAAGTTACCATTTTTCTTGGTTATCTGAAATTCAAATGCCATGTTCCTATGGCTAATGCATATGCAACGGATCTGATTTTTAAACAAATATTTATAACATATGTGTACATAATTTATTGAATAATCGCAACCACGCATAGTCGCTTAAATACTTACCCCCCCCCGCAAAGGTCCTTTTCACAAGATCCCGCAATACCTCTATTATTCTAACATGTCAACTGATCACAACCACTCATAGTCGTTTAAATATTTGTCCCCCGCGTAAGGGTCCTTTTCACAAGATCCCGCAAGATCTCAATACATCACAATATGATATGCCATGCATGCCATGAAATGCAAGAATGCATATACTAGCCTCAACTTCACGAGAATTTCACACCCTCTCGCTTAGGGGTACATACTATACTTAACATTACAGTTAGTGGCATGCAACAAATCATAGTACTCTCCAAGGCATACGATTTATCACCAAATTCTCTAAGGCATCAATTCACATTGTTCAGAATATAATAGCCAATGAGTCACATTCATATCAATTCACACATAGGAATTAAGAGGACATATCAAACAAGTATACTCCAAATGTATGTCATCAACATATTTGCCAATCCAAAATTAAGTCATCAATAAGATTCAATCTTGTATAACTTCTCAATAGGAGGTAGCACATCCATTTAAGAAAAATATGCAAGTATGCACTAATATATACATTATCAACACATGATTGAACATGCATTTAGAAAATATACTCCTCTCCTACCTCAAAAGAAGTAACTTGGGCGATTAAACAGTCCCGCCTCGTCATTCGGAATTGATCCTATAGTAACATATACATGATGCAACCAATCTTCCATTCAAACATCATTCTTAATTCTTGTTATACAAATAAATATATATACATGATTCTCTTCATGTTGTAAATATTTTATAGGTTTTATTTTCTCGTTTTATTAGGTTTCAGGAATTTCATCCCATTAATCAAGATTTTCTATAATCTAAGGGTTTCTATAATCTAAGGGTTACAAATACACCAATACCTTAAGGTACCAATACACACCAAACACTTACCCATCATCCTTAATGGGTTTCCAATACCTCAAAACACAATGTACTAACTTCATTCATACTAACACCACCAAATATCACTTCCACCAATTTCACCAACTTAGGGTCTTGATTTTCTCAAATTCCCAACATAAATAATTGATTCCAATCATTCCACAAATTCATTTCCACATACAAAATCACTTAAATGACAATTAATCACATTCTCTTTAAAATTTTTCCAAAATCCCCAAACTCCACACCTTAGGGTTTTCATACAATCTATCAATCATCCATTCCAATCATTTTCATACACCATTTCAAGCATTCTCAAGCTAACAACATTATATTCAAATCATCAACAACAATAACAACAATAATTCCCAATGTTCATCTCACCTAGGGTTTGGGTTCCACATGTATTTTCTGATCATAATAACACTTAATCCTCCATTATCAAGCTCTAACAACCTTAAAACCACCAAGACAAACCATTAAATGCCAAGAACACATACCTCTTCTCCAAGCCTATATGGAAAATGAAATAGAGAGGGAAGAAGAGGAATCACCCAAAGATTTGCTTCAATGTCCCATTAGAGCTTCATGAATCATGAGTGTATGTTTAATTTTTACAAGAGATGGCTATGGGGAGGTGAAGGATGGTTTTTCCCTTTCATAAGGAGGAAAAAGATGAAGAAAATTGAGAGTGAAAGGAGAGAAGAAGAGTTACATAAAAATAAGGAGAGGAGAGAGGAAAGTGAAAAAATTTGGGTTAGATGTAAGGAGGAGAAATGAGATTTTGCATTTTTCTTATATTTAATTCCGCTTGTATTTTTATCATTTATTAACATACGTCTTATACGAATAAATATCTCTTCACCACCAAAAATTATTTTGAATATATCACCAAAACCATAATAAATTCCTCATTATTCTAGACCCATCAAATGCCCAAAATTATTTCATAGGTCCTACACCTTTTGTTAAATTGTCTGATTTCAATAAATTTTAATTTATCAATAAATTTAAATTAATGCATAATTAATTTTCATATACATTTTGGACATCAAATAATTAATTATCATCATCTAATAATTCATTTTCTAGATTTTTAGGATGTTACACCATGATTAACCACCATCACACAACATGCATCACTTATGCATTTAGTGAAACTGAAAATCATGTTCAAGATTTCAATAAATAAATGGCAAGGGTTCAGCCAAGGGGTTCCAAGATTCCACTTCCAAAATTCTAAGATTTTTCAGCTATAGCATTATGTTTCCAAAAGCAAATTTCAACACTTGAACCCTTGGAATCCATGGCTGTTCTTAAAACCCTTGTAAGTGAAAACCTTAGGGAAGTTTTCATTAACCCCACGCATGTTAAAAAAAGAGCAAAAATAAGAGCTTACTCCCCTTACCTTTTGGATAACTCACGGTAAGGAGAAAAGCAAGGAATGACACCAATTTTTCTCCTTAGTGCTCTCGATCCAGCATGCAACAAAGAGGGAAAATGGTGCTTAATCAAGGTTTAAATTGATGGAAGTGAAGTTATGAAGAAGAAAGATGGCACCGGTTGAAAGAAACCATGAGCATTTGATGAATTTCTTTAAGAAATTTGCAATGGAATTAGAGAGAAAAAAGAGCAAAGGTTACAGCTGGTGAAGGGGAAATGAAGTAGAGCAAATGCTTGCTCTTGAACCTATACATAGTGCCAAGGAGAGAGAATGACTCGGTCCAATGGTGACGGGACACATGGCGCAAGGTGCCCCAATCTCATTGGGCCAAGCGTTAGTGGAATGTTGATGTGGCGTGTTTTTAAGAGCGGGAACGTGAAAAAATTTTCATTTTATGATACAATCAAAATTAGGAAAAACTTAAAACATAAAAGTTGTAGATCTTTGTTTCCTCTTTAAAATGAGCTAGAGTACAAAAAACTCCAATATCAGGAGCGGTAGATATTCCCTAATTACTGAAACTATTCATGTTTGAAATTAATTATGGGTCAGCATACTTAGAAAAATTTCTAGGAAAAATACACAAGGAATTAGCTTTTGGACTCTTCATCAAAGTTGTAGATATTCAAATTTAGGAATTAAAAAAAAAAGAATCATTCAATTTTGATATCATACATAAGAGAAAAGCCAAAAATACTATAAATGGGTCAGTTGAATCAGAGAATTCCAGGATCAGCACACTAATTTAAAAACTGGTATTGATCTAGCCAGAACTAGGTTTTGAGGTCAAGACAAAAGTTGTAGGAAATTTTGATACAAAAATTTGAGGATAAAATCATTCAATTCCTATAACCTTAGAGTGAGATAGACCTAAAATACCAAAGGGTGCGCATACGTAAAACAAGTTATTGAACTTTAATTCATAAATAAATTCCAGGGATCAAACCACTTGGAATCGGGCCTCGGGTTCTTCACAGAAAATGTCACATTTTTCAATACAGACACTCAAAAATAAGAATGACTCTAATCAGACACCTGTGACACTTACTGGGTCAGAATCAGTAAACCATGCTTACACACAATTTACAAACAGTTAACAATTTCATTTGATTTTTAATATAGGTACCACCTAGGTATTTTAAACTTATCAGGACTACTACCAAACCTCACTCCAACACTTGCTTAGGGTATGAACAACCTTTGGCTCTATATTGAACTATCCATTACTTGCTCAGACCAACTACACAACTCATCTCATCTATTGTCACACATATCATAATATTTTTCTTTTACAATTTAATAATTTATCAATAAGATTCTAAAACACACATACATATATATATATATATATATATATAATAAATTTGGCTGAAGCCCAAATATTCACATCACAGAGCATACACACGCACGTACCATTATCTAACCTTTGATCTAAGGACCCATCACACAAACGAGGGATGTTACATATCTTGGGTTGGACACTTTTAATCTCTTTCAAAATAATTCTAGTATTAAGATATATTAGGAAAAAATTGTTATTAAAAGAGAGATAAGAGAATAAGAGACTAGAGAGAATAACAAGAAAATAGAGAGAATATGGAAAGTCAATATTATTCATACATTCAACATTACAAGTATCTTTATTTATGGAAAGTCAATATTAGGCCTCTATTAGAACCCTTCTTGTTAAAACCTTACTAGGAAAAATCTTCTGGGAAAATAAAACCTAGCAAAGAAAAAAAAAGTATAACATTCTTCATGTGCTTACTAGATCAATATAGTCAAATCATATCCTATCTAGGATAAATCAAATATATTTCATAAAAGATCGATCCCCACATAATATTTATAATATACATTTTGGATATGCCTCATTATAACATTACTAAAAAAAACTTGTGAGATAAATAAAAAAACTAGTGAAAGAAAAAGAGTGCATTATTATTACAAATATTGTCTCATTAAAAACCTTGCTAGAAAAACTCAATATAAAAAAACCCATGGTGAAGGGGTGGAATACAAAATATATTCAATTCTCGCTCACATTTAGACATTCATGTATAAGATGATGAAAATCTATCTTTTATACTAGTTGCTCACATAGTTAGTTTAGTAAGTGATGACTTTGTAAGAAGATCTTCCAAATTTTCACATGAAAATATATCATCATATCAACTCATATCATCTTTGAGAGGAACTAAAACAATAAAGCATAATAACTTTTGTATTTATTAAGGGAAACATATCAACTCACATTCTCTTCAATAGAAATCAAATTTAATAAATAATAAATATCTACAAAATCATAATTTTCATAACATTCCCTCTTTAGATATCTATTATTCAAGAAATATAATGCATATAATATCACTTGAAAAGATATTTGAGTTGATGATACCATCATGGATACATTTTTCAAATATAGTTTGAATTGTTGAAGTACAAATATTTATATAATTCTATCATGTGGCTACTACGACTTTTTCATCGAGTTCTAAAATTTATACCAAAAATATTTAAATAAGAAATATGTTTGCAATCACTACAAGGGTAAAATAAACTTCTTACACAAACCCAATCCATTGAGTCATACTTATATGTGTTTAAAGTAAATAATCTCATTATTGTAATGCAAATAAGCTAGTAAAGTATATGCTTAATCTATTTTTAATGTATGACTAACGAGATATGTTAGTATTTTGGTTGCACTAAAGTTTGATTCTTCAGGACCAAGTAATTCTTTACTCCTTTTTTAAATTCTTCCACTATTTTCATATTGATGACTACATTCACCATAATATCATGATTTTATCATTTATATTCCACACAAGTCATTTATGATAGCTAACTTACACTATTAAGCTACGAACTTCAAGTCCAAAACTTTAGCTTTTGAAGCACTTTGGTTCTATCTCAGTAATATCTTTCTATTTTTGGTTGATTATTCATTTGCTTATATACTTAAACTTATGATCTTAAATCTTTAATCAGTCATATCACGTGTAACACCCCAATTTTCTAGACTTGAATCCCGATGTAATCTAAATAATTAAACAATAAAAATACGAATAAATTTTTCACGTTCGAAATAATTTCAAAACACCACCACGACTACATCAAGACTCGAACCATAGAAGAACAAAGGGTGAGATTTGATAATCTATAACTGGATCGTTAAATAGTTTGCCCATAACAATATACAAAATACAAAGTTTACAGTGGAAGAAGAATGTGTATACCGAGCATACGCCTAGTCCTATATATAAGGATATGAGAAAAGGCTCGGCAAAGCATGTAACGGCGTATCATAAGCCTAATAGACAACCATCATCTTTTCATATAATTTCATGAATATACAATGCCTAAGATATAAGCATATACATATCTATATGGTCATGCGTCATACATCTCCAATATTCATACTCTATAATTGACCATATCATTTCAACCCTCGATTTATGTATTTTCAACACTTATACATACTTACAAGATTAATAAATCAACATCCTATTGTACACCCAATGGGTATAAATCCAATGCCTCCAATATTAATACATCATCCATACTTATACATATTCATAGTTCATCCATCAATAAGTAATGCCATTTTACATACAACTCAATAAACTACAAACGCTACCGACCAAGGCATTCCGTTACCACTATTTACCTTCCCAAAACTTTACTTTATAAACATCCTCATCCCATGATATTCCTGCATCAATACTAAAAAGTAGACCACATGGGAGAGTGAGTTATACATTTTAAATGACGATATGAATACAATTGAAATTATGTGCATATACATATCAACATCATGTATACTTTGCTAAACACATCAATGATTATCATAATTTATTACTTCAACAATATATTCACATTTCATATTCTTTAATCAAGTCATAGCGAAGCAGGCATATACCCATCTATCCCAACGCCACAATGGGCCAACATCATCAGCATTGACCATTCAGGTCTTTCTCAAGGCCACAGTGGGCCAAAAATCATCATCATCAATCATACATAAACATGCCCTTCATCATATTGGGCCATCACACATATATCATCATATTCAATATCGTTCTATGTATTTGTATCATTTATTAATTTTATGTGGTCTTTTAGGTACTCAATTACCCATCTCCTCATCACCATACTACAACCTCAATCATCATCATATTCTAGCGTATCTCCATGCTATATGCAAATGCTCTTATGGCTAATGCATATGCATAATGGAATAGACAACAAATACGGATCCGACTGTGGGAATAAACACCAAATTATGGGTCAAGCATAGGTGTGCTACTATGCCCCTACTGCAGTAGAAAAATGTGTACACATATATCTCAGATCATGCATGTTTGACAACATATTTTTACTGGTACCAAACCACTCTCGCCCATCTGTAGCACTAGTCACCCCGTGACTTGCGGATCAACATCATGGCCTTACTTGCCAAAGTGCTATGGGCCCCTCCTGAACACCTATCGGGAGAGCCGTGTCCCGTCAGACACCAAGGTAACTTGCTCATCACAGAGCCGCCCACCCACTGGGCCCGCCACATAGGGTGCCTCATCACCAAACTATGGACAGCTTTGTGATTCCTAGAATCACTAGGGAAATACAACAATATACCCGTGTACTGGGTCGCCCTCCCACTGGGCCCGCCTAGTGGAACCCCTAACATTCTACATAGACAGCGTATGATATGCCATGGATGCAATGCAATGCAAATCAAATGCATTTCTTACACTGTGCATCCTAAATGTCACTCATCAATCATCATCATCATAATCACCAACACCACCATACACACCTTAGTGGATTTTATCATTGTTGGTTTTAGCCATTGTTTTCAAGTTTTATATGTGGCACTTTCATCTCAATATATCATATATTATACATGCAAGTCAACACTTACAATCAACCACAATGGCATCACAAACATCATAAATCATCATTAACATTCATTTATCTTTCATCAATACCACCACATAATCATTTAGTGGATTTTCATTTCATTTATCATTACCATTGTTTCATCTATATATATATATATATATTGGTGTGGCATTCACAATATTTCATTATTATATTTCAAACCACACATACAAGGTCACACTTGTATCACTCACAATGGTACACAACAACTCATCAATAATAACAATCAACCTCGATGACAATCATCCTTTATATAAGAAAATGATCAACATCATCATCCATTTATTACTCATTACCTTTCATTCAATTCTCACTCTTGGTGGTCAACAATTATGTTTTTCATTGCATATTATGGGTATAAATGAATTATCCCAATGTGTTAATCAACATCAAACACCACCATATTATATCATGCTTATATACCCCCTATACATTCCCTCAAATGTCTCATAATACAAGGAAGGGGTCTATCTTAAGCCCAAAACAAAGAAAATAAAATAAAATTCCATTCTGGGCAACTCGCTCAAGCGAGACCCATACTCGCTTGAGCGAGATTAAGGTGGGTCGTTTGAGTGCCCCCAATTTCCTTTGAGCGAAGGAGTTATTAAGTGTTAGGCCCCGATCTCGCTTGAGCAGGCCACTCTCGCTTGGGCGAGATTCCTCCAGTGTCATTTGTACGCTTTCTCGCTCGAGTGAGGCTTCTTTCACCCTCATGCTCGCTCGAGCGGAACACGTCCAGTATCTAATTCCATACTCGCTCGCTTGAGCGAGACCCAATACGCCTTACCACTCGCTTAAGCGAGATCCACCCAGAACCATTTTCCAGTAACTCACCCCTTTATGTTGTACGCGTCTCGCCTGAGCGAGACCTCTTCTCGCCTGAGTGAGATTGGGCCAGAGGCCATCCATCTGATGCAAGGGACTCTCACTTGAGCGAGATCCCAACTCGCTTGAGTGAGTTAATCAGTACACGCCCAAAACTCAAGTTTTTCACTCCCTTCACATGCCAATATCCCCATAATGTAAAATTGGCCCAACTAACATTTCTCATACATTAATTCATGTATTTTGGACTTGATTCAACAAGTCATACCTCACCATTTTCAATTCTAATTCATTTAACTACTTAAGGGGATTTTAACACAAATTTTCATCATAGCCACACATATCATTGTACATAATTATCATAAACGCTATTTCACACCTCAAGTGAGTTATCTATTCATAGATTTTCATTACCAATAATTCATGTCCAACAAAGGGACATCCTAACACTTATCATCATCATAAACATATATTTTCATAACATTTAACATAAGCCAAGCCATCATTCATCACATCATCAATTCAAACATTTAACACATTCATGGCAAGGCATTGCATGGGTTCATACATATACATAATTAACAATTATTCACTCATGCAATTTGAAATGTAAACGCCTCCCCTACCTCGACAGAAGAACCGTAATCCAAATGCTCCGATTATTCCTCATCATCGTCCGGAACATAATCCTATCAACAAACACATATTTATACATGAAATTAATAAGCCATCATAAGGCATCATTTTCTTAAAACTTATTATCAAGTCCTAGACTTGTCTAAACTCCAAATTTATACGCTTATGTTAGGCTTCAGGAATTCCTTTTCTAAAACCAAGATTCTCTAGGTTTCAAAAGGGCTAACTATACCCAACAACATCATTACCTCTTATCTATAAGTCTTCCAACTTATCTCATGAATCACTCAACTATCATCACAATTTATTCAAACTCATTATAAGCCTCTTGGCTCCATTCAAGACCATCATCAATCAACAATTTCTAAATGTCATATATCAAAGCCTAAGACATCATCAAATCTAGTATCCATTTCCTTAATCCACTACCAATGGTCTTCAACCATTATTATCATCATCATAGTTGCCAACACTCAAGGGATTCAACTCCTCTAATCACATATACACTTCTCCCAAACCTCAAGAATTAATACCAATGTTTCAAACATTCATTCCCCTTATATAAATCATTCTAAAGCATTCATAATCATCAAAATCATCAAGTTGGTTAAAACCCCCAATTTATCATACCTTGGGTTTAACCAAAAAAATTACACAACCACAATCCTCATCATTTTCTTAAAACATTTCCACCACAAGAACATTCATCCTCAAGAAGCACTTCTTCATAACCAAAACCATGTTTTCTAAGCCATTCAAGCCTAGGGTTTCATATTTTCCTCAACACCCATTGTTTCTATTATAACCATTTTAAATCCAACAATCCAAGATCATAAATGAAAGAAGAAGGGTTCAAAACCTTACCTCATCCTCCAAGTTAATGCCAAACAAAAATGAAGGAAGGGAAAGGAGATGCTCCTAGATTTTTGCTCCAATATGCCATTTAATCCTTCATGAATCCATGAAAACCCAAGCTTTTGGGTGAAAAATGATTATGGAAGATGAAGGGAAGGGTGGACGGTTTTGCCATAGGAAGAGAGGAAGAGAAGAAGAAAATGAAGAGTGATGGAGGAAAAAGAAGGCTCCACGGTGATAGAGAGAAAGAGAGAAGAATTTTAGTGTAAATTGGGTATTACCCAATGGACAAAAGAGCGTTCCAGGTTGCTTTTACCAATGGTTAATAATTCCCCATTGTCCAAAGGATAAAAGGACTAAAAAGAAAGAGGGGAAAGATGCTATGGTTAAGTGGAAAAGAGGAAATGGGAATTTACATTTTCTTTTAATTCCATTTGGCTCGTAGTTCCCCGTTTAATAACATACGTTGAGTTCAATTAATTATTTCTTTAACACCAAAAATTATTTCAATTATACCATCGTAACCATAATAATTTTCTAAACATTCTAGACCCATCAATTATTTAATTTGACCAAGTGGGTCCCACATCATTCGTTAAATCATCCAACTCTGGTAAATCTTAATTTACCGATAATTCACCTCTAATGTCAAATTAATCCTCCCACAATTATTGGACCATAAATAATTAATTACCATCATTCAATAAATTGTTTTCTTTAAAATTTAGGGTGTTACATCACGCACTATAAATGCATAAATATCATCATTGTTAACTTTATCTCAATTCCATTATTTGACATGATTTCTCAAGATTTCATTATATTTTCATAAATTTCAGGTATCTACGTTCTTCCAAAATACTATGTGTGTGTGCATAATGTGATCATGTTTAATAACTATGTGTACTCTTTAAGAGTTACCACATCCTCTAAGAGTCCATCTACTATCTTGATTTTAGCTTATTTTCTTGTAAAGGATTTTTAACTTTGAAATCAATAGTTTTGTCATGCTTCATGCATGTTCCAAACATAATAAATTGTCCGACAAGAACATCAATTCAAGTAGAGTTATTTCCTTGCTAAATTTTTCTTTTTGCAAATGAATTATCATTTGAACTCCTTATTTATGTAATTTTGAATATGCGTCAATGTAATAAAAATTCATTATAAGCATACTCATTACTAACTGCTTTCATTAATACATCACCTCTAAGGTAAGAAAAACTTACTTATCGACAATTTGATTCATAAATAAATTTCCTATCAATAATATAAATAATCTAATAACCCAAGAAGATTTATAGCCAACACATATTCTCAATCTTTTAGTGCAATGTGATGGAGTGATATTGTATAATTTGCACTTTTAACATTTATTAGATGGAAAAAATTTGGCTCTGATCAAAACCATTTGTAAGGGGAAAAATTTCATATAATAATTTATTGACTTAATGCAAAATAAGTAATGCTACATGGACAAATGTATGTCCCTAATTATGAAGCTACAAGATATTTATGTAGACTTGCTGAATTATCAAGGTGCTTAGTTTGAATTAAATAAGTAAAACAATCTCATAAACTTCTAGTTTTGTGTACATATGATCACTTAATTAATGTATCAATTTAGACTCTAAAATACTTAAATAATTCACATGATGGGTATATTAATTCACCCACACACATTACCTTGTCATATAAGGTGAGGGATTTATTTTCAATTTATCAATGGAAATTGATTAAGTTTATAAGGAACTGGTATTGTATGATAATTTATAGAAGTTGAAGAATCTTCTAGTTCTAGGATGAATGCCCACATGAATTTTAAATTATTTGTGCATATTATTGACTCATGATGGTCTAACCGATCATATAAAGCAATAAAATTATCATTTATGAACTTCTGGTTTACAATAATTTATACTTCAACTGTACTGTTTTGCATGTGATACAAGTAGTAGAAACCTGCAGATAATTTTTTCTATATACAACTTTCGTTCAAGATAAGTCTCTTAAGATTAAAATATTCAATATACCTTTAAAGAACATGTTTCAAAACTTTCACAAGTTTAGTATTACCAATTTATATTTTTTCACTCCTATTGACAACAATGCATAAGCTTTCCTCGAGCTTTCAGTTATTTTTATGCAAATAAGTAAAATAAAATTGTCGATATCAATATAGAAAATGATATGAGAGAATGTAACCTTTTGATAATTATATTAGCGATTCAATTAAGAAACTTCAAGATTGATCTTAAGAAAATGTCTTTACCTATATATTAGATCCATATGTTCATCATGACATTAATTTAGTAATGGTAAGTTAATCATATATCAAATAAAAGTAAACTTCTAATTTACATCAATATAAGTAAATTTTTTTGGCTTATAACATGTGGAGTAATAGTCAAATACTAAATCTTTATAGTCGTATGAGCTCTTCTGGACTCACATGACAAATATTTTTGCTATGGTTCTTCTAGACTCAGTTCATACACTCTTATCTTATGCTTTTGTTGAACTCACACTATGATAATCATTATTTATAAACATAACATTTACTTAGCTTTTAATCAAAATTCATTCATAGATAAGTATATGTGGGATAACTACAAGATCCTTTTTTATAGTTCACTCTGTATATTTTAAGCGATAAAAGTATTATCTATTTACATAAGATATAATATAATAATTTATTATCTTGTATACTTCTTTTATATGTAAATAATAATTTGATACTTCTTTATTGTCTTGTTACTTCTTTTATACTTCAAATACTTTGCTTCAATATATGTAAATAATAATAATTTGATATATACTCACCATTATGCTTATAAATAGATTAAATTTCTTTCAAAAGATCAAGTAAAAAAATCCAACCAATTTCATTTTCAAGAACTAGAACTTTAAACTATATTGAAATTTTAGTTGTATAGTCATTCGGAAACTATCTTTAAATTATTATTATTATTATTATTATTATTATTATTATTATATGTAATAATTTTAAACATCCAAATCTCCTAGAAGTAACAATGACATTTATAATATGGTGTTATTGAAAAGATTAATTGAATTTTTTCCATCATAAAGTAAAGAGTCCAATAAAATTATTTACGTGAATACATATTTCTCTATTGTTACTATCAAGATTAATTGTATATAATATATGTCATTTTGTACATGTATTTAGATTCCAAAATACTATACTAGTCAACCAATCATATGTGAAATCAAACAAAGATTTAAATTGTAATTATGTTTTTAAACCTTATAATCACATATTATCATTTTTTGCTATGGTACTTCTAGATCCATAACTATCATTTAATCAAACAAATATATGAGATAGTTTCAAGATCCTCATAATATGTGATATAACAAATAATTATTTAATACTATCATCTATTATGTTTCAAATTAATTATAAATATTATTTTTTATCTATAAAAATATACATAATGTCTCCATTATATGGAAAAACAAATAATCTAACATTATCATCATTAGGCTTTAGGATATGACAAGATAAACAACTTCATCACTAATGGTATCAAATATATCATAAACAAAAATTTTAAATGTTTTTTATTTCAGAAACTAACTTTCAACTAAAACACAACTCGAATTTTGTAGTTCTTCAATAACTAATAATATTTCTTTATAATGACAATGATCATACAGTTATTTAGAAACTATTCCATAATTTATCAAATATATTTTTAGAGTTCTTCAAAACTTATTTATCAAATATGCTTTTATAGTTCTTAAAGAATTTATACTAGAATTTATCTTTTTTTAGATGACTTATTTCTTTTTTATAATGGTGTTTTCAAGGTCTTTTGCATCTAAAAAGATTTCAACATATAATTTATAGGATAAATAATTATTTTCTAGAATATCAAGAAACACAAACTTAATATTTGTAAGATTTGGTATTATTTTTTGTCACTAAAAAAAGAGGGCAAGAAAAAATTAAAAATGAAAATAAATTAATAAATATGAAATCATAACTATTACAAAGAATACTTATATGTTAATTTTCCTTTAAAAAAATCAATACTTTACCCATAATATATGATGATATCAAAACTATAGACATATAATTAGGTTAGTTTTGATTTTTTTTTAAATTTGAATCAAAATATTATTTTAATAATCATATAAAAAGATAGTATAATCATGTAAAGAAAACTTTAATTGATGTACATATCTATTATTTTAATATTATTGAATCAAAATATTATTTTAATAATTAGATAAAAGTTAATGTCAAATAGCAAGGAATCACTCTTATTTGATTTACATATCTATTATTGAATTTTAAAATCATATAAAACAAAATATTAACAAGACATAATCAGAACATAATTATTTTCATATTTAAAGTTTGGTTCTTTGGGACTCGATTATTATTTGATTAAGCCATTCTTCAAGACTCATATATTTATTTTATGATTCTTCTGGACTTATAACTATTTAAGTATGATTCTTTTAGACTCGTAACTATTCATGGTATGGTTCTTTTGTAGTCATAATTATTCATGGTATGGTTCTTTTAGACTCAACTATTCATGATATGGTTCTTATGGACTCATAGCTATTTATGTTATGGTTCTTCTAGAGTCATAACATTTTTTTATAGTTCTCCTAAACTCAGGTATTATAAATCGAGATATTTCAAAACTAATGATATATATATAATAGAAATTAAAATGATTACTTGAAAAACAGGAGCAAACTTTACAAACAAAAGAAAAGACCCATCCTCAATTACTCAGCATTGTGCTAAAAAAAAGCTTTGCAAACAAGCGAAAAGATCAATCCTCATTTACTCAGCACGTGGTGCTGATAAAAAATACCAAGAAAAAGAGATTAGAGAATGAGAGTAGAGAGTAAAGAATGAGAGGATGTTATAAAAGAAGATAAGAGAATGAGATAATAGAGAGAATAACAAGAAAATAAAGAGAATATGATGAGTCAATATTATTTATATTCAACATTATAAGTGTCGCTATTTATAGATATAAGATGAGTCAGAAATTAGGCTTATGTTAGAAACTTTCTTGAAGTTCTAGAATACTCTAGACATTTACATATATTATTTATGAAACTTTCTTGGATGTCCATGATTTTAGAATGTGTCCCACTAACAGAATACTTATCATTTATGTCATTGTAAATTGAAGATAAAGTGAAATAATAAACACATCTCATTGTTTGGAAAAGGAACATAACTAAATGCATTTTAACTATTGAGTGGATCAACTTTTATTTCCTTCTATCAAATTTCATTCATATTTTTCAAGATAAGATAATATACAACTTTTTATCCCTTCAACCTCTATCTATTTTATTGTGTTACCAATCCAAACATGCTAACTTTTTGTTCACAACACAAACTAAAGTTTGAATATATAACCTTGACCTCATTACTTAAATCATCATGAGTAGATTGATACTAATAGATATATTATGTTTTAATATGATTACTTCTAAAGAAGAATAGAAACAATTATGACAAAGTTATTTGGCATTATATCTCTTTTCTTTTGCACTTCAATTTCATTCTGCTAAATTTTGTTTTTGGTTTTGGCATTGCAACTAAGAGCAACTTTAGTGGCAATGCCCGCCTATGTTGCTTAAATAGGTCCTATATTTTACACATCATCACTTTTTACTTTATCAAATTTAAGTTATTCTCCCCTCTAGTGAGGCACCCTTCAAAAGTTGTTAAAGATGAGTTTCATATGACCCTATATGTTTTTCAAATTTTAAATTATCAATTCTTTTTTAAGTGATAAAATTATGAAAGCAAACAAATTATTAAAAAATATTTCATATAAAATATTAAAATTAAAAAATATTTTAATTTAAATATTTGAATAACATTTAAAATGAGAAATGAGTTAGAGAAAAGTTTAAAAGCTAGATAAATGTATTGCAAAACTAAAATTCTATTCTTTTTTGGGTACCGTGGAAGACAAACAAAAGAAACAAAGACTCACTCCATCAATAAAATGGTTTGGGCTACAAGGGGAGGAGAAACCTAATCAACTCACATAGATATTTAAGTATGACATGTCCTAGCTAAGACATTAACGATATAATTACACTCATGTTTAATGAATATCTCCATGCACACATAGCTTGGAATGCTCCATGTTCATCACCTCATTAATATCCTCTAAAGCATCAAACTCTAAGATCAACTTTCAAACCTATCTAGCCAAAGAGCTTGATCATCACACCTTACACCACCTACTCTTATAATCCTTGTGTTAGGATTATGACTACCAACCACATTGACCTTCACCATACCTGGAAAGGGCAGAGTCCAACGAAGAACAAGCAACATATCTTTCTTCATTGACTATGTAAACTTGTTTCAACACATTATCAATATCTCAATGCTTCTCCTTATTGTTACGATAAAGTCATAACCACCATAGAGCTACCAAGAAGCATTCTTAGAATGAACCATGTGAAGTACCCATCATTCATGTTCTTGAATAAAACCCATCCATCGTAACCATTTGTAGCCTCATCCAAACTTTTATAGCATGAGACACTCTTTAAACATAATACTACAAGGTCTATTAAGGGTACTAGTTTTGTTGTTAAGCAAAATGTATAAGTTATTGTGAGCCTCTGACACAAGTTTGATTTATAGTGAAACCAAAAAATGGCACGCACGACTTGTTTAACGACCATATTAACATTTAAAAATTTTGTACTGCACACGACTAAAGTTTTGGAACATGACAAATTATGAATGTTCACAAATTAGACCATAAGTTATCAACATTCAAAGCCAACTTTAATATATTTTTTTGTTTCATTGCAAATTGAACTTGTGTCAGGGGTTCATAATAACTCAAGCACCATGCTCAGTCAATTAAGCTAATCTCCTTTAACAACCAACTTTAATATTGCACCAAGGTTAAAAAAATTATTATTTATTTATTATTTTTAATCCATTTTATAATTAAGTTTAAGTCTCATTCAAAAAGTAAAAGATAAACATTGGTGTTTAGCCAAACAATCCAAACTGCTAAAGTGGACCATGGGAGCATCTAATGATACTAGAAAATGTAAGAATTGGGGCTTATGTATGGGATAATGGATTACTGTAACATCCTCGGTTAAATAGGACAAACCCTTCTACTGGGTCATCCGACATAACTAGGAGGTCATAAGTCTTTTTAGAAAAAAGTGAGGAAAATTTTTTTTGTATAAGTAAAATAATGGCGGATCAGTGGAAACAAGTATTAAAGAATTTACATAGTCATTCATAAACTAAAAGTAATTATACTCTTAACAGAATGAGGTACACAGACACTCTTAAATATGTACAGTCATCCTTGATCTTGTTACTTAATTAAGTATGTATATATATATATATATATGTATATATAACTCTATACATCCTACTTTGGTTGAGCACTCTTAAATGGTCCGACTTATGGCTACTCCCCGTATTCTGGTTCCTGGTTTCCTGGCTCTTCTATTATTATTAAGCAGACAGGGGTGAGTATATACTCCATACCCCGAGGGTTCCCAGTACAGGCTTACCCAATCAACAGATAATGTAATATAAATAATTTAAACAACACATGTACAATCTATGGCAATCAATAATGTTGTCATGGAATACATGAGTTAGTTTTATTATGAATTTTCTAATGTTTAAGTCTCACAATGCATGTGGTTCCAATAAACCAATCCATCATCATCATCATCATTCTCATCATCTCCTCCACTGGAAGTCGTCCTACTTAGGCTGCCCCTGGGCATAACGTTTCCACACTAGAGTGATCGATGCCCACCAAGTCCTCTATATATCATATCATTGGGTACCAAGGACTTACAGGTCTTACACATAAACATGGATCCATCTCATCTCATCATTCATATCACATAATAATGGGACTTGGCTCTACACGATCATAGTTATACTCCGTCTTTAGTCGAAGAACATTAAGCTTGCCACGGACTGTCCGACATTGGGCGCGAATCCAAGCCATTAGATGCCCGACCCAATTGTACTCCTAAGATCCTACATGGGGATCGAACGTGAATGTTCTCCCGCGTACCCCGGTGTATGCTCTAGTTTTTCAAAAAAAATTATTTTCATGATGCAACATGTATGTTTTAGTTTTCTTTACTTTTGACCCCTAGGTATCTGTGTTTCCTGCCTCGTGATATTTATCCTCAAGTTGTTAGGTCCCACCTATTTTTCGGACATTGTAGGTTATTTTCATTTTTATTCAGAAAATATATCAGCTATATCTTGGCTAAAATAATGTTTAGATTGAAGAATAAATAATATGTTTCTTATTTTATTACTCACAACTGAAACATCAATAATTTGAAAGGGTGTTTAATTTTTTAGAAGTAAAAAGGTACTTGACCGTTACTTATATTAATAATTATAACATTATTAATAATAATAATAACGATAATAATAATAATAATAATAATAATAACGATAAGGCGGCAGAGCCGACCACTATAATATAGATAAATAGAAATAAAAAAGAAAATTAATGCTGAAAATAAGGCGGCAAAGTCGACCATTATATTCAGTAATATAAATAACAGAAATTAAATAAATAAAGAAAAATTGCTGAGAATAAGGCGAAAGAGCCAACCATTATATTCCGTAAATTAAATGACTGAATTTAAATAAAAGAAAATACCGAGAACGGTGACAAAGCCGACCATTATGCTTAATAATAGAAGTGATCCGGTCTCAATACCGGTATCCGACCTGCAAGACATATTTCAACATCTTTGTCAAGACATCAACGTGTAACCGGTGTCATCGGTATACATCCGGACTATAATTCCGTATCAGGCGTTCTCCCTATACCGGTTTTTCAGGATAACACCATGACATCGGACAATACGCACGTCACTGTGCTAAAGACAAGGATAATTGCTACAGGGATCGATCAATAATTCCCTACACTACGAGCCAAATTCTGCTCACGGGAATGGTCAACTTGTTCCCTAATCCTAGTCTATATTCTCTATGCTCAATATAAAATAGCCACTTGACCCAATCATGCTGGTAAGTGCGTAATATAATAATGCTAATGGGAGTTAGTGGTTCCCCACTAATGAGTCCTCGAAAAATGAGCCAATCAGGTATATGAACTCATTTCAATAATGAAGTGAGGGATCTTCAACTGTTCTGATGAACAATTACTCTCTGAAATACATTCCCTACTTGGAATATCATCACTGACTTGAGCGTCGGAGAATCTTTGCAGGTGACACCACCATTCGCCCACTTCAACGCGTTAGGTCGGTGTGAAGGACCTCTGGGACGCCCAGTCCGTTCTCTCTGCTCAAGGACAACAGATACTCATACCGGATACTCATACATCCGGTCTCCTATACGGTATTTACATACTGTTTGTGATTGACTTGAGTCTGGATCTCTAGACCCCGGTTCAGGACAGATCATTGGCACGCCCAGTGGGACGCGATAAAGTTATTCCCATATCTATTGAAAAGAGCAAGTAATCCACAATGGAAGGCGAAGCATATGATTTTGTAGAGAATCAGCCT
Source organism: Clitoria ternatea (assembly GCA_037962975.1). Taxonomy (NCBI): domain Eukaryota; kingdom Viridiplantae; phylum Streptophyta; class Magnoliopsida; order Fabales; family Fabaceae; genus Clitoria; species Clitoria ternatea. Next base: position 91,433,434 of record CM075671.1, read on the forward strand.
GAAGACAGAACTAATCCCAACGTCTTCAGGAAGCTCAACTTTGATTCTCATGGGGGCAGCTCAAAGAAGATAGTAACAGTCTCTAATCCTGATCCTCGTGATGAGCTGATCAGCCAACTTCAGAGGGAACTCGCTGAATTGCGAAGAGAAAGAAGGCAAAGCGAGGATAAAGAATCATCCCGCACACGAAACACTCCCCGCACAACTGATGGTGAGAAGTCCACCACTCTCCAATACTCAAATATCCCTACGTTTGACGAGGGAGAACAAACTCGTGATTCTGAAGATGAGGCTTCCCGAAGAAAGAGGGAGTCAACGGCAGCACCTCCAGTGTCTTACAAGCTAAAAGTTCCTTTTTCAAGGAGACTTATGAGCATCCACATCCCCAAGCACCTTCAAACTACTCAGCCACTTTCCATTGGAAAATACAATGGAGAAACTGATCCTACTAAGCACCTTGATGCTTACGTATTTGAAGCCATGTACTTGGGGGCTGATGAAGATATGATGTGCCGAATGTTCCCTCGAACATTATCTGAGGAGGCCCTCGGATGGTTTAAAGGTTTACCTTCTGGATCCATAGATTCTTGGGCTGAGATGGCAGCTATTTTTGAGACTCACTTTGTCATCTCTAGAGATGTGCCCAGGACGTCTCATACCTTGGCTCAGATTAAGCAAGGTGAAAACGAAGGCTTAAAAGACTTCTTAAAGAGGTTCTACAAGGAAGCGGCCCTGGTTCCTAACCTCACGGAGTCTATTAAGCTGCATATCATTATTGAGGCGTTGCAGCCAGGATCAGCTTTTGCTCTCTCTTTAGCGAAAAGCCCTCCTGTAACTTTTGAGGAGTTCAGGAAAAAAGCCTCCAAATACGTGAGTATAGAGATGCACTTGGAGGCCATAGCTGCAAAGAAGAAGCCATCAGCACCACCTTCGCAAGCCCAGAAGGGTAAGGAGAAAATGAGGTCAGAGCGCATGGAGAGGCCATTCACCAATCCCAGAGTCAATAACCACTCTCCTCGACCTCGAGAAAGGCATGTTAACTCCTTCAGCCATTATGCACAACTATCTGCCAAACCATCTCAGATTTTGAGAGAGGTTGGATGGCCAGCTTTCAGCATATATGGCATCAGAAGGCCAGCTCCCATGAAAAGGCCAGGAAATCCCCGCAAATACTGCGATTTTCACGAACAGAATGGTCATTCCACTGATGAATGCCAAGCTCTAAAGAACGCTGTTGAGACGCTAATTAGAGAAGGCAAGTTAAAACAATACCTGTTCAAAGAGAAATCTTTTGACAGAGTAGATCGGAATGAGAAAAGAGAAAGGGATCCAGATGACGGGGATGACAATAATCGTAATCCGGTCAGAAAATTCTCTGCTTCGGAGAAACAGAAGGGTGTGATGACCGATGAATTAGCGCACAAGGACGGCAATCCTCAGCAACAGCGTCAAGGACGGCGTGAAGTCATTGACATGATTGCTGGAGGATTCGCTGGAGGAGGAGCTTCAATTACAGCTCGTAAGAATCATCATAGAATGATTCTATCCGTGCAAGGGAAAGTCAAAGACAATCGCCCTTACAGAGGTGGGATTGAAGCTCCAACAATCTCTTTCTCTGATGAGGATTTTGGCCCGACCATTCCTGGTGGTGATGATGCTGTGGTCATCACGGCAGTGATAGCCAACAAGGACGTCCGAAGAATCCTTGTTGACCAGGGAAGTTCCTGTGATGTTATTTTCTATAATTGCTTTGAAAGGATGGGTTTTAAAGACTCAGACTTACAACCTTATACGCAGGAACTAACAGCTTTCAACGGAGCAAAGCAGTCAACCAAAGGGTATCTTGATACCCTTATTTCGTTTGAAGGCGAACCAGGGGCCAGGACGGTTAAGTCCCGAGTGCTAGTGATTGATGTCAAATCACCATTTAATGGCATCATAGGCCGCCCCACACTAAATGCAATGGAGGCAATTGTATCAACCCCACATCTCCTTATCAAATTCATTGACAAGGATAATTCTGTTTCATCTATCCGGGGTGATCAAGAGATGGCTAGGTACTGTTAAAACCTTAGCCTCAACATGACAAAGCTGGATGCCTCCAATAAAAAGAGGAAACCCAATGATGCTGGAGCTGCTGCTGGATCTGTAAGCCTTGTCGACCTGGACCCTAGGGCGGATTTGAACATTGATCCGTCCAACCCATTAAAGCCCACACCGGATGGAAGTTCCAGGGACATCGTCTTGGGAGATTCTCCAGAAAAGATCACCCATATTAATGACAAGCTAGATACAGAGATGGAGCAGCGACTACTGACGCTCCTGCAAGAATTTAAAGACCTCTTTGCATGGACTGCAACCGATATGCCTGGCATAGACCCTGCTTTCTGCTGTCACAAATTATCCGTCTACCCAGAGACGAAACCGGTAGCCCAGAAGAAAAGAAGATTGGGCCCAGAGAAACAGAAGGCAGCTTGCCAGTAAACTGAGGAATTGCTGAAGGCCGGATTTATCAAAGAAATCCGTTATTCCTCTTGGCTCTCAAATGTGGTGATGGTCCGTAAGTCCAATGGCAAATAGAGAATGTGCATTGACTATGTGGACCTCAACCGCTGCTGTCCAAAAGATCCTTATCCTCTTCCTAATATAGATCGGATGGTAGATGATTCCTCTGGTTATCAATACCTGAGCTTCATGGATGCTTATTCGGGTTACAACCAGATTCCGATGTGCGAAGAGGATCAAGAAAAGACAGCCTTTATAAATGATCGCGGTGTCTTTTGCTATACAGTTATGCCCTTTGGCCTGAAAAATGCTGGGGCAACATATCAGCGCATGATCAACAAGGTTTTCGAAGGTATACATACCAAACTTGTTGAAGTATACATTGATGATATAATAGTAAAGACACCGGTTGGAGGTGATCATATTGAAGACCTACGCTAAGTATTCACCCGTTTGAGGGAATTTAACATGAGGCTAAACCCGATGAAATGCACCTTCGCTGTCCCTGCTGGGAAGTTCTTGGGTTTCATGTTAACTCAACGCGGTATTGAGGCCAATCCAGGGAAATGCCAAACGATTCTAGACATGCAAAGTCCAAAGAATCTTAGAGAAGTCCAATCCCTGAATGGCAAAGTGGCAGCCTTGGCACGATTCATGCCAAAGATGGCTCACAGATCCCTCCCTCTATATAAGATACTGAAAAAGTCCAAGAAATTCGAGTGGGGACAGGAACAAGAGAAAGCATTCCAAGAGCTTAAGGAGGTGTTGTCCAAACCTCCCATTCTCACAAAGCCTGACCCCGAAGACACACTCATCCTATACTTGGCTATTTCAGATGAAGCTTTGGGCGTTGCCTTGATAAAAGAAACTCCTGACGGACAGAGACCGGTCTATTTCACTAGCAAAACCTTACAAGGTGCTGAAATCCGGTATCAAAAAATTGAAAAAGCCGCCCTCGCTGTTGTTTGGGCCTCTCGACGGCTGCGTCCGTACTTTCACGCCCATCCGATCATAGTGAGAACGGATTTACCACTCCGCTCTGTTTTGATTAAGCCCGACCTCGCTGGGAGGATGATCAAATGGTCTATCGAACTCTCTGAGTTTGATATATCCTACGAACCCCGAAGCGCCATTAAAGCTCAAGTCCTGGCTGATTTTATTGTGGAAATGACAGGGACTGATCCAGATTCCCCTCGTGTCCATTGGACCATTTATGTTGATGGTTCATCGAACCAAAGAGGCTCTGGAGCAGGTGTCGTTCTAGAAAGTGATGACGGAGTACACCTGGAAATCTCCCTTCATTTTAATTTCAAAACCTCCAACAACCAAGCTGAGTACGAAGCTTGTTTGGCTGGACTGAGAGCTGCAATTGACATCGGAGCTTCTGAGGCGACGCTCTGCAGTGATTCACAACTGGTGATTTCACAAATCTTAGGAGACTATCAGGCTCGTGAACCTCAACTCCAATTATACTTGAACTGTGTCAACGAGTTGAGAGAGAAATTCTCGAAAATGGAATTCAAGCATGTTCCACGCGAAGAGAATACTAGAGCGGATATACTCTCCAGATTAGCAAGCACCAAACGACCAGGTAGCACAACTACGCTGGTTCAAAGCACACTAACGTCGCCCAGCATTCCTCTTTTCCCTTCTCTAAATGCCATAATGACAAACTCTCTTTATGGAGATACATGGATGGCCCCCTACATCCGTTATTTGGCCGATGAACAGCTGCCTACGGATGAGAAGGAAAAGACGAGGATAAGGAGGGAATTACCATACTTCACTATGATTGATGGTAATCTTTACAGAAGGGCGCTCTCCGTGCCCTATTTGATTTGTCTTAAAGAGAATGAGGTGCAAGATGTAATGGAGGAAGTGCATGGAGGACAATGTGGACACCACGCCGGAGGAAGAAGCTTAATGCGAAAAATCCTCAGGGCTGGATACTGGTGGCCCACGATGAAGCAGGACTCCATTGACTTCGTTAAAAAATGCGATGCTTGCCAAAAATTCTCCAATCTTCACCACACACCGGCGGAAGAACTCTTCACATCCGCTGTTCCATGGCCCTTCTACCAATGGGGATTGGATATTCTGGGCCCCTTTCCAACTGCTCCTGGGGGCATCAAATATCTCATTGTAGGGGTCGACTATTTCACTAAGTGGATAGAAGCAGAGCCGGTGGTACATATTACTTCAGCCCGAACTCGTCGTTTCATGTATGAAAACATTATAACACGGTTCGGGGTCCCAGCACGGATTGTCACAGATAATGGCACCCAATTCACAGATAGAAAATTCACAGATTTACTCGAAGGGTTAGGAATAACCCAGATATTCTCATCCGTTGAACATCCCCAAACCAACGGCCAAGCTGAAGTGGCCAACAGGGAAGTGCTGAAAGGACTAAAGAAACGCCTTGGTGAAGCCAAGGGCGGATGGACAGACCAGCTATGCCACGTCCTGTGGGCATACCAGACAACGCCTTATTCATCTACTAACGAATCCCCATATCGCCTGACATACGGGGTAGAGGCAATGATACCCGTGGAACTGCAGATTGCTTCCACAAGGGTCAAATACTTCTCTGAAGCATCTAATAATGCTAATTTGGCGTCAGAAATGGATGTCATACAAGAACTCAGAGAAGATGCATTCGTCAGGGACCAAGCTATCAAAGCCAAAGTTGCTCTCCGATACAACAAGCGAGTTCAATCAAGGACTTTCAACGTCGGAGATTTGGTTTTGAGAAAAGCAAGTATAGGGAACAAATTTCCTCATCAAGGCAAACTAGCCCCAAACTGGGAAGGCCCATACAGGGTATCCGAGGTTACTGGCAAAGGCTCTTACCGCCTTGAGAACCTTGATGGCACTCCAATCCGAAATAAGTGGAACACCCAAAACTTGCGCATCTACTATAGCTAGCTGTTGGAACAATACACATTCTCCTATCCTCATTTTTGATTGAATACTGGAGAAATTATTTTCCCAGCTACGCTTTCATTGTAATTCTTATTTTTGATTTAATAAGAATCTCCCACAACAATTTAACTCTTTCGAGTTTTTCTTATGCTGTGATTTTTAGTTTATCCGGCGTACAAAAACGTATTCAGGACGGATGATCTCAACTACTTATTCTGTGGTTGACGATGCAACTCCTCGAATATGTGCGGCGCACAAGAGCATACTCAGGACGGATGATCATAATTACCCATTCCGTAATTGATGATGTAACTCCTCGAGTGTGTCTAAGTGACTGAAGGCCCGGATTGTAGGATTAAACCGAACTCTGGGTACGGTTAGTAAGTTTGGCTGAACACCGGTGAAGACCTGGGCTGTAGGATTAAACCGAACCTCAGGAAATGGGTTGTAGGATTGAACCGAACCCCATTCTAAGAGCGGTAAAAGGGTAGAACCCAACACCGTATTGAAGGCTTGGGCGCAGTAAGCTGGTTCTTCTTCAAGACCACGCTGAACCCCAAGTAACGGGCGCAGTAGGTTCAGGACTAGCCCTGATCTGAACCCCGTGTTGAAGGCTCGGATTGTAGAATTAAACCGAACTCTGAGTACGACTAGTAGGATTGACCGAACGTCGGTGAAGAATTGTCATTGGGTAAAACCAAAAAACCCATTGAAGAACGGTTAGTAGGATTAAACTGAACACCAAATACGATATGGATTGTAGGACCAAACCGAACTCCAAACGCAACAAGTAAGTTATACTGAACTCCAAATTAATACTCTCTCTTGAAGTTCCTTATTTGGAAGTTTTATAGCTTTAAACTCTGAGTCATCAATTCTTCAATTGAAGTCTGACTCGCAAACTCCGACCCAAAAATAATTCATTCGGGTATGCCACAATCTGAGGCATATTCACCCGGAACCTTTCAGTCGAAAATATTTATATTCGCAATCGTCAAGCAGAGGAATCTCTACTCGAAATCCTCACTCTCAAAAAACTCTCACGTGGAAACATCACTCAGAGTTTGTGCAAAGTACTACTCACCCAATAATACTAGGGGACAGTATTAATAGTCAAACGAATATCTTGGGGAATGAACTCTTACTGAAACGATCTCATTATCACTTCCCCTCAAGATTAACATTACAAGCCGTTCTCATGACAATAACATGTTTACCCACAACGGGTATTCTTTATCATGGTATTTACGACCAAAAGGCCTGACCTTTGAAAAACAAAATACGATTTCTACCAGGTTTTTATTACTCACATTTGACAAAAAGATACTCTATCTCTCCTGTCAAATCAAGTCTTTGACTGTCAAAATGCCTATACATGAAAAACGATAGTTATATACCCCTATCCGTTCTTCATCTCGCATGTACAAATCCGGAATGATGATTTTATATTATCCGACATTCATTACTTAAATCCGGAATGACTCGAGACACATGCGTGTAAAGGCAAATCATTCTTTTATTGATTAAATGAATATTACATGAAGGAATTCGTTCAATAATCCGGAGCTGATCCCGGAACACAGCGAATTTGAATCAATAAAAAGAAAAAAGAAAAAAGGAAGGCACTAGTTTTTACGGCTTGTATCTCCTTCCTTCCCTTTGCCTTTACCCCCGGTCTTGCCTTTATCTGCGCCAGGGTCCGTTCCTGTACTTATGAGCTTAAGAAGAGAAGGTCCCATTGATTGGCCTTCAGGTAAAGGAGCAAACTCGTATGGCGTGTTTGGCGGACTCTCATGACGGTTATTAACAATGGCCACCAGTTTCCCTTGATGAAACTCATAGAACGGATCAATACCATTCAGATTAAGTTTCACCTTGGGATTCCGGTATTGAACTTGACGAACAGCCAACCCGAAGGATTCCTTGACTGCTTGATCACATATATCTACAGCTTTGTCAAATTCTGCTTTTGTGTCCGCCAACTTTGAGAGCAGCTCCTTCTCCTTACACGACCAATCTTCGGTTCCTCGAGAATAAACAATTTTAACTTCCTTAAGCTCCTCTTCCAGCTTTGAAGAGCGTTCCTTCTCCGTACAAAGACCGGAATGGAGTTCGGAATTGATTCTCTTTTGGTCAGCTACTTGGGCCTCCAACTCCTTGGCAAGGTACTTCAATCTAGCAATTTCTTCATCCTTCTTATATCCTTTCTCTTTGGAAGCTTCTAATTTACCTTCTAGATAGAGGATGGTTGCCTTGTCCTTAGCAGCAGCAACGCTAAGATCGTTAACCTTGCCAACTAACAAGCTGAGCCTCTCATTCTCTTCTGAAAGCTTGCGAACCGATCTTAAGAGCCCGGATAATTCTGCCAGGTGCTTCTGTCCGGCATCGCAAGCTTTGGTTACTTCTTCACTCTTCAATGAGGGCTTCAGCTTGTACGGAGTTTCAGGAACGCCCTCAGGAACGGAACCCTCGTATACCAAATATTGTGCAAGACCGGAGCTACTTTGAAGGGGGCGAGTAACTTTGGGTGCAAAATAAGTCGTTATTGGCTTTGCACCATAAGTGACCCCGTCGCCTGGGGCATCCGGAGTGGATCCCGCATCCAGAGTGGACCCTTCCACTGCCTTCCCCTTTGAAAGCTCCGGATCAACACCCTCACTTAAAATTTTTTGTTTCTTGGGAGGAGGTTGACGATCCGAGGTCTTGGAGGAATCGCGTTTTGTCTTTTTCTTCTTCTCTCCGACCTTCTCAACTACAACCCCCTCAGATCCGCCCTCTAGCAAGGGGATATCGTCACCAGCAGATGAGGTTAAAATGATAGTCTCAGCTGTAGCTTTCTTCGAATTCCGTTTCGCTTGAATGTCATTTTCAGCTGCTACGGAATTCACTTCAGCTTTGAGCCCCTTCAGTTTTTCCATCTCTGGTGACACAGTTTCAATTTCAACTGCAAAACCAAACAACATGGTTAGAAATCAAAGACTTCAAGGCATGATACGATAAAACATGAAAAATAGCAGGAAAATTACGCAGATATTCCTCGCGGGTGGACCACGATCCTAACAAATGCCTGCAAGAGAAAAATTGGTGCGAGGCGGTGTAGGATTAAAGGGCGGAAAGAACAGAAACTGAAGACGGGCTTAGTTCATCCTCCTCAGTGTAGTACGCCTGGGAGGTCAATAAAAAATGCTCGTGCGTCCAAGCCGCTGGGAACTTCGGAATCCCATCTTCAGTTAACCAAAAAACTGACTCATCAGGATGAACGCTGATCTTCGTGAAATAGGACTTGAATGAATGTCCATCAACTTTGGCGGAGTCAGTGTACGCCTCAAAGTTGATAACCTTGGAGAGAGTCCGGAGGGATATCAAGCTCACTCCCCCCTTCTCTTTATTTGCACGACGGACTACTTAAGCAAAGTAGAAGAGCATGGCCACCGTCGGTTTGAAGTTGAAGTGCTCCCCAAGCACTTCAAGAGAACGGACTAATCCCCATCCGTTGGGGTGAAGCTGCGAAGGAGTGCAGTCCAGAAATCTCAGAACCCCCATCTGAAACTTTGAAAGGGGAAACCGCACACCAAGGTTCAAAAATAGAAAGTCATACATATACAGGGACCTTTCGTCCGGAGTATGACAAATTCGATCGGATGGCAGCAGAGCTATCACCATGAAGCACTTTTTGTATTTGTCCTTCTTGAAGACCGTGAAACGCGGCTCTAACTCTGCTCCATCCTCTCGAGCGTGAACTGATGCTATTTCACGAAATTCTTCAGCCACCCAGCTGAATGGGCGCTTCTTTTAGAATTTCACCCAATCTATCCGGTGTGCAACCACGTTACATAGCCCGGATGCTGTCTTCAATATGTACTGCTGAGAGGGTGCTTCCCCTCCAGATGATTTTCCCCCAGTCGCTTTCTTTACCACCATTGTGAAAGCTTTTACACTGCGGTAAAAATCCACATCGTCAGAAACATACAGGTCACCACTCTCAGTACTCTCACTAGAGGAGGATTCTGAAGAGGGTATAATCGCCCTTCGCCTCTGATACGGCGATGCCTCCCTCTCTGAGCTTAGTGGCTTCGATTGGAAGACCACTGGAATCCTCCCACCACGAACTGTGGGGTTTCGATTGAAGGCCCTTCCTCCTCTTCCTCTAGGGCTAATACCACTAAAACTAACACCTTTCCTAGACATTTTCAGATATTGAAACGAGACACAAAGTATGGAAAGAAAGTGGTTACCTAAGGATGGATGAGGATAATGAATTAAGATTCACAGAGGCAGACACGATAATCTTCTCGAAACTTTTACAGAGGTTCGTCAAGAGAATTAGAAGAAATGGTAACTGAGATTGCCAAATATGCCTTTTTCAGGGCATGAAAATTCAAATACCGACTCAAGGTAACCTGTCGTTTACCCTCAAACGACTCCCCGTTTTGAGGGTTAAAATTGTCGTTTTTAACCCAAAGGCGCCAAAATGCCATCGTTTCGTCACAGAGCTTTCTAAATGGGCCTATTAAATCTAAATTCTAGGCCCAACAAGCCCCTAAGTGACGGTTATTAAGACATGCGCATTTAACGCAATAATGGCTCGCCCACGTGAGTAAAGACATTAAATGTCCAATCATGGGGAACGTGGCCACCATTACCCGAATACCGAGGGTTGCGAAATTCAATAAACTTCTGAGATTCTCATTGTTCTGAGCCGCCCTCAAGCGATCCATCACAACGGAACCTTGTCCTCAGAGCGGATATTTACACATCGGTACGATTCCGAAATCTAGACGTACTACGATCGATATAATACTGATGGTCTCTGATTTCGGATACGAAAATTGAATCCATACGATTGAGAGGCAGCCACCTCAATCCGTACTCCTATAATTGGAAAAATGTCTCCAGGACGGATGATCTCAATCACCTATTCTGTGATTCGATGATGCAACTCCTGGTACGAACAATTCGAATCATCACTCCAGGACGGATGATCTCAATCACCTATTCTGTGATTCGATGATGCAACTCCTGGTATGAACAATCTCATCATCATTCTTACGATGGAAGCTTTTGAAAACTGAGAACTATTCATTCAATCCGTACTCCTACGATTGAAAAACGTCTCCAGGACGGATTATCTAAATCACTTAATCTGTGATCCGACGATGTAACTCTTGGCGGTGTACTTTTCCAGAACGGATATCCTCAGTCACCTATTATGTGATATGACGATGTAACTCCTGACGTTGTGTACTTGCCCAGGACGGATGATCTCAATCACCCATTCTGTGATCTGACGATGTAACTCCTGGCGCCATACACACCTCAAGGATGGATGATCTCAATCACCTACTATGTGACCTGACGATGTAATTCCTGGTGTCGTACACATCCCCAAGACGGATGATCTCAATCACCTATGAAGTGATTCGACGATAAAACTCCTGGTACGAACAATTCCCATAATCATTCATATGATGGAAATCTCTGAAAGTCAATCTGCACTTTCACTCTCAAGTGGTATTCTCCCAGGACGGATATTCTTTATCACCTATTCTGTGATACAATGACATAACTCCTGGCGTAGAAAAACTCCCATCATTATCCTTATGGTGGAGGACTCAAAACACCACTTTCTTACACCTTTGCAGTTCCCCAAACTTGGAATAATACTCTTACAATGAACGACATAATTTTCTCCAGTGAGAATAACATGAATAAAATACAGTCATCCGTCCTGTTACACTACTCTACTGAACAGCGGATCGACCCATCTTTCCCCAAAAGAATTAAGGATCATGCCCCAAAGACAGGCATCTTCTTCTTAATACGCACTTGGGGACATGTATATATTTATCCGTTCTAAATTTATTTGTTGTTTAATCTTCCGAGGCAATTATTTCAATCCGACCTCAAGGTTAATCATACAAAACGAATTAGCAACGATTTAAATATACATGAAACGATGAAGACAAATTTCTTCAATCAAAATTCATTCATTGAAAGTGAGATTACATATAATGGTTAAAAGCCGGAGTTGATCCCGGTACACAACTATACTTATAAATGAAAACAAAACTATGGAGGAGGAATCTGTTCTTCAGTTTTTTGTGCCTCCTCAACACCAGGCTCTTGTGCTCCTTCCTTTGGAACCTCCACAGGAGTCTCCCCTCCAGGAGCCTCAACCCTTTCTTCAGAAGAGGGACCTCAGACATAGGAAAGACATAATCCGGTCCCATAGTTTGACCCTCAGGAAGAGGAGCCAAACCATACAGGGACGTTGGGGGATCTTTGTGATGACCATCCACCACTGCGACTAACTTTCCCCCATGGAATTCATAGAACGGATCCATTCCATAAAGGTTAAGTTTCGCAGTGGGGTTGCGGTAGAAAACTTGGCGTATAGCTAGGCCGAAAGATTCTTCGACAGCCCGGCTGCATATGTCAACAGCTTCTTTTCTCTCAGCTTTTGCTGTGGCCAATTCTCCCCGCAACTTGGACAGCTCCTCACTAGATACTTCAGACTCTGCTTTCTTAGCCTTCAGTCCCTCAATCTCAAGGAGGAGCTTCTTCTCCCTTTGAGACCACTCCTCAGCAGCAGCTTTATTTTTATCCTGGCTGCTACGGAGTTCTTCCTCCTTCTCTGCCAGTTTGCCTTCCAAGCCTTTGAGGTCGCCTTTAAGCTTGAGATTCTCTTTAGTCATGATATCTCCGAACTCCTTAGACTTGGCAAGACGATCTTCCATCAGCTTTATGGTGGCTTTGTCTTGCCCCGAGGAAAGGTTGAGTTCTTCTAATTTATCACTCAATTCTTCAACCTTATCGACATTATTGGCCAACTCGCTGACTGAAGAAAGCATTCCAGCAAGTTCGGCTAACTGCCACCTTCCGGCCTCACACGCTTCTTTAATTTCTTTAGCGCTGAGCGTAGGCCGGAGTTTATACATCGGCGGTGGAAGAGTTGCTGGAGTAGAACCCTCATATGAAAGGAAGGGGGTGAGAAACGAGGTGGTTGGATAGGAGGTCGGCTTCGCCCCAGAAACCTCGGCAGCAATTCTTTTACTTCCAGAGGAAGCAACAGCTGCTCCCGAGGTTTCAACAGGCTTATCCTCCGGAGTTCTGCGCTTCTTGGACGGGCCTCCCACTGAGTCATTCTTAATTTTTCTCCTTCTTTCAGTGATCGGGGGCTGACCCGTGGCTGCGCCAACATCAAAAGAACCGCCCTCAGCCAGTGGGATGTCCCCTTCAGCATCCGAGGTCAGGATGATTAGCTCAGGACGATCCTTTGTGGAGGGCTTAGGCTTAATCTCGTTCTCGCGGGCAACGGATCTACCCCCCGCCTTAAATCCCTTCAGCTTATGCATTTCCGGAGTTTCCTGTTCTATTTCACCTGCACGAACAAGCACAAGAGATTAGCAACTACCAAATGTTCGATACATTTAACAAAGGAGAAAAAGGGAAATAAAGCGAGTATTACGCAAATAATCATCCCGGACTCCTTTTGAACTACTTAAAAGACGTCTACACGAAAATACGTTGCGACATGTAGTATGTGCTTCAAGTGCAAACAACACTCTTGACGACTCACGAGACAGCTCAGATTGATTAGCGTAATATGCGTGGGAGCTCATGAGAAAATGCTTATAAGTCCAACTCGGAGGAAATTTGTTAACACCCTCTTCATCCTTCCAAAATATTGGTTTATTCTTCTTAATGGAGATCCGGGTGAAGTAGGTCTTGAATGACTTTCCGTCAACTTTAGCTGAATCGGTGTAAGACTCAAAGTTCACAAAAGAACAAAGAGTCCGGAGTGTTACCAAACCGACACCGCCTTGCTTATTTGCCCTCCGAACTACTTGAGTGTAGTAGAACAGCATCGCCACAGTAGGAGTGAAGTTGAAATATTCACTCAAAACCTCCAAGGCTCGAATGAGACCCCAGCCGTTGGGATGAAGTTGAGAGGGTGCACAGTTTAAGAACCTCAACACTCCTATCTGAAGCTCGGTTAGAGGGAAACGAACTCCTAGGTAATGAAAAATGAAATCATACATATAAACAGAACGGTCGTTTGGCACGATGTGGTATATCCGTTCTGTAGGGAGCGGTGCATAAACCCTAAACCACTTCTTCGTTTCCTCCTCCGCGTGGAGTGTAAACCTAGGTTGAATCCGGGCTCCATCCTCATCTGCATGATGGGAAGCCAAGTCCTTGAATTCATTGGACACCCAACAGAAAGGCCATTTGGCCTGAAGCTCTTCCCAGTTCAGTTTGGTAACATCGACGCTGTAGAGACCTTCAGCTGTCTTCGAAATGGCACCATCTCCAAAAGATCCTTCTCCAGTTGCCATTGGAAATATCTAGACTGAACTCCTTAATCTACGATAAGAAATCATGTCGTCAGAAAGTTGATAACCATTACTCACTTCGTTTTATAAAGCGACTACAATCAGAGGACGTCTCTGAGAAGGGAAAAGTCACTTTCCACAGTGAGTAAGATCCCTTTTCTTAGCGACATGACTCAACCCTAGAAAGAATCTCAAGGATTCTTCGCCATGATTATTAGGGTTACGAGAAATTGTTCTCTCCCTAAATAAACTACACTCTCTTCAAGCAAGAATAACAGACCCAAAATAAGACAAGGTTTACAGAGGAAGAAGAAATAATTACCTCAGGTAATGACGTTGAAGATGAAGAACGAGCAGAATCTCGTAGAATGAGCAACAAACTTCCTCGCGAAATTTTTGCAAAGTTTTGTTAAGAAAACAGAAGCAAGTGGAACTCAGAACCCACTAAGTGTTTCTTTTATAAGAAACGAAGAGGTTCGGTTACTCACTCTGGAAGTTGTGTCGTTCTCGATTAAACGCATAGGTTCACAAGCGAAATGACACAACCGTTCCAAATTCATGGGCGCCAAAACAATAGCAATTCGACAAAGGGCCTATCTACTGGGCCCAAAAGTTTCGAAAACTTCAGGCCCATTAAGCCCAAAACGACGGTTAATGAGATTTCCATCTCAGGCGCAATAATTGCTTGCCCACATGATTAAAAGCATTAATGTCTAATCATGCAACGCAATTCGCGCTTTACAGCCGTTACACGAACTTCAAGAGCTTTCAATTCCAATAAACTCTTGAAATTCTCGTACAACGAATCTTTGTCTAAATCCGTTGTAACGACATCGACATACCATATCTCTTAATCTGAGAACGGTCCTTTATGAATAAATGCTAAGGAACGATTTAACGCATAAGTTCACCGGTATTAAGACCTCTTGCAGGTTAGGTAGCTTATGTGAACAACCGCTCAGTCCCTCACACAAGCTAGGGGACATATGATCCGGTCTCAATACCGGTATCCGACCTGCAAGACATATTTCAACATCTTTGTCAAGACATCAACGTGTAACCGGTGTCATCGGTATACATCCGGACTGTAATTCTGTATCAGGCGTTCTCCCTATACCGGTTTTTCAGGATAACACCATGACATCGAACAATACGCACGTCACTGTGCTAAAGACAAGGATAATTGCTACAGGGATCGATCAATAATTCCCTGCACTACGAGCCAAATTCTGCTTACGGGAATGGTCAACTTGTTCCCTAATCCTAGTCTATATTCTCTATGCTCAATATAAAATAGCCACTTGACCCAATCATGCTGGTAAGTGCACAATATAATAATGCTAATGGGAGTTAGTGGTTCCCCACTAACGAGTCCTCGAAAAACGAGCCAATCAGGTATATGAACTCATTTCAATAATGAAGTGAGGGATCTTCAACTGTTCTGATGAACAATTACTCTCTGAAATACATTCCCTACTTGGAATATCATCACTGACTTGAGCGTCGGAGAATCTTTGTAGGTGACACCACCATTCGCCCACTTCAACGCGTTAGATCGGTGTGAAGGACCTCTGGGACGCCCAGTCCGTTCTCTCTGCTCAAGGACAACGGATACTCATACCGGATACTCATACATCCGGTCTCCTATACGGTATTTACATACTGTTTGTGATTGACTTGAGTCCGGATCTCTAGACCCCGGTTCAGGACAGATCAAGAAGTAACAGAAATTTAACAAGAATAAACAACTAAGAGCGGTGACGGAGCAGACCATTATGTTCAATAGTAATTAATAATAATAATAATAATAATAATAATAATAATAATAATAATAATAATAATAATAATGATATAGATGGTGGTAATAATAATTCTTGGTTTCATTTTCTTAGGTGTTAGGATTAAAGTGTTGAGGACAAATATGATGATCAGAATAATAGCTCACACTTCAACATAATCATTACAAACTTTTAGACATATGACGAATTTATATAATAAAGGCCACATGTCCGTCCATCCTTATATCCCTATTTATTACGTCTCCCGAAACGTATTCGTTGGAATCCATATAGATACTCATGGTCCTTTAATACTTTCACAGTTTAATACCTAACATGTCCACTTAATCATCACGATTAGTAATAGCCAACTAAACTAATTAATCACATACACGATAATAAAATATTAATAAAAATTAAAGTATCTTAATTTTAATAACAGGAGAGTTTCTTAATTTTAACAAGAGTTCCTGAACCTACCCTCGGAAAAGTAACGATCAAAAGTAGCTTAACCTTTCCGAACACGCGGTTTACCCCAACGTACCTGAGAATATACCCCTTACCCGAGGTGTCGTATTTTCCTAATACTAGACGGAAGGGCAAAAACTCAACTTTGAAATCGTAGCTCTGATCGACGATCCGTCTTCGTAGTTGGACTTTACCCGATGATCAGAGGTTAAATTTGCCAACATGAAAGAGATCGCATGGAGGGTGATGGTGGTGGAGTGATGGTTCACGACAACTAGAATTGAAACTGATCAGTAGAATTGAAAGGAAACGAAGATCGGAGTTCATTGGAAGGAAGAATGGTGGAAACAGAGGTTGTGGGGGTCATGGGTGGTGTTGGGGTCACGGTTTTTGGAGGATGGTCTTGCGGTGAAGATGGTGGTTTATGGTGGTTTTGGGTGGTGGGAGTGGTGGATAAAGAAGAAGGGCGGAGGTTCACGGTGGTCAGAGGTGGTTTCAGTGAAGAACGGAGGTGGTTTGAAAGGTAGTTGTGGGCATCAATGGAGGAGAGGGAGATAGAGAGGGGCTACGTAAGGGGGGGGAGAAGGGGTGGTGCAATTTTGAAGAGGGGGTGATGTCCTATCTATAGGAAAATTCGGCCGTCGGGTTTAGATTTAATCGGTACTGGATGGAACCCGAGTTATGGTTTTTAGTACTTAACTTTGAGAGAAAAAATGACTTTTAGATCTCATTTTTCTCTTTGAAACAATATATGGTACTTGAAAATCCGACACTCGGAGCAAGGCTTATGCCCGAAACAAGGAAAAGTGCTTTTCGAGGCTCTAAAATTATTTTAACTTGGAAATATGGGTTTGTTGTGAAACATTCTTTGAGAATCAGCTATTAGGCTCTTCATAAAAGTTATAGGGTTTTTTTGATACAAATCCATGAAAAAAGAATGAAGTGATTCTGACATTGTATGAGGGAGATATGCGCATTTTACCATGGCTGGGCTGCTGGATTACGAAAATGAATCTTCCACGAGAAGCTTGGCTTTTTGAGGACAGTTGGGCAGGAACTAGCTCTCGAGTTCTATATGAGAATTGTGGAGGGGTTCGATATAAGGAAAAAGAAATTACAGGGAGCTGATTCTAAGCCCGTATGATTTTTCTCATAAATTAATGAAATTTAACAGGATTAAATAACGGGTTTTCAGAGTATAAATTCAAGTTGGTGATCATAAGTTACGAATTAGAGTTTGAGACCAAAAATAAAAATTGTTAGGTTTTTCACAACGAAGAAACCAAGATAAGAATTGCTTGATTCTGATATCATATAAGAAAGTTAGGATTAAAAGACTAAAAGTATTTGAGCCTAACTTAGGGGTCCGATTTAACTGAATAGTTTTTCCATGAAACAAAGTTGATGGGGTCTAAATTAGAGTTTGGGATCTTTAGGAGAAGTGTTTGAATTACCAAAATAATTCATTAGGGACTGCCATGCTGGGATCGAACATCCCGAAGTCTATAAACAAATAATCGAGGGCTCCTTTTCAATATAAAATAGGTGAGTAGGAACTTACCCAATTCTTCCTCATTTTATGTGAACGATGCTACTAATCTAACTAGTTTATTACCTAGGTACTAAATTTAGGATCGGATAGTCAATTCTTGGCTGCCCGCGAGGGTCCCTTATTTACTCTTCTGAATATTATATTATTATTTATTGTTAAGTATGACTTTGTATTATTATCATACACACTTACTATCCCTTTTTATTGGGTTTTCTCAACTCGATTACGATATTCTTCTTATAGAATGGTCTCTGCCCTGATTATCACTTATAGAACTCTTAAGATTGAAAACTTACGAGGTTGAGACTACTCACCGAAAACAAGGATGTTACATTCTCCTCTCCTTTCAGGAATTTTGTCCCAAAATTCAAGGTTGAAACAATTAAGGGTATAACTTTCTAATTTCTTCCTCAACTTCCTAGGTGGTATCTCTATCATTAGATGGACTCCAAACTACTTTTACAAGAGAAATTTCTTTGCCTCGCAGTTGTTTTAGATGTTGGCCAACAATCTTAACTAGTGAAGCTTCAAAGGTGAGGTTATCCTTAAGAGTGAATTAATTAGGATGTAAAATATGCTCAAAGCTTGTTATATATTTACAGAGTTGGGAAACATGAAAGACATTGTGAAGGTTTGTTAGCTTAGGTGGCAGGGTAATACGGTACGCGTTGGTTCTTATCTTCTCCAAAATTTGATAGGGTCCCATGTATCTAGGACTAAACTTCTTGACTTTTAGAGCTCTCCCTACTTTAGTGGTAGGGGTGACTTTGAGGAATACATGGTCTTTTTCCTCAAATTCGAGCAGCTTCCGGTGTTTGTCATAGTGACTCTTTTGTCTGTCTTATAAAACTTTTATTATTGTTTGGATGTTTCAGACTTGCTCTATGGTTTTCTGAACAATCTCTGGTCCAATTATTGCCTTTTCACTTATCTTGTACCAGCACAAAGGTGTACGACATTTTCTTCCACATAAAGCCTCATAAGGGGCCATTTCGATGCTACCATGATAGCTGTTGTTGTAAGTGAATTCAACGAGTAAAGGATATTGCTACTAGCTCCCCTCACGCTCTAAGACACAAAGGCATAATAGATCTTTAAGAGTTCTAATTGTTCGTTCTAATTGCCCATCTATCTAGGGATGATATGCTGAACTTAACTTCAGATGAGTCCCTCGGGCTTGTTGTAAGCTTTTCCAATATCTTGACGTGAAGTGAGGGTCTCAGTCAGACATAATTGAAGTGGTTATTCCGTACAATCGTATGATTTCCTTAATGGAGATTTGGGTGAGTTTCTCTAGAGAATACTTCATATTGACAAGGATGAAGTGAGCAGTTTTTGTCAATCGATCCATAATCACCCAAATAGAATCATGTCCCGCTGATGCTCTGGGAAGTCCGGTCACAAAGTCCATAGCAATCTCATCCTATTTCTACTCTTGTATCTCTAAAGGTCGAAGGGTCCCACTTGGTTGCTGTTGTTCCACCTTTACCTTCTAACAGGTTAGGCAAGCTGTTACGTATTCAACGATATCCCTTTTCATTCCTTACCACCAAAATATTTTTTTCAAGTCTTGATACATCTTGGTTGATCCCGGGTGGATATTATAGTTTTTTTTGTGCCTTATCTAAGATGAACCTTTTCAGATTCAAGTCGACTGGAATACAGAGCCTTTTTTTATACCTATTCACCCTATGTTCATCCTTGCTGAATTCTGAGCCTCCTTCTTTTATCTTTCCTAATAGACTTTACAATTCTTCAAGAGTGGCTTGAGCTTTCTTGAGTTATTCCAGGAAGTCATTTGAAATTTTTAGCATTCTAATTATAAGGCTCCCCTTCTTGGGTGTTACTGCCAGATTCAGATCATGAAACTCTTCAATTAGCTCTAGCTCTTTTGTCATCATATATAATAGGTGTAGTGCCTTCCTGCTGAGCATGTCGACCACAACATTTAATTTTCCAAAATGGTACCAGAGTTTGAAATCATAATCCTTGATGAACTTCATCCACCTGCGTTGTCACATGTTTAGTTTTTTTTGGTTGAAGAGATACTTCAAGTTCTTATGATCACTGAAGACTTCAAAGTGAGCGCTATACAGATAATGTCTCCAGATTTTCAAGGCAAACACAAATGTAGTGAGTTCCAAGTCGTGCGTGGGATAATTGACTTCATGAGGTCTTAACTGTCATGAGGCGTAAGCAATGACCTTTTTTTCTTGCATTAGGACACATCTTGGTCCTTATCTTGACGCATCATAATACACTTCATATGGCTTGGTAGGATCTGGTAAAACCAAGACAGGTGCACTGGTGATTCATTGGCGTAACTCGTAAAACTACTTTCGCATTTGTGAGTCCATTCAAAGGGCTGATCTTTACATATCAACCTAGTCAAAGGTGTTGCAATTTGAGAGAAATTTTGAATGAATCGGTAATAATATCTAGCAAGTCCTAGGAAACTGTAAATTTCAGCCACGTTCTTGGGTCGCTCCCACTTTAATACAGCTTCTACCTTTATAGGATCCATAGCAATTCCTTCTTTTGAAATGACATGTCCTAAAAATTGTACTTTAGTCAACCAAAATTCGCATTTCAATAACTTAGCGTATAACTGCCTTGCACGTAATGTATTAAGAAGAATTCAAAGATATTCTTCATGTTCTTTGTGGCTCTTGGAGTAAACGAGAATATTATCGATGAATACTACCATGAATTTGTCTAAGTATTTATGGAAGATCTAGTTCATGTAGTCTATAAAGACTACAAGTGCGGTGGTGACTCCAAAGGGCATGACGAGATACTTATAGTGCCCATATCGTGTCTTGAAGGTTGTTTTGGGTATATCTTCTTTCTTCACCTGTATCTGATGATAGTCTGATCGTAGGTCAATCTTTGAGAAGATAGTGGCTCCTCGTAGTTGGTCCATCAGATCATCGATCCTTGGAAGAGGGTATCAGTTCTTGATCTAACTTTGTTGAGTTGACGGTAATCAACACCTGTACTGCCATTCATTTTTTGACTAGTAGGACTGGTGCTCCCCAAGGTGAGATGTTGGGCCTAATCATTCCCTTCTTTGAAAGTTCTTCTATCTTCTTTTTAAGCTCGTTGAGTTCTTTGGGTAACATTCGATAAGAAGCAATAGAGATTGGTCCTGCACCTGGTATAATGTCAATGCTAAATTCAATTTCTCGCTCTAGGGGTAGCTGTCGTATATCATCAGAGAATACTTCAGGGAATTCCTGAACAACAGGAATTTGATCAATCTGGGGAATTTTCTTGCCCTCGATATTGGTAAGGATCATGTACACTCGGGCTTCTTCCATTGGGTTTGCCTTTTCTGAGCTAACAGGACAAGATTCAGTAACTTGGTCATACTCAGATGTAGTAGACTTGAGAGAGATGGTTTGTTACAATAGTCAATGAGGATATGGTTGGTAGCAAGCCAATCCATTCCTAGGAGAATGTCTAGATTAATCAAGGGTAGACAGATGAGATCTACTTGGTAAGTTTTCCCCTCGATGCTGATAGGGAACTTTAAACACATATAGGAAAGGCAAATAGGTTTATTGGCAACAGTCATGACAATCAATTTATTGGGCAGAGAGGTTGTAGGTAACTTCAAATGTTTTACATAGTTTTCAGATATGAAGAAGTGAGTAGCTCCAGAATCATATAACACATTTAACAGAGTACTCCCTATAAAGAATGTACCTTGCATAAGGTTGTTCCCTTGTGAAATTTCTGCACCACTCATGGTGAATACTCTAGCATTTCTTCCCTATCTTTCGGTCAAGCCATTTCTAGGTCTTCTAGGAATGTTGTTTTGGTTGAGGTTGTTGTTGCAACGAACGTTCTCTATCTTAGGAGCATTATTTATGGAGGCGCTTGCAGTGGGTCCCTCATTTCCTTGACCCATTAGTCGTACCATTTGTCTTTGAGTCACTTACTGAGGGTTATGCCTAAGCCTCATTCTACAATCAATACTGCGGTGTCCATTCTGTCCGCAGTGGAAGCATACTATCCTAGCACTCTGGGTAGAGTCCATAGCCTAATATGGTCCTCCGTAGATGTAGCATCTCGGTCTCTAGTTGTTTCCTTGATCCCTTGAAGGAATTCAGGTGATTGAGTAGGATGGTCGCAAATAGGGTCGGTCTGCTCAGAAATCTTTCCTTTGTTGTTGGTCTAACGTACGTCGTTTTGGGCCGTAACAAAACATTCCAGGTCATCGAAGGTTAAAGGTACTCTCAAAGATGTAACATTGGTCGACCAAGGTGGAGAATTAGGTGATCTGCTGGCAACATAGGGCTTGGCAGATTTCCTGTCGTAGTCTTCATTCAAATTTGGCGCATCTAGACGCTTCTCTTATTTGGGTGTAGTAGGGACAACATTTGGCTAATTCATAAAACCTAGAAGCGTATTCCTCGATTGTCATGTTGCCTTGTTTCAAATTAAAGAATTCTTGCTCTTTCTACCTCCTTAGGTCCTTAGGGAAGTATTTGGCGAGGAATTATACCTTAAATTGTTCCTAAGTAATGGCGTGTCCATCGGTCATTAATCGTACCCTAATGTGAGTCCACCAATGTTTTTCCTCTCACACCATCATAAAGGCAACATAGGTTGTCTTATCCTCATCAGTAAGTCGCATGGTGGTAAAAATCTTTTCAAGGTGCTCAATCCATAACTGTGCTCTTTTCGGATTGAATCCCCATTGAATTGCGTAGGGTTATTTTTCTAAAAGTCGACTAGTCCCTGGTTTTGCCTAGCAGGGGCATGAGGTGCCTCTTGTTGTTATATTACCTTTACGATTTGAGTAAAGAGTTCATTCATGACATCATTGTTTCGACGAGCCATTAGGAAGTTTACTGAAAAAATAACAAGAATAGAGTTTGGGGTTTACGTTCTGTGGAGAATTTCCACATAGGGATTTCATACTAGATGTTTTATGGATTGTTTTAACATTTCTGTCAACGTACATGGAAACCTAGTGGTCCATATCTCAAGCTTAATGAATCGACTATGCTCTGATACCACCAATGTAACATCTTCGGTTAACTAGGACAACCCTTCTATTGGGTCATCCTACTTAACTAAGAGGTCACAATGTTTTTATAAAAAGTGAGGAAATTTTTTTTGTACAAGTAAAACAATGATGGATTAGTGAAAACAAGTATTAAACAATTTTCATAGTCATTCATAAACTACAAGTAATTGTACTCTTAACAGAATAGGGCATGCAGGAACCCTTAAATATGTACAGTTTTCATAGTCATCCTTGATCTTGTTACTTAATTAAGTATATATATATATATATATATATATAACTCTATACATCCTACTTTTGTTGAGCACTCTCAGATGGTTCGACTTATGGCTACTCCTTGTATTTCGATTCCTGGTTTCCTGGCTCTTCTGTTATTGTTAAGCAGAAAAGGGTGAGTATATACTCCAGACCCCGAGGGTTCCCGGTCCGGGCATACCTAGTCAACAGATAATGTAATATAAATAATTTAAACAATACATGTACAATCTATGGCAATCAATAATGTTGTCATGGAGTGCATAAGTTAGGTTCATTATGAATTTTCTAATGTTTAAGTCTCATGATGCTTGTAAGCCCAATAAACCAATCCATCATCATCATCATCATCATTCTCATCATCTCCTCCACTGGAATCCATCCTGCTTAGGCTACCCTTGGGCACAACGTTTCTACACTAGAGCGATCGGAGCTTATCAAGTCCTCCACACATCATATCACATTATTGGGTATCAAGGACTCAAAGTTCCTATGCATAAACATGGATCCATCTCATCTCATCATTCATATCACATAATAATGGGACTTAGCTCTACACGACCATAGTTACACTCTGCCTTTAGTCGGAGTACATTAGGCTTACCACAGACCGTCCGACATTGAGCGCGAATCCAAGCCATTAGATGTCGGACCCAATTGTACTCCCAAGATCCTACCTGGAAAATCGAACACAAATGCTCTCCAGCGTACCCCGGTGTATGCTCTAGTTTTTCAAAACGAATCATTTTCATGATGCAGCATGTATGTTTTAGTTTTCTTTATTTTTGACCCCTGGGTATCTCTGCCTTGTGATATTTGTCCTCAAGTTGTTAGGTCCCACGACATTGTAGGTTATTTTCATTTTTATTCAAAAAATATATCGGCTATATCTTAGCTAAAATAATGTTTATATGGAATAATAAATAATGTGTTTCTTATTTTATTACTCATAACTGAAACATCAGTAATTTGAAAGGGTGTTTGATCTGAGAAGTAAAAATGTACTTGACCATTACTTATATTAATAATTATAACATTAATAATAATAATAATAATAATAATAATAATAATAATAAAACGATCATAATAATAATAATAACAACAACGATAAGGTGGTAGGGCCGACCATTATAATATAGATAAATAGAAATGAAAAAGGAAAATTAATACAGAGAACATGGCGGTAAAGCCGACCATTATATACAATAATATAAATGACAAAAATTAAATAAATAAAGAAATTTTTTTGAGAATAAGGCGGTAAAGCCGACCATTATATTCCATAAAATAAATAACTGAATTTAAATAAAAGAAAATACCGAGAGCGGCGACAAAGCTTACCATTATGCTTAATAATAGAAGTAACAGAAATTTAACAAGAATAAACTATGGAGCCGACCATTATGCTCAATAGTAAACAACAACAACAACAACAACAACAACAACAACAACAACAACAATAATGATAATAATAATAGCAATGATATAGATAGTGGTAAGAATAATTCTTGGTTTCATTTTCTTAGGTATCGGGATTAACGTGTTGAGGACAAATATGATGATCGGGATAGTAGCTCACACTTTAATATAATCATTACAAACTTTTAGACAGATCACGAATTTACATAATAAAGGCCATATGCCCGTCCATCCTTATATCCTCATTTATCACGTCTTCCGAAACATTCACTAGAATCCACATAGACACTCATGGTACTTTAATACTTTCACAGTTTAATACCTAACATGTCCATTTAATCATCACAGTTAGTAATTGTGACACCCTTAATCCAGTAAATAATATTCAAGATATTATTAATTAGATATTAAAAGTGAGGATAAATTTTTCATGATTTCAAAAATGAATAAAGGATGAAGAAGACCATGAAATATAACTTCAACAATTAACCCCGGACCTTTTTAAAGACCTATCCCATATATGATGATATGAGAAGGTATGTGGTTTAAAACAAAAGTCCTCCCTGGATAATCGATTACATAGTCATCATTCAAGAAATTACAGAACATGTAAATTAATTTTAGAGTATGAATGGATCAGAGAAGAGATTCAAGGATACCCAAATTGATTGCTAAAATTTATTAAAAATGTGTACATTCAATTGCACAAGCATGCCATGAAGCAAAAGAACAAGCAAGCATCAAAACTTATGGAAGATTGGCAAACATCAAGCTATGAATCGATTCGAGCAAGGCCATGAATCGATTCATGTGTGAAAGAAGTTCATGACAACAAAACAGAAGCTTATGAATCGATTCAAACACATCTGTGAATCAATTCATGCGAATGGGAAAACAAGCTCAACAATCCAGCAAGTTATGAATCGATTCAAGCCATACCATGAATCGATTCATGCGTCTGAAAAATACCTCCCTAGAGACCAGTATGCCATGAATCGATTCATGACAAGCCATGAATCGATTCATGAGTTCCTGGAAAATGCCTCCAAGGGAACCAGTGGGCTATGAACCAATTTAACCATACCATGAATTAATTCATGTCAGCAATCAACAGCAGATTGTAGAAAATGCATTAAAAAGCTGTACTTTTCAACGTCCGACTAACTCTTTCACATGAAATCCAATCACCACTAAATTTTGACATCACCTAATATACACCATTTATGACGTGTAGCCACTAACCGCACTTGTAACACCCCGATTTTCCAAACTCGAATCCCGATGTAATCTAAATAATTAACCAATAAAAATATGAATAAATTTTTCACGTTCGAAATAATTAACCAATAACACCACCACGACTACATCAAGACTCGAACCACAGAAAACCAAAGGGTGAGATTTGATAATCTATAACTGGATCGGTAAATAGTTTGCCCATAACGATATACAGAAATAACAGAGTTTACAGCGGAAGAAGAATGTGTATACCGGGCATACGCCAAGCCCCATATATGAGGATATGAGAAAAGGCTCGGTAAAGCATACGAAGGCATATCATAAGCCTAATAGGCAACCATCATCTTTTCACATAATTTCATGAACATACAATGCCTAAAATATATGCATATACATATCTATATGGTCATACATCATACATCTCCAATATTCATATTCCTAATTAACCATATTCAAATTCATCCTCAAAGTCATATATCAGCAACACCTATGCAATTCCAAAATGATTATATTATCTACATCTTTATATTCATCAATGGGTGTGAATTCCAATACTCCAATTATCAATATTTAACCACTTATGATACACATCTCATGCATAATACAATAATTTACAACTGTTGTCGGCCAAGGCATTCCATTACCACTATTTTACCTTCAAAAAAGCTTTTCTTCAAAATATCCTCATCCCATGACATCCCTGCATTAATACTAAAAAGTAAACCACATGGGAGAGTGAGTTATACATTTAAAATGACGATATGAATACAATTGAAATTATGTGTATATGCATATCAACATCATGTATGCTTTGCTAAACACACCAATGATCATCATGAATTATTCAACAACTTATACATATCTCATAGTTATTAATCAAGTCATAGAAAAGCAGGCATATACACATCTACAACAACGCCACAATGGGCCAACGTCATCAATATCGACCATTCAGGTTTTTTTTGAAAGCCACTATGGGCTATCATCATTATTATTAATCATAATTAATTATGTCCTACATTATAATGGGCCATAACACACATATCATCATATTCGATATCTTTTTGTTGTACTCATACATTTATAAATTTTTATGTAGTCTTTTAGGTATATCAATTACCCATTTCGTCAACACCATACCACAATCTCAATCATCATCAATCATCCTCATATTCTAGCATATCTCCATGCTATATGCAAATGCTCTTATGGCTAATGCATATGCATAATGGAATAGACAACAAATGCGGATCCAACTGTGGGAATAAACACCAAATTATGGGTCAAGCATAGGTGTGCTACTATGCCCCTACTGCAGTAGAAAAAATGTGTACACATATACCTCAATTCATGCATGCTCAACAACATACTTTTACTGGTACCAAACCACTCTCACCCATCTATAGCACTGGTCACCCCGTGACTTGCGGATCAACAACATGGCCTCACTTGCCACAAGTGCTACGGGCCCCTCCTAAACACACATCGAGAGAGCGATGTCCCATCAGACACCGAGGTAACTTGCTCATTATAGAGCTGCCCGCCTCCTGGGCCCGCCACATAGGGTGCCTCATCACCAAACTACGGACAGCTTCGTAATTCTCAGAATTACTAGGGAAATACAACAATATACCCGTGCACTAGGTCGCCCTCCCACTGGGCCCGCCTAGTAGAACCCCTAACATTCCACATAGACAGCGTACGATATGCCATGGATGCAATGCAATGCAAAACAAATGCATTTTTCATACTGTGCATCCTAAATGCCACTCTTCAATCATCACTATCATAATCACCAACCCCACCATACACACCTTAGTGGATTTTATCATTGTTGGTTTTAGCCATTGTTTTTCACATTTTATATATGGCATTTTCATCTCCATATATCATATATTATACATGCAAGTCAAAACTTGCAATCAACCACAATGGCATCACAAACATCGCAAATCATCATTAACATTCATTAATCTTTCATCAATACCACCACATAATCATTTAGTGGATTTTCATATCATTTATCATTACCATTGTTTCGTCTATATATTGGTGTGGCATTCAAAACATTTCATTAATATAATTCAAACCACACATGCAAGATCACATTTGTATCACACACAATGGTATACAACAATTCATTAATAATAACGGTCATCCTTTACTCAAGGAAATGATCCACAACATCATTCATCATTATACTTTACATTTATCATCTCCAATTCATCGGTTTATAATGAATACTGCGTCATTTAACTATTCTCTCATTGGTTTCATAATCACTCTAGGGTATATCTCAACCCCATTACCAAAGTCTCATTATCATTCTTTCATTTCCCATTCTTGGGGTATATCATGGTTAAATCATCCCAAGTGCATCCATCAATTCCAATCACCACCATGTTATATCATCATTATATATCCCTTGTACATTCCCTCAATCATCTTATAACACAAAGGAAGGGGTCCAACATAAGCCTAAAACAAAGAAAATGAAATAAAATTCCATTTTGGGCAACTCGCTCAAGCGAGATCCATACTCGCTTGAGCGAGATTGAGGTGGGTCACTTGAGCGCCCCAAATTTCCTTTAAACGAAGGAGTTTTTAAGTGTCAGGCCCCGGATGTCGCTTGAGCGGGCCACTCTCACTTGGGCGAGATTCCTCCAGTGTCATTTCTACACTCGCACGCTTGAGCGAGGCTTCTCTCACCTACATGCTCGCTTGGGCGAAAAACATCCAGTATCCAATTCCCCACTCGCTCGCTTGAGCGAGACCCAATATGCCACATTACTCGCTTAAGTGAGATCAGTCCAGAACCGTGTTCCCATCACGCTCGCTCAAGCGCGGCCACACTCGCTTGAGCGAGATTCGTCCAGTAGCTTACCCTTCTATTTTGTACGTGTCTCGCTTGAGCGAGATTCTCTTCTCACGTGAGCGAAATTGGGCCAGAGGCCACTCCCTTCATATAGGGGACTCTTGCTTGAGCGAGAATCCATCTCGCTTGAGTGAGATCATCATCACACATCAAAAACTTAAGTTTTTCATTCCATAACACATATCCATGTCCATCCTATGTAAAATTTGTCTAATTCAATATCATAACCCAAGAAATCACAGCTTTAGACCTAATTCAGCAAGCCATACATGTCTTTGTGCATAATCATCATAAACATATTTCCACACTCTAGGAAGTTCATCCATTTGTAAGTCTATGTCATCAATTTATTCATGTCCAACAAAAGGGACAACTAATCATTCATCATCATTACACATATATATTTCCATAACATTCATCAAAGGCCAAGCCATTATTCATCACATCATCAATTCAACATTTAACACATTCACGGCAAGGCAATGCATGAGTTCATACATATACATAATTAACAATTATTCATTCATGCAATTTGAAATGTAAACTCCTCTCCTACCTCGAGAGAAGAACCGCAATTTAAACACTCCAATTATTCCGCATCATCATTCGGAACCCAATCCTATCAACAAACACATAGTTGTACATGAAATTAATAAGGCATCATAAGGCATCATTTTCTTAAAACTCATTATCAAGTCCTAGACTTGACTAAACCCCAATTTACATGCTTATATTAGGCTTCGGGAATTCCTTTCCCAAAACCAAGATTCTCTAGGTTTCAAAAGGGCTAACCATGCCTAATAACAACAAGATCATATCTCTTATCCACAATGCATCCAATCCTCATTACAATTCATTCAAATCTATTATAAGCCTCTAGACTCCATCTAAGACCATCACCAATCAACAAACTCTCGAGATATTCATCATGATCTAACTACTCATCTACTCAAGTATCCCTTACCAATGGTTTTTAACTATTATTATCACAATAACCACATCTCATATTCACTCTCAACCCAACACCTCAAATCATCATTCCTACATGCATGCATATATCATCAACCTCATTAATCAATCTCAATGATTCTAAAAATTCACCCCCTTCACATAAATCATCCTAGAGTATTCAAAATCATCAATTTAGCCAAAAACCCTAAAAATCACCACACTAAGGGTTTTTCATCAAAATCAACCAATCAATAATTTCAACCCATTTCTTAAATCCATATGAATATCATAATCCTCATTCTCATATACTTACAAAACCATAATCAAAATTATTTCTTAAACCACCAAGCCTAGGGTTTGCATCATTTTCCTTAATAATCCAAGTTTCTAACATTATCATTTCAAACCCAACAACCCAAAACCACAAATGAAATAATGAAGAGGTAAGAAACCTTCACCTTAAATCTAAGCTACATCAAAACAAAAATGAGGGTGAAGAAGAGGGAAGATAATCTAACCAAGCTCCCAAGCTCCATAAATGCTTCACATTTCCAAGCTCAAGTTCTAATTTTTGGCAAGAATGGAGGTGGAGAAGGTGGGGTTTGGTTAGTGGAGAAGAAGAAGAAAAGTGAAGATGGGAGGAGAAAGAAAGAAGCCCACAGTGGTATAGAGAAAGAGAGGGAAATTGTAAAGAAAATTGGGCATTACACTTTGGGTAAAAGAGTGTTTCATCATGCTTTTACCATTAGTCCATAAATCTTATTACCCAATGGATAAAAGAGCCAATTAAGAGAGAAAAATGCACACGGCTGAGTGAGGAGAAGAAAAGGAAATTTTCATTTTCTTTTTAATTCCATTTGGTTCGTATATTTACCGTTTAATGACATATGTCGAGTCCAATTAATTATTTCCTTAACACTAAAAATTATTTCAACTATACCACTATAACCACAATAATTTTCCAAACTTTCGAGACTCATTAAATATCTAATTTGACCAAGTGGGTCCCACATCATCCGTTAAATCACCCGGTTCTGGTAATTCTCAATTTACCAATAATTCACCTCTAGTGTCTAATAAAATCTCCCATAATGATTTAACCATAAATAATTAATTACTATTATTCCATAAATTGTTTTCTTTAAAATTTAGGGTGTTACAATCGACCCCACCAAAAAGAAACTTTGTCCTCGAAGTTTAACATCGGCATACATCATAAGGTCACACTTCAGCCACGCACCAATAGGGTCCATGACATCATGAAGTAATATCGGACTCCCCAAAGTCCAGCAGGACATGATTATTATTATTCCTTTGTCCAAGCATAATGCCTCATATATTCATAGTGAGTCACCACTCATCAATTCTCAGTTTATTCATCACAACTTTCATATTCTTATCCAGTACCACCTGATAGGTTCAATACATTCACCGTAAAGCAGTTACAACACTACACTTTCCCGGTCTATGTGTTGCTGCATCCGACATACAGGAAGGCGTCCTAATCCCATAGTGGTTACTACAAACACATGAGATCGGCGTATGAGTGTACGTTGCCACAATGCCTATGGCATGTAGAGACATATCAGGATAAGTACCTTCATGTCTTATCACTCACATTATTCATATCAATTCAAATAATATCTCTTCACACACGAGACTTCGTAAGAAGTCACACAAGCCCACGAATAATACACTCACATCATATCATCATTTAGTCATGATCCGACGTAAATCATGCCATACAATTCATCAATGGTCAGCCACCATAACCATATATTGATATATCCACTATAGATTTCCAATCATCATAGGGTAATCACCCCACCATTGGACTTCATCCATCCCGAAGTCATAGTCAAACAACTTAGAAATCGTTTGTCTAATCTGAACATTGTCGACTATAATTTGATTCAAGCCTAATTGATTCACCAAACTCATATCAAGTATACACTCCCAAGGTTAAAATAAGGTCCACAATCATATAATAATCTTCCACACTAGTGGATTTTCTCACATATCACAACCAAGGTCTATAAACTGGACGTATAATCCGTGTAATATCACATTGCTATATGGTCTCTATCACTAATATAACTCCTTTCAAAGTAAAAAGGGAGGTATCATCATGATTAAACTCTATTTGCCAACACATGTTTACATATATCATCTCTACATCACATCAAAATTCTTATTCAATCTATTGATCATAAGATCAAGAGCACACAATTCAGCCCAACTTCATACCATAAAATTTTTCATCATAGCCAATGCTAAGTCATACCCCGAATTCAACATCATTATTCACCAAATACTTAGGGGTTTACGTTCATTATTCACATTCTTCACACGTCGATTCTAGCCTCAACAACTCATTTCATAATCAATCTTGTTATGGCTTAACTATTCATAAGGTTCAATCAATCACTAGACTTAAAAAAAGTCTGAGGATTACTTAATACCCATCCTGGAATACTCCCACAACACATGAAATCATTAAACATGGCTCATAGAAGCATTGTAGAGCCTAGACCACCATAGGGTCTAATTCCATAAGATTCGATCATACAAGATCATATTGAGTTATCCGGGGTCACCACACTTAGTGGGTCACAGCCAAATTAACCATTCACTCAGTTCACAAAAGTAAAACCGAGTCATAACCCCAATCATGTGCACACACAATTTCAAATTTCATTATTTCATCACATATTCAAGTTCCTAATCTAAGGAGATACAACAAATTACTTGTACCATATAATATATAATAGGTTCTTGTGCCAAAGGATATAAAATCTATCTTTCAAAATTAGCACAATCAATCATTTTGATTCATAAATATCCACTTCAAGGAATTCTTTCATTACCATTTATCCAATCGACTTTAGCACATGAAATTCTCACATTCAATAAACATACTTTGGCTATAAGCCATAAGCACAACTCATACAAAAGACCTAATTAAATAATTCAATTTCAATATCATAAGGTCTCAATATACATGGTCTACCACCATATCAATTGTGAACACCTATTTCGGTCCAGTCAATTTTCACCAAGAATAGGGAATTTTCGTCACCAAGAATAGGGAATCCATAAGTGAAAAGAATTAAAAATAATAATAATAAAATAAAAATAAAAATAAAAATAAAAGAAATAAAAAAAGAAAAGAAAAAAAGAAAGAAAAAAAAGAAAAAAAAAAGAAGAGAAAAGAAAAGAAAAGAAAAGAATTTAAAAAAAAGAAAAAAAAGAAAAAAGAAAAAAAAAGAATTCTGACTCGGAAATGATCATTTTCGAGTAAGATGACTCGGAATGATCATTTCCAAGTAAGATGACTCGGAATGATCATTTCCGAGTAAGGAGTCTCCGAGTGAGACATGGCCCAGTGGTATGTTGATATATGGTGATGTGAGTGGGAATTACACTTAAGCGATTGGGAGTTTCGCCTAAGCGAGACTGTAGTGAATCAAGAATTTGGCCTCTAGCTTGTTTTCGCCCGAGCAGAAGGTGGATTCACCCAAGCGAGATTGCGTTGAATCAAGAATTTGGCCTCTGGCCTGTTCTCACTCAAGCGAGTGGGAACCTCGCCCAAGTGAAAATATTCCAAGTTTTGAGTGAGAAGAAGGCTATTTTCTGAGTGAATATGTCCAAGTTGCTAAGTTCTAAGTGAGAAGAAGGCTGTTTCTGAGTGAAAATGTCCAAGTTTCCAATTTCTGAGTGAAAAGAAGGCCGGTTCCGAGTGAAAATATCCAAGTTCCAAATTCTGAGTGAGGAATAAGACCGACTCCGAGTGAATGAATCTGAATGATTGGATGATGAGTGAAACCATTCTGATTAGAAGATAAGACCGACTCCCAAGGTCAGTTCCGAGTAAATCCTTCAAGCCGTGAAGTTCTGAGTGTCACTTTTGAAGAAATTCCGAGTGAATGTTTCAAGCAGAGATAAGATCCGAGCAAAACACCTCTGATTAAAGTAATTCCGAGTGAATACTTCAAACAGAAATAAGATCTGAGCCAAATACTTCTAATTGAAACAATCCCAAGTCACTCTCTCTTCAGTCAGTACCGAGTGAAGCCTCTTCAGTCAGCACCGAGTGAATCCTCTTTAGTTAGTACCGAGTCACTCTCTCTTCAGTCAGCACCGAGTGAAGTATCTTCAGTCAGTACCGAGTCACTCTTAGTCAGCACCGAGTCACTCACTCGTCAGTCTGTACCGATTGAGCCATTTTTCAGTCAATACCGAGTGAGTCCTTTTACTCAATTTTCGAGCCATTTTTACCCATTTCCGAGCTACTTTTCACCCATTTCTGAGCTACTTTTCACCCATTCCCACGCCACTTTTAAAGCATTTCCGAGCCATACTTAAAACATTTCTGAGCCGTCCTTCAACCATTTCCAAGCCATACTTAAACCATTTCCGAGCCATCCTTCAACCATTTCCGAGTCCTGCTCAGTCAGTTCTGAGTCACTTTTCACTCGGTTCCGATTGAAGGTGTCAACCAGAATTGTTTGCTTGTCCAGCCCTTCATAACCACAATACTGACCCTCCTCACAGCAACTACACCGACCAACAAAGCAACACCGAGCAAAGCTTTCACTCGTTTTTTGTAGGAACAGCACCTTTTCTACTCGGTCTTGTGTACAAAAGGCACATTTTCCACTCGGTCTTGTGCACAAAAGGCACCTTTCCACTCAGATTCTGGAGAGAAGGTGAAATCCGACCCATATTTCCACTGAATGCCCTTGCTGACTTGGATTTCCACTATCCAAGTGGTGGATCCTTGATTTGTGGGGGGCGGCTGACAAAGGAGAAACCCACTAGCCGCCATCCCCTATAGCTGTTTAGGTGCAAGCTGTTCCCACCAACTCCATCCAGGTTGTATCCAACGCTGATCTAGTAGGGCGGCTAACTTCAGGATAAAAGGAGAAGCCCCACTTGCCTCTGATGGAAAACGTCCAAGACCTCTTTAAATAGAGAGGATCCTGAAGCCTTCAAAAAAAGAGAAAAAAAAGGGAAGAAACCATTATTTTAGAGAAGATCTTAAAGCTTTCAAACGCAGCTTTAAAACCCACACAATAACGTCCCTCTCTTCCCCTCCAACACCGTCCTTCTCCCTTCTATCCACTCTCTTCTCCACCAATACCGTCTCCTTCTCCAACAAACACCAGCCCCCACTCCTTCTTCTCCTCACCCACACCGTACAGCCCCCTAAGACCACACCGTCCCAACCTCCTTCCTTGAAGCCCAGTACCGTCCTCCTCTCCACCTCACCATACAGTCCTTCCCTCACTCCTCTAAACCGTCCTTCCTTTTCCTCTCTCCTTCTCTTCCACACCGTCTTCTTCCACCTTCTTCACCAACCTCGTCCCTCACTCTCCCTTCAAACCAATAGTTCTCCTTCCTCCACCTCTCCATACAGCCCCTGAAATACACCTCTCAACACCGTCCCTCACTCCTCACAGCCCCCTCCAACACCGTCCTTCTCCCTTCCATCCACTCTCTTCCTACCTCTCAATACCGTCTCCCTTTCCAGCAGCCTCTCTCCTCTAAAAACGCACTGTACACCCCCTCAAACACATCATCCTCTCCTTAAAACCCATACCAACAACCCCCTCAAATCCTCACCACACCTTACACCCCCTCAAACACACCATCTAGCTTCTTTCTCAATTCACCGGTCTCACTTTGCCCCCTCATTTTTTTTAGTACTTGTATTTGTTTATTTTCTGTTGAATTAATTGTTGTTCGGTGACTTTGTTTCCTTTTCAATTATCAATTAATTTCTATTGATTGATAAATATTAATAAAAATAAGTGCTTCACACATTCTATTTGGACTAGCATAAAATTTGTAATTATTATTATTATTGCAATTTTTATTACTTTTTTTTAAAAAAAAAGGGGTGGAGCGAGTTTAATTTGGACGAGACGTCCTGTTAATCTCATTTTTTATATTAATATCTTTTTCTTAAAAAAGATGGAGCGAGTTTAATTTGGACGAGACGTCCTGTTAATCTCATGTAAAAATTCCATGTTTATTTTTGTATATTTATCATTTCGTGTACTTTCTTTTCATGAAGAAGTTAAAATAATTTCTGGGTTAATTATAATGCGCGCTATCATATTGAGGTAACCGTTTTTATAACGGACAGTTGTGAGGTGCTAATACCTTCCTCACTTGTAATTAGACTCCCGAACATGGAATCTCATTTTTTGACCAATGCTTTAATGAAAGGTTTTCCCGGTATTTTATCCTAAAAAATATTGGTGGCGACTCCCTGTTTTTTTTTTCTTTTCGAACCAAAAATCATTTTTGAGGGTCGGCCGTGCCGCCGCGTTATTGGTGGCGACAGATGGCGACTCCACTGGGGACTTAGAGAGTCAAGCCAGTCAATTTGATAGCGCATGTTTTAATTAGCATATTAATTATTTAACTTCCTTCTTTATTTTATTTTCCATCAATGTTTATATATGGTTTCTGTTTGATGTTAATATCTGTGTGATCATTGAACCCTAGGTTAGACGACTTTATTTTGTTGCTCTGTGTTTGTTCTATGTACAGGATGAGTAAGGTACAGGTATTGGATGCCTCTTTCACACACTACACTCACAATTTGCACACACTTTTGAGTGGGACCCTATACCCGGGCCCAAATGAAACTTAAGATTAGGGGAGGTTGGTAGCGGAGCCATTTGGGATGTACTTCCTGTCTGGTTACCGTGAGAATCTCAGCTAGAGTTTGACTTATTCATGGTGCCCACACCTAGTAGACTTCCTACTATTTGTGGTCAACATCATGAGTAGGATCTTGGCTCTAGTGACCTTTAGAAAGTTTAGAATAAGCCACCTAATGCGAGATGTCACTGATAGACCAACCTTAGAACCATTAGGAGACCTTCAGAAAAACCCACCTTAAGGCACAAAGGGGCAAACTTTACTTATACCTTTTCTCATTCTCATTTTCTCTTCTGATCCAAATTAAAGGACCACTTGCCTGTTTAGTGGATTACTTTTTCAAAAAAAAAGGGACCTACTTTTAACTAGTGATCCTTTAATGGGCAAGTGGTCCTTTCCTTTTACATTTACTTAAGTCTTAAGGTCTGGAGTTACGAATTTTCTAAATCATGAAAAAAAAAGAAGGAAAGAAAGAAAAAAAAGCCAAAAATTTTACAAAAAAATACAAAAAATCATTTTTTTAATAATGATCAGAAAATCCACAGCTCACATGACCCTTGATTTATTGCATGTTTTGTCAAATCGTAACTTCCCTAAATACAAAATTGTTTTCAAGAAAGATACTAGGGGAGTATCAATTTGCAAAGCATGTCAGTTCCCAATGACTGATTTTTCTTTTCTTTATGTTCTTACAGGAAGATATCAAGAGCTTAGCCAGTACCTCTGAGTGAAATATGGAAATTAACATGAGATCAAGTAGTTGTGGTAAAAATGTACCCAAGTTGAAAAAATTATTGCATGTTAAGGCTAGGAAAGTCGATACAACCAGTTTGCAAGCCTTAGGGAAGAAATTGGACATGAATCAGAAAATGGTTTTCTCAAGGAAATATGGGAGGATCCTAAAGTTGCTAGAAGTGGAGGTACAAGTCGAGGCAATTACTGCTTTAATTCAGTTCTATGACCCACCTCTCTGTTGTTTCACCTTCCGAGACTTTCAATTGGCTCCGTCTGTTGAGGAGTTTGAATAAATTCTGGGAATGCCATTAGAAGGACAAATGCCTTTTTGCCATCTTGGACGTCAAGCGAATATTGCTACCATCGCTAATGTCCTAAAAATTCACCCAGAAGTGTTAAGGAGTGCGCAACTGAATAGAAATCAGATCCTGGGGTTTGATCGGGAATATTTTGAGAAGCACATGCACCTGTTGGCTGAGAAAGGAGATTGGGAAACCTTCATGGATACCTTGGCTCTCACTATTTATGGTGTTATCTTGTTCCCTAATATTGATAATTACATGGACTATGATGCTATTGGCGTTTTCCTTGCCCGTAAGTTCAAGTCTGAAAATCCTGTCACTGCTATCTTGGCAAATACGTACTGCACCATGGACTTCTGCTATACACAAGGTGGAAAGAAAATCATTTGTTGTTTACCTGCTCTATATGTGTGGCTTACGTCGCATGTCTTCCACCAAGTCAGCAAAGTTGAATATCCTGTCTCAGATCTGAAGTTATGTCAGTTAGTAGTAAAGAATGGGCGTGAATGGGCCAATCACCTGGTAGGGCTCACGGCTGATAAAGTAAGGTGGTATCCGCAATGGCTGAAGGTTGACACCATAATTCACCATTGTGGAAACTACCTGAACGTTCCTCTCATGGGTACTCAGGGATGCATTAATTACAACCCTGTTATAGCCAAACGTCAGCTAGCCTATCCCTTACTTGGGTCACCCGATGAAGAATCTCTTACTTCTTTTATTATTTACTACTCAGAAGGAGATTGTACCTCTGTCATTCGGGATGTAGCAAATGCATGGAAGAAAGTCCACAGACAAGGGAAAGAACTGGGAACTCGAAGCCATGCTGTGAAGGAAGAGTACTACCAATGGGTCTTAAACAGAGTTTCCATTGTCAAGCTGCCATTCAGGAATCCCTCCTATCTCCCAACAAGCACACATGTTACCCCTCCTACCCTTGAAGAGGAAGCAATGAGAGCCAAGATAAAAGAGCTAACCGCCAAAAACAAGGACTAGAAAAAGACTTGCTGATGTCTCAACGAGAATGTGCCCTTCAGAAAAGGGAAAATTTAGAAAGCAAGCAAACCATCAAGGAGATTGGAAAAAAGAGAAAAATCAAAAGGGATTACCTGAGGAAACAAAGTCAATGCCTCCAAACGGCTAATACTCAACTAAAAGCGAAGAACAAGCAAAGGGATACCATGTTGACTGATAAGCAGCTCTTAAGGGACATGTTGGCAAAAGCCAAAGAGCACGAGCAAAATGCCTTGATGCAAAAAGAGCTTCTGCAATTACAAGTTAGCCGATTAGAGCATGAGCTTGATGAGGTGGTAGAAGCTTACCAGCATGAGATAAATGGCAAGCGATGGCACACGATGGATACTGAACAAGAATGTGGTGAAGCTATCCATGTTCTGAAAGATGAACTAACACAGCAAAATGAGGATATTCATTCATGGATGAATCGCTTCGCCCACTTGGCATATTTGGCTAATGGAGTTCTGGAAGACCTCCCGCTCCTACTCAAGCAAGCTGAGGGAATGGTTAATCCTTTTAACATCCCAAGAGAAATTGTGACTTTCCTTGATTACTGTAGAGAAAGGATTTGTAAAATGAGGGCCATGATTGCCCGAGCTAGGAATGGCTGATTTACTTTTTCTGCATAAAAAATAGACTGACAGCAGTAATGTATTATTAGAATTCAGAAAAAGGGATTCTCTTGTCTCCACAACTATCTCATGTTAATTTCCACTTATCACTTTTGGAACGTAGTTCTGAAAAAGGTCGGAGGACACTGGCCGAGTTCTGTGATCGCTTCACATACCATTTGTTTTTCTTTTACTGTTTTTATTTAATAGCTTTCTTTTTAACAATTTCTTGTTGACTTCCCAGACATAACGGGTAGACATCCTTACGCGACTAGGCTTAATACAAGACTTATGGCTGAAATGGAACAAGAAAATGAGAACTTGAGAGCTGAAGTCAATCAGCTGAAAGAGCAGATGGCTGAAATGGCCAAGCTTCTTGAAAGGAGAGTCACAGAAGGGGATTTTTCAGCAGGTGTTGAAAACGCCAGACAATGACCATCCACTCCCCAACACACTCAGGGTCCTATTGGAGGGCCAAGCTCAAACCCTGCTGCGCCTCCCCTAACTATTCATGTTAGGAAATCCAACCCTGCTGACACCCAGCAACCTATCTACATAGATGAGGAAGGAAATACCATACCCTTTCCGCAATATGGATTGCCACCTGGCTATTTCCCACCACTTCAAGAAGAGCCTGATTATCAGGAAACAATCCTTCATACGGCTCAACCAAACGCCCCACCCGTCCGGGATCCTTAAACGATTCCAATCCATACACAAGCCACACAACTGCAAGCTGCCCAAGCAACAGCCAGACCCCACATCTCGATGAGTACTAGTCATCATGTCATTGCAGGTCCAAGCGCTGCTGCTGCTACCCAGGAGGGAAGATTAGAGTTCTTGGAAAGGCGTTTAAGAGAAATGGAAAGAACGAATCGGTTTGGAATGGGCAGTGTGGCACAACTCTGTCTGATTCCTGATGTTGTTATTCCTCCCAAATTCAAAAGGCCAAAATTTGATAAGTATCAAGGGCTAACCTGTCCGAAGAACCATCTTACCATGTACTGCCGGAAGATGGCTTCTCATGCTTCCAATGACCCTTTGCTCATTCATTGTTTCCAGGATAGTCTGGCTGGAGCACCTCTGACTTGGTACAATCATCTTGAACGATCTCGTATACGCTGTTGGGAAGATCTGGCAGATGCTTTCATGCAACAGTACAAGTACAATCTAGATATGGCGCCAGATAGAGTACAGTTACAGAACATGACCAAAAAAGACAACGAGACGTTTAAAGAGTACGCCCAACGGTGGCGAGAGGTAGCAGCTCAGGTTGACCCACCTCTATTAGAGAAGGAGGTAATTTCCACATTTATTGATACACTCCAGTCATCTTTCTACGATAAGATGATTGGAAGCATTTCCTCCCATTTCTCCGACATCGTCACTATCGGAGAAAGAATAGAGAATGGCTTGAGGACTGGGAAGATTACTCGAGGCTCACCTGGGGTTGGTGCAGCAAGAAAACCTTCACTTGGAGAAGGTAAGAGAAGAGAGGGAGAGACTAACCTGGTCTCTCACAATCAAAGAAGGAACCAGCCCAGACCACCTACCCCCGTCACCTTTCCTTCAACTTATCATAATGCACCACACCCATATGTGGCTGCAATTCCAAATTCGAACCCACCACATTTCCGACCACCTGTTATGCGACCACCTGCACCACCGCAAGCACCATACCAACCACCACAAATGAACCCACCGAATCCAAACCTGAGGAGACAGAATAATGACCGCACTCAAGTGCAATTTGATCCAATTCCCATGACCTACACAGAGCTTCTCCCCCATCTTATTGAAAATACATTGGTGGCACCTTGCCCTCTAAAACCGCTTCAACCACCTTATCCCAGAGGGTATGACCCAAATGTGTGGTGCGATTACCACCCTAGTGCACCGGGGCATTCCACTGAGAATTGCCTGGCACTAAAGTTTAAGGTAAGAGATTTAATCAGAGCTGATTGGATAAGCTTCAAAGAGGGAAGCCCAAATGTGACCACCAATCCTCTGCCTAACCACGGGAGACCAGGTGTTAACGCTGTGGAAAGAGATGAGGAATGTATTTCCAAGGTTGAGGACATCCAAATGTCGTTGGAAACGATTCACTCCCATATGCTTAAGATGAGATTGATAGAAGGATCATGGGATGAAGAGTGCAATGACCTCCAGTCTGCAAAATGAAGGGACTTCCAAAAAACCCTTCAGGGACTTATGGACAGTCGTGTCATAGAAGTTTGCCGGCATCACGAAGGCAGAATAAATATGATACAAGAGCAAAGCCGAGTTCGAGCCCCAAAGCCTCTAGTCATATTTTACAACAAAAATGCACCTGTGGCTTCGACTCCTGCTAAAATGGTCATCACGGTAAACACACCAACCCCGTTTCCTTACAAGGATTCAAGAGCTGTACCGTGGAAGTATGGCACTGATGTGGTTGTTACTAGTTCTGAGGCAGTTGAGCCTACGCCATCATCCGCTGTCACGAATATTGCTGGAATTGGGGGTGTCACCCGGAGTGGAAGAATATATGCTTCCCCAGAACCAAAACTTGACAAAGCTACAGGGGATGTTAGACCTGGGAAGGGAGAATCCTCTGGTGAAGCAAAGAAGGCTGTAACTGAAGAGGAAGCCCAAGAATTTCTAAGATTCATTCGTTATAGTGATTACCAGTGTTGGACCAACTGAACCACACCCCGGCCAAGATTTCTCTGTTGTCCTTACTAATGAGTTCCGAACCACATCGGAACACGTTGATGAAGGTTTTGAGTGAGGCACATATGAAGCATGATTTGCCCGTAGATAAGTTCGAGG
Organism: Clitoria ternatea; assembly: GCA_037962975.1. NCBI lineage: Eukaryota > Viridiplantae > Streptophyta > Magnoliopsida > Fabales > Fabaceae > Clitoria > Clitoria ternatea. The sequence continues at coordinate 91,474,926 of CM075671.1, forward strand.
GCATAGTGGGACACATAGTGGCCAACAATTATCTTACCATTATGGATGACGAGACACCAATGGAAGGAAGAGGGCACAACAAAGCCCTTCATATCTCTGTAAAATGCCAAGATCATATCATGGCGAAGGTGCTTGTTGACAATGGGTCATCCCTAAATGTAATGCCAAAATCTATGTTGGCAAAGTTGCCTTTTGATGGGACCCATATGAGACTCAGTTCTATGGTAGTCCGGGCTTTTGACGGAACTCGCCAGGAGGTTATGGGAGAAATTGAACTGCCTATACAAGTTGGGCCATGCACCTTTCAAATCCTTTTTCAAGTCATGGATATTACGCCCGCATACAGTTGTTTGCTGGGACGGCCGTGGATCCATTCGGCTGGGGTAGTCCCTTCCACTCTGCACCAGAAGTTGGAATTCATCATTGACAACAAGTTGGTGATTGTCTCTGGAGAAGAGGACTTGTTGGTCAGCAAACCTGCTAATACCTCGTACATTGAAGCAACCGAGAAAGCCCTCGAAACCTCATTTCAGGCTTTAGAGGTGGCCAATGCAACAAGCGTTATGAAGACATCCTTCCCAAACGTGCCTCTAATGGTTGCAAAAACAATGTTGAGAGAAGGATACAAGCTGGGGAGAGGGCTAGGGCGAGAATTGGAAGGAAGAACCCAACCTATATGCCTCCCAGAAAACAAGGATAGATATGGCCTGGGGTACAAGCCTACAGCAGCTGACAGAAAAAGGGTAGGAGAAGAAAGGAGGGAGAGAAGGATTGCTCGCCTTACCGGTCAAGAATTCAACACTGCTAGAATCCCTATCTATGACCTCTATCAAAGCTTCAGGAGCGCCGAGATTATATATCCGGGTCAGGTGGCCATGATTGGAGACGGGCCCAGCTATGATATGGAATTGGTGCATGCTTGCTTACCCGGTCAAGAACTGGACAACTGGGAAACCGTGGAGTTCCCCACAACTATCAATCCTCAGTCAAAGTAATTGTTGTTTTCAAAACTTGTCAATCCCTTTGCTATGCCTAAGGCTTTGGGATCTATTTTGTAATAAGGGCAAAAACTTGTTTGTTTGTTAAATTAAATGAACACAGTCTAATTTCATACCTCATCTCTGTTCAATCTCTTTTAAACCTTTCACTTGCTTGTCTTTCTTTATTTTTATTCATTATAATATAACCCAAATGCAGATCTGAAAGTGATTCTTCTTAAAGTAATGAGAACTTGGTTCTGTTTCATGACTCTGATAATCTGAATGGTTACGCCTATGAAGAGAGTGAGGAAGACTTTGAACCTTCGCCCGAATTGACAAGATTAATGGAACAGGAAGATAAGGAAATTCAACCTCATCAGGAAAAGATTGAGACCATTAACCTGGGAGATGAAGGTGAAAATAAAGAAGTCAAGATAGGCACCCTCTTGAGCGAACAGCGGCAGAGTGAATTGATTGAACTGCTCCGGGAATTTCGAGACATTTTTACATGGTCATATCAAGATATACCGGGTCTGGATAATAATATTGTTGAACACAGGTTGCCTTTAAAGCCGGAATGTCCACCGATCAAGCAAAAGCTACGACGAATGAAACCAGAGATGCTTCTTAAGATCAAAGAAGAAGTCAAGAAACAACTCAATGCTGGTTTCTTAGCCGTAGCTAAGTATCCGCAATGGGTAGCCAACATAGTTCCTGTTCCAAAGAAAGATGGGAAAGTAAGGATGTGTGTAGACTACCGAGACTTGAATCGGGCGAGTCCTAAGGATGACTTTCCTTTACCCCAAATTGATGTACTAGTTGATAACACAGCTCAACATTCCATCTTCTCCTTTATGGATGGTTTTTCAGGATATAATCAGATCAAGATGGCACCGGAAGATATGGAAAAGGCCACGTTCATCACTCTGTAGGGCACCTTTTGTTATAAAGTAATGTCATTCGGATTGAAGAATGCAGGAGCCACCTATCAAAGGGCAATGGTGACTCTCTTCCATGACATGATGCACAAGGAGATAGAAGTTTATGTGGATGACATAATTGCCAAATCCAGATCTGAGGAAGAGCACATTACTGACCTGAGAAAACTTTTTGAAAGGTTAAGGAAATTCAAGCTTAGATTGAATCCTGCCAAGTGCACTTTTGGCGCAAGATCTGGCAAATTGTTAGGATTCATTATGAATAAGAGAGGGATAAAAGTTGATCCTGACAAAGTCAAGGCAATTATGGAAATGCCTCCTCCTCATACTGAAAAAAAAGTCCAAGGGTTCTTGGGAAGATTGAATTACATCGCCCGATTCATTTCCCAAATGACAGCAACCTGTGAGCCAATTTTCAAATTGCTCTGCAAGAACCAGCCTGGGCAGTGGAATGAAGATTGCCAGATTACATTTGAAAAGATAAAGTAGTACTTATTGGAGTCACCAGTCTTGGTGCCACCTGTTCATGGGAGACCACTAATGCTATACCTGACCGTGCTGAATGAATCCATGGGGTGCGTGTTAGGTCAACATGATAAGACTGGGAGGAAGGAATGTGCCATCTACTATTTGAGCAAGAGATTTACCGAATGCGAGATAAGGTATTCATCTCTTGAAAGAACATGTTGTGCATTGGCCTGGGCTGCCCGACGCTTACGGCAATACATGCTTAATCATACTACTTGGCTGGTGTCTAAGATGGATCCCATCAAGTATATCTTTGAAAAACCTACTTTAACTGGGAGGATTGCCCGTTGGCAAGTGTTACTGACAGAATACAACATAACATATGTCACCCAAAAGCAATTAAAGGGAGTACGCTAGCAGATTACTTGGCACACCAACCCATTGAGGCTTACCAACCAATGCGGCATGATTTCCCAGATGAGGATATCTTGGCCCTTTCCAAAGAAGAAGATGGTCTGGAAACCAGATGGATCATGAGATTCGATGGGGCGTCCAATGCACTAGGACATGGAATTGGGGTTATCCTGATCTCACCTGATAAGGAATTTATCCCTATTTGCGCTTGGTTGTGCTTTGACTGCACTAACAATGCTGCGGAATATGAAGCATGTTCTCTAAATATGCAAGCGGCTCTAAACGTGGGAATAAAGATCCTGGAAGTTTATGGAGATTCTGCTTTGGTTGTCCATCAACTAAGAGATGAATGGGAAACTAGAGACAGTAAACTAGTTCCCTATCATGCTCACATCAAGGAGATGATCAAAAGATTTGATGAAGTCACTTTCCATCATATTCCATGAGAGGACAACCAAAATGGCAGATGCTTTAGCTACCCTAGCCACTATGTTCGAAGTCAGTAATGATTACGAAGTGCCTCTCATTGAGGTAAAGAAGCAGCAAGAACCTGCCCATTGCCAAGTCATAGAAGGAGAACCAGATGGCAAACCTTAGTATCATGACATCAAAAGATACCTCCAGTGCCAAGAATACCCTAAAGACATCACGGATAATGATAAACGAACTTTGAGAAGGCTAGCTATGGGATACCTATTGAGTGGTAACGTGCTATACAAAAGGAATTATGATTCTGTTCTTCTCCGGTGTGTTGATACCATTGAGGCAAACCAAATCATGAAAGATATCCACAAAGGATCTTTCGGAACTCACACAAACGGGCATGCTATGTCAAGAAAAATCCTGAGAGCTGGATATTATTGGATGACTATGGAAGCAGATTGTTTTGCTTATGTACGAAGGTGTCATAAATGTCAGATTTATGCTGATCACATTCATGCACCACCTTCATCCCTAAATGTCTTGTCAGCACCATGGCCCTTTTCAATATGGGGTATGGATGTAATTGGGCCCATTGAGCCAAAAGCCTCAAACGGTCATCGTTTTATTCTGGTTGCCATCGATTATTTCACCAAGTGGGTGGAGGCAGCTTCATACACCAATGTGATGAAAAATGTTGTGGTCAAATTTGTCAAGCGTGAACTGATATGCCGGTATGGCCTACCAAACCAAATCATTATGGGCAATGGTACAAATTTAAACAACAAAATAATGAAGGAGCTTTGCGAGAACTTTAAAGTCTCTCACCACAACTCCTCTCCATACCGTCCGAAGATGAATGGAGCAGTTGAGGCAGCTAATAAAAATATCAAGAAGATAGTGCAAAAAATGGTAGTAACCTACAAAGACTGGCATGAAATGCTCCCTTTCGCGTTGCACGGATACCGAACCTCGGTGCGAACTTCAACTGGGGCAACCCCATTTTCTTTGGTCTACAGAATGGAAGCTGTACTACCATTTGAAGTGGAAATTCCATCCCTTAGGGTGATCATGGAAGCCAAACTGGAAGAAGCTGAATGGGTCCAGGCCAAATATGACCAATTGAATCTGATTGACGGGAAGAGGTTAACCGCCCTTTGCCAAGGTCAATTATATCAAAGACACATGAAGCGGGCATACGAAAAGAAAGTGCGTCCCCGATAGTTCCAAGAAGGGGATTTGGTCCTCAAGAAGATTTTGCCAATTCAAAAAGACATCGGAGGGAAATGGACACCTAATTATGAAGGACCATATGTTATAAAGAAGGCTTTTCCGGAGGAGCTCTCATACTCACCAACATGGATGGAGACGACCTGCCAATGCCTGTCAATGCCGATGCAGTGAAGAAATACTTTGCATAATATAAAAATAAAAAGAAAAAGCTCACTAGGTTGAAAACCTGAAAAGGCGGCCTAGGCAAAAGTTAGAGCAGCAAGATGAGCCGAAAACCTGAAAAGGCGGTTCAGACTGAATTACAAACTCGACTCTGCAACATAAACCCTTTAAGCGAAAGACAAAGAAAGTCAAAACGGGTATTAGGGTCATTGTCAAATTACGCCCGCAGAAGCAAAATCAGAGGACGAACACAAAGTCGTAATAAAGGGTCAAGTTTCTCATTGCTCGCAGAAGATCACTAGAGGATATATCAGCCTTTCCCTTCCTACTTGCCTTCCATTCTTTATATCTTATCACATCTCTGTGTTTAATATTATTTTTATCACTACTGTATATACCTGATGTTTATAAATAAAATTCTCCCTTCTTCCTACATGTGTTCATGGTTAAATTTTATGAATAAACAAGTTTTTGCCTAAAAGAAATTTTTGAAATTGAAAATGACAGAGTGTAAAGTTATGGGGAATGAAATGCATCCTAGCGCCAGACTTCGCTTGGTATAAGCATAACCATCTCCGCTAAATACGCTCGCCAAAGTCAGAGGATGTTTCTATTTCATCCATGAGTTATCTTAAAAAGCCAGTCGCCAGGGAAGATTTACCTGTAAGTCTTTTTATACTAACTCACTTTTTTGTCAAAGGGACACCAAATCCATCATCCAAAAGTAGGTATTCGCCAAAGCTTTCTCTCAGCAAGACCCACTGTTCGTACCTAAGTGGAACGTAGATTGAGGGTCCCTCCCGAAGAACCACAAAAATGGGCTCAGCTCCCTCAACTAGGATATTTCTTTGATCAAGCTTAGAAGAACTTATCCTTCCCTAGTGATTTCACCATTACCAAGCAGCTCAAACTGGGACATCTCCCCAGATTTTTCTTCCAGCTAGGGGGCAGTACCCCTGAAAATCCAAAAAAAAAAAAAAAGAAAAAATACAAACTGGGGCATCTCCCCAGATTCCTCCTCCAGTAAAGGGGCAACCCCCAGAATTCCTTCAACCTTTCCAAAACTGGGGCATCTCCCCAGATTTCTTTTGTTCGTTCAAAGGGCAATTCCCCCAATGACTTTCAGTCATATCAAACTGGGGCATCTCCTCAGGTTTCTTTTGTTCATCCAAGGGGTAGTTCCCCAACAACTTTCAGTCATATCAAACTGGGGCATATCCCCAGATTTCTTTTGTTCATTCACGGGGCAGTTCCCCAACAACTTTCAGTCATATCAAACTGGGGCATCTCCCCAGATTTCTTTTGTTCATTCAAGGGGCAGTTCCCCAACAACCTTCAGTCATGCCAACCGAGAGGCAACACCCTCACCTTTTACTTTTCCAGTCAACCGAGAGGCAACATCCTCACCTTTTACTTTTCCAGTCAACCGAGAGGCAACACCCTCACCCTTTATCTTCTTGTCGCTAATCAAATGGCACCCCTTTATCTTCTAGTTGCCGATCAAATGGCACCCTTTACCTTCCTGTTGCCGATCAAATGGCACCCTTTATCTTCGTGTCGCTGATCAAATGGCACCCCTTTACCTTACAGTCGTCGAACAAATGGCACCTTTATCTTCCAGTCTCCAAACAAATGGCATCCATTTACTTTTCCTGTCAACCGAGAGGCAACACCCTCACCTTTACTTTTCATGTAAACCGAGAGGCAACACCCTCACCTTTTACTTTTCCAGTCAACCGAGAGGCAACACCCTCACCTTTACTTTTCATGTAAACCGAGAGGCAACACCCTTACCTTTTTCTTTTCCTGTCAACTGAGAGGCAACACCCTTACCTTTACTTTTGTTGCTGACTGAGACGCAATACCCATGCCATTTACTTTCCATTCATAGATTTAGAAGTTCCCTACCTAGACAATTTCCAAGCACACCCCAATTCATTCATTTTTCTCCAAAGCTTCGGATACCCATTTCTAGGCTGCTCAAGATACTAGGGCAATCCTTTATCAAAAAAAAAAAGATTCAAGTGTCGATTCTTAGGTTTTCCCCCTCATCTGTTACTCCTAGTTATTAGAGTCAGCATGAGTTTGACAATGGTGTTCACGTCTTTACTCCCTTTCCATTTCAAAAGCAAGAAGAAACTTCATGCTTTTCCTCATGGAAAAGAAGTAAAGAGGGGCATCTGTGAACACCTATTTCGGTCCAGTCAATTTTCACCAAGAATAGGGAATTTTCGTCACCAAGAATAGGGAATCCACAAGTGAAAAGAATTAAAAAAATAAAAATAAAATAAAAATAAAAATAAAAATAAAAGAAATAAAAAAAAAGAAAAGAAAAAAAGAGAAAAAAAAAGAAAGAAAAAAAAGAAAAGAAAAGAAAAGAAAAGAATTTAAAAAAAAGAAAAAAAAAGAATTCTGACTCGGAAATGATCATTTTCGAGTAAGATGACTCGGAATGATCATTTCCGAGTAAGGAGTCTCCGAGTGAGACATGGCCGAGTGGTATGTTGATATATGGTGATGTGAGTGGGAATTACGCTCAAGCGATTGGGAATTTTGCCTAAGCGAGACTGTAGTGAATCAAGAATTTGGCCTCTGGCCTGTTTACGCCCGAGCGGAAGGTGGATTCGCCCAAGCGAGATTGCATTGAATCAAGAATTTGGCCCCTGGCCTATTCTCGCTCAAGCGAGTGGGAACCTTTCCCAAGTGAAAATATTCCAAGTTCTGAGTGAGAAGAAGGCTATTTTCTGAGTGAATATGTCCAAGTTGCTAAGTTCTGAGTGAGAAGAAGGCTGTTTCTGAGTGAAAATGTCCAAGTTTCCAATTTCTGAGTGAAAAGAAGGCCGGTTCCGAGTGAAAATATCCAAGTTCCAAATTCTGAGTGAGGAATAAGACCGACTCTGAGTGAATGAATCTGAATGATTGGATGATGAGTGAAACCATTCTGATTGGAAGATAAGACCGACTCCCAAGGTCAGTTCCGAGTAAATCCTTCAAGCCGTGAAGTTCTAAGTGTCACTTTTGAAGAAATTCCGAGTGAATGTTTCAAGCAGAGATAAGATCCGAGCAAAACACCTCTGATTAAAGTAATTCCGAGTGAATACTTCAAACAGAAACAAGATCTGAGCCAAATACTTCTGATTGAAACAATCCTAAGTCACTCTCTCTTCAGTCAGTACCGAGTGAAGCCTCTTCAGTCAGCACCGAGTGAATCCTCTTCAGTCAGTACCGAGTCACTCTCTCTTCAGTCAGCACCGAGTGAAGTATCTTCAGTCAGTACCGAGTCACTCTTAGTCAGCACCGAGTCACTCACTCGTCAGTCTGTACCGATTGAGCCATTTTTCAGTTAGCACCGAGTGAGTCCTTTCACTCAATTTCCGAGCCATTTTTACCCATTTCTGAGCTACTTTTCACCCATTTCTGAGCTACTTTTCACCCATTCCCGCGCCACTTTTAAAGCATTTCCGAGCCATACTTAAACCATTTCTGAGCCGTCCTTCAACCATTTCCAAGCCATACTTAAACCATTTCCGAGCCATCCTTCAACCATTTTCGAGTCCTGCTCAGTCAGTTCCGAGTCACTTTTCACTCGGTTCCGATTGAATGTGTCAACCAGAATTGTTTGCTCGTCCAGCCCTTCATAACCACAATACTGACCCTCCTCACAGCAACTACACCGACCAACAAAGCAACACCGAGCAAAGCTTTCACTCATTTTTTGTAGAAACAGCACCTTTTCTACTCGGTCTTGTGTACAAAAGGCACATTTTCCACTCGGTCTTGTGCATAAAAGGCACCTTTTCCACTCGGATTCTGGAGAGAAGGTGAAATTCGACCCATATTTCCACCGAATGCCCTTGCTGACTTGGATTTCCACTATCCAAGTGGATCCTTGATTTGTGGGGGGCGGCTGACAAAGTGAAAAAGGAGAAACCCACTAGCCGACGTCCCCTATAGTTGTTTAGGTGCAAGCTGTTCCCACCAACTCCATCCAGGTTGTATCCAACGCTGATCTAGTAGGGCGGCTGACTTCAGGGCAAAAGGAGAAGCCCCACTTGCCTCTGATGGAAAACGTCCAAGACCTCTTTAAATAGAGAGGATCCTGAAGCCTTCAAAAAAGGAGAAAAAAAAAGGGAAGAAACTATTATTTTGGAGAAGATCTTGAAGCTTTCAAACGCAGCTTTAAAACCCACACAATAACTTCCCTCTCTTTCCCTCCAACACCGTCCTTCTCCCTTCTATCCACTCTCTTCTCCACCAATACCGTCTCCTTCTCCAACAAACATCATCCCCTACTCCTCCTTCTCCTCACCCACACCGTACAGCCCCCTAAGACCACACCGTCCCAACCTCCTTCCTTGAAGCCCAGTACCATCCTCCTCTCCACCTCACCATACAGTCCTTCCCTCACTCCTCTAAACCGTCCTTCCTTCTCCTCTCTTCTTCTCTTCCACACCGTCCTCTTTCACCTCTCCACTCATCTCCTACAAAACCACAGGGTCCTCACGCTCCTTCACCAACACCGTCCCTCACTCTCCCTTCAAACCAACAGTTCTCCTTCCTCCACCTCTCCATACAGCCCCTGAAATACACCTCTCAACACCGTCCCTCACTCCTCACAGCCCCCTCCAAAACCGTCTTTCTCCCTTCCATCCACTCTCTTCCTACCTCTCAATATTGTCTCCCTCTCCAGCAGCCCCTCTCCTCTAAAAACGCACCGTACACCCCCTCAAACACATCATCCTCTCCTTAAAACCCATACCAACAACCCCCTCAAATCCTCACCACACCGTACACCCCCTCAAACACACCGTCCAGCTTCTTTCTCAATTCACCGGTCTCACTTTGCCCCCTCAGTTTTTTTAGTACTTGTATTTGTTTATTTTCTGTTGAATTAATTGCTGTTTGGTGACTTTGTTTCCTTTTCAATTATCAATTAATTTCTATTAATTGATAAATATTAATAAAAATGAGTGCTTCACACATTCTATTTGGACTAGCATAAAATTTGTAATTATTATTATTATTATTATTATTGCAATTTTTATTACTTTTTTTAAAAAAAAAGGTTGGAGCGAGTTTAATTTGGACGAGACGTCCTGTTAATCTCATTTTTTATATTAATATCTTTTTCTTAAAAAAGGTGGAGCGAGTTTAATTTGGACGAGACGTCCTATTAATCTCATGTAAAAATTCCATGTTTATTTTTGTATATTTTGTCATTTCGTGTACTTTCTTTTCATGAAGAAGTTAAAATAATTTCTGGGTTAATTATAATGCGCGCTATCATATTGAGGTAACCATTTTTATAACGGACAGTTGTGAGGTGCTAATACCTTCCTCACCTGTAATTAGACTCCCGAACATGGAATCTCATTTTTTGACCAATGCTTTAATAAAAGGTTTTCCCAGTATTTTATCCTAAAAATATTGGTGGCGACTCCCTCTTTTTTTTTCTTTTCGAACCAAAAATCATTTTTGAGGGTCGGCCGTGCCGCCGCGATCCCGGTCACGACATCAATTCACATTTAATATCTCCTATCTGTGATCAACACACGGCATAGGTCCATCATCAAATCAATTCATATTCAATATATCTTATCCATGATCACACATAGTATAAATTCATCATCAAGTCAAGTCATACTCAATATATCAATATCAGATGCATAATATCAATGTATTCGTCATTAGAAGGAAATAGTGTAAGGAACTATGTCGAACTTACACAAACAACCATATTGATCACATTGAGGAATTTATTCATATATATTCAATCCTCATGAATTAACCATAATCAACATTGAGCAACTATGCTCCCTTTATGCATCACATAACCTCAATGAGAATGATCATACCTCCATAAACAATAATTATAACTCATGAATAAAACTTTACAAGAATCCTCAATGAGCTATTTTCTTAATCCAATACTAATGGTTCACAAGAAACCACCATTGGGAAAACAATGCCTTGATAGTCAATCCACAACTCTTAGACAACTAGTCATTCATAATCCATATAGGGCAATTAACACTTTAACATATCATCATCCTCTAGATAACTACCACTCTTTAGTCCATACGAACAACCATGTTCCAACAATGAGCATCCTGCTCCAAAGATCACCATAAAAGTCTCACTATTGAGCAATTATGCTCCAATCATCCATAATACCAATTAATCATAGAGCAACCATGCTCTGATGTTAATTAATAAATCTAATTCAGAGCAAAATACGCTCTGATACCACGTTGTAACACCCCGATTTTCCAGACTTGAATCCCGATGTAATCTAAATAATTAACCAATAAAAATACGAATAAATTTTTCACGTTTGAAATAATTAACCAATAACACCACCACGACTACATCAAGACTCAAACCACAGAAAACCAAAGGGTGAGATTTGATAATCTATAACTAGATCGGTAAATAGTTTGCCCATAACGGTATACAGAAATAACAAAGTTTACAGTGGAAGAAGAATGTGTATACCAGGCATACGCCTAGTCCCATATATGAGGATATGAGAAAAGGCTTGGCAAAGCATACGAAGGCATATTATAAGCCTAATAGGCAACCATTGTAACATCCCAAATTTTATAAAAATGAATAATTAAGAAGAATGAATAATAAATAATTGTATATGAGTGGATTTGTGTCCCAAAAATATTAGAATAATGACATTGGGATTTATTATGGATATTTATAATTTATTGAGTTTAAGTGAGATAAAATTTTACCCGATTAGGATATGGGTGTCGGACCAAGTATTTCCGATTGAGATGCCATTGGTCAGGGCTATTAAGAATATTATTGGGAATCCGAATCTATATTCAGAATAATTTTTGGAATTAGTATTGAGCCCAAACTGAGAGCCTGTTTATTATAAAATGGAGAAATTATTAATGAGGGCTAAACTTAAAAATAAAAAAAAACCCTTCTCCTCCCTTCTTTTTTTCGTTGGCCTCTCTCCCCCTCTTCCATTCACTTTTCTTTTCTTCCTCTCCCTCCATTCTTCTTCTCCAAAAACCGTTCTCTCTCTCTCTCCCTCTATAAATTATTTTTCATCCAAAGGCTTGGGAACTAATGGATTCATGAGGCAAGGAAGGCACTTGGAGCAAAGCTTGGTTTATTTCTTCTCCTTTTCATCTCATTTTCGTTTTGGGGTTTAAGCTTGGAGAATGAGGTAAGATCTTGAACACCCATGGCTCTTGTTTATGGTTTTGGGTCTATTTATGTATTGTGATGGAAGATTGGGTGTTGTTTTGGTGAAAAATGGCTTGAGGAACCAAACCCTAGGTGGGATAACCATTGGGGATTGTTATTGTTGTTGATAATGAATGGGATATATTGTTGTTAGCCTAAGAATGTTGGAAATCATGCATATGAATGGTTGGAATTGATGATTGTGGGTTATTGATGAAAACCCTAGGTTTAGGAATTTGGGGCTTTTGGCCAATTGATAGGTATTAATGATTTATGCTTTAGAATGAGTCTTGGAAAGATTGGGATTGATTATTTGTGGTGATGGTTGAGTTTTGATGAAAACTCTTGTCCTAAGAATTTGGGGGAATATATGTATTGTGGTTAGGAAGGTTGACTTGAATGTGGGTAGAAAATACCCAATGTAGGTGTTAATATGAGTATGAAATGATGAATATGAACGCCAAAGCCATGGTGAATGTAAGGGGTTAGTGAAATGAGCACGTGTCTTAAGGAGGTCTTAGACCATTGGGTATGCCATATGAAATTGTTGATGGATAATGGTTTGATTGGAGCTAAGAGGCTCATGATGAACTTGAATGGAAATGGATAGTTTGAGTAATAAGGAACACATTATGAATGATGAGAGTGATATTGTTGTTGTTGGGTATAGTTGGCCCTTTAAGATCTAGAGAATCTTGGTTTTGGGAAAGGAATTCCTGAAGCCTAACACATGCTTGTTGATGATTATTGTATGGCTTGATACCCATGCTTGCCTTGCCATATTTATAGTGAAATGATATGAATGGCAAATTGTTGGCTATTGATGATAATGTATGTGTATATATGATGATGAATAACCCATGAGGGGTTGAAATATGTACATGTTAATGAACCATCCTTGAGGGGATGAAGTATATGTTTTGTGAATTGAGAATTTATGTGGATGATTGGCATTGAATGTGATAGCCATTGTGATGGTATTGGTGATAAGTTTGAGGTTTATGCATAATTGAGGAACTCATAGAGTCAAATAGAGTTTTATGTGATTTTGATGGCTTGGGTTAGTCCCAATAGCTTCTATGTGTAGTTTATGACTTGTAGAAATTGGAATGGGCCAATTCCATTGAGAATTGACCCTTGAGGTGCCCAAAAACATTTTAAATCAGGTAAAACACAATTATGTGCATAAGTCTCTCAATTTTGAAAATTTTTGAGTAAGGCCGGTGGCCACACGTCACAAATAATATATTTTAGTTTGTGACAAATTTTGATGGTCATTGGATTTGAATTGAATGAGATTGGGTGATTGGAAGTTGAAATTTTGGTGTTGTTCTGCATAAAAACAGCGGCAGGGCTGTCTTGAATTGATTCAAGACCCTTTGAATCGATTCAAGAGGTGCTGTTTTCATTGTTTTGGGCTCCAGGGGTGTTTGAATCGATTCATACGAGTTTGAATCGATTCAAGGCCCTCTGTTTGTCAAAATTTGAGATTTTGGGACGCTTGAATCAATTCATACGAGCCTGAATCGATTCAGAGCCCTGTTATGGCCATTGTTGTGCTGTTTTTCCAACTGGTCTGTTTTCTTTGCTGTTTTTGGCCTATTTGGGCATATTAATGACATTTTTGGCCTCCGAGTTCTTCATGAAAGTTGTAGATAATTATGTTATGGAGGTGGGAGAATTGGTCTCACATTAATTGGAGTTTTCTAACTCTCATTAGACATAAAACACCGGACCTACTAGTCATAAAATTCAAATTTAAGAGGGTTTTGAACCCAACTTTTTATGGTGGCCAAATTGGGACTAATAGGTGATATTTGTGACATGTCCCACTATTTTTAAGACTAAAAATAAGATTTCCTCATGCCTTTGTGCTGAAATTTATCATGAGCTCATTGTTGCCCAAAACCCCTTCTATTATGTAACAACAAGCGATTTCATTAGAGGTCTATGTGTGGTGTGTCTTAGTGGTGATTGAGGAATGGCTTAAGGCCTTGGAGAGGTACGTGTATGCCTATACTATGTTATGAATACATGTGTGCCTCACCACTATTGATGTATTATGAATCATAATAAAAAGTAAATGATGTGGTTATATGACACACCTTGTGTGATAATAAAACCAATGAGGGGAAAATTGAATGGCCACGAGTGTATAAATCAATGGATTTGAAATGGTGGCAATGATGATTGCTAAACATATACTTTTGAAATACCTTGTTGTTTTCCATGCGTGGATGAATGCCATGATGCTTGATATGATTTTAATTACCATGCGTGGTTTGATGTGGTTATGAATATTGTGCCTTGAGGGGCCTTATGATTTATTATGTGCCAATGATAATAAGATTAAATATACGATTTATCCCTAATTGAGAGGGTGAAATATCCTTGCGAGGTTGTTGGGCACATGCATTATTGCATTGTTGCATTCATGGCATAACATGGCATTGATATGCATTATCATTGAATGAATCACCTTGCGGGGTGCCACGAAGTGTAAATCCCTGAGTGAAGAGGACGTTGTCCTATTGTTGTCGATTTATTGTTGAATATCACCTTGCGGGGTGCCACGAAGGGCGTATCCCTGAGTGAAGAGGACGTTGTCCTATTGTTATTGAATAATGTTGAAATATATCACCTTGCGGGGTGCCACGATGGGTATATCCCAGAGTGAAGAGGACGTTGTCCTATTATTGTTGAATATATCACCTTGCGGGGTGCCACGATGGGTAAATCCTAGAGTAAAGATGATGTTGATCATATTGTTGTTGAATAAATCACCTTGCGGGGTGCCACGAGGGGTGTATTCCCGAGTGAGGATGGTATTGTGATAATTATTGTGAAGAGAATCACCTTGCGGGGTGCCACGAAGGGTATATCCTGGAGTGAAGAGGACGTTGTCCTATTGTGTTGAATGAATCACCTTACGGGGTGCCACGAAGGGTGTATCCCTGAGTGATGATGATTTAAATAATTGTGATTATTATTGAATTTGGTAATCGAATCCGTTTCATATGTATTGAACAGTTGACATATGCATTATCATTAAGACCATGGCATTTGAAACGGGATGACCACGAGTGTTGAGAAACCCCTTGCGAGGAGGTATTTGAGTGGAACCCTAATGGAATAATGACGATAAAGATTATGAATGCCCTTGTTGATAAGCGGCAAAGAGATTATGTATGTGATTGTGTATATGTTGTGCTTATTTATGATATGAATTGCGATTCATGAGGCTTGTATGCCTATTATAATAATGAGATGATATATGAATGATGATTTGATGATTTGACAGCAAAGCACACATGACGTTTGTATGCATATACACATGATCACAATATATATATATTATTCATCATTTTGAATGTATAACTCACTCTCCCATGTGGTCTCCTTTTTAGCATTGTGATGCAGGTTGCCATGGGATGAGTTCAGATTTTAGTCAAAGCTTTGATGAAGGTAAATAGTGGTAGAGGAAGTGCCTTGGCCGGCATCATTTATGGATCCTTGTATAATGAATAAATTGTTTAAGAGAATGTAGATGATATAGAGATTTTGAATATGTATAAAATAATCTTTTGAATTCGTGGATGGTGAATACATATGTACAATGTAAGAAATGATTTGATGTATATTAGAAAGATTGAAATTGAATGATGTTCATTGATGATTGTGATAGTCGGGAGAAGATTCCCGAATGTATATGTATATATATACATAATTATATCTTAGGCATTGCATGCTTATGTAATTATGTAAAATGATGATGGTTGTCTATTAGGTTTATGATATGCCATTGCATGCTTTGCCGAGCCTTTTCTCATATCGTCATATATGGGACTAGGTGTGTGCCCGGTATACATATTCTTCCACTGTAAACTCTGTTATTTTTGTATACCATTATGGGCATTTAGTTATCGATCCAGTTATAGGTTATTTAATCTCACTCTTTGGTTTTCTGTGATTTAGGTCTTGATGTGATCATGGTGGTGTCTTGGAAATATTTTTAAACGCGAAAAATTTTTACCCACATTTTATTAATCATTATGTTGATCACATCGGGATTCGAGTCCAGAAAACCGGGGTGTTACAACCATCATCTTTTCACATAATTTCATGAACATACAATGCCTAAAATATATGCATATACATATCTATATGGTCATACACCATACATCTCCAATATTCATATTCCTAATTAACCATATTCAAATTCATCCTCAAAGTCATATATCAGCAACACCTATGCAATCCCAAAATGATTATATAATCTACATCTTTATATTCATCAATAGGTGTGAATTCCAATACTCCAATTATCAATATTTAACCACTTATGATACACATCTCATCCATAATACAATAATTTACAACTGCTGTCAGCCAAGGCATTCCATTACCACTATTTTACCTTCACAAAAGCTTTTCTTCAAAATATTCTCATCCCATGACATCCCTGCATTAATACTAAAAAGTAAACCACATGGGAGAGTGAGTTATACATTTAAAATGACGATATGAATACAATTGAAATTATGTGTATATGCATATCAACATCATGTATGCTTTGCTAAACACACCAATGATCATCATGAATTACAAATTCAACAACTTATACATATCTCATAGTTATTAATCAAGTCATAGAAAAGCAGGCATATACACATCTACCACAATGCCACAATGGGCCAACGTCATCAATATCGACCATTCAGGTTTTTTTTGAAAGCCACTATGGGCTATCATCATTATTATCAATCATAATTAATTATGTCCTACATTATAATGGGCCATAACACACATATCATCATATTCGATATCTTTTTGTTGTACTCATACATTTATAAATTTTTATGTAGTCTTTTAGGTATATCAATTACCCATTTCGTCAACACCATACCACAATCTCAATCATCATCAATCATCCTCATATTCTAGCATATCTCCATGCTATATGCAAATGCTCTTATGGCTAATGCATATGCATAATGGAATAGACAACAAATGCGGATCCAACTGTGGGAATAAACACCAAATTATGGGTCAAGCATAGGTGTGCTACTATGCCCCTACTGCAGTAGAAAAAATGTGTACACATATACCTCAATTCATGCATGCTCAACAACATACTTTTACTGGTACCAAACCACTCTCACCCATCTATAGCACTGGTCACCCCGTGACTTGCGGATCAACAACATGGCCTCACTTGCCACAAGTGCTACGGGCCCCTCCTAAACACACATCGAGAGAGCGATGTCCCATCAGACACCGAGGTAACTTGCTCATTATAGAGCTGCCCGCCTCCTGGGCCCGCCACATAGGGTGCCTCATCACCAAACTACGGACAGCTTCGTAATTCTCAGAATTACTAGGGAAATACAACAATATACCCGTGCACTAGGTCGCCCTCCCACTGGGCCCGCCTAGTAGAACCCCTAACATTCCACATAGACAGCGTACGATATGCCATGGATGCAATGCAATGCAAAACAAATGCATTTTTCATACTGTGCATCCTAAATGCCACTCTTCAATCATCACCATCATAATCACCAACCCCACCATACACACCTTAGTGGATTTTATCATTGTTGGTTTTAGCCATTGTTTTTCACATTTTATATATGGCATTTTCATCTCAATATATCATATATTATACATGCAAGTCAACACTTGCAATCAACCACAATGGCATCACAAACATCGCAAATCATCATTAACATTCATTAATCTTTCATCAATACCACCACATAATCATTTAGTGGATTTTCATATCATTTATCATTACCATTGTTTGGTTTATATATTGGTGTGGCATTTATAACATTTCATTAATACAATTCAAACCACACATGCAAGATCACATTTGTATCACACATAATGGTATACGACAATTCATTAATAATAACGATCATCTTTTACTCAAGGAAATGATCCACAACATCATTCATCATTATACTTTACAGTTATCATCTCCGATTCATCGGTTTATAACGAATACTACGTAATTTAACTATTTTCTTATTGGTTTCATAATCACTCTAGGGTATATCTCATAACCCCATTACTGAAGTCTTGTTATCATTCTTTCATTTCCCATTCTTGGGATGAGTATATCATGGTTAAATCATCCCAAGTGCATCCATCAATTCCAATCACCACCATGTTATATCATCATTATATATCCCTTGTACATTCCCTCAATCATCTCATAACACAAAGGAAAGGGTCCAACATAAGCCCAAAACAAAGAAAATGAAATAAAATTCCATTCTGGGCAACTCGCTCAAGCGAGACCCATACTCGCTTGAGCGAGATTGAGATGGGTCGCTTGAGCGCCCCTAATTTCCTTTAAACAAATGAGTTTTTAAGTGTCAGGCCCCGATCTCGCTTGAGCGGGCCACTCTTACTTGGGCGAGATTCCTCCAGTGTCGTTTCTACGCTCGCTCGCCCGAGCGAGGCTTCTCTCACCTACATGCTCGCTCGGGCGAAAAACATCCAGTATCCAATTCCCCACTCGCTTGCTTGAGCGAGACCCAATATGCCACATTACTCGCTTAAGCGAGATCAGTCCAGAACTGTTTTCCCATCACCCTCGCTCAAGCGTGGCCACGCCTACTTGAGTGAGATTCGTCTAGTAGCTCACCCTTCTATTTTGTACGTGTCTCGCTTGAGCGAGATTCTCTTCTCACCTGAGCGAAATTGGGCCAGAGGCCACTCCCTTAATATAGAGGACTCTCGCTTGAGCGAGAATCCATCTCGCTTGAGCGAGATCATTATCACACGTCCAAAACTCAAGTTTTTCATTCCATAACATATATCCATGTCCATCCTATATAAAATTTGTCTAATTCAATATCACACACCTAATAAATCACAGCCTTAGACCTAATTCAACAAGCCATACATGTCTTTGTGCATAATCATCATAAACATATTTCCACACTCTAGGAAGTTCATCCATTTGTAAGTCTATGTCATCAATTTATTCATGTCCAACAAAAGGGACAACTAATCATTCATCATCATTACACATATATATATTTCTATAACATTCATCAAAGGCCAAGCCATCATTCATCACATCATCAATTCAATATTTAACACATTCATGGCAAGGCAATGCATGAGTTCATACATATACATAATTAACAATTATTCACTCATGCAATTTGAAATGTAAATTCCTCTCCTACCTCAAGAGAAGAACCGCAATCCAAACGCTTTGATTATTCTGCATCATCGTTCGGAACACAATTCTATCAATAAACACATATTTGTACCTGAAATTAATAAGCCATCATAAGGCATCATTTTCTTAAAACTCATTATCAAGTCCTAGACTTGACTAAACCCCAATTCACACACTTATATTAGGCTTCGGGAATTCCTTTCCCAAAACCAAGATTCTCTAGGTTTCAAAAAGGCTAACCATGTCTAATAACAACAAGATCATATCTCTTATCCACAATGCATCCAATCCTCATTACAATTCTTTCAAATCCATTATAAGCCTCTAGACTCCATCTAAGACCATCACCAATCAACAAACTCTCGAGATATTCATCATGATCTAATAACTCATCTACTCAAGTATCCCTTACCAATGGTTTTTAACTATTATTATCATAATAACCACATCTCATATTCACTCTCAACCCAACACCTTAAATCATCATTCCTACATGCATGCATATATCATCAACCTCATTAATCAATCTCAATGATTCTAAAAATTCACCCCATTCACATAAATCATCCTAGAGTATTCAAAATCATCAAATTAGCTAAAAACCCCAAAATCACCACACTTAGGGTTTTTCATCAAAATCAACCAATCAATAATTTCAACCCATTTCTTAAATCCATATGAATATCATAATCCTCATTCTCATATACTCACAAAACCATAATCAAAATCATTTCTTAAACCACCAAGCCTAGGGTTTGCATCATTTTCCTCAATAATCCAAGTTTCTAACATTATTATTTCAAACCCAACAACCCAAAACCACAAATGAAATAATGAAGAGGTAAGAAACCTTCACCTTAAATCCAAGCTCTATCAAAACAAAAATGAGGGTGGAGAAGAGGGAAGATGATCCAACCAAGCTCCCAAGCTCCATAAATGCTTCATATTTCCAAGCTTAAGTTTTAATTTTTGGAAGGAATAGAGGTGGAGAAGATGGGTTCGATTGGTGGAGAAGAAGAAGAAAAGTGAAGATGGGAGGAGAAAGAAAGAAGCCCACGGTGGTATAGAGAAAGAAAGGGAAATTATAAAGAAAATTGGGCATTACACTTTGAGTAAAAGAGTATTTCATCATGCTTTTACCATTGGTCCATAAATCTTATTACCCAATGGATAAAAGAGCCAATTAAGAGAGAAAAATACACACGGCTGAGTGAGGAGAAGAAAAGGAAATTTTCATTTTCTTTTTAATTCCATTTGGTTTGTATTTTTACCGTTTAATGACATGTGTCAAGTCTAATTAATTATTTCCTTAACACTAAAAATTATTTCAACTATACCACCATAACCACAATAAGTTTCCAAACATTCTAGACTCATTAAATATCTAATTTGACCAAGTGGGTCCCATATCATCCGTTAAATCACTTGGTTTCGGTAATTCTCAATTTACCAATAATTCACCTCTAGTGTCTAATAAAATCTCCCATAATGATTTAACCATAAATAATTAATTACCATTATTCTATAAATTGTTTTCTTTAAAATTTAGGGTGTTACAACACTCAAAAATTTCCAAAAATGAGCGACTTATGTACAAAAACGCGTTTAGCCCATTTTAAGGCATTTTTGTGCAACACAAGGGTTAATTCTTAATGGAATTGGCCCATTCTAGTTTCTACAGGTTCTAAATCATGCATGAACATTATAATCATAATTTTATACTTATCAATTCATCCATCCATGGATTTTCATCAACAATAGCATTAATGCCATTAAAACAGTTAACAAATTCAATGTCAAGCATCATCATATATTACATTGATGATACAAAATGATCACAAGCTCATTTCAAATGATCCTAATGTTTCAATTACCATTTAGGATATCAAATCATCCATATCCAATCATCATTATGCTCGCAAGGCATTAACTATAGTATGACTATACGAAAGAATACCATATACAAACACTTCTAAAAAGGATGTACAAAAGCTATCAATTCAAAAACCATGCCAGCCAAGGCATCTTTATCGATTCTTCCTTCACACTATACCTCGTCTCTTGAAGAGCCTTTCTCCATACAACACAAAAGCTAAAAAGAAGACAACATGGAGAGTAAGCATACTTTCTCAATAATGAACAATCAATCAAATTGTGATAACATAAATATATAAATGCAATTCAACATATCCTTCTCAATGGAGTTCAATCAAATAATAATGTCATACATCAAATTATTTTCCATTGAATATAGATATTCATACATAACAATCCATCAACAAGGACATTACCAAGTAGAGTCAAGTCTCCAAATCATAGTATCATCACACTTATTGTCAAAAGCCATAAACAACGTAAAGGGGTTACACCAACAATGATACATAATTAGTTAGTGACTAAAAGTGGGTTTTATCACTCAATTAACACTCTTAATAAGGTATTATCTTTCTTAATCTCCTCCAACACAAATGCCATGTCCCTATGGCTAATGCATATGTCATATCACTAAATGCATATACAATGGATCTGATTTGAAACATTTACTCATAGCTCATACGCATATGATTCATCAAATATTTACAACCATGCATAGTTGCTTAAGCATTTGTCCCCTGCAAGGGTGCTTTTCACAAGATCCCGCAAGACCTCTATTATCTCAATACTTAAGTGATCGCAACCACTTATAATCAATCAATTATATGTCCCTAAGCAAGGGTCCATTTCTCATAAGATCCCGCAAGACCTTTACCATCTCAATGTACCAAGTGATTGCAACCACTTATAATCATCCTCATATTGGTTTCCCCTATGCAAGGGTACTCCCTTTCATAGTCCCGCAAGACCTTTATCATCGTGATCGTAACCACATATAAAATGTCATGTTATGCATGTTATGAATGCAATAATGCACATGCTAGCCTTGGCTTCACAAGGATTCCTCACCCATTCACTTAAGGGTATAATTTGCACTTAACATTATAGTTAGTGGCACACAATCATACATAACATTCTCCAAGGCATACCACTCATAGTGTTCAAGATTATGCTAGCCAAGGATTTTTATCAATGTCAATCCACACATGAAAATCAAAGAGCATATCAACAAATACACTTCAAATTCATATCCTCATCAAATGTGCCAAACCAATATCCAATCATCCGTATAAGTTAATCTCAATTTATATCACACACAAGAGGTAGTATATCCACTCAAGGAAAAACATGCAAATATGCATCAATATAAACATTATCATCATACAACTGATTATGCATTTAGAAAATATACTCCTCCCTTACCTCAAGAGAAGTATTCCTTCGGGTTAAATGATCTCGCTTCACAAGAATTATCAAATCCTATATTAAATACATATAGGACCACATCAATCATTCATTCAACATCATTTTCAAGTTTTTTGCAGATCACTAATGCATATATATGAGTCCCATCATATTGTAACTTGCAATAGGTTTTCACTTTCTTATTTTCTTAGGTTTTGGGAATTCTTCCCCTTTAACCAAGATTCATTATACTTAAAGGGCAACAACACAATGATTAAGTTACCCATATATACCAATTTCACACCCAACTCCCTTAGTGGGTTTTCTCATTAACGGCTTCCAACCACCATCATTAACCATCACCTATGACTATCTTTCTTCATTAATAATATTCCCCAACATCATTAAATGAATATCCTACTCACATTCTATATTTTCCCCAAAATCAAGGGTTAGGGTCTTACCAAAAACCCAAAAACCATCATAAACACATATGATTTTCTACCATTTACCATGGTAATTTTGTGTACCCCTATCAATGCTCACAAAATGTCACATTTATTTCACCCCACCTTAGGGTTTACATATTTAATAGTTCCCATAACAAGAACCCATAACCTAAGGCATAAACTCAACATAAATGATGAGGAACTTACCTCAACCCAATAAACACAATGGGTTTCAAAGAGAAGGGGAGTAGGTGATGAAAATGCAAGAGAAGGGAGGAGAACGTCAAACCATCATGTCTCCTTATGGGTCAATGGTGAAAATGAAATTGGAAGGGGAAGTACACAACCTTTTCTAGGTTTTAGAGAATGGAAAAGATGAAGAAGATGAGTGGGAAATAGGGAGAAAAGAGAGTAAAGTGTATTTACCCAAAGAAGAGGAAATATGTCGTGAAAAATGAGAGTGAAAGGTGGGGTTTTTAGTTTAAATTTATCCCATCATTAAAACTTCTTTGTTTTATAATAAACAAGATCTCAGTTTAGGCTTAATACTTCATTTAAAAATTATTTCAAATATATATTTAGATTCGCAATAATATTCTTAACAGCCTTGACTAGTGGCATCTCAATCGGAGATACTTGGTCTGACACCCATATTTTAACCAGGTATTAATTCTAGCTCTTTAAGCTTAGTAAATTATGAAAAATCATAATAAATTCCAATTACATCATTTCTAAACTTTTGGAACATTAATCTTTTTATATTTAATTATTTGTCATTTATTTCTCTCAATCAGATATTTATATAAAAGTTGGGAGGTTACAGTAATAGCCAACACAACTAATTAATCACATACACAACAATAAAATATTAATAAAAATTAAAGTATCTTAATTTTAATAACAAGAAAGTTTCTTAATTTTAACAATAGTTCCCGAACCTGCCCTTGGAAAGGTAAGGATCAAAAGTACTTTAACCTTTCCGAACACGTGGTTCACCCCAGGATACCTGAGAATATACCCCCTATACCCGAGGTGTCGTATTTTCCTGATACTAGACAGAAGGATGAAAACTCAACTTTCAAACCGTAGCTCCGATCGACGATCTGTCTTTTAGTTGGACTCTACGCGATGATCAGAGCTCGAATTTGCCAATATGCAAGAGATCACACGGAAGGAGAGAGTGGTGGCATGATGGCTGCCCACAGTGGTGGAGGGTGGTTCGCGATGACTAGAATTAAAACTAATCAGTAAAAATGGAAGGAAACGAAGATCGGAGGTCATTGGAAGGAAGAATGGTGGAAACAGAGGTCGTGGGTGGTGTTGGGGTCACGATTTTGGAGGCTGGTCTAGTGGTGGACATGGTGGTTTATGGTGGTTTTGGGTGGTGGGAGTGGTGGATGAAGAAGAAGGGTGGAAGTTCGCGGTGGTCAAAGGTGGTTTCGGTGAAGAACGGAGGTGGTTTGGGAGGTAGTTGTGGGCACCAATAGAGGATAGGGAAAGAGAAAGGGGTTGTGTGAGGGGGGAGAAAGGGTGTTGCAGTTTTGAAGAGGGGGTGATGTCCTATTTATAGGAAAATTCAGCCGTCAGGTCTAGATTTAATCGGTACCAGATGGAACCCTAGTTACGGTTTTTAATATTTAACTTTAAGAGAAAAAGTGACTTTTAGCGATGGTCGGAATCTGAAAACGTGCCTAACATGAAAGTTTTAGATCTCATTTTTCTCTTTGAAACAATATATGGAATGCGAAAATCTGACATCCGGAGCAAGAGTTATGTCCGAAACAAGGAAAAGTGCTTTTTGGGGCTTCGAAATTATTTTAACTTGGAAAGATGGGTTCGCCGTGAAAAATCCTTTGAGAATCAGCTCTTGGGCTCTGCATAAAAGTTGTAGGGGGTTTTGATATAAAGTTATGAAAAAAGAACAAAGTGATTATGACATCATATGGAGGAGATATCTGCGTTTTACCGTAGCTGGGCTATTGAATTACAAAAATGAATTTTCCCAGAGAAACTTAGCTTTTCGGGGACGATCGGGCAGGAACTAGCTTTCGAGTTCTTCAAGAGAATTGTAGAGGGGTTTGATATAAGAATAAACAAAATTACAATGAACTAATTCTAAGCTCGTATGAGAAAGTGATGATTTTTCTCATAAATTAATGATATTTAACGGGATTAAATAACGAGTTTTCGGAGTATAAATTCTTGGTTCTTCAAGTTAGTGATGATAAGTTATGAATTAGAGTTTGAGACCAAAAATAGAGATTGTTAGGTTTTTCATAACGAGAAAACCAAGACAAGAATTCGTTGATTCTGATATCGTATAAGAAAGTTAGGATTAAAACACTAAAAGTATTTGAGCCGAACTCAGGGGTCCTGATTTAACTAAATAGTTTTTCCAAGAAACAAAGTTGATGGGGTCCAAATTAGAGTTTGTACTCTTTAGGAGAAGTGTTTGAATTATCGAAATGGTTCATTAGGGACTGCCCGTGCTAGGATCGGACATCCCGAAGTGTATAAACAAATAACTGAGGGCTCCTTTTCGATATAAAACAGGTGAGCGGGAACTGACCCAATTCTTCCTCATTTTACGTGAACAATGGTACTAATCTAACTAGTTTATTACCTATGTACTAAATTTAGGATCGGATAGTCAAATCTTGATTGCCCACGGAGTCCCTTATTTACTCTTCTAAATATTATAATATTATTTATTGTTAAGTATAACTTTGTATTATTATCATACACGCTTACTATCCCTTTTTATCGGGTTTTCTCAACTCGATTACACTATTTTTCTTATAAAAAGGTCTCTGCCCTGATTATCACTTACAGAACTCTCATGATTAAAAACTTAAAAGGTTGAGACTACTCACCGAAAATAGGGATGTTATAATTACTACTAAGCTCTTAGCACTAAAGTTTAGCTCTAAGGGGTGTTTTAACACGACATTCCATCTTAGTTGCTTAAGTGAGTCAAACATTTTACATATTTTACTTGTTTACCTTATTAAACATAAGCAACTATTATCTCTAGCGGTGTACCCCCCCCCTCAAGTTATTTTAATGGATCCCATGTGATCCCCACATGTTTTTTATATTTTAATTATCAATCCTTTCTTAAGTGATAAACAAATATTATATTAGTTATATATAATATCTGTAAATATTATTTTAAAAATAAAAAGCTAACGATATTATTCCAATTTACAAATGAATTGGGTGTTAAATTGATTTAAACAGTAACATTAATTTTAAAAAAATGGTAACATTGTTTTTTAAAAATGGTAACATTATTTTTTTAAAAATGGTAACATTATTTTTTAGAAGGGTAACATTAATTTTTTAACTAAATGAATTGTTCAAATCATTTTTTTTTAATTTAACCAAAGGTAAAATATCATTGTATTAAAATAAATTATGAAGGTCATTTGTGTATCTTTAAATAGGACCTACATTTAGAAGCTTAAAGAGTTGCTTAGTCAAACAACTCTACAAAATACTCATCTTTAGATGAAATGTCTATATCTATGAAGATTCCATAAACAACTCTCTATATTGGTCAAACAACTATTACTAAAGATACTATAAGAATCTTGAATTTAAAATAATATAAAATGTTATAAAAAATACCACTATAATAATCTCTCTAAATATTTATGCTACATTTTTAAAAAAAAAAGTTTGTATAAACATAGTTATTTTAGTTTTAGTTCTTACACACAAAAATATTGGTTTTAATATTTATAAAGTACAAATATTTTGAAAATAGTTTTTATTATATTGATAAGGCATTAGGAATTTAAATGTGTTACTTTTATAAATATATATTTAGGAATTAAAAATATTTTTTATTTAATCATATATATATATTATATTGAAGACAATCCCGAACGAGGTACGAACATTCATACTGTGGTAAAACTAGCTCTGCCTTGCGGTAATAATTTTTTAAAACTTAAAATAAAAATATATTTAAGCCTTTTTGTCTAAAATATTTAGGCCTTATAAAATTGAGGCTTTTTTTATTAATGGTGCACCTGGGATAAATATTTATACATCTTGGGTTGTTTTGAAAATTTTTTCATGTCTCGGGTAGTTTTATGTGTCGTACATGACATGGACGACTTGGGTGTCGTATCCTTGAAGGACGACACACGTAGAAAGTGGCACGTGTATGTGTTGCCTAACAAAAAGACGACACATGTATGGTGTACTAGGCTCAGACAACATAAGTGTGGTGGTTCACACAGCCTAGGCACCACATGAATAGGTGGTGCACGTAACCTAGGCACCAAATGAATGGGTGGTGCACTCACCGTAGGCACCACACATGCAATAAAACTTTGCTTCATAAATTATATAGGACCTCATATTATTATAAATACATAGTGTTTGAGTGAATTTTAAAAAATAGTTAGGCGAGTTTGAAGAATTGGTTATAGGGTTTCTAATATTTCTAGTATGACTTACATGTTTGATGAGGATTCTTATTACAAGCTACCTTCTGAAGTGGACACCAGTGACTCATGTAATGATAACCGGTTGTTGATGGCAGATTCAGATAGTGATGATGATGCTGACTGAGGAGCTTTATTAAGAATCAGTGGATCATCTAACACAATATCTACTCATTCAATTGGTAAATATTAATAGTAAACCTTATTATGTTTGAAAGTTCATATATGTATTTTGAAATTATACTTATTGCTGAGACTACATTTTGGAACGCTGCACCACATTATCGAAATGTTAATTTTAAGTATCCAGATCAAGAAATGGAGTTTGATGATGGCACTAGTTGGAATATTGGGGATGAGTTGTCTATAGGGTTACAATTTGAAAGCAAAAATGAAGTGTAAAATACACTAAAATAATATTCCATGAAATTGCATTAATCGTATATTGTTGTCAAGTCAAAGCCAAATAAGTTTGTTGTGAAGTGTCCGAATGAAGCTAGTGAATGTGGTTGGCGAATGCATTCAATTCTATCTAAAAATCACTAAAGTGGGTTATAAGTCAATATGGTGGGCCATATAGTTTCATTAATGTAACCCTTTCAAAGGATCATGCAAAACTAGATGCTGATTTGATTTGTTCTATCATAATAGGTAACTTGAAATATCTTGTTTTTAATAAGTATTGCTATTGTTTCCCTAATTCAAGACTTTTTCTATATAGGGATGGAGAAGAAGGAATCATCAGTGTTGATTTCTTTAATTCAAGAAAGAGTTAAAGTGGAAGTTAGATTCACTAAATTTTATTAGAAGGCGTGAAGGGTAAAACAAAAAGCCATTGTTAAAGTGTTTGGAGATTAGGAGGAGGCATATGCTTTTTACCCCATTGGTTGAGCTGTATGAAATAGGTTATTATAGGGTCGACGTACATTTTGCAAACTCATCTATTTGTTGTAGGAAACAAGGTTAATTAAAGGTTTCATAAATTTCGTCATGTGTTTTAAATATTCAAGGCTTATTGTGATGCTTTCAACTTTTACAAACCTGTGATCCAAGTAGATGACACTCATTTGTATGGGAAATACAAGGGGACACTTTTGATTGTCACCACCCAAAATGGCAACATTTCTATTCTGCCATTGGTGTTTGCAATCGTGGAGGGGGAAACGTTGGAAGATTGGAGTTTATTTTTAAAGTTTTTAAGGATGTGGGTTGTGTCGACAATCAGGCTACAATAGGTCTAACTATCCTACAACGATTGAAGGCAGATCTGGTAATAGTAGTCATGAGCATTGATATTGTTTAATTCATGTATGTATGTGTTATTTCATGATTTGAAACTATTTGTATTTTAACATTTGTTTTAAGGTACGTTTGTATAATGTGTGTTTGTCTAGCTAATATAATAATTCACAATAACTTTAGATAACCTTATGATAAACATAATGAAAAGACAAAGTTTGTTAATAGTAACGTCCAAGTAACATGCAACCGCTTAATCAAAACATAAACCCTAAACTAGTGATGCCTTTGGTGTGCATCAGGGGATAGGAAACAAGGCCTCGATATTCCACGGTTTGCGCTAGGTGGGTTACGTCGAACATAATCAACATGTTCCTCAATCTGTGATTCATCCATGGGCTCTATAGCTTGTTGAGGAGCTTGGCCAACATCTGATTTAACCGTGTTTAAATCAAACATCTGGGGTACCATTCCAGATGAGCTACCTGTCTCATGAACCTAGTGGTGTTGTAGAGGTGCAGTTAGGGTCATTAAATTTTGGACATATGGAGATGGTGTCACTGGCGGTATTTAGGTACGTAAAAGGACATTGGTACTTGAGACGATGATGGCTTACTTGCAGGTTAACCTGAATGGAAACTCCCCTAAAAATCTGTAAAGAATGGTGGTACCTCATCTCCTAACATGTATAGGTTGAGGTATTCATTCATGTTCATTGGCTATTGTGTGGACTGAGATGGAAAGTAGTAGGTTGTCCATGGTGAGGTCGGAGGCTGTTGTGAAGGAACAAAGTAATGCCCTATTTGTCTAGGTGGCATGGTTGGTATAATGAATTGTTCGTCTGGCTCTCGTATTCTCCGGCGGAGTATCCTTTCATGTTCTACATTAGTCCCATGCATATCTACATTTACCTCCACGTATGGTGCCTCCTATGTGGGTATAGGTGCATGGACTCTGGCTTTCATGATTCTATCTTCTTCATTCATTGACATTGATATGTTCTGTGTTTTCTTCCGAATTGAATCCAATATGAAAGCAGGAGGCTCTAGGGGGTTGTAACCCTCCGATGATGACAGATATTGTATAACCTTTAGACTGTCAAACTGAAAAAAAAGACCCATGTTACTTAATACAAATACAAATACCTTTAAAATTTAAAATACAAAAAATCTGACGTGTAAAATTTAAAATCCTTACCGAATATCCCCTTATAGCCTTTTGTCTTGTAACCCACCTTCTAATGCGGTCTTGTACCATCTAAAATACTGATGGTTTGCATATATTTCTTCAAACAACAGTTAGCCAGACCAAACATATGCCCTTTTATTATTCCACAACTCCACTAAAGGTTCCAAAATGGTTGGCCAATTATCTTTGATTTTCCCCTTTAAGGTAATAGCATGCAAGTCTTCACACTGAGAAGGTTTTCTTGGAATATTTTCCTCCATTTCAAATTTCCTTAAAACCCTATCGGGTTGGTGCCACTC
The DNA here is from genome assembly GCA_037962975.1 of Clitoria ternatea. Lineage (NCBI taxonomy): Eukaryota > Viridiplantae > Streptophyta > Magnoliopsida > Fabales > Fabaceae > Clitoria > Clitoria ternatea. The sequence continues at coordinate 91,504,862 of CM075671.1, forward strand.
AACAATTTGGAAACAAAGCAAAGAAACTACCGATCTCTACACATCTTGGCCATACTTGCAAATATCTAGAAGATCATTAAAGTCTTACACAACATAGGGTTGCCAAGTGAACTTCAAAAAATGAATGTTTAGAATAATTTAGCATAACAATATTGATTATAAGAACATTCAACCAAAAATTCCTAAAATACTAGGAATAAATACATACCTTATTTTTTTCAAATCATCAAACTGAGCTTTGTAGTAGTCCAACTGATATCCAAATTGCTTGTTATCGTCCGACTTTACCCATCTACCCGCATAAGGACTATTAACTTTCCTAGCATCGGGGTAGGGTGAGGCAATATGTGGGATTCGCTCCCAAGCCCATAATTGGGCCAACATAGTCAGCCCACAAAGATCCTTATTGCATAGTTAGTTGTGGTACACAGCTGCTTGTATAGGTAACCCAAAGCAGTTGCACCCCAAGCATAGTGCCTACATCTATCAAGATCCTCAAGAAAATATAGGCATCTTAGTGGGACTCTACTTAATGATTGATCATAAAATATACACCCACCAATCAACCTTAGAATGCATGCATGAGCGAATCTCTCAACTGCTTCATCACTACTCAAATGATCCTGGATGTTACCAAAATTGTCGTAAAGCCAAGACAACTTAAACTCTGTCCATGTATCACGTTACGAGGTGGTTGTCTACCTAATTGTTCTTCCATATATGTCTACCAATCTTGGCAATTAGTTTGGGGTATAACATCACGTCCATCAATGTTTAGTCCAACCGAGACAACTATATCCTGGAGAGTTGATAAGTGTTTTAAAACTCTATTTTTCACTGTTTAATTAGTTTAAAATAAAAAGTTTATTGTATCATTTTCCCCAAATTTCATGGTTTCTGTTTTCTTTTCATTGTTTTTATTCAAGTATTGTATTTTGTATAAATTAATTTAAATGGAACGTTTAAAAAGTATAGTTTTTAGAATTGGAAAATTATGATGGATTAGTGCTAAAATATAGTACTTCAAAATTTTTAAGAACTTAAATCATAATTCCATTTCTATAAAATTTTTTGAATATTCCATTTAAATTAATTAAAATGATTGTTTCTCTTAATGTAAAAAAATCAAATTAGTTTGATCATCTCCCCCTTAGCATTTCACGTCAAAATGCTTGTTAATTGGCAAAGCTTTCAACATGAAAATACAGCTTGGTCTATGAATTAATTAATCAAATTTTTTCCTCCAATTTGGTTATGTTTCAACGTGACTTTACAAAATGGTGCAGCATGAAATCCTTCTTCCTACAACTCACTATATTTCACGTTGAAATGTTTTTCAAAGGGGTCCATGTGCTTGAATTTTTATAGTCAAAAGCAAGCTTCTATTTCCTAATATTTTAATGAAAATAAGGCCATCATTTCTTCAATCAAAACTCACGGCAATGCATTGTTCCAAGTCCAATTATTTTATTTAAACATTTCACCATTATCTTTTGTCAAAAGCTAGGATCCATGTTGTAACATCCTAGGTTGATTTACCTTTTTATTTACACACGGCAAATTATTTCCACAATAAATTTTTCGCGTTAAATAAAAATTTGGATCTTAATATGAAATAATATTTACTTCCCTTAATAAATAATCCACTCGACCTTGATGTAAAATAATATTTACCTCTTTTAGTTACATTCTAAATAATAAAATCATACTCAGTATAAAAAAAGTAGTATTCACTTAAATATAATCAAAATAATAATGAGTGTACACAAAATAATATCCGATCGGAGCACATCTGTTGATAAAGTGGAGTTGAAAACAGTGGAAGAAGAAGAAGAAAAAGAAGACAGGGGTCATTCGCCTGAGTGAGACCCCAAGGTATCTAGGCGAAATCCGAGAGTCGCTTAAGCGAGTGCCGACTCGTTTGAGCGAATGCCACACATTAAGCCTGAACAAACAAGACTACACGGGAACTCACATCGGGGTTTCACTCGGTAAAAGGGTTTACTCGGCAAAAGGGTTTCACTCGGAAAACACTCAACTTTCATTCACCCGGGCATACCACACTTGACTCATTACTACCCTTCACTCAGAAAGGTTCGCTCGGTCACAACTCCCTCGGGGATAATCTAACCTCCTACACTCGGTAAGAGTTCCTCCGGATATCCTCACTCGGAAAATACCCTAACCTTACTTCTCTCGGAAGAGGCTCTCTCACCTTCCCTCGGAATCATGATACACCTTCTTCACTCGGAATCATTATACACTTTCTTCACTCGGAACCACTATACTTTTTCTTCACTCGGAACACTATACTCTTTCTTCACTCGGAACACTATACTCTTTCTTCACTCGGAACATTCTCCCAGCCAATCTCACTCGGGACATTCTAACCTTCCACCCAGAAGGGGATTTCTCGGTTATTCTTCACTCGGAAAGAGGGGCGGGGATTTCACATAGTGGTGAAACAGACACCAAACCGACTGGCCCTCGCTCAAACAGGAACGAATCCACTCGGGCAAGACTCGCTCGGTAATAGACTGTTACAGCAAACACGTGAAAATAAATACCAAGCATAATATAATATAAATTCATATTCGACTCAATTTAGGTCAGCACACAGATAATATCACACACTCGGCAAAACCCCTTATACACATATATATTACACAATCACTCAAAATCACTCGGGCCTTGGCATCGATCTCCCCTTGGCGTGACTCCATGGCTCCGGCCTCCTCCCTGTCACTGGTTACTAAATTGAAAACAACAGCAAGGGTGAGTATTTGGCATCATAATTAATATAGAACGGAATTTAACAAGTTATATATATATATAAGTTCTGCCCGATTGCATTTTCATCACTTTGCAAATCACACTCGGCAAACATAATAATCCACACTCGGCCAATATAACAAATGTCACTCGGCAAATATAACAATTTCACTCGGCAAATATAACAAATGTTACTCGGTAAATATAACAAATTTCACTCGACAAATATAACAATTTCACTCGGCAAATATAACAAATGTCACTCGGCAAATATAACAAATTTCACTCAGCAAATATAACAAATTTCACTCGGTAAATATAACAAATTTCACTCGGCAAATGTAACAAATTTCACTCGGCAAATATAACAAATTTCACTCAGCAAATATAACAAATTTCACTCGGCAAATATAACAAATTTCACTCAGCAAATCTACACATCACAACTAATAATTCATCAATTATCACAACTGACTCTTCAGATAAAATTTGACGCCTAGTATCCGGATACTAAAAGGATCGACCTTCAGCTGGGAGTCTGACTTGACATCCCGTGAACCCGACTTGGTTCACCGAGCCCGACTTGGCTCCCCCTCAACCACTGGGTCAAAGACCTCTAGGTAGCTTAACTGGGTCCGACTTGACCACTGAAGCCAAAAATAGGGTAATTCATACCGTTGGTCGTCCTCCACCACATAATCACGTATCATAATCATACAATCTGCTTACTGGAAGCCTTTCAGGAGCCGTTCCTTGCTCGTGCAACGCACCGGCGACCACTCCCTGCCCTCAACAGTATACGGAGTATCTCACACACAATATGTAACTCAATATAATAAACATTATCAATCTCATGCCACACATAGCAATTACTTATCATACATATACAATTCACATTTCTCAATCATTACATATCATCAATAATCAACAGATGCAATTACCAGAAACTGGCAATATGCTCTCATCACAGGGTGACCGACTCGTCAAGCCCACGATTGTCACAGCATCAAATATTTCAATCTTCAATCGGATTATACCACACACACAATCAGAAGCCGATCAGTGCCCACACACACATGCACATACATTCATATACACATTCATATACAACTCATTCGGCATCATCTCAATTATCACAACATCAAACATTTCCCAAGTCACCTACACACGATCAGAAATTGATCGGTGTTCACTTACATACATGCATACTCATACATCCACAGCTTTCATTCAGCAACGACTCGGACAGTGTCCTATTCTAATTAATTATAACCCGAACACCCCCCTTACCTCGATTCCAAGCTTCTATAATCTGCTCCTGGTGTCGGTTACGCCCTCTGAGCACTAGGTTCACAGTCTCAGCTCCGTCAATCAGCCTTTCGTTGTTCGATCTACTTCCTACGGGTCAGAGTGCAAAACCCGTTAGCTTAACATCCTCCTCAGTTCTAAGGACCATTTTTGAGCTCACACTCACCAGAGGAGTGGAGAACAGACCCATTCACAGCCATGCATGGCTACTCAGTCACCAAAGAAATGAAAGGGAACAGGGAAACAAAATGCAACGGATCAATGGACTCACCTTGAGGCCACAATCACGAAACTGAGCTTAGCACTCGGTTTTGATGTAAACGAGATCCTCTCCTAGAGCATACAACTCAGCGATGAAGGAGGAAGAAGATGAACAAGAACAGAAGTAAACGAAGAAGAAGAGGGAGAAGCAGTATCTCACGTGTGGGTGATAATTGGGAGAGAGAAGGAAAAAGTAACCTTTTAAAGTCCAGGGGTGACCGGTTGTAACATCCTGCTTTAATAGTAGTTCAATTATGTAATTTATGAAGCATGGAAGGCCTGTAAGTGTTGATCAATGAATAAAACGCTCTATGGATGGTTTATAATACTCCAAAAATTCCATTTTTGGGTATAATTATAGAAATTACATAGACCTGTATTGATAAGATCCATTTTCCAGGTAAAATATGCCTTAGAAACGAATTTCCGAGTGAAAAAGGGGCTCTGTCCGAGTGAAGAATGAAAATTCTGAGTGAAGGAGGAAAATTCCGAGTGACTAAGAGAAATTCCGAGTGAAGGTTATGCTTTCCGAGTGGAATATGGCCGAGTGAGTTTATTCCGAGTGAAATTCCTGCACCCGAGACACTTATGTGTGAAGTGGAACTGATAGAACCACTTCTGGGTGAGAGAATCCGAGTGACTCATCTTGGGGTGACTCACTGCCGAGTTAAATTAATTAGAAAGACTCGTTTCCGAGTCAAATGCCATCAAATGACTTATTTCCGAGTCAATTACTCCTGAATGACTCGTTTCCGAGTTAAACAACACAGAAAGACTCATTCCCGAGTCAAGTATCTTCCAAAGGCTCGTTTCTGAGTCACTCATAGTCAGACATTGCAGTTCCGAGTGAAAACTCGCTGAGAATTTTCATTTCCGAGTGGAGTACAAAGGAAAATATATTTTCGAGTAGCAATGGACTTGATGGACTCTGAGTGAAACGTAGTTGAAGAAGTTGGTTTGATCTTGACTAAGTGATGATTAGCCGAGTGAATCCGAGTGAGGCTATGGTATTTTCCGAGTAAGAATAGGCAAAGATACCGAGTGGAAGTTTGAGTGAGTGATGGTCAGTGTTGTATTAAGTTTACTGAGTGATAGATTGATTGAGGTGACTCGGTTTGGAGGTGGATCACCGAGTGATGACTGACCTGATGTTGAGTCAGTTTTGGCAATGAAAAATTGAGTGATTAGAGTCGGTTTCAGGAGATTTACCGAGGGGACTCAGTTTTTCTTTTTCTTCACACGACTGGTAGAATTCCAGTCGGACTAGAACTTGACCGAGTGAAAGGATGAAGAAAGAGGAATCAGTTGAGTGAGATTGGAAGGAACACTTCTGATCCGTTCTGATCTCCAAGGTTAGGACGACTTCAAGACTTCAAAGAAGAAGATTGGATGTCAACTAATGCCTTGGCGGAGTAATAAGCATCGACGAGGTCAAATGCCTTGGCGGAGTAACGTGAACGTCTTTTAGGGCATGGACATTTCTTAAGAAACACTCAACACCGCCCTTCACACTCAACACCGCCCTTCACACTCAATACCGCCCTCACGCCATACCGACCTCTGTAAATCATTCAACACTGAACATTTTTTTTAATTCCACTTCAGCTAGTGATTAGCCCACTTAATCACATGAATCCAAAAATAAGTGGCACAACAAACCAATCACAGGGGAAAGTACATCCATTATAATACTTTTGAATATTTTATTCCAATCAATGCAAAGCTGACTCCGAAAAGGAGTCAAAAGGCTTCATTATTCCACCTAATCCTTCAACTAATGTTCCCCACTTCTCTTGCATTATTAATCCTGCCATTTTTGCTAGACCAGAACGGATTAGAACAAAGCTAGTGAAATATCTTTCATTCAATTTCCTTCCTTTCTAAATAACTCCTTCGAACAGAAGCCAGGACAGCAAGAGGCCATTTTCAGTCGGCAAACCAAGTAAGAGGGGACAGGGTTGTGAATATTTGTGAAATAGGTAGAGTTGTATGCTGTTCTAGGATTCCAGTTTTAATTTCGTATCTTGTTGCTTAATTTTGAAGCTGAAAACGTATGAATTTGACTCTGACTTCTTCATGAAAGTTGTAGATCTTTTTGTTATGTGAATTTTGATACCTGATTCAACTGATTTGGATATGTATAGCAAAAGTTATAGCCAAAATACTACAGCATGACCGAGTGAAATGTTTAAGCTATGTTCTATGCATATTTTGATATTCTGAGAATTATACATGCATAATCAGCCTTTGATGTCTTCACGAAAGTTGTAGATATACATGTTAGGGATCTATAGAAAGTGGTTTCAAGTTAAAAAGATGCTTGTAGCTCTATTTATGCTCAAAATACAGAAGTATGTTCATGATGCAAATCTGTTAACTATGAAATCCGAATCTTGTTTTCAATACTGGGAATTTTGTGGTATGAATTAGTTGTTGGTGTCTTCATGAAAGTTGTAGATAATTATGTTAAGAGTATTTTAGAACTGGTTTCATGTTAAAATCATTTGTGTAACTCTAAAAACGTTGAAAATACTAATATATGTACGTTTTGAAAACTCACCTGGAGGCAGTGTTGTATTTTGTGGATAAATGGTATTTATGGTTAGAATTTGAATTTATGATCTTCATGAAAATTGTAGATATTTGTGTTAAGAGTAATTTAGAACTGGTTTCATGCAAAAATCATTTTTGTAACTCCAGAAACACTGAAATTACTAACATATGTACGTTTTGAAAAACTCACCTTGAGGCAGTGTGGTATTTCGTGAATAAGTGATATTTCTGTTCAGAATTTGAAATTGTGTTCTTCATGAAAGTTGTACACAATTATGTTATTGAACTACAGAAAGTGGAATCACCTAAAAAGGAGTTGATTTACTCATATTATGACTGTTTTACTAACGCATGTCGCTGTTTGGAAATGCTGAAATTTACTTATGATGGTTATTATGGATAAAAATGATGTTTTCTCTATGAGTAATAATTTATTATTGAATTCTTGAGTGATTATGAATTATTATGAATGCTGTTGAGTATCATACAATTTGTATATTGTGGTAGTGAATAATTATGAATAACGAAATTAATTTATATGTACATGAATGCCTTTTGGTTATTGACATATGTGGTTGAGATAGTAAATCCATGATTCTGTGAATTATTATGTGTTATGTCCCTTGAAGACTTGTATTCTCCAAGAGGTTTTGGAAATATGGATATCATGGTATGTTAAATGGTAATAAGAATTAAAGGCATTCATGCATCATAAGCATTTGGACGCACCATGGAATTTAGGGGTTCCATGATTGCCTACCCTGGTGGGGGGTTACTCTATGATGAGTTAAAGCCCTATTTTTGTGATGTGTTGGTCATGGGGTTGTAGGGATCCATGACTGTATTAATTCCTACCGATGTGTTGGTCATGGGGCTGTAGGGATCCATGACTGTATTAATTCCTACGGTGTCTCTATGAGACCTTTTACTGCAGTATTCCCACTAAACCAAATGGATCCAGCATGACATCATTGACTAATTAAAGACTCATTAAATATAAATGAATTCGTCTGGCATAACCATTATATCATCATGATTTGTTGATTGTGTTTGTGCAGTTTTATCTATTTTATACTTATTCTATATTCTGTCTCACTCTTACATCAATTTTTACAGTGAATGCCACGCAGAACGAAGAGTGATGCCATGATTGATGACTATATGATATATTGCTTGGATTTGATTTCTACTTTAATTTAATGGGTTGTAATAAATAGTACGTACTATGTACTGTTACTTCTAAATCGTTTCCGCTATACAAATATTTCATGAATTTTATTAATCACGACTAGTATGCATGATAATATTCCGCAATTATCGAATTTTATGTGAACTCTGAGATTAATTTATGAATTTTAAATTGATCTTTCAAAAATGCGAAAAATTTATTCGGAAAATTACACGGGGCGTCACACCGGTAACCTTTTCAACCGGTTACCACCCCATTTCCCTTCAAACACTTCTCTTCCCTTAATCGGTCTTCCTTTTATTATTAACCAATTAAATAATTTTTATTTATATTTACAATATTTAATTATTCATAATTGTCCAATAATTCATAAAAATACCAAATAATATTCAAAAACGATTAATAATATTTTCTACTACACAAATTTTTTCCTAAATTGTCAAGGATGTTACACATGTGCATTGAAATGTCTCCAACGTAAAAGCAAGCTATCTTTTTACTTTTTTTATGAATTTGATTAAAGAATTGGTCAAAGTACATGTTTCCTATTAAATGAATATTTTATTCTTTCATTGTGCAGCCCATGATTCCAACTTAAAAGCTGAATGGTTCAAGCAAAGTGTTGAATTTTCCAAAAGCAAATTGGACCCACAAGCTAAAGAATTAATTAATTAAGCTATCACTCCATAATTCTAATGTGAAAGCTGATTGGAAGTATGTTGAATTTTCCAAGTGAAGCATTTTGGACGTTAAAACAAGGGAAATTTTGGACAACAAACAGCAAGCACATTAACGTTATGGGCTGCTGGAATTTTGAACAGCAATATTATTCTGACAACAAACAGCAACATTAAGAAAACAACAAAAATCCAACGTTAAAGGCAGCAGAAAACAGAGAAGAATGGGTTCAAATGAAGCATTTTGCCAACGAAAAATGAAGGAAAGAGGAGACAGAGTGGAAGTGTAAGCTGGCTTTTTTAGAGGAAATAAAAAAGGAAAACCAGCGGAAGCATATAAAAAGAGGAGGGGAGTCAGAGAATAGACGTTGAGCAGAGAGCAGAGGAAGAAAAATAGTGTGTGTGTAGTGTGGAAGTTTATTTCTTTGTCTTGTCTTGTTATTTTGTATAAGAATTAAGAGAGTAGTGAAATTGAGTGTTTTAAATTTGTGTACTGTGGAGGATATTGCAAATACAACAAGGAGTGACAGTGGTGAATTTATTGGGCTTTTTGGAGAAACCCGTAAGTCTTTATTTTTACTATGTGTTGTATGTTTTACTTTTCTTCCATCATGTGTATGAATTTGAATTATATCATGAGTAACTAAATTTTTATCTTGGGATAAAGGGGGTGTGACAATATTTTATGTTAATGTTATTTTGACTTTGAATTAAATAAATTTCTGTTTTCCATTTAGTTCAAATTATGCTTAATACTCTTAGTGATTCCTAACAAGAACCTAAGTGATAAAACTGTATACTTGCGGGTATATTTGTAAGTTTAAGTAATTAATAGAATCGAGAGATTTATTGTTCCTGGAAAGCTTTTGAACTAAGCCTAAGGTTTTGAATTACTTTTTGTGACCTCGGTAAAACCGAGAAAGTAATCAAAAATCTTTTGAGGAAATAAATAAGGGATTTTCATAAAACGATAATGGGCCTTTTCTAAGGATTAAGCAGCGCTTTCCATAGGTTAGGTATATTAATAGGATTCCGAGAGGAACATATTAATTAGCTTAAGGAAAATCTGCCTTGGAAAACTTAATTTGATTCTTATTTATGAAAAGTTAAAATTATTAGCATAAACTAAAGTCTTGATCCCCCAAAATCCCAAGATACTCTCAACTTTGATTTTTAAGTTCTAGAAAATTTCGCTTCTGTATTTATTCTTATTCCGTGTAAAACTTTATTTTGAGTTTCATTTTATTAAAACTTAAAATATCAAACTGTGTGGATAATTAAATTTCAATATGCTGGTACTTTGAAAACAGTCCCTGTGGATACGATAATCTTTTATATCACGCGACATAACCCGTGCGCTTGCGGGCCCTGTCAAGAATAATGGTGCACTCCTTAACCGGTAGATGAAAAGTATGTGTCTCTGGACTCCATCTCTCAATCAATGTAGATATCAACTCTAAAGTGACAGGAAAATGTGTAACTTTCGCAAACTCATAGAAACCCACCCTTCGTAAGTGAGGTATGATTGCTTCAGGTATTTTATTCCTCAAACGAACTGTTTTCCTAACCTTTAGTACACGGTCAGGTCGTCCATTCCAAACATGTGTTGATACATGTTTCTCTTGGAACCGTAACACAGATGGATCTAATGGTTCGGGATTTATTGACCTCTGTTCAGCCATTCTACATTAAAAATAACATATTATAAACATTAAGAGTATTTCATAAATAGTTATTAAATGTTAACAATTAAAATTAAAAATTACCTAACTCACTTTAAATAAATATGTCACTAAATAAATAAATATGTCACTCTAAAATAAACCCTTAAATAATTATAACCCTACCTCAATTTAAATAATCAAGTCACTAAATAAATTACTATTTTATATAATATTTGCAAAATTAACAAATACATAACATTATTCATTACCTAATACAAATTCTAAATAACTATTTCATTTAATATAACTATTTAATAATATTTTATTAAAAATATAAAATAACCTTATTGAAACAGTAATTAATTATATATCTCTAAAATAATTACTATGTCATATAATATTTTAAAAATTAACCAACATTTACTAATCTACCTATAATATAGGAATTACCTAAAAAAATTACATTTATAAATTTCTAAAATAAACATATTCCATTACTCACATTGAGTAATTGAATCACTTAACAACAATTAATAGATTATTTAAACAAACAATGACTAAAGCATAAAAAACAACCAAATTAAAAACCATAAAACACCCACATAAAAAACCATAAAAAACATACTAAACTATAATTTAAATAGTCATTGAATAATTAAGTTTTTTTTACCTTAAATAAGCCTTTTGATGAGCAAAAGTTGATGCTGGGACCATAATGTTACGTTTTAAAACCACAAAACACAAAAAAGAACAATTTAAGGGACCTCTAATCCTTCAGTTTGTCTCCACGGTAGGGACTTGCAGATGTTGGAAGAAAATGGGATGATTTTAAAATGGGGAAGAAGGGTGTGCTGCACAACCCTCATGCACCATGACACCTCATGCACCATCATTTTTTTAATCCTGGCTAGCGCGTTACCTATGTGTAGTCCACTCCCTAGGCACCACAAAGGTTGTGTCATCTCCCCCTAGGCACCACAAAAGCTGTGTTGTCTCCCACTTAAGCAACATGGCTTGTGTCATCCACGCCGCTTGTACGTCCACGTGTCAACTCCCCTTGTGTCGTCCTTACAACATGCAATGTAAGTGTCGTCTAGGGCCTATACAACTCATAAAAAACAGCCCTAGACATAATTTTTTTTAAAACAACCTCATATGTGTATATATTTATCCCATGTGTCCCATTAATAAAAAAAAGCCTAAAATTGAAGAATTGATTTTGTTTTTGGTCAACAATTTATTATTTTTTATTTTTTGGAAGCAACATTTTTGGTCAACAATTGAATAGTTGATTTATTTGGACCATTCGGTAACATATAGTTGATTTATTTGGACCATTCGGTAACATACTTGCACCCTAGGGAAACGAAGGCCCAACAAAGAACACATCCATAACCCTAGCGGCCCACAATCAGTAAACATGCCTATAAATGTCACCTCCGAAACCCTACTTCTGCATTCTTTCACCATCTTCCTACTTTACGAGATCCGGTGAGTGGCTGCAAAATGGTATTATGCATCATTGTTGTACATTTGAATTTTTTTCATGTTTGGTACAAGTTTTATCTGTAATTCTAGAGCATATGGAATGGCGAAAGTTTCCCTATGAGGAGGATCTCCCAAAACTTGATAGGAAGTGCCGTATGACACTTTAAACAACACCGCTGATCTAAACATTTGTTTGTTTTTGGCGCTGTTGCCTGATTTGTAACGGGTCTCTGAGGGTTCTCCTTTTCTCCTTATTATGCTTTCATTAATTTCAATTTTAGGATTAGGTTCAATGCCACGTCGCTGGTAGCTACAACGTAGCATTGACCAGCGATGCTATGATTGGACCTAAATCAAAAATGAAAATTCATTTTTTTCGCATCCTGATAGGAATCTGTCGATCTCATTTCTTATGATCTGCGGAGCCGATTTATGCGACTACATTTTGTGTTTTTTTCTCCTAAAATTAGTATATCGATTTGTTTTAATTGTGTTAATTATAAGTGTTTGATGATGCCAATGAAGCCGATGAAGATTAATTTTGCATTGGAATTACCGTCTGAACCAGTTTACCTTTGATGTGAATTTCTGGCTCACTGAGGCTTCATTTGTGTTACTTATTGATGGTATAATGCGACATTTCGTCTGATTTTGGTATATTAATGTTTTAATAGGTGTGTGAGGAGCAATATGATTAATCTGCTTCCTATTGACCATTTTCTTTAATTGGCTTTGGTTTTTTCGTTCTGTTGGAGTTTCACTGTTGTGATCATATTATTTTCACTCGTATTTTGTATGGTGTTTGAGACATGTTATGAAATGTCTTATGGAAAATTAGTAGATTACAATTCTAATCCAAAATTGAAACACGTGAAAATTAATTCTATTTAGGATATAGGATAGAAATATAACACTTGGATACTAATGAAGGTTCATGAAACTAATGGCAGTTTAGTAAGTATGATTCTCTGGCAGGCATTAATATATGAAGGTATACGAACCTGAAAATAGACTTAAAACATGGATATCCAAGTCATCATAGATTTAAAGAACCAAGCAGCATCATAATCTTTGTTTTTATTTGTCAGCTTAGAATTTAAGTGATGGAAACAAATAAATCTTCCATACTAACGTAAATGTGATGTGTCTTTTACATTAAATAAAACTTTGATACCTCATTAAACAATAATATTAAATTTAAATTGGAATTTGGGAAAAAATACGAACTTATAATCTTCTTTCTGATTGACCGGATTGAACCTTGGTCGTAACCAAATCTGTAGTTTCGTTCTGGTTCATTTGGCAATTGTGCTTCTCTTGAAACTTTGGGTTTTACTGGAAATAGCGTGAATGGTATGTGCCAGATGAGGTTATGGGGTTGAGGAATTTGATAATTCTAGACTTTAGTGGAAACATTTTCAGGTCATATGTTTATGAGAGATTTGGGAATTTAACTATATTGATGGTTCTGAATCTCGGTAACAATGACTTAAATGGAGAAATTCCCGGTAGTTTGGAGAGTTTTTTTGGCCATGGACACTTGACTTGAGCAAATAGGATCCGGGTCATTTTACCATGGAGCATTTTATTCCTTCATCATTTGATGATTAAGATTATTAAAGAATCTAGGTGATGAATATGTGAGATATAGCTTATTGTGTACATACCTCATCAAATATGATATCTATAATTTGACCCTAACTTTAAAATGTTATATTACTGTATTTATTAATTTTATATTTATTTTATTCACTATGTTGAAATTTTGAAAAGATAACTAAACTTTTTGTTTAAAGAGTAACAAATATTTATAATTACAATTTATTTTAAAGATTCATAATAATATTAGATCAATACTATGAATAATATTACAAATGAAGTTGTTGTTTGAGATGTTTAGGTTGGTGGTGTAGTCAAACTTAGGGATTGAGTCTGTGTGTGATATATTCTTAGTTTGGTTTGGTGGTGGAATCTCAATTTAGGTGTAAGTCTCCAAGAAAGAGAAGATAAAGGGGTGACCACTTCAAGTAGCCCTACTTCTCCCTGTTTCCAAGAAGATTAAGAAAGACAAGGGAGAAAAGTGTTCTAAGCAAAGGGAGGACTATGATTAGACTTGTTTTTAGGATTTAAAGGTTGAGAAGGACTTTGAAACATAGTTCAAGCAAAGGGGTTTGATCAGATATTTGTAGTGTAATGCTGTATAGGGGATGACCAGGGTTATCATGAACTTACTAGGGAGTTTTATGCAAACTTTAGGGCCAATGCTAAAGATGAAGAGGTCCTATACCCCTTATGTTAGAGGGGCAGTAATTCCATCATTTGTGGAGATCATAAGCAAGGCTTTGAAGTTGCCTGTGCTTTGAGTGTGCTGCTAAGAGGGAACCACTTTTGAGATTACCGTGGGTGGAGCACCAAAGTTTGTAAGGAAAAATTCTCTCCTTGACCTCCTTATAATTTGGTGTCAATACATGCTCTCCTCTCTACAACCCATGGCTTATTCCGCTTAGGTTGTAGTGAGAAGGATGGTTTTGATTTATTGCTTGATGAAGGATTTATATGTGGATTTGGGGAGTATGATATTGTTTGTGATAAAGAACAGGTTACAAAAAGGCACAACTTCCTTATTGTTAAATTGTTTCTCAAAAAGGCACAACTTCCTTATTGTTTCTGTTTGTTAGGATACTTAAGGTGAAGGTTCATGAGGAAGGTTGCCTTAAGGTGAAGATGGAAAGGTCCCTTGACAATTTGTGGGTAAGGGACAAGATTGACTATGCTCTGGTGAGGGAGCTAATGATCTGTGCCAACCATGTCAAACATGATGAATGAATTTTAGGCTATCAAGAGGATACTGCTTTCTAATTGGACTCCACCACTGGATTTATGGTCCCTATTGCTCGTCTCGATCGGATTCACCATGCCCCCAATGGAACTCACTCAACCTATTCATATACCCTTGCTGCTCAAGATGAACCTATGATGGAAGCTGAGGAAGAAGCTAAAGAGAGAGATGAATCTGATTAGGAACTTTAGTTTCATTGCGTTGTTCTTTGAATTTTGTTGTAATTTTGCATTTGTTGTATTGTTCTTTGAATTCTATTGTTTAACTTTGTGTTTAATTCTGAAGTTTTTAATTTTTGTATTGAAAAAAATGACTTGTGTGTTTGTGTTTTTCATTCCATTGTACATCACCTGCGTTTCATTTTAATTATACGTTTTATTTCTTTCATTGTATATCACATAACCCCCTGCTACACTTGAGAGTATTGCCAAGGCAAGTAAGTGTTCTTATTTCTCTACCTTACTCATTCTACAAACAAGAAAGCAAACATCTAAAAATTTGGGAAAAACAAAAGAAAAGAGAAGTAAATAAAAATTAGGGTCAATAAATAAATTAGACGCTATGCATCCCAATAACTTAGAAATTTGTTTCAGATTTCACTAAATGATTAAGGTTGTTCATTGTTCTGATTGCATGAGACTTACTTTTGAGTGTTATCATTGAATTACTAGTATATGCATGCTTGATCTAGGCTAGCAATCTGAGACTCATGCCTTTGTTCTAAGTTTGGGGATGTGGTTGACTGACTATATGCATTGGTGAGTTTTGAGCCTTTCTTCTTGATTGAGTGTACTTGCATATGATATGGAGATAGAACTTGCCTTTATTTTTTCTTATACTTATGCATGACACCACATGGAAATGATGAGAGCCATTTTTGTATGCTCAACCAAGGCCAAAATTAAGCCATCCTGTAAATTAAAATTATCCTTTGACCCATTAATTTGAGCTAATCCATTTTAAGGTGTAATTATATGAACATGCATTACAAGCCTTGAATTATCTAAGAAAAACCATGAACTTTACCTTGATATGTGCAATAGGCTTGTCTTGTTTTGGTTGGTTGCTAGGAACTAGCAACTCTTAAGTTTTGGAAAGGAAGTGTGTCCCACAATAAAACAAAAGGCACACTTTGAGTATGTTTGGTTAATGTTTTGAAAAATCTAAAAATGTGACTTTGAAAAATTTTTTGGAATCAAAAAGAAAGAGAGGGATCCAAATGAAAGCAGGTGCAAAAGAAGAAAAATAGAAAATGTAATCCAAAGGACTAGAAAAAAAAATGAAATGGAAGATCAAAGCTTAGAAAAATCATGCAAGCACCAAATTTAAAAAGGTCCTTTCTCCTCTCTGGAAAAGAATGGAGTCTTTCTAAATGCTTGGGGGTAAGAATGAGGAAGTCAATGGGAGCCAAAGTAGGACAATCTTATTAATACATTTGAAGCCTTGCCAATGACTAAAAAAACAATAATAGAGCCAAGCCCTATTACAAGCCTGAAAAGACCCTATTGATCCATATGTGTGCTTATATTGGTGTAATGATTAGAATAGTTGCAAGCTTATGTTGATATGTCATATTGCAAGTGTTGAGTCCATGACCATGAACCATATACACTAAGTGTGAGTGAAACACTTATTATGAGAAGTTTTGTCATCACCACATGTCCCAAGCAAAAGATGAAGTGCACTCAACATTGTGTGGAAGCATTGAAAGATTTGGTATGCTAATGCTCTAACTAAATGATGCATGCTTGATTGGTTAGTTGATTGTGCTTAGAATCAGTGAAAAGCTTTAATTTTCAGACATTGCTTGGGGACAAGCAAATTTCTAAGTTTGAGGATATGATAAGTCTTGAAAAGACTTATTTCTTTGACCATTATTTGTGTATTATGTATATAGTTCCAGTCACTTAATATTTATTCTTAAGCCAATTAAGTAATAATTATGCAATTTTGGAATTTTCGGATATGTATGAATATTGTATGGATATTTGAATATCTTAAGGTTTATTATGCAAAAATTATAAGAAAATAAATCATGAGGAAAATTATAGGCAAGTGTGAGGTGTTTGGACCTAATTACCAGCGTACTTACATTGACTCCAGCGTGCCTACGCTAGGATGTGCGTTCTATGTTTCAAGTCTAAGGAATTACCCGCGTCAAGAAATTACCCGCGTATTGACGCTACATACTTACGCTAGTCAGTGCATCAAGGGAAAAGGGGTCTAGAGAGTCAGCGTGTTTACGCTGAACCCACGCCCACCATTCACACTGAAAGGAAAAGAAATGCAAAAGCCACACGTAGTAACGCTCAGGGGCGTACGCCCACACTGGCACAAGTGAAGAATCAAACCTCATTCCAAAGAGCCAACATCCTAACGCTGACCACACACTAAAGGCTCACGCTTATGAGTCAGAACCATGCCAAACCCCACACGTGCTTACGCTCCCTAGCATAAGGCCACGCTGGGATGGTGCCAACAGAATGATCGAGTCAGAGGCTAGGCGTACTTACGCCTACCGGGCACTAAGAACAGACCCAAGTCCAGAGTGTGCTCTCAAACAGACCGACAACGTGGAAGATTATGTCCAAGAATTTGAGTTACTAATTGCTCAGAAATCATTGGATATTTCTTGGCAGGATTGCTTGTAGACATAAGAGTTTCAAGTTCGACCCCATGATCCAATAAATCTAAATCATGCTATAGAAATCGTGCGCGACATAGAAGAATCCATGAATGAGAGTTATAGTTATAGAAATTCACATGGTAGAAGCTTCACTTCGGGGTCTGAGTTTCAAGGGAATAATGGGATCGTTTCATGGATAGAAACTCTTGCTAATAAAAATCCAGCTATCGGCAACAACAATCACAAACCCCAAACAGAAAATCGTATACATACAACTCCTACATGGCCAACCTCAGGAACACTTAACCGAAATCGTGGTACTAGAAGTTTAGCTTACCATGAATATATCAAATGCAGGGCTAAGAATAGATGTTTTCATTGCGGGCTAGCTATCTGCAGGTTATTATCTTGGCTGACAATGACAACATGGATTCTGTAGGTTTAAGTGATGAAGAAGAAGAAACCATTAAACAAGATTACAATTGGTTGGACCTATCCATTTGTTAAGCAGGAGGACTAACGGCCTCACAGACAATAAACTCAAAGGCAAATTGCTCAATCAAAATATCTTGGTTTTAATTGACAGTGGCACTAGCCATAACTTTATATCACATAAGTTGGTTGAACGATTGGGCTTAAAAAAGATCAAGCCGCTCCTGCACTTGTGTGGCTTGAAGATGGGAATTGCAAGCAAACACCTGGCAGTTGCAGTAATTTACAAGTCAGAATGGGTGACTACACCATGATCGGAGGATTTTTTCTCTTTGATCTTAGAGGAGTTGAAATTATTCTTGGGGTGGCCTGGTTAATGACTTTGAGTGAGGTTAAAGTCAAATGGAAAAACGTTCAAATGCATTTTGTGCATCAAAGATACACTATAAGAATTCAGGGTGACCCAAGTTTGTCCAAGGAGATGATCACTGCCAAAGCCTTAAGGAAATTGGACCAACATGTTATGGAATCCATGGCTATACTTTGGATAGGGGAAAAATCATAATACACACTAACAATTCACCATCTGCCAAGAAAAATAACTGTAGTAGGTTCTACTAGATTTTTCTCTAGTTTTTCCTATGCTATAGGCTTTACCACCACACTGAGACAATGATCATAGAATTCCCATTAAAGCTAGGGTAGATCCTATCAGTGTAAGACCTTATAGATACCCTTATTTGAAAAAAATAAAATAAAAAACAAGTGAATGAGATGCTATCTACAAGTTTGATTAGACTAAGTAATAGCCTATATTTCAGCCTAGTTATTTTGGTAAAAAAAAAGGCCCGCAATTGGATAAAGCCACAATTCCGGACAAGTTTCCCATTCCGATGATAGAAGAATTGTTGGATGAACTCAAGGGGGCAACTTATTTTTCTAATATCGATCTTTGCTCAGGATACCGCCAAATCAGAATGTATGAACCAGACATTCCAAAGACAACCTTCAGGACGCATTAAGGTCACTATGAATCCTTGGTCATGCCTTTTGGTTTGACCAATGCTCTGGCTACCTTCTAATGTGTGATGAACTCCATACTCAAGCCTTACCTTTGCAAGTTTGTTTTAGTATTTTTTGACGACATTTTGATTTATAGTATCACATGGGGGAACATTTACAACATTTGCGAGCTATTTTGACCAAGTTACAAGAACAACATTTGTTTGCTAATAAAAACAAATGTAGCTTTGGACAAACAAAGATGGTATACATATTTTTTTCCAAAGATGAGGTGTCCATGGATCCCTAAAAGATCGTTGCTATATTGCAATGGCCGCTTCCTAAGTCGGTCAAAGCTCTCAGAGGGTTTTTGGGTCTTACGGGCTACTATTGATGTTTCATTTGTAATTATGGCAAGATTGCTAGACCTTTAACTTAGTTATTAAAGAAGGATAACTTTGATTGGACAGAGCAAAGTACTGTAACATTCAGACAACTACAGAAAGCTATGACTGTAGCACCCATTTTAACAATGCCTGATTTTTTAAAACAGTTCAAGATTGACTATGATGCTTTAGGAAAAGGTGTGGGGCAGTGTTAACGCTAGACAGGAAATCAATTCCTTTTTTCAACAAGGGTTTTGCAAATTCCAACCTCACAAAATCCGTTTATGAAAAGGAATTAAAGGCTCTGGTTTTAGCCATCCAGCATTGGCGACCATATCTGTCAGACAGGAAGTTCACTATTTTTACTTACCAAAAGAGCCTGCAGTACCTATTGGAACAATAGATTACCACCCAGAATCAACAAAATTGGTTGGCCAAGCTCTTAGGATATGACTTTGACATTGTTTACAAAGTGGGAGCCTCGAACAAAGTTACGGATGCTTTATCTAGAATCGATGGGGACAAGGAATTACAAGGCATTTCTAAACCTTTTTGGCAGGATTTAACAGAAATAGATGAGGAAGTTCGACGAGATCCGATTTTAGCCAAAATCAGAACTGTATTATTACAGGATCCCAATTCACATCAAGATTACACCTTGGAACATGAAGGATACACTACAAGGGTAGATTGGTATTATTGGCCACATCCTCTTAGATCCCCAAGTTATTATACGATTTCCATGCTTCAGTGACAAGAGGACACTCCGGTATCTATAGAACATATAGATGTATGGCTTAATCTCTTTATTGGATTGGCATGAAGAATACCATTACCTAATATGTCACATCATGTCCGTTATGATAATACAACAAGTATCTTGCTTCTTTTCCAGCAAGACTTCTACAACCGTTACCTATTCCTAACGTTATCTAGGAAGAATTAAGCATGGATTTCATCGTGGGTCTACCTTACTCTAAAGGTTTTGATGTTATGATGGTTGTCGTGGATCGATTAAGTATACGCACTTTATCTTTCTTAAACACCCTTACTCTCCTAAATCCGTTGCTGACATTTTTGTGAAAGAGATTATATGGCTACTGGAATTCCTATTTCGATTGTTAGTGCTAGGGACCTTATTTTCATGAACCACTTTTGGCAAGAGCTATTTACATGGCAGGGCACTCAATTGAAAATGTCTATAGCATACCACCTAGAAACTATCAAACAAATTGAGGTTTTAAATTAGACGCTTGAGACTTATCTACGATGTTTTAGTTCTGAACAACCTAAGGTGTGGGCTGAATTTTTACCATGGGCAAAATATTGGTATAATGCAAGCTTTCAGGCATCAACACAATGTACGCCTTTTGAAGTAGTTTATGGTAGACCTCTCAATCGCTAGCAAGATTTATTCCAGGTGAAGCGCTTATGGATGCAGTGGCACAGGACCCTAACGATAGAGACGAAGCTTTGACACAATTGAAGTTTTATTTAAAACACGTTCAAGATCAGATGACTCATTATGCTAATGCATATAGATCATCGGTGGACTATCATCCAGGCGACTATGTTTATTTAAAGATCAAACCACATCGTCAACTCTCTATGCCTACCAAACTATAACCAAGACTCTCAACCAGATATTATGGTGCTTACAAAATCCTCAAAAAAATTGGTGTTGTAGCTTATCAATTACAATTGCCAGCAGAAACACAACTTCACCTGGTATTCTATGTGTCTCAACTTAAAAAAAAGGTGGGCAACCATCCAGTGGAAGCAAGTTTACCAACTAAATTACAAGTTCCACAAGAGCCCTAACAACCTAGTAATGTGCTGGGCAACAGAGTGCTTACTCATGATAGGACTAGAATACCATAAGTTCTCATCAGTTGGTAAGGAAAACCATCAAAATAGGCAACGTGGGAAGACACCACCACCATGCAGTCTCAATTTCTAGATTTTCACCTTGAGGACAAGGTTATTTAGAGGAGGGAGGTATTGTTAGACCTCAAAAGACTAACGATAGGTTAAAAGTAGGGAAAAAATAGTAATTAAATCTATTTTTTCCTTGATAGGTTTGTTAGGTTTTCTGTTAGTTATTGTAATAGAATATGACCAATTTGTTTGGACCAGCCTTCTTTAAATAGGTCCTCTCTATAGGAAGGGGGATTCATATTTTTCTCTTTGTTAAGATCTTATTAGACAAAATTCCACTAAGAAAGGAGTAGTCTCCTTTGTGTACTCTTTTTCCTATATTTAATAAAATTCAGGGACAAATAAAGTCCTTTTCTTTACCATCAGACCTGAGAACCTAACAGATTATTCTAGATCTTTGATATAATTTTCATTCTTGGAAATATTATTTAGAAGGCTGAGCACTTACAGGAATTGTAGTTAAAATCACGAGTTAACTCGTACGTTGGTACGATCCTACGATTTGTGCAAGGCATAACGAGTTCGATCCCAATTTTTGACTCAGGACGTTGAAATCGTTGGGAATGAACAATTTTTCATGTGAAATCGTAGGATCCAATGGTTTTCACGATCCTAAAGGCAAGCAAAAAAAAATGAATAAAAAAATGCCATTTGACCCATTTCTGTATGACCCGGTTCAAGACCCAACATGACCCAGCTTCTTAAACATGTTTTCTTCTTTTCCCTTCACATTTCCTTCTGTACATGAAAGTTTTAGAAAACCATTTCTATGTATTCTTACTTCTCTAAACCTTTTGTTTCTCCTTCTATGCACCATGGGTGATTGAAGCTTTCATCTTTTCTTCTAATTTCAGCTCCATTCATCACTACTTATCTTTTTTGTTCTCCTTTGTTTGCCCCTGTTTTCTGTTCTGCAAACAGAGCATCTATAAACAATGTTCTTCTTGTTTCTCTAAACCTTCATTTGTTCTTCTCTACAAGATGGGTGATTGAAGCTTTAGTCCCTCTTCTGATAAGTCTTGAAAAGACTTATTTATTAGTATTATTCCTAATTATATTTTTAATATTTTAAGTGTCAATTTAATTATTATTTTATTCATTTAGTAATTAATTAGCACTCTTAGTGATTTAGTTAAATAATAATTTATTTCATTATTTTAAGTGAATTATTAATTATTTATTAAATTAAGATATTTAATGAAAAAAGGAAAAATTTCAGGTGCTGCCACTGAACCCATTAGCATGCCCACACTAGGATCCAACGTGCTCACGCCCAATGTGTAGGTACAACACCAGAAACCACGTGTACCAACGTTTAACCTAGCGCGCCAACACAACAAGCCAGCGTACCCACGGCCAGTTGCAGCGTAGGTACGCTTCCCATCAATTCAACACTTCTAGAGCTACATAACCACACTAGTCTCCAATGTGCCTACGCTGGTACTCTGCCAGACCTTGCACGTACCCACACTGACAACCAGCGTACCCACGCCCAAGGTGTGTCCACCATCAGACCCAACTCCAGAAAGCCAACGTGCTCACGCCCAGCACCAGTGTGCCTACGCCCATCTAGTGTTCCATGAAGAACCCACCAGCGTGCTTACGCCCAAGTCTAGCGTACCTATGCCTAGTGACTGGTCCACTTAGCTACTATTTTATTTTCTGAACTATAAATATGTATTTTTATTAACTTAAGTTAGTTATTTATTTTGTACCTCTTAAATTAATTGTATCCTCTATAATTATTTTTTTTTGGATTTTTAGTTAAGCCTAGGAAAGCTATATACAACTACAGTGTAAAGACTTAAAAGAACTAACTTTCAGATCTAATTCTTTCTCTTTAAATTCTCTTATCTATAACCTCTATCCTCTGTATCCATTTTCGTTTCCCTTCCATGAGTGCATAACGCTCTTGAATTGGGATTGAATGAAGCCTCCATATCTCTGAATCTTAAGTGAGGAAGTTGAAGGTGCACTGGAGCAGGTTCTAAACACAATAATGTTTATCATTAACCCTAGGATTTGGAAATCCAGGACCATTCTGAAGATTCCACCAAAGAGGAATCATGGTGAGCAATTCTTATTCGCATTTGCTGACTTAGTGCTTATACCTAAGGGATTAGGATAGTGCTGAGGTTCGCTATGATTTCGCATTTCATTCAATTAAAAACTGATACCTAAGGGATTAGGATTAGTTTAGATTGGATTAGTGATAATTGCCTAAGGGATTAGGAATTATCCATATGTGAAGTTGAACTCTACTGTATGTGTGTCTAATACTGAATGCATATGAATTTGTGATTTATGGTGTGCTGATTTAATTCCAATCTGTGTGTTTAGTATAAATTAATTGCTGACTTAATTCTACTTGTGACACTACTATATGAAAATTCACAAAAACAATATAAAATTCAGAAAACTACAAGACTTTACCCTTGTCCAGGGTTGGCTTTTCTGAGCTCCTAGCTTCCTCTTCTTCTCCCGGACCGTGTTCCCTCCTCCGGGGTGCCTCCTTCTTCGACTCTCTATATACTCGTTGCTTGAAGAGGTATTGCTTTAGCTTTCCTTCTCTAATTATAGTTTTAATTGCCTCCTTTAACTGCCGTATTCATCGATACCATGACCGGTCTGCTCATGAAACTCGTAGTATTTACTGGTGTTGCCTGGCCTATTCGTTGGCATGGGCTTTTTTACTCCGTATACCATTAATCCTCACAAACCTACTTCCCTCAGAATTTGCCATGGCCGAACTGCTAAGGAAGTATACTGAGAGGAATTGATGCTCCGACGCTCCTTCTACCTTGGTGGCGCATCCCAGTTATGACTTCTATGCTCAAACTTTGGGCCCTTCTTCTCATAGGCCGGGGTCCTTTCTTTAAAATTGGGGTTTTTCATTTTATTGTAGCAAGATGCATTTCCCTTCCTACATACTTGGTTGCTTTCCTTCTGAACTCCTCGAAGGTTTAGGGGGCTCTTTTGTCAAAGACAAAGCAAAGAGGAACTACGGTTGAAGGGCTTCAACTGCAATATGCAGTTGGAATCTGCTCTATCAACCTCGATACAAGAATTACTTCTTTGTAGAATCTTTACAAAAAGTCTCTAAGACTTTTATCTGCCCCTCACTTAATTTGTGCCAGAGTATGGGATGTTCTTAGGACATCTCTTGAAACCATAAAATGTTGCAAAAAGGCATGTGTCATATCGCCCCAAGAATCAATGGACCCCCATGGCAGACTTTTAAACCATCCTAATGCTTAAGTGGACAATGTCCTGGGAAACATCCTACACATTACGTCTTCTTCGGCTCCCAGAAAAAATGATTCATTTGCATAAGCGTCCAAGTGATGCCCCAGGTCGGTTTCTCTAGTGTATTTCCCAATATACAATGATGATAGGGTCTGTAGGTGCCTTGGAATGGGAATATTCATTAATCTTCTTGTAAAGAGAACATTGAACCAGTATTCTCCTTCCCTGCCTTGCTACAAGGGTCTCCTTTGCCTATTCAAATCCTCGGTTCGGTATATGGACTCCTACTCATCATAAGTCTAAGCCTACGAGTGCTCTTGGGTATGAAAAGACTCATGTTGCCTCCGGTTTCTAACCATATTCTCTCTCACCGCTTTACTCCTTTTTAACTCTTGCATTTCCAACCAGAATTGTCTGATGATCTCATCCCGAGAGTCAGGATGCACTACAGCTTGTATTCTTCCTTAGTTTAACTCTATGCTCATAGTCTCAACTATTCTGGTACCATACTCCAAAGTTTGGGGTTCCACTCTTTGGGCCAAATTTTGAATGTGGCTCTTCAGAATTCCGTTCCTTTTATGGTGCTCTATGACTTGTTTACTTCATTGCGGTGTGGGACTAAAATTTATGTAGCCTCACCGGGCGTGCCAATGATCTAACTGGTGTACAGGGTATAAAGTACTCTTTGCCTAACCGGTGTCAAAAGTACCTCACACTCTCTTATTTTACACCGTCTTAGTAGGAGTCCGGTATTATACACACAGGTCCAGTGGGAACTATGTGTTCTTCACGTTAAGGTAAAATCCTGAGTCAATTCCAATCGTAGTCGTTGGGACACACCAAGGGTGTACCTACAAAAGAGGCTTCAATGCTTAAGTCGGTATAGGTATTATGGGAAAATAAAAGGATTACAGAGGTAGTTAAGTGCAATTAATGTTGTCCATCTATGATTTAATGAATGAGTTGTATTTATAGAATTTCCCTGAATGCAAATGGTGATTTGACCTCTCCGGACAGTGAACAGTGGCTGTAGTCTTTGCAGGTGCAAGTTGCCCACTTGCACCTGACTCAGATTAAGGTGGTAGCTTTTTTGACTGGGGTCATGATCATAAATCCGTACTAGGTCTCGATGATTACATCGACTTTAGCACATTCCGCCCTATATTTGGTTTGACTTTGGCATTTTTTATATTTCTGCTTTGACCGGTGTCGCCAACCTTTTAGGGGTCGGTAATGCACACCGGATCAGAATATCTGTACATATTAACATTCTTATAGATTACTATTATTATTATTATTATTATTTAGAATTACTAATAATTAATATGAATTTTTAGTAAGGAATGATATTTTTATTCTTTATAATAAAAATATCATATAAATTAATTAAATAAAATAATTAAAAAATAGGAATCGTAAAAGGATAATTTAGTCTATCTATAAGAAAAAATGAGATCATATGAAAAAAAATGATCACATGAATTTGTTCTTAGGAATCATTAAATCCTAGATTTCTCTGATGTATCTCATAAATTCTTTGAAATGAAAATTTTTTTTATGGTGAAACAAAATATCTCTCATTCCATCATTGGGGCTTTCTATTTGATTGAATCGAAAGGCCCCATGAATTGGGATTTGCCTATTGGGTTGATTCATTTTAGGGCAAGCAAATCATTTATGATGAAGAAGATGGCTTTAAGAAAATGATTCAGAGTTATTACATGGTGGAATTATGCAGTACCAGACACGAAATAGATCTTCCAAAGAACAAGGCTTTTTTTGAATAAGCATATTCATTTGGGACCTTATGAATCTGTTCTTTTTCCTATTCAAAGATTCTGTTAGTGATAAAATGGAGAAAAAGATGTGGGGAGTGGTGTCCTCTTTGCAAGAGAAATTAATAAAGAAGATAAATAGCTACAATTTAGAAGTGGGTATTGGTGAAAAAAGAAAGGAGAAAGAAGTTGAGAAGAGTACTGAAAATATTCAACATATTCAACAAGAATTTAAGGGAGGAAGCTTGTCAAGATATAGCATCTTGTTGAAGAAAGGTCTGGATGAAAAAGATTTTATTAAGTTAATTTGGACCAGACCCCAATGTTTGCATCCTCAGATTTGTCAATATCATACATCAAGAACTTTCGTTGGTAAATGAAGTCTGTACATCTTATAACTAATTTGTGCATCTAAGTGTTTTAGGATACAAGTCTTAGGTGATGAAACAAAGGGGGAGTCCTAGCATTCAAAAGTCTGATAGGTTGATCAAAAGTCTGGTAAAAGCACTCAATCAGATTTTGAACGTCATGCACAAACAAGAGCGTAATCTTTTTTTAACGTTCTTAATTCTATTTTGGTGATGCATTAGGACTTATACACTTATCATACATACATGCTTATCATCAAATAACACAAGAAACAAAATTAAGTTCACCAGCCAATGTCAACACACCTACCTCTGTGCATATTCAGAAAAAGCTGAGTATATTAAAAAAAATGTTAGCCTATCTCAAAAAGCCTCTCAGCACTGACTTTTGATCCTTCGCTTGATCAAGATATGAAACAAGAATGGATTTATGCACTGGAAATGTATGAGAAACCAATTCTATGAAAGGAATGAAGAAGCCTATTACCAGACCCCCGAATTTGCTTGACCACCAAAGCTTTGGTACCTGAAAGCTTAAGGAAAAAAACCTTCACAGGATTTCCAATGATTATATCTCCTTTCAAGATGCAGCAACAGTCATTTTTTCAGTACCTATTTATACCAAGGAAGATTGAATTTCAAGACATAGATATCACTCACGAGCTTTCATGTACCTATTTAGAGTCAAATTCTCTCATGTATTCATTCTTCTCTTGTAGATAGAGACTTTCTTTGTTTGATCTGCCTCTAACAGACCTTGGTCTCGTGTCATAACTTAGTGTACAATTTCATTTGTATATTTGTCATACACTAAGTTCTGTGAGTTACATTTTCTTTCACAAACAAACTATAAAGTTTGGTGAGTTACTAGAATCTGTTAGTATAGGAAATATTATTGGCCTGAAGAGGCTTTAGAAAGAATACTTGGGTTTAAGCCAGGAGAGGCTGGAGTCAAGAATACTTGTGGCACTGGTCTAGTGCTATTATTGTAAAGGAAATTTTACAATAATGGAAATTCTTCAAGTTAGAAAGGATTGGATGTAGCTTCTGAGTTGGAAGTGAGCCAGTATAAACTCTTTATGTTAATCTTCTTTCATTACTCTTTTGCATCATTTAATTACAAGTTCTTTATTTGGTTCGAATTTTCACAAAAGAGTCTGTGACTTATTTAACCCCTTTCTAAGTCATAGTCTGAACCATTAAGTGGTATCAAAGCTTGTTTTTTAGGTTGATCACTTCTTAGAGTGAAAAGGATAAAGATCTATGGCAGCTTTTCAAAGTAATTAGCTGATCACAGAAGGATCTTCAATCAACAGGCCTCTAGCCTTCTTTGGAGAAGACTATCCATACTGGAAGGATAGAATAGAAATGTTCATAAAATCCACCTAGTATAATCTATGGACTGTAATCGTTAATGGAGATTATGATGCTCCTGTTGATGGAGAAGGAAAGCCCAAATCAGAAGATAAATGGACAACCGGTGAAATTAAACAGATGGAGATAAATGCCAGGGCTAGATTTTTGCTTATTTGTGCTCTTAGTAAATTTGAGTACAATAAAGTATTAAGCTACAATACAGCTAAAGAAGTTTGGGTTGCTCTTCAACATAATTATGAAGGCACATCCAAAGTTAAAAGATCTAAGAAGATATTATTAACCAAACAGTATGATACCTTCAAGATGGAGGAACATAAGTCAATATATCAAATTTTTAGAAGATTCCAAACTTTGCTAAATGAACTCAAAGCTCTTGGAACTACTCCTTTCATGGAAGACATCAATGTTAAGCCTCTTAGAAGGCTAGAGGCCCGTTGATTGAAGATCCTTCTGTCCTTTATTGGATAAGTTGCTTAGAGTTCTCAGAGTGCATGAGCTAAAGCTATAACAGAAGAAGGTCAATAAACCTTTGTCCTCTAAGAACATTACCTTGAAGTCTGATGAGTTGAGCAAAAAAACCAAAGCATTGAAAGCTGAGGAATTCTCAAGTTTTGATCCAGACTCTGATAAATCAGGTGCTGATACTGATGCGGAATTAGCTCTTGTAACCAAGAGATTCCATAGACTGTTAGAAAAGAAGTTCAGACCTGACAAATTCCAAAAGAAAGACCACAAAGGAGACAACAAAGGTAAAAGTCAATTAAAATTTAAAACTGACAAGTCTACTCTTGAATGTTTCAAGTGTAGGAAACCAGGTCACACGAAAGCAGAATGTCTTCTCCTAAATGAAGACAAGAAAAAACGAGTAGAAAAGGTTTTTCAAGAAATAAAAAGGATTAATAACCTAGGATGATGAAGAATCATCAAACTCTGAAGAGTCTAAAGAAGATACAAAATCTGCATAAATCTGTCTCATGGCAAATGAGGAATCAGACTCTGAAGCAAGCTCTAGTGACTCAGACACTAAGGATGTAAGTTATTCTGAACAAAAACAAAATTATGATTTGTTTTTTTTAATGATTTCTCTAAGCTTTTAAAGAATTTCAAAAATTTAAATTAAAGCATGTTGACATGATTACTGATTTTGAAAATCAAATCATAAAACTAAAAGAAGAAAATCTTGACAAAAATGCTTTGAAAGAAATGGAAGAAAATAAAAAGATGCATTTGGAAGAGTTAAGGAGACTGAGAAAAGAAAATACTCTTTTAAAAATAGATTTTGAAAAATCCAAGGTCTATTGCAACTCTCAGAGTAAAGAAATCATTAAGTTGCAAAAGCAAGTTAGCTCTCTTACCTTAGACCTGAGCAAATTTATGAACTATACCAAAAAATTGAACATGCTATTGGGAAAATCCCATGGTAATCGAAAAAGGCCAGGTATGAGATATACAGAGGAAAATGATTTCAAGCAAACTTCATTTTCTTCATTCACTTCAAAGGATCAGAAATATGTCAAGTGTAATTATTGTAAGAAGCATGGTCACCTAATCAATAATTATAGAAAATGGAAAAAAAGAAATGAGAAAATTACTAATAATGTAGGACCCAAAAGAATATGGGTACCAAAATCATTAATTATCCCATTTACAGATATGCTTAAGGACAAAGACAAAGCCTTCGCACTGGTATCTAGACAGTGGATGCTCGCATCATATGACAGAAAGAAGGTCTATGTTCCTAGATCTGGAATAATTTAAAGGTGGAACTGTCACCTTTGGAGGAAACCAGACTGGAAGAATCATTGGGTCTGGTAGAGTGGGTAAAATTCCTTCACCTATTATTGAAAATGTATTTCTTGTTGAAGGTCTAAAACATAACCTATTAAGCATTAGCCAATTTTGTGACAGTGGGTACAAGGTCTCTTTTGACAAAAATAAGTGTACTATCACTGACAATGATAGAACTACACTCTTTAATGTAAACAGACATCACAATATATACAAGGTTGACTTGAATGAACTAAATAATCAGAATGTAACATGTCATTTTCAAACTCTAAAAAGATGAATCTGGCATAAAACACTTGGACATGTAAGTCTAAAACATATTTTAAAACTTCACAAAAAAGGATCTTGTTAAAGGATTGCCAAAGATTTCTTTTAACAACTCCTTACCTTGTGAAGCATGCCAAAAAGGGAAACAACATAAATCATCTTTTAAAAACAAGGATCTTGTTTCCACCACCATACCTCTGAAACTGTTACATTTAGATTTATTTGGTCCATCCCAAGTACGAAGTCTGGCAGGAAAGAAGTATGGATTTGTCACTGTTGATGATTACACAAGAATGACATGGGTATACTTTCTAACTCACAAAGATGAGTCTGTAAAAGTATTCAAGATTTTCTATAAGAAAACCCAGAATGAGAAAGGAATGGCAGAGAATTTGAAAATGAAATTTTTGAAAAATTCTACAATGAGTCGGGCATAACTCATAATTTTTCTTCTCGAAGAACACCTTAACAAAATGGTGTTGTGGAAAGGAAAAACAGATCTCTGCAGGAAATGGCCAGAATAATGCTTTGTAAAAATAATCTTCCAAAATATTTCTGGGCAGAAGCTATGAGTACTTTTTGTTATATTCAAAACAGGATCCTTATTAGACCAATACTGAACAAGACTCCTTATGAATTGTGGAAAGGAACGAAACCCAACATCTTATATTTTCACCTTTTTGGATGTACCTGCTATATTCTAAACACCAAGGATTATCTTGGAAAATTTGATTCTAAGTGTGACAAGGGAATATTTATGGGGTATTCAACCACATCGAAATCTTACAGATTATTCAATACTTGAACTTAAACCATTGAGGAATCTATGCATGTAAGACTTGATTATCTTCAAAATACTGACAGGAGACTGGCAGATGTAGATTTTGATGATGCAGGAATACTACAAGAACCCAAGCATGAAATGAAAGGAACAAACCCTGATCAATCAAAACCAGCTAAAAATGAAAACAAAGAGCCTGAATAGAATCAGTCATTTGTTAAACTAGAAAAGCCAAGAGACTAGAAGTTTAAGACATTATCATCCTTTAGACCTCATTATTGGAGATCAAGCAACTGGAGTTAAGACAAGATCTAGTCTTTATAGTCAATCCTTAATTGCTTTAGTTTCAAAATTAGAATGAAGGAACATTACAAAAGCTTTGGAAGATATTGATTGGATTATTACTATGCAAGAGGAACTAAATCAGTTTGAAAGGAACAAAGTATGGAAACTTGTTCCCAGACCCAAAGATAAAAGCGTTATTGGAATGAAATGGGTATTTAGAAACAAGCCTGATGAAGATGGAAAGGTTATCATGAACAAAGCTAGACTTATAGCTCAAGGCTACAACCAACAACAAGGTATAAACTTTATTGAAACTTTTGCACCTGTAGCTAGACTTGAGGCTATCAAAATACTTCTTGCATTTCCAACATTTAAAGGCATTACATTATATTAGATGGATATAAAGAGTTCTTTTCTGAATGAGTTCATTGAAGAAGAAGTTTATGTAAAACAACCTCCTAGTTTTGAAGATGTGTCTCTTCCTAACCATGTTTTCAAATTAAGTAAAGTACTGTAAGGTGTAAAACAAACACCAAGAGCTTGGTATGACAGACTTAGTTCTTTTTTTATTTGAAAATGCTTTATAAGAGGAAAAGTAGACACAACCTTATTCAAAAAAAGCTCTCAAACACTTAATTATTGTGTAGATTTATGTAGATGCTATTGTGTTTAGTGCTATTGATGATAGTCTTTATAAAGATTTTTCTAAAATGATGCAAGCAGAATTTGAAATGAATATGATGGAAGAACTTAAGTTCTTCTTAGGCTTGCAGATTAAATAGACTAATGATGGTATTTTCATCCATCAATAGAAGTACACTAAGGAGCTGCTCAAAAAGTTTAAAATGGTTGATGCTAAGGCCATGAGCACTCCTATGCATCCAAACTGCATAATAAATAAAGATGAATCTGGTACATCAATGGATCAGACCTTGTATAGAGGAATGATAGGTTCACTTTTGTACTTTACATCCAGCAGACCTAACATAATGTTTAGTATTTGTATGTGAGTAAGATATCAATTAGATCCCAAGGAATCACATCTGTCTGTAGTGAAGAGGATTCTAAGATATCTCATTGGCACAACTAACCTTGGGCTGTTCTACAAGAGGACAGACTCTTTTTCCCTATCTAGATTCTACGATGTAGATTTTACAGGAGATAGAGTAGACAAAAAAAGTACAAGTGGTGATGTCACTTCTTAGGAAGAAGTCTAATATCATGGGGAAGCAAAAAGAAAAATTCAATTGCACTTTCCATAACTGAAGCAAAATACACGTCTACAGCAGGATGTTGTTCTCAACTTCTTTAGATTAAGTATCAACTTGAAGACTATTTAATCAAAGAAGGAGAGATCCCTGTATTTTATGATAATAAGTGAAATAAACCTATCAAAGAACCTCATTCAACACTCAAAGGCAAAGCACATTAAAGTGAAATATCACTTTATCAGAGACTATGTACAAAAAGGAATTCTAGACATGAAGTTTGTAGATATAGACCATTAGTGGGCAGATATATTCACAAAGCCTCTAGCTGAGGCCAGGTTCACTTTTATTAAGCGTAATTTAAATTTGAGAATTATTACATGAAAAGTCTGATGCATAAAAAGTCTGTTGTATGGTATATTTGACGTTTGAGTTGTTTGAGCCCATACTCTCTTCTAAATATTTCTGAGAGACACTATTTACTGTCATTTGTTTCATTTTTTTTATACAACGTGGCAACAGTTACTACCTTTTATGTAACTATCATCTGGTTGTGTTTTCTCTCTCCTCTTTAGTAGTCAATTTTACACTCTTTATATTTTTAGACTCTTCATTTGCATTCATTTCCCACCTTTTGCTAAAACCCTTTCATCTCTCTCTTTTTTGGAAAATTTTCTCATTTTTTTAAACCCTAAATCTCCCTTCTTCTTCTATTGAGTAATGGCATTCAAGGCTTCAAACATTGTTGAATCCTTTGTATTCAACATAAAGCAGCACAAACTTGATGGGAAAGATATCTTTGAGGAGATCCATGACATTGTTGGACTAGGTTTTGCCATGATCAAGAGCCCTATTCACCATCTCTAGTTCTAGAGTTCTGGAGAACTGCAACTGTTGTCAAGTCTAAGTTTATTGTGTTAGCAAGCTCAAAGGGAAAACTATTGAGATTTTTGAAGACGTCCTTACTACTGTTACTGGATGCCCTGCTATAGCAGAAGTCTACGCTGATGACTTCAAATATGAGGTTGTATTTTCTCCCAGATCAATGAGATGCTCTATGGCTCTAAACACCCTGCCAAATTTGTTTATGGTAATTTGCTTTAGAAGGTCAAGATGCTTCACTTGGTAATGAAGCAAGTCTTTTGCCCTAGGAAAGGAGCAAAAGATACTGTTAGCAAGTTGGATCGATTCTGTAACCAAAGAGAAAGTAAGTCTGCCCAATGTTATCACTACTTACTTAATTTCTTCGATTGGAAATAAGCAGAATAAGATTCCATATCTTGCTATGCTCATGAAAGTCTTTGCACTAAAGAATGTGCAAACAGCCACTGTAAGTGACTTGGTGACACCCTCCTTCTTGTTAAGCAAGCTACCTCCCTTTTCACCCCTCTTGGACCAGACCATGGATAGCCCCCTTCCACTTCCTAAGAAGAAAAGGTCTACACCCAAGAAGTAGAATATTTGTAACATCCTAAAATTTATAAAAAATACTTAATTGAGAAAAATAAATAAAAATAATTACATATAAGTTAATTAATACCCTAAAAATTTTAAAATAATTAAATTGAGAATTTTTATAATTATTCATAATTTATTGTGGCTTAAAGAGCTGAAGTTAATACCCGATTAAAATATGGGTATCGGACCAAGTATCTCCAATTGAGGTGTTGTTGGTCAAGGGTGCAAAGAATATTATTGGGAATCCGAATATATCTTCAAATAATTTTTGGATAAGTATTGAGCCCGTACAGTGATCCTGTTTATTACAAAATAGAGAAATTTTAAATAGAGGATCTAAAATAAAACTAACCTTCAGATTTGGGGAAAATGTGAAATGTGAGTGAAAGAGTATTTATTTATGTTGGGAAAGTGATATTAATGACGAAAGATAGTATTAATGATGGTAAAATGGACATGCATGTGGGAACCCATTAGTGGATATAGCCTTAAAATGCGTAATAATGAGTATGAGCACCTCACCCATGATAATTGTGGTGGGTTAAATGAAAAGAAGGTGATTTAAGATTTAAACATGGTATAAACACCAAGTGGTTAACTAAGAACATTTAAATCTCGGTGGTTGAGATAGAAAATAATTATTTGGTATATTGTGTGGTGTAGGAAACAACACTATTGGTGAAGCGGGACCTTCAGACCGCGGTGATTTCTACTTCTCTTGAGGTAAAGGGGGGTAATATTTCTAAATGCATGATTTCATCCATTATTGATGTGTATGTATAGATGTGTTTACATAATATGACTTGGATGAATATCTTGATTTCTATGTGATTGAAATTATATTTGGAATGATTTATGTTATATGGTAAATGTTTAGGATGATGACTTTGATGTCAATTGTTATATGACCTGTGAATTGTGTGAGTTTGATGCCATAATTATGATTGGATGGAAACATGAATGTGTGAACATCCCATGATATGCGTATTGATGAGATTGATGAACATTGGTTGGCACTAACAATTGATGTGAATGAAATCCAATGAAAATTGGTGATTGAGAATGATGATGATGTTGAAATCCATTAAGTGATGGTGGTAAGCTATTATTGGTGGAGTGGTATTTAGGATGCATAGTGTGAGAAATGCATTGATCTGCATTTGCATCCATGGCATATCATACGCTGTCTAGTTTGGAAGTTAGGGATTCCAATAGGCGGGCTCAATGGGAGGGCGACCCAGTGCATGAGTAAATTATATTATTCCGTAGTGATTCAACGAAATCATGAAGCTGTCCTTAGCTTGGTGACGAGGCACCCTATATGGCGGGCCTAGTGGATGGGCGACTCTGTGATGAGTAAGTATCCTCGGTGTTTCTAATAGGAAACAACTCTCTTGATGTGTGTTCAGGAGGGGCCCATAACACTTGTCACAATTATGGCCATGTTGTTGAATCTGTATGTCATAGGGTGACTAGTGCTACAAAGGGGGCGATAACAATTTGGTACTAGTTAAAGATGTTATTATGCATGTAAATAATGAGATAAGTGTACATATTTACTACTGCAATAGGGGCATAGTAGCACACCTATGCTTGATCCATATATTATATGATGTTATTCCTACAGTCAGATCCATATTTGATACTGTGACATTTGCATATATGCATTAGCTTTTAGAGCATTTGCATATAGCCAAGGATATGTCGAGTAATTGGTGGCCCTTAGTGGTATTGAAAGTGAATGGACAAACTTGTGGTACTAACCTTAAATTAATGGTTGTGCTTGATGTGATTGCCAACGATTTCGTATGTGTATAATGTGAGTACATCGAGTGAAACCTGTACTATATACGAATTGATATGGTCCATGATTGGATCATATGAATCTGTTGTGGAACTTATGTTGTGCACAAGTATATATATTATCATAATGTATGATATTGATCTATTTGGTATATGTTACTCACCTCGTAGTTGCTATTTTTAAAGGTTGATGTAGGTATGTTGGACATCCTACCCTTTTTGGAGCTTAAGTTTGGAGAAGGTAAATATGGAAGGAAAGCTTGTGGGCCTTGGCCGGCAACAATTTTGTGAAGCATATGTTATGTGTATATGCTTGTATGTGTATAACATTGAATGTATATTTTGGGGGGTTATAGGTGAAATTAGACCTTGATTTTTGATGGCTAATTTCCTTGAGATGACCTTGACAATGAATGAAGATAATGTGATATTTGATTTTCTATCAAATCAATGAATGAAGGATTAAAGTTGATTGATGATAAAAATAAAATGTGAAATAACATGATCATTAGTTTACAAAGGTGATTATATGACTTACGTATGCATGATTGGGAAGTGGATAGGTCATTTTCCCATGGGATGACTAATACCTCATGCAGAGGGTGCCTATAACTCACAATGCATGTATATGACTTTTGTGCATGAGTGGTTGTGGCCAAATAGGCTTACATCTCAAATTGGCATAGTTGGTTGGTTCAAAATGCATCTAAAATTCCATTTACGTATGTGATGATCTAGAGCTCAAGTTATCAGGTGGGACTTGTTGGGATATGTCCCAATTTGGTGTATAAATGTGTGCCAATAGGTAGCTTGGACCAAATCTTGGATAATTGCATCCTTTGTGCCTTGTAAATTGATTTATCCAAACCATTATGCATTACTGATAAATTCGCTCAAGCGAGATGACTCTCGCTCAAGCAGGTTTATGATGCATCAGATATGTGGTTCCTAGTCCATTTTTGCTCAGGCGAGATTGGTCTCGCTCAAGTGAGGGACAAAGGATGTGGTTCTGTCGTGATCTTGCTCGAGCGAGTGGGGGATTACTTAAGAGAATTAATGTATAAATGACTCTTGTGTTATTTTCGCTCAAGCGAGATGGATCTCACTTGGACAAATTCTTTTGGAATTGATTTTGTGTGTTTTTTGCTCAAGCGAGTTGGCCTCGCTCAAGCGAATTCATGAGGAATTGATTCTGTTGTGTTTTTGCTCAAGCAAAAGAGGTCTCACTTAAGCGAATTAATTGTATTTTACTTCTGGATGTTCTTTGCTTGAGCGAGTGTGGCTCGCCTAAGCGAATTTATGGGTCTGATTGTATGATACATTTCGCTCAAGCAAATTTATGCACGCTTAAGCGAGTGCTCGTTGTCTCGTTCAAGCGAGTGACACCTCACTTAAACGAATTGATCTGATTTTGATTTCTTCACTTCCTTCCCCATTTCGGGCCTTTTCTCATATCTTTATATATAGAACTAGGCGTATACCCTATATACATATTTTTCTTCCACGGTAAACTCGATGATTTTGTATACACGTTATGGTCTATTTTATTATCGATCCAATTTATAAAATATTTTACCTTCACTCTTTGTTTTTCCGTGGTTCGGGTCTTGATGTAATGTCAGTGTATAGACTTTTAAAACGTGAAAGATTTATTCATATTTTTGTCGATTGATTATCTTAGTTACGTCGGGATTTGGGTCCGGGAAATCAAGGTTTGACAACTGTGGTATCAGAGCACTCATTGTTCAATATTGGAATGTTATTTCCCTAATGAACCTTGTCGAACACATTGATTGCCCTTTTATTCCTTTCTACTAGAATGTATTGATGTGTATTATCTCATAATTTTAAGGAAACTAGGGGTTTTATGAGTAAGTTTTGAATTGTCTGTATATTGGAAAATGATGGTGATGAATATACGCTTGTTGTTAAACCCGGCCAGGCATTTCCTTTCCAATATTTACCTTCAGATTATGATTACATTATGACAATACATGTGTTGATAATAATTGTCTTTGATTGGCAAATCTTGAGGATAGAACCATAAAATTTCTAAATATTGCTATGTTATGTGTTTAGATTGATCGATGACGAATAGATGCAACATTGATGCAACAACTATGGCTGAAGCTTTTAATTGGTATGCTGATATTCTAGAACAACAACAAAAACCTATTGGTCAACCGAATCATGGTCTTGACCGATTCCTCAAGCGGAACCCTCCGAGTTCTATGGGGGTTGCAAGCTGGAAGATGCTTATGTTTAGATTCGTGATCTGAAGCGAATATTTGCTAGTATAAAGTGTTCCGAGACTGAGAAGGTTGTATATGTTGTGTTTATGATCCACGAAGAAGCTAAATCTTGGTGGATGACTCGTGGGCATATGATTGCGGCTCACACTGTAACACCCTAAATTTTAAAATAGAGAATTAATTAAGGAAATAAATATTGAATAATTGAATGTGGATTATTTAATATTCTAAAATATTGGAATTAATTAAAATAAGATTTTTGGGGACTACTAGTAATTTATTAGGACCAAATAAGCTGAAAACTGACCTGATTAAAATATGGGTGTCGGATCAAGTATCTCCAATTGGGATGATATTGGTTAGGGCTGCTAAAGATATTATTTGGAGCCCGAATATGTATTCGGAATAATTTTCAGATAAGATATTGAGCCCAAACAGAGATCCTGTTTGTCATAAAACGATGAATCTTTTAAAGAGAGGATTAAAATTAAAATCAAAAGCCCATTCTTCACTTCTTATTTTCATTACCTTGCTGAATGCAATTGGCAAAACACTCATTCTTCTCCTCCTTCTTTATTTTCCTCTCTTATCTCTTTCTAAAAACCTAAGAAAAACATTGAACCCATCTCCTCCTACCATTTTCATTTCATGGAAGCTTGAAGAAGGCTTGGAGCTTGAAGTTCCTTCTTCCTTCTTCTTCTTATTTTTGTGTGGGTCTCCTTCTCCCTTGAAGGTTCTCTCTTTTCTACTCTTGGGGTAAGTTTCTTGTCATTTTCAAGAGTATGAACCCTAAGCTTGGAGTTTTAGTGTTGGGTGAGCATTTAATGTATTTATGGGTTGTTAGGAGAGGAATTTAATGTGGAAACCTAAGTTGGGGTGTTGTTAATATAGCATTTATGATGGGTTGTTAAGGGTATACAAAATTCATGTTGGTAGATGAGGGAGATTAATGATTATTTATGATGTTGTTGGGTTATTTAATGAAAACCCTAACCCTAGGATTTGGGGGAAATGTGAAATAAGAGTGAAGAAGCATTTATTGTGTTAGATAATTGTTATTGGTGAGGTGAAATGATGTTATTAATGGTGAAAGGCCATTAATAAAGCTTAATAGTTGATGATGGTTGTTAGGAACCATCAATGTGGGAACCCATTAATAGGTTTGACATTAAAAATGCATAATAATGAGTTTGGGCACCTAACCCATGGTGGTTATGGTGGATTGAATGAAATAAATGGGACTTGAGAGTTAAGATGCTAGAAGACACCAAGTTGATGAATATATGAACATTGAAATCTTGGTGTGAATAGAAAATTGATTGTGTGATATATTGTGATGTAGGAAATAACCCCATCGATGAGGCGAGACTATCGGACCGCGTTGATTACTACTTCTCTTAAGGTAGGAGGGGGTAACTATTCTAAATGCATGATTTTATCCATTGATGATGTGAAAATATGTATATATGATTGTGTTTGATGATTGCTTGGGTGGATGATGTGATGATTTCTTGATTTGAGTGCATTTAAAATGATTGATGTTGTGTGGCATTTGTTTGGGATGATGAATATGATATTATGTTAAACATGATGATGAAGTATGTCATGATGGTTTGAGACCATGTTTTGAATTGAAATCAATGATGTGAAATATCCCAAATATGTATATGTGAATTGATAAATGTGATTGCCACCAACTATCGATGTGTATGAGTTCTAACGAGATTTGGTAAAGATTGAGAATATTGAAATCCACTAAGTGGTAGTAGTGAATGGACGATTGATTGAGTGGCATTTAGGATGCACAATGTAAGAATGCATTGATTGGCATTTGCATTCATGGCATATCATAAGCTATCTATATGGAATGTTAGGGGTTCTAATAGGCAGCCCCAGTGGGAGGGCGACCCAGTGCACAGGTATACTGTTATTGCTCCCTAGTGATTCAGGGAATCACGAAGCTGCCCTTAGTTTGGTGACGAGGCACCCTATATGGCAGGCCCTGTGGGAGGGCGGCTCTATGATGAGTAGATTACCTCGGTGTTCGACAGGGCACGGCTCCCTTGATGTGTGTTCGGGGAGGCCAGTAGCACTTTGGCAAGTAAGGCCATAATGTTGATCCGTAAGTCACGGGGTGACTAGTGCTATAGAAGGGCGAGAGCGGTTTGGTACCAGTAAAAGTGTGATGTTGTAAGCATGCATAAATTGAGATATATGTGTACACATTTTACTACTGCAGTAGGGGCATAATAGCACACCTATGCTTGTCCCACATTTGATATGTTGTTGTGTCCCACAGTCAGATCCGCATTTGATAATAATTCCTTTGTGCATATGCATTAGCTATAAGAGCATTTGCATATAGCTGGAGATATGCCTAGTTGTAAGCCTGTGATGGCGATGGACGGTTGAGATATAAAGAGGGAAGAAATGTGGTACTAACATTATGTGTATGATGATATTATTGAGAATACCAATGATTTGAATATATGTGTTGTGGATGCGTGTCTTAAGTATGTAGCCTGTTGCTATGAATGATATAGTATATGAATAAAAAGTATGGTGTTCTGGTGAAGTGTATCATGTGTGAATATGTATGGATATCATCATAATGTATGACTTTGATACATTTGGATTATGTTACTCACCTCCTAGTTGCCATTTTTAAGTTTGATGTAGGTATGATGTAAAATCCTACTCTTTTGGAGGTCGAGGATTGATGAAGGTAAATATGGAAGGAATGTGGGTGAGCCTTGGCTGGCATATATGTATTCATTTTGTATAGCATATAGTGTGTATATGCTTATTTTGTAACTACTTTGATGATTGATGATTTTGAAGGTCATGTAGGAAAATGAGACCCTTTTGTGTATGGCTTATTTTCATTAATGACCTTGATAATGTATGAATGATAAATATGATGTGGATTTCGGCTAAATTTGATGAATGAATGAAGGCTTATATGAAAAATTGCATTTTATAGAGCATATATAGCAATAAGCTTAATTAGAATGTGATTCATGAGTTGGAATGAGAATTTATGAGTATGATTGTTTGGAGCAAGTTCTATATGCCTAATATGATGTATATGATGTGTTAGATTTGATCAAATTGGCTTGGAATGAGATTTTGTATGTTGGGTTATGAGGAATTACGTTTTCTGCATAAGACTTGATAATCTCGCTCAAGCGAGATGGAATCTCGCTCAAGCGAGAATCCCCTGCATCAGTTATATGGCCTCTGGCCAATTCTCGCTCAGGCGAGATGACCCTGCATCAGGTGTGTGCATACTGGATGATTTTCGCTCGGGCGGGCTCGCCTCTGCTCAAGCGAGTGTTGTATGGAGTTGTTTCTGGATGAAATTCGCTTAGGCGAGTTGGTATCTCGCCCAAGCGAGATTGCTTATGCATTAGGTATTAGCTACTGGATGAATTTCACTCAGGTGGGCCTGGCCTCGCTCGAGCGAAATGAGGGCAGTGAGGTTCTGTCCTTTTTTTGCTCAAGCGAGCTTGCCTCGCTCAAGCGAATGAGCGTGATTTCGATTCTGGAGCATTTTCGCTCACGCTCGCTTGCCTCGCCCAAGCGACCCGTGTGGGACTCGCTCAAGCGAGATCAGAACTCGCTCAAGCGAGATCCTCTAATTCCAGTTTTCTCATTTTGGCTTCTTTATTCCATTTCTTGTTTGTTTTAGAAACCCTAAATCATGAAAATGATATTATTATTATTATTTTGTATTTCTAATGTCTATAAATTAATGAGGCATCTTTTATCCTCCTTTTGTACACATTTCATTAACTTTTAAATTTTATTCCATCTTCTGCCTTTCCCTTGTGACAGTCTCGAGTCCAATCGTCCAAAGAGTACTCTGATACCTTCTCATATCTTCATGTATGAGGTAAGTTATTAAATGATCCGAGGTAATTACTTGGTATTATATATATATATGTAATTTCCTCTACTTATAATTATTATAAAATCGTGAAAAATTTACCCCTATTTTCGGGGTGTTACACACACTCCTTTGACTTGGGAGAATTTCAAGGTGTAATTCCTAAAGAAGCATTTTCCTGAAAGCTATAAGAGTGAGAAAGAGCTTGAGTTCATAAAGTTCAAACAGGGAAGCATATCGGTGAAGGATTATGCCTTCAAATTTGAAGAACCATATGTTTTACTCTCCTTTCCAACAGGAAGGTACTGAAGCTTTGAAGTGTGTTAAATTTGAGAATAGTTTACGCCAAGAGATTAAGAAGGCGATATGTCATCAAGAGATTAGAAACTTCCCTACTCTTATGAACAAGTGTAGAATTTTTGAAGAGAATGATGTAGTGCCTAAGAGCTATTCTGGGCATGATTATAAGTTGAAGGGCCAATCTTCTAGCTTTAAGAAGAAAGGAAACTTTAAGAAAGCTGGAACTTTATACGTGGTGCCTCTTCACATAGAGGTGGACGTGGTGGTGGTGGAAGACATTGTGTTAATGGTGGCCGTGGTAATGGCCAAGGTCATAGATGTTTCCGATATGGCGGAAATCATTTGGCTCGTGAATGTGATCATGAGGATACTGTGGTGTGCTATAGATGTAACCAACCGGGGCACATTCGTCCCGATTGTCCCTTGAGTGCTACGGATGTGGTGAGGCGTAATGATGCAAACGTGGAGGCTATGGTGCTTTTATAGGCCGTGGTGGTGGAAACGGGGATGGCGGCTGAAATTGTGGTCGCAATGGTAATGGAAATGGCAACGGTGGCAACGATTGTGGTAATGGTAATGGTCGTGGAAATGGTAATGGTAATGGTGGTCGGAATAGTTACAACAATGGAGCTAATCAACAAACTGTTGGAAGAGTCTTCGCCGTGACCGGTGAGGAAGCTGCACAAGGTGGTGATTTGGTTCAGAGTAAGTGCCAAATCCTTGGTAATTCTATTGATGTATCGTTTGATTCTGGTGCAACACACTCTTTCATTTTGAAAGAATGTGTGAGGTGATTGAAATTGTCGATAAATATAATGAAAGGCTCCATAATAGTGTCTACACTGACTGGTACTTATTTGCAGATGGTTACTCGATGTGATGGTGTTGAGGTGATTCTTGAGGATAAGAGATTTGTTGTATCTCTTATCTATTTGCCTATAAAGGTCTTGGTGGTTATCTGCCAACAAGGTCTTGGTGGACTGTCAAAATCGAAGTATTGTCTTTCCTTCTCCGAATGCCGAGCACTTTAGTGTGCACGGTATATCCTAACTTCTTGTTATGCTATGCATGGTGGATGGAGATAATGTTGTTCAATCCTATGATATTCCTGTTCTATCCAAGTTTCAAGATATGTTTCCTGATTAGGTACCTGGTTTACCCACTCCATGAGAGGTGGAATTTCCATTGATCTTGTTCCGGGTGTGGAACCTAAACCTGTTTCTCGAGCACCGTATCAAATGTCTCCTATAGAATTGTTCGAATTGAAAAGGCAAGTGGAAGAATTGTTAGAGCGAGAATTCATTCGCCCAAGTGTATTTCCTTGGGGTGCACTTGTATTATTGGTGATAAAGAAAGATGGAAGTATGAGGTTATGCGTGAATTATCGACAACTCAATAAATTGACCATTAAAAACCGATGTCCTTTACCTCGTATTGATAATCTTCTGGATCAATTGAAAGGCGCTATAGTATTTTTAAAAATTGATTTGCATTTCGGATATCACCAAATCTGGGTGAAGACTAAGGATATTCCGAAAACTACTTTTCGTACTCGCTATGGACATTATGAATATATGGTGATGCCTTTTGGCATGATAGGTGCTCCTATGATTTTCATGGATTACATCACTCGCATTTTCCATGATTGTCTTAATTGATTTGTGGTGGTATTCATCAACGATATTCTTGTTTATTCGAAAAGTCATGAGGAACATGAAGAACATCTTCACCTTGTTTTGAATATACTTCGAGAGAAAGAGTTGTATGCAAAGCTCTCTAAGTATGAGTTTTGGTTATCTAAGGTCCAGTTTCTTAGACATGTTATCTCTAAGGATGGTGTTGCAGTGGATCCATCAAAGATTGAAGTTGTGATGGCTTGGGAAAGACTAACGTCTGTGACTGAAATAAGGAGTTTTCTTGGTCTTGCCGGTTATTATCAGAGATTCATTAAAGGTGAGGTTTCTCTCATCTGGCTTTGCCATTGACGAAATTGACTCGTAAGAACCAACCATTTGTATGGAATCTCGATTATGAGAAAAGTTTTCAGGAGTTGAAAGTAAGACTCACTTTAGCTCTAGTGTTGGCTTTGCCCAACTTATTGGATGAATTTATGGTGTACTATGATGCTTCTAAGAATGGTCTTGGTTATGTGCTGATGCAAAATAAACGTGTGATAGCCTATGCGTCAAGACAGTTACGAACACATGAGATTAACTACCCCACACAAGATCTTGGATTAGCGGCTATTGTTTTTGCCTTGAAGTTATGACGACATTATTTGTATGGCTCGAAACTTGTGGTCTTTAGTGATCACAAAAGCCTTAAATACCTGTTTGATCAGAAGGAGCTCAATATGCATCAATGAAGATGGAAGGAATTTTTGAAGGATTATGAATTTGATTTGAGATATCACCCGGGAAAGGCAAATGTGGTTGCCGATGCCTTGAGTCGGAAATCGTTGCATGTTTCTGCTATGATGGTAAAAGGGATGGAATTGATTGAACAATTTAGAGATTTGAATATGGTGTAGAGGTTTATACCACGAAGAAGATTTCTCTTGAGACATTAAAAGTTGTGAATGTGTTTCTTGAATGGGTGAAGACACAACAATCAAATGATGAGTACTTGATGGAGATGAAGGAATCTCAAATGAATGGGAAAAATTTGTTCTTATTAGAAGGTTTCGA
Organism: Clitoria ternatea; assembly: GCA_037962975.1. Classification (NCBI taxonomy): domain Eukaryota; kingdom Viridiplantae; phylum Streptophyta; class Magnoliopsida; order Fabales; family Fabaceae; genus Clitoria; species Clitoria ternatea. The sequence continues at coordinate 91,549,481 of CM075671.1, forward strand.
TGGTATTTGGTGTATGAAGGGTCGTGTTTATGTCCTATCTGTCGATGATATGAGGAAAACTGAGTTGGAAGAAGCTCATAAAATTATATTTCAGTATACACCCTGGTGTTACTAAAATGTACCAGGATTTAAAGAAGAATTTTTGGTGGCCCAATATGAAACGAGATGTAGCCAATTATGTTGCTGCTTACATTGTATGTCAAAAGGCTAAGGTTAAACATCAGAAGCCATCTGGTATGCTTAGACCTCTTGATATCCTTGTTTAGAAATGGGAGGACATCACTATGGATTTTGTTTCTGAATAGTCTAAAACACATGCTGGAAATGGTGCAATATGGGTGATTGTTGATTGATTGATGAAGTATGCTGACTTTTTGCCAATGAATATGAAAAGTCCCTTGGAGAAATTGACATAATTATATTAAAGAGATTGTCAGGCTACATGGTGTACCTTCGAGCATTATGTCAGATCACGACCAGCGATTCACCTCCTTATTTAAGGGGAGCTTGCACAAAGAACTAGGTTCTAAGCTCAAGCTTAGTTCTGCTTATCATCCACAAATGGGTGGACAATCTGAGTGAACAATTCAAAACCTTAAAGATTTGTTACGGGCTTGTGTGTTGAAACACAGTGGTTGTTGGGAAAGATTCCTACCATTGATTGAATTCACATATAACAATAGTTATCATAGTACTATTGCTATGGCCCTGTATGAAGCATTGTATGGTCGAAAATGCTGAACTCCATTATGTTGGCTTGAAACTGGTGAAAATTTGGCTTTAGGGACAGAGTTGATTGTAGAAACTAATGAGCAAATAAAGATGATACAAGAGGAAGTGAAAGTTGCCCAAGATCGTCAGAAGAGTTACTATGATAAGAGGCGGAAGCCACTTGAATTTTAAGTTGGCATCATGTGTTCTTGAGGGTGTCAAGAGACAAAGGCATTAGAAGAGTTTTGAAGAGTAAAAAACTAAGTCTGAAATTTATTGGACCGTTTGAAATTCTTGAACGGGTCAGCGAAGTGGCATATAAAATTGTCCTTCCTCCGCATTTATCAAATTTGCATAATGTATTTCATGTTTCACAACTGCAAAAGTGTGTGTATAATCCTACGTGTGAACACTTATTTCGGTCCGGTCAGTGATTACATCGAATTGACACCGTTTGCAAGCAATGAATCCCAACCGGTGTGAGGTAGTAGGTGTGACATCGTCTGACATCATGAAAGAACACCGGTCTAAGGCTGAAAGAACATCGGTCTGAGCTGCTAAACTGGGACGTCGTTTGATGGCCAGATTGCATCAGCTGGTATCCAGCAAGAGAACACCGGTTCAGGCTATTGAAGGGATCAAACCGGCCTAATCATTAAAATCATTCGTTGAACCGGTATCCCTGGTATCCGATGTCATGGACCTTACATCGAAGTGGTAAGTCCGATTACCTATGCTGACTTGGAATCGCACATCTGAACCAACCCTTGAATCCTAGGAGTGGCAGACAGGGGGTGAAAGTGAAAATAATTAAAAATTCCCCACCATCCGCTGCTCCCCATAACCTGTTAGTGGCCAGGTTGGCTCCACTGTGCGCATGGGTGAGTGGAGGCTTGAGCTGTCCAAGCACTCAGCCAGCACCCAGAAGCCTCTATAAAGGCCTTAGCTGAAGAGGCACAGAGGTCCGCATCTTGAATCCTTGAACCCCTGGCAAAATTTACTCCGGTATCCTGAATCCGAAGTCAAGAAACCTGTCCCCAACCCACATTCTCTTGTTTTCTTCAAAACAGAAGCACCAGTCCCGTTCCTGTTTGTTGGACCTCAGAACCTCCTTGTCACTCTAAACTCCGTCCAAACCCTATATTGTTCAACACCACTGAATCCTACACCGTTTCTTCATCAAAATACATTTTCACCACTGAGTCCTACTCCGGCTCCACACTGTACTTCGGTTATAGCCACACCGGTCTAGTTTTCTGCCAGTCGTGCTGCTGATTCAGCCCACACCGGCTCGCACTAGCAGATCGTCTATCAGAGCTTATTCCACGCCGGCTCCAACCTGCAGTCCGGTTCCTCCCAGGTCTGCTCCACACCGGTTACGATCTTTCTTCACCTCTATCATTTTAGCTTATTTCATACTGTTTGGTCCATTTCTTTCTTCAAGTTTATAGTTTCTGCTGAATCTGCTTTCCCAGTTAATTTAGCTTCTATTGTTGAATTTTCCCTCACCTAGATTCGTAATAATAACAATAAAAAACAACAAGTTTTCTCACATTTTATTTTGATCACTGTAAATTTTGTCTTAGCCGGTGTCGTGCAGATGTACTTCTGCCTACACTATCTCTGAAGCCCATACACGTGCAGAGAACTTCGCCTTGTGTGCCCCTTTTTTTCGTAAAGTCTACTCACCACTAAATATCTAGCTTCACTTACATACCCTTTATCAAGAACTACGTAACCCTGATTTCTCGACCATTCGAGATAGGATCAGGATTTAACTCCTATCGGGCCCATCTTTCCTTTTATTTTTATGTTTATACAGTTGTTCCATTTTTTTCACTTCCATGGAAGTCAATTTAGACACGACGTCTTATTGATTTTCCCCCATTTTTGGTTGACCATCACCATGATTCATAAGGAACGGGATACTTAGGACGAGACGTCCCATTTATCCCCTTCTCGTTCTTATCCCCGTATTTTGATTAAAGGATGACTAATTTAGATGCGACGCCTCGTTAGCATCCTCTCCCTTCCCTGTTTATAATGAAATCGAGGTTAATTTGGACGAGACGTCCTGTTGACCTTGCTTTGACATTCGTTTGTTCAGCCCGCTCCTTCCGTTTTTTTAAGTAAATAAAAAATGCAATAATAAAGAAGAAGAAATAATACATCCCTTGTAAGGCTATTCATGTTGTACATTTTCGATCTTGGTACTGTTTTTAACAGGCGATGTAGGGTGCTAATACCTTCTTTACTCGTAACCGACTCCCGAATTCAAATCTCACTATTTTTAACCAGTGCCTTGTTAAAGTTTTTTCCAATGTTTTTCTTGTGGATAAAAACGTTGGTGGCGACTCCCTGTTTTTGTTTGTTTCATCTTTTCGAAGGGTCGGCCGTGCCGCCGCAATCCCGGTCGCGACAGATGGCAACTCCGCTGGGGACATTTAAGAGAGTCAGGCCAGTTTGATTGAAAGTCCATGTTTCCTATATAGCCTTTGTATGCTTTGATTTCTTCCCTTGTTTTATTTGTTGTTGATTTTGTAAATGTTCATTCTTATTTCAATTGTATCTCGTTATTTGTTTTATTGTCAATGTTTGCATGATTGTTAAACCCCAGGGTAGAGGACTATGTTATTTCTATGAATATTGAACCCTAGGGTAGACGAATTTGTGTTATATCCTGTGTTTGTTCTTTGTGCAGAATGAGGTAAGGTAAAAAGGTATTGAATGCCCTTTCACACACTACACTCACATTACTTGCACACACTTATGAGTGACGCCCTATACCCGGGCCCCAAATGAAACTTAAGTTAGGAGGGGTTGGTAGCGGAATCGTATGGGATGTACTTCCTATCCGGTGCTCGTGAGAACCTCAACTAGAGTTTGACCTTTCATGATGTACGTACCTAGTAGATTCCCTAATGTTGTGACCATATCATGAGTAGGATCTTGGCTCTAATAACCTTCTAGAAGTCTAGTATGAGCCACCCGGTATGGAGAGTCACACTTAGACAAGCCGTAGGGTCTAGAAAAGACTTTTAGCAAAACCTAACCTAGGCCACAAAAGGGCAGACTTTACTTCACCTTACGTCATTTTCATTTTCCCTTTTAATCCAAATAGATGATTTATCTATCCACTGAAGGTTTACTCAATTTTGAAGTAATGGCTTATTTATGAAATGCCCAGTATTCTTCGGGAAGATAGATAATCCGCTTTTGGTCATGTACCTCTGAGTTTTGAGTCATAGTTTTTCCTAGTCGTCGAAAATATATATCAAAAAAATAATTTTGTTTCCCCCCGATTGGGGCATCAATGACGGTTAGAAAAACCTATGACCCTTTTGACTTGGGCTCGCACGAGTTTTGGAAATCGCCGTTTCTCGAAAATTTTTGCTTTGCATGAAAACAATGGGGGAAACATCGGTTTCAAAATGAAACAATAACTGATTCCTCTTCTTTTTCTTGATATTCGCAGGAAGCTATTCATAATTTGACACGTATCTCTAAGCAAGTATGGAAATTAACATGAGACAAGACAATTGTGGTACAGAAGTGACAGAGTTGGGAAGCTACTGCATGTTAAGGCAAAGAAAGTCGACACAACTAGTTTACAGACACTTGGTAAGAAGTTGAATCTGACTCAAAGGATAGCTTTTGCTAGGAAATATGGAAGGATTTTGAAGTTTTTGGAAGTTGAGGTACAAGTTGAGGCGATTACCGTGTTGACTCAGTTCTACGACCCACCCCTCAGATGTTTTACATTCAGGGACTTTCAGTTAGCCCCATCCATAGAAGAATTTGGACAAATACTAGGGATGCCTTTGGATGGGCAAATTCTATACCGTCATCTTGATCATCATGCCACTATCGCTGCAGTCGCCCGTGTTTTGAGAATTCATCCTAAGACATTGAAGAAAGCGCAGATGAATAGAAATCAAATTCCTGGGTTCACTCGGGAGTTCCTTGAGAAGCATATGTAGACTCTGGCAGATAAAGAGGATTGGGAGACCTTCATTGACACTTTGGCCCTTACCATCTACGGGGTTGTCTTGTTCCCCAATCTAGACAACTATATGGATTATGATGCCATCGCTGTCTTCCTAGCTCGCAAACACAGGCTTGAGAACCCTGTCACGGCTGTGTTGGCTAATATGTACTATACCATGGATTTTTGCCATACGCAAGGTGGGAAAAGAATTGTCTGTTGTTTACCTATCCTGTATGTATGGGTCATGTCTCATGCCTTCCATCAGGTCTGCAAGGCCGAATGTCCTGTTTCTGATTTAAAACTGTTTCAGTTGGCTGTAAAGAATGGGCGCGAGTGGGCTAATCACCTTATAGGGCTCACAGCTGAGAAGATCAGATGGTATCCTCAATGGCCGGGGGTCGAGTTGATCATATACAGCTATGAGGGATAGCCAAATGTTCCTCTCATTGGCACACATGGATGCATCAACTACAATCCTGTTATAGCAAAGCGTCAGTTGGCTTATCCTTTACTCGGGCTACCAGATGAAGATTGCTCGCTCCTCTCATTTTATACTATGCAAAAGGGAACTATGTGGCTACTGTCCAGGACATAGCCAATGCATGGAAGAAGATCCATAAGATGGGGAAAGAATTAGGGGCTCAAAGCCATGCCGTGGGAAAGGAATACCATGAATGGGTCCTGAACAAGGTTTCAATTGTAAAATTACCCTTCAGAGGTCCCTCATACCAGTCTGTAAGCATTCCTGCTCCTCTATTTATCATAGAGGATAAGGCCACACAGGCTTTGAAGGCTCAAATAGAGGAGTTGATAGCTGAGAATCGAAAGCTAGAAGAAGACCTTTTGAGGTGTTGACAAGAATGTGCTCTTCAAAAGAAAGAAAATTCGGAAGGGAGGCTGGCCATGGATGAGATGCGAAAAAAACGGAAGGTTGAGGAAGACTACAGGGCAAAATAAGAATAGTGCCTTCGTGTGGCTAATTCTCAACTGAAAATGAAGGGCCAGCAAAGTGACGCCATCTTAGCCGAAAGACAATTCCTCAAGGATACGCTGACACAGTCCAGGGAGAATGAAAGAAAGGCTTTGGCGGAGAAAGAGCTACTACAATCCCAAGTACACAACCTGGAGCGATAACTCGAAGAGATAATGAGAGCCTGCGAGCGAGAAATAAATGATGAACAACAAAAGCCTATTAATGTCGAGCAACATTGCCAAGAGGCTACACAAGTCTTAGAAACTGAAGTGACTCGGCGGGACGAAGTCATTCGTTCATGGATGGATCACTTCGCTAATCTAGCCTACTTGAGCAACAGGGTTCTAGAAGATCTTCCACTATTGCTGAAACAAGCTGAGAGCATGGTTAATCCTCTCTCTACTCCAAGGGAGATTTCATCATTTTTGAATTATTGTCAAGAAAGAATTTGTAAAATGAGGGCTATGATTGCCCAAGCCAGGAACGGCTAAAGTGTTGTAATTCAAACCTTTCTAGCAATATAGTATCCTCTTGGAAGTATAAAATAATAAAGCATTCTTCATCTCTACAATTGTCTCATGTTAATTTCTGTTTTACTGCTTTACCTAGTACTTTTGAACGTGACATTCTGAGGAAGGGCCAGAGAATACGTGCTGAATTCGGAATCACGTCCTGCGTACATCCTTCTATCTCTGTTTTTATCATCCTCTTTAACTGTTTTCTTTTATTTTTCTAACAAGTTGTTGTGATTCTTTAGACATAATGGGTAAGCATCCCTATGCGACTAGGCTTAAGAAGAAACTCATGGCTGAAGTAGAACAAGAAAATGAGAGCTTAAGAGCTAAAGTCATTCAACTGAAGGAGCAAATGGCCGAAATGGCCAAGCTTCTTGAGAAAAGAGTCACGGAAGGGGATTCTTCAGCGGGTGTAGAAGACGCCAGACAACAGCCGCCTATTCCCCGGCACATTCAGGGTCCGTCTGGAGGACCAAATTCAGACCCTGCTGCACTTACCTTTACGGTTCGCATTGGTAAACCGAACTCTGCCAACATCCAGCAGCATACCTTTGTGAATACAGAAGGTAATGCTATACCCTTTCCAGTATATGGCTTGCCACTGGGTTATTTTCCACCGCTCCAAGAAGAGCTCGATTACCAGGAGATAATTCTTCACACTGCTCAACTAAATATCCCGCCTGTCCAGGAGTTTCAAACAGTTCCCATCCACACACAAGACACCCAAACACAAGTCACCCAAACTGCAGCCAGACCCCACACTTCCATGCCGAATGCTAATCCGACATATGTCTACCAGCCGATCAGAAATACTAGTCATCATGTCACCGCGGGTCCAAGTGCTACTGCTGTTACCCAAGAAGGGAGGTTAGAATTCTTGGAAAGACGAATGAGGGAGATGGAAAGGACGAATAGATTTGGGATGGGCAGCGCTGCAGAACTCTGCCTAATTCCTGATGTTGTTATCCCTCCCAAGTTCAAGATGCCAGAATTTGATAAGTACCGGGGGCTGACCTGCCCAAAGAACCATCTTACCATGTACTGTCGGAAGATGGCTTCGCATGCTTCTAACAATCCCCTGCTGATTCATTGTTTCCAGGATAGCCTGGTTGGAGCAGCCCTAACCTGGTATAATTATCTGGAGCACTCTCGCATACGATGTTGGAAAGATCCAACAGACGCTTTCATGCAACAGTACAAATATAATCTGGACAAGGCACCAGATAGGGTACAGTTGCAAAATATGTCTAAGAAAGATAATAAGACATTCAAAGAATACGCCTAGCGCTGGCGTGAGTTAGCAGCACAAGTTGACCCGCCTCTGTCGAAAAAAGAAGTGATTTCTACGTTTATTGATACACTCCAGTCACCTTTCTATGGTAGGATGATTGGAAGCGTTTCATCCCATTTCTCTGATATTGTCACAATTAGAGAAAGGATAGAGAATGGGTTACGAACTGGGAAGATTGTTCGAGGCCCATCTGGGACAGGGGCAGCGAGAAAACCTACACTTGGAGAAGGTAGGAGAAGAGAAGGAGAGACCAACTTGGTCTCTCATAACCAGAGAAGAAATCAATCCAGACCACCTACCCCCATCACCTTTCCACCAGCTTATCCTAACACACCGCACCTGTATGTGGCGGCGATTCAAAATCTAAATCCACCTCATTTCCGACCACCCTTTGTGCGACCACCCGCACCACCACAAACACCATACCAACCACCGCAAGTGAACCATCCACCTAATCCAAATCCTAGATGACCAAACAATGACCGCACTCAAATACAGTTTGATCCCATCCCCATGACATACACTGAGCTCTTACCCCATCTCATCGAAAACACCTTGGTAGTACCATGTCCTCTGAGACCACTTCAGCCACCTTACCCTAGAGGATATGATCCAAATACACGATGCGATTACCATGCTGGTGCACTGGGGCATTCCACTGAGAACTGCCTGGCTTTGAAGTTTAAAGTGAGAGATCTGATCAGGGCTGACTGGATAAGTTTTTGAGAGGGGAGCCCAAATGTAACAACTAACCCTTTACCCAACCATAGAGGGCCAGGGATCAATGCTGTTGAGAAGGATGAAGGATGTATTTCAAAGGTTGACGACATTAAAATGCCTTTGGAAATAATTCACTCCCATATGCTTGAGATGGGATTGATAGAGGGCTCATGGGATGAGGAATACAATGATGACTGGTCCGCGAAGCGACAAGGCTTCTGAAAAACTCTTCAAGAACTCATGGACAACCACACTGTAAAGATTTGTAGGCGCCAGGGAGGCGAGATAAACATGGTACAGGATCAGACCGGGTTACGGGCCCCAAAGCCCCTGGTCATATTTTCTAACAGAAATGCGTCTACAGTTCCGACTCTGACTCTGGCCAAAACTATCATCTCGGTGCAACCACCCGCTCCGTTCCCTTTCAAGAGTTCTCATGCTGTGCCATGGAAGTATGATTCAGATGTGGTCATCACCAACCCAGTGGTAGTTAATCCTTCGCCACCCTCCTCTGTTACAAATATCGTTGGAGTTGGAGGAATAACTCAGAGCGGGAGAGTATATACACCACCTGAGTCAAAACAGGATAAAACTACCGGGGAGGTAGGGGCTGGGAAAGAAGGAACCGTTGGCGAAGCAAAAAGGGCTGTGACTGAGGAAGAAGCCTAGGAGTTTCTAAAGTTTATCCGCCATAGCGAGTACCAAGTGCTAGACCAATTGAACCATACCCCAACCAAGATTTCCTTGTTGTCCCTGCTAATGAATTCCGAACCACATTGGGACATATTAATGAAAGTTCTAAGTGAGGCCCATGTCAAGCACGACTTACCTGTCGACAAGTTTGGAGGCATAGTAGGACACATTGTTGCCAACAATTACTTGACCTTTACAGACGATGAAATACCCGCTGAAGGAAGAGGGCACAATAAAGCCCTTCATATTTCTGTAAAGTGTCAGGATCATATCTTGGCCAAAGTACTTATCGACAATGAATCTTCCCTGAACATGATGCCAAAATCCATGTTGGCAAGATTGCCCTTCGATGGAACATACATGAGGCCTAGCTCTATGGCCGTGCGGGCTTTCGACGGGACTCGACAGGAAGTCATGGGAGAAATAGATTTGCCAATACAGGTTGGGGCCTGTACCTTCCAAGTTCTCTTCCAAGTCTTGGATATCACTCCCGCTTACAGTTGTTTGCTAAGGCGGCCGTGGATCCATTCAGCCGGAGTGGTCCCTTCCATGTTGCATCAAAAGTTAAAGTTCATCGTTGACAACAAATTGGTAATTGTTTCCGGGGAGGAAGACTTTCTGGTTAGCAAACCTGTCTCTACTCTGTATATCGAGGTAGCTGAGGAAGCCCTCGAGACCTTATTCCAGGCTCTGGAAATAGCCAATGTGACTAGCATTGCCAAGACATCTTTCCCAAACGTGACTCTAGCAGTTGCCAGGGCAATGTTACGGGAGGGATACGAGCCAGGGAAAGGATTAGGGCGTGAACTGGAAGGGAGAATACATCCTGTATACCTCCCAGAGAAGAAAGACAGGTATCGCCTGGGGTACAAACCCACAGCAGCGGATAGGAGGAGGGTCGAAGAAGAAAGAAGGGGAAGGAGGGTTGCCCGCCTTACTGGTCAAGAATTCGACACCGCAAGAATCCCCATTTGTGACCTTTATCAAAGCTTCAGGAGCGTCAGGGTCATGTATCCGGATCAAGTAGCCATGATTGAAGATGAGCCCAGCCATAATGTGGAATTGGTGTATGCTTGCTTACCGAGTCAAGAGCTGAACAATTAGGAAATCATGGAGTTCCCTACAACTATCAATGTTCTGTCAACGTAATCATTGTTATCTTAAAACTTGTCGGTCCCTCTGCTATGCCTAAGGCTTTGGGACCCATTTTGTAATAAGGGCAAAGGCAAAACTTGTTTATTTGTTTAAATTAATGAACACAGTCTAATTTTAGTACCTCATCTTTGTTCGATCTCTTTCTCTTAAGCCTTTCACTTGCCTGTTTTTTCTTTTCCATTCGTTATAATATAACCCAAATACAGATCCGAAAGCGATTCCTCTGAGAGTAGCAAGAACTCGGTTTTGTTTCACGATTTTGATTATTTGAACGATTGCGCCTATGAGGAAAGTGAGGAAGACTTTGAACCTTCGCCTGAATTGACGAGATTAATGGGACAAGAGGATAAGGAGATTCAACCTCATCAGGAAAAGATCGAAACCGTAAACCTGGGGGATGAAGGAGAGGTTAAAAAGGTCAAGATAGGCACCCTCCTAAGCAAAGAACGACAGGATGAATTGATTAAACTGCTCTGGGAATTTCGGGATGTATTTGCATGGTCGTATCAAGATATGCCAGGGTTGGATAACAGCATCTTGGAGCACAGGTTGCCTTTGAAGCCGGAATGTCCACCAATCAAGCAGAAGCTGCGACGAATGAAGCCAGAAATGCTTCTTAAGATCAAAGAAGAAGTCAAGAAGCAATTTGATGCTGGTTTCCTAGCCGTAGCTAAATATCCGCAATGGGTAGCCAAAATAGTTCCTGTTCCGAAGAAAGATGGGAAAATAAAGATGTGTGTGGACTACCGAGACTTGAATCGGGCCAGCCCAAAGGATGATTTTCCTTTACCTCAGATCGACGTACTGGTCGATAATACAGCTCAATACTCCATCTTCTCATTTATGGATGGATTTTCAGGGTATAATCAGATCAAGATGACACCTAAAGATATGGAGAAGACCACGTTCATTACTCTATAGGGAACCTTCTGCTACAAAGTAATGTCCTTCGGTTTGAAGAACGCTGGAGCCACCTATCAAAGGGAAATGGTGACTCTCTTCCATGACATGATGCATAAAGAAATAGAGGTCTATGTGGATGATATAATTGCTAAATCCAAGTCCGAGGAAGAGCACATTACTGATCTGAAGAAACTCTTTGAGAGGTTAAGAAAATTCAAGCTTAGACTAAATCCGGCCAAGTGCACCTTTGGCGAAAGATCCGACAAACTTTTAGGATTCATCGTGAGCGAAAGAGGGATAGAGGTTGATCCTAACAAGGTCAAAGCAATTCTGGAAATGCCTCCTCCTTGTACAGAAAAAGAAGTCCGAGGGTTCCTGGGAAGGTTGAACTACATCGCTCGATTCATTTCCTAAATGATGGCAACCTGTGAGCCGATTTTCAAGTTACTTCACAAGAACCAACCCGGGCAGTGGAATGAAGATTGCCAAATGGCATTCGAGAAGATAAAGCAGTACTTGTTAGAACCGCCAATCTTGGTGCCGCCCATTCCTGGGAAACTGCTAATCCTGTATTTAACCATGCTGAACGAATCCATGGGTGCGTGTTAGGCCAACATGATGACACTGGGAAGAAGGAATGTGCCATCTATTACTTGAGCAAGACATTTATTGAATACAAGATGAGATACTCTTCTCTCGAAAGGACATGCTGTGCATTGGCCTGGGCTGCCCAGCGCTTACGACAATACATGCTCAATTACACCACTTGGCTGATGTCTAAGATGGATCCCATTAAGTATATCTTTGAAAAACCTGCTTTGACTGGGAGGATTGCCTGTTGGCAAGTGTTACTGACAGAATATGACTTAACATATGTCACCCAAAAGGCCATCAAAGGGAGTGCGCTAGCAGACTACTTGGCATACCAACCCATTGAGACTTACCAACCAATGCGGCATGATTTCCCGGATGAAGATATTTTGGCCATTTTCAAAGAAGAAGACGGTCTGGAAACCAGATGGATCATGAGATTCGATGGGGCTTCCAACGCACTGGGGCATAGAATTGGGGTTATCCTGATCTCACCTGATAAGGAATTCATCCCTATTTGTGCTCGGCTGTGTTTTGATTGCACCAACAATGTTGCAGAATATGAAGCATGTTCCCTAGGGATACAAGCGGCTCTAAACATGGGAATACAGACCCTGGAAGTCTATGGAGATTCTGCTTTGATTATCCATCAATTAAAGGGTGAGTGGGAAACTAGAGATAGTAAACTAGTTCCCTATCATGCCCATATCAGGGAGATGATCAAAGATTTTGATGAAATTACCTTCCATCATATCCCACGGGATGACAACCAAATGACAGATGCTTTGGCCACCCTAGCTACTATGTTTGAAGTCAGTAGTGATTACGAGATGCCTCTCATTGAAGTAAAGAAACGACAAGAACCTACCTATTGCCAGGTCATAGAAGGAGAGCCGGACAGAAAACCTTGGTATCATGACATTAAAAGGTACCTCCAATTCCAAGAATACCCGGAAGACATCACAGATAATGACAAACGGACCCTGAGAAGGCTGGCTATAGGATATCTGTTGAGTGGCAAAGTGCTATACAAGAGAAATTATGATTCCGTCCTCCTTTGATGCGTTGATACCGTCGAGGCAAACCAAATCATGAGAGATATCCATGAAGGATCTTTCGGAACTCACACAAATGGGCATTGCCATGTCGATAAAGATCTTAAGGGCAGGATATTATTGGATGACCATGGAAGCAGATTATTTAGCTTATGTACGGAGGTGTCATAAATGTCAGATTTATGCTGATCATATTCATGCACCACCTTTATCCCTAAATGTGTTGTCAGCACCGTGGCCCTTTTCAATGTGGGGTATGGATGTTATTGGGCCTATTGAGCCAAAAGCCTCAAACGGTCATCATTTTATTCTGGTCGCCATCGATTATTTCACCAAGTGGGTAGAGGCAGCTTCATACACCAATGTGACGAAGAATGTTGTGGTCAAATTCGTCAAGCTTGAGCTGATATGCTGGTACGGCCTACCGAGCCAAATCATCACAGACAATGGTATAAATTTGAACAATAAAATGATGAAGGAGCTTTGTGAAAACTTTAAAATCTCCTACCATAACTCCTTTCCGTATCGTCCAAAAATAAATGGAGTAGTCAAGGCGGCTAACAAAAATATCAAGAAGATAGTGCAAAAGATGGTGGTGACCTACAAAGATTGGAATGAAATGCTTCCTTTCGCACTGTATGGATACCGAACCTCGGTGCGAACATCAACTGGGGCAACCCCATTTTCTTTGGTCTACGGAATGGAAGCTGTACTGCCGTTTGAAGTGGAGATCCCATCCCTTAGGGTGATCATGGAATCCAAACTGGAAGAAGCTGAATGGATCCAGGCCAAATATGACCAACTAAATCTGATTGACGGGAAGAGGTTAACCGTTCTCTGCCGGGGACAGTTGTATCAAAAGCGCATGAAGCGGGCATATGAAAAGAAAGTACGCCCCCGACAGTTCCAAGAAGGGGATTTGGTCCTCAAGAAGGTTTTGCCAATTCAGAAAGATGACCGAGGGAAATGGACACCTAACTACGAAGGACCATATATTGTAAAGAAGGCTTTTTCCGGAGGAGCTCTCATACTCACTAACATGGATGGAGACGACCTGCCAATGCCTGTCAACACTGACGCAGTGAAAAAATACTTTGCATAAAAAAAAGAAAAAAAAAGAAAAAAGAGGGGGCTCGCTAGGTTGAAAACCTGAAAAGGCGATCTAGGCAAAAGTTAGAGCAACTAGATGAGTTGAAAACCCGAGAAGGCGGCTCAGACAAAATCACAAACTTGACTCTGCAACATAAACCCTTCAAGCCGAAAACAAGGAAGTCAGATTACGGCATCGGGGTCATCGTCAAATTACGACCTCAGAAGCAAAATCAGAGGATAAACATGAAGTCGTGAAAAAAATCCAGATACTCATCGCTCTCAAAAAATTGCTGGAGGGTCTAAAGGCTTTCCCTTTCCCATTAACCGTCAATTCTTTGTACCTTGTCATATGTTATCTATTGCATTACTTTCATCACCACTGTACATACCTGATGTTCGTAAATAAAATTCTCCCTTCTTCCTACATGTGTTCATGACTAGATTTTATGAATAAACAAGTTTTTGCCTAAAGGAAATTTTTGAAATTAAAAATGACAAAACACAAAGTTATGGGGAACGAAATGCATCCTAGCGCCAGACTTTGCTTGGTATAAGCATAACCAACTCCGCTAAATACGCTCATCAAAGTCAAAGGTATTTTTATTTCATCCATGAGTTACCTTAAAAAGCCAGTCGCCAGGGAGGGTTTACCTGTAAGTCTTTTTATACTACTCACTTTCTTGTTAAAGGGGTAACCAGAATCCATCATCCAGAAGTGGGTATTCGCCAAAGCTCTCCCACAGCAAGACCCACCATTCATACCCAAAAGGAACACAGACTAAGGATTCCTCCCGAGGAAAATCACAAAATGGACTCATCTCTCCCCAACCAGAATATTTCTTTGATCGGACTTAGGGAAGCTTATCCTTCCCCAATGAGTTCACCATTACCAAACTAGCTCTTCTCACCAAACAGCTCAAGCCGGGGCATCTCCCTAGATCTGTTTTCTAGTCAAGGGGCAGTACCCCAAAAATTTCCAAACAGCTCAAATTAGGGCATCTCCCCAGATTTCTCTTCCAGTCAAGGGATAGTACCCCGAATTTCCAAAAGGCTCAAACTGGGGCATCTCCCCAGATTTTTCTTCCAGTCAAGGGGCAGTACCCTGAATTTCCAAAAAGCTCAAACTGGGGCATCTCCCCAGATTTCTCTTCCAGTCAAGGGGCAGTACCCCGAATTCCCAAAAAAGCTCCAACTTGGGTATCTCCCCAGGTTTCTCTCTTTCAGTCCAGGGGCAGTACCCCTAAAATTTTCAGTCTTTCTAAAAACTAAGGCATCACCCTAGGTTTCTCTCTGTCAAGAGGTAGCACCCCTAACTTCTTCAGTATTTCCAGAAACTGGGGCATCACCCCAGACCTCTTTCTTTCAATCAAGGGGCAGTACCCCAAGATTCTTTCAATCATCTCAAACTGGGGCATCACCCCAAAGCTCTAAATCCAGGTTAATTTGGATGGGACATCCTGTTAACCCCCAGATCTCTCAAACAAGGGTCAACCCCAATCTTTTCATTTCCTGTCAACCGAGAGGCAACACCCTCACTTTTACTTTTCTTATTAACCGAGAGGCAACACCCTCACTTTTACTTTTCCTATCAACCGAGAGGCAACACCCTCACTTTTACTTTTCTTATCGACCGAGAGGCAACACCCTCACCTTTACTTTTCTTGTCAACCGAGAGGCAACACCCTCACCTTTACTTTCCCAGTCAACCGAGAGGCAACACCATCACTTTTACTTTTCCAGTCAACCGAGAGGTAACACCCTTACCTTTACTTTTCCTGTCAACCGAAAGGCAACACCCTCACCTTTACTTTTCTTATCAACCGAGAGGCAACACCCTCACCTTTACTTTCCCAGTCAACCGAGAGGCAACACCCTCACTTTTACTTTTCTTGTCAACCGAGAGGCAACACCCTCACCTTTACTTTCCCAGTTAACCAAGAGGTGACACCCTCACCCTTTCTTCCCTATCAGCCAAAAGAACATTATCCCGTTAAAAAAAAGGGATTTGATGTTGACACCGACCTGAGGAGGATTTCAACTGGTACCTCCTCAGCATTCGAGGTTAGGGGCAAAAGGAAGCAGGATGGCATCCAAGAATATTGTCATAACCCCTACGTCGGTTACAATCAGATGCACTTGGCTCGATTTGAACTTTGGTCATAAGGGACGATGTCACACTCCTTACACCGGTTGCAACTCAATTTGAAATCTACATCGGTTTACAATCAGATGCACTTGGCTCGATTTAAACTTTGGTCATAAGGGACGATGTTGAGAATTCAATTCAGTTGGCCTGTTAAAGGACGATGTTGGTTTAAATTGCACTATTAATTCAACATCGGTCAAAAGCAAACCAAGTTATTAAAGGACGATGTAGTTTTTGGTGATTCAGAATTCGTGCGATTGATGAGATTAGACAGTGTTGTTTCAAGTTGTAATTCATTACACATCGGTCACAAGTCAATTATACTTGGCATTCTTGGAAATCAAAAAACAGAGGCAGATATGAAAAATGCACTTCATTAAAGAAAAAGGGCACAACGGCCATACAAAAAGTTTGACTCCGGAGCCTATCCCGGAACAAGGTTATCAAAAAAGGAAAAAACTCAAGTCCTAATGCTTGGGGAGTCCAGCCCGGCGACGGTGGCTGTCCTCTCAGAATCTTTTCACACCGTCCTTAACTCTATGCTTTGGCCATCAGGGAGAGGCAGAGGTTCATAAGGAACATCCTCAGGTTCCACTACCTGACCCCGGTCCATGGCATACAGGTGCCCACCATGAAACTCATGAAAGACACCTATACCATTCAAGTTAAGTTGTACAGCAGAATTTCGATGTACAACTTGACAAACAGCAGAGCTAAAAGCGATATCGGCTAATTCTGAGAATTCAGCTATCTGCTCCTCAGTTTCACGACGTTCTTGGGCTTGAGCTGCCTGCACAATGGCAACTTTGGCTACCAGCTCTTCATTCTTCTCATCCACCTCGACCCGTCCAGCCAAGGCTTCGTCCAGTTTAGCCTGAAGAGCTTTAAGAGCGTCCTCTGAAGCCTTGTGTTTAGCCTCAGCCTCATCCGCCCTCTTGGCAGCCGAAGTGTAAGCCGTAGTAAGTTTGGCCAAATCTACTTGGCTCTTAGCCAAATCCTCCTGGCTCTTGGACAAAGCAGTTTGAGCCTCCACTCTAAGGGCTTTGGCCTTTTTCATCCGGTCTAGGAATTCTTTAGACTCGAGACCAGAGTAGTAGGACTTCCCCAAAGAACTGAGAACCCCAGCCGCTTTGACCAAGTTGAAGATAGCCCCCTTGACAGCACTCTGGGATTCGGAGGTGGGAAGATCGTCCTTCAGCTTGAAAGGGATTTCAAACCGCGCCGGTGTCTCCCCGATGTAATCCAAAAACCCTGAAATGCTAGAGTTCCAGTAGATGGGCTCTTCAGCAGGCTGAGTCCGGTCTGGAGAGTTATTTACCTCGGCAACCTCCTCCTCCTCAGGATGTGCCTCCACCTCGGCCTCAACCCTTTGGGCCTTATGTTTCTTGGACCTGGAGGTTTGGCCAGAGTTGTTGCGTTTCCTACCCTTATCTTGGGCCCTGTCCTCCAGACCCAAGGCCATGTTCCCAACCTTGTCAGCCGGGATACTCACTAGCTTTGCCGATGTGCGCCTGGGGGTTACCCTGTTCTCCACACCAGCTGCAGCAGCATTCCTAGCTTCGGCCGCCTCCCTGAGTTTCTTGAGGACGTCGATCCGAGCCATTTTACCTTAAAAAAGGGGAACCGTTGTCAACATCGGTATTATTATTAAAAAAAGGAGAAGGAACTACCTAGGTAAGTATCCCGGCGTGACTCCGACCCAAGAAGGTTCTTGCAGGAGATCTTGGCAAAGCCAGAATAGCTTTTCAGAGCGTCCAAGACCCTTTTCGACTCCGTTGACAGAACACTCTCGCTGACGGTGTAAGCATTGCTGGTCAGGAGGAAGTGCTCATGAGTCCAGCCGGTGTAGAACTTCCTAGAAAAATCAGAATTCTCCCAGAACACTGGTCTTCCTGTATTGACCTCGACCTTGACATAGGAGTGCTTGAAGCTGACCCCGTCTGTCTTGGCCGACTCGGTGTAACTTTTAAAGTTCACCACCTTGGAGTCGCAGTGAACGTTGATGAATCCCAGGCCCCCTCCGGTATTACCCTGTCACATCACTTTGCAGTACGTGAAGAAAAGAGCGACAGTAGGGAGAAGTGGAAGTACTCCCCAAGTACTTCCAAGGATCTTACCAAACCCCAGCCGTTGGGATAAAGCTGGCTGGGGGAGCAGTCCAAGAATCGGAGTACCCCCATTTTGAATTCCGTGAGAGGGAGACGGACGCCGATCTTTGAGAACAGCATCTCGTACATGAAGAAGTACCTTGACCACGGTTGATGGTAGATCCGATCCGAGGTAAGGGGGTAGAAGACAGTGAAGTCATTTTCATGCTCCTCGTCGGAGTGAACGATGACGTCTTCAATAGTTACATCGGTAGCATCCTCATCATACCAGGAGATGATGTTCCTTGGGTCTTCATGAACCCAAAAGTAGGGATCCTTGGCCTTCTCAGCAAGCCAGTCTATCCGGTGTGCAAGGACATTTGTTTCGACAGGGTTGGTGGCAACAATTGGGACGTTGGTAGAAGAATTTCCAGAGGCAGCCATGAAGACGGTATAGCAGAGGAATGGGACACAACTGTAAAAGGCCACATCGTCAGTTAAATAGAGATCAGCACTGCTGTCCCGCTCACTAGCAGTGCCCAAGTTGAAAGGAGAGGACGATGTATGGGAGTCAGACGATGTGTCAAACTCCCTCATTTCCCACAAAGGCAAGGTAGAGAAACGATGTCCTGGAACCACAGGCCGGTGTGAAACCCCAGAAGTTGCTTCACTATGGCAATGCGGACCTCGGCTCATGACTCCTCCCGACTGACGCCGGGATGTGATTGAAGGAGGCCCCGATAGAACCTCGACGGAGTCACCGCTTGAACCGGTGTCCCCCATACCCTATCTAGGAATAAAAATGGAGAAAGAAGGTGGAGCTACCTGCTGAGACGATGCGGGCAGTTCTTTTAGTGTGAGCCAGACTGTTGAACACCGGAGCTTTTGAACATCAGAGAGGCAGAACTTCGGTATCAGAAAACAAGTGAAAATGAACAACCCCCATGCCTGCTTTTATAGAGTGAGTGGACGAGGATCCAGAACATTCCATATTCTGGCCTAGGCCCATAAAGAAAGGCCCACTCGCTTTGATTGTTTGCATTTCCGGTCCGAAGGCGCGAAAATTTAAAATTTGAAAGGACAAATCGGGTGATAACAAGTGTAAGGACCCTTAGGTCATTTTCAGATGTGAATTATCCTGAGGTTACACCGGCCTGTTATCTACCTACACCGTCAGATGCCATATTGGTTAAGGTGTCCCACCTGCCCCTACATCGGTGTTCATGTCTTTACTTCCTTTTCACTTCAAAAACACGAAGACTTCGTGTTTCTCTTGTGAAAGAGAAGTAAATAGGGGCATCTATGAACACCTATTTTGGTCCGGTCCGTGATTACATCGAATTGACACCGTTTGCAAGCAATGAATCCCAACCGGTGTGAGGTAGTAGGTGTGACATCGTCTGATGTCATGAAAGAACACCGGTCTAAGGCTGAAAGAACACCGGTCTGAGCTACTAAAATGGGACGTCGTTTGATGGCCAGATGGCATCAGCCCGTATCCAGCAAGAGAACACCGGTTCAGGCTATTGAAGGGATCACACCGGCCTAATCATTAAAATCATTCGTTGAACCGGTATCCCTGTTATCCGATGTCATGGACCTTACATCGAAGTGGTAAGTCTGATTACCTATGCTGACTTGGAATCGTACATCTGAACCAACCCTTGAATCCTAGGAGTGGAAAACAGGGGGTGGAAGTGAAAATAATTAAAAATTCCCCACCAGCCGCTGCTCCCCATAACCTGTTAGTGGCCAGGTTGGCTCCACTGTGCGCATGGATGAGTGGAGGCTTGAGCTGTCCAAGCACTCAGCCAGCACCCAGAAGCCTCTATAAATGCCTTAGCTGAAGAGGCACAGAGGTCCGCATCTTGAATCCTTGAACCCCTGGCAAAATTTACTCCGGTATCCTGAATCTGAAGTCAAGAAACCTGTCCCCAACCCATATTCTCTTGTTTTCTTCAAAACAGAAGCACCAGTCCCGCTCCTGTTTGTTGGACCTCAGAACCTCCTTGTCACTCTAAACTCTGTCCAAACCCTATATTGCTCAACACCACTGAATCCTACACCGTTTCTTCATCAAAATACATTTTCACCACTGAGTCCTACTCCGGCTCTACACTGTACTTTGGTTATAGCCACACCGGTCCAGTTTTCTGCTAGTCGCGTTGCTGATTCAGCCCACATCGGCTCACACTAGCAGATCGTCTATCAGAGCTTATTCCATGCCGGCTCCAACCTGCAGTCCGGTTCCTCCCAGGTCCGCTCCACACCGGTTACGATCTTTCTTCACCTCTATCATTTTAGCTTATTTCATACTGTTTGGTCCATTTCTTTCATCAAGTTTATAGTTTCTGCTGAATCTGCTTTCCCAGTTAATTTAGCTTCTGTTGTTGAATTTTCCCTCACCTAGATTCATAATAATAACAAAAAAAACAACAAGTATTTCTCATATTTTATTTTGATCACTGTAAATTTTGTCTTAGTCGGTGTCGTGCGGATGTACTTCTGCCTACACTATCTCTGAAGCCCATACACGTGCGGAGAACTTCGCCTTGTGTGCCCTTTTTTTTGTAAAGTCTACTCACCACTAAATATCTAGCTTCACTTACATACCCTTTATCAAGAACTACGTAACCCTGATTTCTCGACCATTCGAGAATACGTAGGAGCAGGATTTAACTCCTGTCGGGCCTATCTTTCCTTTTATTTTTATGTTTATCAGTTGTTCCATTTTCGTCACTTCCATGGAAGTCAATTTAGACGCGACGTCTTATTGATTTTCCCCCATTTTTGGTTGACCATCACCATGATTCGTAAGGAACGGGATACTTAGGACGAGACGTCCCGTTTATCCCCTTCTCGTTCTTATCCCCGTATTTTGATTAAAGGATGACTAATTTAGACGCGACGCCTCATTAGCATCCTCTTCCTTCCCTATTTATAATGAAATCGAGGTTAATTTGGACGAGACGTCCTGTTGACCTTGCTTCGACATTCTTTTGTTCAGCCCGCTCCTTCTGTTTTTTTAAATAAACAAAAAATGCAATAATAAAAAGGAAGAAATAATACATCCCTTGTAAGGCTATTCATGTTGCACATTTCGATCTTGGTAGTATTTTTAACAGGCGATGTAAGGTGCTAATACCTTCCCTACTCGTAACCGACTCCTGAATTCAAATCTCACTCTTTTTAACCAGTGCCTTGTTAAAGTTTTTTCCAATGTTTTTCCTGTGGATAAAAATGTTGGTGGCGACTCCCTGTTTTTATTTGTTTCATCTTTTCGAAGGGTCGGCCGCGCCACCACGATCCCGGTCAATTCCTTGATGATGTTGAGATCAAGGAGAATCTGTCAATTCCTTCGGTGTCTGTTACTATTATGGAGCGTTTTGTCAATAAATTACAGAACAAGTTGATCCCTTTGGTGAAAGTATGTTGGAAGCATGAAAGTATGGTTACAAATACATGGGAGCGTGAGGACGATATACGTGAACGACATCCTGAGATATTTAAATCAGGTTGGTAAATTTCAGAGATGAATTTTTTTTTAAGGTGGGGTGGATTGTAACATCCTAAAATTTTAAAAAAATACTTAATTGAGAGAAATAAATAGTAAATAATTGTATATAAGTTAATTAATACCCCAAAATTTTTGAAATAATTAAATTAGAAATTTTTATAATTATTCATAATTTATTATGGCTTAAAGAGATGAAGTTAATACCCGATTAAAATATGGGTGTCGGACCAAGTATCTCCGATTGAGGTGCTGTTGGTCAAGGTTGCTAAGAATATTATTGGGAATCCGAATATATCTTCGAAATAATTTTTGGATAAGTATTGAGCCTGTACAATGATCCTGTTTATTACAAAATGGAGAAATTTTAAATGGAGGATCTAAAATAAAACTATTACTCTCATTTTGCCTTTCTTATTCATATTGCTTTCTCTTCTCCCATAAGGAAAACACCTTTCTTCTTCTCCTTCATTCTTTCTCTTCTTCTTCTAATTCCTCTAAAACACATCAAGTGTGTGTGCTCATTTCCTTTTCCATTTTTGTTTTTTCTTCAACAACAAGGAAAAGCTTGTAGGTTGGAAGCTTTCTCCTCTCCCTCTTGCAATTTTCATCTCTCTCTCTCTCACTCTCCTTAGAGCTCAATTTTGTTTGGCTTGAGGTAAGCTTCCTTTACCATTTTTCATGAGCTCTAGCCCTAGGTTATGGGGTATTGTTGTTTATGTTTTGCTTAGAACCGAGGTCAAGAGTTGACCATCTTGACCGGTGTCCCGAATTACCTTACAAGCTCTCAGTTTTACACCATCTCAGTGGAGTACTGTATTTTATACCTAGGTCCAGTGGGGATCCTAAGTTCTTCGAGGATAGGTGAATTTGATGTCAAGCCCGTACCAAAGTCGTGGAGACACACCGGAGGTGCACCTGCAAAAGATTCTCCGATGCCTAAGTCAGTACAAGAAATAATGGTATTACAGAGGTAACTCTCAGATTAGTTTAGATCCTTTTACAGTAATAAATGAGTTGTATTTATAGGGAATACTTGAGTAGGAGAAGTGATTTGACCCTTCTCCTAACTTACTGTAGCAACAGTGTTTGCAGGGACATGTTGCCCATACCGATTCTGACTTATTTGTCTAGCTGTCAGAGAGTGACTGGGGTCTTGATCATAGGTTTGTATTCGTTATGGTTCTAGACACTGGTTGGGGGGATTTTTTTAGGTGTTCTCCATACCGTCAGGTGATGTGGCATAAGTTTTAGGTCACTCCGGCCATGGTCTATGGAGTTTGGTTATCACCGCAGATCATTTGAATCCTAGCTTATTGTTGTGATGTTGTTTCAATAATGAGCTATTCATGACTTCGGTGGAAAATCATATTTAAAACCTCAGACTTTCAAAGTTTTTGGTCGATGTCGCTCTGTGACCATTATGCAGATTCGTCCGATACGCCATGTTTGGTTGATTAGGTGAAGCATTTAATGCTCGCCGCTTGAAAAAGATATTGTTTCATACGGATCACTGATGTGGCGAGTCATGAATAGACGTTTAATTCACACACCATCAAATGACGTCACCCTGATATGAAGCGCTGCCTGTTTATGGGTCGTGTCATTTTAAATTCCATCCTATCCATGGGCCGTGACAGTTAAACTTCAGCCCATGGGATTTCGTCACCTATATAAGGAGGACAACTTCACCTTTTTTCACCTTACATTTTTCCTCCAGAAATTCTGTCTGTTCGTAGTCTCTACCTCTTTCTTCACTTCGTCCTAGCCCACACTAGGAGAACAGTTCACACCGTAAACACAAGTAGCCCTTTAACCCCTTCTTTAATTTATGATGTCTACTTTTTTTGCTAACCACGACCAAGACCAGGAAAGCTCTGTCAAAATAATTTCAAACCCCTTTGTTTCTTGGCCACCCGAGGTTCCTCGTCACGGACCTCGACTTGTACAAATGGACATTCGTAGGTGGATGGCTTCAGGTGACCGGGGTAATCAAATCCCCAGGTACTAGAGCCTTCTTCCTTTGAAGTTTGGGAACCTAAATCACCTTTACCACCCTTGTCACCAGACCGGGATGCGGATTCCAGTGTAGTGCACTACTACGCTGACGAAACTGACTTTTATTCAACTGTTCCATTTTTAAAACATGTTGTTACCATGGATGCTGCTAGCTCACCAGTTCTAAGGAATGACCCAGACGATACGTTTATGATTACTGACAAAGTAAACTGGTTGGCTCGGAAGGCTGAGGAGCCGTACTTCTGGGTTTCTCAAGACATATTGGCCGTTTACAGTTGCCATGGCAAGCATACTGACGACGTGGAGCTTAAAATTGAGTATCACTGGTGTGCTAGGAAGTATGCTGACTCTTTTACCTTTTTTGCCCCCAACACTCACAAAGCATATCTACCATATTCCCAGGGATCGCTTCTTATTCTTCCATGACTATATCAACACAAAATTGGGAGTTCGGTTCCCATTGAATAAATTCGAGATAGGGGTGTTGCGTTTTTTAGACATCGCCCCAGCCAACTCCATCCCAACGGTTGGGCCTTCATCTTTGCCCTAGAAGTCCTTGACAAGCATTTAGGCTTCACCCTGAGCATCGCCATTTTTTTCTCGATTCGCCCGCGTGATGGGTTATGGTGGCACTAGAATGGGTTTTGTAAATTTGAGGTGCCAAAGCGACATCGTCAATTTTGAGGCGTTCGTTGAGTCCTATAAGATAGCAAGAGCCTCCTTTGAAAACTCTTTTTTGAAATTTTTTGTTAAAGGGACGGACACCCCTGTCTGGAAGGACGAGGAAGGCCAGTTCTTGATCCACACCGGCTGGACTCATAAATAATTTCTCCTAGAGAGCACGACATATGCAATCGATGATTGCTCTCTCCGAACCTTCCAAGACTGTGGTTGACGCCCTTCATAATCTCTCCCGAGGTGCTCCCCTCAAATGTCGTTCTCTCCTGGGTACTACAGAGACACGAAATTAGTACCTAACTCATTTGGGTATAACGTCTTTTTTCACTTTTCCTTTAATGATTTCTTACACTTTGGTTTTACTAACAACTTATCTTTTTTTAGGAAATATAACTGTCGACGCCTTGGAGAACCTCCGAAAGCTCATGGAGGGCTCGATGGTCGACACCACGGCTGAAAACAACGTCACCCTGAAGTTGAAGAAGGCTTCCAATCTTCATATCAACCCCGGGCAGAAATCTTGGATAAGGGTAAGGGAATAGCCACTTAGGAACCAGCTACAGATAAGACTCTGGTTCCTCTCTTTGACATAGAGGCTCTGGAAGAGCTCCTTGTCCATATCTCTCCTCCTAACACTGGCTTCACTATTCCCTTTTGGCTTAAGGAAGGACTCAACCAAAATGATATCACTTTCGCCCTAGAGACGACGATGTGGTATAATATCAAAACTCTCTTCACCATCTACTCCGTCGCCACTGAGGGTCCCAAACGAGAGATAGAGCGGTTGAAGGACAAAAATACCCGTCTCTCTGAAGATTGTAGGTGGGCTCATCAGAGGATTAAGACCCTCAATGAAACAATCAGGTCCTTCAACAATCTGAGGAAGGCCTAAAGAAAGAAAGGGACAGACTTAGCAACAAGGTGAGCGATCTGGAGAAGCTTGTGACCGACCTCTAAAAGAAGAACGAAGACTTGTCCATAGTGGTTAGAGATGAACAAGGCAAATATAAAGATGACACGATGAAGTTTGCTCGTGTCGCTATGGACTCCTTTAGTCATACAATTCGCCATGTTGCTTACCAGAACCGAGGGACCCTTCTCAATCTTAACAGAATTGGTTGCTTTAACCGGTTTTGTAATGGTGAGTTAGTGACTGAGTTAGGTGGTCAGTCCTATGTTCCCTTTGATGAGCCCTTCAAATTCACCCCTCTGGCTGCGGGGGAAGATGATACCTTTCCCGAAGAGAACCAGAACGATGATGAAGTAGATGCCGGATCAGGGAGGGAGAAAGAGGATGACGACCCTTCAAATCCTTGATTTATTTTTTGCATTCACTCTGTAGGCGGGATAAGCCCTGCTCTCTTTTTGACAATGTTCATTTGGCCAATGTGCCTTTTGATTTTGCCTATGTACAGTCACCTTTTTAATGAATGCAATTATCTCGTTATTGCCTTTAATTTTATTACCTCGTCACTTGTGTTATCTGAAATCTATTTTCAAGATATCGATATTTATTCTGGTCATAGTTAATCCGACGTTGAACAAACCTTATTAGCTTGTTCTTTTCATCGATTTTATTTGTCTAACTTTTGAACTCAACTACGGATTTTCACACTTTTTGATGAATTGGAATAATCATTAAGGAATTTACAGTATTTTAACCCTTGGGTTTTTAAACCTCTCCGGAATTTAAAATGAATAAACCACTTTGGGGTTTTTTAACCACTCCAGGGTTTGATATAATCATGTTGTAATGCAATGCGGCCTTGACCTTGATCGCTTGATCCCAAACAAAAGTTGCTTCTCTCATTTCTGGAAGTAAGTCCAATTCATTTTTTAACTTCATACCATTGTCATTCTCATCAAACTCTCAGAATCTTAGTGAGATCTGATTGATTTCCACTGGTATGACTACATCTACACCATACACCAGCCGAAATGGGGTTTCTCTCATAGACGAATGAGGTATGGCCCGGTATGCCTACAAAACATGGCAAAGCTGGTTGGCCCATTCTCCTTTCGCATCACCCAGTCACTTTTTTAATCCCTTGAAGATTTCTCTATTTGCCACTTCAGCTTGCCCATTGGTTTAAGGATGTTCAACTGAAGAAAAGACTTGTTTAATCTGAAGCCCCTCGAGAAGGATTTTAAACTTAGAGTCTGTAAACTGTGCCCCATTATCTGTGATGACCCTTCCTGGTATTCCAAACCTGGTGATTACATTCTCACAGAAAAATCTTCGAGTTCGTGTCACAGTGATGTGCACCACTGCCTCTGCCTCAATCCATTTTGTAAAGTAATCCACTCCGTTTATTAAATATTTGACTCTGCCAGGTGCCTTTGGAAAAGGTCCCAAAATGTCCATACCCCACTGGTAGAAAGGCCATGGAACTGCCGAAGTGAATAATTCTTCTGCTAGGACTTGGTGTTCATTACTATTCTTCTAGCAAGCATCACACTTCTTGACATATTCAGCAGTGTCTTTAGCCAAAGTAGGCCACCAATATCCTGCCTGTAAGATTTTACTAGCCAAACTTCTTCCACCATAGTGGTGGCCACAGGTACCTTCGTGTACCTCGGTTAGAACCTCCTCAACCTCAGCCTCATTCAAGCATTTCAGATATGGGGCGAATACTCTTCTTCTAAATAAACTTCCATCTATCAAACAAAGTTTGGTAACTCCTTCTTTAGTTTCTTCTTTTTCAATGGACATTCGAAAGTTGTCCGCTCACCATATAACAGATTATCGAAATGACCCAAGAGCCTTTCAGATGAGCTCTAAACTAGATGGCGCAGACTTTGAGTGGATTCGAGATGCTTGGGGCAGCTAAGGTACTCTGTATAACCATGGTTATGGACCCTGCCTTTTTGGTGCTGGCCAACCGGGATAGACATCTACCCTAACATTCTCCTCTCTCGGGATATGCTTGTATTCGACACTTACAAATTTTTCTTTTGTCTCTTTGACCTTGGCCAGGTATTGTTGTAACAGTGGCTCTTTGGCCTGATAGCTTCCATTGATCTGTGAAATCATAAGTTATGAATTGTTACACAGTATTGTCGTTCGTGCTCCCACATCTAAGGTCGCCCTGAGTCCAACTAAACATGCTTAATACTCCATGTGGTTGTTTGAGGTCTTGAAATCAAACCTAAGTGAGATCTCTACACTCACCCCGTCTTCACTTTCAATAACAACTCCAACCCCACATCCTTTTCCATTTGATGATCCATCAACATAAATTACCTAGTGCTTCCATAATGGGGTTAGGGCCTTTCCCGTCAGCTCTGTCACAAAATCAGCCAGTATTGGAGCCTTTATAGCCTTCCTGGGTTTATATGAAATATCAAATTTGGATAGCTCTATTGCCCACTTGGTCATCCTTCCTACTAAATCTGGCTTATGAAAAACTGCTATCAGAGGAAGATCGGTTCGGACTATGATGGGGTGCGCGTGAAAATATTACCTCAGACGTCAGGACGTCTAGACTAAAGCTAACATAGCCTTTTCTAACTTTTGATACCGGTACTCCGATCCCTGAAGGACCTTCCCAATAAAATACATCATCCGCTGACCCTTAACCGTTTCTTTTACTAGTGCGGCTTTCATAGCTTCATTTGACATAGAAAGGTAAACAAATAATTTTTCACTAGGGTCTGGCTTTATCAATACTAGTGGATTGGCTAGAACTTTCTTCAATTCCTGAAATGCTTTCTCTTGCTTTTCTCCCTATTGAACTCTTTGTTCTTCTTCAATGCCTTGTAGAGAGGTAACAACCGTTGTGCCATTTTCGACATAAACTAGGATAATGCCTTAACTTTTCCATTTAATGACTGTACCTCCCTTTGGAGTTCCCTCACCACTTTACATTTATCGGGGTTTGCTTCTATGCCCCTCTGGGTGAGTATAAACCCTAGGAACTGCCCTGCAGGTACTACGAACGTACACTTTAATGGGTTCAACCTCATATTGTACAACTAGAGTCTTTGAAACATTTTTCTCAATTCTCTAACATGATCTCCTCCTACTGGGATCTTGGTTATGATGTCGTCGACGTATACTTTAACCACCTTTGACCTCATTCCCTCTAAGACTTTATTCATCATCCTCTGATAAGTAGCTCTAGCATTCTTCAATCCGAACGGCATAACTGTATAACAAAAAACCCCTTTATCATTCACAGACGTCATTTTATCTTCATCCTTCTTCCATATCGGGATTTGATTGTACCCGGAGTACGCATCCATGAAAGACAAAAATTGGTATCCTGAAGAATCATCTACAATCTGATGAATACTTGAAAGAGGATATGGGTCCTTGGGGCAACACTTGTTTAGATTTAAGAAATCTATACACATCCTTCATTTGCTATTTTCCTTCTTTACCATTACCACATTTGAGACCCAAGAAAAATATTAAACTTCCCTTATGAAGCTGACCTTCAACAATTCTTTGGTTTGCTCACATGTTGCCCTTTGCTTCTCTGGCCCCAGCCTTCTTTTCTTTTGTGCCACTGCTCTCGGCTCCGGATAAACTGCAAGTTTATGGCAACAGAAGTTTAGATCAATACTGAGTATATCGGCTACAGTCCAAGCAAATAGATGCTTAAATTCCCTTAACAGCTTAATCAACCGCTCTTCCATTCTGATATCTAGAGAATCATTAATCTCCGTACTCCTTATGGAATCTTCTTCCAACACAACATTCTTCAATCCTCCTTCTGGCGTGGGCCTTTGGGGATTCTCAAGATTCGACGTTAACTCTTCTCTAGGGTCCAGATCTATCAAGTTTACTAACTCCGGTACTGGTCCACCATCATTCAACCTCTTCCTCTTGATAGATTCTTCCGTCTTGGTCATCTGTACACTGAGGTTATAACAATACCTCACTATTTGCTGGTCACCTTGGACTAGGGACACCTGGTTGTCCTTGTTAATGAATTTTATCTGTAGATAGGGGGTTGATACTATTGCCTCCAAATCATTAAGAGAGGGGCGTCCGATAATCCCATTGAATGGGGATTTCACATTTATCACCAATACCCTTATGTGTACCGTTTTCGACCCCGACTCTCCTTTAAACGTCAGCCTGGTATCTAGGTAACCCTTGGTAGGCTGGTTAGCCCCATTGAACATCGTCAACTCCTACATATAAGGCTACAAAACGGAGTCTGAGAGTCCCATCTTCTTGAAACATTCATAAAAGATTACATCACAAGAGCTTCCTTGATCAACTAGAATCTTTCTGATTGTTTTGTTTGCTATAACTGCTTCTATAACCACCGTATCATCTCCTCTAAGTACAGTGGGTCTGTAATCCTCATCTGAAAAGGTGATCAAAGGGGTTTGGATTCCACCCTGGTACGGCTTGTTGTCCATTCTTATCTGAACAGACATGATCAGTGGTGATAAGTGGGGTTTGGATTCCACCCTGGTATGGCTTGTTATCCGTTCTTATCTGAACAGACATGATCATTCTTAAATGATTCTTTCGGGCCAAATTGGATACTCCCCCTCCTGCAAATCCTCCTCCAATCATATTAATTACGTTCTTCCTTCCAGAACCTGGGGGTTTCATCCATGAATCATCATTATCCTCTTTGATATTATCAAAACTATTTTCCCTTGTCTAACATCAGCTTCTTGGAACTTCGAGCTTTCTCCTCTTCGACTGGACCAGTCTCTTTCCTTCTAGGGGCTGCTCTTTTCAACTCTGAATTCACTCTCTGCCTAAATAAATATTGTTTCAATTTTCCTTCTCTAATCAACGTTTCGATAGCTTCCTTTAACTGCCGACATTCATCAGTGCTATGTCTGGCCTGTTCATGAAACTCACAGTACTTGCTGGTATCCCTAGCTCTCTTCATAGGCAAAGGCTTCCTTGCTCCATACACTATCATGCCCCTCAAACCAACCTTCCTCAGAATCTAGCTGGGCCGTACTGCCAGCGGGGTGTATTGCACAAAATTCACACTCCTTCTTTCTGTTGGTCTTGGAAACATATCCCTTCCAGGACCCTTTCTTTCTAACTTCAACGTCTTCCTGTCTGGCCTCTGAACTTCTTCTTGGATCGTACTCCTCTGTTTGGCATCCACTAAATGCATTTTCCTTCCAACGTACTTCACTGCTTTGTTTCTAAATTTCTCAAACATTCGGGGTGGTCCTTTCGCCAAAGACAAGGCGAAAGGTGACTGGGGTTACAAAGCTTCTACCGCAATATGCATCTGGATTTCCTTATTCAACTCCAACACTAGTGTAGCTTCTTTATAAAATCTCTTCAGGAAATATCTTAAACTCTCATCCACTCCTTGCCTAATTTGTGCCAATGTATGGGACATCTTGGGAATATCCCTTGATACCACAAAATGCACAAAAATATATGGGCCATGTCATCTCATGAGTCAATCGATCCTGCTGGTAAGCTTTTAAACCATCCCAAGGTCTCAGCTAACAACGTTCTTGGGAATATAGTACACATGACATCCTCCTCGACTCCTAGAAATAGAGACTTATTCACATAGGCATCCAAGTGATTTCCAGGGTCAGACTCTCCGATATATCTTTCTATAGACAACGGCTGTGGAGTCTGAAGGTTTCAGGGTATAGGGACACTCATCAAGCTCCTTGTGAAGGGTATCTTGAAACAATACTCTCCTCCTCTACCGTGCTGCACACCCCTCCTTTGGCTTCCCATCTCTTCAGTCTGGTAAGTGGACTCCTGCTCATTGTAGGCATAGGTTTGAGACCGCTCTTGCTACCTCTGGCTACCACCGGCGTTTTCTCTTTAAAGTTCCTGAAGTTCCTAAGGCACTTACCTTATAATCTCATCTCTGGGATCTGGGCGCACTAGTTCTTGGGTCCTGAATTCTGTCCCTGGGGTCTCTATTATTCCTTCATTATAATCCAACGTCTTTGCTACGTTTTGGACATACCCTTTCAAGGTTTCACTACCTCTCTGACGATCCATGACCTACTTTTGTTGCAATATAGGACTCACAATTTATGCGGTCCCACTAGGTGTGCCAATGTTATGTCCTAGAATCAGGGTCAAGAGTTGACCGTCTTGACCGGTGTCTAGAGTTACCTTACAAGCTCTTAGTTTTACACCATCTTAGTGGAGTGTGGTATTTTATACCTACGTCTAGTGGGGATCCTAAGTTCTTTGAGGATAGGGTGAATTTGATGTCAAGTCTGTACTGAAGTCGTGGAGACACACTGGAGGTACACCTACAAAAGATTCTCCGATGCCTAAGTCAGTGTGGGTATTATAGGAAATAATGGTATTACGGAGGTAACTCTCAGATTAGTTTAGATCCTTTTATAGTAATAAATGAGTTATATTTATAGGGAATACCTGAGTAAGAGAAGTGATTTGACCCTTCTCCTAACTTATTGTAGCAACAGTGTTTTTAGGGACATGTTGGCTATACCGATTCTAACTTATTTGTCTGGCTGTTAGAGAGTGATCGGGGTCTTGATCATAGGTTCATAGTCGTCATTGTTCTAGACTCTGGTTGAGGGGATTTGTTAGGTGTTCACCATACTGTCGGGTGACGTAGCATAAGCTTTAGGTCACCCCGGCCATGGTCTATGGAGTCGGGTTATCACCCCAGATCAGTTTATAAGAGTGTTACATGTATGGGTATCATTAAGGGGAGCCATTAATGATGGAAACCCTAAGGTAGGGTGCCAGAGATGTATGTTTTACATGGGTAGTGATGGGTACATGAAAATAGTGAGTATTAATGGTGGTTGTTGGGTTTTTGAAGAAACCCTAACCTTTGGATTTGGGGAAAACATGAAATGTGAGTGAAAGAGAATTTATTTATGTTGGGAGAGTGATATTAATGATGAGAGATAGTATTAATGATGGTAAAATGGACATGCATGTGGGAACCCATTAATGGATATAGCCTTAAAATACATAATAATGAGTATAAGCACCTAACCCATGATAGTTGTGGTTGGTTAAATAAAATAAAGTTGATTTAAGATTTAAACTTGGTATAAACACCAAGTGGTTAACTAAGAACATTTAAATCTTGGTGGTTAAGATAGAAAATAATTATTTGGTATATTGTGTGGTGTAGGAACCGACCCCATTGGTGAAGTAGGACCTTCGGACCGTAGTGATTTCTACTTCTCTTAAGGTAGAAAGGAGGTAACATTTCTAAATGCACGATTTCATCCATTATTGATGTGTATGTATACGGATGTGTTTCCATAATATGACTTGGATGAATATCTTGATCTCAATGTGATTTAAATTACATTTGGAATGATTTGTGTTATGTAGTTAATGTTTGGGATGATGACTTTGATGTCAATTAATATATGGCATGTGAATTGTGTAAGTTTGATGCCATAATTATGATTGGATGGTAATATGAATGTATGAACATCCCATGGTATGTGTATTGATGAGATTGATGAATATTAGTTGCCAGTAACAATGGATATGAATGAAATCCTATGAAAATTGGTGATTGAGAATGATGGTGATGTTAAAATCCACTAAGTGATAATGGAGTGACATTTAGGATGCATAGTGTGAGAAATGCATTGATCTACATTTGCATCCATGGCATATCGTATGCTGTCTAGTTTAGAAGTTAGGGATTCCAACAGGCGGGCCTAGTGGGAGGGGGACCCAGTGCACGGGTAAATTGTATTATTCCCTAGTGATTCAACGGAATCACGAAGCTGTCCATAGCTTGGTGACGAGGCACCCTAAGTGGTGTGCCTAGTGGGTGGGCAGCTTTGTGATAAGCAAGTATCCTCGGTGTTTCTAATGGGAAATAACTCTCTCAATGTGTGTTCGGGAAGGGCCCAAAGCACTTATCGCAATTATGGCCACGTTGTTGAATCCGCATGTCACGGGGTGCCTAGTGCTACAAAGGGGGTGATAGCGGTTTGGTACCAGTGAAAGATGTTGTTATGCATACAAATACTGAGATAAGTATACACATTTACTACTACAATAGAGGCATAGTATCACACCTATGCTTGACCCACATATTATAAGATGTTATTCCCACAGTTGGATCTGTATTTGATACTGTGACATTTGTGCATATGCATTAGCTTTTAGAGAATTTGTATATAGCCAAGCATATGTCAAGTAATTGGTGGCCCTTAGAGGTAATGAAGTATTGAAAGTGAACCGATAAACTTATGGTACCAACCTTGAATTGATGGTTGTGCTTGATGTGATTGCCAACGATTTTGTATGTGTACAATGTGAGTACATCGAGTGAAACCTGTATTATATACGAATTGATGTGGTGCATGATTGGATCATATGAATCCGTTGTGGAACTTATGTTTTGCACATGTATATATATATATATTATCATAATGTATGATATTGATCCATTTGGTATATGTTACTTACCTCCTAGTTGTTATTTTTAAAGGTTGATGTAGGTATGTTGGACATCCTACCCTTTTTGGAGGTTGAGTTTAGAGAAAGTAAATATGGAAGGAAAGCTTGTGGGCCTTGGCCGGCAACAATTTTGTGAAGCATATGTTATGTGTATATGCTTGTATGTGTATAACATCAGATGTATATTTGGGGGGGGCATAGGTGAAATTAGACCTTGATGTTTGATGGCTAATTTCCCTGTGATGACCTTGACAATGCATGGAGACAATGTGATATTTGATTTTCTATCAAATCAATGAATGAATGATTAAATTTGATTGATGATAAAAATGAAATGTGAAATAACATGATCATTAGTTTGCAAAGGTGATTATATGAATGTATAATTGGGAAGTGGATAGGCCGTTTTCCCATGGGATGACCAATACCTAATGTAAAGGGTGCCTATAACTCACAATGCATGTATATGACTTATGGGCATGAGTGGTTGTGGCCAAATAGGCCTACATCTCAAATTGGCATGGTTGGTTGGTTATCTAAAATCCATTTACATATGTGATGATCTAGAGCTCAAGTTATGAGGCGGGACTTGTTGGGATAAGTCCTAATTAGGTGTATAAATGTGTGCCAATAGGTAGCTTGGACCAAATCTTGGATAATTACATCTTTATGTGCCTTATAAATTGATTTATCCAAACTATTATGCATTTACTGATAAATTCGCTCAAGCGAGATGACTCTCGGTCAAGCGGGTTTGTGATGCATCAGATATATGGTTCCTGGTCCATTTTCGCTCAAGCGAGATTGGTCTCGCTAAAGCGAGGGATAGAGGATGTAGTTCTATCGTGATCTTGCTCGAGCGAGTGGAGGCTCACTCAAGCGAATTAATGTACGAATACCTCTGTGTTATTTTCACTCAAGCGAGCTGGATCTCGGTTGGACAAATTCTTTTGGAATTGATTATCTTTTTTGCTCAAGCAAGTTGGCTTCACTCAAGCGAATTCATAAGGAATTGATTCTATTGTGTTTTCGCTTAAGCGAGAGAGGTCTCGCTTAAGCGAATTAATTGTATTTTGCTTATGTATATTCTTCGCTCGAGCGAGTATGGCTCACCCAAGCAAATTTGTAGGTCTGATTGTATGATACATTTCGCTCAAGTGAATTTATGCATGCTCAAGCGAGTGCTCGTGGTCTCACTCAAGCGAGTGACACCTCGCTTAAGCGAATTGACCTAATTTTGATTTGTTCACTTCCTTCCTCATTTTGGGCCTTTTCTCATATCTTTATATATGGGACTAAATGTATACCTTGTATACATATTTTTCTTCCGCTGTAAACTCAATGATTTTATATACACATTAGGGCTATTTCACTATCGGTCCAGTTTATAAAAATCTTTACCTTCACTTTTCGAGTTTCCGTGGTTTGGATCTCACTGTAATATCGGTGTATAGACTTTTAAAACACAAAAAATTTATTCATATTGTTGTTGATTGATTATCTTAGTTACTTTGGAATTTAGGTCCGGGAAATTAGGGTGTGACAATATTGAATAAGACCCTAAGGGAACAAGGGATAGAAGAAAGTGCTGTGCCAGAAAAGTCAGAAAGATGGTTCTTGATTTTTCTGATGAATCACTCTCTGGTAATTCCAGTGAGTCAGACTCTCTATTGGATGTGAAAACTTGCCAGATGATACCTTCTTCCTCCTCTACTCAGGTTACAGACCCTATTGAGCCTAGTGAACCTGGAACTGTGGTTTCTAGAGAGTCTTCCAACTCAGATGATAATATTCCCATTCATCAGCGTCAGTGCAAATCTGTTGCCTAGCAGTTTGGATCTAAGAAGGCAAAGTAAGCTATGCCCTCTGAAGCCCAACAGACCCCCAACAACCATTACAGCCTCAACAATATCTCAGCCCCAGCAATCTCAGCAGAAGAAGCTATCTAATGATGAAGTCTTCCAGTTGTTTGTCTGTGTACACTACTCTGTATCAAGAGGTCTCTGTCACAAGGTGGAATACATTGTATAGAAAGTATGTATAAATATGTGACGATTATCAAATGGTCATGAAGGCAAATCATAATAATCTGATGAAATATGGTGCGTATCCTGGCTTCATATCTTATTTGAGATTTATTTATGGATATTTGAAGCATACCTCTTATCCTGATATGTGCAAGTGGGGACACATTGATTGGTTGAATCAGTT
Source organism: Clitoria ternatea (assembly GCA_037962975.1). Classification (NCBI taxonomy): domain Eukaryota; kingdom Viridiplantae; phylum Streptophyta; class Magnoliopsida; order Fabales; family Fabaceae; genus Clitoria; species Clitoria ternatea. The sequence goes on from CM075671.1 coordinate 91,585,205, forward strand.
ATATGAGACTGTTGGCACCTATCAGAATGATGAGCAAGTCTTCAGAGCCTCGCTTAAAAGGAAGAGATCAAACTCCACTGATGTAATTGCAAAGAGAGCAAGGTCTAACCCCTTATCCTCAAACTTGTTTGTCCCTTCTGCCTCTTTTCAATCCCTTAACCTATCCCGATGTTTATTGATCCTCTAACTCAGACTTAGACTTCATCCTCCCTAGCCATTCTTCCCCACCCTAACATTTATACTGTTAAACATAAGTCTCAACTACCCTCTTTGTTTATTCCTCACCCTACTCTACCTACTTACACATTCTATAAACCTGTTCTTGATCCCTCTGACCCAGGCTATAGGAACCTTACACCTTAGCAATTTTTAGCAATTCAAACTTCAATCCCCATAAATTCTACATCAGCCCTCTGAACCCAAATACTTTTCTCCCATACCCATAGAATGCCTGCTAGCCCATCCTGAACTGCTCTTGAATGATGATATTGCTATACATCAAGTACTTATTAATGAATAGGTCTTTGTGGCTTATGATTTGAAAAACAGTGTGGTCTCTCTGGATGATGTTGAAATCAGGAACTGTCCTGTTGCCACTCTTTGGAAGAAAATCTTGTTTACTACCACTCAATGACCACTGTTGGCTTCTTGGATTTCTTTGGGTAGATTGAAAAAACCCATGCCTTTGAAGTATAAACCTCATTACAAAGGTCCTCTTCGACCCAGGAAGCTACCAGAAGCCAATCTTGCCAGCATTTTGTCTGCTCCCAATCCAACAGAGGCTCATGTTGTTGCTCTATGGTGTCATTACCTATGGTCAATTCAAGAAGAAGGCTCTTCCTCCTTTCATTCTTTCCCTGCTAATCCCATTTTTCAATATCGTCCCTCTCTTATTTATTTTGACCTTTCCTGCTTGTTGTTTAGACTCGTTATTTTATTCTTATCTCTTTAGCTGCATCACCTTCTTTCAGCTCTTCTCTAACCTATGACTTGTTAGGGTCTCAATGATGCCCCTCTTTTTGTTAATATCAAAAGGAGGAGATATCTTAGAAGTCTTTTGTGTTGGGTGATGAGAAGTTAACTAGTCTGATATTTGTTTTTCTTGTATGACATTTTGAATCTATTAATGAAGAATACTTAAAATCTTTTGATCTTACGTAAATATGACTTGATTTAAGTAAACTCTGTAATATTCTCTAAGATAAGCACTAAATTTTTTATGTGCATATTCTGATAATTTATCCTCCCTAAATCATGGACTTCATTTACGAAAAAGACCCGATGTTTACTATCAACAAATAGGGGGAGATTGTTGAAGAAAGGTCTGGATGAAAAAGATTTTATTAAGTTAATTTGGACTAGACCCCAGTGCTTGCATACTTAGATTTGTCAATATCATACATCAAGAACTTTTGTTGGTAAATGAAGTCTGTACATCTTATGACTAATATGTGTATCTAAGTGTTTAAGGATACAAGTCTTAGGCTATGAAACAAAGGGGGAGTCCCAACATTCAAAATTCTGATAGGCTAACCAAAAGTATGGTAGAAGCACTCAATCAGATTTTGAACGTCATACACAAACAAGAGCGTAATCTCTTTTTAACGTTCTTAATTCTATTTTGGTGATGCATTGAGACTTATACACTTATCATACATGTATGCTTATCATCAAAGAACATAAGGAACAAAATTAAGCTCAGCAGCCAATGTCAGCACACCTATCTCTGTGCATATTCAAAACAAGCTGAGTATATTTAGAAAAAATGTCAGTGTATCTCAGAAAGCCTCTCAGCACTGACTTCTGATCTTTCGCTCAATCCAGATATAAAACAAGAAGGGCTTTATGCATTGGAAATGTATGAGAAACCAATTCTATGAAAGAACTGAAGAAGCCTACTACGAGACCCCTGAATCTGCTTGAACACCTGATAAGTGTGCATTGTGTGTTGTTTTTGGTTATTTTTAGGTCTAGTTTTTAGGATTTTTGCATATTGTTTCTACCTGATTCCCTTGATTTTGATTTCTTTCCGCTATTACTGCTTGGTTGTTCCTATTTTTATAGGATTAATGATGTTCTAGGTCTCTTTTAAGGGAAAATGACAAAGTGGGTGAAAGAAGAGACCTTTGAGACCTTTTGGAGTGCATATGGGCAAGGTTAGAGGAAACCACTACCAGTGGTGGCCAACCACTTGTCGTGGTTAGCACTGGAAAAGAGGATTGGTGGTAGAACCCACCACTGGCTGTGGTTATCCACCATTAGCCGTGGTTGGCTCTGTTTAAGGGAAAAACATCATCAGCATCATCATCACTGGGCGTGGCTGCCACCACTGTCAGTGGTTGGCATTATGGTGCAAAGTAGAGCAAGTCAGAACCCACCACTAGCCATGGTTATCCACAACTAGTTGTGGTTGTTCCTGTTTGTCTTAGAAAATGTGAATTTATGATCTAAAAAGGAATAGAACCTGAATGACTGGCCGTGGTTATCCACCACTAGTCGTGATTGTCCCCTACGAGGCTCAAATCTTTCAATTGTTTAGGGATTTAAGCGGGCACTCTATGGGATTTGGGTAGACGACTTCATAGACAGATTTTGGCATACCTTTTGGGAGATTTTGAAGAACTCTTTGGGAAGATTTCATTGGGAATCAAGAGTCAAATTCATCAAGGGCAATCGAATCTACAGATTTGGGAGGAAGAATTAGAAATCCTAGTGAGAACTAATTTGTAATTTTTGAATCCCTAGTTTACACTTTTGATATATTTTATGTTTGGCATTGATTTTTTGATGTGTGACATGATGACAACAATCCTTATGGCACACTAAACTCTTTTCTTGGGGCTAAGGATGTAGTATGCCTATATGTTACAATTAATTGTTCTTCGTATTCCAATTCATATGATTTCAATCTCTATTCAATTTATGTATGTCTAATGCTTCTGCAAGACTTAGAGATAAGCGTAGATGATCATAAATTATATAGGTAATCGATAGATTGACATATAATTCGAAAACACCTAAATTGAACCTATGATTTTGATTTACGATGATAAGCGAAATTGTTTGAGGGATTAATCGGATTTCCATAGAACGTAAAGGGCCTAATTAACAAATTGAACGTGGTTCTTTGGGAATTAGGCACGTTAATAGGCTTTTGAGAGAAATGTATTAATTAACTTAGGGGAATCTGCCTTAGGAACGAAATCGTATAATTGGATAGGCGAGTAACCTTTAATTTTGATACTGGCCTATGAACCCTTATTACCCCAAGATTTACCTTTGATTCAATTTCCCAACTTGCTCCGATTTTCTTTTATAAAAGACATTGAATTTTTTGTTCTCTAATTTACTGTTCACAATCGTTTTGGTAATTTATTTTAATCAAATTCCACTAGATAATTGAATCACCTTTATAACTAGTACTTAGGCATAATCCCTGTGGGAACGATATCTTTTTATTACTTCGATACCCTGTACGCTTGTGGTTGGCTATCAAGTTTTTGGTACCATTTCTAGGGATTGTGTTTTTCCCCAATATTGGCTAAACGGTGTTTGATTAGATTAGTTTGCATTTTCTACATTTTTCATTTTTATTTCAATTTTTCTGCAGAGTTTCGTTTGTTTTTTTGCTGTTTATAAATTTGTTCAGGCCCCATTATGCGAAAAAGCAACAACTTTGAGCATATATTTGATCCTAAGATTGAAAGAACCCTTCGAAAGATCAGAACTCTTAGGACACGCATTGAACAAAACAAGCACCAACCTTCAAGTTTAACAAGCCAAACACAAATGGAAACTCAAGACAACAGAGCACTCTATGATTTTGTAGTGCCTAATACGATGAGTCGAAGGTCTAGTATCACTAGACCAAATATTGAGGCGAATAATTTTGAGTTGAAGCCATCCTTACTCTCGATGGTTCAACAAAGTCAGTTTGGACAATTGCCATCCAAGGATCCCAACTTGCATCTTGAGATTTTCCTTGAGTATTGTGACATGCTCAAGGTAAATGGGGTCTCAAACGATACAATCTGGCTGAGGTTTTTCCCATTCTCTTTAAGGGACAAGGCCAGAGCTTTGTTGTATGCGCTTCTAGAGGGGTCAATCACTATATGAGAGCAGCTTTCTCATGCTTTCCTCAACAAATATTATCTAAGGAGCAAAACAGACCCGTTGAGGAAGCAAATCATCACTTTTGCTCATAAAGATGATGAAACTCTATATGATGCCTGGGAAAGGTACAAAGAAATACTCCGGGAATGCCCACACCATGGTATTGAACGTTAGTTGAGAGTGCATATATTCTATAGTGGACTCACTCCGAACCAAAAGGTAACCTTGGATGTCGCAGCTGCTGGTGCCTTCATGAGTAAGAACATGGAAGAAGGTTACAATCTCATTTAGGAGGTTGCCCAAAACACATACTAGTGGTCTTCAGAAAGGAGTTTACCAAGAACTCTAGGTAAGTACTCTGTTGATGTTCTCTCTTTATTAACTACTAAAGTAGAAGCATTATCTGTTAAATTTGATAAATTTAATAAATTAGGAACAGGTACTTCTAATCTTATTTATGAGCTGTGTGGTGTTTCAGATCATAATATTTCAGGATGTCAGGTTAGAGTGACTCAGAATGTTAAGCCAGAGATGCAACAAGTGGATGCTATTGGGAACTACGGTGGAAATTATGGCAATAATTTCTGATAGCCACAAGGACCACCCAGTTTCCAAAACTGACCACTTCCCTATCAAGGTAATCCGAGTAATTTCTGACAACCACAAGGACCCTACATTCCGCAAAAATCTAAGCTGGAGTCCTTGATGGAGACCTTTCTGACTACCTAGTTAAAACAAAATGATGAGTTCTCCGATGCTATTAAGAAGCTAACCTCCAAGGTGGACATTCTTGCCACCCATAATAAAATGTTGGAGAACCAGATTGCTCAACAGGCCTCATCCTCTCATAGAATGCCAAGAATCTTTCTTGGAAAGCCCAAAATAGGACCATCTAATCACACCATGGATATTATTCTTGGGAGTGGTACACAGTATGATGGTCCAGTTGGTTTGACTAAAGAGAAGGCCAAGAAAGAGAAGAAGGGGAAAGAGTCTCACTCTCATCCTAAAATTCAAGAAGAGAAACAAAGTGAAAAGAAGAAGGAGGTGAAACTATATTAGCCTCTAGTTTCATATCCTCAGCGCTTGGCCAAGGCCAAACTTGATAAATAATTTGGTAAGTTTCTTGAAGTTCTTAAGAAGCTTTATGTTAATGTTCCTTTTACAGATGCCTTGCAGCAAATGCTGACATATATGAAGTTCCTGAAGGACATTTTATCCAATAAAAGGAAATTAGAAGAGGATGGTACTATAACACTCACTGAGGAATGCAGTGCTTTGATCTAAAAGAAGCTACCACCCAAGCTTCAAGATCCAGGTAGTTTTTCTATCCCTTGTGTGATTGGTGACATGGCTATTGATAAAGCATTATATGACTTAGCATTAGTTTAATGCCATTGTCTATTGTTGAGAAATTGGGATTGGGTGAACTGAAACCTACTAGGATGTCATTGCAATTAGCGGATAGGTCTGTTAAATATCTTGTAGGTATTTTAGAAGATGTACCTATTAAAGTAGATAAATTTTGCATTCCTACTGACTTTGTTGTTTTGGAAATGGATGGGGATTCTATGGTCCCTATTATTCTAGGTAGGCCAGTTTTAGCAACCACGGGTGCGGTAATAGATGTTAAAAATGGAAAATTGTCCCTGACTGTTGGAGACCAAAAGGTAGATTTTAGTTTAAAAGATGCTTTAAAGAAACCTTTTAATGATATTTGCTGTGTGGATTTTATTAACCAGGTGGTGAAGGAAGAAACTCTTCTTAAGGATCCACTTGAATTTGCTTTATTAATTAAGTCTGTAGGAACATCAATTTGTTTGGAAGAAAAAGCCCCACTTAAACATGATACTGAAGTCCTATGTGAGAAAGTGGTAAGCTCAAATGTTGAATTGAAGCCTTTACCGACTTCACTGAGGTATGAATTTCTTAAACACAACTCTACATATCCTGTCATTGTAAATGCTGACTTGAAGCAATATGAAACTGAGAAGCTTTTGAAACAACTTAGGTTGTATAGGAAGGTTATTGGTTATACAATGGATGATATAAAAAGGATTAGCCCTTCCTTTTGCATGCATAGGATAACTGTAGAGGATGAGAGTAGGCCCACAGTACAACCACTTAGAAGACTAAATCCAAAAATACAAGAAATGATTAAGAAGGAAATTTTGAAATTGCTTGATGCTAGTGTTATATATCCCATTGCTAGTAGCAAGTGGGTAAGTCCAGTTCATGTGGTGCCTAAAAAAGGAGGGATAATTATTGTGAAAAATGATAAACAAGAACTAATTTCTACTAGGTTAGTTTCTGGGTGGCGTATGTCCATTGATTATAAAAAGCTAAATAGCGCCACCAAGAAAGATCATTTCCCTCTTCCTTTCATTGATCAGATGCTTGAGAGGCTTGCTAAGTACCCTTATTTCTGTTATTTGGATGGGTACTCAGGCTTTCATCAAATCCCTATCCATCCATCTGATTAAGAGAAAACTATTTTCACTTGCCCTTATGGGACATATGCATATAGAAGAATGCCATTTGGCTTGTGTAATGCACCTGCGACTTTTCAAAGGTGTATACAGGCCATCTTTTCTGATTTAATTGGGAATGTGATGGAAGTTTTCATGGATGACTTTTCTGTGCATGGTTTGGATTTTGATATTTTTTAACTAATTTGTGCCAAGTCTTGCAGCGCTGTGAGGAGACCAACTTGGTCTTAAATTGGGAGAAATGCCATTTCATTGGTAAGAGAAGACATAGTTCTTGGACACTTGGTGTCTGAGAGAGGAAATGAGGTGGATAAGGCTAAGGTAGAGGTGATTGAAAGATTACCCTCGTCGACCAATGTGAAAGGCATTCGAAGCTTTCTTGGGCATGTCGGGTTTTATCGGTGGTTCATTAAAGATTTCAGCAAGATCACCAAGCCTCTGACTAATCTTTTAGGTAAGGATATGCCTTTTGTTTTTGACTCATCTTGTCTTGAGGCTTTTTAAAGGATTAAACAAGCTTTGATTTCTGCTCCTATGGTACAACCCCCTGATTAGAAACTCCCATTTAAGTTGATGTGTGATGCTAGTGATCACGCAGTGGGGGCTGTGCTTGGGCAGCGGAAGGATAAGAAGTTGTATATGATCCATTATGCTAGCCGTACACTTGATGAAGCGCAGGTAAACTATGCTACCATTGAAAAGGAATTATTGGCTATTGTCTTTGCTTTTGATAAGATTAGATCATACTTGGTAAGCTCACATGTTACTATATATACTGACCATTCTGCCATCAAGTATCTTTTACATAAAAAAGAAGCAAAGCCTAGGCTAATTAGGTGGATTTTTATTTTGCAAGAATTTGACTTAGAGATAAAAGATAAAAAAGGTATTAAGAACCTTGTTGCTGACCACCTATCTAGGTTGTCATCTGAAAAAGATAAGTTGGGTGATGTTGTTCCAATCAATGAGTCTTTTTCCAGATGAGCAGCTACTGAGTCTTAGTGTCCAACAAGTGCCTTGGTATGCGAATTTTGTTAATTTTCTTGCATGTGGCATTTTAACCCCTCATCTTGGTTTTCAACAGAAAAAGAAGTTTCTTGCAAATGTGAAGCATTACTATTGGGATGAGCCCCTCCTTTTCAAATAATGTGGAGATGGTTTAATTAGGAGGTACGTTCCAGAGGATGAATTCCATGCCATCCTAGACCATTGCTACTCTTTTTCTTATGGAGTCCATATGAGTACATCCAAGACCGCCTCGAAAGTGCTGCAAGCTGGGTTCTACTGGCCACACCTTTTTAAGGATGTGCGTAAGTATATCCTGAGTTGTGATGCTTGCTAACGAACAGGTAATATATGTAAGAGGCATGAAATACCACTTAATAACATTTTAGAGGTTGAGTTGTTTGATGTATGGGGGTTGAGTTCATGGGACCCTTTCCCTCTTCTTTTGGAATCATTTTATTTTAGTAGCAGTAGATTACGTGTCTAAATGGGTGGAAGTCATTGCCTCACCTTATTTGGATGCCAAAACTGTTATGAATCTTTTCAAAAAGATAATTTTTTCAAGGTTTGGGGTCCCTAAATGCATAATTAGTGATGGAGGGTCTCATTTTATTGAGAAAACTTTTCAGACCCTTTTAAAGAAATATGGAGTGAGGCATAAGGTTGCCACACCTTATCACCCTCAAACTAGTGGGCAGGTTGAGGTTTCCAACAGGGAGATAAAAACTATTCTCCAAAAGGTGGTCAATACGTCACGTAAGGATTGGTCTATTAAAATAGATGATTCCTTATGGGCGTATCGCACTGCATATAAAACCCCTATTGGAACCACATCTTTCAAACTAGTATATGGGAAGCCTTGTCATTTTCCTGTTGAACTTGAGTATAAATTGTTTTGGGCGATTAAAATGCTTAATCTTGGTCATAAGGTTGTAGGTGAGCGCAGGTTATTGGAGCTAAATGAACTAGAGGAACTCCATTTGGATGCATACGAGAATGCTAGAATTTATAAGGAAAAAACAAAACATTGGCATGATCGTCACAACCTTTGGAGGGCATTCAATCCAGGTGATATGGTCTTGTTATTTAACTCCAGATTGAGGTTTTTCCCAGGTAAATTGAGGTCTCGATGGTCGGGACCGTTTAGAGTCTTGAAAATATTTCCCTTTGGCACTGTCGAGTTATAGAGCAAAAAGTCCGGACCATTTAAAGTAAATGGGCAACGACTTAAGCACTACTTGACAGGCGAGCCCATTCATCAAGCAAATGCTTTGGATTTGCTTTATGCATCAGATTCGTAAAACTAAATGGGTAAGGCGTCCGGCTGAATACGTTAAACTTAGCACTTGTGGGGAGGTAACCCCATAATTGTTTATATCTCTGTGTTTTCTTTGAATGTTTTAGTTGGTAAAGATAAATAAAAAATAAAAAATAAAATAAAGAGAAAAACAAATAAACAAGAACTTGATGCTTTATTAGGTTGTGGAGTAAGGCATGATTTTTTATTACCATGATGCATGTCCTAATTTAAAATTAGATGAATGTGTGCCAAACTTGGTGTTTTGTATTTTGTTTTATGACACAAAACAGTGGCAACCACTGGCTGTGCATTGCTACTACTGGCAGTGGTTTGGCCTAGGCATTTTCCACTGAAAATATGAAATTTTTAGGCACCATACAGTGAAAACCACTGGCCGTGGTTAGCACTGGAAGTCCCCTCTGCATTTTAAGTTTTTCTGGGCACGAAACAGAGGCAACCCTTGGCCGTGGTTTCCCACCACTGGTCGTGGTTGCCAATAGGGGACCCTTCCTTTTTATGCAAGAGATTTTGGCTAAAATCAGAGGCAACCACTGGCCATGGTTTCCTACCACTAGTCATGGTTGCCAACAGGGGCATGATTTAAATTGCATTTCAATTTTTGGGCCAAAACAGCACTAGCCACGGGCCGTGGTTATCCACCACTGGCCGTGGTTCGGCCCAGCGTGGGGGTTTTCAAGGTTTTAAAATACCCATGCCCTAGTACCCCTTTTTATGCATTGCCTTGTTGGTTCCTTCACCTATATATTTTGAAAACACCAAGCAAGCTACTTGAGAAACTCAAACTCCTTTCAATATCCTTGCACATTATCATTATCTTGTTACTTGAATCATCTCTTCTCATCTCTAAATCAAGTAAGCATTCTATTCTTTCTCATTACTTTGGGTTTCTCATTTGGTTTTTGGGGGTTTCTAAAAAATTTAGGGATTTAGCATGAAAATCTTAAAATTGATTCATTTAAGTTTTCCCTAATTGCCTTGTGATGAATTTGAATGTTGTAAAACCAAATGGGTAACACTAAAATCTTCATGAACTTCATCTAGTGTTCATACTTTTTCATGTACCCCATTTGTGTTCATATGCAAATTTTGGTCTTTGGTGGGGATTGAATGTTTGATTGGTGGTAAAATTCTGAATCTGGTTGTTTATTTTGGGTATTGAGCTTGATGAAGGGTAGCATTGCTCTTGAATGTGGCATTTGGCACTCATTTATTTAGTGCACACCAAGTGTTTGATGAAATGCCCAAAAGATAAAATTCTTAAATTGTTGCATGGTTTGAATGTGCATATGGTCTAGTTCACCTTTCATGGTATTTAATTGTTCATATATGTACATTTATTTCATAGATACCATGAATTTATGACATTATATAGGTGTTATCTTTTGTCATGATGCAAAACTTTGGAGTTTTGAATTAGAATAATTTTTAACCCTCATTGTATGGTTTTATTAGGTCATCTCCAAGTTTTATACTCAACTCCATGGCACCAAAGATTCCATCTAAGAAAAGGAAGACGAAAGGTAAGTCTTCTAACTACTCTGACCTGAATGATATTAAATGCCCATCGGAGGGGCAAAAGATGAGGTTGGAATCTTTATTGAGTAGAAAGATTATTCCCTCTAGATTTTTCTGCAAAGATACTTTAATGGAATTGGGAATTTTTAAAAATACCTTACGCTTGTGTCAAAATGTGGGGTGGGATTCCTTTATTGAATTACTTGAACCCGTGTGTGAGCGTACTTCTTTAGAATTCCTAAGTTCTGTAGAGGTCAATAGGTGCCAATCGAAACCCGGGTGGGAGCTCACTTTGCAGCTTAATAATACCAACTATAGGTTGCCTTTGGATGAAGTAGCTACTATTTATAATTTTCATCCAATGGGTGTTGATAGCATCCCAAAGGAGTTTAATTTTAGGTACTTTTGGAATCTTATCTCCCATAAAGGCCGTTATGATGCTTCCATTTCCAAGGCTTCCACCATCCATTACCCAGTTTTCCGTTACCTGCAGTGTTTCATGGCCCGATCCATCTTTGGGCGGTATGATAGTCCAGGTACTATATGTCAGTCAGAGGTATTATTTCTCTACTTTATGCTTTATAATACTCACATTGATTCTACCAAGTGGTTATGTAGCCAGTTATCTCGGGTCGGCAATGCCACCACTGGTAAGATTGTTATGGTTAGTTACATAAACCCCATTGCTAGGTATGTAGGCATAGATTTGGACTAAGATAATCTCCTCCATCAACCCAAGAGAGTTGACATGGCTGAATTGATTAATATGGGGATGATTGTTAAGGAACATGATATATATTGTTCGGTAATAGCTGGATTTTCAGTTTTTCGCCCCTTGCCTGATCCTACTTTCACTAGTTTGGAAGGCAAGACATTTTTTCTTTTTGCAGATAAGGATGATCATACTCTACATTCTACCAAGATGCCATTACCCACTGGGCCTCTAGAACAGGGTGAGCCCTCTTATTCTCGTGAGGAGCCACCTTTTTCCATACAGTAAATGTATACTTTGCTTCAGCAGATATCCACTGAGAAAACTCGTTATGGGGCCCGTATTGATCAAATTATTGACCAGTAGATGCCATGTATGATTGGCACACCCAGCAGGGTCACTTCCACCCCCTTCTCCATGACAGGTATCAGTTGAACTTTTGTGTCCTTTTACCCCTGGTTCCTCAATTACGGCCCCCTGTGGTCCCCTTGATATGGACATTGGGGACGATGTCCAGTTTTAGTTTGGGGTGATGGGTACACAAAAGTTCAGCTTGTTCTTACTTTATTCTTGTTTATTTTTGTTTATTTTTATTTTCTAGTTCATTTGCATGATTGTATGTTTATGTTCTAGTTCATTTGCATGATTGTATGTCTGCTCATATGCCTTGGGCTAGCATTGATTACTGATTACAGTTATTGTTATCTGTATGACATGTGATGTAGATTGGTTGGATCTTAAGCATTGCTTGGGTGAATCTTGTAAATATATATATATATATATATATATATATATAAAGTTTTTGATTGTTAATCTTGCCAGAATAATCACTCTGCATGATGACTGTGTTTCTTTAATTAGGCTAATTACCAATGTGAGCTTTTGAGCCAATAGGGTGTTCAATGTATTAAATTGTAAATGACCCATGATTCTTTGACTGAGTGATTCACATATTTGATGGCACTCTAGAACTTGGCTTTTGACCAATTCAAAACAGTTTATGAATGCATGCTTGGAATGAAAAAAGGCACTTTAGGTTTTACTTTCTTTAACCTTAGAATTTGTTGAAAGTGTAATCCATTAGTTGTCCCTTTTGAGCCATGAAATAAAATGATTATTTTCTTTCAAAACCTTTTAACATAATGGTTTCTGATTCACATATAGAAGAGACAAAAAGGGTAAGCTAACTAAAAGTGGTTGAATTGAAAATTGAATTAAAAAACAAAAACCATGATAGTTTGGGGTGTGTGATTCAAAGAAAAGGAAAGATAAGGAGTTTGATCTCAAATAAAAAAGAAGAGAAAAAGAAAAATGAATCATACCCTTTATGGTTTGAAGGTATAAAGTGTTATTGAATTAAGGTTTGCTTGTCTTCTTGTGATATTGCTCTTCTTACAGAAAAGCCCTTTGCATTTCCCTTTTTCTTGATTTCCATTCCCTTGTTATGAATCCCATGGTCCCATTACAACCCTTTAAAAGACCTTTTGACCAATGCATGTTTTCTTGATAACTGTGGAGTCTGTAGTCAATTGCCAAGCCTATGGTAGTATTTAGAATGTTGTGGTCTGAGTGGATTGAAATACAAGCAGGTACACTAAGCAAAAAGTGAGAAAGAGTACCCTAAGTTTAATCTTAGTGAATATGGTTTGACTGTTGGTTGTGGTATATTCTAGTGGTTTATGCAATCACTTAAAAACACAAAAACAAAAAATAAATAAACATAAGATTTCTTAAGTTTGCTTGGGTCTGGTGGCTTTTCATTATATGCTTGTATGGATTCAGTAATTACTTGAGGACAAGCAATGTTTTAGTTTGGGGTATTCTGATAAGTGTGCATTGTGTTTTTTTTAGTTATTTTTAGGTCTAGTTTTTAGGATTTTTGCATATTATTTTTGCCCGATTCCCTTGATTTTGATTTCTTTCTGCTATTACTGCTTGGTTGTTCCTATTTATACAGGATTAATGATGTTCTAGGTCTGTTTTGAGAAAAAATGGTAAAATGGATGAAAGAAGAGACCTTTGAGACCCTTTAAAGTGCATATGGGTAAGGTTGGAGGAAACCGCTACCAGTGGTGGCCAACCACTAGCAGTGGTTAGCATTCGAAAAGAGGAAATTGGTGGCAGAAGCCACCACTAGCCGTGGTTATCCACCACTGGTCATGGTTGGCTCTGTTTAAGGGCAAAACATCATCAACATCACCACCACTGGTCGTGGTTGCCACTACTACTAGTGGTTGGCACTGTGGAGCAAAGCAGAGCAAGTCAGAACCCACCACTAGCCGTGGTTATTCCTGCTTGTCATAGAAAATATGAATTTATGGTCTAAAAAGAAACAAAACCTGAACCACTGGCCGTGGTTGTCCCCTACGAGGCCCAAATCTTTTAATTATTTAGGGATTTAAATGGGCACTCTAGGGGATTTGGGTACACGACTTCATAGAAAAATTTTGGCATACCTTTTGGGATATTTTGAAGAACTCTTTAGGAAGATTTCATTGGGAATTAAGAGTAAAATTCATCAAGGGCAATCGAATCTACAGATTTGGGAGGAAGAATTAGAAATCCTGGTGAGAACTAATTTGTAATTTCTGAATCCCTAGTTTACACTTTTGATATCTTTTATGTTTGGCATTGATTTTGTGATGTGTGACATAATGACAACAATCCTTATGGCACACTAAACTCTTTTCTTGGGGCTAAGGGTGTAGTATGCCTATGTGTTACAATTAATTGTTCTTCGTATTCCAATTCATATTATTTCAATCTCTATTCAATTTATGTATACCTAATGCTTTTGCAAGACTTAGAGATAAGTGTAGATGATCACAAATTATATGGGTAATCGAGAGATTGACATGTAATTCGAAAACACCTAAATTGAACCTATGATTTTGATTTACAATGGTAAGCGAAATTGTTTGAGGGATTAATCGGATTTCCATAGAATGAAAGGGCCTAATTAACAAATTGAACGTGGTTCTTTGGGAATTAGGCACGTTAAAAGGCTTTTGAGAGGAAGGTATTAATTAACTTAGGGGAATTTGCCTTAGGAACAAAATCATATGATTGGATAGGTGAGTAACCTTTAATTTTGATATTGGCGTATGAACCCTTGTTACCCCAAGATTTACCTTTGATTCAATTTCCCAAACTTGCTTCAATTTTCTTTTACAAAAGATGTTGAATTTTCTGTTCTCTGATTTACTGTTCATAATCATTTTGGTAATTCATTTTAATCAAATTCCACTAGATAATTGAGTCACCGTTATAACTAGTATTTGGGCACAATCCCTATGGGAACGATATCTTTTTATTACTTCGATACCCCGTGCGCTTGCAGTTGGCTATCACTCTTTCTTTCATAAGCAAAGTGTAAAGTCTAGTGAGTTGCCAGAATCTATTAGTGTGGGAAACACTGTTGGCCTGAAGAGGCTTTAGAAACAATATTTGGGTTTAAAGCCAACAGTGGCTTGTTGAAAGAATACTTAGGCTTAAGCCAGGAGTGGCTGGAGTCAAGAATACTTGTGGTACTAGTCTGGTGTTGTTATTGTAAAGGAGATTTTGCAATAGTGGAAATCCTCCAAGTTAGAAGGGACTGGACATAACTTCTAAGTTGGAAGTGAACCAGTATAAACTCTATGTTAACCTTTTTTTCATTACTCTTTTGCATCATTTGATTACAAGTTCTTTATTTGGTTTGAATTTCTACAAAAAGAGTCTGTGACTTATTCAACCCCCCTTCTAAGTCAGAATCTCAACCATCAAATCTTTTTTCTACAACAATGTTATTCCTTTCAATGTGTCTAGGAGTGAAGAGTTTCATAGGATGTTGGAATCGGTAGCAAAGCATGCAAATGGATTCAAGCCACCATCCTACCATGAAATTAGAGTAAAGTATTTGAAACATCATGTGTCTTTAGCTAATAAGGCTATTGAAACACACAATGAAGAATGAAAAAGAAATAGAATGCACAATAATGACGGATGGATTGACCGACAAAAAGAGGAGGACCATAATAAAATTCCTAGTAAGCAACCCCATAGATACTGTGTTTTTGAAGTCAATAGATGAATCTCATATATTAAAGACAATTGAAAAATTGTTCAAGATGATAGATGATATTGTGGAAGAGTTTGGTGAAAAAATGTCATCCAAATTGTGACAGATAATGCAGCTAACTACAAGGCTGCAGGAGATTTGTTGATGGAGAAAAGGAAAAGGATTTATTGGACACATGTGCTGCCCATTGCATTGACTTAATGTTGGAGGATTTTGAAAAGAAGCCACCCATTTATCCAGAGACAATCTCCAAGGGTAAAAAAATTACTACTTACATCTATACAAAGACTTAGCTCATTACTTTACTATAATTCTTCACCGAAGGTAAAGATTTGGTGAGACCAACCATGACACCATTTGCCACTTCTTATCTCACTTTGGGGTTCCTTGAAGAGAATAAGGGAGCATTGGTTAGGATGTTTACTTTTAACCAATGGAAGGACAATCAATTTTCAAAGACAACGAATGAAAAATTTGTTGAAGATGTAGTAATGGATAAGACTTTTTAGAAGGGCATTATGAATTTCTTAAGAGGTGCTTACCCTATCATTAAAGTTCTCCCATTAGTTGATTCAGATAAAAAACCTGTTATGGGCTTTATTTATTAGGAAATGGACCAAGCTAGAGAGAACATACCAAAGGCTTTAATATAAGAAGGTAAACTATTGTCATTACCTGAATCTAAAATTGAAAATTCATTTGTACCTATTTGAAAACTAATTAAGTTTTTTCTCATGTAAAGTTATTTACCTATATGGAACATCATTGATGAAAGGTGGGATAAATAACTATATAGGTCATTGCATGTTGCAGGCTACTACTTGAACCCTCAATTGCATTATAGCTCTTCATTTAAGGCTTATCTTGAAGTTAAAAGGGGGGTGTATGATTGTATTGAAAGGATGCTGGAGACTAATGCAGAAATGGATAAGGTAGATCATCAACTTGAAGATTTCAAAAAAAAAAAGGGAACTTTGGCAGCAAAATGACAATGCTTTCACTTGCAAACAAAACTCCACCATAATGGTGGGAGTCTTTTGGAGAAGAACATCCCGAGCTCCAAAAATTTGCTATCTGTGTATTGAGCTTAACTTGTAGCTCTTCAGGATGTGAACGTTATTGGAGTGCCTTTGAGTTGGTAAGTTTTTTTTTTATATTTAAGCTAGTATTACCTACTAGTTGACCTCTACTTGCAAATTGTAACTGTTTATAATTTGTTGCATTTGTATTTTTCTGCTCTAGCTCCACACAAAGCGACGCAATCATTTAAAACAACAAATAATGAATGATGTTGTTTTTATGATGGCTAACTCAAAATTGACCAAGAAGAAACAAGTCAGGAAAGCTATGAACTATGATCTTGATGATCTAGATTCTAATGATGAATGTATTAGGGATGTTAATGAAAGTTCATCTAATGCGGAGGAGGTGAAATTGGATGAAGTCAACTTGGGTCAAGTTAGAGAGGAAGAGGATGCTAGTGGTGGTGGTGCTCTGACTAGTCTTGTCAATCTAGATGGCTTGAAGATTCCTAACTTAGATGAAGAAATTGATGATATTGAAGTAGAAGGAGAAGAGGATCCAATAGAAAATGATTATTATGACGATTTGTTTGCTAGATTAGATAGAGAAAACATGACTATGTTAGACTATTTAGCAATTTGACACTTGAGTTGACAGTAGATATTATCTTTTGGTAGTAAGACTAGGACTTGATAGTTGTCACTGCATATGCTGTCTCTTATATTTTTTTGTTTGCCTTGACAATATATAAACTGCCTTTTGCTGCATAAACAAATGGCCTTATAGTTTTTGAGTTGACAATACATGTATTGTTATTTGTTTTTAGTATTTTGAATTTTTAAGTTGTAACAAACAAGTTTCTAGCTATTATGAATGAAATTCAAGTTATTTTAACTTATTTATCTTATTTTTCTGCATATATATACATTTAACTTATTTATCTTACAATCTGTCTTACAATTACATAATTTACGTATTTTCATAAACTTTCTGATCCTAGATAGGATCTCGATTTTAACTATCTTGCTTACTGGAGCAGACTTGACAAAATTAATTGTACCCTTGACACTATTCATCCTTTTCTATTTTTTCTTTCAGGATAATGGATTAAAGGGATTCTGAGTGCCAAAAAAGTAAAACATACTGGTAGAATGGTAATCCTCTGTCAGCATATCAGTTGTGCTTAATAATAAGTCAGTATTGCAGATATTGATAGTGCTGTTGCATGAGCGGGCAAGTGTACATACATGTTGCCACAATTTTTTTTGAGGTTTCTTCTTTCATATGCATTCTCGTGTCGACGGTGCATCAGATGTAGGGGGATCACCATCATTAATCTGTTTCCTGACATAATTTATTCCATGTTTGGATGAGCTTATTTTAATGAAAATAATTGCTTGTTATTCAAAAATTTTGTTGACAAGAATAAGCAATTATTCCTAGATGATGAAATCATGAGAATCGCATGTTATTATTGCATAATATAGTATGTAATCTGTATGTAGGATCAATGATGATGATTCTAATGTATGGCAGGTCAGGGAATGAAGTAGAGTGAGGATGTTTGTCACCTAAATTTTGATGAGACATGGCATTACTCCTGACCCCGGTTACTAACATATTGACACGCAGGTGAATACATATCCAGGTTCTGGATGTCTGAAGTTCAATACATATTTCATGTATGATCCTTGAGTTAGTTGTGTGTGTATTTTAATATTTTTCCCTGTTGCTAAAATGCTATGGTCCATTATGGTTTTGATATCCTATTTTGGCAATGTAAATGTAGTGTTGGGAAATGGAGCTGCATGATCCTTTTATTTATTTTATGTTCCCTTGTGTTCTAAATCTGCACGTCAACATTTTGGATGAAGTCTGAAGTACAGTGATGGGCACCTGGCCCAGAATGAAGATAGGCCCAAAAGATGCAAAAAGATTCCTTTTTGGTTTAAAGATTTTGTTTAAATTTCAGGAGTTGATTTTAGAATTTTGCTTAAGGCCCAATTATGTGGCCCTGTTATTTCTTTTTCAGTAGTATATTAAGTCTTGTAAAAAAATCTTTCTATCTTATGAAGTGGTATTTTCTGATTTCTTTGTCTTCTTAGTTTAGTAGTAGCAGCTGAACCCTAGAACCTCTATCATTGGTGCTTTCATTCACCCATCTCAATGCCTCCCAAGGCCCTCACCTCTAAAGATATGGAGGAAGCCCTCCAAGCTTTAATAGATAAAATGGGGTCCCTGCAGTCCCAGCTAGATGCCCAGCTTACTGAAAAACTAGCTCTTCTAGAAACCCAGCTACATGACCAGCATCAGATCCATGCCTCTCGCCATAACAATCTAGAGCACATGCTTGATCGTCGTATTGAAGCTCTGGCAGCTCTTCTGGGTCAAACAGCTGGAGCCCAATCTTTCCAACCAGGGGTAACCTTAGCCTCCCCATCAGGTATAGCCAATGATCCTTCTCATTCTCCTAGCGTTTCCATTTTCTGCAGAACCCCCCATACCCCACCAACCACCACACTTCCTAATCCTACAATCCCATTACCAACCCCTATACCCAATTCCACGCCTTCAATTTAATTTGGCCACATACCAATTATGTCTAACCCTATTCATTCAATTCCACAAACCCATCAGTCAACACAACCAATCATAACCCCATCCTTACCATATTTCCCTCCTCACCCCAACTTAAACCCTACTCAAAACCCTAATCCTAGTCCCCCTAAAGTCACCCTAAACAGCTTTGATGGCTCTGACCCCCTTGACTGGATTTTTCAAGCAGAACATTTTTTTCTGGTTTACCAAATCCCTATGGAACACCGTCTCTCATGGGTCGCTTTTTATATGAAAGGGGATGCTCTTAGCTGGTATAAATGGATGTACCAAAATAACTTACTCTCTGATTGGGGTTCTTTCACTAGAGCTTTATCTCTCCGTTTTGGACCTTCCACTTACACTAATCATCAGGCTGAACTCTTCAAATTGTGCCAATTTGGTTCTGTTACTGACTATCAAGCTAGGTTTGAAAAGCTGTCCAACATGGTTTTCGGCCTTAATCAAGAGACTCTCTTAAATTGCTTCCTTTCAGGATTACTTTCTGAAATCATACGTGAGCTGGCAATCCTCAACCCTCACTCTGTCCACCAAGCTATACACCTTGCTAAACTGGTGGAGGACAAAATCATGGACTCTAAACCTAGAATTAGTCGTCCCCCTCACCATCCTCTTTACCAAACACCAACCCTCAACCCAACACCTCAAATATTCCCATTAAACCTTCCCAACCAACCTTACCTATCAAAAGATTGACACCCGCCCAAATGCAAGAACGCCGTGCCCAGGGCCTCTGTTACAACTGTGACAAAAAATTTGTCATTGGCCATAAGTGCTCCACTAGTCGATTCCTACTTCTCCTAGTTGATGAGGAACCTGAATTAGCTCTTCCAATCCATACCTTGGAACCTTTATTCCTTATTCCTCATCCTGAACCGACACACCTACCCCTTAAAGACTCCTCCCAAGATGCCTTCCATTTTCATCTATCCCCTCAAGCCCTCTCTGGTCACCCCTCCCCTAGGACCCTCAAATTTACAGGTTACATCTCTGGCCTCCCTGTGATGATTCTTGTTGATACCGGGAGCTCCCACAACATTATACAAACCAGACTAGCCTCTCATCTAAAATTGCATGTTCACCCAGCCCCTAAATTTTCTGTTCTAGTGGGAAATGGTGCCCAAATTCATTGCACTGGATATTGTCCTGAGGTTCCCCTATCCATTCAAAACCACTCATTTCATGTTCCATTTTACTTGTTACCTATTGAGGGTGCAGATGTTGTACTGGGTATGGAATTGTTGTGTACCCTAGGGCCCATTCATTCTGATTTTGCCATTCCCAATTTGTCTTTTACCCATGAGAACCACCCTATTACCCTTACTGGAGATATGGACTTTACCCCATCACCTACAACCTACCACCAACTATCCCACCTCCTTCACACAAACTCTGTTGCCTCTTTTCACTTACTATCTTTTCAACCTATTTCATCATCCACCATCACCACCTTTTCCCCTAACCTGCACTGCCTTCCTAAAGCTCTCCAAAACCTTCTACATCAATACTCACATGTTTTTCAAGAACCCCAAGGCCTTCCCCCTTCTAGACCCCATGACCATAAAATTCCTTTACTTCCCAATACTTCCCCAGTCACTGTAAAACCCTATCGTTACCCTCATTCACAAAAAGAGGCCATGGCCAATATTATCACCCAAATACTACAGTAAGGAATTATTGTTCCTAGCACTAGCCCCTTTTCTTCCCCGGTCCTACTGGTTAAAAAACAGATGGGACTTGGCGTTTCTGCGTGGATTACAGGGCTTTGAATGCAATTACCATTCCTGACAAGTTTCCCATACCCACTATTGATGAGTTGCTGGATGAGTTAGGCTCAGCTACTATCTTCTCTAAGATAGACTTGAAATCAGGATACCACCAAATTCGTGTTTCTCCTACAGACACACATAAGACAACATTTCGCACTTTTGATGGTCATTATGAGTTCCTTGTTATGCCTTTCAGCTTAACTAACGCACCCTCAACTTTTCAATCAGCAATGAATGACCTTCTCCGTCCCTATCTTAGAAAATTTGTACTAGTTTTCTTTGATGATATTCTTATTTATAGTACCACATTTTCTGATCATTTGGTTCATTTACAATTGGTTTTAGAGTTGCTTTCTTCTAATTCCTTTTGTGCTAATCTTTCTAAATGCATTTTTGGTGTATCTACTGTAAGTTACTTAGGACATCAGATTTCCAGTAAAGGAGTTACCCCAGATCCTGAAAAAGTTCAAGCCATTTTGGACTGGCCAGAACCACGTTCCCTCACGACTCTCAGAGGATTCTTAGGCCTCACCGGTTTTTACAAGAAATTTATTCGGGATTACGCCTCACTCGCCGCTCCACTCACCGACTTACGATCCACTAGTTTCTCTTGGAATAATCATCCCATCGCCTTCTTCAGCAAACGGATGTGCCCACGAATGCAAGCTTCATCTGTTTATGTCTGCGAATTATATGCCATCACTGAAGCAATTAAGAAATGGCGTCAGTACCTCATTGGAAGACATTTTCACATTTACACAGATCAACAGAGTCTCAAACACCTTAATTCTCAATCATTTCAGACTCCAGAACAGATCAAGTGGGCAGTTAGATTACAAGGATACAGTTTTGACATATTTTACCGACCTAGCCGTTCCAACGGTGCAGCGGATGCGTTGTCTCGCCGATTCTGCATAGACCAATCCCTCCTTCTGGCTTTGTCATCCCCTGTTACAACTCTTTTAGATGAACTCAAGGCTTACTTTTGCAATCATCCTGACGGTCAGGCTTTTCTTCAGAAATTTCATTCCGACCCTAGCATGAAAAGGACTTTCTCTTATTCTCATGGTATTGTTTATTTCAAGAATAAAATTTTTGTTCCAGACATACCTCAGTTACAACAGAAACTGATCTTGGAGTTCCATGCCACCCCTTCTGTTGGACACTCTGGTTGCAAGCCCACTGTTGCTTACCTAGCAGCTACCTTTTATTGGCCCGGTCTCTATAAAAATATGAAGACTTTTGTCAAACACTGTGCCTCATGCCAAATGAACAAGTACCTGCCACAAAAAAAACACGGGTTACTACAACCTTTGCCAATTCCTAGCCAAGTATGGGAAGATATATCAATGGATTTTATCACCCATCTTCCCACTTCTTTTGGTCATAAAGTTATTTGGGTGATTTGTAATCGACTTACCAAATTTGTGCACCTATTAGCTCTGCCTTCCAAGTTCACAGCTCCAGTGTTAGCCTTTCGATTCCTCTCTGAAGTTTGCAAGCTGCATGGCATTCCTAAGTCTATTGTCTCAGACCGTACCCTTGTTCTTAAGCACTTTCTGGAAGGAAATTTTTCGGTTGCAGGGTACCACACTCAAGTATAGCTCTTCGTACCACCCCGAAACCGATGGTCAAACTGAGGTCACCAACCGCTGCCTGGAGGCATATCTCAGATGCTTCACCAATGACCACCTCAAATAGTGGTACAAGGTCCTCCACCTAGCTGAGTACTGGTTCAACACTACCCTTCACTCCGCTATATGAATGACCCCTTTTCAGGCTTTGTACGGCCGTCGTCCACCCTCGGTCCTGGACTATTTCCCAAAATCTTCTTCTATACCCTCCTTGGATGTGTCCCTGCAGCACAGACAACAACTGTTAGCCACACTAAAAGACAACCTTCAAAGAATAAGGCAGCACATGATCACTCAAGCAAATCAAAATAGGCGGGATATTACCTTTGAGGTCGGTGAATGGGCTTTGCTTCATCTACAACCATACCGGCAGGTCTCGATTTTTTGCTGTCCCTCTCAGAAGCTGAGCAAACGATTTTATAGGCCTTTCAAAGTCCTACGACGTATTGGGTCGGTGGCGTACGAACTGGAACTGCCCTCCTCGGCTCGCATCCACCCTGTTTTCCATGTTTCTCTGCTTTGGAAGTTCCATGGTCACGATCCAAAAACCCAGTTTACCCCCTTACCGGTGTCCCCCTCGGATCCTAGTTTGTCAGATCCCACTCTCCTCTCCGAGTCAACAGCAGAGGTGCCCTTGAGTTCCCTACCCAGCCCCATACCAGTTGGTGCAAATGCTACGAACAAGAGTAATTCGCACAAGTTATCATTGTCCACTCTGTTTCTCTCTCCTAAAACGCGTGATATGGGTGAGCCGTTCTATCAAGACACGTTTTCCACAGCACCATCTGCACCTCCCATCATTGAGTCCATCGGTGCACCCCTCACTTTCGTGTCACATGCAGGCGTATTTGGGCCGTTAGATCTTCAACGGTCCCCTATCCATCCATCTGATCCCTCCATTCAAAAAGAAGGAGCCAAGATTTCCCAACCATCATATCTGCCCACGTGATCTACTCCGTCTAATGTGGCTTCGAGTTCCGCGCATGCACATGGGGTCACTTCCATGATTCCCGCGCCTGGTTCCTTGAGTCATGCAGTTGACTCCTCGTTTCCCGTGAAAGCTGGTGCTGTCCCCCTCCCCTGTTCGGTGCCGTTGGATTCTCCCACTTTTTCCATAACTCCATCTCAACCGTTGGGAGTTAGCACAATTTGTGCCCCCTGCCTCAGCCAATATCTACGCGCCACCTCATCACAACCGGTTTTACCAACCTTGAGGACAAGGTTCTTTTCCCACCCGAGGGTAATGACGGGCACCTGGCCCAGAATGAAGATAGGCCCAAAAGATGCAAAAAGATTCCTTTTTGGTTTAAAGATTTTGTTTAAATTTCAAGAGTTGATTTTAGAATTTTGCTTAAGGCCCAATTATGTGGCCCTGTTATTTCATTTTCAGCAGTATATTAAGTCTTGTAAAAAAACCTTTCTATCTTATGAAGTGGTATTTTCCGATTTCTTTGTCTTCTTAGTTTAGTAGTAGCAGTTGAACCCTAGCACCTCTATTATACAGCAAATATATCTCATTTTACACATTGTAGTTGCTAGCAGTGTGACCTATCATATAAATTGTAATTGCTTTGAGTTGGATACTTGGATGACGATAATAACAAAAATAAACTAATCATACTGAAGGTAAGCCTTATTTGGTCTCATATTTATGCTTTATGGGGCGCTTATTTGTACAATCAATCAAAGTGGAGCCATACATTACAGTAATGCCCCATGATTATTATGATTTTGTGGTGAGTCGAGTAAATGAATGACCTAATTAATATACATGGTGCGTAGGAAATGTCAAATTCTTGCTTGGCGTAGTCGTTTGTGAAGCAAGGCATGAGTGTTGTTCCATAGCTTTTGAGCTTCTGATTCGTCATTTGCTAGGCTCGAGCAATTACTCTCGTTACAATCTTTAAAGTATTTGCCACTTATCCCTTCTGTTTTTGGGCTCACAGCAACATAACACGTGGTTGATGCACCCTGCGGAAACTCATAATGGGAACCATAACTACTAACCAACTAGTTCACTACAATCTTGCAAAGCACGTTATATGATATCTATAACATAATAACTCTATTTTGCCTAGTTGTTATGCTTGTTCATTTGATTTCTACAATAATTCTACACTAATCCAATCGGTAACCTAAAACAGCCATAGAATATACTCATTATTACTGCATTACACTGAATGTGTTTGTTAACAAACCTGAGATGTCGTTTTGAGTAACTTTGATGCGATGAAAAATAGGGAATCTGCATGGAAATTATTCAATTTTTAGTAGTTTCAACCGTAAAATAACGGTAAATGAGAGAGAAACAAGTACGAGAATCAATATTCATTCTAGTTCTAAGATTATGCCAAACACCAACACACCGGTTAAGGTAGTTTCAACTTTTGATAAAATGAAATTGGGATACAATTCATTAATTATCAAATACAATGAAATTTTTGACCCACCCGTTAGTAGACCCTTGTGAGCTCTAATAATTCCTGTCTTGACGATGCCTGGATGTACTGCATTTATAGTTACTCTTGCATTCCTTGCCTGTAATTATATTCAAACTTTCATGAATGTTTTAGAGGGTCATAGCCATAGAAAAGTATGATATTTAATCATCATTAACAAGACATGAGAAGTACAATTTATTAAACCTTGAGTTGTCTGGCTATTTCCTTGACATGCAAAATGTTGGCCAATTTTGACTGAGCATATGCGCGTGTGCCATTATATCTGCAATTTTATTTTATGAGAGAAAATAAATAATAATGATAAAGGTCCAAAATGTAATGCAATCACAAATGTTTATAATTTTTCAGAGAAGAAAGTGGTTGTTTGTACCTTTTGCCACTGAGTATGTCGTTGAAACGAAAACCACCTCTCTTCACCCAGCTATGAATGACAGAAGAAACGTTTATTATTCTTCCTTCAATACCTGTCTTCTCTGCTGTTTCTATCATTTTGTCTAGTAAGATTTCTGTTAGCAAAAAATGACCTGCAATTCAATTTTTCAATCTCTTCATTCTTCCTTTTTAAAATCTCTTCTAATTAGCTCTGATTACAATCATAATGAGAATAAAACGTCAAGGCGAACAAATTCAAACCTTTATCATTCCTTTTCTTAGCATAACAAATAAATAAATTACGGTCGTGTTAATAAGAAACTATTGAAAAAACTCAAAATAATTTTTTTACTTGAAACTATATCAGGATAGCTTTAAAAGTTAAGGAAACTATATGAAATATTTTTTCATTTATGTTGAATTGTTGCTTAACAACGTCAAATTTCTCATAAACATTTTATTGCCTTAAATGTTTTTTTAAATAAATTTAAATGTTTTTATTCCAAATATTGTTAATTTTGTTTGTCCTCTCAACAATTGTTTTGCTGATTATATTTTATTTCTTTTATGGAAAACGCTAACTAATATTCTTAGGGTATTGGTTAAAAACTAATAATTTTTTATTTAAAAATATCATTAAAATTCACCCATTATGATTTTTAAGCAATGTTTATAAAAAAATTTACTTCTAGTTTTTAAAACAATACCCTTAAGATACTAGATAACAAGATGTTTTTTTTAATAAAATTTAAAACTTGTTAAAATTGTCAATAAGACCGTATAATAATGATATGTTAAACATATGTATGTATTGTATGTTGCATGTTAAATCGTCATTTTAAGTTGTGAAAGGGACTATGTTAAAAAAATTACAAGGAAAAAAACTAAACATTAACTAAAATTAATTATATTTATAAGGATTAAAAATAAATTTAAGCATTTTCAATATCTCATGTTATGAATCTTCTTAATCGAATTTTTAACAATATAGTAAATATTTTCATTAATTGTCGATACCATTTCTTTTTTGGATGTATAGAAGTACAAAATGGAAACAGTAAATTTGATTCCCAAAAACAAAAGTTGCACTTTAGAAACGGGCCACTAAGGGCTTTGGATTTTGAGCCCATAAAGAATAACGCATGCCTCGTGCTTAGTGTTTGTGGACCAAATGAAGCCTTGCCGTGGACCCTAATGGAGCCTTAAAAATATAGACAATTATGTATTTTGTGTTTTTGGTGGGGGACCATAAACCAACCAACTTACTTCTTTTAGACATGTGATCATGTAAACGGTTTTTCTTTTCTTTTTTTTTTCAAAATCACATGCATTCTTAGTAGGAGTTAATCATATTTAATTCGGTAACACTCACGTCATGATGATTCTTAGCAGAGATTTTTTTTTCATCCACGGAGCCTAAATCAAAATCTTATTTAAGGGGAATTAAATATATACTATTTGAAACATTCATTTGGTTGATTATGCAAATGTTTTATCATAGGAGTTTAAATTTTACATTGAAAATCATCTTAAATATATTTTCTAAAATAGTTATTATGAAAAATGAAAGTTTTTTACTTAATGACAAAAGATATATTAATGTGCGTAAGTTTATATTTTCATAATACAAAAAAGTGATGAAAATTTAAAATATAATAGTTTAACTAACAAGTGGTTGATTTTGATTCTTCTTAAGTAAAGTATCAAGTTCAAATTTTGTGGAGAAAAAAATCACCATTAGAAAAGTTAGACCTACTATGATATAGATATTTTCAACTGATTAGGATTATATTTGAATGAGGATGACTTTTTTCAAAAAATATATAACAGTATTAGATAATTCTATCCATCTGAACATGAAGAATCCTACTAATGCAGTCTAATTTAAAAATATATTTTTAAATTAAGAAATCATCCAATGTTTATAAAATAAAAGGTTTGTTTCCATTCTCATTCTCCTATGAAGTGCAACTCTCAATAGATTTAGAGCATACACTAGTTGAAAAATCAAGTCTTACTACAGTTAGGGGTATGAAACAAAAGGTTCAGCTTTAAATACATTAAAGAAAAAGAAAGAAAAAAGAATTAGAGAAGTACCTAAATAATTTGTAGCAAATGTGATCTCAATTTTATCTTGAGAAAACTCCAAGTTTTGGGAGAATACCCCTGCATTGTTTCTGTAAGATTAATTTACCTAGCAATTAGTATATACATCATATGACATTCTCCTTTTTCATTGATGATGATGACGACAAATAATTAAACTTACATGAGAATATTAAGGGGAAGTTGTAAAGCTAAGAACTGGGAGCAAAATGTCTGTACAGAAGCAAAAGAGCTAAGATCAAGCTCCAAAAGAATAACCTCAGCATTTGGAGTCTCCTTTTGAATGCTCTTTCTCACTTCCTTGGCCTTCTTCATATCCCTCGCACCAATCACCACTCTCACTCCTCTCTTTGCTAACACTCTAGCTGTTTCAGCTCCAATACCAGAACTTCCCCCTTCAATTAGAAATTCATATTGCATATTTTTTAATGTCCTTTATCATTCTAAATGTTTTAAAATGACTACTGTAATATCCCATTTTTAATATAGTGATAAAGTATCGTTGAAACTTTGTCCATTTTAGATGAGGGTCAATATAAATTATTAAATGAGAGAAAGTGCGAAAAAGGAGATATGATATAGATTATATATTAGATTGTGGTGAAGGTAGTGGAGATGAAATAAGAATGCACACAAAAGAGACAAAACCATATCTTGCTGTGACTTAAATGAACCACACCATTTTAATTAAGTGGTATACTCATGTGAGAAAAGCACATCATATATTATAAAAAATCAATATCCCACCTTCCCAAATGCCACAAGATTAATCAACGGAGAAACCACCTAATAATTCATTACTATCAAATTTACCTTATGATTTCTGTCCTAAAATTTTGGATAAATATTTATTAAATAAAATTTTCAAATTTTAATTGGCAACCAAAATAAGAAACAATGGAGAACTAAAAAGTAGAATTGAAATGCTAGTTAAATTATGAAAGTGTAAATAAGATATATCTTGCTTCAACAATCTCCGAAACTTCAACAGAAACAGACTCAAGCAAAGGATCTTGGAAGTTTTCTGGTAAAAGTTTTTCTTTTTTCAAAGGAAAAAGAAAACCATGTAAGAATATAAGAGGAAGTGGAAGGAGGATAATTAAGCTTATTTTTCACATAGCCTTAAGAAGCTGTTTAATTTGAGACTTACCAGTGATCAAAGCTGTTAGAGCAGAATGAAGGAACAGAGAAGAATGTTGAGTAACTTGTTCAGCGGTTGAATTTGAGCCAAAACCACTAGGGCCTGCAATTCCTGCTAAGTATCTTAGTGTTGCCTTCATGGGTTTCCTTTCTTGCTTTACAATATTGAAGTTCAAGGTGGAGTGATAACACATGTACCTATTTTTATATGTGGTTATAATTATATATTTTACTCCTGTTGTAGTAACATATAGATTTATTTAACTCCTCTGATGAAATTTTTAAGGTAAAGAAAATAAAGCTTATTTACTACCATTTAAAATAAAATCTATTTAATTACAAAATATTTTAATTTAACTTAGTGATAAATATTAATCAGCTATTTCTTTAGATAAAAAATAATAACACAATTAAAGTCTTCCTAAAATTTATCTATTATAAGGGTTTTACTATTGAACAAGACGTATAATTGTTGTAAATCTTTTAACATAAAAAAGAAATCCTAAAAATTTATCACACTATAAATTATAATTAAATATTTCTAACCTGAATAGAATTATATGAATATATGAAAAAAGAATCTTATATTGAAGTTACATAAAATCCAAAAACAAATTAAAAATAAAAAATATTAATTCATAAATATGGTTGGTAATTTGACACTATCTCTTATTCTAGGAAGACCTAGATTTTTTGATATTCTTGAGTTGGAATCTCAATTGACTTACCTTGTTGGTGATTGCAAAGTAACTTAGAGCTCGTTTGGTTTAAAGTTGGGTCGGTCAAACAAAAAAAATCCTATGATTAAATGAAGTTTTGATTGCCTCGAACGCGTGAAGGATCAATATTAACCTTTAAATTTTTCTATTTTTATAACTCCGTTTTTCCAATTACAAACTAAACTGACACTTAGTAGGTTCTTTTAAACCTAATAGAAATATTCACACCCAACCACTCGAGTGTGAAGGTTAGGTGACATTAACGCTAACAACCAAGTGAAGATCAATTGATCTTGCTGCTCCCAATTGATAACTTCTTAATTTACACTCATGGCATCTTTATCTTTTTAATTGATAACTTTTTTTTATCTTCTTCAAAGATATGTCTTCACAATCGATGCTCTTTTATCATGTCTAGAGCTTATTGCTTCCACATTAGAAAGTTCTCATCATCAAGTTTAATGAAATTAGTATGATAAGGGGCCGAACCTTAGGTTGAGAGCCAATTGTCTAAGAATTGTTTATTGTTCACCGAGATTTGATACCATAAGGGTATCTGAATAGTATGTATAAAAAATAAAAGAAAAAAGAAAAGTGTTTTAACTCTTAAGAGAATGAGAGAATAAATTACATTAATAGAATTACAATAATATAAACTTATATAAATAAAAAAAATAAAAAAAACTATCACAACTAACTCTAACACTCACAATTAATTCTAACATTTATGAGAGAATTCTCTTTCACCATCATACTTAATAAACTTACCCTATAATCTATATAAGGCCCTTACTTCATCACTTTACATATGTAAGTGCTCTATTTCCTTGGATCAACCTAACTGAGCGACACATAATAATTTGTTCTCTTGGAACTTTACGATCGACAATGTTTAACAAAATAATTGGTTGAGACACCAATATGGGATGGTCCACAAGCTATGTGATTTGAACCTACAAAAACGGTTTAGCATATCAATATTATTGCCTTCTGTATTTAGCTTTTCTGTCTTTTTTACGCATAATTAGTGATTGTCCATATTAAGTGGCTTGCAATTCTCAGTTGTCCGCGGTCATTGATTTGATATTTTCTGAGTAAAATTTCTTAGAGCATAATTATACTTCTGTGCTAAGGAAAAAAGTGCATAATAATAGTTAATTAAGATAACGACAAATCATTATATGTAGATTACCACTTAAGTTAAACTAAACGCCCTTGTATTTTCTTTTCGCTTATTCTTGTGGTAATCAATTCAAATCATTAATGTGTGAATCCTATTTGCTGTACTTTCTAATTGGTTTTCAAAATATCACCTTATCCCCTTTGTCATTTTTTGATGACCTTATCTTTCCATAGATTTGAAGCAAAGTTTTCTAAATTTGTTTCAGGAGGGAGGGATGGGGCGCAAAAGCAAGTCAGGAGTATAAAATGATTGAACAAGAAATATAAAAGGATATGTAAAACTTAGGTATTTCTTTTTTTTATATTAAAAAAATATAGATAATTTTTTTAATAAGTCAAAGTTTATTACTAACTTTGTAGTTTTTTTGTTAGGCTCCAGAATCAAAGCCACAATTTTCTAAAAAAAATCATCTATTAACAACAACTTGTTTAAGAGAAATCATATATTTATGATTTGAACTTAATTGGTTGTCTTAAATAAACAACCAATCACTTCAAATACTATTTAACCAGTTTAATTTTTTATATCTTTCTTTATTTTCTATCTATCATCTTTCATTTTTTTTCGCTCTAATCATTTTTGTTTTTTCGTTTATCTCTCATCAAACACTACTAAAAATAATGCTTACTTAATATTTTTATGAAACAAAATGACAACTTTTAAGTGTAATTTATGAAGTAGAGCACTGCACTCTCGCAACAATTCAAAGCTTAAGACATATACACCAAACAAAAAATATACTTAAGCTATGAAAGGAAAAACAATTAACTTGGCATGTCTGAAAGCGAAGATTCTTTATTTAGTTGGAAATAAACGATGAGAAAAAGTGATGATCATTAAAATAAAATTTAATGTTTTCTCTGATATTAATTTTTATCAATTCAAATTTTAATGTTTTTTTCTGTAGTTTTTTCTCTTCTAAACAAACATGGCTGTAAATTGTAGCCTATAGAAAGACTAACTATGAAAAAAAGGGTGCCAAAAATATGTTAAAAACAAATATATAATCTCTAAGACAGGTTTAGAAAAAGAGCAGTGTGTGGTCACCACCGCCTTCATAATTCAAAAAGGGAGATTGAAATTAAGGTTTAACCCACTAATTAATAAAGTTAGTTGTGAGATCATGTCACCACCAAAAATTGGGCTGTTATCTATCTTAGTGACAGAAATTAATTAAAGTCACCACTGAAAACCTTTAGCCATAATTAATTAATTGTTTAAAAGACAAAGAAAGAAGAAAGTGTTATCCCTGCCACATCTATCTGTGAACATAAACAGAGTCCTATACATCCAATGGAAATTACTAAAAGCAACCTACCTATGCGAATAGTTTTAACATCCTAAAACCCTGATGTTTGATAAAATTGAAAGGACAATGATAAATATATAGACAAGATTTTCTCATCAGCACCGCACTCCAAGATACGTGATCTCTGCTTTGCCTCTAACTTAGTGTTGAAAGGCCATTTCATGTTTATTTCTTTTCAAAAGTAGTTTTGGGTTCAACAAAATTGAGGTGCAATGTGCATTCTAAGAATATAATTAAGAAAAGGGCAGAGTACATATATATACACAATATATATATAGTGTACCTTGCTTTTGGGGTAATTAAATCTTGACATTTCTAATGACCAATGTTAATTAGAAAAGCATTTGTGAGCGTCATATATTTCTTTTGTACTTAATTTTTAAATATGGACATAATAATTTATGTTTAAAATTAACATGATTCCTTAATTAATTGTTTTAGTGATGATGCATGCATGCATGCATTCATGCACTGATACACACGTGTGGATCTAGAAAAACCAATGATAAAGCAGGTGGCATGCAAGGTAAGTTTTGATGATTCAAAACTTGCACTCAGAACAGAGAGAAAAGGAATCAAAATTAACAGAGAGACACACATATTACATATATGCTTTTGCTGCGTGCACACCGTGCCATTCACTTTTGTCCAAGTTTTAGTTAACCGATCCATATGGCTCTCTGAGGAATGATGGGTTAAAGGATAGGCATTAATTGAGGTTGACCCTTCAACAATATATATATGGTCTATGCCTTGTGCATAAGGGTCCCATTATGTTTCCCAACTCACCAACACCTCTCATCAACCTTCTAGCTTTACTACTACTTATACTCTTGTTCTTGTTCATTCTCCATACACATCATGGCAAGTGCCCAGAGAGAAAAGTGTTTGTCTTCACTAAAGTTTGAATATGTGTGAACATAATATATATGTTATCATCACATACTACATGCATATGTTGGTCACCTAGATATATATGCTTTTGTAGGACACCAAGCTCCTTCCAAAAAGCTAATTCAAGTGGGCTCCACCAAAAATAATAATAAAGTAAAAAAGAAAAAGAACTAATTAATTAGCAAACAAATATATGACTTGTTGCTTATTGTTTTGCCATCTAAGAAGTGTGGTGTTTTCAATTAGTAAGGTTGAAAAATATATAATAACCAAAAAAATGAAAAATTAGCTAATTCAAATATAGATTATATATATATCGACTCCAATGAGATAAATGTTATTATGAGAAATAAAAAAAATTAATCACAACCGTTATATTAAATCATAAGATGGGATTACTTCTTAATTTTTAAAAAGAACACGTTTATCTTTTAACTTTTAAAAAACACATCTTAACAAATCAAATAAAATATATTATCCAAAAAAAGTATTTAAATTATCAAACAATTAAATATTAGTCATTCAAATTATCACTAGTGCAGAAAAGGTCTATGAACTCGATTAAAATTGGGATACAAACTCGGTTGCGAGAGCGAGTTCGTTCCTGCCGTGTTCGTAAGTAATAAAGGTATGAACTCGGTTCGCCAAACCGAGTTCATAGGGCCAATCTATGACCTCGGTTTAAGACGAACTTAGTTCATATTTTGTTTGAGTCAATCTATGAACTCAGTTGCTACGTAAACCATGTTCATATTTTTCTGGGTCAACCTACGAACTTAGTTGTTTGTTAAACCAAGTTCATATTTTGTTTCTAGGTCAATCCATGAACTCGGTTGTTGCTTAAATTGAGTTCATATACGCCCTACGAACTCGGTTAAAGATATAACTGAGTTCGTAGGTAGGATTTTTTTTAAAATATCTGTTTTGTTTTTCTATTACCTTAAACTTGCAAACAACAAAAATGATCCAATATAAGAAAACAGATATACTAAATAGAATTTTATATATACAAACTCCTAAAACTAAAACTACTAAAACTAAAACTACTAAAACTAAAACAGATTTTCCTAGCATATATACATATACAAACTACTAAAGCTAATACTTATATACCTATACTATTGTCCCCTAACCCTCAGAAAATATGAGGCTTATTTCTTCTGAATTTCCTTGATCTCTTTGGCAGTGTATAGGAACCATTCTTGGAAAACCTGTATATATAGATATATGTATGTGTTAGTTATTACATATACAAATACACAATTACATCATTACCCGAATTTGTTTGAAATTAATTGATCTGGTGTGCATACTGACCCCTAATGGTAAAGTGACACCAGTCAGTGCAGAAATATGAAATAAACCTCAAGTCAAAGCTAAGCACTAGATGAGGTACTCAAAAACCGATGTAATCATTGAGATCTTAGTACGAATCTACAAATATGACTCCGGTCAGGATAACTGACATCTGAGTCTGAGTTAGATGCGTATAGGCAGGTTGTCCCCACGAAGACTGTAGCCATTGTTCATTGGCAGAAAGGTCAAATCACCCTATGTATTAGGGAAGTTCTATAAATATAACTCATTCATTAATTAATGAGGATAGTACTTATGACACTTAGAAACCTCTGTAATCCCTTTATTTCCCATAATAATCGTACTAACTTAAGCATTGAAGTCCCTTTTAAGGTACACCTTCGATGTGTCCTATCAACCACGATTGGAATTGACTTAGAGCCTTACCTTAACATGAAGAGCACAGAGTTCCCACTGGACTTGTGTGTATAATACCGGACTTCATTGAGACGGTGTAAAATAGAGAGAGAGAGAGAGAGAGAGAGAGAGAATAACTTTCAACACCGGTTGTGTGAGGTATACTTTATACCCCGTATACACCGGTCAGATCATTGGCACGCTCGGTGGGACCGCGTAAATATAAGTCCCACATCACAACGAAGAAAACAAGTCATGGATGTTGGAAATATGCACTAAGAGCCTATATAGAACGCATCATTCTAAATAAGGAATTTTTTGTTAAATAGTTTAACAGCCTTTATTTATCCTTGGAGTAATAAGTCATATAAGAGTTATTCCTAAAATATCCCTAGTCAAGTATTTACATGAGGACATGTAAATATATTAAGACTAGTGTGTGAGTGTACCAATGATCTGATCTCACAGATCATGGATATAAATGATATCAAGTCTTCACACGGGTACACATTAAGAGTAATGATGTACTGGACAGACCCACCATGAAACGTTGCATGGATCGTTACATGAATGTCAAATGATTCTCAATGTGATAATGGTATATATAGTCCTTCGACCTGAAGTCACTACGATTCCTACATAAGGAGTTGTTTTAATACGATCAAGCGTCTTCTATAACAAGAGGACTATAAAGGTTGTGATTAGGCAATAAACAAATTATGCAGAGGGATGTAAGTGATGTGGATGAGATTTGTCTCTCCTATGTGACAGGAGTGATATCTATAGGCCACCTGATGGAGTGAGACTAAGGAAATACATGTCATGCTAGAAAGAATAAATATTTGATATTTATTCGGATAAAGTCTACTCTAGTATCAAGTAAAATAAATTGGACCGTACAAGGATAACGCGACCATGCCTTGGGCCCAATTAGGATATCATGACAAAAGGAACAAACATATAAAATAATTATCACTTATAGGTTATGTTGATATTAAATAATATTTAGACATATTGATGCTTTGTTAGATGCCGCTCTTATTTTATATTAATAATAAAATAGTTTATTATTAATATGACCGAGTGTTTTACTTATAGGGTCACACACACAGAGTGAGCTCATCAGAAAATGTTTTATTTTAGTTAGACTAAAATAAAACTATTAGGCCTAACTTGTTTAGAATGAGTAAGGAGCCCACTCTTTAGAGATAGTAAATTAGGTCAAACCTAAGCCTATAAATAGAGCATAAGATGCTCAAAGATGGATCACCAAAAAAAGAGACGCAAAATGCAAAAGTTGCAAAAGCTACACGCCATCAAACTAGCATTTGGAAGGTGTAGCGTTTCTGGTGGGAGTACTCGTGTGGACTCCTAAAGGACGAGGCTATAACTACTTCGATATTCTTCAAGAGGTAATACTAAAACGCAATATTTTTTTGTGTTTGTCTTATGCTATGAAACACGGCGCTTTACAAATCCTATGGGAATCCTTGTATTGTGTTGCTCATGCACTAGGGATTCCCTAACAGTGGTATCAGAGCATGTGTAACATCCCTGATGTTTTAATGAGAATTATAAGAAATGGGAAATGTTAGTAAATGTTTTAGAAGTTTTATTTAATATTTGTTCTGTCTTAGCCAAACATAAGAAAGCCGGTGTCGAGGTCGGTATCTGAAGCGCGAGCAGGCGGAGTTAAAGATCGGAAATGTAGGAGAAGAGCGGGCAGGGCTAGGCGGTCTGGTCCAACCGTTGTGAGGAGAGCGCCTCACACGGGGTCATAGCCCGGATTAACCTCATAATGACTGAAACAACGGATATAAGTAACCAAGAGGTGAGCACGGATGATATATCCGACCTCTCAGATTGTAGCTCGGATTTTCGAGGTATGAACATTAAGCTAAGACACCGGGGGGCCGATATTCATATTGGGCCTATACTCTTGCGAAGTATTAGAGAATTGTGAATAATTAAACGTTGAGGGAATAAATAAGTATAATTGATTTGATAACTATGCAATAGTTTAATATAGTGAAATTGATTAAATTTAGTAAGAATACAAATAAAATAAAGGAAAAGACGATCTTGCCCATGAGCTATATATATATATATATAGAGATTCTCTTCCTTCCCTCTTCATTATTTACAAGTTACCTTTGCTGTTGGTCTATTCCTTCTCTTTCGTTTTTCTCTCCTCTCTTAACGCTGATTTGTATGCGCTGGAGAGGGACTCCATTTGTGTCTAAACTTCAATTGAACCCCATTCCTGTGATCGAGGCTTCAAGGTGAGTCTACTGATCCGTTCTAATTGTGATTCCCTTATTCCTTTTATTCTTTGGCTGTTAAGAGCCATGTATGGCTATATTCGTGGCTGTTCTCCACTCCTCTGGTGAGCGTGAGTCCAGATGTTGTCCATGAACTAAGGGCGTTGAAGTGATGAGCTGTACTTTATGATCCGTAGGTAGTAGGCTAAGCAACGGAAGACTGAGTGACGGAGTTGAGACTGCAAAACCAGTGTTTAGAGGAAGGAATCGACACAGAGAACAGATCATCGAAGTGTGGAACCAAAGTAAGGGGAGTGTTCGGATTATAATTAATTAGAATAGGACTTGCTTCTTAAATAGGTCATTGAAGTAACGTAAACCAGTTAAGGAAAATGTTGCTAAACGTAGTTGTGTGTTTATGCTTGTGCATGTGTGACTGAGTACATTAATTGGTGGAGGATCGGGTGTGGATGAGTTTATCATGTATGATCTTGTGATATCTAATGTGAAATGATCAGTATTATGTGACGTCGGGTTAGCAAGCAGGCTACCCGAGTGATGAGGAATTGATATTATTATGTGAAAGGTAAACTGTTGAATGATTATGTGGTATGGGATGGCCGACGGTATATGATAGCCCCTCATTTCCGGCTCCCGTGGTTTTCGTGCCCAGTTGAGCTACCCAGTGGTCAAGTAGGACCCAGTGGTCGAGGTGGAGAGTCAAGCAGGACTCGGTGAACCAAGCAGGGTTCACGGGGTGTCAAGTAGGACCCCCAGCTGAAGGCCAATCCTTTAGTATCCGGATACTAGGAGTCAGATTGTATGAGAGTCAGTTGTGATCATGATGAATGTGATGGAATTGTGTAGATGGTTTAATATAGTTACTGTATGTAATACACTATGTTTCGGTATGCTTACTTACAAGTGATGTTTGATGTGTATGTATCAATATGCATGTGTAGTGTTAAATTCCGTTCTATATTAATTATAATGCCAAACACTCACCCTTGCATTTTTTTTAGTAACCAGGGACAGGGAGGGGGAAGGAGCCATGGAGCCGCGCCAAGGGGGAGAACGGTGCCAGGATCCGAGTGACTTCGAGTGACTCTTTATAGAGTCATATGTGTGTATAAAAACTTCTTAGTATAATTATTAGTTGTGTTTAATTAAGACCGGATCAGATGTAAACCTATATTTTAAAATATATCACTGTTATTTGCATATGCTTTCATGGTAGTTATGATAACTCTTTGGGTTCATAGAACCATTTTTAGAGTGAAATTTTGGGAGTCCGGTTGCATGTCTTGTCTAATCCGGTGTGTGAAAGGTATTCGCTCAAGCGAATAGAAACCTCGTTTAAGTGAGAGTCCGGAATCTCGCTTAGACGAGTAGGGGCCTCGCTCAAGTGAGAAGCCCTGACACCCTTTCTCCCATCCGTTGTGTTTAAATTAACTTACTTTTCTTTTCATGACCTCATTTAATTAAGCTAACTGTGACTGCTGTCACTTGAATAAGTCAGTAAAAATAAATGCTTTTTCACTAAATATCAATTAATTTTCAAGAAAAGGAAAAATTTATCGTAAGAGGTAATTGTTTAAATAAAAATAAATACAAAAATAACCTAGGATGTTACACTTGGTATCAGAGCGGTTCTTTCTAGAGCCGGTGTGTGGGCCGATCTAGTGATTGTGATAGTTTTATGAAAGTTGATTGTATTTTGTTGTGTTGAGATTGTGTGTGGTCTGGCATCGTTCCCTTGGCACTCCACTGGCGTAGTATTCTATGAATATAAGGTAAGTTTACGATCCCCTAACTGATCTTGGTTATTAATGGTGATGTGTTTGCTCATTGTAGAATCACTAAATGGCCGGAGAGACTAGTTCTGGGGGAAGAGATAATTTCTTCTCTAGATTTACTCAGCTGATGAGTAGGACCGAGTCCGGTCCCACTCTGGATAAATTCCTGAAAAGGAATCCTCCGACTTATAAAGGGGGACACGATTATGACGGGGCATATATCTGGATCAGGGATATCGAGCAGGTTTTTGAATATTTTGAGTGCTCTGAAGAGCAAAAGGTTTTATTTGCTACTTACCAACTAAAAGATGAGGCTAGAGTATGGTGGTCCCGAGTGAAGGTGCAGATGAACGCAGCCAATGAGCCGTTGGTATGGGCAAATTTTCGAAGGAGGTTCCTTGTTAAATACTTCCCGAACAACTACAAAATCCGGAAAGAAATGGAATTCCTAAAGTTAAAGCAAGACCGGATGTCTGTAGCTGAGTACACCAGCAAGTTTGACGAGCTGTGTGATTTTTACCACCCTTTCTCGTTAGAAGGGACTGAAGGTAGCAAGTGCGCCAAATACGAAGCTGGACTACGGATTGAGTCCGTAGTGTAATCGTACCGATGGAGATTAGGGACTACCCAACCCTGGTGAACAAGGCAAGACTGACTGAAGAGGTGCAGTTACAAAGGATGTCCCAGCCGAGAGATAAAAAGCCACTGAAGGCAAAAGGATTCAACTTCAAGAGGATGAGTCAATTCTTCCGGGGTGGTAAGTCTTCTGCTACCTCCTCATCCTCTTCTGGTCGGGGTTCCACTGGTCGATCGGGTAATCCCCCTGGGAATCGTACATGCTACAATTGTGGTCAGGAAGGACACATTGCCAAACATTGCCAAGCTAATCAGATTGTGTGCTTCCAGTGCGGGCAACCAGGGCACCTCAGGCCCGATTGCCCTCAGAGGCAACAGCAGGGCAGAACGGATAACCGAACTAACTTTTCTGGGACCCGGGGTTCCAACTTCTCGAGGAGAGGTCGGAATGGAGCTGGTAGAGGGAACCAACAAGTGGGAAGATATGATGCCCAATCTAGCGATGCCCAGAACGCCATGACCGGACGTGTATTTGCGTTTGATGCTTCAGAAGCTACGAGGAATGACAATCTGGTACAGGGTAAGTGCCTCATCTGTGGTTATCTGGTTGATGTGATTTATGATTCAGGTGCCACCCATTCCTTTATTTCGGAAAGTTGTGTACGACGGCTTAGTCTGCCAATCAGTTTAATGGAGAACGCTCTTATTGTTTCCACTCCAACTGGTTCCACTTTCCGTGCAACTACAGTGTGTAGGGAACTACCGATGCAAATCGAAGCCCGTACTTTTCGAGTAAATTTTATCTGTATGCCATTGAAGGACTTAGACGTTATTCTAGGTCTTGATTGGCTTGCTGCTAATCATGTGTTGGTCGATTGTTATCGGAAGAATATTGTTTTCTCTCAGGAACTTGACATGAAGAACGGGGTGAGCGATGTCCTAACCACGTATGTTGTTTTATTCGCTTCGGAGGGTCGGCATAACCTCCTGCTAAGTGATATTCCGATTGTTTGTGAATTTCCTGACGTTTTTCCGGAAGAAATTCCGGAGCTACCTCCCAGTCGGGAGATTGATTTCTCCATTGACTTGATTTCCGGGGCAGAACCTGTGTCCCGAGCGCCATATAGAATGTCTTCGGTGGAATTAACCGAAGTGAAGAAACAAGTAAACGAATTACTAGAAAAGGGCTTTATCCGACCCAGTGCCTCACCTTGGGGCGCTCCGGTGTTACTGGTAAAGAAGAAGGACGGTAGTATGCGGATGTGCATTGATTACAGGCAGTTGAACAAACTGACAATCAAAAATAAATATCCACTACCTCGGATTGATGATTTACTAGACCAGTTGCGAAGCGCCGTTGTGTTCTCTAAAATCGACTTGAGGTCGGGGTACCACCAAATCCGAGTGAGGACGGAGGATATCCCAAAGACAGCATTTC
The DNA here is from genome assembly GCA_037962975.1 of Clitoria ternatea. Lineage (NCBI taxonomy): Eukaryota > Viridiplantae > Streptophyta > Magnoliopsida > Fabales > Fabaceae > Clitoria > Clitoria ternatea. Next base: position 91,625,431 of record CM075671.1, read on the forward strand.
AGACTCGATATGGGTACTTCGAGTACGTAGTAATGCCCTTTGGAGTAATGAACGCTCCTGCCATTTTTATGGATTATATGAATCGGACTTTTCAACCGTACTTGGACCAGTTTGTGGTAGTATTCATTGATGATATTTTGGTATATTCAAGGTCGGACGAGGAGCATGCTCAACATCTTTGACTTGTTTTACAAGTACTTCGGGAGAAGAAGTTGTACGCTAAACTATCTAAGTGTGATTTCTGGGGGAGTAGTGTACAATTCTTGGGGCATATAATTTCCCAAGAGGGAATCTCAGTTGATCCGACAAAAATTGAGGCGGTTATGGCTTGGGAGAGGCCGAAGTCAATAACTGAAATCAGGAGTTTCCTCGGATTAGCTGGATACTATCGACGCTTCATTGAGTGGTTCTCTCGGATAGCACTTCCTCTGACTCGGTTAACAAGGAAAGGAAACCCCTTCGTGTGGTCGGAAAAGTGTGAATTAAGCTTCCAAACTCTTAAGCGATGTTTAACGACTGCCCTGTGCTTGCACTGCCCGATGTAACACAGGAATTTGAAGTATATTGTGATGCATCCAAATTTGGATTGGGGTGTGTATTGATGCAAGCTGATCGGGCAATTGCTTATGCTTCGAGGCAATTGAGGCCACATGAGGAGAATTACCCGACTCATGATCTGGAACTTGCAGCAGTGGTGTACGCACTGAAGATTTGGCGTCATTATCTATATGGGGCTCGCTTTGTAGTATTCAGTGATCACAAGAGTCTAAAGTACTTATTTGATCAAAAGGAGTTAAATAAGACAGAGGAGATGGGTAGAATATTTGAAGGATTATGACTTCGATTTGAAGTATCACCCGGGCAAAGCGAATGTTGTGGCAGATGCGCTAAGCAGGAAGGTATTGCATGTGGCATACTTAATGGGTAGAGAACAGGAATTGCTGGAAAGCTTTAGAGATATGAATGTTGGAGTTGTTATGAACGCACCAAACCGAATGACAATCGGAATGTTAAAAATCTCCAACGAATTTCTGGAGTCGATGGTAGCTGCACAAAAAGACGATAAAGAGTTACTGAGGCTGATTGATACTCAGACCCAAGGCAAAAATATGGAGATAACTAGGGGTGACGATGGTATATGGAGATTCAGGAACCGAGTGGTGGTGCCTGCACATGGAGGCTTCAGGCAGGCAGTGCTATCAGAAGCACACAAGAGCTCTCTGAGTATACATCCGGGAGTAACAAAAATGTATCATGACTTAAAAAAGGAATTCTGGTGGCCAAGCATGAAGAAGGCAATAATCGAGTATGTGAAATCCTGTGTGGTATGCCAGAAGTGCAAGGTTGAGCACCAACGACCTCCAGGTTTGCTTCGACCTCCAGAAATTCCGATCTGGAAGTGGGAAGGTATCACCATGGACTTTGTATCCGGACTACCTCGCACTCAAACCGGATGCAACGCGATTTGGGTGATTGTTGATCGACTAACCAAAAGTGCGCATTTTCTGGCAATAAATATGAAGTGGTCGCTAGATCGATTAGCTAAGTTGTATATTGCTGAGGTCGTACAACTGCATGGTGTGCCCTCAAGCATTATCTCCGATCGGGATCCCCGATTCACTTCAAGGTTTTGGGGGAGTTTGCAACAACAACTAGGTACTGAGCTCAAATTGAGCTCAGCCTACCATCCCCAGACCGATGGCCAATCAGAACGGACTATACAGACTCTTGAAGATATGTTAAGGGCATGTGTACTGGAACAGGGCGGATCATGGGAGAAATACTTGCCCTTGGTAGAGTTTGCATATAATAACAGTTACCATAGTAGCATTGGGATGGCTCTATATGAAGCTCTTTATGGTCGGAAATGTCGTACTCCATTATGTTGGAATGAGAACAGTGATGCCCTTCATCTGGGGCCTGAGATGATTCAAGAGATGAACGAGCAAATCGCTTTAATCCGAGAGAAGATAAAAATTGCCCAAGACCGTCAAAAGAGCTATTATGACAATCGGCACAGACCCCTTGAATTCCAAGTGGGTGATTGGGTGTTCCTAAGGATTTCACCGACTAAGGGTGTAGGTCGAATTTTGAAGAGTCAAAAGCTTAATCCAAAGTATATTGGACCATACCAAATATTAGAACGGATTGGTGAAGTCGCATATCGACTGGATCTTCCCCAATCATTGACTAACATTCACAACGTGTTCCACGTATCGCAACTTCGAGCCTACATTCCGTGTGATACCATGATTGTACCGAGTGACTCTATTGAAGTGAAGGAGAACTTGACGGTGGAGGCGGTACCAATCGGCATTGAAGAGCATCAAACCAAACGGTTAAGGAACAAGGAGGTACCGCTGGTGAAGGTGAAGTGTCAGAATTTACATTGGATAAACTACACTTGGGAGTTAGAATCCGATATGAGACGAATGTACCCTCATCTTTTTCAACCGGAATACTGATTTCGGGGACGAAATCTCCTTTTAGGGGGGGTGGATGTAACATCCCTGATGTTTTAATGAGAATTATAAGAAATGGGAAATGTTAGTAAATGTTTTAGAAGTTTTATTTAATATTTGTTCTGTCTTAGCCAAAGATAAGAAAGCCGGTGTCGAGGTCGGTATCTGAAGCGCGAGCAGGCGGAGTTAAAGATCGGAAGTGTAGGAGAAGAGCGGGCAGGGCTAGGCGGTCTGGTCCAACCGTTGTGAGGAGAGCGCCTCACACGGGGTCATAGCCCGGATTAACCTCATAATGACTGAAACAATGGATATAAGTAACCAAGAGGTGAGCACGGATGATATATCCGACCTCTCAGATTGTAGCTCGGATTTCCGAGGTATGAACATTAAGCTAAGACACCGGGGGGCCGATATTCATATTGGGCCTATACTCTTGCGAAGTATTAGAGAATTGTGAATAATTAAACGTTGAGGGAATAAATAAGTATAATTGATTTGATAACTATGCAATAGTTTAATATAGTGAAATTGATTAAATTTAGTAAGAATACAAATAAAATAAAGGAAAAGACGATCTTGCCCATGAGCTATATATATATATATATAGAGATTCTCTTCCTTCCCTCTTCATTATTTACAAGTTACCTTTGCTGTTGGTCTATTCCTTCTCTTTCGTTTTTCTCTCCTCTCTTAACGCTGATTTGCATGCGCTGGAGAGGGACTCCATTTGTGTCTAAACTTCAATTGAACCCCATTCCTGTGATCGAGGCTTCAAGGTGAGTCTACTGATCCGTTCTAATTGTGATTCCCTTATTCCTTTTATTCTTTGGCTGTTAAGAGCCATGCATGGCTATATTCGTGGCTGTTCTCCACTCCTCTGGTGAGCGTGAGTCCAGATGTTGTCCATGAACTAAGGGCGTTGAAGTGATGAGCTGTACTTTATGATCCGTAGGTAGTAGGCTAAGCAACGGAAGACTGAGTGACGGAGTTGAGACTGCAAAACCAGTGTTTAGAGGAAGGAATCGACACAGAGAACAGATCATCGAAGCGTGGAACCAAAGTAAGGGGAGTGTTCGGATTATAATTAATTAGAATAGGACTTGCTTCTTAAATAGGTCATTGAAGTAACGTAAACCAGTTAAGGAAAATGTTGCTAAACGTAGTTGTGTGTTTATGCTTGTGCATGTGTGACTGAGTACATTAATTGGTGGAGGATCGGGTGTGGATGAGTTTATCATGTATGATCTTGTGATATCTAATGTGAAATGATCAGTATTATGTGACATCGGGTTAGCAAGCAGGCTACCCGAGTGATGAGGAATTAATATTATTATGTGAAAGGTAAACTGTTGAATGATTATGTGGTATGGGATGGCCGACGGTATATGATAGCCCCTCATTTCCGGCTCCCGTGGTTTTCGTGCCCAATTGAGCTACCCAGTGGTCAAGTAGGACCTAGTGGTCGAGGTGGAGAGTCAAGTAGGACTCGGTGAACCAAGCAGGGTCCACGGGGTGTCAAGTAGGACCCCCAGCTGAAGGCCAATCCTTTAGTATCCGGATACTAGGAGTCAGATTGTATGAGAGTCAGTTGTGATCATGATGAATGTGATGGAATTGTATAGATGGTTTAATATAGTTACTGTATGTAATACACTATGTTTCGGTATGCTTACTTACAAGTGATGTTTGATGTGTATGTATCAATATGCATGTGTAGTGTTAAATTCCGTTCTATATTAATTATAATGCCAAACACTCACCCTTGCATTTTTTTTTTAGTAACCAGGGACAGGGAGGGGGAAGGAGCCATGGAGCCGCGCCAAGGGGGAGAACGGTGCCAGGATCCGAGTGACTTCGAGTGACTCTTTATAGAGTCATATGTGTGTATAAAAACTTCTTAGTATAATTATTAGTTGTGTTTAATTAAGACTGGATCAGATGTAAACCTATATTTTAAAATATATCACTGTTATTTGCATATGCTTTCATGGTAGTTATGATAACTCTTTGGGTTCACAGAACTATTTTTAGAGTGAAATTTTGGGAGTCCGGTTGCATGTCTTGTCTAATCCGGTGTGTGAAAGGTATTCGCTCAAGCAAATAGAAACCTCGTTTAAGTGAGAGTCTGGAATCTCGCTTAGACGAGTAGGGGCCTCGCTCAAGTGAGAAGCCCTGACACCCTTTCTCCCATCCGTTGTGTTTAAATTAACTTGCTTTTCTTTTCATGACCTCATTTAATTAAGCTAACTGTGACTGCTGTCACTTGAATAAGTTAGTAAAAATAAATGCTTTTTCACTAAATATCAATTAATTTTCAAGAAAAGGAAAAATTTATCGTAAGAGGTAATTGTTTAAATAAAAATAAATGCAAAAATAACCTAGGATGTTACAGCATGGTTGCAAAACCGTGTTTTGGGCAAATGTTTGTAGAACATGTGGAAAAAAAATTTCTTTTACGAAAGGAATTGTAAAGGTTGAATATTTTACAAGGGTGGCATCTTTTATTAGATATGATACAAATGTTGCATTTTTAATAAGACATTATGCAAAGGTTGAATTTTTTTTACGAAATATGTTGCAAAGGTTGCACCTCTTTGAAAGCTAATATCAATTTATTTTTGTTTTGTGTATATTGATTGCTTTTCTCAATATTTTAACATGTTTTGGGATGTGCTTTATTATATGAACATGTTGTATGTTGCAATGGTGATTGTTTTATATGTGTTCTAATTATAAGGCATGTTTTATGTCTATTTAATTAAATTGAAATCAAGGGTTGTATGAAATGCATGTCTATATGCTTTCTCTTTCTAATATGAATTGTTCATGTGAGATTCTGTTTAGAAAGTTTAAGAGTTAAACCTTAGCTGTAATGAAAAACTAGGATTCAAAAGTTGAAACCCAACCATCATGGTATTTTATTTATTTGTAAATGTTACAAATAAAATATTTGATTTTAATATTATATTTTAAATTCGATTTAGAAAATGTTGCAAATCAAATTTTAATTGTTTGTTGAATTTAAAGTTTGTAAGAGTTACAAATTTAAATAATTTATTCTTATTAATTTTAATAGGATTTGCATCGTATGTGATCCTTTTAAAATTAATATGATTTGTAGGAGTTACAAATTGATTTATATTTATTAAATTTAATATAATTTGTAATTGTTACAAATAGAAGATAAGATCTTTATTAAATTTAATAATTTTAAAATCAAATATTTAATCCTTAGTAAAATTGATAGGATTTGCAAAACTTGTAATAAAAGATAAGATCTTTATCAAATTTAATAGGATCCAAAATAAAATATCTTAAACTCTAGAGATAAGGTTTAAAATTTAATCCTTGATCTTTCCTAAAAAATAGGATGATTATTGAGACTTTGGAGATAAGGTTTAAAAGTTAAACCTTAACTATTCTTATTTTAGGATAGTTTTTAGGGTCAAAAAATAAGGTTTAAAAGCTAGACCTTGGCTGTTCTAAAATTTAGAATTTCAAATTGTTTGAAATCATAACCGGATATTTTGAGTTGTTAATGGTCAGTGGGACGTTCTGGCTAGGAAAGACTTACTTAAGTGGTCACACCGAACCTACCTCTCTTTCCTGGGAACTAACCTGATTATAGTACTAAATTTTTGGGTTAGAACGCCACTCGGCACCCTATAAAGGGTAGCCTCCCCTTGACCCTGTTCGTTGAAAGGTCAACAAAACTGCCAATCTTCTTTGCATAGTTTTCCTTTTATGACCCCACATGTTTAATTATGTGTTTTAAAATTTATTTTATTTTAAATACAATTGATCACTCTATTAATTGATTAATTAACATCCAGCGATGAATGGTTATGGTCTTAGATTTTTTATTTAATTTTAAATACAGCCTGCATGTTGTGCCTTTCTCTATTCTTGAATTTCTTCTCTCAACTCTTCGCTCGTATGTAAAATGAGTTTCTTTATTACATTGTAATCTTGAAGAAGCCAACAAGGTGGAGACCTAGAAGAAACCTAGCATGGTGACTCTTGATGGATATGACCTTGAAAGGAACAAAAGAGTGGTGACTCTAGGAGGATGGTGGTTTCAAGTAGGACTTCATGAAGTCAAGGTACCTTTGTTCCTTTAGGTTTATTTTATTTTCTAGGAAGACTATAACCATCTCACAATTTTAATTGCACGTTTTGGGGTTTTATTTTGCGTTAAAGTGTTTAATGAAAGTCAGTAATCAACAATAAAAAAATTGAAATCCCTCAAGCCCGACAATCATGCCTTCCAATAAGTAATAACATCTAACTTGATATAGATAAAGTGCAAGTCACGTCATAGTTGGGTGCCTTTATTTATGTTTAGTAAGACATGATTGGATAATTGGATTATCCAAGTATAACTTATCAAGTTTTATTCAAATAGACATTTTCAATTGGATTGGAAAAGCCTGAAGGTATGAATAGTCTAAAACGCGTTCCAATAAGCAACACTCATCAATGCTAGTTTCAATAAAGTGTAGGTTCTGCCAAAGCAGGGTGCTTTTATTGATATTAGTAAAGGATGATGGATAATTAGATTATCCAACCATTTGTTATTGGACTTATCTAGGTAACTTTAATCAGATTGAAGAACTTAAAAGCATTAATATTAAGTTTAAACATCTTCTAATAACTAACACTCGTCGAGACTAATTGTAACATCCCGAATTTTATAAAAATAATTAAATAGGAGGAATAAATAATAAATAATTATATATGAGTTGATTTATGTCCCAAAAATATGGAAATGATAAAATTAGGATTTATTATGAAAAATTATAATTTATTGAGACCAAATGCGATAAAATTTCACCCGGTTAAAATATGGGTGTCAGACCAAGTATCTCCGATTGAGATGACGTTGGTCAGGGATATTAAGAAAATTATTGGGAATCCGAATATATCTTCGGAATAATTTTTGGATTTAGTATTGAGCCCGAACGAAGATCCTGTTCATAATAAAACGAAGAAGCTTTAATGAGGGATAACAATAAAACATAAAACCCTCTCCCTTCCCTCTCATTTTCACGTTACTCTCCCTTCTCCCTCCCTTCTCCATTTCTTTCATCTTCTTCCTCCTCTTTTCTTGCCCAAACCGTGCCCCCTTTTTCCATGGCCATTACCCACTAAAATTTCTTGGTCTCCATGGATTCATGAAGCATGAATGAAACATTGGAGCAAGCTTAGCTCTCTTCTTCTTCCCTTTCCCTTATTTTTGTTTTGGAGCTTGAGCTTAGAGATGAGGTAAGGTTTTGAACCATTCTCCTTTCATTTATGGTTGTTATGGTGTTTAAGTTTGAAATGGTGACATTAGGCTTTATGGGTAATGAGGAAGATGGTGGAAACCCTAAGCTTAAATGATTTAAAATGTGATTTTTGATGATGGTTAGTGTTGTATGAGAATGAAGTCTTATTAAGTTTACAATGCTTTGAGGGAATGATGGAAGTTAATTGTTGTTGGAAGGTTTTAGAGAAAACCCTAGGTTTAGGAATTTGGGGCTTTTGGCCAAATTGATAGGTATTAATGATTTATGCTTTAGAATGGGTTTTGGGAAGATTAGAATTGATTATTTATGGTGATGGTTGAATTTTAATGGAACCCTAACTCTAGGAATTGGGGGAAATGAGTGATGATGTTGTGAGAAATTATTTTGAGTGTAAACCAATGATATTTTGTATATGAATGTTGTTAATGATGGAGATTGGTGGTTATTAGAGATGGTTATTGGATTTTGATGGAAACCCTAGGCATTGAGGTTTTTGGGCTTTGGGGAATTCTTATGAGATTGTGAGTTATTGATATGAGAGTGATTTTATATATGTGAGAAAGATTTTTGAATGAGTAGTATTGATGATTGATGTAGAGGAATTATGGAATCAAGAAAATTAGAGTAATGACCCCATGTTGTTTAGTGTGCTAAAGGTAAAGATATGGGGCTTGAATTATAAGAATAATGGCTATTGAATTCTTTAAAGAGTCTTAATCTTAAGATTTTGGTAATGGTAAATGACTAAGAGAATTGATTTTGGTTATTGTTGCTTATGATGATGATGATAATGGTAAATGACCAATAGTGATAGATTAAGGAAATGAAATGAGATTGTGACTGAATAAGGCCTTAGACCATGATAGGGTACTAATTGAACTTGTTGATTAACGATGGATTAAGTGTGCCTAAGATAGCACATGTTGAAATCTAAGTGGCATTTGAATATTGATGTAAGGTGGAATGCATCTTAGGTGATGGAAGGATGTGGTGATGTTGTTATTGGGTTTGGTTAGCCTTTAAGATCTAGAGAACCTTGGTTTTGGGAAAGGAATTCCCGAAGCCTAACACAATGGCATAAATTGGTGTTTTGACAAGTTTAGAACTTGTTCACAAGCCTTACAAAATACAAATCATTATTTAGAATTTATGAGGAATGCCTTGAGATGGTTTATTGATTATATAAATGCATGTGTATGTAATATGTAGATTGTGTTTTGGATTATGTGGCTGAGCATTCGGAGCGTGCATTCAGATTTACGGCTCTTCCCTCGAGGTAGGAGAGAAGTTTACATTCAAATTGCATGAGTTATATAATTGATGATTATTGTATGTCATGATATTCATGCTTGCCTTGCCATGTTTATAGTGAAATGATGTGAATGGCAAATTGTTGGTTATTGGTGATATATATATATATATATATATATATATATATATATATGAATTGATGTTGAATGTTTAGTGCCCTTTAATGAGAGTAATGCACTGTTGATGAGTAACCCATGAGGGGTTGAAATATGCATACACCAAGTGAATTTTAGAATTCCATGTAATTTCGATGAATGAATATTGGAAATAAGAGGCTAAGGCCAATAGATGACATTAATGTTTATATTGATAGGGAAATTGCTCAAAATGTGAAATTAGGTGTTAACATTAATGTATAATTGAGGAACTAATAGAGCCAAATAGAGTTTTATGAGAATTGAATGGCTTGTGATAGTCCCGATAGCTTCTATGCGTAAATTATGACTTGTAGAAATTGGAATGGGTTAATTCCATTGAGAATAGGCCCTTGAGTTGCACAAAAGTGCCTCAAAATGGGTAAAACACATTTATGCATGTAAGTCACTCATTTTAAAGGATTTTTTTAGTGAGACCGGTGGCCACGCGTCACAAATGGTGTAATTTAGTTAGTGTCAAAATTTGGTAGCATTTGGAGTTTATATGAAAAAGTGAGAGGGGTTGGAAGTCTAAAATTTTGCATTTTCTACATAATTTCTGCATTCTGGTAGGCCGTAATCGATTAGATTATCAGTCTAATCGATTATGAGGATTCTATTCTTATAGTAATCAATTGGCTTAATCGATTACAAACTTGTACGCAGCCTAGTAATCGATTGTGTTCGAGGGTGTAATCGATTAGAGACTAAACAAAATTAATGTAATCGATTGTGTTCGAGGGTGGAATCGATTATGAACTAAAACAGAAACAAGGTAATCGATTACTCTAGTCTCGTAATCGATTATGTATAACACCTGATACATTATACCACCTACAGAAGCAGTGTAATCGATTAGCTCCTACCCCGTAATCGATTATCACTAACTAAATTGATTAAACCAGCTTAGGATTTGCATTTTTACTTTTTTTGAGTACTTATCTTGTACTCCTTGGACCTTTAGGCCTACTTGACAATTAAGTAGGGTATTCTGAAACCTTCTTCCAATCCCATGCATACTTTTGGAATAATTACGAGCGAATCCACTAGGGGTATATGTGTGGTTTGTCTTAGTGGTGATTAAGGAATGGCTTAAGGCCTTGGCAAGGTATGTGTTTTCCTATGCTATGTTATGAAAACATGTATGTTTCCCCACTATTGATATATTATGAATCTTGATGAAAAGTAACTGATGTGATTGTGAGACACACTTTGATTGATGATGGAACTAATAAAGGGACAATTGAATGGCAATGAGTTATTATAACTCAATGAATTTTGAAAAAAGTGTCAACGGTGATGTGAACACCTCTTTTGGTCCAGCCCAAATACCCAAGATTTGATTAAAAAAACAAAAGGTCCGAATGATAATTTCCGAGTGAGACGCTGCCGAGTGAGATGTCTCCAAGTGAGGCATTTCCGAGTGGTCTGTTTCCGAGGGAGTTACTTCCGAACGAAGAAAAGGCTCTGACTAGGAAAGAATACCTTTCGGGCAGAGACTCAAGTTACAAAGGTCCGAATGATAATTTTCGAGTAGGTTGTCTCCGAGTGAGACGCTGCCGAGTGGAATGTCTCCGATTGAGTCATTTCCGAGTGGGCTGCTTCCGAGGGAGTCACTTCCGAACGAAGAAAAGGCTTAGACTCTCTCAAAGTTCCATGTTTTCGAATGATCATTGCCGAGTGGGTTGTCTCCAAGTGAGATGTTTCCGAGTGGACTGCTTCTGAGGGAAATACCTCCGAGTGAAAAGTGAAACTTTGGATGAGTACTTTTTCTAGTTGGAAATACATCCGAGTGGATAATTGCCGATTGGAGCCATTCTGAATGAAAAGTGTCTGACTTTCAGATGAATACATCCGAGTGAAGAGCTCCCGACTGAAGTACTTCCGAGCGAAGAGATTCTGACTTTGGATGCTTTTTTTTCTGGGCAGAGATGTTTCCAAGCGAATCATCTCCGAGTGAATTGATTCTAAATGAAAAAGGCTTAACTACTGTCGCAACCTGGATCGCGACGGCGTGGCCGACCCTCTTGAAACAAAAACGAACAAAGAAAACAGGGAGTCGCCACCAACGTTTTTATCCATAGGAAAAACATTGGGAAAAAACTAAGTTTAGTAAAGCACTGGTTTAAAGAATGAGATTCAAGTTCGGGAGTCGGTTACGAGTAGGGAAGGTATTAGCACCCTACATCGCCTGTCAGAAACAGTACCAAGATTTAAAATGCGCAACATAAATAACCTTACAAAAGATGTTATATTTCTCCCCTTTTAATGTTGTACTTTGTGTAAAAACAGAAGGAACAAACTGAACAGACATGGAGTGTAGGTCAACAGGGCGTCACATCCAAATTAACCTTGACTTTGGTATAAAACAGGAAAAGGGAAGGATACTAAGAAGACGTCGCGTTTAAATTAATCATCCTTTAATTAAAATACGGGGTTAGAGACGGGAAGGGGATAAGCGGGACGTCTCGTCCCAAGTATTCCGTTCCTTGTGGTGATGACCTACCAAAGATAGGGGAAAATCAACAAGACGCTACGTCTAAATTGATTTTCATGCGGGGTTAGAAACGGGAAGGGGATAAGCGGGACGTCTCGTCCCAAGTATTCCGTTCCTTGTGGTGATGACCTACCAAAGATAGGGGAAAATCAACAAGACGTCACGTCTAAATTGATTTTCATGGGGTTTAATCAAAATGCGGGGTTAGAAACAGGAAGGGGATAAGCAGGACGTCTCGTCCCAAGTATTCCGTTCCTTGTGGTGATGACCTACCAAAGATAGGGGAAAATCAACAAGACGTCACGTCTAAATTGATTTTCATGGAAGTGGATAGAAAGGGAATTGCAAAGGGGAAATAAAGAAAATAAAATAGGAATAAAATGGAAAAGGCGGGCCCAACAGGATTTAAAGTCTTGCTCCTACGTATTCTTGGATGACCAAGAAATCAGGGTTACGTAGTTCTTTAAATGTTGTTTTTTAGGAAATGGATGAACAAAATTTTCTTCTTTTTAAGTAAAACTTAAAAGTAAAGGACAAAAAAAGAAGACAGAAAAGAGGGGGGTAGTAGATGCTACAAGAGAGAAAGAGAAACAGTAAGTTCAGAAAAGAGAGGGAAAAATGAGCAAAAACCGAGTAGGAGGAGAAAAACCGAGTGAGAAAAAAGGAAAAACCGAGTGAGAAAAAGGAAAACCGAGTGAGAAAAAGGAAAACCGAGTGTGGACAAGGAAAACCAAGTGAGAAAAAGGAAAACCGAGTGAGGACGAGAAAAAGAGAGACCGAGTGATGGAAGGAAACGTACCAGAGTGTTCTCCTTTCTGAGAGGATGAGTGTGGGTGAGGGTGCTGGGACGGTGTGAAGGCTTGGCGCAGGGACGGTGTTGTGAGGACTTGAGAGGTGCTGCTCGGTGGTGTTTGAGAGGGGCAGGACGGTGTGGTGTGAAGGGATGAGGTGCTGTGTGGGGAAGTTGGACGGTGTGGTGAAGGGAAGGACGATATGGTGTTTAAAGGAGAGGGCTGGACGGTGTGGTGTTTAAGGAGAGGGCTAGACAGTATGGTCTAAAGAGGGGGACGGTGTTGTCAAGATTTAAGAGCAGAATGGTGCGGAAAATTAAGGAGGAGGACAGTGTTGGGGTTTAAAGACAATTTTTTCTCTCCAATGAAGGCTCCAGGATCCTTAAAGAATTCAATCCTGAAAATGCAACCAAAGTGCCAACCTTCCAGCCTCCAACCCCTTGTGCTCCTTCAGATGGGGTATTTATAGGAAGTTGCCGAGTGCCTGGACAACACAGGCTTCCACTCAGAGTGGAGGCCAGCCTAGCCACTAACAGGTAGTGGGGGGACAGCGGCTGGTGGGGAATTTTTAATTTCTCCACTTCCGCCCCCTGTCTGCCACCTCCAGGATTCATGGATCCACTTGGGTGGTGGAATCCAGGTCAGTACGGGTGAACAGTGGAAATAGGGATCAGTTTTCTCCTTCTGACTCGGATTTAGTGCTTCAGTCGGTATACACCCATAGTGGAAAATAATCCGAGTGGAAAAGGTGTTGTTCATACAAAGACCGAGTGAAAGCTTTGCTGGTTGGTGTGAGGTTGCTGTGAGAAGCTGGACGAGCAAAACAATTCTGGTTGAAACATTCAATCGGAACCGAGTAAAAAGTGACTCAGAAATGACTGAAGAGGACTCGGAAATGGTTGAGAAGATGGCTCAAAAATAGTTGAAAGATGACTCGGAAATGGCTGAAAAGATGGCTCGGAATTGGGTGAAAAGTGGTTCAGAATTAGGTTAAAGGTGGCTCGGAAATGGATGAAAATTGGCTCGGTAATGGGTGAAAGGTGGCTCGGAAATGGCTGAAAATTGGCTCGGTGCTGACTGAAGAGGCTTTACTCGGTGCTGACTGAAGAGTGAGTAACTCAGAATTGTTTCAATCGGAAGTATTTTGCTCAGATCTTGTTTCTGTTTGAAGCACTCACTCGGAATTACTTCAATCGGAGGTGTTTTGCTTGGATCTTGTCTCTGCTTGAAACATTCACTCAGAATTTCTTCAAAAGTGACACTCAGAACTTCACTGCTTGAAGGATTCACTCGGAATTATTCCATTCAGAAGTGCTTTGTTTAAAAATTGATTCAATCGGTTCTTCAAAATGTTTTACCCGGATATATGCTTGGCCGGCTGGTCAGAACCATCCTTTCTTTGACTTTAAATTGATTCAAGCGTGAAGTAAGTTTCACTCGGAATCATATCACTGGGATTGAATCACAGAGAAATTTTGGTCGGATACATGGCTCAAGAGTAATTCAATCGGACACATTCATCAGTCTTGGTCTTTCTACTCAAAATTGTTCCATGTGTGCATCGACCCACTCGGATATACAACCAGGGGTCGTCCTTGTTTCTTTGATCAAAATGTGGAACTCAGCTTCAACAATGCTTCCCACTCGGATGTGTTCATTCAGGAGTAATCAGAATTTGGATTGACAATCTTCCCTTCGGATTCATTCGGAGTTGGCCTTGTTTTCACTCGGATGTGCTTTCCTTGAAATCTTCACTCGGGCTTAGTATGAAACTTGAGAATCTGGCCGAAAATGATTCATTCCTGGTCGGATCTTTCTTTGTTTGAAGAGGCACACTACTCAGAAATGCCTTGCATGATAATTGTTCTTCTGAGGTTCAGAGTTTATTCCACTCAGAATCAATTCACTCGGGAGTCTTCCACTCCTAACTGACCTTGTCCAGAAGAAGTAGTTGTTTCCCAACCTGATTCGCTTCAATCAGTAATCTTTCACTCGGATTAGTTGCAGTCGGGGAACTTCCTCTCGGATTCACTTCCAATTGAGGGGTACTCACTCATAACAGTCCCATTTCCGCTCGGAATGTCCTTCCCCAAGCCTTTTCTTTGAAGCTTTTCCTTTATTTTTGGAAATTTCTTGAAGCCCACTTGGAATAGCGCCCGGCTACGTCTCACTCGAAGACTCTTTACTCGGAAATGATCATTCCGAGTCATCTTACTCGGAAATGATCATTTCCGAGTGATTTTGTTTTACTAGTCTTTTTCACTTGTGGATCGACCGGACTGAAATACGTGTTCACAGATGCCCCTCTTTACTTCTTTTCCATAAGAAAAGCATGAAGTTTCTTCTTGCTTTTGAAATGGAAAGGGAGTAAAGACCTGAACACCATTGTCAAAGTATCAGATGAGGGGGAAAACCCAGGAATTGACACTTGAATCTTTCAGTTAACAGGAGGTGAGAAGATCGGGATTGACTCCTGGTAGACTGGAAAGTAAAGGTTGCTTTCATAGGCGACTTGAAAGTAAAAGGAGGCCTGATTAGGCGAATGGAGAGTAAAAGGTGCCTGAATAGGCGACTAGAAAGTAAAGGGTACCTGAATAGGCGACTGGAAAGTAAAGGGTGCCTGAATAGGCGAGTGGAAAGTAAAGGGTGCCTGAATAGGCGAATGGAAAGTAAAGGGTGCCTGAATAGGCGAGTGGAAAGTAAAGGGTGCCTGAATAGGCGACTAGAAAGTAAAGGGTGTCTGAATAGGTGACTGGAAAGTAAAGGATGCCTGAATAGGCGAATGGAAAGTAAAGGGTGCCTGAATAGGCGAGTGGAAAGTAAAGGGTGCCTGAATAGGCGACTGGAAAGTAAAGGGTGCCTGAATAGGCGACCGGAAAGTAAAGGGTGCCTGAATAGGCGAATGGAAAGTAAAGGGTGCCTGAATAGACGAATGGAAAGTAAAGGGTGCCTGAATAGGTGAATGGAAAGTAAAAGGTGCCTGAATAGGCGAATGGAAAGTAAAGGATGCCTGAATAGGCGACTGGAAAGTAAAGGGTGCCTGAATAGGCGAATGGAAAGTAAATGGTTCCTAAATAGGCGATTGGAAAGTAAAGGGTGCCTGAATAGGCGAATGGAGAGTAAAGGGTGCCTGAATAGGCGAATGAAAAGTAAAGGGTGCCTGAATAGGCGACTGGAAAGTAAAGGGTGCCTAAATAGGCGAATGGAAAGTAAAGGGTGCCTGAATAAGCGACTGGAAAGTAAAGGGTGCCTGAATAGGCGACTGGAAAGTAAAGGGTGCCTGAATAGGCGACTGGAAAGTAAAGGGTGCCTGAATAGGCGAATAGAAATGCAGAGATTGGAGGAGCTAACAGGACGTCTCGTCCGAATTAACTTACTGGACTTAAAGGCTCATGGCGATGCCCCAGTTTGACATGACTGAAGGTTCTTGGGGAATTTCCCCTTGACTGGAATAGAAGAAACCTGGGGAGATGCCCCAGTTTGACATGACTGAAGGTTCTTGGGGAATCGCCCCTTGACTGGAACAGAAAAAAAACCTGGGGAGATGCCCCAGTTTGACATGATTTGAAGGAGTCTTGGGGAACTGCCCCCTTGACTGGAACAGAAGAAACCTGGGGAGATGCCCTAGTTTGACATGATTTGAAGGAGTCTTGGGGAACTGCCCCCTTGACTGGAATAGAAGAAATCTGGGGAGATGCCCCAGTTTGAGTTGTTTAGGAAGTGTAATTCTACTGGGGAAGGATTTGGTGATTTGGGGTACTGTCTCCTTGGGTGAAAGAGAATGAACCTGGGGTGATGCCCCAGTTTGAACTATCTACCTCGAAACCTTGGGGAGCTGCCCCTTGAGTGAGAAGAAATGATCCTGGGGTGATGCCCCAGTTTGATTTGTTTGGGAAGTGTAGTTCCACTGGAGAAGGATTGATGGCTTGGGGCATTGCCCCTTGATTGGGAAGGGAAAATCTGGGGTCCACCTGGTATGTGTGGATTTACTGAGAGAAGTGTGCTGGAGCTCTTTGGGGAGAGTTCTTCTTGAAGTCATTCTTAGGTGGTATTTGGCCTGGAAAGGGGATACGCTTGACTGCTGGAGTGTATCAGGTAGATTTCTCGGAAGGGAGTTTGAAAAGTGTCAGCTTTGGTAGTTGAGGAGAGGACTTCAAGAAGTGCCAACTTTGGCGATTTGGGGAAGGGATTCTGAGAAGTGACAACATTGGAGGTTGAAGAAGAGATTTTGAAAAAAATGCCAACTTTGGCGATTAAGGAGAAGACTTTGAGAATTGCTAACTTTGGCGATTAAGGAGAAGACTTTGAGAATTGCCAACTTTGGCGATGAGGAAGAGATTCTGTGGAGTGCCAATCTCAGCGGTTTAAGGAAAGGATTCTAAGGAGTGCCAACTTTGGCGATTGAAGAAAGGATTCTGAGAAGTGCCAACTTTGGCGGTTTGAGGAAAGAACTTTGATAGGTGCCAGCTTTGGCGATCTGAGGAAAGGATTTTGAGAAGTGCCAACTTTGGCGATTTGAGGAAGAGACTTGAAAGATTCTAGTTTTGGCAGTTGCGGTTCCATTGAGGAAAAGGACTTGATTGAGGCGTCAATACTCGCATGACTGTCCGTTGTAATAACCTGCAGAAAAAAGGGTAAGTAGTGCAAAGATACATTCAAAAGCTGGGTAGGCCTTGTGAAACCGCGGCCTTTAGGATAACTCATGGACAGAGGAGAATGAAAGAGACGATCATAGCTTTGAAGCGCGTGCCTGGCTGAGTCTTCGTGATGATTGTTTAAGACGAGGTCGAGTAGTGGGAGCGTCTTGTTCCTCATGACTTTAAATGTTCACCATTCTTTCATTTATTTTTATAAAAACACAATGTTTTATCAGATCAATGCAATTCATAACACGTATCAAAAAAAGGATAAATTTTATTCATGTATGTCAAACAGAAAACAAAGAATGGACAACAGGGAAAATAGATGGGATGAAATGAAGTTACATAGGACAGGTCAAGGCCAGGAGAAACAGGGGAGGTTCAAGGATCCTCTAGTGAATTCCTGAGACTAGTGAGAACCTTAATCCCACGTCACGATCTCAAGTACATCGTTCAACTCTGCCTTTTGAGAGGATAGTTTGACCATGGTCCACATGCCCCAGTTTGCACGTTTTGCATTGGGAACTTTAGTTACTCTGCCGAAATCTTGAGTCTAATTTTACCTGAGCCGCCTTTTCAGGTTTTTGACTCACCGGGTTTCTCTAACTTTTGCCTAGGTTGCCCTTTCAAGTTTTCATCCTAGCGAGCTTTTCTCTTTCTTTATAATGTGTTCTTATTTATTTTTGGCTGCATCCTTTACAGTAAAAAGTTGAAACTGATCACACTCCAGTTGAGTCTGCCTAACCTTTTCCAAATTTAGTTTGATCCTTTGGGGAGCTGATGTCACTTCAAATAGGAGACTCTACTCCTATGCCATGTACCCAAGGAAATATTGGTGAGTCTTTTGGCATCGATGAGAGGGAATTACTTTGAGTCATCATTTTGGCCTTTATTTTCTTTTTCTTTTTCTTTTTTTTTTATATTTTCTGTTTGCTCTCTTTTTTTTTAATCCCTGCAACGACTCAATCTAACAGAATATTTCCTTGGCTACATAGGCATGAGGAATGACGCACTCTTTAGGGTTGAAGCGTTGATGACGACAAGAATGCAAGTTCTTGGCCCAACGGCATTCGTCCCCCTTATACAGAAAATGACAGCTTGCTCGATGATCTGGACGTAACCAGCTTGCCCCACTTGGCACGTGCATTGGACTCCAAGCTTGATTCTATTTCTTTCATTTTTCATTTTTTTTTGTTTTTGTTTTCTTTTGTTTTCTTTTTTTTAGCAAAGTCTCCCTTAATCGTGTCTGTATTTATAGGCATCAACAATTTGCCCCCATCTATGTTGGTGATCGTTGAAGTTTCTTTAAACGACTGGCCTACCTCCGTTCAATTCGGGACTTGGCCATGTTATCATTCACATAGATTCCTTCCACGTCCTGAAAAAAAATTACTAATGCCTTCTGATAGATTGCCCCCGTGATTCCTTCAGTTGTTCTTGACTCAGGGGTATTCTTCAACCTCTTGTTCTAACAATCTTGTTAACTTGTGTGGTGGCTCACAAGCTTCCCTACCTTCTTTGTCAGCACAATTGACCGGGTAATTGAGGTCGTGAAACGGGATTGTGATTTCATTAGTCTCAAGAGGATCATTTTTGGATCTGCTATTTAGTGTGTTATGGCAAAATAAAGAAGAGAAAGGAAAAGCAAGTTAAAGAGAATGAGTCAAAAGCAAGGATAAAGGGATGAGAAAATTTTTTTGAACTTCGATACGCATTTATTGATTGACTGGTAAAACAAGTTTTTTCGCCTTTATTACATGAAAATGTCCCAAAGCCTTAGGCATAGCAGAGGGATAAACAAGACATTAAGGAAATGATAAATTAATTTGGTGAATCATTCAAAATCGTAGGGAGTTCGACAGCCTCCCAGCTACTGAGCTCTTGCCCCGACGGGCATGCGATCACCAAACCAGCATTATCATCAAAACCATTTTCAATATCGACCACCACGGCGTTGACTTCTGAATCTCCATGATTGGGCAAGGGATTTGTGATCACGTTAGGGCTTCCTTCTTGAAAATGAATCCAGTCGGCTTTGATCAAATCTCTCACTTTATATTTCAAAGCCATGTAATTTTCTGTGGAATGCCCTGGTGCCCCAGCGTGGTAATCACAATGAGTGTTTGGGTCATACCCCCTTGGATAAGGAGGTTGCAATGGCCTCATGGGGATGGAGCCACCAAACCTTTCTAAACAAGGATTGGAAAAAGTTCGGTATATGTTGTGGGAATTGGATCGAACTGCACCGGGATGCGCTCATTGTTGGGATTCCTTGTGTTCTGAATATGATTGGGTGGTCGAGTCACTTGTTGCGGGTGATGGTATGGCATGGGTTGCGGTATTGGCGCTCTTACCATGGGCGAACGGAAGTGAGGAGTATGAGCTGCTGGGCCATAAGTGGCTGTGGCCACATAAGGATTGGGAGCTTGAATCATGGTAGGGGCGAATGGTCTCGGCGGAGCCGTCTTTTGATTAGAAGAGATGGAATTAGTTTCTCCATCCCTTCTCCCAGGCGCCGGCTTTCTGGTCATGCTTGCCCCAGATGGGCCCTGAGTGATCTTTCCCGTTCGTATTCCGCTCTCTACCCTTTCCCCAATAGTCACGATGTCGGAGAAGTTGGCTGAAACACTACCAATCATCTTGCCATAAAAAGGTTATGGGAGCGTGTCGATAAACATCGTGACTATCTTTTTTTCCGACAATGGGGGGTCCACTTGTGCCGCTGTCTCTCTCCATCGTTGGGCATACTCCTTAAACGTTTCATTGTCCCTCTTCACCATATTCTATAACTGGACCCTGTTAGGTGCCATATCCATATTATACTTGTACTGCCTAAGGAAGGCATCTGCTAGGTCCTTCCAACAACGAATATGGTTCCGTTCAAGGTGAGCATACCATGTAAGAGTGGCCCCCGCCAGACTATCTTGGAAGCAGTGGATCAATAATTGGTCGTTAGAAGAGTAAGATGCCATCTTTCGACAGTACATCGTGAGATGGTTCTTTGGACAAGTCATTCCCCGATACTTGTCAAAGTCTGGCATCTTGAATTTGGGCGGGAGGACAACATCTGTGACTAGGCATAGCTCAGAAGCATCTATCAGTCCAAAACCTTTGGCGCCTTCCATCATTCTCAAACGCTCCTCTAAGATTTCTATCTTTTCCTTTTGGGGAGCTGCAACCATGCTATGACCGGCTACCGAGTTCATCATGCGGGTTGTATCTTGGAGGTTAGTCATATAGGGGGTTGCGTATCCGTATGGATAGCCGAGTGGCTGGTTGAAAGGAGGCAACGTATGAGACTGGTTCATTAGGCCTGTATTTGGTGAGAGACCTTGGGGTTGGGCCATAGCTTGTACGGCATAAGTTGGCTGGATCATCTGGGCTCGTGTGTTTTGGGTTTGTGCATTGTAGGTTGGCTGGGCCATCGGGGCTTGTGTGTTTTGGGTTTGGTAGGTTTGTGGGTCATGGGCCTATGTGTTTTGGGTTTGGTAGGCTTGTGGGTCATGGGCTTGCGTGTTTTGGGTTTGGTAGGCTTGTGGGTCATGGGCTTGCGTGTTTTGGGTTTGGTGGAGTGGTGGCATGTTTGGCTGGGTGGGGTATGAAGTGTGAGGATTCATCGCTTGCTGGTCGTGGGCGTCTTGTTGGTTAGCGAGCGGGGGATAGTACCCCGGTGGTAGGCCATAAAGTGGAAAAGGTACTGGGTTGCCGTCAGGACCAACAAATGTATATTGTTGTGCATAAGACTGGCCGTACGGTGGCTGGGCCTCAATGGTAGGGTTAGGTCTTCCGACATGAATAGTGAGAGAGGGTGCCGTTGTGTTAGGGAGTTGGGCTCTTGCTAGGTCAGAACCAAGGGGGGGTGGCACGGTGGCAGGCTACTGTGGGACGTCCTCAACACCTGCAGAGGAGCCTCCTTCCGTGAGTTTCTTTTCTAAAAGTTTAGTTAACTCTGCCACTCGCTCTTTCAGCTGATCAAACTCGGTTCTAAAGTCTCCGTCAACAGCTTCTGCCTCAGTCATGAGTTTCCTTTGGAGCCGGGTCTGGTAAGGATGCTTACCCGTGACGCTTGTGTCTCTTTTTTTAAAAAAAAAACAAAAAATGTTAGGTGGAAATAGAAAGAAGGATAATGTCGTGGGAAGCAATTACAGGCTTTGGCGAGTATCCTTTGACTATTCCTTAGAACTTATCATTCAAAAGTACTAGGTATGGTAAACATGGAAATTAATATGGGATAATTGTGAAGACAGAAGAAATCTTTCATCCTGAGGCGGGATCCTCAAGCTCAAACATTTTCTTCGGGCAACTACTGCCCTCATTTCTTGAGTTCAATCCCATGTTAACTTCCATAGATACTCAAAGGGTATTCGTTAAGTTCTGAATAGCCTCCCACGAAAATGAGGATAAGGAAAAGAAATTAGTTGATGTCATATTTCGGAACCGGTACTTCCCCATAGATTTAACATAAAGCAAATTTTTTTTATTTTTTTTTGGGAAACAACGATTACCAAGGGTCCAAGTCGCAACAGTCATGATTTTTTTTTAATCGTCACCAACGCCCCTGTTGGAGCGGAAATAAAGTTATATTTTTTTTCTTGATTTTTTTTGACGATTAGGAAAATCTATGACTCAGGACTCAGAGGTACACGACTAAAAGAGGATTATCTATTCACCCGAGGAATACTGTGTGTTTCAAAATGAGTCATTATTTCAAAAACTGAGCAAATCTGCGGGTGGTAGATAATTCATTTTTTTTGTAATAGGGAAAGCAAAAATGACACAAGGTAAAGTAACGTTTGCCCTTTTGTGGCCTAGGTCGGGTTTTGTTGAAAGTCTTTTCTAGGCTCTATGGCTTGTCTAAAAGTGACTCTCCACACCGGGTGGTTTCCACTAGACATCTAGAAGGTTACCAGAGCCAAGATCCCACCCATGACAGGGACGCAAACAGTGGGGAATCCACTAGGTGCGTATATCATGAGAGGTCGAATTCTGGTTGAGGTTCTCACGAATACCGGATAGGAAGTACATCCCATACGATTCCGTTACCAACCTCTCCTAACTTAAGCTTCATTTAGGGCCCGGGTATAGGGCGCCACTCATAGGTGTGTGCAAGTAATTGTAAGTGTAGTGTATGGAAGGGCAGTCCATACCTTTTACCTTACCCCATTCTGCACAAAGAACAAACACAGAAGAAATATACAAAGTCATCTACCCTAGGGTTCAATGATTGCAGAAAAGTAACATGGTCCTCTACCCTAGGGTTCAACAAACATGCAAAACATAGACAACGAAACAAATGACAAGATACAATTAAAACAAGAACAAACATTTACAACAATTAACAGAAAATAAAACCAGGGGAAGAAATCCAAGCTAACAAAGTCTATATAAAAAAACATGCGCTTTCAATCAAACTGGCCTGACTCTCTTAAGTGTCCCTAGTGGAGTCGCCATCTGTCGCAACCTGGATCGCGACGGCGCGGCCGACCCTCTCGAAACAAAAACGAACAAAGAAAACAGGGAGTCTCCACCAACGTTTTTATCCATAGGAAAAACATTGGGAAAAAACTAAGTTCAGTAAAGCACTGGTTTAAAGAATAAGATTCAAGTTCGGGAGTCGGTTACGAGTAGGGAAGGTATTAGCACCCTACATCACCTGTCAAAAACAGTACCAAGATTGAAAATGCGCAACATAAATAGCCTTACAAAAGATGTTATATTTCTCCCCTTTTAATGTTGTACTTTGTGTAAAAACAGAAGGAACAAACTGAACAGACATGGAGTGTAGGTCAACAGGGCGTCACATCCAAATTAACCTTGACTTTGGTATAAAACAGGAAAAGGGAAGGATACTAACAAGACATCGCATCTAAATTAATCATCCATTAATTAAAATACGGGGTTAGAGACGGGAAGGGGATAAGCGGGACGTCTCGTCCCAAGTATTCCGTTCCTTGTGGTGATGACCTACCAAAGTTAGGGGAAATCAACAAGACGCCACGTCTAAATTGATTTTCTTATGGGGTTAGAAACGGGAAGGGGATAAGCGGGACGTCTCGTCCCAAGTATTCCGTTCCTTGTGGTGATGACCTACCAAAGATAGGGGAAAATCAACAAGACATCACGTCTAAATTGATTTTCATGGGGTTTAATCAAAATACGGGGTTAGAAACGGGAAGGGGATAAGCGGGATGTCTCGTCCCAAGTATTCCGTTCCTTGTGGTGATGACCTACCAAAGACAGGGGAAAATCAACAAGACGTCATGTCTAAATTGATTTTCATGGAAATGGATAGAAAGGGAATTGCAAAGGGGAAATAAAGAAAATAAAAATAGGAATAAAATGGAAAAGGCGGGCCCGACAGGATTTAAAGTCCTGCTCCTACGTATTCTTGAATGACCAAGAAATCAGGGTTACGTAGTTCTTTAAATGTTGTTTTTTAGGAAATGGATGAACAAAATTTTCTTCTTTTTAAGTAAAACTTAAAAGTAAAGGACAAAAAAAGAAGACAGAAAAGATGAGGGTAGCAGAAGCTACAAGAGAGAAAGAGAAACAGTAAGTTCGGAAAAGAGAGGGAAAATTGAGCGAAAACCGAGTGGGAGGAGAAAAACCGAGTGAGAAAAAAGGAAAAATCGAGTGAGAAAAAGGAAAACCGAGTGAGAAAAAGGAAAACCGAGTGTGGACAAGGAAAACTGAGTGAGAAAAAGGAAAACCGAGTGAGGACGAGAAAAAGAGAGACTGAGTGATGGAAGGAAACGTACCAGAGTGTTCTCCTTTTTGAGAGGATGAGTGTGGGTGAGGGTGCTGGGACGGTGTGAAGGCTTGGCGCAGGGACAGTGTTGTGAGGACTTAAGAGGTGCTGCTCGGTGGTGTTTGAGAGAGGCAGGACGGTGTGGTGTGAAGGGATGAGGTGCTGTGTGGGGAAGTTAGACGGTGTGGTGAAGGGAAGGACGGTATGGTGTTTAAAGGAGAGGGCTGGATGGTGTGGTGTTTAAGGAGAGGGCTGGACGGTATGGTCTGAAGAGGGGGACGGTGTTGTCAAGATTTAAAAGCAGAATGGTGCGGAAAATTGAGGAGGAGGACGGTGTTGGGGTTTAAAGACAGTTTCTTCTCTCCAATGAAGGCTCCAGGATCCTCAAAGAATTCAATCCCGAAAATGCAACCAAAGTGCCAACCTTCCAGCCTCCAACCCCTTGTGCTCCTTCAGATGGGGTATTTATAGGAAGTTGCTGAGTGCCTGGACAGCACAGGCTTCCACTCAGAGTGGAGGCCAGCCTAGCCACTAACAGGTAGTGGGGGGACAACGGCTGGTGGGGAATTTTTAATTTCTCCACTTCCGCCCCCTGTCTGCCACCTCCAGGATTCATGGATCCACTTGGGTGGTGGAATCCAAGTCAGCACGGGCGAACAGTGGAAATAGGGGTCGGTCTTCTCCTTCTGACTCAGATTTAGTGCTTCAGTCGGTATACACCCATAGTGGGAAATAATCCGAGTGGAAAAGGTGCTGTTCATACAAAAACCGAGTGAAAGCTTTACTGGTCGGTGTGAGGTTGCTGTAAGGAGCTGGACGAGCAAAACAATTCTGGTTGAAACATTCAATCGGAACCGAGTGAAAAGTGACTCGGAAATGACTGAAGAGGACTCAGAAATAGTTGAGAAGATGGCTCGGAAATGGTTGAAAGGTGACTCAGAAATGGTTGAAAAGATGGCTCAGAATTGGGTGAAAAGTGGTTCGGAATTAGGTTAAAGGTGGCTCGGAAATGGGTGAAAATTGGCTCGGTAATGGGTGAAAGGTGGCTCAGAAATGGCTGAAAATTGGCTCGGTGCTGACTGAAGAGGCTTCACTCGGTGCTGACTGAAGAGTGAGTGACTCGGAATTGTTTCAATCGGAAGTATTTTGCTCACATCTTGTTTCTGTTTGAAGCATTCACTCAGAATTACTTCAATCGGAGGTGTTTTGCTCGGATCTTGTCTCTGCTTGAAACATTGACTCAGAATTTCTTCAAAAGTGACACTTAGAACTTCACTGCTTGAAGGATTCACTCGGAATTATTCTATTCAGAAGTGCTTTGTTTAAAAATTGATTCAATCGATTCTTCAAAATGTTTTTTTCGGATATATGCTTGGCCGGCAGGTCAGAACCATCCTTTCTTTGACTTTAAATTGATTCAAGCATGAAGTAAGTTTCACTCGGAATCACATCACTAGGATTGAATCACAGAGAAATTTTGGTCGGATACATGGCTCAAGATTAATTCAATCGAACACATTCATCAATCTTGGTCTTTCCACTCAGAATTGTTCCATGTGTGCATCAACCCACTCGGATATACAATCAGGGGTCGTCCTTATTTCTTTGATCAGAATGTGGAACTCAGCTTCAACAATGCTTCCCACTCGGATGTGTTCATTCAGGAGTAATCAGAATTTGGATTGACAATCTTCCCTTCGGATTCATTCGGAGTCGGCCTTATTTTCACTCGGATGTGTTTTCCTTGAAATCTTCACTCGGGCTTAGTATGAAACTTGAGAATCTGGCCGAAAGTGATTCATTCCTGGTCGGATCTTTCTTTGTTTGAAGAGGCACACTACTCGGAAATGCCTTGCATGACAATTGTTCTTCTGAGGTTCAGAGTTTATTCCACTCAGAATCAATTCACTCGGGAGTCTTCCACTCCTAACTAACCTTGTCCAGAAGAAGCAGTTGTTTCCCAACCTGATTCGCTTCAATCAGCAATCTTTCACTCGGATTAGTTGCAGTCGGGGAGCTTTCTCTCGGATTCACTTCCAATTGAGGGGTACTCACTCATAACAGTCCCATTTCCGCTCGGAATGTCCTTCCCCAAGCCTTTTCTTTGAAGCTTTTCCTTTATTTTTGGAAATTTCTTGAAGCCCACTTGGAATAGCGCCCGGCTACGTCTCACTTGGAGACTCTTTACTCGGAAATGATCATTCCGAGTCATCTTACTCGGAAATGATCATTTCCGAGTGATTTTTTTTTGCTAGTCTTTTTCACTTGTGGATCGACCGGACTGAAATACGTGTTCACAACTACGAATGAATACTTCAGGCAAAGATATATATCCGAGTAAGGTTTCTCCGAGTGGTTCAATTCCGAGAGAAGTACCTCCGAGCAAAGGAAGACTGATTTCGAATAAGTATTTCAGAGGGGACAATTCTCGAGCGCATCAATAAAAATGGCTGATTCCAGAGCTTTTTAGCAAGAGATATATTTGAGTAAGGTTTCTCCGAGTAGGTCATTCTCAAGAGATTTCCGAGCAAAGAAAGGCCCTGACTATGAAGAATATCCGAGTGGTTACTCTCTGAGTAACACATTCCCGAGTGGGTCATTCTCAAGGGAATCACTTCCGAAGAAAGAAAGGCTCTAACTGAAAAATACTTTTCAGACAAATATATCCGAGTGAAGTGTCTCCCAGATACAGAGATTTCAGAATGGACAATTCCCGGGCAGATTGATTCCAAATGAATACTTTGGGCAGACTCTTCCAAGTTCCATAATTTCTGAGTGGTTTAATTCCGAGAGAAATACTTCTGAATGATGAAAGACTGATTTCGAAGGAATACCTCTCGGACTGAGAAATTCGAGTAAAGAATTCCCGAGTGAATTAATTTTAAGTGAAAATGGTTGACTTCGAAGGAGCTTGTCGGCCCGAGATATAACCGAGTGAAATATCTTTGGAGGTGTTTCCGAGTGATATGTTTCCGAGTGGTCCACTTTCGACCAAAGAAAGGCTATCGACTTTAAATAAGTGCTTCAAGTAGAAACATTTCCGAGCAAAGCACCTCCGAGTGAAGTAATTCCGAACGAAAAGATTCTTTGATGAATAATTCTCGGAAAGAGATATTCCCGAGTGAGTCAGACTTCGAAAAAGAACACTTTTGAGGTAGATATATCCGAATGAGAAAGTTCTGAGTGGGTCACTTTCGAAGAAAGGCTGACAGTCTATCAAGCAGACATTTCCAGACAAAACATCTTCGAGTGGAGCAAAAGGGAACCGGTGTCACTTGAATGATCGGTTTTTTACACTCGGACATATGTTTCGCTCGGATCAATTTCCACCGAGAAGGGATGCTGACGGACAGAGATCCGGGCCATAAGAAGAACACCAGTCCCATATGGCACCGATCGAGGAATCCGATTGCCCATACTGTGAATTGGAATCCCACCACCCAAGTTGATCCATGAATTCTGGAAGTGACAGACAGGGGGCGGAAGTGGAAATAATTAAAAATTCCCCACCAGCTGCTGCCTCCACTACCTGTTAGTGGCTAGGCTACCTCTACTGTGAGTGGAAGCATGTGCTGTACAAGCACTCGGCCAACGCCCAGAACTTCTATAAATGCCCCAATCGAAGAGGCACAAGAGGTTGGAAATTTTTAGTCATTAAGTCGATACTCTGCCCATACTCCCTTGTAACTTGTTCCGATCTCCACAATCTTTTTGTCCCAAAAAGCTTGAAGTTTCCCCCGGTGTTCAAAGGTAGAATCTCGTTCTCACCAAGTCCCCATATCGTCCCTTCAGTTAACCACACACCGGTTCCCCAAAGCTTCCTTAAATCATCAACTTCATACTGACCCCCCTACACCAAGCCCTCACACCGTCACTTCATCAAGCTGCACACCGTCCCTTCATCAAGCTGCACACCGGCACCCCACAGCCTCACTGACGCACCAGCTCCAATCCAGCTCTTACACTTCAAGTCCACGCCGGTTTCCAGCATTTCCCATCACACCGGTTACATTCTGCTCATTATTTCCCTTGCTTTTCATTATTTACTTTTGTCAAATCGTTGTTTTTTGTTGAAGCTGTTTTCTCCCTTTAGTATATCCTTCTGAACTCTTTATTCTTTCCCTTTAATTGTTAAATAATAATTCCCCCTTTTCATTATTTTATCTATTCATTTTCCTTGTTGTTGTGAATTTTATTATCCT
Organism: Clitoria ternatea; assembly: GCA_037962975.1. Classification (NCBI taxonomy): domain Eukaryota; kingdom Viridiplantae; phylum Streptophyta; class Magnoliopsida; order Fabales; family Fabaceae; genus Clitoria; species Clitoria ternatea. Next base: position 91,653,504 of record CM075671.1, read on the forward strand.
GTTTTCCTGTTGAACTTCCCTGTTGTCTTTGTTCAAGGTATAAAAATAAAAAGTAAAAAAAATAATATAAAAAAAAGCAACCCAAAAAAAAGAAAAAGTGTGTATTCTTGATACCCTTTTAATGTCACAATACTGATCTAAATTAGTGTCGTGCAGAAGCACTTTTGCCTATGCTATTTCTAAAACCCACGCACATGCAAAGAACTCCGCCTTGCATGCACCCTTTTTTTCGTAAATCTCATCCACCCTTAGTCCCTTAAACTTGTCTTAAGAATATCCTTTGTCAAGAACTACGTAACCCTGATTTCTTGGTAACTCAAGAATACGTAGGAGCAGGACTTTAAATCCTGTCGGGCCCACCTTTCCCATTTTATTCCTATTTTTATTTTCTTTATGTTTCCTTTGTAACTGCCTTTTATTAAATTCCATGAAAATCAATTTAGACGTGACGTCTTGTTGATTTTCCCTTATTTCTGGTAGACCCTCACCACGATTCATAAGGAACGGGGTACTTGAGACGAGATGTCCCGTTTATCCCCTTCCCGTTTCTAACCCCGCATTTTGATTAAAGGATAACTAATTTAGACGCGATGTCTTGTTAGCATCCTTCCATGAAAAATCAATTTAGACGTGACGTCTTGTTGATTTTCCCCTATTTTTGATAGACCATCACCACGATTCATAAGGAACGGGATACTTGGGATGAGACGTCCCGTTTATCCCCTTCCCGTTTCTAACCCTGCATTTTGATTAAAGGATAACTAATTTAGACGCGACGTCTTGTTAGTATCCTTCCCTTTTCCTATTTTATACCAAAGCCAAGGTTCATTTGGATGAGACGTCCTGTTGACCTACACTTCATGTTTGTTCAGTTTGTTCCTTTCATTTTTTTTACCCAAAGTACAACAATAAAAAGGAAGAAATAAAACATCATTTGTAAGGCTAATTATGTTGCGCATTTTCAATCTTGGTACTGTTTTTGACAGGTGATGTAGGGTGCTAATACCTTCCCTACTCGTAACCGACTCCCGAACTCGAATCTCATTTTTTAAACCAGTGCTTTACTGAAATTAGTTTTTTCCCAATGTTTTTCCTATGGATAAAAACATTGGTGGCGACTCCCTGTTTTTCGTTTGTTTCACATCCTTTTGAAAGGGTCAGCCGTGCCGTCGTAATCCAGGTCGCGATAGGTGATTATTATTATTGCTATGCCATTGTGTTTGAAGCAAGAGAAATCTTGTGTATGTAACTTGGATTATATTGGCTAGCATGTGATGCTACGATCTTGAAATGTGTTTGTTATCATGCCTTGTTGAATTCCATGCGTGGATTAATGTAAGAATGATATTGTGGCTATTGAGATGTCAAGTATATGAATTATATGCCTTGAGGGGCTTTGTAAATGATTGTATGTTATTGATTAAAAATGTTAAATTAAAATATATCCCTATATGAGAGGGTGAGATATCCTTGCGAGGTTGATTGACATATGCATTATTGCATTTTGCATACATGGCATAACATAACATTGAATATGTGGTTACAATCACAATGATGAGAGATCCTGCGGGATTCTATGAAGGGAGTACCCCTTGCGAGGCGGGAAACCAACTTGATGATGATATGATCTTGAGCTGGTGGTTACGATCACCTGGTTGTTGAAATGAAAAAGGGCTTACGAGTTCCTATGATGCCCGTGGTTGTGATCACGAGGTGGGAGTACCCCTTACGAGGCGGGAAACCTATGTAAATGAGTGATGTGGTGGTTGCGATCACCTGACAAAATGAAATCGGATTCGTGCATGTGCATTATTAAACAGTTGACATATGCATTAGCCATAGGTGTATGGCATTTGAGATGGGATGACCACGAGATGAGAAACCCCTTGCGAGGAGGAATTGAGTAAGGATTTAATGAATTGATGATGATAATTTGTGAATGCCCTTGTTGATAAGTGGAAATGTGATTGTGTATGTGCTTGTGCTTGCTTATGTTGTGAACTGCGTTTCATGAGGCTTGTATGCCTATTATATCAATGTGATGATGATTGAATAATGAATTGATGATTTTATAGCAAAGCGCACATGATGAATGAATGCATGTACACTTAATCACAATATATGTATATTCGTCATTTTGAATGTATAACTCACTCTCCCATATGGTCTCCTTTTTTAGCCTTGTGATGCAGGTTGCCATGGGATGAGTTCAGATTTTAAATTAAAGTTTCAAGAAGGTAAATAGTGGTAGTGGAAGTGCCTTGGCCGGCATCATTTGTGAATTTTAATGTAAAGAATAAATTGTACATGATGATATTGATGATTTAATGATTTTGGTCATGTATAAGTTAATTGTGCATGCATGAATGGTGATTATATATATATTGGTACATAAGTGATGATTTGATGAGTACTTGAGGAATTAAACTTGAACAATATATACATTGATGATAGTGGTGTTTGGATTAATGCCAAGAGGTGAATAGGTAGGCCAATTATGAGATATGGGTAGTGATGATAGCTGGGGCATGACCCCGGATGTATATGCACATTTATATTTATATCTTAGGCGATGCATATGTCTGTTGTAGGTGTATGAATGGGTTATGACCTAATAGGTTTATGTTTGGTATTTGCATGCTTTTGCTGAGCCTTTTCTCATATCTTCATATATGGGACTAGGCGTAAGCCCGGTATACACATTCTTCTTCCGCTGTAAACTCTATTATTTTGTATACCGTTTTGGGCGAGTTAGTTATCGATCCAGTTATATTTTATTAAATCTCACTCTTCAATTTTCTGTGATTCGGGTCTTGATGTAATCGTGGTGGCATTTTGAAATCATTTTCAAACGTGAAAAATTTACTTGCATTTTTATTAATTATTATCTTGATTACATCGGGATTTGGGTTCAGAAAATCGGGGTGTTACACTAATGTCCATAAATAGTGGGCCTGCCAAAGTAGGGTGCTATAATTTATATTAGTAAGGCGCGATAGGATAATTATAATATCCAAATTGTTTTTATTGGGCCTTAACTTAACTAAGTTTTTCAATTGGATTAAAAATAACTTAGAGGTGTAAGGATTGAGCTTAAACTCATAAGATGAATAAGGGTAAAGAGTTACCCACTCAATCATCCAAGAGTTGCATGAGATACAATTGGAAATATGTTTCCTACCTAAATAACCAAGGGTTGGGTGATCGGCCAAAGTTGACTCAACACTAGGCCAGATATGGATCTTGGCCCACTAGAAAAATCTTCCAACGGGATTTTTTCTAATTCAGTGAGGGTATTTATTTTGAATCAAAATAGTGGGAGACAACATATTTATTTAATGACCAAAAGTTAAATATGTTTTAAATAGAAGTGATAGATTTACATGTAATTTATTTTAGAATAACCATGACAAACCAAATATTGTTTTGTTGTAATCTGTCCTTTGGAAGGACACTCTATCTGAAAAAAATGCCCAGATAGGTATCGAGACTTGAGAATTATCTTCAATAAGGAAGTGACAGTGTGTCATGTTTGGCTGATTTCAATATCATCTATCATTGGGTATTGAATACCCTATGGAGTTTGCATAAACTCTGAGATGTAAAAGGTAATATGAATATATGGAGATATACGATATGAACGTATACAGACTCTTAAAGGTGATCAAGAAAGGAAATTGTTTCTAGTTTTAGCCAAATAAGACATTGAAATAATTTATCTAAAGAACTTGAAGGAGTTCAAAAGAAAGGAAAGTAAGACTTCCATTACACGTCATGTTATAGAAGTCAAGTTATTTTACTTCACTGACATTAGTATTAGATACTAGTAGCAGATCTCACATTTTGAAAGATCAAGGAAGTAGATTACTTGCTGAGGGTGGAGAAATCTGTGTAAACTTGAGCAAAAGTTGCTATGATCTTTACTTATTGGGCTAGTTAGTTAACTAAACATTGTGCATATTATTTCTTGTTGGACAAGAAAAGTTTTTTTTATATATAAAATAACTTTATTTCTTCAATAGGATATTGATGCACAATTGAGTAATGAATTTCACATCCCAAATCTCAAAACACCCATCTATAACATAACTTTCAAAGTAGGTTAAAGCAAGTGATTTTGAACCTTACTTACATGGTATTGTCTCCTAAGGAAAATGAATGAGAAACACATTTCTAAATACCATTAATGTGGTTATCTGAACTCTTTTGATTTTGGAATCAATTGAGACATGTAACTCTTATTAGAAAGATAGTTGAGACCTCATTCATTGAAAAATAAAAGATAAGTAATCTATTATCTAATACATGACGACGTGTGTGGGCCTATTGGAACAATAACTAGATATGTTTTTCAATACTTCAACATACTAATTGAAAAGTCAATGAGTATGGATTTATGTAACATAAGTTAGAAAGTCTTCGAAAAGTTCAAAGAATTCATGATGAAGTGAAAAACCAAATTGGCAAGACAATTAAAGCTCTTGATTAGATCAAGATAGCAAATAATTTGAGCTACAAGTTTGATAACTATCTAATAGAGTGAGAGATTACCTCTTAACTCATTTCTCATGGAATGCCATAATAGCATCTCTACAGGGAAAATTCAAACTTTGCTGGACATAATTTGATTATTGATTATTATCAAACATCTCTAACTCCTTCAATATTCATTTATTGACAAATTTTCCCCACTTAACCATGTTCCATATTAGACTTTCTTAAAGAAACCATATATGATATGGACTAGGAAGAAACCTAGTATGTCTTTACTAATAATTTGGAACTATAAGGCTTCTATAGAGCATCCAACTCTGACAAGTTTAGATCGGAATTGGATAAATGTCTTCTTGAGATACCCAAAGAAAGCTAAGGGTTATCATTTCTACAATCGATCTGAGAACAAAAGGGTTGTTGCTTAGAATGTTGTATTCTTGAATAAGAGTACATCTCTTAAAGAATCAATGGGAGGATAGTAAAACTTGAAGAAATTCAAGTATCACAAAGCATTTAAAAGTTAAGGATGAACTTCGAACAAAAATCACAAAGTGTTGTGACATCATTAGCTCCGGTAGCACAAGACTTGCGTAAGATCAAATAGGATATGTCACCAAATCTAAAAGATATGGATATCTTATAAATTAGGAAGGAGGCATATTGCTAATTGACCAAACTTTTTATGAAGAGGCCAATGCAAGTTTAGATTCTAAAACATGGCATAAGACCATGGGATTTGAAATGGGCTCCATGTATATTAACAAGGTATGAACCTTGGTTGACGTACCTACCTATGGGATGAAAGTGGGTTTTCAAAAGGAAAACTAAACATGAATGCTAATAAGAGTACCTTTAAAAGCATGATTGACAAAATTCAATTAGCGTAAAAACCATTTAGACCCTGCTTATTGTAGCAGTATACCACCATTATAAGATATGGTAGATAGATGTCAAGATGGAAATCATCTTAAGGATGTGTATATGACACAACCTAAAGGCCTTTTATGTCTGAAACATCTAGGAAGGTATGTAAAATGCAAATGTTCCATTTCTGGACTAAAGAAGCTTTTAAAATCTAGAATCTTCATTAAAGAATGAAGATAAATCTTGTGACTATAAAAAGGTTAGTAACTGGACAATTATAGTTCTAGTATTACATGTAGAAGGCATGCTTCTTCTAGAACTAATAATATTCTCATTCTATAGTCAAGAATATCCTTAAACACTTAAGAAGGGCTAAGGATTTGATCTTGATAAATGGAAGATGAGCTCGTTGTAAAGGTTACATCAATGCCAATCTTCTGATTAATTTGAAAGACTTAAGATTGTAATTGATCCGGTCTTGATACCGGTACTAAGACAAGTGTGACGTGTCATCTGATCTACCAGTGTTACCGACCCAACAGGTAAGACATCGGACTAACAAGACCGTATAGGCGATGTTCTTATACCGGTAAGCCCATGTTAATACCTAGCACATCGGACATAACACATTATCCATATCGGAATAGTTATTAATCAATTGTTAGTGGCTTTGGGAAGAGTGCATCAGTTCTAATCGCCCATGATGAATATCTGCCTTCGAGAGGCGTGCACGTCATCACTTAGCCCATACCTGTTTCCCACACTGATTAAATATATATATATATATGCCCATGCTCCGATAGGACATAGAGGAAATTCTCTGTTCCCAAGTTTCATTATTCGAGGAGAGTCAGGTTTGTTCCTTGGGACAATCAGACCCATCATTCTCCCCCATCTATAAATACAGCAAGAACATAAACAGGAAAGGACTTTTTTTTCTTTTGACTCTGAACCCTTTATCTCACATTATATACTCACTAACTTGAGCGTCGGAGAACTTTTACAGGTGGCACCACCCTTCGCCCCCTCAATGCGAAGGACTGGTGTGCTGGATCTCCAGGACGGCAAGACCGATCTTCTCCCACTGAGACATTGGATTATAATACCGGATACCTACTGTGCCGGTGTACAAATTCTCAAACCTTTGACTTTTGTGGCTGGCCCAACATCGGAGCTCTTGACCCTGGTTTAGGATAGTTCAGCAATCAAAATATATGTGTTGTCAAGATGGTTGCAATGTATGCTTGAAAGGTTCAAAGCAAGAAACAGTCGTTGGTTCTACTAACAAATCTGAGTATTTTGCTATGATAAATTACAAAAGAAGTTAATTTACATTTAATCATTCCAAATGTTTTATACCCTATGAGTTTCCACTGTGATGACAATGGAACCATAGAACAATATAAGGAAGTGGATTAATCCAAGCATATACTTAAATAGTTTTATCTTTGGAAGATGTGAAGATATGCAATGTGTAACACCCTGATTTCCTATTTCAAAAATAGGGGTAAATGTTTCCCGATTTAAAATAAAAATACATATAAGTTATTTTGTATATATATAATATTAAGTATTTACCCCGGATCAATGAATAACCGATCTCATATATGAAGATATGAGAACGGTATCAGAGTGCACCTCGGACGACTGAACTGCAGGCCGTCACAAGGGAAAAGCGGAAGATAAAATAATTTCAAGAGTGATTAAAATATTTTCTAAAAAGGGGATGAAAGATGTCTCGTCATTTTGTTAAACAATAGAAATACATTTTCACAATAATAATAATATTACCCATACACTATCAAGGTCATCAATGAAAATTAGCCATACACATCCGGTCTAATTTTCCTACATGATCTCCCAAAGTCAACCGTTATCAAATTAATCTCAAAATAGCATACACACACTGTATGCCATACAAAATGAATACATATATGTCGGCCAAGGTTCACCCACATTTCCTTCATATTTACCTTCTCCAATACTCGACCTCCAAAAAGAGTAGGATTCATTTCACCTACATCAACCTTAAAAATAGCAACAGGGAGGTGAGTAACATAATCCAAATGAATCAAAGTCATACATTATGATGAGAGTTATACATGTGTACATTACATTCATTTTTAAGATAATATCACACACATGATACATCATTCCATCTCAGCACAATACATGTTCAAATAAGCATATTCACAAGGCAATATCATATACATAACATGTCCTTAGCCTTCTCAATAATCATCACACATTTAATGTTAGCACCTCGGCTTACTTTCTCTCTACTCAACAATCATCCATTGCCATCTCGGCTATCAACTAGGCATATCTCTGGCTATATGCAAATGCTCTTAAACCTAATGCATATACACAATGGAATTATTTTCAAATACGGATCCGACTATGGGAAAACAACATAATAAATTGTGGGACAAGCATAGGGTGCTACTATGCCCCTACTCCAGTAGTAAAATGTGTACACTTATATCCAATTGCATGTATGTTTAACATCATATTTTACTGGTACCAAACCGCTCTCGCCCATCTGTAGCACTAGTCACCCCATGACTGCGGATTAACGATATGGCCGTACTTGCCAAAGTACTATGGGCCTCCCCGGAACACACATCAAGGGAGCCGTGCCCCGTCGGACACTGAGGTAAACTGCTAATCACAGAGCCGCCCTCCCACAGGGCCTTCCACATAGGGTGCCTCGTCACCAAACTAAGGGCAGCTTCGTGATTCCCCGAATCACTAGCGAATAATAACAATATACTCATGCACTGGGCCGCCCTCCCACTGGGCCTGCCTATTGGAACCCCTAACATTCCATATAAGCAGCGAATGATATGCGATGGATGCAAATTCCAATCAATACATTCTCACACTGTGCATCCTAAATGCCACTCAATCAATCATCTATTCACTACCACCACTTAGTGGATTTCAACATTCTCGATCTTTACAATTTTTCATAGGAATGCTCACACATGGGTTGTTAGTGGCAATCACATATACAACATTTGGATATTTCACATCATTGATTTTTAATTCAAACATGGTCTCAAACTATCTTAGCATATTTCATCAGCATTTTCAACATAATATCTGATCCGGTCTCTATATCAGTACCAAAGTACGGATATAGCTTCACCCGTTCTGTATATAATACAGACTCGGTAATACAATATCAAACATTAAAATCGGTCTCCCCTCACACTGGGATACCAGATAATTATACCAGATACATACAGTACCGACATAAAGCCTCAGCCATTTTCTAACTCTAGTAGTTGATCCCACATCGGGTCATTGACTCCAGCTCAATTCAGTGCAATAGCATATTTATCATCCAAATACATGCCATATAACATTAATCATTCTAAACGCACTCCAATCATGAAATCATCACATCGTCCACACAGGTAATCCAACAAGCACAATCACATACACATATTTTCACATCAAGAATGGATGAAATAATGCATTTAGAAAAGTTACCCCCTACCTCAAGAGAAGTAGTAATCACTGCGGTCAGAAGGTTCCGCCACGTAGCTGGGGTTATTTCCTACATCACAATATATCATACAATTAATTTCCCATTCAACCATATCGGCCTAACATTCATATTTATTTACTTAGTGACTTTCGGCATCTTAACTCTCAAGTTCCATTTATTTCATTCGTTCCACCACGACCACCATGGTTTAGGCGTCTGCATTTATTATTATGCACATTCAATGCCAAACCCATTACCGGGTTCCCACATTAATGGTTCCCAACAACTATTTAACTTCATTAATGGCCATTCACCATTAATAACAACATTTTACCTCACCAAAAACAGTTATTTAACATAATAAGTGCTCCTCTATTTATATCTCACATTTCCCATAAATCTTTGGGTTAGGGTTTTCATTAAAACCTAACAACATTCTTTAAATCACTCTCCCAACACAAAAACTCAAGGACCCATACTTCATACTCTTGAGGAACAGCAGGATCTTACCTCAAGAGTAGGAATGAGAAAGTTTTCCAAGAGAGGAAAAATCCACACGAAAATGAGGAGAAGGAAAGATGAGACTTCAAGCTCCAAGCTCCTCCAAGCTTTCTTCAAGGACAAAAATGGGAGAGGAGAAGAGAACCACCACCTTTTTTGCTTTGGGGTTTTCAGAGAGAAGAAGAAGAAATGAAGGAGAAGAGTGTAGAAGAAGGAAAAGTGAAGTACAAGTTATGGGGAAAATCCAGGGCTGACGGAAATAAGAAGGGAAAATGGGCCATTTGGCTTTATTTTTAATTCCCTATTACATATTCATCGTTTTATGATAAACAGGATCATTGTCTGGGCTTAATACCATATCCAAAAATTATTCCGAATATACCATCAGATTCCTAATATTTTTCTTAACAGCCCTGACCAATATCATCCCAATCGGAGAAACTTGGTCTGACACCCATATTTTAATCGGGCTCATTTTTAGCTTTTTCGGTTCCAATAAATCATAAACAGTTCCTAACAAACTTAGTTCATTTATTCCCAATATTTTGGAACATTAAATAACCCAAATATAATTATTTAATATTTATCCCTAAATTAATCCTTTATTTTAAAATTTAGGGTGTTACAATCCACCCCATCTAAAAAGAAATTGCGTCCTCGAAATTTAACATACCGGATTCGAACACATCGGGGTACTGTGCTCTCACATCATCCTCACGTTCCCATGTGAACGTCTCCAAATTCCCATGCTTCCATGCAACTTTCACCAAGGGTACCAATTTGTTCCGTAGCTTCTTCACAGAGTATTCGACAATACGGACAGAAACAGGAAGAATAGACAAACCGTCCCGTACATCAACATCGGCCATAGGTATTACATGTAGAGGATCATGGACATATTTCCTCAATTGTGAGACATGGAATACATTGTATAGATTAGACAAGTGCGGAGGAAGTGCAATCCGATATGCAACATCGACAATCCGCTCTAAAACCTCGGGCTTAACTTCCCACTTTTCAACGCCCTTCCAATGCCCTTATCTCTTGATACTCTTAAAAATACATGATCGCCAACTTGAAACTCAAGTGGCTTTTGCCTCCTATCATAATAACTCTTCTGCCGATCTTGGGTAATTTTCATCCTTTCTTGTATCATCTTGATTTGTTCATTTGTCTCTGCAACTAACTCTGGCCCCAAATTCAAACTCTCTTTGATTTCAAGCCACCACAATGGAGTTCTACATTTCCTGCCATACAACGCTTCATAGGGAGCCATACCAATAGTGCTATGATAACTATTATTGTATGTAAATTCAATTAGTGGTAGGAATCTTTCCCAACAACCACCATGCTCCAACACACAAGCCCGTAACAAATCTTCAAGGCTTTGAATTGTTCACTCGGATTGTCCATCCGTTTATGGATGATACGCTGAACTAAGCTTCAATTTGGAACCCATTGCCTCGTGCAAGCTTCCCCAAAATCGGGAAGTGAACCGCGGGTTGTGATCCGATACAATACTCAAAGGCACACCATGCAGTCTAATGATCTCTTTAATGTACAATTGTGCCAATTTCTCCAAAGAATTCTTCATGTTCATGGGCAAGAATTGAGCACACTTCGTCAATCAATCTACAATCACCCATATAGCATCATTTCTAGTATGTGTTCTGGGTAGTCTAGAAATAAAGTCCATAGCAATGTTGTCCCATTTCCACACCGGAATATTGAGTGGTCTCAGATAACCAGATGGTTTCTGATATTCAACCTTCACCTTTTGACAAATAATGCAAGAGGCTACACAATTAGCCATATCCCGCTTCATACCGGGCCACCAGAAATTCTTCTTCAAATCTTGATACATTTTCATGGCACCAGGATGTATGCTCAACACACTCTTGTGAGCTTCTTCAAGTACCAATCTCTTTAAATCACCACCAGATGGAACATAAATTCGGCCTTTCACACGCTAAATGCCACTATGGCCTTCCGCCAAGAACGAATTTTCCCATTAGCTTGAGCTTTCTTCATCTCAATCAAGTACTCATCCTTCGGTTATTGTAACTTCACGGTCTCAAGGAATACATTTGCTACCGTCAACACCTCAAGGGACATCTTTTTCGGGGTATATACTTCTACACCCACGTTCAAATTCCGAAATTACTCGGTGAGCTCCATCTCTTTCACCATCATAGCAGAAACATGTAACGATTTCTGACTCAAGGCATTGGCAACCACATTTGCCTTTCCGGGATCATACCTTAGCTTAAACTCATAATCTTTCAGAAACTCCATCCATCTCCGTTGGCGTATATTAAGTTCCTTCTAGATCAAATAAATATTTGAGACTTTTATGGTCACTAAAGACCATAAACTTAGAGCCATACAAATAATGCCGCCATAACTTCAAGGCAAACACCACAGCCGCCAATTCAAGATCGTGAGTGGGGTAGTTAACCTCATGCGGTCACAACTGTCTCGACGCATAGGCTATCACACGTTCACCTTGCATCAACACGCAACCAAGACCAAGCTTAGAAGCATCGCAATACACCACGAAGTCATCCAATAAGTCTGGCAAAGCCAACACCAGAGCAAAAGTGAGTCTAACTTTCAACTCTTGGAAACTCCTTTCACAATCAAGACTCCACACAAATGGTTGATTCTTACGGGTCAGCTTCGTCAAAGGTAAAGACAATCGAGAAAATCCCTTAATAAATCTCCGGTAATAACCGGCAAGACCAAGAAAACTTTTTACTTCGGTCATAGACGTCGGTCTTTCCCAAGCCAGCACGACTTCAATCTTAGATGGATCAACTGCCACACCGTCCTTGGAGATAACATATCCAAGAAATTGGACCTCAGATAACCAAAATTCATACTTAGAAAGCTTTGCATACAACTTTTTCTCTCGAAGGATATTCAAAACAAGACAAAGATGCTCTTTATGTTCCTCATGGCTCTTGGAATAGACAAGAATATCGTCGATAAACACCACAACGAACCGGTCAAGATACTCATGAAAGATGTGATTCATGTGATCCATGAATATCGCAAGAGCATTTGTCACTCCGAATGGCATCACTACATACTCATAGTGTCCATATCGAGTTCAGAAGGCAGTTTTAGGAATGTCCTCGGTCTTCACCCAAATTTGGTGATATCCGGAACGTAAATCGATTTTTAAGAACACAACGGCATCCTTCAATTGATCAGAAAGATCGTCAATACGAGGTAGGGGATATCGGTTCTTAATGGTCAACTTGTTAAGTTGTCGATAATCCACACATAACCTCATACTTCCATCCTTCTTTCTCACCAATAAAACAGGCGCACCCTAAGGTGACACACGGGCGAATAAATTCTTGTTCCAATAACTCTTCAACTTGTTTCTTCAACTTGGCTAATTCCATGGAAGACATTCCATATGGCGCTCGGGAAACAGGTTCCGCTCCTGGAATAAGATCGATAGAAAATTCCACCTCGCGTGGAGGAGGTAAAACAGGTACTTCGTCAGGGAATACATCTGAAAATTCAGATACAATGGGAATACTTAAGGGATCGGGACCATGTATCCCATTGGCTAGAGATAATAATATGCATAGTTGAGCTATACCTTGCGCATTGAATTTCCAGACATCAGAAGAAGGGAAAATGACAGTCTGGTGTTGACAGTCAACCAAGACCTTATTGGCGGAGAGCCAATCCATACCGAGAATGATCTCCAAGCCCTTCATAGGTAGGCAAATGAAAGAAGTAACAAATCTCCTCCCTTCTAGGAGCATATTGATGTTATCACATCGATTAACCGATCTAAGGCAAGCACCGGTTGGGGTAGTAACCATAAGGGCATTTTTCATTAAGCACACCGGCAATCTCAACTGTCATACACAATCCTTGGATATAAAGGAATGGGTCGCACCCGAATCATAAATAACATGCATAAAATTTTTGAGTATTTCACACTTACTTTCAACTAGGTTATCGGCTTGAGTTGCTTCTTCACCGGTCACAGTGAATACTCTTCCAGCAGTTGGTTGGTTAGCACCATGATTATGACCATTTCGGCCACCATTGCCATTACCTCGGCCGTTCCCATTACCACGACCGTTGCCACCATTACCGTTGCCACTTCCATTTTGACCACCATTTCAGCCGCCATTTCCGTTTCCACGACCACGGCCTCTGAAAGCACCATAGCCACCCTGGTTTCCATCACTACGAACCACCACGTCCATGGCATTCAAAGGACAATCAGGACGAATATGCCCCGGTTGGTTGTGTAACATCCCGATTTAATAATTAATTGCCGAATGAAAAATAAACCATCAAGACTCGATTTCAAATAGAAAACAACCGTTAATTGTATATAACTATCAAGTGGATTTAAGCCATTAAAATGATTAAAATGATTTGAGGAATTTAGCAGCCCAACTACCCTGAAAATCAGAAAACAATAAACTAATTTAAATATAAAGGATGGTGATGGCCAGGTGATGGGGCGGAGTGCGCGTGGCTGCTGGGCTCACGCTCTCCCACCCCACTCTTCTCTTCCTCGTGCGAATATATATATGAACGTAAGCCTATGGTCACAAACACTCACTGTTCCTTCAGATTCTTTTTCCTCCATCACTTCATTCTCTCTTTTTCCCTCTTCGTCTCCATCTTCTTTTCTCCCTGTCTTGCTCTTCACTCCTGGAGATCGTGACGATAGTACTGGAGGAAGGACCACGCTTCATCCCAGAACCAAACGCAGGATACGACGGAGCCAAGGGAGACTGAACGAACCAGGAGAAGGGCATCAGACCCAACGACGAGAGCAGAAAAGTTTCTTGAGGTTCTTCTGTAGGTAGGGGGCGCTTGCATGTCGAATGCATGGTCCACGAACGGTACCGGAGGAATGTACTGCATGAGTGTGTGTGCATGTGTGTATGACGACTAGATCTTATGCATGATTCTGGATTCTATGTGTGTTTTACAGTGGGTATGCAGTGATCGCATGTAATCTAGATGGTGGTGACATAGTCTGTTAGTAATTGATAATGACGAATGAAATGTATGGTTCTATCCTTCTTATCTCTGTGAGACTATGAGTGTGTGCTTGTTAGTTGAACTGCCCGATGATATTATTTTGATTGCCGATTGTTGTATGCATTGGTATGACTGATAAAACAAATATAAAGGCTATATTGAATCTGTTCTTACTTAATGGCTGCGAGGGAGGTATCGGTGGTGCGATGATACGTACTGGTAAATGCATTAGCTGCATGTGCAAGAGTGGGGTGACCCATGGAGGGTCATGAACCCCGAGGGAATGACTTCCAGCTACAGACCTTGGCTAGATCTTGATAGTGCTCGTGGTAGCCGTAGGAGCTAGAGAAGAATCTTGAGACGCCCATGGGAGGCCGGTACCACCTGGTAAGAGCTGAAGGATGAGGGGCCAGACGAAGGGAAACCGTAACTGAAAGTCATTATCCGAGTCGGATCCGCAGGCATGCATATAGATATGAGGCTGATTGTGGTAGTGCACATAGCATGTGTGGGGTGTGTGTATGATTTCCGAGTGCATGGATGCATGTGTGTGTGTGTGGAGATAAACTATATGTAGCATGTATGTTATAGACGTTATCTTACATTGCATGAACTTAGTTAACCTGAGAAAGATTGAATGAAAGTAGGTGCGTGTACTGACGCTGATACCGAGTCTTTGATTATCATTTTACATGTAAAAGCTCACCCCTGCAGTGGCTATATTTTCAGTGAATATCTCTCGGAATGAAGAATGAAGGAGGAGCCGAGTGTAGAGCAGAGCAGTCGAGTACCATGGAATATGTGTGTATATGTATATACTGTGTATAAGGTCTCGTTAAGCCTTGGCCGGCTCGTGTTTTGATCTTAGTCCTTACTTCTGAAACTTGAACACCTTCGGGTAGAAGGAACATGTTGCGTTTGTAATTATTCAGATGTTTCCTAAACATATGTATATATATATTGCGTGTTATATTGTGCTGTAGAAGATGTCCGAATGATAAACATGGACACATAAGTATACCTTCCGAGCGTAGGAGGCCAGTATGGCTAAGGGTAGAAGTGGAGCTAAGTTGAGGTTTGGAAGGATGAAATAAAGAGTCTAAATATGTGTCGAGTGAGGAATAAGCAAAAACCTGAGCGAATCCCTTCTGAGGAAGGAGTTAAGGCAGTGAGTTAGAATGAAATGGATTCCGAGTACTAGATAATTATAACCTGAGTGAATGAGGATCTGTAACAAGAAAGGTGAATTGGATAAGTCTGAATGGGACTTCTCTACCTAATTCCCGAGTGAATGAGTAAAGGATGACTCTGGGTCCGAGCGTCTATTTAGCCGAGTGAGACTCCTCGCTCCAGCGAGCAATGTACTCGCTCCAGTGAGTGCGGGTTTGGGAAGGCTTGTGTTGGCCTCGCTTAGGCGGAGTCATACCTCGCCCGAGCGACTAGGACGGCTCGCCCAAGCGTGTGGAACCGCGCTGAAGCGAGTAGGTGTTAGTGTGTAACTCCACCCAAATACCTTCCTCTTCCGTTGTTGCATTAACGTGTCCCACTCGACGGTGTTGACCTCTGCTTGAACGGATGGGCGTCGTGGTGGAGTCCGCCAAGGCGTTGTCATGCTTCGCTGAACTGGACGGAGTGGGTTTAGGTCCCATTCCTTCCACAGGTTACCACGCATGGGAGTCTTTCTTCTCTTTCCCTTGCCTATTTCCTTATACTGATTGACTAGCGTTTGCTTGTGGAAAAGTTCTCCCTGTTGATCCTCTTGAGAAAATGAGTGGGGGCTGGTGTTGGGTTTCATTTGTGAACCCCCTCCATCCGCTGTTGCATTGCCATACCCCGCCTAGGCGGTATCAGACCTCGCCTGAGCGAGACAACGATGTCATCGAATCCGCCCAGGCGCTGGTGTGTCACACTGAACCGAATGGATCGGTTCCAGTCCTAATTCCTCTGCTGCTTGCCATGTGCGTATGAATGCTCTTCTATTTCTCTTGTCTTTTTCTTCCTTCTATGCCAAGTGACCCGTGGCCGCTTTTGTGAAAAATTTCCTCATTGTTTTGGAATTATTATTTGTTAAAAATTAGGGTGTTACATTTTGGTATCAGAGCAGACCGAAAGGTCCAAGGCCAAGGTATACTTACCAAGTGTAAGCGGTTGTATGCAGTATGACCGAGTGGTCATCATTATTGTGACATTGATTTGTGAATAGGAGGTCATTTCCCTTCTGGTCTGATTGATTGTATGCCCTAACTTAATCGGTATTGTATGTGTTTGATGATTTGGTATATGAATGGTGTGGTTGTATGCCTGTGCCTTGTTGAGGAATTTGAACGTGTGATGAATGAATAGTATATGATTTGAGATACAAGAAATGTGTTAGCCTTAGTTCCTTTTACTTGAACCTGAACCCTTTGGAGTAGAAGACATAATTTGGTGCCTGTAATTAATTACACCCTCTATGTTGCGTGAACTCATATACTGTACATGAAGATTTGAGTAATATATGTATGCGTATTTGTTGTGTGTGAGAGATTAGTTTAACTATAAGTAGAAAATAGAGACGAGTGTTGACGTGGGAAGAGAGTTAGTGACTCCCTCCGAGTGAAAGGAAACCTAGGTAATCCCGAGTGAGAATGAGTGAAGAGGACGGGTGATACCGAGTGGGAATCGATCCTGATACCCTTAGAGTGATAACTGTTAAGTATTTCCTGAGTGAAGGGTGACTGAGTATTTCCGAGTGAAGAGTCCCTTTTAAATCCGGGTGAAAGGAATGTGTGCACACTATAATGGTTGTTGAGCTCAATATGAATTACATGAATATGTGGAATGTTATTTAGAATAACATGATTGAATGGAATCCGATTGAATGAATGTATGTATATTAATGTTATGGCCAGGTGCGATATGATGTTGTGGCTGTAATGCATGCTGTGGTGAATGATATGAATTGTATGGCCGAGTGTGAATTTGATATTCCGATTGGATGATTGAATATATATATGTGTTGATGCTGTCGCAAAGTGCAAAGTGAGCCTATGGCTGTGATTATATAGATTATAAATAATGTAAGTGATATAGCCGAGAGCTGGCTGGATAAATTCTGATTGAATGATGCTTGAATGTGTTCTGGTTGAATGATAGCGTGTATGCATTGAATGTTGGTACACACGTATACGTATATACATATATATGATACTGTATGGTTTAAGGTGGATAAGATCTAAGGAAGAAGTAATTACACAGTAATGGTCGGAAACCGACTGTTATTATACCATTTTGGGGTGATAGTAACTGCTACTTGACGAATGTCATCAGGAGAGTTGCGCTAACTTATGAGTAATAAAGAGGTGTACGACTTTTGTGTAAGTCAGAAGCCTGTAGCCATTATACTATTTTACCGTAGGGGTAAATTATATTACATGATTGTTGCTGTGTGACGTGCCCTACGTGGTGCATCATGATAATGTTGATGTGAATATGTGCTTATATATGCATGTGAATTGCCATTAATTCTTGTGAGTAAGTATTAGCTGAGTGAGTTGGTCGGTGCGTGTGAGAACGTTGTTAAGGAGACTAACATGGTTTGCATGGATTTGAATGATTTGAATGAACCCCGACTAGATGATGACGTACAAGTGGATTCCGACTGAATGAATATGTATGTACCGATACTGTTACCGAGTGTAATGTGGTGTCATAATTGAGAATGTATGTTATTGAGCAACTCCCGATTGGATATGATGTTGTGAATGAAATCCTTAATGTAGTTTGGAATTGATTTGAGTAAGTCCGATCGGATGAACACACACATATATATATATATATATATATAATGATGCTATTGTTGAGTGCAATGTGTGGTTATGGTTATGGTGCATGCTGTAGTGAACAATGTTATAGCCATGAATAATTGGTATGAAATCCGATTGAGTGCCTGTATGTACACTAGTGCCGTTGCCGAGTCTGCAGTGTGTTATGACAACATGTGATTGTGAATTACTAATCCGGACTGAATTGCATGAAGCTGAATGAGTGATGTCATTATATAGCTGAGAATTGAGAATTTAATCCGAGCCATGATTTTGTGATGAATAAGATTTAGAGGAAATACTTACTCAGTGTTTGCTAGAAGCCGATTGTTGTATTGCCGTCATCCAGTTTTACAGAAGTGATAAATGATTTTCATGCTTGTTGTTGTATGATGTACCCTGTGTGATGCATAATGTTGATGTAGATGTACTGCTTCTAATGTGTATGTGAACTGCCATTAATTACCGTGTGAATTAGTATTAGTTGAGTGAATCAGGTCAGTGTGAGTCATGCTGTCCTGAGATGACTCTTCATGCCATAAGCATTGTGGCAGCGTACATGTTGCAGTGACTGTGTAATTGTTGTAACCCTATAGGAATGAGACGTCATCCTATAAGATGGATGCAGCAATTCATGAGTCGGGCAGGTGAAGTTGTAGCTGCTTATGGTGATGGTGAGTCTTTTAGGCTGCCCCGAGTAAAGAGAGGAGTTGTATTAAGTGGATCATAAGTGGCTATGTATCAAAATGAGGACTGCTTAACCTTGTCATGTTGCCTCCGAGAGGATTAGAGGTTGTTGAGTGCGGAACGGCTACTAAAGGGACGATTGGTTATTGAAATAAGAAGGGTGATCAAATTTACCACTAAAATTAGAGTTTTATAAGTTAGCCGAGTGGTACTGTAAGTTTAATAAGGAAACCTGGACCTTGAGCCAAGGTGTTCGGTAAGGTGAGGATTGCTCGGTAAAGATTAGTATGTTCCGAGTGTGTGAGGGTGGAGATGGTTTCGAGTGAAATCCTTCTGGGAGAAAGAACTGCTGAGCGAAAATTATGATATTCCGAGTAAAGCATCGTTTGGGTCATCAATAAGGAGCTGTGTCCGAATGGCACTTCTGTGTTAGGTAAAATCAAAGTGAAATATCCGAGTTGTGTGAATTTCAGGTGAAGTGTCTCGAAGTGTACCACTTCCGAGTGGATGGTACCGTGTGGAGCGGTTCTGAGTGGAAAGGCATCGAGTGTGGAATTCCTAATACCCGTGTAATGTTCCACCAAGTGATCTCTATCCAGGAGAAAAGTACTTCTGGTCGGCAAATGGAACTTCGAGTGTGCAAGTTTTCGAGTGAATTACCCAAGGGGGAGTAAATACCGAGCGGTAAACTTATTCAAAGCTGTGTTCGGGTGATGTTGAGCTATTGAGTCTAAACTCAGATTTATGTTTGGAATAAGCCTGAATTCCGAGTGGAAATCTGGTAAATAGAAAGTCTCCGAGTGAAGGATCTCCAAGAGGAGTAGATATCCAAGAAAAGGATTTATTTGAAATCGTACTCAGATCAGCGTTTGGGACTGCTGGGCTTGGACTCTGGTTGGTTTCGAGGTAGGCTTGATTTACGAGTAAATTTTGTAAGTGGAAGGATTTCTGGATGAGAACTGCCCTTAAAACCCCGATTGATACTTTCGAGTGAGAGGGCCGAGTGACATTTGTGGGTTATAGGCATGAAGTTAGCCAAAGGAATGGTTAAGAATCTGAGATGTTAGAACCGAGTGTGGTGCCTATACGAGGCAAATCTAGGCTAGTGTGCCAATTGAAGCATATGGGAACTCGTTTGAGTGTTCATCTTGGTTAAGAAAGAAATTTTGTGGTCGAAATTTTGGAAATCCGAGAGCTTAATCTGAGATGAATCGGTCGGTAGTGGGTATTATAGGGAGTCAGTAATGTTGTTTACCGACTAGATTCTTCCCAATTGGTTGAATAACATCTAGAATGTGTCCCATGCGACCCAATGTCGAGCCTATGCTTTGTGTGAGCTCTTTGTCATGCCGAGTGACTCATTGAGTCGGGGAACCCGATGGTGTAAATATGCCGATCGGTGTTGGGAGTGTAAGGCCGAGCGGCCAACGAACTGGAAAGTGTCAATGGCTAGGGTGAACTGACAGAGTTGAATGGGGGTAACTACGTGGGAAATGGAATCCCGAATGTAATGAAGACTATGAAGAGCTGTTTTATTTATGCTGATTAGAAATTATGAAGCAGTCGGGAACGTTGAGAAGCGAAGAGTTGTAGTCAGAGCATGACTGTGGTATTCCGATCTGTTTGTTGAGGTAGTCTGAGTGAAAGAAAGGGATGTTATTCCGAGTCAATGGTGACACTTCCGAGTGGAAATGTGTTAAGAATGATGTCTCGGTTTTATGGGTGGAGCGGTCGGTAAATTGCTTTGGAAGCCAATTTTACCAACTGGAATTTAAGCAATGGATGAATACTTGAGGTACATAGATGTGTAATTGCTTATTGTGGTATGGCAGTGATTTTCCGAGTGGTTCAGTGAGGCTAAGCATGTGTTTGAATTTCGAGGACGAAATTCTTTTGAGAGGGGGAGAACTGTAACATCCCGATTTAATAATTAATTGCCGAATGAAAAATAAACCATCAAGACTCGATTTCAAATAGAAAACAACCGTTAATTGTATATAACTATCAAGTGGATTTAAGCCATTAAAATGATTAAAATGATTTGAGGAATTTAGCAGCCCAACTACCCTGAAAATAAGAAAACAATAAACTAATTAAAATATAAAGGATGGTGATGGCCAGGTGATGGGGCGGAGTGCGCGTGGCTGCTGGGCTCACGCTCTCCCACCCCACTCTTCTCTTCCTTGTGCGAATATATATATGAACGTAAGCCTATGGTCACAAACACTCACTGTTCCTTCAGATTCTTTTTCCTCCATCACTTCATTCTCTCTTTTTCCCTCTTCGTCTCCATCTTCTTTTCTCCCTGTCTTGCTCTTCGCTCCTGGAGATCGTGACGACAGTACTGGAGGAAGGACCACGCTCCATCCCAGAACCAAGTGCAGGATACGACAGAGCCAAGGGAGACTGAACAAACCAAGAGAAGGGCATCAGACCCAACGACGAGAGCAGAAAAGTTTCTTGAGGTTCTTCTATAGGTAGGGGGCGCTTGCATGTCGAATGCATGGTCCACGAACGGTACCGGAGGAATGTACTGCATGAGTGTGTGTGCATGTGTGTATGACGACTAGATCTTATGCATGATTCTGGATTCTGTGTGTGTTTTACAGTGGGTATGCAGTGATCGCATGTAATCTAGATGGTGGTGACATAGTCTGTTAGTAATTGATAATGACGAATGAAATGCATGGTTCTATCCCTCTTATCTCTGTGAGACTATGAGTGTGTGCTTGTTAGTTGAACTGCCCGATGATATTATTTTGATTGCCGATTGTTGTATGCATTAGTATGACTGATAAAACAAATATAAAGGCTGTGTTGAATCTGTTCTTACTTAATGGCTGCGAGGGAGGTATCGTTGGTGCGATGATACGTACTGGTAAATGCATTAGCTGCATGTGCAAGAGTGGGGTGACCCATGGAGGGTCATGAACCCCGAGGGAATGACTTCCAGCTACAGACCTTGGCTAGATCCTGATAGTGCTCGTGGTAGCCGTAGGAGCTAGAGAAGAGTCTCGAGACGCCCATGGGAGGCCGGTACCACCTGGTAAGAGCTGAAGGACGAGGGGCCAGACGAAGGGAAACCGTAACTGAAAGTCATTATCCGAGTCGGATCCGCAGGCATGCATATAGATATGAGGCTGATTGTGGTAGTGCACATAGCATGTGTGGGGTGTGTGTATGATTTCCGAGTGCATGGATGCATGTGTATGTATGTGGAGATGAACTATATGTAGCATGTATGTTATAGACGTTATCTTACATTGCATGAACTTAGTTAACCTGAGAAAGATTGAATGAAAGTAGGTGCGTGTACTGACGCTGATACCGAGTCTTTGATTATCATTTTACATGTAAAAGCTCACCCCTGCAGTGGCTATATTTTCAGTGAATATCTCTCAGAATGAAGAATGAAGGAGGAGCCGAGTGTAGAGCAGAGCAGTCGAGTACCATGGAATATGTGTGTATATGTATATACTGTGTATAAGGTCTCGTTAAGCCTTGGCCGGCTCATGTTTTGATCTTAGTCCTTACTTCTGAAACTTGAACACCTTCAGGTAGAAGGAACATGTTGCGTTTGTAATTATTCAGATGTTTCCTAAACATATGTATATATATATTGCGTGTTATATTGTGCTGTAGAAGATGTCCGAATGATAAACATGGACACATAAGTATACCTTCCGAGCATAGGAGGCCAGTATGGCTAAGGGTAGAAGTGGAGCTAAGTTGAGGTTTGGAAGGATGAAATAAAGAGTCTAAATATGCGTCGAGTGAGGAATAAGCAAAAACCTGAGCGAATCCCTTCTGAGGAAGGAGTTAAGGTAGTGAGTTAGAATGAAATGGATTCTGAGTACTAGATAATTATAACCTGAGTGAATGAGGATCTATAACAAGAAAGGTGAATTGGATAAGTCTGAATGGGACTTCTCTACCTAATTCCCGAGTGAATGAGTGAAGGATGACTCTGGGTCTGAGCGTCTATTTAGCCGAGTGAGACTCCTCGCTCCAGCGAGCAATGTACTCGCTCCAGCGAGTGCGGGTTTGGGAAGGCTTGTGTTGGCCTCGCTTAGGCGGAGTCATACCTCGCCCGAGCGACTAGGACGGCTCGCCCAAGCGTGTGGAACCGTGCTGAAGCGAGTAGGTGTCAGTGTGTAACTCCACCCAAATACCTTCCTCTTCCGTTGTTGCATTAACGTGTCCCACTCGACGGTGTTGACCCCTGCTTGAACGGATGGGCGTCGTGGTGGAGTCCGCCCAGGCGTTGTCATGCTTCGCTGAACTGGACGGAGTGGGTTTAGGTCCCATTCCTTCCACAGGTTACCACGCATGGGAGTCTTTCTTCTCTTTCCCTTGCCTATTTCCTTATACTGATTGACTAGCGTTTGCTTGTGGAAAAGTTCTCCCTGTTGATCCTCTTGAGAAAACGAGTGGGGGCTGGTGTTGGGTTTCATTTGTGAACCCCCTCCATCCGCTGTTGCATTGCCATACCCCGCCTAGGCGGTATCGGACCTCGCCTGAGCGAGACAACGATGTCATCGAATCCGCCCAGGCGCTGGTGTGTCACACTGAACCGAATGGATCGGTTCCAGTCCTAATTCCTCTGCTGCTTGCCATGTGCGTGTGAATGCTCTTCTATTTCTCTTGTCTTTTTCTTCCTTCTATAAGTGACCCGTGGCTGCTTTTGTGAAAAATTTCCTCATTGTTTTGGAATTATTATTTGTTAAAAATTAGGGTGTTACAGGTTGCATCTATAGTACACCACCGCTTCTTCATTATTACAATCATGAGCTAAATGGTTTCCGCCACACCGAAAACAACGAAGTCCTTGGCCAATACCTCGGCCACCACTTACACCATGTCTTCCACCACCACGTTTGCCTATAAAAGAAGGGGAACCACGCACAAATTGTCTATTTTTCTTGAAATCACCTCTCTTCTTGAAGCTAGGGGATTGACCCTTCAATCTTTGATCATGCCAGCATAACTCTTGGGCACCACATCGTTCTCTTCAAAGATTCTACATTTGTTCACAAGAGTAGGAAAACTCCTAATCTCTTGATGACAAATCACCTTCTTAATCTCTTGGCGCAATCCGTTCTCAAATTTAACACATTTTGACGCTTTAGTACCTTCCTGTTGGAAAGGTGGGTAAAACACACACAGCTCTTCGAATTTCAAGGCATATTCCTCCACCAACATGTTTCCTTATTTGAGCTCCATAAACTCAAGCTCCTTCTTGTTCTTGTAGCTCTCAGGAAAGTATTTCCCAAGAAACTCCACCTTAAAGTTCTCCCAATCCAAAGGAGTGTGAGCAGCAATCATACGCCCACGAGTGAGAATCCATCAAGATTCAGCTTCATCTCGGACCATAAACACCACATATTCGACTTTATGAGCTTCTGTACACTCCATACTTACAAATATCCGTTCTAGGTCATAGATCCAAACATAAGCGTCTTCCGGTCTATAGGCCTCATGAAATTCGGAAGGCTTCCATTTGAGAAATCGGTCAAGACCATGATTTGGCTGACAAGTGGGTTGTTGTTGCCATTCTAAGATATCGACAAATCGATTGAAGGCTTTAGCCATAATGGCTGTGTCAATAGTACACCTATTTGCCATAAATTACTCTATACACACAACATAACATAATCAGAAACCTTGTGTTTCTTTCCTCAATATATACCGATCATCAACAACTATCATCAATATAAATATCATCATAGTATATTCACAATCTGAAGGTAAATATGGAAAGGAATGCTTGGCCGGGCTTAATATTAACATGTCAACATTAAGTGATAATCACACTTCAACAACATCTATTTCATCAATGAGCAATCAATGCTCTAATACCAGGCTGTAACATCCTGATTTCCTATTTTGAAAACAAAGGTAAATTTTTCACGATTTAAAATAAAAGTACATATAAGTTATTCTATATATATATATAATATCAAGTATTTACCCCGGATCAATGAATAACCAATCTCATATATGAAGATATGAGAACGGTATCAGAGTGCACTTCGGACGACCGAACTGCAGGCCGTCACAAAGGAAAAGCGGAAGATAAAAATAATTTCAAGAGTAATTAAAATATTTTATAAAAAGAGGTTGAAAGATGTCTCATCATTTTGTTAAACCATAGAAATACATTTTCACAATAATAATAATATTATCCATACACTATCAAGGTCATTAATGAAAATTAGCCATACACATTCAGTTTAATTTTCCTACATGACCTCCCAAAGTCAACTGTTATCAAATTAATCTCAAAATAGGCAAACACACACCGTATGCCATACAAAATGAATACATATATGCCGGCCAAGGCTCACCCATATTTCCTTCATATTTACCTTCTCCAATACTCGACCTCCAAAAAGAGTAGGATTCATCTCACCTACATCAACCTTAAAAATAGCAACAGGGAGGTGAGTAACATAATCCAAATAAATCAAAGTCATACATTATGATGAGAGTTATACATGTGTGCATTACATTTATTTTCAAGATAACATCACACACATGATACATCATTCCATCTTAGCACAATACATGTTTAAATAAGCATATTCACAAGGCAATATCATATACATAACATGTCCTTAGCCTTCTCAATAATCATCATACATTTAATGTTAGCACCTCGGCTTACTTTCTCTCTACTCAACAATCATCCATAGCTATCTCAGCTATCAACTAGGCATATCTCTGGCTATATGCAAATGCTCTTAAAGCTAATGCATATGCACAATGGAATTATTTTCAAATACGGATCCGACTGTGGGAAAACAACATAATCAATTGTGGGACAAGCATAGGCGTGCTACTATGCCTCTACTGCAGTAGTAAAATATGTACACTTATATCCAATTGCATGCATGTTCAACATCATATTTTACTGGTACCAAACCGCTCTCGCCCATCTGTAGCACTAGTCACCCTATGAGTGCGGATTAACGACATGGCCGTACTTGCCATAGTGTTACGGGCCTCCCCGGAACACACATCAAGGAAGTCATGCCCCGTCAGACACCGAGGTAAACTGCTCATCACAGAGCCACCCTCCCACAAGGCCTGCCACATAGGGTGCCTCGTCACCAAACTAAGGGTAGCTTCGTGATTCCCCGAATCACTAGCGAATAATAACAATATACCCGTGCATTGGGCTGCCCTCCCACTGGACATGCCTATTGGAACCCCTAACATTCCATATAAACAGCGAATGATATGCCATGGATGCAAATGCCAATCAATGCATTCTCACACTGTGCATTCTAAATGCCACTCAATCAATCATCCATTCACTACCACCACTTAGTCACTTAGTGGATTTCAACATTCTCGATCTTTACGATTTTTCATAGGAATCCTCACACGTCAGTAGTTAGTGGCAACCACAGATACAACATTTGGATATTTCACATCATTGATTTTTAATTCAAACATGGTCTCAAACCATCTTAGCACATTTCATCAGCATTTTCAACATAATATCTGATCCGGTCTCTATACCAGTACCAAAGTACGGATATAGCTTCACTCATTCTGTATACAATTAAGACTCAGCAAATACAATATCGGACATTAAAATCAGTCTTCCCTCACACTGGGATACCGGATAATTATACCGGATACATACAGTACCGACATAAAGCCTCATCCATCTACTAACTCTAGTAGCTGATCCCATACCGGGTCGTTGACTCTAGCTTAATTCAGTGCAATAGCACATTTATCATCCAAATACATGCCATATAACATTAATCATTCTAAACGTACTCCAATCATGGAATGATCACATCGTCCACACAGGTAATCCAACAAGCACAATCACATACACATATTTTCACATCAAGAATGGATGAAATCATGCATTTAGAAAAGTTACCCCCTCCTACCTCAGGAGAAGTAGTAATCACTACAGTCAGAAGGTTTCGCCACGTAGCTGGGGTTATTTCCTACATCTTAATATATCACACAATTAATTTCCCATTCAACCACATCGGCCTAACGTTCATATTTATTTATTTAGTGACTTCCGGCATCTTAACTCTCAAGTTCCATTTATTTCATTCGTTCCACCATAACCACTACGATTTAGGTCTCTGCATTTATTATTATGCACATTCAATGCCAAACCCATTACCGGGTTCCCACATTAATGGTTCCTAACAACCAGTTAATTTCATTAATGGCCATTTACCATTAATAACAACACTTCACCTCACCAAAAACAGTTATTTAACACAATAAGTGATCCTCCATTTATATCTCACATTTCCCACAAATCTTTGGGTTAGGGTTTTCATTAAAACCCAACAACATTCTTTAAATCACTCTCCCAACACAAAAACTCAAGGACCCATAGTTCATACTCTTGAGGAACAGTAAGATCTTACCTCAAGAGAAGGAATGAGAGAGTTTTCCAAGAGAGGAAAAATCCACACAAAAATAAGGAGAAGGAAAGATGAGACTTAAAGCTCCAAGCTCCTCCAAGCTTTCTTCAAGGATGGGAGTGGGAGAGGAGAAGAGAACCATCACCTTTTTTGCTTTAGGGTTTTCAGATAGAAGGAGAAGAAATGAAGGAGAAGAGTGTAGAAGAAGGAAAAGTGAAGTAAAGTTATAGGGAAATCCAGGGCTGACGGAAATAAGAAGGGAAAAATGGGCCATTTGGCTTTATTTTTAATTCCCTATTACATATTCATCGTTTTATGATAAATAGGATCATTATCTGGGCTTAATACCATATCTAAAAATTATTCCGAATATACCATCGGGTTCCTAATATTTTTCTCAACAGCCCTGACCAATATGATCCCAATCGGAGATACTCGGTCCGACACCCATATTTTAATCGGGCTCAATTTTAGCTTTTCCGGTTCTAATAAATCATAAACAATTCCCAAAAATCTTAGTTCATTTATTCCTACTATTTTAGAACATTAAATAACCCAAATATAATTATTTAATATTTATCCCCTAAATCAATCCTTTATTTTAAAATTTATGGTGTGACACAATATGCATACCAACAAAATTGTTGGGAACCCACTAGTAAAACCGCTTGCGTAGCAAAAGTAGGAGGGTACTGTAGATGTCATTGGGCATTAACCTTATCGACTCTAAGTGCAAGTGGGAGATCGTAGGAAATATGCACTAAGAGTCTATATAGGACGCATCATTCTAAATAAGGCATTTTTTGTTAAATAGTTTAACAGCCTTTATTTATCATTGGAGTAATAGGTCATATGAGAATTATTCTAAAATGTCCCTAGTCAAGTATTTACATGAGGACATGTAAATACATTAAGACTAGTGTATGAGTGTACCAATGATCTAATCTCACAGATTATGGATATAGATGATATCAAGTCTTCACACGGGTACACATTAAGAGTAATGATGTACTGGACAGACCCACCATGAGAACGTTGCATGGATTGTTACATGAATGTCATAAATGATTCTCAATGTGATAAAGGTATATGTAGTCCTTTGACTTTAAGTCCCTACGATTTCTACACAAGGAGATAGTTGTTTTAATACGATCAAACGTCTTCTGTAACAAGAGGACTATAAAGGTTATGATTAGGCAATGAGCAAATTATGTAGAGGGATATGAGTGATTTGGATGAGATTTGTCTCTCCTATGTGACAGGAGTGATATCTATAGGCCACTTAATGGAGTGAGACTAAGGAAATGCATGACCATGCTAGAAAGAATAAATATTTGATATTTATTCAGATAAAGTCTTCTCTGGTATCAAGTAAAATAAATTGGACCGTACAAGGATGACGCGACTATGCCTTGGGCCCAATTAGGATATCATGACAAAAGGAACAAACATATAAAATAATTATCACTTATAGGTTATGTTGATATTAAATAATATTCGGACATATTGATGCTTTGTTAGATGCCGCTCTTATTTTATATTAATAATAAAATAGTTTATTATTAATATGACTGAGTATTTTACTTATAGGGTCACACACACAGAGTGAGCTCATCAGAAAATGTTTTATTTTAGTTAGACTAAAATAAAACTATTGGGCCTAACACATTTAGAATGAGTAAGGAGCCCACTCTTTAGAGATAGCAAATTAGGTCAAACCTAAGCCTATAAATAGAGCATAAGATGCTCAAAGACGGCTCACCAAAAAAAAGACACAAAATGCAAAAGTTGCAAACGCTACACGCCGTCAAACTAGCATTTAGAAGGTGTAGCATTTCTAGTGGGAGTACTCATGTGGACTTCTAAAGGACGAGGCTATGACTGCTTCGATATTCTTCAAGAGGTAATCCTAAAACACAATATTTTTTTGTGTTTGTCTTATGCTTTGAAACACAGCGCTTTGCAAATCCTATAGGAATCCTTGTATTTCCGTTGCTCATGCACTAGGGATTCCCTAACAATGGAGCACAATAGGAGGAATGAAACTCTGAAAGGTCACGTTCAAAACCTGGCTCAAAGAGTGAAGCCCCAGACCCTGGATTATGGTGCTAGAATTGTTAAGACTCCGAGCACATAATAGAATCAAGGAAAAATACAAGTTGTGGTGCATCCTGGTCCTAGTGATGAGATCATCGAACAACTCCGATTAGAGATTCAGGAACTAAGAAAAAGTACAGAGGTAAGAGAAAACACGGGTGGAAGCCAGAGGCAACACAAGTCTTTTCACATCCAGGGTCATTTGCAGGCTCAAACTTATGATGAGCATGAATCCATAAACCAAATTAAAGATTTAAATGGCCAAAGAAGACCCTTTTAGCAAGGCAGGGGAGGAAAATACTGGTTTAGGATTCCATTTACGAGAAGGCTAATGAATGTTCCCATTCTGAGGCACCCGCAGACTCCCCAACCATTGCCAATAGGGAAGTACACTGGAGAAACTGACCCGGGGCATCACCTGGATGCTTATGTAAATGAATCACTTTTTCTGGGAGCTGAAAAGGACATGATGTATAAGATGTTTCCTAGAATGTTATCTGTTAAAGCGCTAGAATGGTTTAAAAGCCTGCCATCGAGGTCTATTGACTCTTGGGATGATATAACGTATGGCTTTTTATAACATTTTGTGGTTTCAAAAGATGTCCCAAGAACGTATCATACTTCGGCACAGATCAAACAGGGGATAAATGAGAGTTTGAAGGACATTTTAAAAAGGTTCTACAAAGAAACAGCTCTTGTGTCGGGATTGACAGAGTAGATCCAGCTGCATATTGCGGTAGAGGCCCTTCAACTGTAGTCCCTCTTCACTTTGTCTTTGGCAAAAAGGGCCCCTAAAACTTTTGAGAAGTTCAGGAGGAAGGAAGCCAAGTATGTAGGAAGGGAAATGCATTTTACTACAGCTAAAGGAAAGACCCAAATTTCTGAAGAGAGGATCTTAACTCATTAGAAGAAAGGCCCAAAGTTTGAGCTCAGAAGTCACAACCGGGATGTACCCTAAGGCAAAAAGAGGCTTTGAAAAGAATACTTGGGTTTAAGCCAGGAATGGCTTGTGAAATAATACTTGGGATCTGCCCCAGGAGTAGCTACTGTAAAAGAATACTCAGTTTGAGCCAGGAGTGGTTGGTGTCAAGAATACTCAAAGGCATGTGATGTGCTTAAGCTAGGAGTGGCTGGATTCAACAATACTCAAGGGCACGGTTTGTGATGTTTATGTAAAAGATATAATTTTACATAGTGGAAAAACCTTTCAAGTTTGAAGGTACTGGATATAGCTTTTGTGTTGGAAGTGAACCAATATAAATCTTTTATGTGTTGTTTCTTTCCTTATCTCTTACAAGAGTCTGATGCTCTCTCGCCCATCTTCTCTGATTTGCAAAAGTCTACTCTGTTATGTAAAACTTCTTTCTTTTAAATATCACTTTTTGGTTTGAAAAAGTGAATAGACTTATTCAACCTCATATTCCAAGTCTATTCTCCAAACCATCAATTGGTATCAGAGCATGGCCTCTGGGGTTGAACACTCTAGCAAGTGTAGAGGAAAAGATTCATGATGCCTCTCCTCAGTCTGGTGCTATAAAAGTTAAAGCAAAAGAAGCACAAAGTTGGACCTCTAAAAAAAAGGAACCACATCTGATCTTATAAGTCTAAGCATGAAGAAGAAAGAAGCTCAAAATAAGGTGCATCAACAAGTCTTCAAGATCAACAATCTGAACTGAAGAGAATTGAAGCTTTAAGGTTTGACGTTGGAAGATAAGCCTCCAGGTGACCTTAGAAAATTTTAAAAGGGAAGGTAAGACAAAATGGATTAGTTTATCTCTCCTCTGACTTCAAGAATATTGTATTTATTGTCTCTTTATGTAGTTACTTAAATTTTGTTTCAAACTAACATTGTGTAAGAGTGACAAGAGACTATCAAATCAGGAATGTATCCTTCCAGGTAGTGGAAACAAATATGAACCTTACTAAGTAATCGACATTTAAATGTTGGGTAAAAATATTTGTCTTTTCATATTTGCTTTGAAATATATATATATATATATATATATATATATATGATTGCTCTATCATTTATTTCAAATCCTAGATAACTACTCCTTTCAATTAGAAACGATGTCTATTTTTTGAAAAACATCAAGCTATATATATATGATTGCTCTATCATTTATTTCAAATCCTAGATAACTACTCCTTTCAATTAGAAACGATGTCCATTTTTTGAAAAACATCAAGCATTTAAATCTTTGTGTTTCTCTATGCATTTAATGCATATAATTATTTCTGTTTGAAATGTTTGAAAGACTTTCATGTTTTTGCTTCTCTCTCTCTTTATAAACCCCCTTCCCCCAGTTACCATTTTTCCCTTACTCGAAAAACCTGACTTTCTTCTCTTGAGCCCTTTCTCTTAGAAAAATATCAAGCTTTCCTTAAACATTAAAAATGGTTGCCTTCACCAAAAATGACATTGTTGAATCTGTTTTCTTTTCTCCTGAACAATATAAAGAAGAAGGTAGAGATGTAATGTTTGAACTGACTAGCATTGGGTGGTTACCATTCTACTCCATGGTTTACACTTACTCACTTTCTCTGGTGATAAGTTTGTAGTCCACTACAACTGCCAACAAGGAGGACTTCACAGTTTCTGGCACTTTCCAAAATAGAAGAATTAAAATCTCCACTGATAGCATTGCCTATGCATGTGGGTGCCCTGATGAAGGATTGGTATTCTCTAAAGACTATATTTACTCTATTGCCTCTAAAGAAGAAGCCAATAGATATTTATATGGGTTAGAGTCTCCTTTAACCCTTCTGGTCAAAGACTTACTCCCTAAGGAAAAGTTTCTCCATGCCCTAATGAGGCTGATATTCTCTCTAAGAAAGAGTTCTCAAGATGTTGTGACAAAGCTGGATAAGTTCTATATGGTTTTAATGATGAAGAAGGAAAAGACGAGTCTGTCTGATGTGATTATGAACTACTTGATCTCCTTTGTCTCCAAGAAGCAAAAGAAAATTCCTTATCTCGGTGTTTTGTCCAAGATATTTGAACTTTGTGGCTTTGAGGTTCAAAATTCAAAGGATCTAAAGATGTATGGAAGTCTGATCACCAAAGCCCCTATATTCTCAAACGTGATCGCTCCTCCTGGAGCCTCTCAACAAAGAACTGCTGAAGAACCCTTGAATGATGATTTAAAATCATCAAGTGACAAGCCCTCATCAGACTCTGACCAATAAGAGTCTGGTCCTCCGAAGAAGAAGGTTAAGGTATTTGTTAGTGTTTCTCTAAGAGTGTTAAAGTTTGGTCCCCTCATCAAGTCAAGGTCTGGTCATATAACACCAACCTTAAAAGTAATAAGTCCAACAGCTCTTGTTGAAACCTCCTAAAGGATCACCATAAGTATGTTGAAAGGAATCTCTACAAGAAAAATCAACAAAGAAGGGTCGTTTACAACAAAAACTCTAATCTTTGAATCTTCAGATTCAACAAAAAACATGTCTGCCTCCCCTGAACCAGAAACCGTACCATCTCCTCCTCTTTCAGAAAATCCACCACAAGCACTCATTGAACAATCAAGTTTGGAAACCATACTTGGTACCCCTATTATTTGTCTTACCACTCCTTTCACCCAAAAGCAGCGGACCTGCACATCCTCATTCACCAGTGTACCTATTTAGAATCTAGAAATCAGACATCAAACAAATGGAATTAAATTGTCATCCACCTCACTCTCATCCAGATTTTCTCCTCCAATTCCAGCAAAGGAAATTCTTCATGATGACAGCCTCTGCTCCACCTCTGATGCTGCCATGTTCTACAGGCTCAAAAAGGAACAAAAAGCCATTTTGATGGATATTCAACATGGAAGATCATTAACAAAAATCACAAGTGTAAGAAGGAAGTCTTCCTTCATTTTGCCCTCAATAAAGATTCTCATTACTCCATATAGGCTCTGCCCTACTATTAAGATGCACTCATCCAAAAAAGAGAAAGAACCAGTATCTGTCTTGATTCAACCTTCTGTAACTGCATGGGATGAACCTCATCCAAGAAGACTTTCTGATGATGAAGTATCAAGACTTTGGAGTCCAATAATAATATTGAGGACGATGCAAGAAGATTGTGGAATCATATATCATGGATGATAGGAGAAGTTGGCTCCTGCTCAAACAGTTCAGATCAAACATAACTTTTCCTACCAACTTTCTTAACCCTCCTCCAAGCCAAAAACTACTTATTCACTTCTCCCCTCCTAACCTATTGTGTTGATATCAAAAGGGGGAGAAGAAGCTAAGAAACTGTAGATCAAGTCTTTTAGATTCTTAAAATTAAGACTAGTTGAATTTTGTTGAAAATTTCCTTTGTTCTAATAAAAATTTCAATTACTTTACTGATTATCTTATAATTATTAATTTTCTCTATTGCTCTGACTTCTTGTCTGTGAAAGAATTCTCTCTAGTATATTAGTCAAGAATAATCTGAAACATAATAGTGTATTGCAATCACTATAAGTATTTCTCAAACTATAACTTGTGTCTAGTTAAGGAGCTTTATTGAAATTCACAAAGACTTTGCTTAAATTAAAAGACTAAATGTTTGCTATCAACAAATAGGGGGAGATTGTTAGAGCCAAGAAGACTTTTGTAGAAATCTTAGATTTTTTGATAACAAACATTAAGTTTTCTAATTTAATAAAGTCATGGTTTGTTAACATTTGATAGTCTATCTAAGTGTTTCAAGATACAAAGCCTGAATTATAAAACAAAGGGGGAGCTCCTGCACAGCACAAGTCTGGTAAGACGAAACAAAGAAAAGGATGCATCATAGAAGGAAACAAGACCTGGGAACGTTGTTCAAAGTAAAAAGCTTATCTGGACTCTTACCAGTCCTAGAACTGTTAAGCCATATTGCACACATCAAGTGTGGAAGAGTCCTCTCCTCAAGGCAACCTTCATCAACCAAACTTTATCTTCATGCTTCATCAAGCCTAAAGATGCTCTAGACGTCCTACATATTCTCCAGAAAGAATATAATTGTTCTTTATTTTGAGTCTCATCATGAACACCTTATGGATCATTAGACCCTAAATTATTTTCAAAAGTCCTCCCTGAACGAGACAAGTCCGGTCCTTAGCATGATGACTCACTAAGCATCTTTCCTTCTCAGCATGAAAGATTATTTCAACAAGGAAAGTGTCCAAGCAAGGCAAATCAAGATTCTTTCTAAAAGCATCTTTTTTCACAAATTCTCTATAATCCTATAAATTAGGATCATTCCCTCATATAAAAATTACATTATCTCCCTCTATTTACATAGATCTCGAATGCTCTTTGCTTTATGCTCAATTTGTAGAACGACTCTCTCTGACCCAAAAGGCTCATATCTATTAAGGAAACACCACTCTGCATTGAATGTATTATTCCTTAACGGTCATCCAATAGACCTCTCTCTCAGCTGTATTTCTAAAAGATAAATCATATAAATTGTAACCTTTCTCTCCATAGAAGGTGAGATACAATTGTGAGATTAAGAGAGATTGGATGAGAAAAGATGTGAGACTATAAAAGAAAACAAGAGAAAAATAAAGAGGAGAAATGAGAGTCAGCTTGTAAGTAAAAAGATAGAGAGAAAAGAAAAAGAAAAGAAAAATGGCATGTGTCAGCAAAAGAAGAAATGAAACCAGAAAATGCCATTAGAGAAAAGGAAAGCTCATTATGTGCATATCAATCTCATATTTCAAAAGCCATAGTACTCAAGTCAGAGACATGAAATCAATTCATCTCTTCTAAGAGATCATTGTCTCTGACTAAGCTTTTAAACTTAGTACGGATTTCTCTTTTACTTCATCATCTACCTGTATTAAGTGTCATATAAAAATAAGCCTCTCTACAATTGTATAAGTCTGTTGACTAGACTCATCACTTGGCTCAGCTAAGTCAGAAGACTTATTAATCTTATTGTTTAAATTCTTTTAATTCTTTGTAAGTATAGGTTTGGTAGACCTATTGGGAAACACTGTTAGCCCGAAGAAGCTTTGGAAAGAATACTTGGGTTTAAGCTAGGAGTGGTTTGTGAAAGAATACTTAGGTCTACCCTAGGAGTGGATGCTGCAAAAGAATACTTAGTTTGAGCCAATAGTGGCCGGTGTCAAGGATACTCAAAGGCACATGATGTGCTTAAGCTAGGAGTGACTGTATTCAACAATACTCAAGGGCACGGTATGTGCTGTTTATGTAAAAAAGATAATTTTACATAGTGGAAAAACCCTTCAAGTCTGAAGGTACTAGATATAGCTTTTATGTTGGAAGTGAACCAGTATAAATCTTTTGTATGTTGTTTCTTTCCTTATCTCTTACAAGAGTCTGATGCCCTCTCGCCTATCTTCTCCGATTCGTAAAAGTCTACTATGTTGTACAAAATGCTTTTTCTTTTAAATATCACTTTTTGGTTTGAAAAAATAAACAGACTTATTCAATCCCCTTTTTTGAGTCTGTTCCCTGAACCATCACATTCTTTTCCCCTTATCTATCAAGGAGGGACTTTTTACGTTCCTCCCCTCATTAGCATCTAGAGAATCATCTCGACGCTAAGGTTTTTCTCATTCTGGTTTGTTAGAAGTCTTTAGTCTAAAGAGATATTGCTTCAATTTTCCTTCCCGAATTAGCACTTTAATAGCGTCCTTCAACTTTCTGCATTCATCAGTGTTGTGTCCAGTCTATTCATGAAATTCAAAATATTTATTCATGTTCCCTAGACACTTCATGGGAATAGGTTTCTTAACCCCGTACACCATGAGTCTGATCATTTTGATATCCCGGAGGATTTGACCAAGTTGAACTACTATTGGTATGTAATACGTAAAATTAACACTTTTTCTTTCATTATACCAAGGGGTTGCATCCCAGTTGTGACTTCTACCTAGATCATTTCCCAACATACTTCACAGCCTTTATCCTGAATTCCTTAAACATTTGGGGTACCCCCTTTGGCAAAGATAAGGCAAAATGTGATTGTAGTTGCAAAGCCTCAATGGCTATATGTAACTAACTCTGTTTAGTTAATGTAGTGACCTACGTCGCTTGTTTGTAAAATCTCTTTAAGAATTCTCTCAGGCTTTTATCCTCTTATTGCTTGATCCATACCAACATGTGAGTAGATTTTAGGACAACCAGAGATATGATGAAATGGTCTAAAAAGGCTTGGGCCATTTCCTCCTATGAATCTATCGATCTCGAAGGGAGATCCTTAAACCATCCTAAAGCTTCTGCTACTAAAGTTCTCAGGAATATCTTGCACACCACATCTTCTTCTGCCCCTAAAAATAAGGACTCGTTCGTAGAGGCCTCTACATGTCGTCTCGAGTTTGTCTCCCCAATATATTTCCCAATAGACAATGGTTGGGACGTTTGAAGATGCCTCAGTATAGGAACATTCATTAACCTTCTTGAAAATGGTATATTAAAATAGTATTCTTTAGAGCCTCCAGTGGTGTGTAAGGCTCTCCTTTGACTTCTAGGGTGATCCATCCTCAGGGTGGATTCTTGGTTGTCATTGTATGTTGGGATTTGTGAGTAATCATGAGATATAGAAATATCCAACAGATACCTTTGGGGTGTGGCAACAGTTTTCTCCCTCATCTCCTAGATCCTTGCTTACTGAAGGTCGTGGAGTTCAACTTAGAGTTATTGAATCAACTCATCTCTTAGATTAGGATGGACAATGACAGGTTGGATCTTGGAGTCTCTATGATCTCGGTGTTGTACTCTAGCACACGTGGCTCCACTCAAGTTACGTCTTGGATGTATCCCTCCAGAGTGGTATGTCGTCTAGATGGGTTCATTCCAAACTTTCAAGACTTGACCTCTTGTTTATATACTTTGAAATATGGAACTTATTTTATGGGTCTCACTAGGCGTGCCAATGAATTTT
The DNA here is from genome assembly GCA_037962975.1 of Clitoria ternatea. Classification (NCBI taxonomy): domain Eukaryota; kingdom Viridiplantae; phylum Streptophyta; class Magnoliopsida; order Fabales; family Fabaceae; genus Clitoria; species Clitoria ternatea. The sequence continues at coordinate 91,690,770 of CM075671.1, forward strand.
CCGGTGAACAAGAGGTACACTTAATACTTTTACAACCAGTATGAAATCTCTCAGTCTCTCTCTTTTATGTCATGTTAGAACCAAGTCTAGTTTGCAAAGGACTTTGGATTTGTTGATTATTATTTATAGACCCCAAGATTTGTCAATAACACACATCAAGGCATTCAATTAAATAAAGTCTGCCTATGTGTTATCTAACCACTCTAGTTGAGTGTTTCAGGTCACAAGTCTAAGATGCAAACGTTATAAAAGAAGTGGGGAATCCATCATTAAAGTTTGCATTGAGTTATGCAAGTTATTTTAGAACAAGTCTGTGTTGGACTGAAACAGTTTACATACAAGTCTGTCCCAAGAAAATTTTGACACTAGACAATGTTCAAAAAAGATTTTAATTCAAGTGTGCCCTTCTAGACCTTTGGATTGTTAAGTTATGTTCCTTAAAATATCACATCTTAGACTTAACATGCATATTAGACCTTAGACTTTTGAAGCTCAAGAACGTTACTCTGAACTTCGCATTAAACAAGCACAAGGATATTTTTGAAAATTCCCAGAGCTAGATCAGTTCAAGATAGAATACGCTTATCATTGAAAAAGGAAATAAGATAAACTAGTGCAAGAACCAATGATCTCACAGAGAAGAGATCGAGGAAGCTACTCTGCGCAGATCAAAAAGTTGATGAAAATCAATACTTACGTAAGAAAGCATCAGAAGGTTAACTATACTTATTTTTGCACAAGTTCATGATAGAAGAAAGGCTAAAAAAGGACTTTTGTTGTGAAGCTAATGTAGGAGAAGCTTCTACTTTCTTAGAAATAGGTGGATCTTGGCCCTCTTCCTTCTTCAACCTTCATATGCCATGGATGCTTACTTCTTCAAAGGGGGAAATCAAATCCTAAACTCTAAGACTTCTAAGAGTTTGGATGAAAATGGAGAGGGAAAGATGGATGAAAAGATGAAAAGAAAGGAAGGGAATGGAGAAGATGTGAAGTGGAATGGGAATGGTTGAATGGGAGGCCACTCCAAGAGGGGGATAACTCCTCTAACTTGCCACCAAGGAGGGAGGAACCTCTTGGATGAAAGCTTGTAAAAGTTCTCTTAATCCTAGAGAGAAGGAAGAGAATCTCTCACTAAAAACTCACTTTAAAGTGGTAAAAATCTCAAATGCATAATTGTGTAACTTTTTACAAAAGGAGCGCTCCTTATATAGGCCTCCACAATGGCCAAGGAGGAGCTAATGGGCTTGGTTCATGGATCCAAGGCCCAAAAGAGAAAAAGGAAAGGAATATGGCCTATACATGGCCCAAAATGAAAGTACATGGCTCTAAAGTGGCCCATTTGACCTTGCAAGACCCAAATAAAACCTATAAGCCTAGAGAATCTAACTAGGGACTATATTACAAGAAAAGTATGAGTAGATCCTCAAGGAGTTCTCATTGGGCTTGGGCCCACTAAACAAAGAGAGGAAGGAAGCTAATGCTTTATGGATGCTCTCTTTGGCTTTCTTTGACTTTGTCCTTGTGAGGGGACCCTTGTAAGCTTTAAGTCCTTTATCTAGGGTAGTGTGAGGGTCCCCCCTTGGTGTGTCCTTATTAGAAGCACTCGAGGAACTCCATTTCAGTGCAAGTTTTAAAGATCCTCGATTTAGACCTTTTGTCTTATTCTTAGCTTCAGAGTCAGCAAGCTTCAAATGGCTACCTCTCTTCAACGGATTATCAATGGTCATCTTCCTTGGCCTATAAATATAAAGAGAATTCAGACTTTGAAAAAGTTCACGAGTTTAAAGGTCAGTAACGTGAAAGCATTAATTTGCACTTGAAGCAATCTACTTGAGATTTCTTCTCAAAAGCAAATACTTTCCTTATATCCCTGCTTCTTGCAAACTTAGTCTTTGTTTTTTTATTTAGTGTATCTATTCTTTAAGTTTCATCATCTTGTAAACTAAGTTATCAGAAACACAAACATACTCTCAAATCTCAATCTGTGTCAAGTCTGGTGAGTTGCCAGTCTTAATTTCCATGGGAAACACTGTTTGACCTGAAGAGACTTTTGAAAGAATACTTGGGTTTAAGTCAGAAATGACTTGTTGAAAGAATACTTGGGTTTAAGCCAGGAGTGGCTGGAGTCAAGAATACTTGAGGCACGAGCTGTGTTGTGTTGTGTAAATAAATGTTTTTACAAAATGAAAATCCTTCAAGTCTGAAGGTACTGGACGTAACTTCTCAGTTGGAAGTGAACCAATATAAATCTGTTGTGTGTTATCTCTCTTTCGATTACCTCTTAAAGTTTGGTGTGAAAATCTGTTGTGTTACTCATTTGAAAAAATTTTTATTTCGCACAAAAAGAGTCTCAAACTTATTCAACCCTCCTTCTAAGTCTGATTCTAAACCATCATGCCAATTCAGACCCGATATTATATTACACTAGTCCAATAGGAACACAGTGCCTTCAACTATAAGGTCTGGGGTATTCCAAACGTCAGTTCAGGAACAGGTAGTGGTGGTACCTGTAAAGTCTCTCTAATGCTTAAGTTAGTAAAAATTCTAAAGATACCAGAACATTATGAGTAACAAATGACTTACTTATTTATCCATAAATGATGATATTTATAGTCTTTGCGAAGGTCCAACTTATGACTTGACATGTTACAGGCGAACAGACTGCTTTTCAGTCAAGTTACATCCTATATTCAGAAAATCTGACTTTCTAGCAGATTTTTAACCAGTATCCGTCACTCGGCGTATCGGGCATGCTGTTCATCGATTTATGTCATCTTACTAAATCAGTGTCTTTTGTCTTCGGGGTGTCATCCCTAAGTGTAAGAGCCGGTATGGACATCGGATCAATTTAGATACATCTTGAAAATACATTTAATAGTATATTATTAAATAATATACTACTACCTCCGGTTCTAAATATAAGCAAATTTTAGTGGAATTTTTTAGTCCCTTAATATAAGCAAAATTAGACTTTTCCAATGTTATTAAATGCTTGTTTACCAAATATGTCCTCTTCATATATATTTACAAGGCCACTAATTCTTTATGTAATAAATGATACTAAGGGCATTTTAGAAAATTAAATCAAATATGTGGTAATATTAATGCAAATAACTACCTCCAACTACTATTCTTAATATGTGATCCGGTCCTAACACCGGCCCCCAAGAGCATGGCTTCAATGCCTTGCCAGATCAGCATTTGGAATAAAGAGAAGTACTCTTCAAATACACTACAAATACTATACGGAGTGCATACCGCCAGGGCAAGTAACACCGCCAAGGTTCATGACTCCGCCCAGGCACGTTACCCCGCCAAGGAATGTAACTCCGTCCAGGCATGTTACTCCGTCAAGGAATGTAACCTCGCCAAAGTTGTTACTCCGCCAAGCCATAGGCTTAACTCAGGCGGAATACTGAATTTCCCACACTGCGTAGCGAGCCCATACTCACAACCCCGGCACGAGATTGACTCTGTCTTGAGAGGTTAATAATGGGAATCACGCTGTCACGCATAAAGGGAAATAACAATAAAATATTAAAGCACTAACGCTTTCCAGACAAGTTGTGATACCTACTACAATAATGGTGCTAGTAAACGGCGCAGGGACCCACTACCTTTTCAGCATTATGCCTGGAGACAAGGAGCGGGTCCTACCAATAATGCAGCACCCGTGACAGGTATATAAACCTCTCTTGAAAAGGTATAGGGGGGCAGATTCCCATTCTCTGAACCTTACACTCTATTACTTGCATAATCTTCTCTGATTATCTTTCTAAGTCTCTAAGTATTCTGAGATACTGACTTGAGCGTCGGAGAACGATTGCAGGTACCACCCCCAATTGGGTCAAGGCAAATCAGATCCCGTCAGGCGGACTGTGACACCGCCCCGCAGTACATTACACTCCGCCTCAACATACGAAGACTCTTTGTATTTACATTTATACATATATTGCTTTGTATCAAAACACACTTATATGTATAGTTTGAGTTGTTCTATAAGCACACTTCTACACCCCCTGTAAAGAACAGTTCATTGGCACGCCCAGTGGGACCTGTAAACTAGGTAATCCCACAATCTTGATCAATCTTCATCATCAATGGAGGGACAAGGACCGGAGATGCAGAACGAGGATTCTCCTCCACGCAATCCCAGACGCCTTAACTTCGATGATGATGCTAAGAAAAAAGCAACGCAGGCTGATTCTCCAGATCCGAGAGATGACATGATTCGAATCTTGAGAGAAGAACTTGCAGAACTTCGTCGTGAAAAAGCAAACCCAGCGCATGAGAAAGCTGGTCCCGCAAGACAACCACATCATGAATCACACATGCAGGAGGAATCAAGTACTCCTCACTACTCTCGTATTCCTACGTACATGGAGGAGCAACGAAGCCTCCCACTGGTAAATGCTCAGCATCAGGAAGGAAGGAGAGCAGGCTCAAACGCTTCCCCCTCAGGATATAAGATGAGTATCCCATTTTCCAAAAGGCTCATGAATGTACATGTACCCAGACACTTGCAAACCATGCAGCCCATTTCTATAGGGAAATATACTGGGGAAACAGATCCCTCTAAGCATTTAGATGCTTATATCTATGAGGCCATGTTTCTAGGAGCTGAGGAGGACATCATGTGCAGAATGTTTCCCAGAACTCTTACAGGTGAAGCTCTTAGCTGGTTCAAGAGCTTACCTTCAGGTTCCATTGATTCGTGGGAGGAGCTGGCCTCAGCTTTTGGAAGCCACTTCGTGATCTCCAGGGATGCACCCAGAACCTCTCATACCTTGGCTCAGATCAAACAAGGCGACAAAGAATCTCTGAAGGATTTCCTTAAGAGATTTTATAAAGAGGCGGCCATGGTCCCTGATCTGACTGAGGCAATCCAGTTGCATATTCTCATAGAAGCTATGCAACCAAAGTCACCTTTCGCTTTGTCTTTGGCAAAGGGACCTCCAACTACGATGGAGGAATTTCGCAGGAAGGCATCTAAGTACGTGGGTATTGAGATGCATCTGGAAGCCACTGCATCTCGCAGTAAACCACTCCCTACAACTCCATCCCAAGACAAAGGGAAAGATAAATTGTTGAAGAACGACAAATCCAACCAAAGAGACAAAGTAGGGAACCAACCTTTTAAACAGCAAGACAGACGCGTGTTCAATTTTGCTCACTATGCACCACTGAACACAACCTGCGAGCAAATCTTGCGTGAGATAGGATGGACCACCCTCAATGTTTATGGAATTCAACGTCCACCCCCAATCAGGCGCGGTGGAAACCCAAGGAAATATTGTGAATTCCATGAATCAGTTGGCCACACCACGGAAGAATGCAAGCAACTCAAAAATACTATTGAGGTGCTCATTCGAGAAGGTAAACTGAAACATTACCTGTTCAAAGGCAAATCTCATGATGAGCCTGAGAAGTTTGAAAAGCGACATCGTGATCGCTCTCCGGATCCTGATAGTACTCGGGAACCAAAGCGTACGGCGGTGTCAGAGAAACAAAAAGGTATTGTTTTGGAGTCCGCCCAACGAGAACCGAGCCCTGAACCTAGGTCGCGAGGTAAAAGGCAGGTGGTGGACATGATTGCTGGAGGCTTCGCAGGAGGCGGACCCTCAAACAACGCCCGGAAAAATCATCATCGTATGATCTTATCTGTGCAGGGCAAGAACAAAGAATATCGCCCATTCAGGGACGGAGTTCAGACTCCGCCTATAACTTTCACAGATGATGATTTTGGCCCAACCATCCCTGAGGGAGATGATGCAGTAGTGATCATTGCGGTGATCGCTAATATGGATGTAAAACGCATCCTAGTTGACCAGGGAAGTTCCTGCGACGTTATTTTTTATGACTGTTTTAAACGCATGGGACTGACTGACGCTGATTTGCAGCCTTACACACAGGACCTCACAGCCTTTAATGGCGCCAAACAGCCTACTAAAGGCTACTTGGACACAAGGATTACCTTCGATGGTGAACCTGGAGCAAGGACTGTGAAATCCAGGGTCCTCGTCATTGATGTTAAATCCCCATACAATGGCATCATTGGGCGGCCTACTCTGAATGCCATGGAAGCCATCGTTTCAACCCCCCACTTGTTAATCAAGTTCATTGATAAAGATAATCAAGTCTCATCCGTCAGGGGTGACCAGGAGATGGCTCGTTACTGTTACAATTTAAGTCTTAACATGGTGAAGCTTGAAACCATGTCTAAGAAAAGGAAATTGAATGAAGGAAACAGTGCGGCGGCATCCGTCAACTTGGTGGATCTTGATCCCAGGGCGGAGTCTTCTATAGACCCACTGAACCCTTTGAAACCAACTCCTGAAGGTAGCTCCAAGTCTATTGTTTTGGGTAGCACCCCGGAGCAAATAACTAACATTAATGACAAGCTGGAGCCTAACATGGAAGCGAGACTGATTGCACTCCTCCATGAATATAAGGAAATTTTTGCCTGGACAGCCGCAGACATGCCTGGTATGGATCCTAACTTCTGTTGCCACCGCCTGGCGGTGTATCCTGAAACTAAGCCAGTGGCACAAAAGAAACGGCGTATGGGTCCTGCTAAGCAAAATGCTGCTTGCGAACAAACCGAAGAACTCCTTAAGGCGGGGTTCATCAGGGAACTCCATTACTCTTCTTGGCTGTCCAACGTGGTTATGGTGCAGAAAGCCAATGGCAAATGGCGCATGTGCATAGACTACGTTGATTTGAATAAATGTTGTCCCAAAGATCCTTATCCTCTCCCCAACATTGACAGGCTGGTTGACGACTCATCAGGATACAAGTATTTATCCTTCATGGATGCTTACTCCGGATACAACCAAATTCCAATGTGCGAGGATGATCAGGAGAAAACAGCATTTATCAACGACAGAGGGGTCTTTTGCTACAATGTCATGCCATTTGGGCTGAAGAATGCTGGGGCCACCTACCAGCGCATGATCAACAAAGTCTTTGAGGGCATGCACACAAAGCTGGTGGAGGTTTATATTGATGACATTATCGCCAAAACCCCAGAAGGAGGAGACCATGTTGAAGACTTACGCCTCATTTTTCAACGCCTACGGCAATACAACATGAGACTCAACCCACTAAAATGTACATTTGCTGTGCCTGGGGGGAGATTTTTGGGTTTCATGTTAACGCAAAGAGGCATAGAAGCTAATCCTGACAAGTGTCGTGTGATACAAGAGTTGCAGAGCCCCAAAACATTGAAAGAGGTACAATCCCTCAATGGCAAAATCGCTGCTCTAGCACGATTCATGCCAAAAATGGCTCATCGCTCTCTCTCCTTGTACAAGATGCTGAAGAAGGATAAAAAATTCAATTGGGGCCCAGAGCAAGAGGCGGCCTTCCAGAGCTTGAAAAATGTCTTAGCCAGCCCTCCAATCCTGGTAAAACCAAGCCCAGGTGAGCAACTCATCGTTTATTTGTCTGTTTCAGATGAAGCGCTGGCAGTGGCACTGGTCAAAGAAACAGTCGAAGGCCAACGACCGGTATACTTCACTGGTAAAACATTGCATGGTGCGGAGTGCCGTTATCAGAAGATTGAAAAGGCAGCACTTGTAGTTGTTTGGGCCTCACGACGTCTAAGACCATATTTCCATGCACATCCCATCCTGATTCGCACAGACTTGCCACTCCGTACTATATTGTTCAAGCCAGACTTGGCAGGAAGGATGATCAAATGGGCCATAGAGCTCTCTGAATTCGACATATCCTACGAACCAAGAACTGCTATTAAGGCACAAGTCCTAGCAGATTTCGTAGTTGAATTAACAGGCTCTAACCCAGATGCAGATCATTCACACTGGACAGTATACGTCGATGGGTCTTCAAACAGCAAAGGATGTGGGGCAGGAATCGTTATAGAAAGTGATGACGGGGTACATCTTGAAATTTCATTGCACTTTACCTTCACTACGTCTAACAATCAGGCGGAGTATGAAGCCTGTTTAGCCGGACTCAGAGCAGCACAAGATATTGGGGCCAAAACTGTCACCCTATGCAGTGATTCTCAACTAGTCATCTCACAAATTCTTGGTGAGTATCAGGCTAAAGAACCTCTACTGCAACAATATCTGGACTGCGTCAATGAGCTGAAACAGCGCTTCGATGAAGTAACTTTCAAGCATGTACCTCGCGAAGAAAATACGCGAGCTGATATCCTGTCCAGGTTAGCCAGCACAAAGAAGGCGGGGTGTACAACCACGGTTGTACAGAGTACTTTGGCCGAGCCAAGTATATCCCTTCCCTCTTCAATTCATATGATTAAAAGCCGCCCCGTTGATGATAACTCCTGGGTAACACCAATAGTTCGTTATCTTGTTAATGGACAATTACCCACGGATGATCTTGAGCGAAAGAAGCTAAGGAGGGAGGCACCCTATTATACGCTCCTAGATGGGCAGCTATACCGCCGAGGAATTTCTGTCCCATATTTAATTTGCATAAATGAAAACGAGGTGCAAGCTGTTTTGGAAGAAGTCCATGAAGGGCAGTGTGGACATCATCCAGGGGCACGAAGTCTAGTGAGAAAGATCCTCAGGGCGGGGTATTGGTGGCCCACTATGAAGCAAGACACCGCCTCATATGTTCAAAAATGCGATCAATGTCAACGATTCGCGAATTTTCACCATACTCCAGCTGAGGAAATGTCATCATCAATAACGCCCTGGCCTTTCTATCAATGGGGTATGGATATTCTAGGTCCATTCCCAACTGCTCCCGGTGGTATCAAATACTTGATAGTTGGTGTTGATTATTTCACCAAATGGATTGAGGCAGAGGCAGTGGTGCACATAACGTCAGCCAGGACTCGAAGATTCGTCTATGAGAATATCATTGCACGTTTCGGAGTCCCTGAACGCATAGTCACTGATAATGGCACCCAGTTCACAGATCGCAAGTTCACTGAACTCTTAGAAAATCTCAGCATCACGCAGATTTTCTCTTCTGTGGAACACCCTCAAACCAATGGACAAGCAGAGGTCGCCAACAGAGAAATCTTGAAGGGCCTCAAAAAACGCCTTGGTGAGGCAAAGGGAGACTGGGCAAATCAATTATGCCACGTTTTATGGGCATATAGAACCACCCCACACTCCACTACAAATGAATCTCCATATCGGCTGACATATGGAGTCGAGGCAGTCATTCCCATTGAATTAACAGCCCCTTCAGCTCGAGTCCTCTATTTCAATGAGGAGGCCAACCAACAGAACCTCGCACACGAATTGGAGGTTTTGGCGGAGTTAAGAGAGGAAGCCTTTGTGAGAGATCAAGCTGTCAAAGCAAAGGCCGCCAAACGGTATAACGCACGCATGTGTGAACGCCGTTTCCAAGAGGGAGATTTGGTCCTGAGAAGGGCCAACATTGGCAACAAATTTGCGCACCAAGGCAAGTTGGCACCAAATTGGGAAGGTCCATACCGAGTCACCGAGGTCTTGGGCAAAGGTACATACCGCCTAAAGAACTTGGATGGCACTCCGGTCAGAAATAAATGGAATATTTTGAATTTACGCATATATTACAGTTAGTTGGGAAATACGGTATGATCTTTTCTTCCTAACTCAAGGATCCTCCTCTGTATGCTTTCCTTGAAAAGGTTTCGAAAAGATATCTCCCAACTCAATCTTTTATGTAATTCCATTCTCAATGAAATGCCTTCCTGCATTTAATCTTCACTCTAACTCTGAATTGATTATCCATGGCAGAATTTATTCCCATGCAGATAAAACGACTCTAAAATTGAAGCACAAACGCATAACTCTTTATTCCATAAAGATCAACCAACATGCAACGCCGCTTCATAAACGGAGTCAACAAAAACTCCTTGGGGGATTGGTGTCTCAGCTATATGCTGCACCATACCGACCCTAAGGTACAGAAAACTCCTTGGGGGGAAAGGATTGGTGTCTCAGCTATATGCTGCACCATACCGACCCTAAGGTACAGAAAACTCCTTGGGGGGAAAGGATTGGTGTCTCAGCTATATGCTGCACCATACCGACCCTAAGGTACAGAAAACTCCTTGGGGGGAAAGGATTGGTGTCTCAGCTATATGTTGCACCATACCGACCCTAAGGTACAGAAAACTCCTTGGGGGGAAAGGATTGGTGTCTCAGCTATATGCTGCACCATACCGACTCCAAGGTCCCGCAGGCCGCCTATGGAAAGAACTAGTGTCACAGCTATATGCTGCACTAATTCGCCCCCAAGGTCCTGCAGACTTCTTATGGGATGAACTGGTGTCTCAGCTATATGCTGCACCACGCTAACCCCAACCAATTTCTTGCAGGATGAACTGGTGTCACAGCTATATGCTGCACCATACCGCCTCGAAGGTTTAACCAAATTCTTGCAGGACGAATTGGTGTCACAGCTATACGCTGCACCATACCGCCTCGAAGGTTTAACCAATTTCTTGCAGGATAAATTGGTGTCGCAGCTATATGCTGCACCATAGCAATCCTCACTTCGATGATTTTCATTCAATCAGGAGTTGCACTCCAATCAAAATGCAAAAGGATGAACATTCCATCCAAAACTTGACTCTGCCTAACTCCCAATGTTTACGGAGTACATGAGAAACAAATTCAAGCACTACCCAACAAGTTCAAGTAAGTTCAATACTTGTAAAATTGTGCTTCATTGAAATTCCTAAGAGGCTACTCCGCCTCCTTACGGAATACAACTTCATTGAAATTCCTAAGAGGCTACTCCGCCTCCTTACGGAATACAACTTCATTGAAATTCCTAAGAGGCTACTCCGCCTCCTTACGGAATACAACTTCATTGAAATTCCTAAGAGGCTACTCCGCCTCCTTACGGAATACAACTTCATTGAAATTCCTAAGAGGCTACTCCGCCTCCTTACGGAATACAACTTCATTGAAATTCCTAAGAGGCTACTCCGCCTCCTTACGGAATACAACTTCATTGAAATTCCTAAGAGGCTACTCCGCCTCCTTACGGAATACAACTTCATTGAAATTCCTAAGAGGCTACTCCGCCTCCTTACGGAATACAACTTCATTGAAATTCCTAAGAGGCTACTCCGCCTCCTTACGGAATACAACTTCATTGAAATTCCTAAGAGGCTACTCCGCCTCCTTACGGAATACAACTTCATTGAAATTCCTAAGAGGCTACTCCGCCTCCTTACGGAATACAACTTCATTGAAATTCCTAAGAGGCTACTCCGCCTCCTTACGGAATACAACTTCACTGAAATTCCTAAGAGGCCACACCGCCTTCTTACGGAATCCAATTCCTTTTAAATTCCTAAGAGGCTACTACACCTCACTATTAAAATCATTTCAATGAAATTCCCACGAGGTTACTACGCCTCACTATTGAAATTACTTCAGTTAAATTCTCAAAAAGGCCATTCCGCCTCGTTATACTTAGTCATATTTCATTAAGTCCTCAGATAAATATTCCGCCTTCTCAATATCATTATACAAGGCATAAATACGACGGACTTAAACACTACATCTATGAGCAAGTATACATTTGCAGGAAATATACTTCATTAATATTGTCAAGGATTGATAAAAGTCCAGAGCCTATCCTGGAACAAGGCAATATTAACAAAATTCAAAAAATAAAAGCTGGCGAAAGGTTTCAGGAGCTGGTCTTTAAGGGTTGGGCGGCGTCCCTTCTTGTTGGACAGAGGTGGCCTGACCTTCACCAGGTTTGCTTAAACTTTGAGAGGGAGGCAAGTCCGCCAGAACATATTCGTCATTGGGCGCAGGAGCATGACCCCCTTGAACAGGCACCATCAATTCTCCATTGATGAATTCATAATAAGGATGAATGCCTGTGGTGGTCAGAGCAACACCTGGATTGCGGTAACGGAGTTGACGAACAGCCATGCTGAAAGTATCATCAATCGCTGCCTCAGCCGCATCCAGCGTGGATTGTAAATCCTTGTCAAGCTTTTCATTGACGGCCTCAGAGGTAGCTTTTTCAGCTTGCAACACTTCAACCTGTTTTTCAAGGTTAGTGTACGCAGTAGCTGCTTGGTCTAACTCCGCCACCCAGGTATCTTCAGCAGTGGCCTTATCAAGTTCAAGAAAAATCAACCTCTGCTGGAGCTCACTTGCATCCTCGCCCAATTTTTGTTTCTGTTGAATTAAGTCTGAGATCTGTTGTTTTAGCAGATTATTGTCAGCCCTCACCTGGGTCAGGCCATTCACCTCCTCGCCCAGTTTTTTATTTTGCTCTCTTAAGCCGGAGACCTGCTTCTCCAGCAAAGCGTTATCAGCTCTCACCCGAGCCAGCTCCTCCTCCAGCTTCTTGATGTTAGCATCGGCGGTGTCAAGATGTTTATCCTTCGCCTTGATCACCTTCGACAGCTGCTCATTGTCATGTTCCAAGCTACGAATCTTTTCCACAGACTCGTGGTAAGACGCCTGGAACATGTTGGCCTCGGCAGCAACGTCAGCTATCCGAGGGACAGAGGCCAGGAAACCATCTATCTCTGCAAGGTGCCACCTCGCAGCTGCTGCTCCCTCCGGAATCTCGTCAAAGTCGATGTCGGGGCGGAGGATGTATTCTGGATCACGCCTCTCTGCTTGACGGGATCCTATATTCGTGAAGTACAGAAAGGGATTCAAGCGAGACCCCGCCTCAGGCAAAGAGACCAACCGCCTGGATGATTCCCCTGGCACATCAATCGGGAAAACTGCTGTACCTCGAGTGGTCAAACTCAGGGCGGGATCCTCAGACGGGCGGACTGGGGAGATTTGAATTCCCTCAGTCTCGTCCCCCATATCCTGGCCAGAAGCAGCTTGCAATCCCTCCGCTTGTTCCCCCTCGACATCTTCTTCGAGAATGCCTTCAGCTCCGCCCGTAGCAGCAGAAGTACCCACAACAGGTACTTCCGGAGTCTCCTCCAAATCAATGGCGGCATCAATTGACGTCCCCGCCTCAGCCCTCTTCTTGCCCTTAGTCCTCCTTCTTTGCAAAGGCTGGAGGTCTATTTCCTCTTCTTCTTCAGCAGCTTCTGGTTCTTGGCGTTTTTTAGAACGCCTTTCAACAGCAGCTGCTGAAGATCCTGCACCACCTTCAAAATTTGTTATGTTGGTGGAGACAGGGAAGGGAAGGGTCTTTGTGAGAGCAGCAGTCAAACTCCTCCTGGGCTGCACATTATTCTCCGCGTTCCTTTCCCTGCGGCTCATTTGCATCTGCTTAATACGGTCCATCCCAGGGAACTCCGCGATTTCTCCTGCAAAATAACAAAATGAGCATTCAGTTAGAAAATGCAAGATAGAGGAAATACTCAATCACATTGCAATTGTTCATAATATTACTCAAGTATCCTTGAGCATCCCGCCCAAGCAGCCTTCGACAAAGAATCAGCTTGTGGACGGAGTTGTACTCTTTCAACATCCGGAGTACTTCCACAGACGCCGCCGATAGAGCACCCTCCTCAACTTCATATGCTTGTTTGGTTAAGAGAAAGTGCTCATGCGTCCATGCCACTGGGAATTTATCAACACCCTCCTTATTCCGCCAAAAAACAGGTTTGTCCTTCCTGACGGATATCTTCACGAAACTCATCCTGAAGTGAAGTCCGCCTTCCTTGGCGGAGTCAGCAAACGCCTTAAAGTTTAGAATCTTTGGCTCCGCCCGGAGAGTCACAAAACCCATGCCGCCGGTTTTCATATTTACTCTCCTCATAATGCGGCAGAAGGAGAAAAACAACGCCACTGTAGGCGTAAACCCCAAATGTTCAGCCATTACCTCAAAGCTGCGCACTATTCCCCATCCATTCGGATGCAGCTGGGAGGGGGCACAATCCAAGAACCTGAGCACACCCATCTGGAATTTATTCAATGGGAAGCGCACCCCTAACTGGGTGAACAGAATATCGTACATATATATGGTACGATTATCCTGAGGACGATGGCAGACCCGTTCATACGTCTTGGGTGAACGGACGATGAACCTATCCTCATACTTCTCGTCCTTCCAAACAGGAACAGACAACTCCACTACCCCTCCGCTTGTCGTCGCATGTCGAGAGGAAGCATCCTTGACATCTTCCTCAACCCAACAGTAAGGGTCATTTTCGAGTGTTTTCTCCCAATCCAACCCATGCAATACAACATTTCTGCACTCTGCCATAGTCAGCACTTGTGTATGGGAAACACCTCCTGACACAAATGAATGTACAGCATTACTAAAGTACTCCACGCTGCTATAAAACGTCGAGTCCCTCCCAGTATAAAAAGCATCATCTCCACTCTCAATGTCAGAGAACATGGGACGAACAGAAACCCTAGAACGTGACCCTGCCCTCTTTCCTCTCATCTTCCTTTTTACAAACACACAATAAGGGGAAACAAAGCTAACCCAAAGGAAATGAAGAAGCAAAGAAGAAGAAGAAGCAAGTACCTTAAGCTTCTGAAAGATAGAAGAACTCCAAACACCAGTGAACTTGCAAAAGAATAGCAAAAACACTTTCAGCAAACAAATACGAACAGAGAGATGAAGCAAAACATTCCCCTTCTGAGAGTTTACCTATTTATAGGCATGGCTTGGGGGGAAAATAAGCGAATCCTCAGAAATTTCGAAGATGTGTTTGCAGCCGTTAGATGAATCTCGTCGACGGTTCTAAAATTGAAACATGCGATTACAACCGTTGGATTTACCCCACTGACGGTTCCTTTTTTACTGAAACCAATAGATATATCTAAGGGCAGATATTTCATGGGCCACGTTTTCAAAATCCAAAGCCCACGGTAATAACCTCGAAAACGGTTCTCAATTGCCATCACGCGCATTTATGTCCCATCATTAGAATGGCAACCGTTACGAGGGCATACGCGGCAATAGGAGACTGAAGAACAAAAAACGTGGTTTCGAGGCGCATTAATGACAGGCGTGACAAGTGATGACAGCTAATAAATGCACGAAAGCACTTGTCCACAAAACCCGGACTAGCAAATATCGCCTAAACCCATGCCTACAAAAGCTAAACTTAAGTGTTGTAGCTTATTAAAGTGACTCCGCCAGTCACTATAACAAGCTAGGGGGCATATGATCCGGTCCTAACACCGGCCCCCAAGAGCATGGCTTCAATGCCTTGCCAGATCAGCATTTGGAATAAAGAGAAGTACTCTTCAAATACACTACAAATACTATACGGAGTGCATACCGCCAGGGCAAGTAACACCGCCAAGGTTCATGACTCCGCCCAGGCACGTTACCCCGCCAAGGAATGTAACTCCGTCCAGGCATGTTACTCCGTCAAGGAATGTAACCTCGCCAAAGTTGTTACTCCGCCAAGCCATAGGCTTAACTCAGGCGGAATACTGAATTTCCCACACTGCGTAGCGAGCCCATACTCACAACCCCGGCACGAGATTGACTCTGTCTTGAGAGGTTAATAATGGGAATCACGCTGTCACGCATAAAGGGAAATAACAATAAAATATTAAAGCACTAACGCTTTCCAGACAAGTTGTGATACCTACTACAATAATGGTGCTAGTAAACGGCGCAGGGACCCACTACCTTTTCAGCATTATGCCTGGAGACAAGGAGCGGGTCCTACCAATAATGCAGCACCCGTGACAGGTATATAAACCTCTCTTGAAAAGGTATAGGGGGGCAGATTCCCATTCTCTGAACCTTACACTCTATTACTTGCATAATCTTCTCTGATTATCTTTCTAAGTCTCTAAGTATTCTGAGATACTGACTTGAGCGTCGGAGAACGATTGCAGGTACCACCCCCAATTGGGTCAAGGCAAATCAGATCCCGTCAGGCGGACTGTGACACCGCCCCGCAGTACATTACACTCCGCCTCAACATACGAAGACTCTTTGTATTTACATTTATACATATATTGCTTTGTATCAAAACACACTTATATGTATATTTTGAGTTGTTCTATAAGCACACTTCTACACCCCCTGTAAAGAACAGTTCAATATGTGTGAAGTTAAGTATATTTGCTTATATTTGGAACCGGAGGTAGTATTAAATTTGTTACTAAATAAATTTAATAGTATTAAATATATTATAAAAATAATAAATTATTAAAAACTATTTTATAACATTTTTATATCATTAAATGTGTTAAAAATAAATTTTAAAAATACCTTGGACCTCCTCGTCTCAAGTTTAAATTCAAGTAGAAACAGAAATTTTTTTAATTTTCAAATTTAAATATTAACCAATCAAAACATGATACATGTAAATGAAGCAAGTGCCACATAAGCTTGAATGATAGCATTGGATGTATTTAAAAGTGCAAAATCAAAACCTTTTTCCAAATTTACGGGTAACATTTATTCTAATTATCTATTGTCTTGCTTCTTGGATTAGAAACCATGTGATCTTTATTAGTGTACTCAATAATATGTCTTGTCAATCTGATCCTTTGTTCTGTAAGACGATGGAATATTGGTGACTCCTCTTCCTTTCCAACTACATGGCACCATATGTTTTCGACGTTTCTGAGATACATATCTAGCTGATTAGTGGCTTGATTTATTTGGGCCATTAGACATTCTAATGATCCTCATTGTATTGGAGAGGATCCGCATAATGCCCATTGCATAACGTTATTAATTCGGCACTTATAATTATAATGCCCTTAGAAAAGACTCTTTCAGTTACCCTAAAAATGGACCATAAAATATAATAATGTATAATATTAACAATTGATACTCAAAAATATGGAAATTTAAAAGATTAAGTATCTATGGAGACTTAATATTTAAAGTTGGTTAAATTTAATTTGATACTATATTAAAAAATAACAAATATAACTTGATAGGAAGTAAACTTAGGAAATAACCAATTAGAATTTTTAGAATATTCTAATCTATTCTATATATTGTATTTTTTGATTGTTATGAATAAGGAAAAATATTATCTTTTAGTTGTTATTTTATCGTGCTTTTTTAAGTAACAATTATTATTTCTCTTGATAAGTTTTTATAACTCAACTTAAAAACTAAATCATGAATTAAAGATATAAATCTTATAAATTATGTGTGTTAATGAGAGGCTGAGACAGTAAAGGAGTAAAATGCAAACTGAATATTATTCTCTTTATTTTACAAAGAAACCAGGACCCTGTATATAAACAGCAAAGCCCAAGAAATAGAATACTAACAGAATTCTAACAGCAAAAACAAACTTAACTGCTATAACTGTAATTGGTTTCAATATCCCCCCTCAAACTAACATGAGTGTTAGAACAGACATTTAGTTTGTTTCTAAGTTCCAAAAACAGAGCAGAAGATGGAGGTTTGGTGAGGATATCTGCCACCTGGAGTCTTGCAGGAATATGTTTGAGTTGAATTTCACCTTTAGCAAGCTTTTCTCGAACAAACCAGAGATCTAATTCGAAGTGTTTAGTTCGGTAATGAAGAATCGGGTTGGCAGCTAGAAGAATGGTGCTTTTGTTGTCACACCAGATAAGCGGAGGCTTGGTTGGGGATAGATGGAGTTCAGTGAGCAAGTTCGTTAAGTACATAATGTCCGTGGTGACAGTGGCAAGACTACGAAATTCAGTTTCAATCCTCGATCTGCTGACAGTAGGTTGCTTCTTGGCTAGCCATGATACAATATTATTTCCTAGGTAGACAGAATTTCCTGAAGTGGATCTCATGTCATTTGGATCACTTGCCCAATCACTATCACAGTAGGCAGTAATATCCATGAGAGATTCAGATTTGAATAGCAGGCCATGGTAGATAGTTCCCTTTAGGTATTTGAGAAGTCTTTTGAGGGCCTGCCAGTGAGTATCAAGCGAATGATGCATAAATTGGCAAAGCTTGTTTACCGTATATGCAATATCAGGCCTAGTGAGGGTGACATTGAAGGGCTCCAACCACTGATCTATAATGTGAAGGATTTTCAAAAGTGTTGGTGCCATCTTGATAGAGTTTTAAGGATGAGGCCATAGGGGTTTTGATGGGTTTGGCATTTTGCATATGAAGTTTTTATAGGAGATCATGAATATAATTTGATTGATGGAGATGATAGTTACCCATTGTATCCTTGTCAACTTGAATACCAAGGAAGTGGTGTAGAGAGCCAAGGTCTTTGAGAGGGAATTTGGCAGACAATTGTTGAATCAGAGAATTGATAGCAAGCTGAGTGGTGCCTGTAATGATAATATCGTCAACATAAACAAGAATGTACATGGTCAGTTTGGGTGTATGCATAACAAATAGAGAATGATCACTCTTGGTGGGATGGAAACCCATAGAGGTAAGAGTGGAGGCAAGTTTATGGAACCATGCTCGCGGGGACTGTTTTAAGCCATATATGGCTTTGTTGAGTTTGCAAACAGTGTCAGCATTGCCTTGATGAAGCCCTGGTGGTTGTTTCATATATATCTCTTCTTGAAATTCCCCATGAAGAAAGGCATTGTCAATGTCAATTTGGTGGATGGGCCATTTGTGTGATATAGCAGCAGCTAGAACCACGTGAACAGTTACTGGTTTAACCACTGGGCTAAAAGTATCATGATAGTCCAGGCCCTCTTGTTGAGTGAATCCCCTTGTAACCAATCGAGCTTTGTGTCTGAGGATGCTTCCATCAGTGTTATATTTATGTCTGAACAGCCATTTACTTCCAATAGCTTTTCTACCTTTTGGGAGGAGAACAAGGTCCCATGTGTTATTCTTTAGGAGAGCATGGTATTCATCTAGCATAACATTTTTCCATTTTGGGATTTGGATGGCAGTTTGATAGTTTTCAGGTATAAAAGTTGAGGTACTGCACATTGCTTTGGGTTTGAAAATGCCTGCTTTGGATCTAGTAGTCATGGAGTGAGTATTTGATATGGGTATATGTGTGGGAATAGAAGAAGGCTGAGAGGATTGAGTTGTTTCATGAGTTTGAGAGGCTGAACTGTGAGTGAGAGAATGTAGAGGTTGATTTGAGGGAGGGGAATTAGTTTCAGTGATTCTGAAGGGAATTTGAGGAATTATAGGGGGTAAGGTAGGTGTATCAAGAGTATTGGATTGAGGATGAATGAAGAAATTAGTATTGGTGTGAAGAGGGAAAGTGGATTCATCAAAAGTAACATTCCTTACAACATATATCCTGCCAGTAGAGGATATGCACTTGTAGCCTCTATGCTGAGGAGAGTAGCTGATGAATATACATGGTTCAGACTTGGGATCCATTTTGTGATTGTTATAGGGACGAAGATGAGGATAACACAGAGATCCAAAGGTTTTGAGAATACTATAATCAGGTTGTTTGTGAAAAAGAAGCTCATACGGGGAAATGTTGTTGTTGGTTGGAGTAGGAAGTCTATTTATGACAAACACAGCAGAGGTGAAGGCATCTGACCAAAAAATTATAAGGAGTTTGGAATGATTTAGGAGGGTGTGGCCAATTTCAGTGATATGCCTGTGCTTTCTTTCAGCAGTTCCATTTTGTCAGTGGGTATAGGGGCAACTTAACCTGTGTAAGATGCCATGTTGTTTTAGGAAATGTGTGAAGGCCAGGTACTCTCTTCCTGAATCTGTTTGTAATGCTTTAATTTTGGTGTCAAGCTGTAACTCCACCATTTGTTTGAAATCAATAAAAACAGTTTGAGCTTCAGACCTGTTATGTAAAAGATAAATCCATGTGAATTTACTGAAAGCATCTATAAATGATATATAATATCTATGTCCTTCCCTGGAAGGATTTGGTGTAGGGCCCCATATGTCTGAGTGAATTAGTTGCAATGGTTTGTCATAAGCTGAATCAGTAATATAAAATGGGAGAGTATAAGATTTACCAACACAGCATGGGCCACAAACAAAAGATTTATTAAATTTTGGTACAGGTATGTTACATGATCGTAATACATGAGAAACAGTTTTGTAAGAGGCATGAGCTAATCTGTTATGCCATATATCAAGTTTATTCATAGGAACATTGATACTGTAAGAAGAAATGTTCTTGTTTGGCTTAAATTGAATATTGTTTAGAACATATAGACTATTCCTAAGTTTGCCTTGCAGCAGAACCTTCTGAGTGACCTGACATTTAACAAGGCAGTGGTCAGAATAAAAGACAAAATATGCTTTATTGTCCTTGGCAAACTGAGATACACTAATAAGGTTTTTAGAGATATTAGGTACATGTAGCATGTTTTGTAATTTAAAATTACAGTTGTTTATAGTGGATATAAAATTGGTTGAACCAATGTGAGATATTGGTAGGGTATTACCATTTGCCACATGCACCTTGTCTGATCCTGTGTAGTCAGATTTCGTGGTGAGGTTGTTGAAGTCATGTGTGAGGTGATGTGTGGCGCCTGTATTAGGATACCAAGCTTCATCGCTAATTTGAGAATTATTGGAGGAAATCAGTGCATTGATCTGTGATTCTGGTATGTTTGGTTGAGAACTGTTGTTTGCAAGATTTGGTTCACCCAATTGATCATCATATCTAGACTAGCAATAAAAGGCTGAGTGACCATATTTGCCACAGACTTGACGCTGGAGTCGATTTCCTCTGCCATATGAGTTGATGTTATTTTGATTTCTTCCACCTCTGGTTCTTCCCCTAAAAGGGCCTCTGGTATATCCTCTTGCCCTGTTATTTCCAAGATTAGTTTTCTTGGATTGTTGAACAGTGTGAGCTTGGGGGTTGATGATTTCTTTTTGCTTGTGTTTTTCTATTCTCTCTTCTTGGTGCATGAGGAGAGCTTCGATTTGTGCCATAGTATATGACTCTGTCCTGGTGATACAAGAAGTAATGAAAGCATCATATTCATCGGGTAAACCATCAAAGATTACCTCAATATGCTCTTCTTGGGATAAGGGTGCTCCAATGGCTCCAAGAGTTTCAGTCAGTTGCTTAATCTGAACAAGATATTCTGCAATTGATCCAGTTTTCTTGATGTTCCTGAGTTGAATTTTGATCTGCTTTGTACGAGCCTTGGTTTGGGTAGCAAAATAGGTTTTGAGGATGTGCCATATCTCAAAGGACCAGGTGTAGCCAACCATTCTGATCTTGAATTTTTGATCCATAGACTCAAGAAGCCAAGATTTAAGGAGGTTGTCTTGCTGTTCATAATCCTCATAAGCAGGATTGATTTCATTCTTAGCTTTAGCTGCCTCATCTGCATATTGAGGAGGTACAGACTCAACTCCTGCAATATATTTCTTCAATTTGTATCCCTTGATGGTGGCTTCCGCGTGTTGCATCCACGTTAGGTAGTTATCATCCGTGAGTTTGGTGGAGATGGAGGATGTAAAAGATTGTGGGTGGAAGGTGTTAGGTGTGGGTGCCATGGGAGGATCGATTTAGGACTTTGACACCATGTTAATGAGAGGCTGAGATAGTAAAGGAGTAAAATGCAAACTGAATATTATTCTCTTTATTTTACAAAGAAACCAGGACCCTGTATATAAACAGCAAAGCCCAAGAAACAGAATACTAACAGAATTCTAACAACAAAAACAAACTTAACTGCTATAACTGTAATTGGTTTCAATAATGTGATTATATTCTAATATGGGATTTGTCTTAAAATTAACCCCTAAAAGTTATAACCAATTATATACCTATACGTACATCTTAGCAATTACTATCATTAATTTCCAAGTCAATCACTAATATATACCCCAATGGCTATCATTGTTTATTTTTTTAGTTAGCTTAATCTCTTTTGGATCGTTTGATAAATGCGATGGTTGAAATCTACGTTGGATATGAGCAAGAGATAGTAATGATAATGGGTGCATGCGGTTAGTATATTATTATTACCGTCTGTTTCATAATATGTATGATTTAAATACATGTTAGGTTACTCTTCTAATTGTCAAATGATTTTAAGATGGAACCTTAATATGTTATTAAAGTTTGACCTAGCTTGAATGTTGGCCTTGTTCCACAAAATTTCACGTGTCTGAGAGGGTTGTGATCAATCAACAGTTGCGGGTCTCGTTAGTAGAGACGTGTTGGAATTCTCACATCATCTATAAAACTTTAATGTGAGATAAGACTTGAAACAAATTTTAACTTGCTAGACTCTCTGATAAGTTTGTTTTGGAATAGTTACCGCTACTGAAATATAATACTGACAATACTGTTACCCGTCGTTGGAGAAGTTCTGTACTGGGCTTCATGCTAAGAATTGATGCATGGAAATTGTTGAAATAGTGAAAAAGAATGATAATGCATCTCCAATGTAACTGAACAAATAAAAAATAGAGAATGTCGACAAAGATCAACAAGTGATGTGCAATTTTACCTTTGAAGGGAAGAACAATAAAATTGGCCCCCAATGGACCTTTGGGCCTTAATGTCCCCTAAAATATTAGTCAAATTTACGTAGCTGAAGGGGTGAAAATTTAACCGACAATCCCTAATATATATAAGGAACATGTGATAGATCTTTTATATATATGTAAAAATTATATTTGGAGACCCTTTGAGTGAAAAAGAGATAATGAAAAAATAACTAATTAGTGTACCCACGTGCATTATGGCAATAACATGGCGGCTAAAATAGAAAGCCAGTGCTAAGCGAGCTAATCACGGAAGTGGAAGTGTGGGCCACTAGTGGAAAAAATGGATATAATCACGGTTAAAAAAGGCCTTTATTCACGGTTAAAGAACCGTGGTTGTTGCATCCGTGGTAGTAGATGATGGTCTTTAACCACGGTTAACAACCGTGGTAATAAATCACATATAACCACGGTTAAGAACAACTGTGAATATAACTTACTATTTATATTCACGGTTATTGAGCACAACCGTGAATATAAGAACTGAAAGGTGTCAGTTACATCCACTTATATTCACGGTTATGATGGACAACCGTGGATATAGATATATTTTATCCACGGTTGTCCATCATAACCGTGAATATAAGTAGTTTGTAACTGAAACCTTTTAATACTTATATTCACGGTTATAATGGACAACCATGGATAAAATATATCTATATCCACGGTTATGGTAGTAACCGTGGATAAATATAGTCTATATTCACGGTTGTTGCCATAACCGTGAATAAATACTGAGGTTTTTTTTTAAAAATGGATTCTGTTTTATCGTTTCCCAACCCTGCATTCAGACAACCAGTACAGTATACAGTATGCCACAGCAACACTATATCAAAAGAATGGTATGTATATATATAACAATTTATTTTCTATATCAATTCATAACAACCTAAAAAATGAAAGTATATACAATTAAGTTGAATGTAATCTAATAAAAGTAAACCCTAAATCCTACTAGATACATATATAAAAGAATAAAGATCCTATATCTAGCTTTGCCTAACTTCAATGAAGTGTGAGGCCCATTGCCTTCTAACATCATCTACAAGTTCCTTTGGGAAAAATGACCGGTCATTAAAGTACTGCAAACAATGCACAAAACAATTAGAACAAAAGCTTTATTTATTACATGAAATTGATAAAATTGGTAGAAAAGTAGTCCAAATGATGAGACTTACCTCTGTCCATCCATCTACTAAATGATGTTGGACAATGGTCAGCATAGTGTGCATGACGAAATAGCCACACTCGTAGGTACCCTTCTGCCTGTAAGACTACAATGGACATATAGTATAGAATAAGTGAATTCGCAACTTAAAAAATATGTACTGAAGATTTGAATGAATACGATTGACTTACTTTTAGGTACACCCATACAACTGTTTTTCCTTTGGGCTTGTTTCTAATCAGTAGATTGTATCCAACCACCGCCCTACGTCAAACAAAACACAAGATAAGTTAGAATTGTATAGTTCTAAAAATGATGTAATCGAATTTGTGGTTATTTTTTAGGGATGAACTTAACGGTCTACTATATCTTTCAGGTCTTGTGGAGCTGTTCGATGCAAACTATCAAAGTACAGAGCAAGATAGTCCTTCGGACAGATCACCAGAAGCGTCCAGTGAGCCCTGCAGTTACCAGTGATAAGTGAGACTTCAAAATGCAAAAATTCATGACAATAATTATGGAATAGAATATTACCCTTTATGATAGGGGCCCATGTATATAGGCTTCCCAGACTCAAACATCCAATTCTGGATGTATGTCTGGGTGTTCTGCGAGGTGTTTCCTTGCCTCTGTATGAGAGAGGGCTCTAAGAAACCGTAAGTTCCTTGGAAACCCAAGTCCACACAGAGTTTTGCTAGAAACCTAAACAAGTTAAGACATGGTTAGCGACAAATAACTTGTATAATGAAAAAATTGGACAAAACAAGGATATACTTACAGCTCCCACAACTGAAAGATGGAGCCGTTCAACATCGACGTCCCCGAAATAATGTCACAAATGTCAGAATTTGTAACGTAAACTGGAAAATCACTGGGACGGCCGAACACTAGTGGCTGCCATGGGACCTGAACAGTGTCGTCTGCTTGCTCATACCCGATGCGCCATAGCATCCGGATGGGATCCTTGGCCGGGTCTGGCTTCTTCAATGTCTGTTCCTATTGAACAATTGACAACCATCACATTTTGTACCATAATTGACAAGGAAATAAAGCTAGTTAGTGTTTAGGGTTTTTACCTGTCCAGGGGCAATCACCAGAAGTCTGTTGGGCCATATCAGAAAGTGGCCCACCGCCTGACCGACGGTCTTCACCTCCTGAGTTGCCACTGGCACAGCAACATCCTCCTCGAGGACGAGCACAACCGAGACCCTGGACATACCATCAGGTAATGTCTGATGGTGAACCACAGGGCCTAAGTTGTACACCATACCAGTGGCAACTGGCTCCTCTGACCCGTTAATGAACAGGTCACATTGACGGGTGTCTGGTGGCTTGACCCGTCATTGTCAGGGTCAGCCGCAGCGCACGACCCTTTAGTGCTAACCTTCCGTACCTACATATTTACACATCAAGCAGAAGTTATTCAACAATGAAATAAAGTGATTACAAACAATAAAATTGAGGAAATTAAATAAAGAATCTAACCTGTGGGTCACTGGCTGGTGCAGTAGTCTCCTGGTGGTGGCTGAGTGAGGCCTTCATCTCCTCCCTGAATCGGGCCATCTCCTGGTGGAGACTAGATATCTCCTCCTGGTACTCAGCCTTCACAACAGCCACCTTTTGCTCCACCATTTGCTCAAGGGATGGGGCAGGGTCGGGAGCACCGTAATAAGCGCGGAGGCCTGTGAAATGTGAATGATTAGCCCATAATTGTTTAACAGATAACAAAATGAAGGCATAGAGTTAGTTAGCACTTACCTACACCTCGACCAACAGCACGCACTCTTCCTGGGTGCTCTGGCCTGCCGATGGCGGTAGTCAAAATATCCTCCCGTCCATGGGCTACGAAAGACCCTTGGGTTGATTGCTCAACCAAGGAATCCTGAAACCAAACAAGTTAGTATTCACTTGCTTCACGTAAACTGAAAAACAGACACTGATATAAAGGGGAATACTTACTATCCGTGAGGCAACCTCCTGAGCCTGTGAGGAAGTGTATTCCCCACTCTTCTTGATCCTAGCCCGCTTCCATTTGTCGTGGCGTGCAGGTGGGGAAGGGGGATCCACAATACCAGTGTTAGTCTGACACTGACTCAGCCTCTCCTGTGCCAGCCGCTCCTCCAACCTACGGTAACCCCCACGTGACAGTGTGTGTGGGCAGTCATTTAGCTTCCTAGTCTCCTTGGCTTTCTTTCTGGTCTCCTACAACAAGAAAAAAAATATTCACAGTTAGCCGTATAAATTATACATAATTTAATCATCTAAAAACCAATGTACCTGAAACTCGGCAGAATGTCTAGATGCAACAAAAGCATCCCAGGTCTCTTGATCGATGAATGGATATTTCTCTCCAGGGAACTTTCCTTGGTCGTCCCCGAATACATACCTACAATGAAAGGTACATTAAAACTAAGGATTGGTACAATTTGGTGAAGCGTTGATTAAGAATTTAAAGTTCAATATACCTCGTGGTGAGTATGGATTTGAACGACCTCCATCACTCAGCCATGATACCGAGGACCTTCCTCCTCGCTATGTCAGAAGACGGTATGTCAAAAGAATCCTACATGAAAGGAGTTAGTCCATAAAGGAGTCCTTATTAAGAGTTACATGAAATAATACACTAAAATAAAACTTAAATAATATCTAAGTTATCAGAACATCACTCCATAGCTGGTTCTTCACCACCTCCTCGACACTATCCCAGTCGGGGATAATGATGGACACCTTCGACCGTACCACAACCCCCAGATAACTGCTCAACTTCGTGGCATGCGGTCCACTGAATCTACCGGTGTTGACATCCATCTCAACAACTATCCTCTCTCCCCGGTGACGCTTACGTGCGACGTCTGGCATCCGGGTAACACCTCTACTCTTCCGAGCAGAGGAACCACTGGCCTGTGAGTCGGACCTGGATCGTCCATCCTGGTCAGCCATGAGTATCTGTCCAAACAAGGAAAAAAACTGTCAAATATTTAATATAACATTTAAAACAACGAATAACTAATATAACATGTAATTCAATGTCTCACCAACAAGATTAATACCCTATTAAGATGAAATATTTTCCCACAAGCCCTCATGGTGGTCATGACGACTGGCAACTACATCATCTATGTCATGTTCCACGATAGATGTTGGAATACGTGTTGTAGTTGATGGAATGTCCATAATATCAACATTGGGGTCTCCAATGTGTCTACCTTGGATAACAATTGACCACCGTTTGTCAGCTGGGTCAGCCACATAAAAAACTTGCTTCACCTGCGTTGCCATTATGAATGGTTCATCCTTATGCCCTATCTTGTTGAGGTCCACCAACGTAACTCCTAAATCATCAGTTGTGACACCGTTCTTATTGTCAACCCATTTGCATTTAAACACAGGAACGGTGAAGGGACCGTAATCAACTTCCCATATATCTTCAATCACACCAAAGTAGCATGACTCGGCCATCACAGGGTTGTTGTCCTTTGCAGTTGAGAAATGCATTGACTGAGCCACAACCATCACTCCACTGTTTTGATTTGTACTCTTTTCATCCTGTGTCCTTGTATAAAATGAATAGTTGTTTATGTCATACCCACAAAAGGTGAGGACATCAAAGTTTGGGCCCTGTGCTAGTCGATGTAATGTCGAGGATGCAGATGCATCTTTCAGGACGGTCTTTTGGAACCACTGCATGAAACTCTTGTTGTGTTCATTCAACAACCACTTTTCAGTCATTTTAGGGTTGGTTTTCTTGACTAGCTCCTTGTGTGTGGCTAGATACGGTTGCACGTCGTTCGTGTTGTTTAAAATATACAAGTGTGCCTGAAGGACATCAGCACGTGGCATGCTCTTCACTTTTTTCCAATCGTTCC
Source organism: Clitoria ternatea (assembly GCA_037962975.1). Taxonomy (NCBI): domain Eukaryota; kingdom Viridiplantae; phylum Streptophyta; class Magnoliopsida; order Fabales; family Fabaceae; genus Clitoria; species Clitoria ternatea. Next base: position 91,718,088 of record CM075671.1, read on the forward strand.
TTTCCCATCCAATCTCCCTTCATGACGAGTCGTTGGAATACCAATGCTTGCAGCATATGACATGTATTCAGTGCAAAACTTAATTGCTTCCTCTGCAATATATCTTTCCACAATTGAAGCTTCGGGACGATGTTGGTTATTCATATACCCTTTCAATATCTTCATATATCGCTCAACGGGATACATCCATCGTAAGAACACTGGACCACACCAACGGACCTCTCTCACCAAATGGATGATTAAGTGGACCATTATGTCAAAAAAAGAGGGCGAGAAATACATTTCAAGCTGACATAATATAAGTGATGCTTCCTGTTCTAACACATCTAATTCGCCGGGCACAATTACCTTGCAACATATGGAATTGAAAAACATACACAACCTTGTTATGACATTTCTCACATTTTTAGGAAGAATGTCACGAATGGCGATAGGCAGAAACTGCTGCATCAACATGTGACAATCGTGAGACTTCAACCCAATTAACTTCAAATCTTTCATGGAAACACAAGACTTGATGTTGGAGCCATAACCAGACGGAACTTTCACACTTCGTAACGATTCACACAGACTTTGCTTTTCTTTTCTGGATAACGTATGACATGCTGGAGGCAAATATGTTCTTTTGCCCTTTGATTGTGGATGCAAATCCTGACGTATACCCATCAACTCTAAGTCCATACGCGAGTTTAGGCCATCCTTAGTCTTCCCGGGTATGTTTAAGAGTGTACAAACTAAACTGTCGCACACATTCTTCTCCACATGCATTACATCAATGCAGTGTCTTACATCAAGCTCCCTCCAATATGGCAGGTCAAAAAACACTGACCTTTTCTTCCAATTGTTTTGTGTCGGGTGCTGTTTTTCACACTTACCAAATTGCACGTTGACATCCTCCACCTTTTCATATGCCTGGCGACCAGATAGTGGTGGATGAGCCATTTCAAAATCTTGGGCACCGTTAAATGACTTCTTCAACCTTCGAAACGGATGATTCGCTTTAAGAAACCTTCGATGTCGAAGATAAACATTTTTCCTGCCATGATGCAACCGCACAGAACTAGTCCCCTCCTCACACACTGGACAAGCTTTATGACCCTTCACACTGTACCCAGATAAGTTACCATACGCTGGAAAGTCATTGATTGTGCAAAATAGCATGGCACGCAATTTGAATGATCACCCGGTAAACCCATCAAACACTTCAACCCCGTCTTCCCACAACCTTTTGAGGTCTTCAACCAATGGAGTTAAATATACATCAATGTCGTTCCCCGGTTGTCGTGGACCAGAAATCATCATTGATAACATCACATATTTTCGTTTCATGCACAACCATGGCGGCAAGTTGTAAACAAACAACAAAACAGGCCACGAACTATGGTTTGTGCTCAGGTTCCCAAACGGGTTCATGCCGTCTGTGGCTAGTGCAAGCCTAACATTTCTTGGTTCATTGGCAAATTCTGGAAAAATCCTATCCATTTTCTTCCATTGCGACCCATCGGCCGGATGCCTAAGTAGTCCATCAACAACCCTCTTATCAGCATGCCATCTCATAAGTTTTGCATCATCTGCATTGGCAAATAGACGCTTTAGTCTTGGAACTATAGGTAGATACCACAACACCTTTGCAGGAGACCCTTTAGTGCATACCTCATCAGAATCCGCCTCTTTCTTCTTATACCGTGACACCCCACATCTAGGACATCGATGCAGCATTTCTAACTCACCCCAGAATAATACACAATCATTTGGGCATGCATGTATTTTCTCATACTCCAAACCCATAGGACACAACACCTTTTTGGCCTCATAGTTACGATTCGGCAAGGTGTTTCCAGCTGGGAGCATTTCTTTCAACAACTTCAATAAGTCAGTGAAACTTTTATCCGTCCACCCGTTTATGGCCTTCAAATTAAACAATCGCAAAGCTGCTGATAACCTCGTGAAATTGAGGCAGTTTGGATACAACGGCTGCTCAGAGTCCTCACACAGAGTTGTATATACATGAGCTTTCTTAAAACCTTCTACCCCTACATCACGGATCATATCCTCGAGTCGGTCATCCATGTCAACATCGTTGTCATGCATCGAGCTTCGATTTTTAGTCTGAGAGCTGTTACTTGGCACCACCACATCTTCACCATGCCATATCCAACGCGTATAACTACGTAGAAAACCGTCACACAGTAGATGTTCTCGCACCTCTTCCAAGTCTACCCGACGCAGGTTGAAGCATTTAACACAAGGGCAAAAATACTTTCCATTCACCCCCACTGCATTCCTCGCTACGAATTCTATAAATGATTCAACTCCCCCTCGTACTCCAGACTTAGGCGTGATGCAGTTATCCAACTCCGATCCATACCAACTGTTTACAAGGTGCTATGATCAACCTCACTTTTTATACAAAGGTGGTGGTCCTATACCCATTCAGCATGACAATTGTTTTTATACGTCATTCATATATACAGGTTAGGACTTATTTTAAAATTTGATGAAATTTCGGCAGCATTTCGCATTGGTCTCTAAGTACACAAAATGAGAGTGGTCAAATCAAATTCAACCACAACCAAATATGCACCCAGAGAACAACACAAAATGCAAGTTACCGAAACTTTATCAAATTTTAAAATAACTCCTAACTTGTACATACTAACAATGATGTATAAAAAATAATTGTTATCCCAAACTGTCCAAACGGACAATTCAAGATTCAACACAAACGATGACATTAATTGATTTAATGACCATTTGTGTCGAATCTCAAATGGGGAACTACGATTCACTCATATGCACAACAACTTTCATACTAGTTAACAACCATACACATACAACAGCAATAAACATAACATATAAGAGCAACCAACGATAACAGAAATAAAATGGATAATAATTTAGTTAACTTTTTTCCTAAATTAGTATGATGTTTTTAATTTGTGTTATTTTGAAGTAGAAGTATGGTGTTGGAGTATGGATTATGGATTATGGATTATGATGTTGGTTTATAATGCAGGTTCAAACTTTAGACTTTTATTTAGTAATTAATATGATATTTTTAAATTCTATTATTTTCAAGTAGAACTATGGTGTTAGATGATGGATTATGGATTATGAGAATTGAGATTTGTACTTTTATTTTATGGATTACGGCTTATGGACATGGTGTTGAATTTGGTTAAATTCTACTTAAGAAGAACAATATAAGTTCTAGGAGAACAGTAATCTCAACCATTTAGAACTTTTCAATTTAGGGAGTACATTTTAACCAAAAGAGGTATCTTATAATATTTCTAAAGTTCATACACCCAATTTAAACTTACAACTACAAATCAATAGGTTGGTTCATCCAAAGATTGTTAATGTAACTAGTTATCCTATGAATATAAGGCTTCCATCTTAATTTTCTAGAATATATAGGTGATAAATTTTCACTGTTGCAAAATCGATTATCTGTGATATATAAACAGAGTTTAAACCTGGTAATTTTCTCTATAACTTAAGCTTTTGAACCAATAACTATCGTGTCACAGGAAACAAGGAATCAAATTATTATGTACCAACAGAGAAAGAATCAATAATTGAACAATGAAATTATTATGTACTTATGACCTAACAAAACAGGACCATTCATAAACAACACAAAATAACAAACAGAGGAAGAAGAAGTGTTCGTCGCTGCTCCTACGCCGGGTGACCTCCGTGTAGGCCATCCAACAAATATAGATACAGAGGTAACATTAACAATGAAAAGACACACACAGAGGCAACATTGGTTTAGCTTCTACTACATACGCATTTTAATGGGGGGTTCAGGGAATAGAGGGTTCTCAGCAGCAAGTGACCGAATGACAAACACGCATGACAATGGGGGTTCAGGGAACCTACCTGAATGAAGAAAGGAAGAAGATGCTGAACAGAGAGAAGGGCACGAAGCTCAGGGGACGAAGCTCAGAGAGAATGGAGAAGATGACAACCAACGCGCAGAAGAAGAGAAAGTGAAAAAAGAGTGAAAGGCGCGGCTTTTGAAGTTTCAGAAAGGATGTATATTCACGGTTCCCCTTGAAACCGTGAATATATTACACATATATTCACGGTTTAACAAACAACCGTGGATAAATGTTAACTATATATCCACGGTTATGATCCCAACCGTGGATATATATTGAAATCTATAATCACAGTTATAGAAACAACCGTGGACATACAGTACCCAGTGATTAAACCCTAAAACCTGAACTATATATCCACGGTTGGAAATACAACCGTGATTATAGATTTCAATATATATCCACGGTTCACATCATAACCGTGATCGTACCCTAAAATATATATTCACGGTTGTGAATACAACCGTCGATATATATTTCAGGTACTATATATCCACGGTTGACTCCTCAACTGTGAATATATATTGATGGGTACGTTCACGGTTATGATGTTAACCGTGGATATATAGTTTTCTCTGATTAAAACGTTCACCTTATAATTTCAAAAATGCCACCGCGCATGTTTTTATCACTGATTCTCTTCTACCCGTGAATATATCCCCGTTGTTATATCCAATTTTTGCACTAGTGGGCACAACCAATACTAGTTTAAATTTTAATTATATATACCTTAACACATAGCGTTAGCTATAAGATATTGTATTATCTTAGACCAGATAATCTATACTAAGCAATCACGAGGGAATTGTAGCTAGTTGTGGTCATTGAATGTGAAGATTCGAAGAAAAGGTTGTTTGTCTTTATCTTAATGAGCAAATGTAACCAAAAAGATTATGTATGCATAATCCAAGGTGACAAATTTAATCGTTTTAAGTGTTTTGCTCTTTATTCTTTAAACCCGTGATTACGTGACCGAGAGTGGTGGACAAAGGAGACATGAGAATTGAATTTGAGAACAAAATTATTCAAAGACAGTATTATGTGTTTGCCATTGTTGGACTTGGGGAGTGGGTTGTACTGTGGACAACTTATGAAGCAAGCAACGTGTGTCCCCAAGGTATATCCATATATTCTAGTAAATCTAAATTAAATTTAGTATTTCACATTTTCTTTCTTTGTTCGCTTGTGTTGTAACATGCTTGAAATAAGTTCAGGATTTTGTTAAGGGTTGAGTTTAATCCAATAATTTTTTTAGTTGAATAAATATATTATTTCATTATAAAAATAAAAATACAATAGATGCATTGATTTCTAATAAAAAGTTATCAATTTTAATTTTGTAAGATGAATTTAGATACACAACTTAATTAAGATCCACAATAGATTATTTTTAAATAAAAGCTTATAAAATAAATTTGATTATAAACTTGTTAAAATAAATTAAAAATAATTTATGTTGATAAATTACATCAAGTAACTTTTTAAAATAAGTGAAAAATAATTTGAGAAAATTATAAATTATTTTCATAAATTGCTCATTCACCCTTAAATTCAGCCTTTTTAGCTGAAGTTAACATAACCCATAGATTAATGTTTTTTTTTTTGCTTAATAGTTACGGTGAGTTTGTTATTAACATTTGAGGGATTTTCTTTCAATGTTAGGAAATGGGGCGACTAATTTTTTCTATAGTTGTTTTGCGTCTTCTTTTCTTATCTTAACTAGAAAGCGAAAAAAGCGTGAAGGGTAGGAAAATGTAAGTCCTTTTGGATTTTCTAAAAAAATCTTGTTTTCATTATCAATTACAAAAGTGTGATTTCATTTATGATTTATTTGCTATTTTGTTTTTAGTGAGATCAATTTCAAACTAAAATATAACAACAGTATTTGAAATCTAAAAATTTTTAGTTGAGCAGAAGTACAACAAAGTAGTTACACTATTAATTTAATATATATAAGTTAATTACAATTTAGAAGTGAAAATTGGAGATCAAGTCATACCTCAATTATCAAGGTTCAAGTATGATTTCAATAATATAAGATGATGGTGAAAATAACAAAAAAAAAAAATTTATAGAATACAAGTTAAGTGGTTGAAATAGAGAAAAGATTTTAAGAGTTGGGTGTGATTGAAAAGTACATGATAAACTTGAAGAAAAATGTTATCAAACTTCCATAAAACTAACATTATTTTATGGGAGTGAATGTTGAGCAATGAGAAGACAACATGAACAACAAATGTACGTAGCTGAGATGAGAATGTTGAGGTGAATATATGACCACACAATAAAAAGACCAAATTCATAACAACAATATTCAAAGTTGTGTTGGTGTGACATCTATTGAAGAAAAACTAGTTGAAAATTGTATAGGGTGTAAGCATGGCAACAGGACAGTTTAGGGATGGGTTTGACCCCTACCACCCCCGCCCCCACTATCCCAAACCTGCCCTTGCCCTTGTCCCTGATCCCTGCTAGGTAAGGTAAAGTGACTCCTACCCCGCCCCTGATTAGGGTTGGGGAAACCCACCACCACCCCATCTACCCACTCATTGTTTTTTACTTTTATGTTAATGACGGGAAAAATCCATTCTCAGCTGAAAAAAGCATGTCTCGCTCACGTCCATTGTTTTAGTGAATTTTCTCTTGATCATAACCATTTTAAGAGTTGTTGCTACATATACAAAATTAAATATCCTAGATACAATAACAGTAAAAGCATCCTAAAAGTACCTATAAATCATCTTGGCCATAAATATTAAATATCATCCCATTACAACTACAATTTAATTTAAGAAAGTTAACCATATTAAGGGTTTTTACCAAAGTTTCACTTTAAGCAACAAAGTTCCAGGATTTTCACCAAAGTTCAACAAGATAAATTTAAAGTAACAAACAACTAAATCATATCTTACTATATATATAATGGTATTCTAGTAATTTTATCTTTTCAGGGCGAGGGAGGGGTGGATACCTATTTTACTATCCCCACCTCACCCCTACTTTTTACATATTGGGAAAAAATCACCCCCAAAACCGAAAATGTAGGGAAAAACCACTCAAATCGGGGCGATGTGGTGTGTTTACCTAGAGATGGATTTTTTTGCCATGCCTATTAAGGTGGTTTTGGCCATGTATAAATGAGACCTTTGGAAATGCATGTCCAAAAAGTTGATCACATGTATAGGAGCCCTATAAAAGAGGTAAGGGAAGAGCAAAAGGGGCGCTTAAAGAACTTATTGATAGAGACATTTGGCAAATGGAATCTTAAAGAATTTGATATGTGATAGGACCTAATTAAGTCATATGATTTATATAGCAGACCTTATTTAACGAAATAGGACTTTGTTGTTCTTAATTCTACTTTTATAAGTTTACATAAAGAATACTTAGTGTTCACAATAAGCATTGAATGCACAAAAACTCTAAAGAATTACTTTAGGAAATTAGGGTTATATTGCTTGATAATGTGTCACTTAATTATAATAAGAGGGTTTCAAGGCCATTTATACAATCAGTAAGCGAGAAGAGAAAAAGAGGTATATGGGCCCTAGATCCAGGCCCATAATGACGTAGGGGGACCCATATCCTGCTAGGATCGGGTAGAGGGATTAGTATTTCCCAGGTTCTTACCTAAAATGGGGGAAAAAGGGAGTGTTGTGGGGGCCCCTTGATCTAAGGGGGTGACAGGGACCGCAAGCGCACGGGTTATGTCGCGTAATATAAAAGATTATCGTTCTCCACAGGGACTGTGTTCAAAGTACCAGCATATTGAAATTTAATTATCCACACAATTGATTTTTAAGATTTTTATAAAATAAAGCACAAATTAAAATTGCACAGAATACGAATAAATATAAAAATAAAATTTACTTGACACTTAAAAATCAGAGTTGAGAATATCTTGGGATTTCGGGGGATTAAAATTCTATTTTATGTTAATGAATTTTAACTTTTCATAAATAAGAATCGAATTAAGTTTTCCAAGGCGAATTTTCCAAGGCGAATTTTCCAAAAGTTAATTAATATGTTCCTCTCGGAATCCTATTAATGTACCTAACCTATGGAAAGCGCCGCTTAATCCTCAGAAAGGCCCATTATCGTTTTATGAAAATCCCTTTTATTTCCTTAAAAGAATTTTGATTACTTTCACGGTTTTACCGAGGTCACAAAAAGCATCTCAAAAATCTTAGGTTTAGTTCAAAGCTTTCCGGTAAAAATAAATCTCTCGATTCTATTTATTACCTAAACTTACTAATATACCCGCAAGTATACAGTTTTATCATTTAGATTCTTGTTAGGAATTACTAAAAGCATTAAGCATAATTGAACTAAATGGAAAACAGAAATTTATTTAATTCCAAGTCAAAATAACATTAAAATAAAATATTATCATACCCCCTTTATCCCAAGATAATTAATTTAGCTACTCATGAAATAATTCAAATTCATATAAATAATGGAAAAATAAAACATACAAGACATGGTAAAAATAAAGACTTACGGGTTTCTCCAAAAGCTCAGAATAATTTACCACTGTAATTCCTTGTTGCAATAATTTCTCCACCAATTACAAATTTAAATTCTCACTTTTACAGCCCTCACACTCTTACAAAATAAAAGAAAGAAAAGAAAATAAAAAGAAAGAGAAGAAAAATAAACAGAGAAAGAAAAATGGAAAAGAAGAAAACTAAAGAGAAAAAGAGAGAAAGTAACGAACAAAAGAAACGAAAATGAATCTGATGGTAATTGATGGGAAGAAGTTGTTTTTTGCTGATGGGTTGCTGCTGCTTTTATAGGCAAATGGATGGAGGATTCCAGCTATGAAAACACGTTAAATTTGCAAGTGGAAGAAACTTTCGGTGCATGTGAGTTCCAGTTGTGCCAATTTGTTTCCAATTTGCATATTTTAATATTTTCAATAATTCGGTGCTTGGATTTTAGTGAAGATTGGTGCAGAATGATGAAATTTAGAGTGGAAAAATGTCATTTTCCCACAAATCCGAGTGAAAGCTTGCTGTAGGGTGTGGGTGCAATCTGGACAGCGCGGAGAGGAGTTGCTATTGGATGGAGATCTGTACGGTGTGGAGAGTATTGCTGGACGGTGTTGGTTGGAGAGGAGTCCGGGCGGTGTTGTGTTGGAGAGGAGTCTGGGCGGTGTTGTGTTGAGTGGGTTGCTGGGCGGTGTTGTGTTGAGTGGGTTGCTGGGCGGTGTTGGTTGGAGAGGAGTCCGGGCGGTGTTAGTTGGAGAGGAGAGTCTGGGCGGTGTTATGTTGAATGGGTTGCTGGGCGATGTGGATGATGGAGAAAAAAGGGACAGCGGATAGAAGATGAAGTGGGACGGTGTTGTGGCTTGAGGACGGAGTTATGGATGGAAAGGAGAGGACGGTGTGTGGTATGGATTAGAAGAAGAAAGGGACAGCGGATAGGGAATGTGGGTCAGATTTCTGGATTGAGGACGGTGTAGAGAGTGATCCGATGTTTGGAGTTGTGGAGTGTAGGTCGGTTTTGAAAGGAGAGGGGACGGTGTTTGCTGGATGAAAGGACGAGTGAAGATTGACTGAAGAGCAACTTCCATTCAGTCGGAATTGACTGCAGAAGGACTCAGAACCGACTAAAACCATTCACTCGGCTCAGGTTCATGGAGTTCATTCGGAACAGATTGAAGACTCACTCGGCTCAGATTCAATCGGTTCCTAATCATTTTCACTCGGCAGTCTCTGAATTTGAACCACTCGGTTAAAGCTTTGCTTTGGAATTCACTCGGAAATGCCTTCTTATTTTTCACTCAGAACTTGCACTTGAAGGACTCTGGAAGCTGGCTGGTAGAAGTTTATGTCCGAGCCTTGTTTTGCTCGGAAGTGCAGCTTTCTGCCTTAGCTCACTCGGATGTCTTCCTTGGAGACTTTTCACTCGGATTTAATGCGAAACTTAAAAGTCAGTCCGAGTGTGATTCACTCCTGGTCGGATTTCACCTTGTCCGATTAAGACACCACTCGGAAATGCCTTGTTCTCCGAATGAGATCACTCGGATTCTCCTTAGTCAGCATTTATTCATTCAATGGCATTCATTCTGCTCGGAATCAATTCACCCGGAATCAGCTTTTTGCACAGAAAAGCACTTGTTCTTTGGTCAGACCTGCTTCAGTCAGCATTCTTCACTCGGATTTACTTCAATCAGCAAATTCCCACTCGGATTCACTTCAATCAGTAATCCTTTCACTCGGAAAATACCTTTGGGTAGCATTTATGAAAGCTCAGTTCCTTTTTTCACTCGGAATTGTTGCATTCGGACAGCTTCCAATCGGATTTTCCTAAAACCGAGACTTATTCCTTTTTAGCATTGATCCTTCACTCCAGTCAGCCATTTATCACTCGGAATGGCTTTGACAGGGAACATTTCACTCGGATTTTCTCCAACAGTGCAGTATTCCACTCGGCAATGCTCTATTCTGAGTCTTTCCACTCGGATTTGGTCATTTCTGAGTTATCCCACTCGAATTTGGCCATTTTGAGTCGGATTTCAGCTTTAAAAAGAGAATTCTTTCCACTTTGGGCTTGTTCTTCTTGTTTCTTTATCATTTTAAGGTCGCTTTTCTCTTGTTTTTGACCCTTTGTTACCTTAATTCTTGCAAAATAACATACCCAAGTAGACTAGAGTGGAAAGAAAGCAAAAATCGTAATAAATAAAGGAAATACAGTGGATAATGACTAAAATCTTAAGCAATTTAGACCTAATTTATTGTATTATAAAGCACTTATCAAAATACCCCAAACCAAAACATTGCTTGTCCTCAAGCAATCACCATATTCACAAGATAAAATACAGAAAACACTAAACTTAATAAACTAAGGAATCCAAAACAGAGAAACAGATTTATTCAAATGCCAGTTTTATTTTTCTTATGTGAATCAATTTTCAATGTCAAGACTTGAGATACTCTTCTCACAATTTTCACTCAAGTGTTTCAAGGTTTGTGTATCTCTCAAATCATCATAGTCAAAAAATATTACCATAAGCTTGTTAATAAACCAGAAACTCCATAGTTTAGATAGAAAATATGTCAAAGTCTAAAGGTCTTTCAAAGGTTGTAACGTGGCCTTGGGTTGTATTGTCAAGGTAGGAAATTCAAGAAAAATAGAATACAAAAGGGCTTTAACAGTCATGAATGATTCAAATTATCATCATAAATTTAACAGAGCAAATTTTTGAATTTTTATGGACTTTTTGGAATTCATTCAATATCATCCTTTTGATTTTCTTTTTCTTTTTCTTGCTTTTCTTTGCATCCAATACCATATTTTTCTTAAGTCCTTTTTTATTTCTTTGCTCCACTAAATTTCCAACTTTTTCACCATTAAGAGAATATTAGTCAATGAAAGGTTTCAAAGAAAAATTTTCGCTTTTAGGCTCAAAAGGGGCAACTAGGGGTCAAATTATACAAAATTCTGAGGCTTAAGAATAAGACCTAATTGTGCCTTTATCATTCTAAGACATATAATCAAAAACCATTTTGAATCGGTTGAAAAACAAGTTCTAGAATATTAATGACTATGAGATTCACTCAATTAAGAAAATATGGGTTTTGAAAATTTGTTTGATAAATAACCCATTTTGGCTCAAGTCTAACCATCGAAAATCTTTTCAAAGAAAATTTTAATCACACATAAGGTTCATTTAAGCATTTATTTGGCATTTAAACAATCAAATTTTGAAAATTTTACTCAAAATTTTGGAATCCTTAGATACTTTAGCCTTGTGTTCAAAGTAAATTTATCATGCAATCATGGTAAATTACAAGATTACAAACAAAATAAGGAAAACACATATGCATGAATAATATAACAATCACACAACAAAACAAAACAGTTAAGTTTTCTTACCTACCACCCCAAACCAGAATTTGACATTGTCCTCAATGTTAAAATGGATGATAAAAGGATAAGAAAACTTACCTGTAATAACCCCAAACCAGCATCTGACATAGTTGGTTTTTTTTTTAATTTTGTTTATTAAAGCTTAAAAATAAAGATATGGGGTTACCTCCTTACAAGTGCTAAGTTTAATGTCTTCAGCCAGACTCTATCCCTCAATCACAGTCAAGAATCGATTAGGGCCTAGAAACTCATACCTTAGTATGGAAAGTGAAGATTTAAGTTTAACATTTGGCCTCACCATGACCTCAGTGTCATGTCTCAGTGGTATGTTACCTTCACTGCTTTTTGATGTTCCTGCAAACTTATTCAGAAAAATAGATTCAAGTGGGTCTTTAAGAAGAGTTTCATCCTTCACCACTTGGTCAACAATTTCAATTCCATAGCAAACATCATTAAAAGGTTTTTCTAAAACATTTTTCAAATTAAAATCAACCTTTTGGTTTCCAACAGTTAGAGACAACTTACCATTTTTGACATCGATCACAGTACCTGCAGTTGCTAAAAATGGTCTACCTAAAATAATAGGAATCAAAGAATCTTCGTCCATTTCAAGCACAACAAAGTCAACAGGTATAAAAAATTTTCCTACCTTAATAGGAACATCTTCTAAAATTCCTATAGGATATTTGATAGATCTATCAGCCAACTGTAAAGATATCCTAGTAGGTTTTGGCTCTCCCAATCCTAACTTTTTAGCAACAGATAATGGCATTAAACTCACACTCGCTCCCAAATCACACAATGCTCTATCTATAGCTATGCCACCAATCATACAAGGAATAGAAAAGCTACCTGGATCATGAAGTTTTGGAGGCATTTTCTTTTGAATTAGAGCGCTACACCCCTCAGTGAATGCCACGGTTTCAACTTCCTCAAGCTTTCTTTTGTTGGACAAAATATCCTTCAAGAACTTCGCATAGATAGGCATTTGCTGCAAAACATCTATGAAGGGAATATTGACATACAATTTCTTTAAAACATCAAGAAACTTACCAAATTGCTTGTCCAACTTTGCTCTAGCCAGGCGCTGAGGAAATGGAATAGGAGGTTGATATGGCTTAACCTCTTCTTTCTTTTCTTGTGGTTTTTCTTCCTTATTCATTGGGTAAGATGGAGACTCATCCAATTTCTTTTTCTCTTCAGTCTTACCAACTGGACCATCATATTGAGTACCACTCCTAAGAGTGATAGCCATTGCATGGTTGGAAGGTCCAGCCTCAGGTTTCCCAGGAAATGTTCCTGGTGCTCTTTGAGAGTAGGAGGCTTGTTGGGCAATTTGAGTCTCCAATATTTTGTTATGGGTGGCAAGGGAGTCCACCTTTGAAGCTAAGTTCTTTATTGCATCAGAGAATTCATCGTTCTGCTTCTGTTGAGTAGCTATAAATGTCTCCATTAAGGACTCTAGTTTTGATTTCTGTGGATTGTAGGGTCCTTGTTGAGGGTTGTAGTTATTTTGGAATTGAGGTGGCCTATTTTGGAAGCCTGGTGGACCTTGTGAGGTCTGTAGTTACCTTGATAATTTCCACCGTAGTTTCCAATAGCATCCACCTGATGCATTTCTTGTTCTTAATTAGGGGTCATGGCTAAGTTGCAGTTTGTAGCTCCATGTCCTGAAACACCACAAACTTCACAAACAATATTAGTAGCACCTGTTGACCCTATTTTATCAAGTTTTAATGTTAATGCTTCAACTTTGGCAGAAAGTAGGGAAAGAGCATCAACAGAGTACTTACCTGGTGTTTTAGAAGGTAATCCTCTCTCAGAGTTCCACTGGTGAGTGTTTTGAGCTATTTCCTCAATCAGGTTCTTAGCTTCATCAACATTTTTACTCATAAAGGCTCCTCCAGGTGCAGCATCTAAAGAGATCTTTTGTGTGGAAGTTAGTCCATTATAGAAAATATGGATTGTCAACCACCTTTCTATCCCATGGTGAGGACATTCTCTTAGCAACTCTTTGTATCTTTCCCAGGCTTCATAAAAGGATTCATCATCTTTTTGTGAAAAATTGATGATTTGTTTTCTCAGCATATCAGTCTTGTTCCTTGGGTACCATTTATTGATAAAAGCACTGGACAATTGTTCCCAAGTCGTGATGGATCCTTCAGGAAGAGAGTATAACCACGCTCTCGCTTTATCTCTTAAGGAGAAAGGGAAAAGTCTTAAGCGAATGGCATCATTGGTGGCTCCGTTCATCTTCAGGGTGTCACAGTATTCAAGAAAGATTTGAAGATGAAGATTTGGATCTTCGGAGGGTAATCCTCCGAATTGGTTCTGTTGAACCATTGAGAGTAGTGAAGGTTTCAATTCAAAATTGTTAGCCTCCACTGTGGGTCTGAGGATGCTGGATCCTCTTCCATTAGTGCTTGGAGCGGCAAAATCTCTTAAGGGTCTGTGTTGGTCTGCCATTTGTTTTTCTTTTTGTTCTTTTTGTTGTTTTTGTTGTTTTCTTAAAGCTCTAAGGGTACGTTCTATCTCAGGGTCAAATCCTAAGTTTAGTTCGACACTACGGCTTCGTCGCATAAATAGAAAATAAATGACAAATAAAACAAACAATTACAAAAATAAAACAACAACAGATACACAGAATATAGGACAAAATACAAAATTACAAAGAAAATAAAAATAAAAATAAAAATATTAACAAGTATGATCTAATCAAATTTCAATATTGCCGATATTTGAGGGACAACAGTCCCCGGCAACGGCGCCAAAAACTTGACAGGGACCGCAAGCGCATGGGTTATGTCGCGTAATATAAAAGATTATCGTTCTCCACAGGGACTGTGTTCAAAGTACCAGCATATTGAAATTTAATTATCCACACAATTGATTTTTAAGATTTTTATAAAATAAAGCACAAATTAAAATTGCACAGAATACGAATAAATATAAAAATAAAATTTACTTGACACTTAAAAATCAGAGTTAAGAATATCTTGGGATTTCGGAGGATTAAGATTCTATTTTATGTTAATGAATTTTAACTTTTCATAAATAAGAATCGAATTAAGTTTTCCAAGGCGAATTTTCCAAAAGCTAATTAATATGTTCCTCTCGGAATCCTATTAATGTACCTAACCTATGGAAAGCGCTGCTTAATCCTCAGAAAGGCCCATTATCGTTTTATGAAAATCCCTTTTATTTCCTCAAAAGAATTTTGATTACTTTCACGGTTTTACCGAGGTCACAAAAAGCATCTCAAAAATCTTAGGTTTAGTTCAAAGCTTTCCGGTAAAAATAAATCTCTCGATTCTATTTATTACCTAAACTTACTAATATACCCGCAAGTATACAGTTTTATCATTTAGATTCTTGTTAGGAATTACTAAAAGCATTAAACATAATTGAACTAAATGGAAAACAGAAATTTATTTAATTCCAAGTCAAAATAACATTAAAATAAAATATTATCATACCCCCTTTATCCCAAGATAATTAATTTAGCTACTCATGAAATAATTCAAATTCATATAAATAATGGAAAAATAAAACATACAAGACATGGTAAAAATAAAGACTTACGAGTTTCTCCAAAAGCTCAGAATAATTTACCACTGTAATTCCTTGTTGCAATAATTTCTCCACCAATTACAAATTTAAATTCTCACTTTTACAGCCCTCACACTCTTACAAAATAAAAGAAAGAAAAGAAAATAAAAAGAAAGAGAAGAAAAACGAACAGAGAAAGAAAAATGGAAAAGAAGAAAACTAAAGAGAAAAAGAGAGAAAGTAACGAAGAAAAGAAAAGAAAATGAATCTGATGGTAATTGATGGGAAGAAGTTGTTTTTTGCTGATGGGTTGCTGCTGCTTTTATAGGCAAATGGATGGAGGATTCCAGCTATGAAAACGCGTTAAATTTGCAAGTGGAAGAAACTTTCGGTGCATGTGAGTTCCAGTTGTGCCAATTTGTTTCCAATTTGCATATTTTAATATTTTCAATAATTCGGTGCTTGGATTTTAGTGAAGATTGGTGCAGAATGATGAAATTTAGAGTGGAAAAATGTCATTTTCCCACAAATCCGAGTGAAAGCTTGCTGTAGGGTGTGGGTGCAATCTGGACAGCGCGGAGAGGAGTTGCTATTGGATGGAGATCTGTACGGTGTGGAGAGTATTGCTGGACGGTGTTGGTTGGAGAGGAGTCCGGGCGGTGTTGTGTTGGAGAGGAGTCTGGGCGGTGTTGTGTTGAGTGGGTTGCTGGGCGGTGTTGTGTTGAGTGGGTTGCTGGGCGGTGTTGGTTGGAGAGGAGTCCAGGCGGTGTTAGTTGGAGAGGAGAGTCTGGGCGGTGTTATGTTGAATGGGTTGCTGGGCGATGTGGATGATGGAGAAAAAAGGGACAGCGGATAGAAGATGAAGTGGGACGGTGTTGTGGCTTGAGGACGGAGTTATGGATGGAAAGGAGAGGACGGTGTGTGGTATGGATTAGAAGAAGAAAGGGACAGCGGATAGGGAATGTGGGTCAGATTTCTGGATTAAGGACGGTGTAGAGAGTGATCCGATGTTTGGAGTTGTGGAGTGTAGGTCGGTTTTGAAAGGAGAGGGGACGGTGTTTGCTGGATGAAAGGACGAGTGAAGATTGACTGAAGAGCAACTTCCATTCAGTCGGAATTGACTGCAGAAGGACTCAGAACCGACTAAAACCATTCACTCGGCTCAGGTTCATGGAGTTCATTCGGAACAGATTGAAGACTCACTCGGCTCAGATTCAATCGGTTCCTAATCATTTTCACTCGACAGTCTCTGAATTTGAACCACTCGGTTAAAGCTTTGCTTTGGAATTCACTCGGAAATGCCTTCTTATTTTTCACTCAGAACTTGCACTTGAAGGACTCTGGAAGCTGGCTGGTAGAAGTTTATGTCCGAGCCTTGTTTTGCTCGGAAGTGCAGCTTTCTGCCTTAGCTCACTCGGATGTCTTCCTTGGAGACTTTTCACTCGGATTTAATGCGAAACTTAAAAGTCAGTCCGAGTGTGATTCACTCCTGGTTGGATTTCACCTTGTCCGATTAAGACACCACTCGGAAATACCTTGTTCTCCGAATGAGATCACTCAGATTCTCCTTAGTCAGCATTTATTCATTCAATGGCATTCATTCTGCTCGGAATCAATTCACTCGGAATCAGCTTTTTGCACAGAAAAGCACTTGTTCTTTGGTCAGACCTGCTTCAGTCAGCATTCTTCACTCGGATTTACTTCAATCAGCAAATTCCCACTCGGATTCACTTCAATCAGCAATCCTTTCACTCGGAAAATACCTTTGGGTAGCATTTATGAAAGCTCAGTTCCTTTTTTCACTCGGAATTGTTGCATTCGGACAGCTTCCAATCGGATTTTCCTAAAACCGAGACTTATTCCTTTTTAGCATTGATCCTTCACTCGAGTCAGCCATTTATCACTCGGAATGGCTTTGACAGGGAACATTTCACTCGGATTTTCTCCAACAATGTAGTATTCCACTCGGCAATGCTCTATTCGGAGTCTTTTCACTCGAATTTGGTCATTTCTGAGTTATCCCACTCGGATTTGGCCATTTTGAGTCGGATTTCAGCTTTAAAAAGAGAATTCTTTCCACTTTGGTCTTGTTCTTCTTGTTTCTTTATCATTTTAAGGTCGCTTTTCTCTTGTTTTTGACCCTTTGTTACCTTAATTCTTGCAAAATAACATACCCAAGTAGACTAGAGTGGAAAGAAAGCAAAAATCGCAATAAATAAAGGAAATACAGTGGATAATGTCTAAAATATTAAGCAATTTAGACCTAATTTATTGTATTATAAAGCACTTATCAGGGGGAACATGAGCCCCACAGTCACGAGCGCCAGGCATAAAGCCGAGCCGAGTGACTAGGCATTGAGTTGGTTATCATCGAGTGACTCTTTAGTGGATAGACGATCAATCTGCTTCGTAAGTAATATCCAAGGAAAATTACTCTGTGCGAAATTCATCTGAGGGAGAATCATTATGAGTAAGGCTTCATCTAAGAGAGAATCATTCTGAGTAAGGCTTCATCTAGAGAGAATCATTCCAAGTGAGGCTTTATCCGAGAGAGAATCATTCCAAGTGAGGCTTCATTTGAGAGAGAATCATTCCAAGTGGGGCCTTATCCAAGCGTTATTTTGTCTCTATTCGAGAAAGAATCATTCCAAGTAGGGAATCATTTGAGTACGATTCATCTCCTTCAGAGGGTTAATTTAAATGTGACCCATGTCATTTTCCAGTTAATCTTTATTTCATTTCTCTAGACAATGTATGCGTGAATCTGTATTGCAATGATGGGGCGCACTTAATAGCCTTGAGACACAAGAACGTCTCTTGGGTTTAAGGGTATTAATGATAACTTTATGCGTTATGTGTAAATATTAGAAGGATCTCAATCATCAAATTATCTCCACCATTAGATTTGCTGCTAGGAAGTTACCAGAAACTCTCTATATATACTCCTATTTTACTTTATTTTTCATTTTTACTACTGCTATCTTGGCCACCTAAACACTTCTCTTCTCTCAATTTCTCATCTTTGCCTCATTCAATTTCTTCATCTTCTTCTTTGAGTTCTTGTTCCCAAAAAAGTTAGTACCCTTGACTTCAGCTTGATTCATTTGAGAAATGACCTCTTCTACAAATTCTTATTCATGGGTTAGGGATGAAGTCTTGTCTATGCCTTCCCCCTTCAAACTGATGAAGCATTCATGCGTTTATGGGAGGATGAAGCATTCAGTCTTCATTGTGAGCCCTAAACATAGAGTGCTTGTATTGTTCCCCTAACAAGACAGTTTTCCATTCTCACACAAGCCCTAGCGGAGTGGATTTTATTTACGCATATAAAACTCTGTTCTTGCGTCTCCTCGTGTCATTCCCTTTCTTTAAATTTCAAGTGGGAGTTTTAAATTCCTTGAACATTGCCCCTACTCAGCTTCATCTAAATAGTTTGGCCTTTGTCAAAGCGTTCAAGGTTTTGTGTGAGCACTTTGGTTGGACACCCTCCGTTCCCTTTCTTTCAAGCCAAGAATTTCAAAGTTGGGGTTCCCATTGGTTAAGTCTCCTTGAGTGGAGTCATTGGTCGCCACCTGATACAGGCGTTTGACCAGTCATACAAGAGTTTTTAGAGTTTTTTCTTCAAGATCTGAGTAAGTCTAGATGTGCCTAGGGCAGATTCCCTTCATGATCCTGACGGTTTTCATCTTTTCCTTTGTATTGAACACGAGAGCCTATTTAATTCCGTGTCTACTAGGAGGACCTCTCAATTACTGAGCGCGGTGATGTGAACTTTTTTGTTAAGGATGTGAGGCTCTATTTCATCTCCCGGGGGCTTATTGTACTATCCTACGACCGGGTGCCTTAGATGCTTGGATCGATAAATATATGTGCTACTAGGTTATGATGAATGATAAACTCGGTAAAGTTATACTGACTCATGAATTTGTCTCTTTGCTTTTAAGGTAATATGGCTCTTAACAAAATGTCGACCAAGGAAATGAAGAAGCATTACAAGACAGGGAATACATCAAAAGGGAATACATTAAAAGGGAAATGGGACTTCCTCGGGGATAGCTTTTGTCATCCCCATCACTGTTATTACTGTGTGAAAGCCTCCCGTTCCACCCTAGTCATTAAAGGTGTTGAGGCCAGTCGGCAGGCAAAAACACAACGCATTGAGAGGAAACTCACTCCATCCCTGACAGGAAAAAGTAGGCCGTTTCTAGTAAAACCACCCCCAGCAAGGAAACACCTTTTCATTAAACGCCCCTAGAGCTCCTGTTGTTGTAGTTTTAGAGAACCTCAAGTCCCTAAAGGTGTCTTTATCTACCCGAGACAAAATAACTCAAATAACTGCCGAGCGGATTGCCGCCCCCTATGCAGTGAGTACGAGGAAGTCTCCTGATAGTGGGAGAAGTTTATGAATCAAAGTTTGGTGTCTACCAGGAACCCTGCATAGTCTTTGTAGGATGCTTATTTCCCGATTCCTAAATTTGTTAATTGGGTCGTACTGTTCGAGGAGGACAAGAAAAGATATATGGACTCCAACCCTATGCCATCTGTTGGTCCATGGAAATGTTTAGCCTCTAGGTCACCTCCATGAATAGATATGTAGATGATTACTTTGGATCCAAGGAGAAAACTCTGAACCTATTGACTACCTAGAAGGAGGAGATTGAGGCTAAACTCCAGGAGGCTATCGGGTCGATAGAGAAGATGGCCTAGTTGGAGAGAAAATTACAAATTGCTGAGGAGGCCTTGGAGAAAGTCAAATAGGCCTTAAAGGACTCAGAGGCTAGCTAAACTTCTTCCGAGGAAAAACTCAAAACTGTTAAGGAGGAGTTGGCCCTTTGCAAGAAGAATTTTATAACTTCTGTGGACGCTCACTGGGAGCTCTCTATGAAGAATATGGAGATGGAGGACTCTCTTAAAGAGGTTTAACAAATCTTTAATTTTGCTCAAGAGAATTTTAAAGAGGAAGAGTCCCAGGGTCCGCAGGAACGTGCAAAGATGGAGGCCCAAATAGTGATGCTAAGAGGAGAGGTTGCTAAAAAATTCATTCTAGGATTTAAAGCTTGCCAGTAGGAAGTTTCCACTCTGAACCCCTCCCTTGCAATTTCTTGGGAGAGAGTCGACCAATTCAAAGTGGTGGTGGATGAGGGGTAGTTGATCCTCCCGACTCAGATGATGATAAAGTTAGTGTGACTGACCCTCCTCCTCCCCCAACCGGTGGGGAAGCTGAAGCAACCCCAACTCCTATGACTGAGGCCACATACTCCGACTCCATTGCCACCGACGTTTCTACTCTGTAGGGTCTTTGTTCTTTTGAAATTCTGTATGTTTTCTCTTGTAATTCTGCTTGCTCTTGAAGACTTGTAATCTTTATTTAAGTAATGAAGACTTTATTAATGAAGAACATCTCATCGTAGCCAATCAATTGTTTACATTTCCACCTGAACGTTTTGGAATATAGAGGTTTCATTGTTTTTTGAACTTAGCATGATTTTGAAGAGTCGTGTTGCTACCCTCGAGTGGGCCTCTCTCACTCTAGTTTTTAGGAATTAACGTATTTTAAAGAAAATAATGTCATTACCACTGAGTTCGTCTCTTGCTCGGGTTTTTAGGACTTTACGTAATTTGAAGAAGAGAATGTCGTTACCCTCGAGTGAACGTCTCTCCCTCAGGTTTTTAGGACTTTATGTAAATTAATAAGGATAAGTTTCGTTATCCTCGAGTAAGCGTCTCTCACTCGTGGTTTTAGGACTTAATGTAAATTGATGAAGAAGAATACCATTACCCTTGAGTGAGCGTCTCCTGCTCGGGTTTTTAGGACTTTAAGTAATTTAAAGAGAATTTCATTAGCCCCGAGTAAGCATCTCTCACTCGGGTTTCTAGGACTATATGTAATTTGAAGAGAATGTGTAACCCCTGAGTGAGCATTTCTCACTCGGGATTTTAAGACTTAAAGTAAATTGATGATGAAGAATATACTGAATACTTCATTTTATTGAATGTTATGCGTGGGCCTCGTTAAAACCTCCTGAGAGAAAAACCCAGTGGGAAAAACCTCTCGGGTAGGAAAAAGAGTACCCTTAGTATATTAGCTATGATACATTTTCAGATTGTGGAGTTCCATGTTCGAGGAATACGTTTACCCTGTAATTCTTCTAGTCGATATGCGCCCTTCCTTACTATTTTTGCTACTTGGTATGGGCCTTCCTAGCTGGATACAAACCTTCCTTCTTCTCTTGCTCTTCGATTATTATCGACTACCCTAAAGACTAAGTCCCCCTTCTGAAAGGGTCTTAGTTTCAGCATAGTGTTCCACTTTTGGGCAGATTTTAGCTTGGAAGCTTAGATTTTGACGTAAGCTACGTCTCGTTCTTCTAAGCTAAGATCAAGATCTTCCCTCTATCCTTCATCATTCTTGTTTTCATCATATGTTAGTCTTCTAAGAGACGGTTCCCCAAGCTCTATGGGGATTATAGTGTCTGCCTCATATATGAATTGAAATGGGGTCTTGTGAGTCACTGAGTGAGGAGTAGTGTGGTAGGTCCACAAGGCCCCAAGTAGTTCTTCTTCCCATCTACCCTTTCCTTGTCCCAACCTGTGCTTTAACTCTTGTAGTATTACCTTATTAGATGTCTCTGCTTGTCTATTAGTCTATGGGTGCTCTACCGATGGGAACCTGTATTTGATGCCCAAGTTTTTGCAAAACTTGATAAATTGTTTATCTGTGAACCATCGGCCATTGTCAGAGATTATAGTATAGGGAAGACCATGTCTGCATATTATATTTCTCCATGTTAAATTCAGTACTTTGAAAGCTGTGATGGTTTCCAAGGGTTCTGCCTCAATCCACTTTGTGAAGAGATGTATTGTTACCAAAAGAAACTTTACTTTACCTTTCCCAGGGGGAAAAGGTCCAAGTCCATGCCCCATGTGTTGAAGGCTAGGGAGAGAGTATCCCATGTAGTGGCTCAGGATGGGTGTGAATTCAATTAGTGTTCTTCTAACAGGTCTCATATTTTTTGACAAAGTCGGTACAGTCTATCCGTAGTGTGGGCCAAAAGTATTCGGCTCTGAGCACTCATGCTGCTAAGGGTCGAACACCTCCATGGTGTCCATAGATTCTCGAGTGAAGTTCTCGTATTACATATTCTGCTTGTTCTTCATCAAGGCATTTGAGCGAGGGTAAAGTGAATCCCCTTTTGTAGAGTTATCCATTAAGGAGGGTATAATTAGCCGAGTGCGACTGAATCTTCTCATCTTTTGAGGGATCCATTGGTAGATCAACTTTAGTTAAGAAATTCATTATTGGTGTCATCCAGGTGTTCTTCTCAGGTGAAATTATGACTTCATTTATTCGTTCTACGTCTTTAGTGGTGTGCTCTTCCAATGTTACTTGAATGAGGGTCTTAAAATTTCCAGCTATCTTGGTGCTAGCTAGCTTCGAAAGTAGGTCCGCCCTCTCATTCTTTAATCAGGGCATGTGCACTATCTTGAAAAGTTTAAACCCCACAATCTAATTTCTTACTTGGGACGGGTACCGAGCCAGGGTGAGCTTGTTTGCTTGGTATGCGCCTTCTATCTGCTTATCACCAACTATGAGTCAGTCTTTACCTGTATGCACTGGGCACCAAGATCTAGTGTCATCCTTAGTCCAGTTATGAGGGCTTCATACTTTTCCTAATTATTACTTGTTCTAAAAATAAATTTGAGTGACTCTACAATGATAAGCCATGTTGGTGACTCAAGTATGATTCCTACTCCACTTCCTTTTACGTTAGAGGGCCCATCTACCGAAAGGGTCCATAAGGCGTGCTCGACATCATACTCTTCCCTGTCATCTCCTAGTTCTGCTACACAATCTACTAGGAATTGAGCCTTGATGGCTCATCGGGATACATACTAAATCCTATACTCAGAAAGTTCCACCGCCCATGCGATCATCCATCTCGCTAGTTTTGGTTTTGCAAGATTTTACTAATCGGCTGTAATGAGGACACACTAAGGGAGGACCTTCATTCCATCTTAGACAAAGGACTAGAGGCTTACAAGGGTCCCCTCACAAGGGCCAAGTCCAAGAAAGCTAAAGAGAGCATCCATAAAGCCTTATCATCTTTCCTCTCTTTGCTTAGTGGGCCCAAGCCCAAGGGAGACACCATAAGGATCTACTTGCTTTCATCTTGTAACATAAGTCATAATTAGATTCTCTAGACATTTAGGTTTTATTTGGACCTTGCTAGGTCAATTGGGCCACTTTAGGGCCATGTACTTTCACTTTGGGCCATGTATAGGCCATGTTCTCTCCTTTTTTTGTACTATTGGGCCTTGGATCCATTATCCAAGCCCATGTCTCCCTTGGCCGAAATATAGAAGGGCTATATAAGGGAGCTCTCCTTTATAATTTCACACAACAATAATGATCATTTGAGATTTTTCACCTTGAGTGAAAATTTTCTAGAGTGAGAAGCTCCTCCTTCTCTCTAGGATTGACTCTCTAGAGCAAGCTCTTATCCAAGAGGATCCTCTCCCTCTTGGTGGCAAGAATTTAGGGAGTTATCTTCCCTTGGAAGTGGCCTCCCACCTTCACCTTCCATTTCCTCCTTTCATTCCTTTCATCTTGTCCAAACCACTTCACTTTCTCTTTTCTCTTCCATCCAAATTCCGTCCAAATCCTTAGAGTTTTCCTTTGTTTCATTTTGGTTTCAACCTTGAGAAGACAAGAATTCAGCCATGACTTGAAGGAAGAACAAGGAAAGGAGCCAAGATCCGCGTTTCTCTTAAGGAGCTTGAAGAAACTCCTACATCATTTGGTATCATTTGAGCCTAGGAGGTTTTTTTCTTACTTCTTCTTCCTTTATCATTCGGTTTTGAGTTTCAATAGTCGGCTGGTTGTGCAATTTTTTTCATATAATATAGTTGTTGATGCTATGATATAGTAGAAAATCCATAAAAAGTTGGTGTTGTTGTGAATTTTTGTGTTAGTTCTTTTTTTTCAATTTTGGCATATTGTTCCTTTCATTTTTAGTTTGGTATGATCTTATTCTTGTTTAGGACTTCTAAAGTTTAGAGTTTAGCACTTAGTTAATTCAGTTTTCAAGTTGTTAGTTTGGTAGTTACAAGTTTGTTAAGTAGTTAGAGCCAAAGTAGGTGTGTTGTGCCTTGTTGGAACCTTTTCTTTGTTCTAGTAAATTTATTTGATCCAACTTTAGCAAGTGCAAACCGTGTCTAAGAGTGGCCTAATCATCTTTAGGAACTCTTCTAAAGGTTCCAAATTCTTGTGTTAGGAGACCTTGATTTTAGGTTCTTCAAAGTTAGCTCATCATTAAGAGTGTTAGAAATCTATTCTTAGCTTTTCATCTAGGTTTAATTTTTGTTTGAATGCAGTATTAGAATCATCTTTAATTTGGTTTTTATATTGCTTTGCATAAAAGAAAATTTTGTCAAAATAAGAATCATAAGCCTTCCATTCATCTTGGTGGAAGAAGGTTGCATTTTCCCCTTAAGCAAAAGAGTGAACATTAAACTTCTAAGACTAGTAGTTGATTTTGGTTTTGGAACTAGAGCTTGGTGTAGTACATTACAAAAGCAAGAGGCAAAAGATAAAAAGAAAAGATAAAAAAGTACAAAAGAAAAAGAAAAGCAAAATCCCTACAAATCAAAATTCAAAAGGGTGTAAGAAGAAAAGTGTGGAAAATAGACCTCTTTAGCAAAATTTATGAAGTTTGAGCACCAAACCAAGTTCAATATCGAAACCCTAAAGCCATTTGCTAGTTGATACTTTACACTTGTTTCAATTACACTTGCTTGCTTAATTGTGCAACTCTAGAGTTCTAGGCTTAAGTTTCCTTCCTTTGTTTCTTGCATATTATTTTTGTTGCTTGTCTTGTTTGTCTACATACTTTCAATTTTGAATTCCTCTAGTCTAGCCTTTATTCTTTTGAGATTTTCTTGTTTTGGTCTTGTCATAATCAAAAATCCAAAAACATTTCCATTTGAGTAACTTTTCCTTCTTAAACATTTTTAGTTTGTCTTTTATTCCTTCTTAAGTTTTGTCTTTGAGTTGTCTTCCTTTCATAATTCCTATGATAATTCCCTTCTCTATACCATTGAGGGTAGCATCTTGAGGATACTTGAGGTAAGAGTTCAATTGATTTGGTAGACTTGAGACTAAAGAGCAAGGGTAAGGATTGAGAGAGGACACTTGAGAGATACACTTGAGAGGTTTAAAATTTTGTCTTGTCTTTTTTCTAACCTAAATTTCGTTAGAGTTTTTGTGTTGACATTATTTTGTAGGTGAGGTGAACCTTCTACAAATTCAAGTGAAGAAGAGTGAATACCTTGTAAAGGAAGCAAAAGCCTTGTAACATTAGACACTTAGGAAAAGTTATGAATTCTTAGGTTTTGTGTAGTAGGTTTTTATTTTGTATTTTGGGCACCCATTGGACTTTGGACTTTGGAAACTTAATTTTTACTCTAAGTAATTTTGGCTAGCTTATAGTAGCATATGCATTTGAGTGTTTATTAATTAGTTAGTTGGTTAATACTAGAGTTAGTTAGTTAGTTTCTTGTCTTAACTAAGTTGGTTAATTAGTTAGTGGTTAGAACTAATTCTTAGTTGCTTGTCTTAACTAAGTTGGTTAATTAGTTAGTGGTTAGGGTTGTTAGATTTAGTTACAACTTCCATAACTAAATAACTAATTCTAGTTAGGGTTTGTTAGGTGTTAGTTAGTTAGTTGAACTAATTTGGTTAGTTAACTACTTTAGTTGGCCGAATTAGTTAGCCTTGTTTAGGGTTAGTTACTTGATTAGTTACGACCTAGGATCATCATAAGAAACATAGGTAAAGATAACCTAGGTCTTGCATAACTAATCATAGTACTACATCCTAGGATACAACCTAGTACAAGACAACTTAGGTTCTTGTTTCCCCTTAGGAAATAAACCTAGTACTTGTATTTTAGGATTGTTGTGTGTTTTCTAATACTTGCATTGCATCAAGCATCCTTGACTAGATTGTTTACAACTTTATTTCCATTGTCTGAAATTTCTTTGACAACCTCAAAAGATGTCTTCTAGTGATGGGGAAAACAAATCTATGCTTCATAATATAATGGAAAGTTTGAATAACATCAACAATAGGTTAACTAACCTAGAGCATAATGAAAACCCTAGAACTAGGCATAGAAATCAAAGAAATCAAAGACATAACAATAGTGATAGTGAGGATTAACCTAGACATAGAAGACACCATGAACATAAAAGAGAAGACATAAGCTTAAGAGAGGTAAAACTTGAAATACCCCCATTTAATGGAAAGAGTGATGTTGAAGCTTATCTAGAGTGGGAGATGAGAGTTGAGCAATTGTTTAATTCTCATCAAATAAAAGAAGAAAAGAAAGTTAGGATTGCAACTCTTTCATTCCAAAATTATGCCTTAGTGTGGTGGACTCAAATATGTAAGAAGAGGAAAAGAGATGATTTTCCACCCATAGATGATTGGGTAGACTTAAAAGCCCTTCTGAGAAAAAGATATGTTCCTAACTATTATCGTGGGGAGCTATTAGTAAAGCTAAATAGACTTACCCAAGGCTCAAAAAGTGTAGAAGACTACTACAAAGCCTTAGAGATAGCCATGATTAGGGCCAATCTAGAGGAAGATGAAGAAACCCTAATGCATAGGTTTTTGCATGGCCTCAATAGGAACATCAAAAATAGGGTAGAACTCCTTCCTCATGTAGATATAGAAGAGTTACTACACCAATACGCTAAGGTAGAGAACCAATTAAAGAGAGAGAATCCTATACTGGGGAGAATAAAGCCTACAAGTCTAAGTGGGTAGGTTAAGAGAATAAGGGTAGGTTTGAGAAAAACCCTAGGAAGAAGGAAGTGGGCACTTCTTCTTCCAAATTACCTAGTGAATTGCATAAGAATGGTAAAGTCTTTAGGCACCAAAAAGATAAGCATGAATCCACATCTAAACCACAATCCTCTAGATATTCTACCATAAAATGTTTTAAATATCTTGGTAGAGGTCACATTGTTTCAGACTGTCCAACAAAAAGAACAATGATTTTGAAAACTAATGGAACCTACTCAAGTCAATTAGAGTTTAATTCTAATTCTCACTCTTCAACTGATGACTCAAGTAGTGATTCCTATGACAGTGAGCATATTTTAGGGGATGATGGTGAGCTGTACATGATTAGAAGATTGCTTGGTAGTCATGTTAAGCTAGATGATACTACACAAAGAAAGAATATCTTTTGTACAAGATGTTACATAAATGACAAACTATGTTCTCTCATTGTAGATAGTGGGAGTTGTGCAAATGTAGTGAGCCAAAGATTAGTAAATAAGATGGGCTTAGAACTAATAGATCACCCTAGACCTTATAAGTTGTAATGGTTTAATGAAAAAAGGGAAATGTTAGTTAATAAGCAAGTCTTAATCAACTTCACTATAGGCACATATAATGATAAAGTCAATTGTGATGTAGTACCTATAGAGGCAACTCACATCCTTTTAGGAAGACCTTGGCAATTCGATAGGAAGGTCATCTATGAGGGGTTCACTAACACCCTCACCTTTAAGTTAGATGGTAAGAAGATAGTTTTACACCCCCTAACTCCACAACAAGTAGCTAAAGATCAACTACAAATGAAACTTAAAAGAGATAGAGAGTTAGGATCTTCTTCCTCTAATCATCTACAAAAACATAAAAAAAACAAAAAAAAGGATAAAGGAAAAGGAGTTATCATCTATGATGAATCTATAGCCAACTACTTGGCCAATAAACATGATGTGAAACATGCTATGTTTTCACAAAAACTTTGCTTGATCATGTATGCAAAAGACATCCCTAGCACTTCTTTGTGCACAAGGGGCTCTTCCCCTCCTCCTTTGCCCAAAGGGATTCAAAACATCTTAAGTGAATTCAAAGATCTCTTCCCTAAGGATATCCCAAGAGGCTTACCTCCTATTAGGGGCATTGAGCACCAAATAGACTTAATTCCTGGTGCTAGTCTTCCAAATAGACCTATATATAGGTGCAACCCTAGGGAAATCCTAGAAATAGAGAACCAAGTAAATGAACTACTATCTAAGGGTTGGATTAGAGAGAGTTTAAGCCCTTGTGCTTTACCCGTTTTGCTAGTTCCTAAAAAAGATAGTTCATGGCGAATGTGTACGGATTGTAGAGCCATCAACAACATTACCATCAAGTATAGGCATCCAATACCTAGACTTGATGATATGCTTGATGAGCTTAGTGGTTCTACTATATTTTCCAAGATTGATCTTAAAAGTGGCTACCACCAAATAAGAATTAAAGAAGGAGATGAATTGAAAGCCGTTTTTAAAACCAAACTTGGACTATATGAGTGGTTAGTTATGCCTTTTGGCTTGACTAATGCACCAAGTACTTTTATGAGACTCATGAATCATGTTTTAAGGGAATTTGTAGGGAATTTTGTTGTGGTCTACTTTGATGACATTTTAATTTACTCAAAGACCATGACCTCTCATCTAAACCATCTCCAACAAGTTATGCTTGCCTTAAGAACAAACAATCTCTATGCAAATTTTGAAAAATGTTCTTTTGGCATGGATAGCATTGTATTCCTTGGATTCATAGTTAGTTCTAAGGGTGTTGAGGTAGATCACTCCAAAGTGAAGGCAATCCAAGATTGGCCGACACCTAAAAATGTGAGTGAAGTAAGAAGTTTTCATGGTCTAGCAAGTTTCTATACGAGATTTGTGAAAGATTTCTCTACTTTAGCCTCCCCTCTAAATAAGTTGGTAAAAAAGAATGTTCATTTTGTGTGGGGGCCAAGGCAAGAGAAAACCTTTCTAGATCTCAAGGAGAAGCTCACTCATGCTCTAATTTTAGCACTTCCAAATTTTTCAAAAACCTTTGAGCTTGAGTGTGATGCTTCAAATGTGGGAATAGGAGCGGTCCTATGGCAAGAAGGTCACCCCATTGCTTTCTTTAGTGAAAAGCTTAGTGGGAAAACTCTCAACTATCCCACATATGACAAAG
This sequence comes from Clitoria ternatea, assembly GCA_037962975.1. NCBI lineage: Eukaryota > Viridiplantae > Streptophyta > Magnoliopsida > Fabales > Fabaceae > Clitoria > Clitoria ternatea. The sequence continues at coordinate 91,747,431 of CM075671.1, forward strand.
AATTCTATGCATTAATTAGAGCCCTTCAAACTTGGGAACACTACTTGATCCCAAAAGAGTTTGTTATACATAGTGATCACCAATCACTAAAATTCATTAAGGGGCAATATAAGTTAAACAAAAGACATGCTAAGTGGGTTAAGTTCTTGGAACAATTTCCATATGTCATCAAGTGCAAAAATGGAAAATCTAATACTGTGGCTGATGCTTTATCAAGAAGGCACTCTTTACTAGCCTCTCTTAGAGCCAAAGTTATTGGACTTGATGAGATTAAGACTTTGTATCCAAGTGACCTTGATTTCTCAAACATTTTCAACTCATCTTCCACTTCATCATCTCATAAAGGCTTCTACATTCTAGATGGATATCTCTTTAAAGTCAATCGACTTTGCATTCCTAGGAGCTCTTTAAGAGATATTTTATTAAGAGAAAGCCATGAGGGAGGCTTAATGGGCCACTTTAGAAGAGATAAAACTTTGTCTATTCTACATGAACACTTCTATTGGCTAAAAATGAAGAAAGATGTTCAAAAACATTGTGCTAGGTGTATTGTATGTAGAAAAGCTAAATCTAAACTTTCACCTAGTGGTTTGTATACTTCTTTGCCTACACCTAGTGCACCTTGGATTGATATATCTATGGATTTTGTGTTAGGCTTGCCTAAGACCCAAAGGGGAATGAATTCTATCTTTGTAGTAGGGGATAGGTTTAGTAAGATGTCTCACTTTATCCCTTGTCATAAGGTAGATGATGCTAGTCATATTGCTAAACTCTTCTTTAGAGAGATTGTAAGACTTCATGGTGTTCCTAAAACTATCATTTCTGATAGAGACACCAAATTCCTTCACTATTTTTGGAAAACTCTTTGGTCAAGGCTAGGAACGAAGCTTCTCTTTTCTATCACCTGTCATCCTCAAATGGATGGCCAAACTGAGGTAGTAAATAGGACCCTTTCTCAACTTCTTAGGGTCTTAGTGCATAAGAATGTTAAATCTTGGGATGAGTGTTTACCTCACATTGAATTTGCCTATAATAGGGTACAACACTCAACAACTAAGCATAGTCCCTTTGAGTTATGTATGGTTTTAACCCTCTCACACCTTTGGACCTTTTGCCCATTGATGTTTCTGACTTTGTCCTTTACATGGATGGAGAGGCAAAGGCCAAGTTTATTAATGATTTTCATGAGAAGGTTAAAAACCAAATATAAACTAAAAATAAACACTATGCTCGTTGTGCTAAAAATAAAAGAAAGGAAGTCACCTTTGAGGTTGGAGATTGGGTTTAGCTACATCTTAGAAAAAAAAGATTTCCAAACTTGAGAAAATCTAAACTAGACCCTAGAGGTGATGGCCCTTTCCAAATTATTAAGAAAATGAATAATAATGCCTATGTCCTTGATTTACCAGGAGATTATGGTGTGAGTGCTTCATTCAATATGTCTGACTTATTTTCTTTTGACTTAGATGAAGAGGATGACGCCTTAGATTTGAGGACAAATCCTTTCAAAAAGGGGGAGCATAATGAGGACACACTAAGGGAGGACCCTCACTCCATCTTAGACAAAGGACTAGAGGCTTACAAGGGTCCCCTCACAAGGGCCAAGTCCAAGAAAGCTAAAGAGAGCATCCATAAAGCCTTGTCATCCTTCCTCTCTTTGCTTAGTGGGCCCAAGCCCAAGGGAGACACCATGAGGATCTACTTTCTTTCATCTTGTAACATAAGTCATAATTAGATTCTCTAGACATTTAGGTTTTATTTGGACCTTGCCAGGTCAATTGGGCCACTGTAGGGCTATGTACTTTCACTTTGGGCCATGTATAGGCCATGTTCTCTCCTTTTTTTATACCATTGGGCCTTGGATCCATTATCCAAGCCCATGTCTCCTCCCTTGGCCGAAATATAGAAGGGCTATATAAGGGAGCTCTCCTTTGTAATTTCACACAACAATAACGATCATTTGAGATTTTTCACCTTGAGTGAAAATTTTCTAGAGTGAGAAGCTCCTCCTTCTCTCTAGGATTGAGTCTCTAGAGCAAGCTCTTATCCAAGAGGATCCTCTCCTTCTTGGCGGCGAGAATTTAGGGAGTTATCTTCCTTTGGAAGTGGCCTCCCACCTTCACCTACCATTTCCTCCTTCTATTCCTTTCATCTTGTCCAAACCACTTCACCTTCTCTCTTCTCTTCCATCCAAATTTCATCCAAATCCTTAGAGTTTTCCTTTGTTTCATTTTGGTTTCAACCTTGAGAAGATAATAATTCAGCCATGACTTGAAGAAAGAACAAGGAAAGGAGCCAAGATCCACCTTTCTCTAAAGGAGCTTGAAGAAACTCCTACATCAGGCTGGTTTGTCCTTACGACAGTCTAGTGGCTATGAAAATAAGGCCTTAGTTTTTGAGCGGCCATCACCAGACAGTATGGAAATTTCTCTACTCTTTGGTACCTCACCTCCACCCCCTATAGAGTCTTTCTTGTAAAGTACAGTGGTTTTTGAATAGATCCTTCTTCTTGTATCAATTCTGCACTTACAACATGTTCCCCACCAGCAAGTAGGTGATTAACTCTGCCTCGAGAATCAGCTTGGTTAATATCAGGGGTGAAGCTAGATAAGCTTTTATCTCTTTAAAGGTCCTTTGGCATTCTTCCGTCTTCTGGAAAATCTTCACTTTCTTCAATACATGATAGAAGGGCATTGCCTTCTCTATGAATTTGTCTAGGAACCAGGAGAGGTCACTAATATTCCTGGTGAGGTGTTGTACCTCATTGATGTTTTGGGGGCTTCTCATTTTCAAAATGGCTCGACACTAGTCCAGATTAGCTTTAATTCCTCTGTGTATTAACATGTAGCCCAATAATTTCCCACTTTGGACCTTAAATGAGCATTTCTTAGGGTTAAGGCGCATGTTATGCTTCCTTAATTTGGTAAATATTTCCCTTAGATCCACTGTGTGGTTTCCTGCTTCCTTGGTCTTTACCACCATATCGTCTACATAAACTTCCATGTTCCGCCAAATCTGTTTAGAAAAAATTGTATCCACTAATCTCTAGTAGGTAGCACCAATGTTCTTTAACTCAAATGGCATCACTCGGTAACAGAAATTCTCCCCTCCAGTTATGAAGGCTACTTTTTCCTCGTTTCCTAGGTCCATGTGTATCTGGTTGTATCGTGAGTACCCGTCTATAAAACTTAGTACCTGGTAACCTGATGTACCATCTACTAAATGATAAATGCTAGGTAAGGGGTAAGGATCTTTGAGGCATACCTTATTCAATTCAGTGAAGTCCACACATATCCTTCACTTGCCGCTAACCTTTTTCACTATAACCACGTTGGATAACCAAGTCGGGTGCTTTACTTCCTATATAAAGTTGGCTGCCAATAGCTTGTTTGTCTCTTTCTTAACAGTCACTCTTCTTTCAGGACCTAGTTTTCACTACTTTTGTGTAACTGGTTTGGCCTGTGGCTCAACATTTAGTGAGTGACATGTGACACTCGGATCAATTCCAGGCATGTCTGAGGGGCTCCATGGAAAAAGGTCTATGTTGGCTTTCAACAGAGTGACCAAGGACACTTTTAGACTCGGATCCAACACAACACTGATACAAGTGCATTAGTTCGGGTTGCATCTAACTTGTACTAGCTTTAGAGATTAGACTAGTTGCGACTGCTCATACTGTCTGTCATCGTAGGGGTTAAACCCTATTTTGACATCTTCTTCCACTGTACACTACTAAAAAAAGTCCTATTAGCGACAACATCAGTTACGGCCGAATACCGTCACTACCAATCTGGTGGCAAACATATCAGCGATGGGAAGTGAAGACCGTGGCCAACTTTGTGATGGCCGCACCCGAGGCTAAAGGTGGTCCCCTTTCTTCCATTTTCATCATTGGCTCGGTCCCATATTAGCGATGGTAACTAGGTCGTCGCAAACCAATTTAAGTTCTTCCGTCGCTAATTTAGCCTACTTAGCGACCGCCTTAATGTCATAACTATAGTTTTTATAATTGTCGTTGCTATGTTCGTAGCTGAACTGGGACCAATATTAGGGACAACGCTTCATCCGTAGCTATGTTTTTGATAGCTGCTGTCGCTATCTTTGTAGTTGAACAGGGACAAATGTTAGCGATGATACTTCGATCGTAGCTGAACAGGAATCCATATTAGTGACAACACTTTATCTGTAGCTATGTTCTTTTGATAATTGTCGTCGCTATCTTCGTAGCTAAACAGGGACCAATTTTAGCGAAAGCACTTTAGTCGTAGCTGAACAGGGATCCATATCAGCGACGACGTTTCGGCCGTCGCTAATAATAAAAATTCTTTTTTTAAAATTTTTTAATAAAATTTTATCATTTAAGGTAATTTATAATTTTATTATTTAAAGTATATTTTATAAACTTGGATGATAAATTTTTATAAAACTAAAATATATATTAATTTTTTTACAGTGCTTTTATTAGTTAACATACAAATATATATTAAACAGAAAAAGATATAACATCAATCAGTAATAAACAACGTTGAATAAAAAAATATAGTAATAGTCGTCATATTATTTACAACTCAAAGAATAAGTACAAAAATGTGTAACACTAAAAAAAATAAATACAAAATCCATCAATTAGGGGAGGGATCTCGGGGTGGTGGATCTGGCCAGGTACTAGAGGTTGCGTTGTCAGGTCGAGCCGGTAAAGACTCTATCAACTGGCAGATCAGAACCTTTTATTGAGCCATCAGCCTGCGAGTGTCTTCTAGCTGCTGCTCCTCTAGCTGCCTCTATCTACGCTCCTTTGTGAGCTTGTTAATCAGGTTCTGAATAACCTAAACAACATCTGATGGGAACGTAGAGGAAGAGGCAGGGGTCTTCCCAGTTCTGGCTATCTGGGTCCCAACCCCACTGAAGCCAAACACCATCTTCTTGTTGACACCTCTGATAGCTTCTAAATAGATGGCGTTGTCATTGGTAAAAAAAAGGTGAGAGGTGCCTCCTCATCAAGAGTCTAAGAGGCCAGCTGAACCTTCTTCTGAGCCGTTATGGCCCGATACACCTCCTGCATATGTTTAGAAAAGTCAAATAAGTTAGCAAATCTAAATGTTAAAAACAATTGTAAGTTTAGATAAATTACCACCATCTCCATGGTCTTCTGGTTAACCCAGTGACCAGCCTTGTTCTTCTTGGTAATTTGTATCACCTCGAATAACAAAGGCTCATGATGCTCCTTCTGCTCCTACAATTTACAACATATTAAAATTGTTAAGACATGTCTTTCAAGTCCATGTATTAATAAACATATTTAAGAAAGTGTATTTACAAATCTCTTTTTGTGCTCTACCATTGAAATGGAACCCCCAGTGTAGATAGAGGCTTCAATATCAACCTGTCTATTTGCCTTGTTCTGAGCACTAGCGTGCTAGAACAAAACTCCTCCCCACTTTTGTAGCATGCCTTCCCAATGGGGCTTAGGGATCTAGTGGGGGTGCTCTACCTTCGCCCTCACCTTCCAGAGGGTACTCTTGATGATTTTGGAGGTCTTTACAATAAAGATCCTCCTAATTGCATCAGTCATGCCTTCCTCCCACCGAAAGTCACGCTGTAAATTAAAATGGAATTCCAAATTATAAAGTTAAGCAATATACACAAGAATAAAAATTACATGAAATGTGAAGAGTTATGCTAAACTCATCGAGAAATTATCAAACCATCTATCTTGGATAGTCTTACCATCATCTGTCAAAGAGATGTAAGGACCATCCCACTGGGCCTTCAACACCCTAGTAATCATTTTCATAGTGTGAGTATTATCAATATAACTATAGTTCAAACAATTAAACAATTAACCAACAAAATCAAATGAATCAAACAAACGTAAACCTTGGGAGTACACCGAAATTTCGGTAGAGTCTCCCCTATAAATCGGACATTTCCAAATTTTTACAAATACCTTGTTACACATAGAAAACTTTCTAGTACAGTTCAATGTAAATAAACATCAATAGACATGTAAAAGTTATGTTATCAGCACACATTCCATTACCTAGTGAGTTTTGCTCTCCACTAACAAACAACAATCAAATCAATCTCAAAGTTACAGATAACATAAGTATACAACACACACAAAAGTTCTTAGTGAGCATTGCTCTCCACTAACAAACATTAATCATTTGGAATCTCAACGGTACAGATAACACAAGTATACAACATGCACCAAAGTACCTAGTGAGCTTTGACCTCGACTAACAAATATCAATCAGATCAATTCAACAATTGTAATAGTTATGCTATCAAGCACACACACGCTAGTACAAAAAGATGTAAGCTTGAGGAAATATAATAATACTTTCTCGTCTACGACCAATAATAGGACTAGAGTGGGAAAGAGGTCGGATGCTGATGAAGGGGTCACCTCGCGGACCTGCTCCTATTGCTGTTAAGGCCGTGATGCCTCTAGGGTGCTAGTGCCTGTAGCATCACCCAGAATGGTCGCTGTGGGTGTCCCGTGTATAGTGTCATCGGTCGGTATGGTCTTCTTTGGCGTGGTGGGGGTACCTAGCCGTGTAATTGGGGAATGTCTACCACCACCTCGACCAAAGTGTCCTCTACGTCCAGTCATCTGTCAATGAAACAATGTAAGCATCAAACAATCTCAACATTAACATATATACATATAAAAAGTTTTATATACAAGTATATACTCTGTGTCTGTTTCAGTTTGGAAGTCACTTTCGATGTCAGTGTGACTCTTAGAATTGGTTTCAGATGTGTTATCAGTGTCTACATTGGCCCTGGACCATTTTAATGATAAGATAACTTGTGTGTCAATGTGTTCATCGTCTGAGGCCGCAAGTGTCTTATTCAGTATGACTAGATTAATATTCAACACTAAGTGATTATCGTGGAGGTTGCTTGGAGCTAGCTGATAAGTATCTTCAACCTCATTAAAGACGTTATTAGTGATTTGACTACGAGCCTTGGCTTTGATGATTGCATACCAGTCTCGGTGCCCTCCAGGGAATTTTATGTAATAAACCTGCTCGACTTGTTGGGAAAAGATAAAAGGATCAAACCCTTTATATCTTCCACTTTTTTCACCTCAACTAAGCCGTAATGGTTGTTGACTTTTGTACTTACATCGATTATGTTGTCATACCAATCACACTTGAATAAAACTAAATCTCTTTTATCCCTCCTGGAGAAAGAAACTTAAATGATCTCTTTTAACACATCATAGAAGTCCTCCTCTAAATGTCTAGTGGTGCTTTTAACACATACCCTAAAGTTATGTTTTTGCATTCTTTCACTCCATTGTAAAATGTTAAACTTATAGCCGTTTACGTAGTAAAGTGGTCATTTTTTAACAGTTTTCACAGGCCCCCAAGAAAGAGCTTGAAGTAAAGGGTCTTCAATTTGGTTGTTTGGATCTTGAATATATTCAAAGCATAACATACAACAATGTTACAATGTATATAATTATACAACTTAAAACAAACATAAAGTGTACGGGCCTTACGTGTTGTACAAACCAATCAACAAACTTGGATGATACCTCACTGCAGATTTAATCATCAGTTATATCATTTTACGCTTGTCTAAGTATATTTGTATATATACTATTTAAAGAACAATAGTTTAACTACACAAAAATCCTATGTTGAAATTGGAAAAATGTAAAAGTAGGTGACTTACTCAAGATATGGTTCAACTTCCTGGCTGTTTAAAAGAATATACAAGTAGGTTGCCTTTCGATTTCTCATTAATGTAATATTGAGGTTTGTTCATCCACACCAGGGTTTGGTGCCATTACAAGGTTACGGGGGATTTTATTCATTCTTGTTTCTATATCCGTTAGAAAGTAAAATGAAGCAAAAGTGGCCATTTCTTCCACTAAGCATGCTTCACAAATCGATGCATCAACACATGCCTTGTTTGACACTTTGTCTTTTAAAAAACATAGGAATCTAATGAAACATAAAGAATTATTGAGTTATGTATAAATTAATTTTGACAACAAATTTTGGAATGGAAGTAAAGTTGTTCTAATGTCTAACCTTTTAAACAAATTCATCCAACGATACTACACGGGACCACCAACCCTAGCCTCATATGGTAGATGATCCGACAAGTGCTCCATAGAATAAAAAAACTAGGGGGAAAATGTGCTCCAGCTTACAAATCAACATTGGAATGCTTTCATCTATCGTTACAAGAGTCTCCTCTATTAAGACTGTTGTTGTCAACTCTTTAAAAAAATGACCTAACTCAACCATCGGTTTCCAAATAGGTTTCGGTAAGGCATGAAACGCATATGGCAGTAGTCGTTATATAAACACATGACAATCATGACTTTTCATGCCGAATAGTCTGCCTTCTTTCAGGTCGACACATCTACTCAAATTCAAAGCAAACCCGTCAGGCATGGTTAACCTACTCACCCACACACAGGCAGCCATCCGTTGAGCTTTTATTAATGCATATTTCACTTGCGATTTAAACATTTTGCCACGTTTCACATCCCTCAATTCTAGATCCTTCCTTGAACATAAACTTGCAATGTCTATGATATCCCAAATTTTAAAATAGAGAATAAATTAAGGAAATAAATATTAAATAATTGAATGTGAACTATGTAATGTCCTAAATCATTAAAAATAATTTGATTAAGACTTTCGGAGACTGTTAGTAAATTATTGAGACCGGATAAGTAGAAAACTAACCCGGATGAAATATGGGTGTCGGACCAAGTATCTTCGATTGAGATGCCGTTGGTCAGGGCTGTACATAATATTACTGGGAATCCAAATATGTATTCGGAAAAATTTTTAGAATAAGTATTGAGCCCGAACAGAGAGCCTGTTTGTTTAAAAACAGAAGAGTTTAATGAAAGATTAAAAACTTAAAATAAAACCTCACTTTTTCACTCTCCTTTTTATTGATGTGCTGAACCCCTTGGCTAAATACTTTATTCTTCTTCTTCTTCTCTTATTCTCTTCATCTTTTTTCCCTCTCTAACCCTAAGTCAAGGTGCTACTTTCCATTCTCCCTCTTATCTTCATTTTCTAAAGGCAAGGAGAAGCATTAGATACTTGAAGTTATCCCTTCTCCTCTCCATTTTTGTCATCTTCATCCTTCCTCTTGATTCCCATTTTCGTTTTCTTGGGGCAAGGTACGTTCCTTGCCATTTCCTTATGTTTTGAACCTAGAAATGGTTAGTTATGACTTGGGAGAGTATTAAATGCTTGTGGGTAGTGAAAGGAACCATTAAATATATAAACCCTAAGGTGGGGTGAAATAAATATGGACATTTATGAGCAATAAATGAGGTATATAAAAATAGGGTTAAAAGATGATGTATATAGAAGTGCATTTATGATGTGGTTGGGTTTTCACAAAACCCTAACTTATGAAATTGGGGGAAATGGGTAATGTGAGTGGAAATGCATTAATTAATGGTGAGAATGTCATTAATGTTGGAGTATAAACATAAATGATGATTGGAGATGGTGGTTGGAAACCATAAATGAAAACCCATTTAGAATAAGTTAAATGTAAAGTTGATGAATGGGGTAACCTAATTAATTAGGTTGTTATTTTGATGAAAATGAATGGTGGTTTAAGGGAAGGAATTCCCGAAGCCTAATTAGACAAATGAATAAAATCTATAAATAGCCTTTACATGATAAGAATCATGAGTACACATATGTATATGTATGTTGAAATGGTGTTTGAATGAATGATTGATGTGGCCCTATAATTGATTGGTGTAGGGCTTGATAATACTTATGAGGCGGGAACATCAAACCCGGAAGTTTACTTCTCTTAAGGTAGGAGAGGGGTGTATTTTCTAAATGTATGAGAACTTGTATGATGATAATGTATGTATTGATGTAATGTAGCATGTTTCCTTGAATGGATGTAGCATTATATGTATATGATGAGAAATTGAGTTAGATTCTTATAATGAATGATTGTGGATAAGACCTTATTGAGGTTAAGATTGGTATAATGTGTGATGACATGATATGGATTCCATGTGTGGCTTGATGAATATTTGAAATCCTTGACTTAATGATTCTTGAATATTATGATCGGAATATATACATATGTTTGAATATATGGAATTAACATGGTAATTGAGTAGGAGCATACCCTAGATGAGAGGGTGAGATGACCTATATGAGGTTGAGGCATGCATGAGCATTGTTGCATACATAATATGGCATGCATATCATGATGATGTTGAAAAGTGGTTGTGATCACTTGATGTTAGAATATAAAGGGCTTGCGAGTTCCTATGATTATTGGACAGGTGGTTGCGATCACCTGGTATTTGAAATGAAAGGCCCTGCGGGACCATTGAGATTGTATGCCCGTGGTTACGATCATGAGGCGGGAGTACCCCTTGCGAGGCGGGAAACCATTATAAATTATTGAACATGGTTGCGATCACGAGAAAGCATCTTGCGAGGCTGCTAGAGGGAGTACCCCTTGTGAGGCAGGAAACCAATTTAAATGAATGAATGATTATGGTGGTTGCGATCACCTGAGGAAATGTAAACGGATCCGTGCATATGCATCTTAAACACCAGTATGTGCATTAGCCATAGAAGCATGGCATAGAGTGGTATCCTGTTGAGGAGATTGTGTGAGGAGTAGGTGGAACTCCCTTTTTAATTAATAACTGTAATTGTGTCAATGATTGGTGTGACCTTGTGAATTTTGATGGATACATGTGTTTAATGAATTTGATGAATGATTGGTTTTGTGCTAATTGAACTTATCTTGGGAAGAAGATGTTTAATATTGCATTCATGTATATATTATCATAATTGTTAGATTTTCATCATTGAGAAAGTATACTCACACTCCATGTGGTATATCTTTTCGTTAGTAACCTTAGCCTTAATTAGATTTTGAAAAAGAAGCATGACGTAAGTAAAACTTATGAATGAATGATGATTTATATGAAAAATTGCACTTCATAGACTATGCCAAGTAATAAACTAGATTAGAATGTGATTATGAATTGGAATGAGAATCTATGGGTATGAAGGTTTATAGCAAGTTTTAAATGTGTAATATGATGGATGTGATGTGATGAATTTAAGTACATTGGCTTGAGTTGAGTTTTGGTATGTTGTGTTGTTCAATTTTCATGTTTTGTAGTGTTTTACTGATAATCTCGCTCAGGCGAGATGGGTTCTCACTCAGGCAAGATGGGTTCTCGCTCGAGCGAGAATCCCCTGTGTTGGTGTCGGCCACTGGCCAGTTGTCGCTTAGGCGAGAGTGGTTCTCGCTTAGGCGAGATGGGTCTTGCTTTGACAAATGGGTGTCTCGCCCCAGGCGAGATGATTAAGTATCAGGTATAAGCATACTGGACAATTTTCGCCTGAGCGGGCTTGTCTTCGCCCAAGCGAGATTGTCCATGCATCAGGTATTGGTCACTGGATGAAAATCGCTTAGGCGAGTAGGGCCTCGCCCGAGCGGGAGTGGGGTGTTTAGTTACTGGTCCATTTTCGCTTAAGCGAAAGGCTTTTGGAGGTGGCATTCACTCGAGCGAGTGAGCGTTGGGTAGATTCTGGATGATTTTCGCCCGTGCTCGCTTGCTTCGCCCAAGCGACTTTTGAGGATCTCACTCAAGCGAGATGGGGCTCCCTCATGCGAGTCGGCCCCTGATCCTTCTCTTATTTCTTTCGCTCAGCTCGCCCTATGTTTCGCCCGCGCGCTCCCTTGGGATTCGCTCAAGCGAGTATGGTTCTCGCTTGAGCGAGGGATGTCCTGGTCCTCCAAATTGTATTGCCTTGATCACTTTTCATTTTCTTTATATATGATCTTCATCTTAAACCAACTTATGAGCCCTTTGGATGTATTTTAAGGTCATTAATCCTTATGATGTTTAACCTCTTCGAACCCAACTATATAGCAACAATTTAAATAAATTTTCCGCTGTTTTCAATTGAGAATTCCTCAATAGTTGTTTCCCTTAACTTACCTTCTCATATCTTCATATATGAGTTAGGTCTTTTTAGATCCAGGGTATTGAATGACAGTTTCACCACCTATGTTTTTCATAGATTAATAATACTAAAATCGTGAAAAATTTACCCCTATTTTTAGGGCGTCACAATGTCTAATCGACTTTTCTTGTTGTCCTTTGTTCTCCCTTTGATGTCCATCACAGTGTCAAATATATTCATAAAGACATTTTATTCAGTGTGCATGACATCTATGTTGTGTCTTAACAACAGGTCTTTCCAATATGGTAAATCCCATAATATACTTTGCTTCACCTAGTGGTGCTTTTTCCCGTAACCCGCAAACTCCTTAACATTTTTATCCTAGATGTAAGGATTCTCAAATACTCTTCGCCACACCTGTGGACTGGATAATCTATGGGGTGGAGGTTCATTGACAACCTTGTTTCTCTTAAAAGCGGTTTTTGATCTCCTGTAAGGGTGATCCAATGGTAGGAATTTGTGATGACAATCAAAATAAATTGTCTTGCCACTAAAAGGGAGTGATTCCCCCCGGTATGTTCCATGCATATGGGGCCAGCAAGCTTCCTATAACACCCTAAATTTTAAAGAAAATAATTTATTAAATAATGATAATTAATTATTTATGGTCCAATAATTATGGGAGAATTAATTTGACATTAAAGGTGAATTATCGGTAAATTAAGATTTACCAGAATTGGATGATTTAACAGATGATGTGGGACCCACTTGGTCAAATTAAATATTTGATGGGTCTAGAATGTTTAGAAAATTATTGTGGTTAGGGTGGTATAGCTGAAATAATTTTTAGTGTTAGGGAAATGATTAATTGGACACGACGTATGATACAAAACAGGGAAAATACGAACCAAATGGGATTAAAAAGAAAATGTAAATTCCCTATTTCTCCCTTCACTTAACCGTAGCTACTTCCCCTTCTTCTTTTGGTCCTTTTACCCATTGGACAATGGGGATTTATTATCCTTTGGTAAAAGCAAAATGTGACATGGTTTTAACCATTGGACAATGTCCAATTTTGCACAAATTTCCTTCTCTCTTCTCTCCATTTTCGGCAGCTCCCTTCTTCTCCTATCTAACTTTATTTTTCTTCTTCTTCTTCAATCCACCATGCCAAACCGTGACCCACCTCCTTCTATACCCATTTTCATCAAAAATTAACACAAAAGCTTGGATTCATGATGGATTAAATGGCATATTGGAGCAAAAAGCTTGGAGCATCTCTTTCTCCCTTCCCCTCAATTTCGTTTTGTAGAGCTTGTTGTGAGGTAAGGGTTTCTTGCCTCTTTATTGTTCTATTCATGTTTTTGTGATGATTAAGCTTGAAACATTAATGTTGGGTTGTATGGGTGTTGAGGAAAATATGAAACCTTAGGCTTGAATGGCTTGGAAAACATGGGTTTGGTTATGGAGTAGTGCTTTTTGAGGATGAATATCCTTATGGTGGAAAGGTTTTGAGGAAATGATGAGGATTGTGTTTATGTAATTTTTGGCACTTAGGGGGTTTTAGTCTAAATGATGATTTTGATGGTTTGAATGCTTTAGAGTAAATTATATGAAGGAAATGAATATTTGATTTGGTGAAGTCTTAGGCCTTGATATATGCCATTGAGGTTGTTGATTGATGATGGTCTTAAATGGAACCATGGGGCTTGTATTAGACATGAATGATAATAATGATAGTTGAATGGTCCATAAGATGATTTGGAAGACTTGTGGAGAAGAGTTTAGACAAGTCTAGGACTTGATAGTGAGTTTTAAGAGATGATGTTTTGTGATGGTTTATTAATTGCATGTATATGTATGTGTTGTTGATAGGATTCAATTACGGATGAAGATGCGAAATAATCGAAGCATTTGTGTTGTAGTTCTTCTCTCGAGGTAGGAGAGGAGTTTGCATTTCAAATTTGCATGAGTGAATAAATGTTGAATTATGTATATGTGTGGACTCATGCATTGCCTTGCCTTGAATATGTTGTATGTTGAATAGATGATAAATGAGTGATGGCTTGGCTTTTGTTTAATGTTAAGAAAATTGTGTATATATATATATATATGAAATGAAAATGATTGCTTGATTATCCCTCGGTTGGGCCTGAATTAAATGTTGATGAAAATCTATGAATGGATGAGTTAATTAAAGTGTAGAGGATTGTTTTGTGATAATTGTGTAGCCAAATGAGTAAAGTAGTAATGTGGAGTGTTGTTAAAACCTCCCTTATGTAATTGATCAATTAGAATTAGAAATGGAGAGATATAACTTGTTGGTATAGGCCTAAGGATATGATTCCATCTAAGTATGATGTTGGGTTAGGCCAATTTTTACAAAGGATAGATAATGCCATGTGATAATGAGTGAAAACTTGAGTGTTAGGCATGAGATGATGATGATCTCACTCAAGTGAGATGGATCCTCACTCAAGCGAGAGTCCCTTGTATCAAAGGGGTGGCCTCTGGCCCAATTTCGCTCAAGCGAGCAGGCGTCTCGCTCAAGCAAGACGCGTATGCAACATGGGGTGAGCTACTGGACGAATCTCACTTAAGCGGATGTAATGTGAATAATGTATAAGTGTTAATAATGTATGACTTTAAGGATGAATTGAATATGGTCAATTATAGATTATGGGTATTGGAGATGTATGATGCATGATCATATAGATATGTATATACATATATCTTAGGCATTGCATGTTCAAGAATTTATATGAAAAGATGATGGTTGTCTATTAGGCTTATGATATGCCTTTGCATGCTTTACCGAGCCTTTTCTCATATCCTCATATATGGGACTAGGCGTATGCCCGATATACACATTCTTCTTCTGTTGTAAAATTCTGTTATTTTGTATACCGTTATGGGCAAACTATTTAACGATCCAGTTATTGATAATCAAATCTCACCTTTTGGTTTTCTGTGGTTAGAGTCTTGATGCAGTCGTGGTGGTGTTTTGACAATATTTTGAACGTGAAAAATTTATTCGTATTTTTATTGTTTAATTATTTAGATTACATCGGGATTCGAGTCCAGAAAATTGGGGTCAGTACAGATAGAAACATCACCTCCCTCTTTATACACATCTTAGAAGGCAGATTGTACGGGGTCAGTATCACTGGCCAACAATAGTACGCTCTTCCGTATTGACCAAACGGGTTGAATCTGTCAGTACATAGGCCAAGCCGTACATTGTGCAGCTCATGTGAAAAATCTGGGTAAAGCCCATCCAAATACTTTAATGCTTTCCCATCAGATGGATGACACAAAAAACCCTTCCCAACAGGCATGTGTTTTTCAGTGGACAACGAGGCGTATAAACATTGAAGACGTGGTGTAATTGGAAAGTACCACATTTTTTTCCTTGCCAATCTAGTTACCTTCCATCTTCTCTTGATGGTTTTGTAACTATCCTTGCTACAGTAAACATATTTGTCCATACTCTTGTCCGCGAACTTGTTTCGGAACAACATACACCCATCAATATAGCACTCTATCTTCACACATCCAAACCCTAGGCTTTCCACACTTTTCTTAGCATAATACAGGTTTGATGGCATTCGGTTTTCGTTTGGCATAGTGGACCCCATCAAATCCACCATTCTATTAAAATAGCCACCGAGAGATTATACTCTAACTTTATGCTTAAAACAACTAGAGAGGCAGATAATTCGGTATGACTCTCATAGCCATCCTATAACGGGGTCTGCACCACCGCCAACAAATCATAAAATCTGTTAACATCTGGATTAGAATCCTCCTTTACAACCTCATTCAGATCCGCAGGTTCGTCATCATGTTGTAGAACACGTCCAATGGAGGGTCCAACATGATCCATCACCATTTACTCAATATTGTTATAGTTATCCTTGTTTCCCCCTACTTCATAATAAGACGCTTGCATAGGTACACTCGGTGGCCTGGGGGGTAACTGCTCACCATGGTTGGACCACCAATAATATCCTTTCATGAATTCTTTCTCCTGTGAGTGGCACATCACATCATCTACGTATTCAAAATTCATGGATTGCACTTAGAGCAAGGACAACAGATCTTCTAGGTCACTTCAAACTCAGGGGTGTTAGCCGTAGCAAATGGAATAAACTCACACAACCTCATCAAAAACTCTTTAGTGACCCACCGATTACGATCCAACCAGTTGTACATCCATCGTTGATGTATCGGGACCTCCATTCATGATATCTAACAATAATAGGATTGGTTAGTTTAATTAAACAAGACTTAACTATCGTTCATGAATCATTCTCTACCTCTTTGATTTTGTAAATAGGTGGGGCCCTATCCTATTCAGATTGAAAATGTAACCATCTGTAACCCATCTGCATGTTTGTGTGAAGTTTGTGTGTTGACGTTCAATCAGAATTTTGGCAGCATTTCGTATTGGTCCCCGAGTACACATAGGTACGTGGGGGTCGAAACACCCTAGCACACATGCACCTCGTGACACACACGAAATGCACAAACTGATATCCAATTACACATCAACAACGCAAGTTTCACACAAACACCAATATCTATGGGTTACACCCTACTAGTTATAGATTCATCCTAAACTTTCCAACTAGAAAGATCCAACACAACACGAATGTATACTCCCTGTTATGTTGAGTCTTGAACGGGAACCTATTAGGTACACACACGGTATAATGACACTGGGAGCCTACCAAAATTTGACAGAGTCTCCCCAATAAACTAGACATTTCAAAATTTATAACCAGGCCCTGTTACACACAGAAAACAAGCCAATATAGTTCATGTTATATAGAGTTCAACATATCATTTACCAGAACATTCAAGATTAGATCATAATCAATCTTACACAACAAACTCCAACAAATGATGAAAATAATATAGTATAACACATTATGTTTCAACTCCAAATTATGTGTACGCGCACGTTTTAACGACACAGGGAGCCTACCGAAATTTTGGCAGAGTCTCCCCTGTAAACTAGACATTTCAAAATTTTAAAATCACCCTGTTACACATAGAAAATAACCTAGTACAGTTCAATATATACACTATAGATTATAATACAAATGACAACCATGTGAACAAATAAGCAAGTACATATATGTATGTGTATGTATTATTTGAGAGTGTGTGCTTAACGGTGAGATGAGAAAAAATTTAGAACTCAAAGCTGCTAAAAATAATTTCAGAACTCAAATCACACTAAAATTGCATTCCTGGATTGTTTTAAATATAATGAAATAGTTAAATAAAATTACAATTTGACAAAAAGACAACATATCAAAACTCATTCTGTCAAGTGTGGTTTTAGCCAAAAATACATCCAAAATAAGTATCTAATGTGAACAAACAAATCTCTATAGGTAATTGGTGAATACCTCATGAGGCAGAAGGAACAAAAGTCAACACCAAGGCAAAGCAAACTGCACAACATAGATTTAGGTCATCAATCGTAAAAGTCATGAACAAATTCATGATTAATGATAGAAAAACATAAATTTAGAAGCATTTTAGCATAACCAAACATATAATAATAAGCATTTTAGAGTCAAATAAGAGGGACTAAACAACTAGTAAATAGCAGCAACAATAGGGACCAAACAAGGAATGTAGTCAACTTAGCTAATTAAATTAAATTTGTCAAAATAGTAATCTTATACAAAGAATCCAAGAGAGTAATAAACTAACATGCATGTTGTTTTAAGAGCTTGTGTTCAATAGTAAAAGTTTTAGGAAAGGGGAAGAGGATTGTAGATTGGACTCTTTTTACTGACCAACCTAATAATCAATTACTAATTTTGAATACAAAAAAACTTCTATCCGAATTCTTAAACTCAGGAACATGCTATAACAACATTTTTAAATTTGTCAATTAATGAGAGTAACAAGAAAATTATATCTTAACAAGGTGCAATTCCTACTATTATAAAAGTGTTGGACAATGGGAGTTATGTGGCTAAAGAAAACTCAACAGCATTATTATTTAGCTAGTTAATGATTGATAAGATTAAAGAGATTATAGGATAATCAAATGGGATTCCCCCTTTGGTGCATTTACTCAAAACTAGTAGAGTTAAAGGGAAGAAAGATACAGTGACAACAATATTTAACTTATCTCTACATCATGTAAATAAAGGTAAGCAATAACTTTTACTACCTAATCTGAATGCTAATTGATAGTGATATGCAAATGCTAATTTCAACCAACACCAACCAAAAAATTTAACTAATCTAATTTACTTCTCATAACTTTAAAAACAAATTATATAAATTATATTGACTTTTTTAAAGTGGAAGTTTAAAATCATCAAAGTGAATCAATATTTAAAACTGTAATGGTGTGATTTGATTAGGATAATGATTTTTTGTATTTTATTTCAATTTAACAACATTGAATGAAATAATCTAAAGAGGATATTTCAATATTTAGAAGATTTCAAGAAGAAATAATTTACAATTTGAAGTATACACATGCTTTTAATATTTAATAGTACAAATGCTTCCTAGGACTTGCGAGAGGCCTGAACTCTCTCACAACAACCTGAATTTCCATTCAAACAACAAGATAAAACTTCCTCTTCAACCGCTTCTCTTGTTCATACATACATGGCTTATCTCTCTAATAATTTCATGCCTAAGTAACTCCCTAACTCTCTAATTAACTAGGGAAGGAGGGGATCCCTATCAGTTTGTGTGGGAAATTTTCAAGTCTAGTAGTTGCTAGAGGCAAGATCCTAGCAGTTTGTGTGTTCCATAACAGTGCTCCTCATCTTCTAACCTAAAGTAGATATGGAAACAATAGATTAACATGGATCAAAGTTCAAGCTAAGATAGTGAGTACTCTCATGTTTCAAGGGATCATAAACTAAGGTTGTTTTTAGAAAAATAAAACAAAACTTAATGTCTGTGCAAAGAGAAAATGTGTGTATGGGGGATTCTTCTTTTGCTAACCTCTTTTACTATTTGAATCTACTCATTTATTAGTTTTTCAAATATTGAAAATTATTTTCTTGAGATTTTACTTCATACAAATTTTAATGTCCTTACAGTTCTATTTTAGTATATTCATTCTATTTTTCATGCTCACTAGCTGAACTAGCTATTGCTGGCATGCTTGTGTGTTATAAGTAGTAGAAATATGATTGTGGCTGAGTGGAAGAGGAAGATGAGGTTAGAGACATAGAAGGGGAAGCTTGAATAGAGAAGGAAGTGGATAACACAATAAGTTAAGGACTAGGATAGAGAGAACTAAACTGCTCAATTAAATTAAGGGAAGTAACCTGTGAGGGACCTTGAGTGGGAGTAGGAAAGATAGGAATATTAGAGGTAACAAGAGGAAATGAGGAAGAAACATGAGAGGTGGTGAAAAGATATAGATAAGTGAATTTGGTTTCACTGAAAACCATATCCTTTGAGATATACAGGTGACCTTCAGATGAGAGGCATTTATAGCCTTTGTATGAGGTTGAATAGCCTAGAAATAAGCATTTTGTGGACCTAAAGTGAAACTTGTGTTTGTTATAAGGTCTAAGTAGTAGGTAGCAGAATAACCAAAGATTTTAAGGAGTTGATAGTCAGGAAATTGACCAAACAGAATCGAAAAAGGAAGTTGTGAATTGATAGAAGAGGAGGGAAATCTATTAATGAAGTAGGTAGCTGTAAGGAAGGCATGATCCCAAACTTAATGGGAAGTGAAGCTTTGCATAGTAAGGTAAGTCATAAGTTAGCAATGTGTCTATGTTTTCTTTTTGCAACCCCATTTTGATGATTAGTCGACATATTAATCTATGGGTAATACCACAATCAACTAGAAACTTTGTAAAAGGTCTGAATTCTCTACCCCAATCAGTTTGGAGGGATTTGATTGGAACTCCAAATTAAATTTCTACCATTTTCTTAAAGTTTTAAAAGACATGATGTGTGACAGATTCAGATTTAAGAAAGTCCAACCAGGTGAACTTAGAGTAGGAGTCAATAATTGTGTTAATAGTTGTATCCTAAGGTGGAAGTTATGGGAGACGGTCCTCATAGATCACTGTAAACTTATTCAAGAAGAGCATAGGAACTAAAGGAAGAGTGAAAGGGTAATCAATGCATTTTTCCAAGACATACAGAATAGAAAGCAAGCTTATTTCTATTGTTGTAAGGCACATTACAAGATTGTCATACAAATTTAAGTGTTATTACTAGGATGGCCTAGCCTAGAGTTACATGTGTTTATAGTAGTACTAGATTGTATAGTAGATAAAGCTGAAATAGAACTAGAACTTGAGGCTTGAGTTTAAGTTGAATGACTTGGCTTTGCTGAAGCTAGAAGAGAATTAAGAAAGGGAAACTGGTATAGGCCATCAGAGCCAACAGAAGCAAACATGAGTGGCTCGCTAGTGACCTGGGATTTCACAACTAAAAAGTAGGGTGAAATTCAAAGAAAACAGAATTATCCTGTGTAAATTGATTGACACTGAGTAAATTCTTAGTAATATCAGAAACAAGAAGCATATTTGTAACTTGAGTTAAGAGTAAGAGAGGGGTTGTGTTTTGTCTATACACCATCTATAGTGTTCTTTAATATTATTTTAATAATAGGTAAATTTTTATGAATTTACAAGTCTACATAAGCTCAACAATTCTACCTAGAATTTTGATTTTGAAAACCATGCATGTAGACAAATTTAATTCTGCTACACAGTTTTAATGATAGTGACTAATTATTGGAGAATGCATCTGTGTGTCATCATTTGAATGAAAAACTCGATGGTAAGCTCTTCTTAAATTAAGGTACAAAATGAATCTAGAGTAATAGATTAAGATAATAATGCGCATTTGACTGAATTCAATTAATTTAGAGAGATAATCATATGGTCAAAGTTGAAAATAAGAGATCATATTGTTTTTCAAATTAAAAGGACCTTTTCATTATCTTTGTAAAGTTGACCTCAACAATAGTAATTTGATTTACATTGAGTGTATTATAATTTCTCCTCTTTCGTTCAAGCTAAGAAATCCTTTTATTAAAGAACCAAATGATAAAATGTTGATGATGAGGCTATCTGAAGTAGCTTGTTTAAAACCGCCCTTAATATTATGCAGTGTTTGACAGAAAGAGGATGATTTGTATAATGAGAAAAAATCTATAATAAGGATATTTTTGTCAACTTAACATAAAAACCAAGGTATTAGGTTTAATTAAAGCATGTGTATAAAATAGGTGTTTTATATAGGTATTAGAAAAGGAGGGGATCTTCTGTAAGAAATGCCTAATAAAAGAGAAGTTGAAGTAATTTACTAAAAAAAGGATATGTCATGAATAATAAACAAGAGAAAAAAAATACCAAAAGCATCACAATTCATAAACTTATGGGATAATATTTCAAGACTCATAGCTTAAGTTTAGAGAGGAAAAACATATAGACTCAAAATAGGGGAATGGAGAAAGAAAGTTATAGAAAATAGAGAAAATGAGACAAAAGAAAATCAAAAAGAAAAAAGTAACAGAAACTTAAGAACAAAGTTATGTTACTTTCAAAAGCCCAAATTAGTTATTTTGCCAAAGAGGCATTATTCAGATGACTCATCTTCACTGGAGATGGCGGTTTTTAGTAAAGAGGGAGTTTGGTTTTGTAAAACAGAAGATGTGAAAGGTTCTTAAAGAAATGTTTTTCTAAAAAAATAACTGAAGTGTAAATCATGGGCTCAAACATACTTAGTGAAATATCATATTTTGTGAAGCAATGTCTCTCTCTAGGAATCTGGCCGGGAATGCAATCACCATTCATGCTTACTAAACATCACCCAAGTATTATTTTGACTTTTAAAAACAAGAATCAAGTTTCAGTCTATATTCTATAAAATTTCCAATAATTTTGTTATCTACAACTCTATGTTTCCTGGTACTACCCTCACATTCTATAATCCTAACACCTACATCACTGAAGTGTGAAAAAATAATGGTTTAACATTGAAATGTTAAAAAATAATAACATCACATATAATTAAGAATTTAATCAATGGTTTAACATTGAAAACCAACTACAAGAGCATAGTTTTAAGTTTTAACTTAAAATGTTATTGGCAAAAACAAAACATGCATCCTTTCAAAAAAAATCCTTAGATTGAAAAGGTGGCCTATGATTTTAATATATTCTTACTTTTATTTTTGTTTTGATAATGGTATTTTGTTATTTTTAAATAAAATAAGCTAATGTGCATTAACTGGGTTGACAAAGGTCATGTGCATTAACTGGACCCAACATATAAATATTCTGCGATGAAATAAACAAACTGACATAGAATATCAATAAACAATGATACATAATAGAAAATTTTCAAGCTTTGCAACTCAAATTTCCTTCAAACATAAAATTTTGGTGTGCAACTTAAAAGTATTTCCACTGTATAAAAATTAAAATACTCAGAAAGATAAGCCAAGACTGGTAAATTAAACCTAGAGTGATATAGACTTGAAATTTTAACTTTTTGCAAATTTTTTGAATATTATGCAACCCTTTAAATGGCTCAAAATAGTTTGCATGAAGAGGACAACAGACAATTAGATTGTTGATCCTAAAAATACACCTGTTAGAGGAGGTGGAGTAGGTGCTATCGGAGATGGAGGAGGTGCTGTTGGAGATGAAGGTAGATTCAACTTCATGACATAGACAGAGACAGAGGGAAAGAAACGAAGATGAAGGGAGGGAGAGAGGTTCGAGGACAGAAGGAGACGAAGAAACAAATAGTGATGGAGAGAGAGAGAGGCAAATCATGGCAGAGAGAGAGGGAAATGTTGACAGACAAAGAGAGGGAGGGTTGGGAGAGGTTTAGTGTTTAGGGAAAATGATTTGGGGAAGGGAGGGTGTTGAATTAAATTTAAAACCTTAGTGACGGTTGTAAATCGTCGCTATGGGCATCACTAACACCTTAAACACTTTAGCAACGGAAAACACATCAGTCACTGTAATGAGTAGCACTTAGCGATCAACATAACCACCGTCGCTAACTTGGAACAGGACTTCTGTTAGTGATGACAGAAAATATTCGTCTCAATGTGACTTAGCTACGGTGACCAACATCCGTCGCTATGTGACAGAATTAGCAATAGAGTCTCTTCATGTTAACTTTAGTGATGGCTCCAGTCGTCGCTAACGTTGGCTCCAACAAAAAAAATAGAGGGAAACCGAAAAAATTGGATGGAGGGAAACGTAGCGACAGTAGCCGCAATGGAGTTATGTTGAGTGACAGACGTAGTGACAGTCTGTTGCATATCCTAGGGACGACGAGGTTGGGTGTCACTGAGTTGGTAGCAAATTTTTTTTCAAGGTCACATTTCGCCTTGCGGTCGCTGCTTCAGTCGCGAATTATCGACGACCATTGTCGGTCGCTATTTTTTAGTAGCTGTTAGAGGATTTTTAGTGATAAATATCTCCTTGGGACGCAGGCTCTCATGATAGCACTCTTGGGCTACCTCAGGCTCATTCTGAAAAACTCTAATACACCCATCTCCGAGTGGAAATTTCATGGTCAGGTGTAGGGTTAAGACGATTGCTACGAGTGCGTTAAGGGACGGGCGCCCCAGAATGGCGGTGTATAAGTTGGGAAAGTCAACATCCAGGTACTTTACCATTATCGCCCTGCTATCGTCTCTTAAGCCAAAGATTGTCTTTAACTCGACATAACCCATTACCTGCGTAGAATTACTCATGAACTAAGCAATGCACTGTTATATTTTTTAAGCCAACTGGTAGCTATAGTCGTTTGTATCCCAGTGTAGGATATCTGTCGAGCTCCCTTACTCCATCAACACCCTTCCGACTATAGATTTTGTAATCTCCATGGTGACCACCATTGGTTCGTCCCTATTTAGGACTCCCTTAGGGAGGTATGAATTGTCAAAAGTAATGATTCCCGTGCTCGGATAACTCTGCACTGAACTTATTTGTCTAACTTCGTGTTGAGAACTGGTCTTGTAGTTGGGGAAGTCTTCTCGACTGGCATCACATGATGCTTCTCCCCTCTAGTCAACAAACTCTTCCAAATACCCCTGATGTATCAAGTGTTCGATCTGGTTTTTGAGGGACCAGTAATCTTCAGTACCGTCTTCAGGTGGAGGCAAGTTGAACAGTCCTGTGTTATAGACCTCGTGCATTATCTGGTCCCTCCTATTGTTCAGGAGGGGTGAAAGTATTATACTTGGAGTTCGGATAGGCCCCGCTCCTTTGCTCTTTGCTTGGCTTTGGGCTTTTCTTCTGTGACTCTGTCTTGACTGTACTCTACTTAACATGGCCTACTCTACCAACCTTTTGCTCCTCCATGTTTATATATCGTTCAGCTCTCTACCTGAAATCATCCATGTCCATAGAGGGTTTTTTAGCTAATGAATCGAAAAACTTACCAGGGTGCAATCCTATCTAGATTACGTGTAAGGCAACCTCCGAGCTAAGGTTGTGAATTTGGATAGCTTGCTCATTGAAACGAGCCATGAACTATTTGAAGGTCTCATCCTAGGCATCCCTCAGATTCACCAGGTTGTGTGAGGTTTGCTGCACTGCCTGGATGGATGCAAATTGACTAAGGGACTTCTACGTTAACTCTGTAAAACTTGATAAGCTCATTGGCAGAATGTGCGAGAACCACCATAGAGTGGACTTGGTTAGAATGATCAGGAACATCCTACAAAGTAGAGCATTTAACGCTCCAGTGATCAGCATGGTGGTGGTAAACATAGTGAGATAGTCATCTAGACCCCCTCCATTGTTGGTTGTTTGTAGTTCGAGAAGGTTAATGCTGCCATGATCTCCTCTGTGAATAGATGAGCCGCATAGGGGTTTGACGAGTCAGGCTTGTCTGTTCCCCTTTTTGACTGAGTATCACGATAGCCAGTCCCTTGTCGGGTGGTTTGAGTGTTGTGGTAGCTAGAGGCTTCTAGTTCTTCTACCCTGTGGGTGCGTAGTTCGTTGCTCTCTTAGCGTAGCTCCTCTACCGTATGTTGTAACGTTTCAACCATGGTCGCCAGTTTCTGTATTTGATCATCTCTATCTTGTGACTGTGTTAAGGGTTTCCATCCTTCTAACGATTGTCGTTACTGTAAGTGGTTACCATTGCTGCTGATCCGGTCCCAACACCGGCCCCCAAGAGCATGGTTTTAATGCTTTGCCAGATCAGCATTTTGAACAGGAGAAGTACGTTTCAAATACCTTATAGTTACTTTTATACGGAGTACATACCGTCAGGGCACGATACTCCGCCAAGGCAGGAAACTCCGCCAAGGCACATTACTCCGCCAAGGCATGAAACTCCGCCAAGGCACGTTACTCCGCTATGGCATAAAACTCCGCCAAGGCATGTTACTCTGCCTAAGCTCATTACTCTGCCAAGGTGGAAAATATTGAATATCTTATACACATGCATAAAGTATTTCCAATGCATACTACTCTGCCAAGCCATAGGCGGAATATTGAATTTCCTATATTGCGTAGCGAGCCCATATCTATAACCCCGGCACGAGATTGACTCTGTCTTAAGAGGTTGAAAATGGGAATCACGCTGTCACGCATAAAAGGGAATAATGAATAAAATAATAAAGCATTAACGCTTTCCAAGCAAGTGGAAATGCCCACTACAGTGATGGTGCTCGTGAACGACACAGGGACCCACTACCTTTCTTGCATTATGCTAGAAAACAAGGAACGGGTCCTACCAATAATGGAGCACCAATAACAGGTATATAAACCTCAGCAAAAAGGTATAAGGGGATCCCCCCATTTCTGAACCTTACACTCAAACTTGTATAATTCTCTCAGATTTGCTTTTAAGTCTAATAGTATTCTGAGATACTGACTTGAGCGTCGGAGAATAACTGCAGGTACAACCACCAATTGTGTCAAGGCAAAAGAAGCTAATCCAGGCAGACTGCAACACCGCCATGGAGTGTACTATACCACGCCCAGTGTACAAGAGCACTCTGTATTCGTATCTGTATAAGCACCTCTTTGTACCAGATTTTACGTTTCATGTACATTTTGAATTGTTCGACAATCATACCTTTACACCCCCTGTAAAGAACAGTTCATTGGCACGCCCAGTGGGACCTGTAAAATTGGTAATCCCACAATCCTTGAACAATTCCTATTACATTCATCATTAATGGAAAGACCAGGACCAGAAGTGCAGACAGAGGATTCTCCTCCACGCAATCCTAGACGTCTCAACTTTGACAACGATGCTCACAAAAAGGCAACGCATGTTGACTTTCCAGATCCGAGAGATGACATGATCAGAATGCTGAAAGAAGAAATTGTAGAGCTTTGTCGTGAGAAGGCAAATCCTATGCACGAGAGAGCGGGCCCTGCAAACCAGCCACGTCATGAATCGCATGCACAGGAGGAATCGAGTACTCCAAATTACTCTCACATCCCTACTTACATGGAAGAGCAACGAAGCCTCCCACTGGCAAATGCTCGACCTCATGAGGGGAGAAGAGCAGTTTCAAATGCATCCCCCTCGGGATACAAGATGAGTATCCCATTTTCCAAAAGACTCATGAATGCGCATGTTCCTAGACATTTGCAAACTATGCAACCCATTTCCATAGGAAAATACACTGGGGAAACAGATCCTTCTAAGCATTTAGATGCTTACATCTACGAGGCTATGTTCTTAGGTGTAGAGGAAGATGTCATCTGCAGAATGTTCCCCAGGACCCTTACCGGTGAAGCTCTTAGCTGGTTCAAGAGTTTACCTTCAGGTTCCATCGATTCATGGGAGGACCTAGCCACAGCTTTTGGCAGCCACTTTGTAATCTCTAGGGATATGCCTAGAACCTCCCATACCTTGGCTCAGATCAAGCAAGGTGACAAAGAGTCACTAAAGGATTTCCTTAAGAGATTTTATAAAGAGGCAGCCATGGTCCCTGACCTGACAGAGGCAATTCAATTGCATATCCTCATCGAAGCCATGCAACCGAAATCACCCTTTGCTTTGTCATTGGCAAAAGGACCTCCATCCACCATGGAGGAATTTCACAGAAAAGCATCCAAGTATGTGGGTATTGAGATGCACTTGGAAGCCACTGCGTCTCACAGTAAACCACCCATTGTAACTCCACACCATGACAAAGAAAAGGAAAAATCATCCAGGAATGATAAGTTCCCTCAGAAAGACAAAGCAGGGAACCAACCCTTCAAACAGCAAGATAGACGTGTGTTCAATTTCGCTCATTATGGACCCCTGAACACGACATATGAACAAATCTTGCGTGAAATAGGATGGACTACCCTCAACGTTTATGGGATTCAACGTCCACCTCCAATCAGACGCGGTGGGAACCCAAAGAAATATTGTGAGTTCCACGAATCAGTTGGCCATACCACGGAGGAGTGCAAGAAACTTAAAAACACCATTGAGGTTCTTATTCGTGAAGGTAAGTTGAAATATTATCTGTTTAAGGGTAAATCTCATGATGAGCTAGAGAAGTTTGAGAAAAGATCTCGTGACCGTTCTCCTGATCCTGATAACACTCAGGAGCCAAAATGCACAGCGACAACAGAAAAACAAAAGAGTGTTGTTCTGGAGTCCGCCCAAAGAGAGCCAAGCCCTGAACCCAGATCGCGGGGCAAAAGGCAGGTGGTAGATATGATTACTGGAGGCTTCACCGGAGGCGGACCCTCAAACACCGCCAGGAAAAATCATCATCACATGATCTTGTCTATGCAAGGCAAGAGTAAAGAATATCGCCCATTCAGGAACGGGGTTCAGACTCCGCCTATAACATTCACAGACGACGATTTTGGCCCTACTATTCCTGAAGGAGATGACGCAATGGTGATTATTGCGGTAATCGCAAATATAGATGTAAAACGCATCCTAATTGATCAGGGAAGTTCCTGCGACGTTATCTTTTATGACTGTTTTAAACGCATGGGACTAACTGATGCAGATTTACAGCCATATACGCAGGACCTTACAGCCTTTAATGGTGCCAAACAGCCCACCAAAGGCTACTTGGACACAAGGATTACTTTTGATGGCGAACCTGGAGCAAGGACTGTGAAATCCAGGATTCTTGTCATCGATGTGAAATCTCCGTACAATGGCATCATTGGGCGGCCTACCCTGAATGTCATGGAAGCCATTGTCTCAACCCCCCACTTGTTAATCAAGTTCATTGACAAAGATAACCAAGTCTCATCTGTAAGGGGTGACCAAGAAATGGCTCGCTATTGCTACAATTTGAGTCTTAACATGGTGAAGCTTGAAACCATGTCTAAGAAAAGAAAGTTGAATAAAGGGAGCAGTGCGGCGGCGTCCGTCAATTTGGTGGATCTTGACCCCAGGACGGAATCTTCTGTAGACCCACTGAACCCTTTGAAACCAACTCCTGACGGTGGTTCCAAGTCTATTGTTTTGGGTGGCACCCTGGAACAAACTACAAACATCAATGACAAGCTTGAGGCTAACATGGAGGCAAAACTAATTGCACTTCTCCATGAGTATAAAGAAATCTTTGCTTGGACCGCTGCAGATATGCCTGGCATGGATCCCAACTTTTGTTGTCACCGCCTGGCGGTGTATCCTGAAACTAAGCCAGTAGCGCAAAAGAAACGGCGTATGGGTCCTGCTAAGCAAAAAGCTGCTTGCGAACAAACAGAGGAACTCCTCAAGGCGGGGTTCATCAGGGAACTCCGTTACTCCTCCTGGTTGTCCAACGTGGTCATGGTACAGAAAGCCAATGGCAAGTGGCGTATGTGCATAGACTACGTTGATTTGAATAAATGTTGTCCCAAGGATCCATATCCTCTCCCCAACATTGACAGATTGGTTGACGATTCTTCAGGATACAAGTATCTATCTTTTATGGATGCTTACTCCGGTTACAACCAAATTCCAATGTGTGAGGATGATCAAGAAAAAACAGCATTTGTTAATGATAACTACAACGTCATGCCATTTGGGTTAAAGAACGCCGGAGCAACCTACCAGCGCATGATCAACAAAGTTTTTGAGGGTATGCACACAAAGCTGGTAGAAGTTTATATTGATGATATTATTGCCAAGACTCCTGAAGGAGGAGACCATGTTGAAGATTTACGCCTTATTTTTCAACGCCTACAACAACACGACATGAGACTCAACCCATTAAAGTGTACGTTTGCTGTCCCTGGGGGCAGATTTTTGGGTTTCATGTTAACACAAAGAGGTATAGAGGCTAATCCTGACAAATGTCGCGTAATTCAAGAGCTGCAGAGCTCCAAGACATTGAAAGAGATACAATCCCTCAATGGCAAAATCGCTGCTCTAGCACGATTCATGCCAAAGATGGCTCATCGCTCCCTCCCCTTATACAAAATGTTGAAAAAAGACAAGAAATTCAGTTGGGGCCCAGAGCAAGAGGCGGCCTTCCAAAGCTTGAAAAATGTCTTGGCCAGCCCTCCAATCCTGGTAAAACCAAGCCCAGGTGAGCAACTCATTGTTTATTTGTCTGTTTCAGATGAAGCTTTGGCAGTGGCTCTGGTCAAGGAAACAGTTGAAGGCCAACGACCGGTGTACTTCACTGGTAAAACATTGCATGGTGCAGAGTGCCGTTATCAGAAGATTGAAAAGGCAGCACTTCTAGTTGTTTGGGCTTCACGATGCCTAAGACCATACTTCCATGCCCATCCTATCCTGATTCGCACAGACTTGCCACTTCGTACTATACTGTTCAAACCAGACCTAGCTGGAAGAATGATCAAATGGGCCGTAGAACTCTCTGAATTTGACATATCCTACGAACCAAGAACTGCTACCAAGGTACAAGTCCTAGCAGATTTCGTAGTTGAGTTAACAGGCTCCAGCCCAGATGCAGATCATTCACACTAGACGGTATACGTAGATGGGTCTTCCAATAGCAAAGGATGTGGAGCAGGAATTGTTGTGGAAAGTGATGACGGGGTACACCTTGAAATTTCACTGCACTTCACCTTCACTACGTGTAACAATCAGGCGGAGTATGAAGCCTTCTTGGCCGGACTCAGAGCAGCACAAGATATTGGGGCCAGAACTGTCACCCTATGCAGTGATTCTCAATTAGTAATCTCATAAATTCTTGGTGAGTATCAGGCTAAAGAACCTCTGCTACAACAATATCTAGACTGCGTCAATAAGTTAAAGCAGCGCTTCAATGAAGTCACTTTCAAGCATGTACCCCGTGAAGAAAATACACGTGCTGATATCCTCTCCAGGTTGGCTAGTACAAAGAAGGCAGGATGCACAACTACGGTTGTACAAAGTACCTTGGCGGAGCCAAGCATTTCCTTTCCTTCCTCAGTGTGTATGATTAAAAGCCGCTCTTTTGATGACAATTCCTGGGTAGCACCGATAGTTCGTTACCTTGTTAATGGACAACTACCCACGGATGATCTTGAGCGACAGAAACTAAAGAAAGAAGCACCTTACTATACACTCCTAGACGGACAGTTATACCGCCGAGGAATTTCTGTTCCTTACTTGATATGTATAAACGAAAATGAGGTGCAAGCTGTATTAGAAGAAGTCCATGAAGGGCAATGTGGACACCATCCAGGGGCACGTAGTCTTATGCGAAAAATACTCAGGGCGGGGTACTGGTGGCCCACCCTGAAGCATGACTCCGCCTCGTATGTTCAAAAGTGCGATCAATGTCAACGATTCGCAAATCTCCACCATACTCCAGCGGAGGAAATGTCATCATCAATAACGCCTTGGCCTTTCTATCAATGGGGCATGGATATCTTGGGTCCATTCCCAACTGCGCCCGGCGGTATCAAATACTTGATAGTTGGTGTTGATTACTTCACCAAATGGATTGAAGCAGAGGCAGTGGTGCACGTTACGTCAGCCAGGACTCGTAGATTCATATATAAAAATATAATTGCACGTTTCAGAGTCCCTGGATGCATAGTCACTGATAATGGCACCCAATTCACAGATCATAAGTTCACTGAACTCCTGGAAAATCTCAGCATTACGCAGATTTTCTCTTCTGTGGAACATCCTCAAACCAATGGCCAAGCTGAAGTTGCCAACAGAGAAATTTTGAAAGGCCTTAAGAAATGCCTTGGTGAGGCAAAGGGAGATTGGGCAAATCAATTATGCCATGTTCTATGGGCATATAGAACAACCCCTCACTCCACCACAAATGAATCTCCATATCGGCTGACATATAGAGTCGAGGCTGTTATTCCCATTGAATTGGCAGCCCCATCAGCTCGAGTCCTCCATTTCAACGAAGAAGCCAATCAACAGAACCTCGCCCATGAACTCGAGGTCTTGGCAGAGTTGAGAGAGGAAGCCTTTGTGAGGGACCAAGCTGTTAAAGCAAAGGCCGCCAAACGGTATAATACACGTGTTTCTGAACGTCGTTTCAAAGAAGGAGATTTGGTCTTGAGAAGGGCCAATATCGGTAACAAATTTGCACACCAAGGCAAATTGGCACCAACATGGGAAGGTCCATACCGAGTCGTCGAAATTCTGGGCAAAGGCACATACCGCCTAGAAAACTTAGATGGCACTCCGGTCAGGAATAAATGGAACATTTTAAACTTTACGCATATATTACAGCTAGTTGGGTAACATGGTATGTTCTTTTCTTCCTAACTCAAGGTTTTTCCCAGCTGTGCTTTCCTTGAAAAGGTTCTGATGAGACATATCCCAACTCAGCTCCTTATGTAGTTCCATCATTAATAAAATGCCTTCCTACATTCAGTCTTCATTCTAACTTTCAGTTAATTATCCATGGCAGAACTTGTTCCCATACAGATAAGACACCGGCTCCAACAATTGAAGCATAATGGCATAACTCTTTATTCCATAAAGATCATCCAACATGCAACAAAGCTTCACAAACGGAGTCAAAAAACTCCTTAGGGGGAAAGGATTGGTGTCACAGCTATATGCTGCACCATACCGACCCTAAGGTCCAAAAAACTCCTTGGGGGGAAAGGATTGGTGTCACAGCTATATGCTGCACCATACCGACCCTAAGGTCCAAAAAACTCCTTGGGGGAAAGGATTGGTGTCACAGCTATATGCTGTACCATACCGACCCTAAGGTCCAAAAAACTCCTTGGGGGGAAAGGATTGGTGTCACAGCTATATGCTGCACCATACCGACCCCAAGGTCCTGCAGGCTTCCTGTGGAAAGGATTGGTGTCACAGCTATATGCTGCACCATATCGACCCCAAGGTCCTGCAGGCTTCTTGTGGAAAGGATTGGTGTCACAGCTATATGCTGCACCATACCGACCCTAAGGTCCAACAGACTTCCTGTGGAAAGAATTGGTGTCACAGCTATATGCTGCACCATACCGACCCCAAGGTCCAGCAGACTTCCGGTGGAAAGAATTGGTGTCACAGCTATATGCTGCACCATACCGACCCCAAAGTCCAGCAAAATTCCTGCGAAAAGGATTGGTGTCACAGCTTATGCTGCACCATACCAACCCTGGATTCAACAATTTTCACTTGATCAGGAGATACACTCCCATTCAAATTCAAAGGGATGAACACTCCATCCAAAACTTGACTCCGCCTAACTGTCAATGTTTTACAGAGTACATAATCAACAAACTCAAGCACTATCAACAAGTTCAAGTAAGTACAATACTTGTAAAAACTATGCTTCATTTAAATTCTTCAGAGGCTACTCCGCTTCATTACAGAATTTGCTTCACTAAAATTCTTAAGAGGCTACACCGCCTCAGTACAGAATACTACTTCAGTGAAATTCTTAAGAGGCTACTCCGCCTCGTTACAGAATTCACTTCATTGAAATTCTTCAGAGGCTACTCCGCCTCGTTACAGAATACTACTTCATTGAAATTCTCAAGAGGCTACTCCGCCTCGTTACAGAATTCACTTCATTGAAATTCTTCAGAGGCTACACCACCTCAGTACAGAATACTACTTCATTGAAATTCTCAAGAGGCTACTCCGCCTCGTTACAGAATTCACTTCAGTGAAATTCTTAAGAGGCTACTCCGCCTCAGTACAGAATACTACTTCATTGAAATTCTCAAGAGGCTACTCCGCCTCGTTACAGAATTCACTTCATTGAAATTCTTCAGAGGCTACACCGCCTCAGTATAGAATACTACTTCAGTGAAATTCTTAAGAGGCTACTCCGCCTCGTTACAGAATTCACTTCATTGAAATTCTTCAGAGGCTACTCCGCCTCGTTACAGAATACTACTTCATTGAAATTCTCAAGAGGCTACTCCGCCTCGTTACAAAATTCACTTCAGTGAAATTCTTAAGAGGCTACACCGCCTCAGTACAGAATACTACTTCATTGAAATTCTCAAGAGGCTACTCCACCTCGTTACAGAATTCACTTCATTGAAATTCTTCAGAGGCTACTCCGCCTCGTTACAGAATTTACTTCATTGAAATTCTCAAGAGGCTACTCCGCCTCGTTACAGAATTCACTTCATTGAAATTCTTCAGAGGCTACTCCGCCTCGTTATAGAATTTACTTCATTGAAATTCCCAAGAGGCTACTCCGCCTCGTTACAGAATTCACTTCATTGAAATTCTTCAGAGGCTGCTCCGCCTCGTTACAGAATTTACTTCATTGAAATTTCCAAGAGGCTACTCCGCCTCATTACTGAATTTACTTCATTAAAATTCCTAAGAGGCTACCCCGCCTCATTACTGAATTTTACTTCGCCAAATTCCCAAAGAGGTTATTCCGCCTCAATATACTTAGTCATATTTCATTAATTCCTCAAACGATTATTCCGCCTTATTAATAACTTTTTACAAGGCACAAATCCTACGGACTCAGACATCGTTTATATGAACAAGTATAAATTTACAGAAAATATACTTTATTGAATATTGTCCAAGATTGATAAGGGTCCAGAGCCTATCCTGGAACAAGGCAATATTATTAAAGTATAAAAAACCAAATTTGAAAAGAACTCCGGAGGTAATCCTCAAGGCTCGGGTGGCACTCCTTCTTGGCGGGCGGAGCTGGGCTGACTCTCACTGGGTTTAGACAAACTTTGTGAGGGGGGCAAGTCCGCCAGAACATACTCTGCATTAGGCGCGGGAACATGACCCCCCCGAGCAGGCGCCATCAATTCACCATTGATAAACTCATAATAAGGATGAATGCCTACAGTGTTGAGAGCAACGCCTGGGTTGCGATGACGGAGTTGGCGAATAGCCATGCTGAAAGCATCATCAATCGCCGCCTCAGCTGCATCCAAAGTCATTTTCAACTCCTGATCAAGCCTCTTATTGGTGGCATCTGAAATGGCTTTTTCAGCTTGCAGCTCTTCAACCTGTTTTTCAAGGTTGTTATATACAGTGGCCGCTACATCCAACTCCACCGCCCAGGCATCTTCAGCAAGAGTCTTATTAATTTCAAAGGAAACCAACCTCTGCTGAAGTTCGCTCACACCCTCGCCCAGTTTTTGGTTCTGCTGATTCAGATTTAAAACTTGTTGTTTCAGTGAAACATTGTCAGCCTTCACCTGTGTCAGCTCGCCCACCTCTTCGCCCAGTTTAGCATTTTGCCCTTTCAAGTCCAAGACTTGCTTTTCCAGCAGGGCCTTGTCAGCCTTAACCCGAGCCAGCTCCTCCTCAAGCTTCTTTATATCAGAGTCGGCAGTGTCAAGGTGTTTATCTTTAGCCTTGATCACCTCCGACAACATTTCATTGTCATGCTCTAAGCTGCGGATTTTTTCGACAGAATCATGATATGATTCTTGAAACATTGCAGCCTCCGCAGCAACCTCAGTGATACGCGGCATAGAAGCAAGGAAACCATCAATTTCCGCAAGGTGCCACCTTGCAGCAGCAGCGGCGTCTGGAATCTCCTCAAAGTCGATGTCTGGGCAGAGAATGAAGTCCGGATCATGCCTCTCTGACTGGCGGGATCCCACATTTGTGTAATACAAAAAAGGGTTCAGACGAGACCCTGCCACAGGAAGAGAGACGGATCGCCTGGATGACTCCCCTGGAACGTCGATGAGGAAAACTGTTGTTCCTCGAGTAGTCAAGTCCAGGGCAGGACTCTCAGCTTGGTGGAGTGGAGAAACTTGAATTCCCTCCACCTCCTCCTCCACAACATCTTCTTCAAGGGCGCCCTCAACACCGCCCACTTCAGCAGTGACACCCGCAGCTGGTATCTCCGGAGTCTCTTCCACTTCAATAGGAGCGTCAGATGATGCCCCTTCCCCTATCTTCTCCTTGCCCTTGTTTTTCCTCTTTAGCAAGGGTTGGGGGTCCATTTCCTCCACCTCAACAGCTTCTGGCTCTTGGCGTTTTTTAGATCACCTTTCAACCTCAACTGTCGAGGACCCTGCACCACCCTCCAACGTCACTATGTTAGTGGATGCAGGGAAAGGGAGAGTCTTTGTCAGAGCAGCAGCCAGATTCCTCCTAGGCTGCACATTATTTTCCACATCAATTTCTTGGCGACTCATGCGAATTTGCTTGATACGCTCCATCCCAGGAAATTCAGCGATCTCTCCTGCAAAATAACATACATAAATACAATTAGAAGCTGCAGGAAACAACAGGAGTAATATTCAAGCAACATTGGAATTGTTAATGATAAAGCATTACTTAAGTATCCCTAGCATCCCGCCCAAGCAGCCTTCGGCATAAAATCTGCTTATGGACAGAGTTGTACTCCTTCAATGTCTGAAGGACTTCCACGGAAGTAGCTGATAGGGCACTCTCCTCAACTTCATAAGCTTGTTTGGTTAGGAGGAAATGCTCATGGGTCCACGCTACTGGGAATTTATCAATTCCCTCCTTACTCCGCCAGAAGACGGACTTGTTCTTCCTGATAGAGACTTTTACAAAGCTCATTCTGAAGTGAAGTTCGCCTTCCTTGGCGGAGTCAGCAAACGCCTTAAAGTTCACAATCTTCGGCTCTGCCTGAAGAGTTACAAAACCCATACCGCCAGTTCTCGCATTCACCCTCCTCATGATGCGGCAAAAAGCAAAGAACAACGCCACAGTAGGCGTAAACTCCAGATGTTCAGCCAACACTTCAAAGCTGCGGACTATCCCCCAACCATTAGGGTGCAGCTGAGAAGGGACGCAATCCAGGAATCTGAGTACGCCCATCTGGAATTTATTAAGCGGAAAACGCACCCCCAACTGGGTAAACAAAATATCGTACATATATAAAGTACGCCCATCTTGAGGACAATGACAAATACGTTCAAACGTCTTGGGTGAATGGACGATGAACCTCCTCTCATATTTCGCATCTTTCCAAACAGGCACAGATAACTCCATCACCCCACCACTTGTTGTTGCATGGCGTGAAGAAGCTTCTTTAACGTCCTCTTCGACCCAACAATAGGGATCGGTCTCAAGCATTTTTGTCCAATCTAACCCATGCAGCACAACATTCTGGCATTCTGCCATTGTTAACACTTGTATTTGAGGAGTACCTCCTGCTACAAACGAATGTACAACATTACTAAAACACTCCACGCTGCTGTAAAAAGTTGAATCCCTCCCAGTATAGAAGCCCTCATCTTCACTCTCAATATCCAAAAACATAGGGTGAACAGAAACCTTAGAGCCCGACTCTGATTCTTTTCCTCTTATCCTCATTTCAACAAACACACATATAAAGAAACGGAACCAACCCAATAACAACAAAGACAGAGAACAGAGGAAGCAGAAAGTTACCTTAAAATTTCTGAAGAAGATGAACTGGCAACAACAAACGACTTGCAAGAAAGTAGCGTTAATAAGGCAGTTTTAACACGAAAGCGCAGAGAAGAAGATAAAGCAAAACATTTCCCCTCCTAAGAGTTTACCTATTTATAGGCATGGCTTGGGGGGAAATAAGCGAAACACCAAAAACTTCAGAAACACGCTTATGGCCGTTGGATGAATCTCACTGACGATTCCTTTAATTCTAAAACCGATAGATGAATCTTAAGGCAGGAATTTCCTGGGCCGTATTTTCAAAATCCAAGGCCCATGGTAATAACCTCGAAAACATATCTCAATTGCCATCCCACGCATTTATGTCCCATCATTGGAATAGCAATCGTTACGAGGGCATACGTGGCAATGTGAGATTGAAGCGGCAAAACGCAGTTTCGAGACGCTTTAATGACGGGCGTGGCAAGTAATGACAAAAGCAATAAATGCATGAAGATACTTGTCCACAAATTTGGAACTAGCAAACACCACCTAAACCCATGCCTATAAAAGCTAAACTTAAGTGTTATAGCTTATTAAAGTAACCCCGCCAGTCACTATAACAAGCTAGGGGGCAGATGATCCGGTCCCAACACCGGCCCCCAAGAGCATGGTTTTAATGCTTTGCCAGATCAGTATTTTGAACAGGAGAAGTACGTTTTAAATACCTTATAGTTACTTTTATACGGAGTACATACCGCCAGGGCACGATACTCCGCCAAGGCAGGAAACTCCGCCAAGGCACATTACTCCGCCAAGGCATGAAACTCCGCCAAGGCACGTTACTCCGCCACGGCATAAAACTCCGCCAAGGCATGTTACTCCGCCTAAGCTCATTACTCCGCCAAGGTGGAAAATATTGAATATCTTATACACATGCATAAAGTATTTCCAATGCATACTACTCCGCCAAGCCATAGGCGGAATATTGAATTTCCTATATTGCGTAGCGAGCCCATATCTATAACCCCGGCACGAGATTGACTCTGTCTTGAGAGGTTGAAAATGGGAATCACGCTGTCACGCATAAAAGGGAACAATGAATAAAATAATAAAGCATTAACGCTTTCCAAGCAAGTGGAAATGCCCACTACAATGATGGTGCTCGTGAACGACACAGGGACCCACTACCTTTCTTGCATTATGCTAGAAAACAAGGAACGGGTCCTACCAATAATGGAGCACCAATAACAGGTATATAAACCTCAGCAAAAAGGTATAAGGGGATCCCCCCATTTCTGAACCTTACACTCAAACTTGCATAATTCTCTTAGATTTGCTTTCTAAGTCTAATAGTATTCTGAGATACTGACTTGAGCGTCGGAGAATAACTGTAGGTACAACCACCAATTGTGTCAAGGCAAAAGAAGCTAATCCAGGCGGACTGCAACACCGCCATGGAGTGCACTATACCACGCCCAGTGTACAAGAGCACTCCGTATTCGTATCTGTATAAGCACCTCTTTGTACCAGATTTTACGTTTCATGTACATTTTGAATTGTTCGACAATCATACCTTTACACCCCCTGTAAAGAACAGTTCAGCTGCTATCTTAGGTTTTAGTGTTTGTGTGTTGGAACCGTTTTAACGGACCCTACGGTAGGCGCCAAAATGTTCATAATAAGCACTGAATGCACAAAACCCTAGGGTTATGTTGCTTGATAATATGTTTCTTAATTACAATAGGAAGGCTTCGAGGCCATTTATACAATCAAAAAGCAAGAAGAGAAAAAGAGGTATGAGAGCCCTAGATCCAAGCCCATAATGATGTGGGGGTAATCGTATCCTGCTAGAATTAGGTAGGAGGATTGGTATTTCCTAGATTCTTGCCTAAAATGAGGGACGGGCGGTGACGTGGGACCCCTCGATTAGGGTAACACTTAAGGGTTTTCATAGTCTGATCGGTTTGGTTTTGAGACAAAATATCATCCGATCTGATCACTTTATTCAGTTGCGGTTCAATTCAGTTCAGTTGAAATGAATGACACCATCTCATCCGATCAAATGCGGTTCGGATTAGATCAGTTTATTCATTTTTTTTCAATTTATATTTTTGTAAAATTAAATAAAAATTATAATTCTAGAAATTTAAAAAATATCTTAGGTTCTCAATAATGACAGAATCATTAATAAGTAAAACATCTTAAGTTTTCAACAATTCAACCCACACATTAAATAAATAAAGTACTACTTAAATAAGGTTCAATGTAAAATACAACATAAATAACAAAAACTAAATGTTGATGCTAAGATTTTAATCTTCTATTTCTTCTTCTAACTAGATAGATTTTAAAAAATAAGTGTTATTATATGGTTTAAACAAAGTTACAAAATAATATACATAGGTGTGGTTCGGTTCGGTTTCCACAAATGGAACCGAAAATCAAACTGAACCGATCATGAAAAACGGTTTTTTGTGGTTTTCATTTTTCAGTTTGAAGGGTTTCACTTGTTTTTGGATTGGATGTGTAACAACCCTCATTTTGTGTGATTGGTCCATAGGGCCAAGTATGTTATCTTCCGTGTTAAAGTTTATATGCAATTAGGCTACAACCCACTGGTTTGTGTGGTAAGTGATTAATATTTTGAAAGAATTTCAAAGGGTTAAGATGATTATTTTTAGTTTAATTATGCAAAAAAAGAATAATTAATCAAGTTGAGAAAACTTAGTAATTAAATAGTATTATACAAATTATATAGTTTTAATTATATGATTTTGTGTGTATCCCCCGGTTCTGGCCAAGAGAATATTCAAAATGTCTGAGTTAAGCCAATTTTTACCTCAATATGTTCTTAATGTTGTACCCTATGATTTTTGTAAAAAGCTTGAGTTCCATTTTCCATCGCTTAACCCCCTAAAAGTTTACTTCGATAAAAACCAAGCTAATCGTAAGAGCCCATTTACGCACCTGTTTGTATTTTGGGAGTAATTTCTTCTCTTGTTATTAGAATCAAGTCGTTCTTATCCTAAAATTTTCCTATCAAAATTCTCTAACACTTTGATGTTGACCACAAAAGCCCATTCTTGCTCATTCAATCCCCAAATTTAAAATACCACAATGATTTGTGTTTTCTTGGTAACAACTTGCACTATGTTTAGTATTTTCCACTTTTCTCACTCATACGACCATGAAATCAAATGATTCTTTTGCCAAATTTTTCTAGACTCATTTCTATACAAACTTCATAAAGATCACGACGGCTAATTCCTTACCCATTTTCCCAAAAAAATTATTTTGTTCATAATTTCATTTCCGTCACAGCACTGACCAGTTTTCATAAAATGGCTATATCTCCCTTGTCTGATGATAGATTTTTATGTACATATCCTTTTAAAGATAAGACAAAGATCTACAATTTTCATGTTTTGCATTTTTCAAATTCAGTCTAAAACACCCCTTAAAAACCCGAACAAGTTGCTGGACCTGTTGATTGACACATCAGCTTTGCATGAAAATGGACTAATCACATGACACCAAGTCTTGGACACTTTCCTAGCTCTTGAGAACTCCTTCCTCTACACTCCATCAATTGCACTCGACACCTAGCCATGCATGAAGTGAGCTTGAGACCTCTCTTTCACTCTCCCTCCATCCGTGACACCTTAGTCACCAAGGAATGCATGCAAAATTTTCCTTTCAATTAAACACTTCATTTTCTCTTGGCATTTCCTAAGACCAACAACCATTCCTCTTTTTCTCTTTCCTTCTTCATGTTAATCATCACCAATCTTCCAACAACATGAAGCTAAAAAAGACACTTCACGATCTTCTTTAAACCTCATGCATGAAATAAATCCCTAAACACTTCACCACTCTCGTTGTCTTCCAAAAAAAAACAGCAACATTTTCTACTCCTTTTCACCATCATCACGTCACCCTTCACAAACCAAGCCTTTATCTTTTCCTTTTGTTTTAGTGCTAAAACTTGTGGTGACCTCAAAGACAAGCCTTAAAGCTCTTAGTGTATCTTCTTCTCTTGATTAAACCCACTCTAAGGTAGGGGGAGCAAGCTTCATTTTCTTTACCATGATCTTGCATGCATATGTAGTGTGGATCTCACCTTGGCCTTACTTCCAAAACATAACTTATTGTGCTTTTAATTACCACATTAAATCACTAAAAATAGCCCTTGTTTTGGAAGTGACCATGGCTACACTAAGCTAAATTTTCCTCTTGGTTTTGATTGAGGTTGTTGGTTGAAAATTGTTGTCTTCTAACATCCTTGATATGTAGAATATTTGTGTGAAAGGAAGGGATGCATGCATGAGATTTATGGTGGAAATTGTTTGATTTAAGTTTGCTCTTTTGTCACAAAAAATAATGCCATGATTCCTTTCACTTAGATGAAAGATCTAGACCTTTAAAATAAAATCTTTCATGAAAAATGACCAAATTAAAATTCTGGACAAATTTGAATAATTCCAAGAAATTGCATGTAATTGGTTTCTTAAGGCTAAAAAGATTAAGTTTTCCTGAAAATCTTGGTAGGTAATTAATGGATGTAAGTTTTCCTTAAGAAATTGTGTAATTTCATATGCTAAAAATCCAGTTTTGAATTGTATTTAAGAAGTATATTGTTGCTGTTAGGAATTTTAATTCTTGTTGATTAGTCTTAATTTTGACGTTTTGCATGAAAAAGTTTACTTCTAGTAGCTTAGTGATTATAAGTGACATGCTTAGTTAGATCTTTAAATTTAGGTGAACAAAAAACAATAAGTTTAAAAATAAAATTTTAATTCTGGATTTTTTCCTTTATGATTTAAAATTTATATTTTTAGTCACCGTTTTATATGCTTGATTTGGCGAATTTGGCTTATAAACATACAAACAACTTATGAATTTTAAACGAAATGATATGATCGTTGTTTGGATATGATATGGTTTCTATTTGGGTATATTCATGATTATGAAAGTAATAGAAATAGTACATGTAAATGCGGCATTAGTCAAAGAATTAAAAATGAACCCGAGTATAGGCGCGAACGGTAGTTAAAAACGGTTAAAAATGCATTTTCATGGGCAAACAAGGAAAATTGGCCAAATTGTTTTTGGACATGTATTTTATGAGATATGATGTGAATTTTGAAGTAGTGAAGAATTACCCAAATGAGGAAAATTGGTTTGGAGATATTCCGACACATTACTTGTCCTTAAAATGCGTTTTTACGAAGGCTAAAACGACAAATTTTGGTACCTTATTACATTTTCACATAAAGCTAGATTTTGGGAAGAATTAACATTTAATTTAATTTTACTTAATTAGTATTATAAAAGTTAAACACGTTTGGCTTTGGAATCACTCAATTTGGAGTTTTCTAGATAAAATACGACCTAAACAAAGTTTTCGATAAAACAACGAGAAATAACGATTTTATGACTTTTATTAACTTGTAGAAGATTTTCTTTTCTCTAATAAGGTTTAGAATGGATTTTATTAAGTTGTAATAAAATATTTTTGAAAGGTTTAGTAAATCTAAAATTTAAGGCTAATATATCAAGTTTTGTCATAAATCAATACGACAAGACAATATCGTTAAATGGCCTGAGATGTTATAAGGAGTACTAAGTATCTTATATTCATTCTTTAGAAAGAAACTTGATATTTTCAATGGAACAGCTGGTTTTTAGAAGTGAAAAACAAAAATGGTCAAAGAATTATTAAACAAATATTTTTACGATAATCCTTAAAAAGAACTTAGGAAAAATTAGATGACTCGAGTCTCGAAAAAAGTTTTGTATAAAACTCGTATTCTAGGCCTAGCCTCAATGCTCCTAAAGAAAGAATTTTAGGTGGCACCTAGGCTCTGGCATGTAAAGAGTACTTATTAGAAAATTTCATGATAATTGGTTTTAAATGCCTTGAGGACAAGTACGTTGGATAAACAAGGTTCCGTCTGGAACTCAAGCACCCTTATGATGAAATAAGTAGATTACATATTGCATATAGAGTACGAGAAGGGATGTAGAGTGATCCCCTAGAGCATACAGTTATGGGTACACTAGGGAACAATGAGCGTTCCGACACCGTGGGTGGTCTTGAGAGTATACCGAAGCGAGCATCTAATGGTTTAGATTCGCGCCTGACACCAGATAGCCCATGGAAAATCTAGAATACTTTGACTCAGCGAGTGTTTCTAGGACCCAGGAGTGCTCGTTCTGTAGAGATGTGATTGGCCATTATAATAATAGGACTACGGGTCCTTACCCATTTATGAAAACCAGAACGAGGAGAGCTCCAATCGCTCTAGTTGGGAAGGGAATAAGGTTGGATGGTTGTGCACACAGTTATTGATATGTGAGGTTGATGAGGGGAGTTGGGCCCCATTATATACTAGAATCTTATCAAGATAAATGATAATAAACCTAACACATGCATAACATCTCAAAGTTGTGTAATAAATTTTGTTGGTATGCATGATTTTTGTGTACGTTCTAACTTGTTTAAGTGTATTGGTAAATGTTGTCTAAAGTTTTGTATATGTTTGATTACATGTAATATCTATGGCTACCCTTACATGTGAGTCATATGGGTTGAGAGCTTATACTCACCCCTCTTTCATTGTGTGTCTATTTCTTTTATTATGATCATCACCTGACGGGAAGGACGAGCGCGGGCAGGACCTGGACTGCCTGCAGTAGAGGATGTCGAGTTGTGGATGTAAACTACTAGTATCTGTTGTTTTCATCGAGACCGTTGTAGGTCCCGACATTTAGTTTTATATTATGCTATTATTTTGTAGTTGTTTTATTGGGAGCCTATGAGCCCCGTACCATTTTGAGTACACTCTGTTATGAAGAATTGACCTATTTTATTATAATGTTTATTTCAAACTCTACGTTGATGATCACCAATCAAAAAAAAGAAAAAAAATCTTATTTTTCTAAATAACTTGTGACTCCTTAATTAAGTAGGACGTTCCAATATGGGAATTAGTCCTAGTTAATTGAGGGTGTCACATTTATTAGAGCATGGTTGATTCTTCAAGCTTGGGGTGTGGACCACCAAGGTTCCCTTATACTTAAAAGAGTTATTTGCGAGACATTAGTAGTCGCGTAGTAGAAATTGATTGCTTGTTTGTGTGTGTGGGGCCTCCCAAAGTGGTAAGACTCTTGAATTTTCTATTAAAGCTACCCCTTTCCTTCAATCATCATGGCACGCCGAAACAACATGACGTGGAGTGCTTTGTTAGATAGAAGGGTAGAAATTCTAGAATGTTAGGGGACTAATGCTCCCCAGGCTCCACTAAGGCACGACCAAGGACTTAGTGACTTCCAAGAGAGCAACCCTACACAATTTGAGGGTTGATTGCGTCAGGACATCCGTCAGATGATTTGCTATCAACAAATAACTCAGTTCACTACTTTAGTGGATTGATGTCATACCTGTGAGAATACGTCTATGTAAAAATCAAGAAGAACTTCTAGCAACGGGCTGGAAGGACGCACGTTCAACAAGTGACCCCAGAAAAACTTCAGATCAGGGAAGCCTTATCCCCGACCAAATCTCAGTGGATCTAACAGATTCATGAAGACCTGAAGTGATGAAGCCCTTGTAAGATGCTAGATCCACTGAGATTTGGTCGGGGATAAGGCTGG
Source organism: Clitoria ternatea (assembly GCA_037962975.1). Lineage (NCBI taxonomy): Eukaryota > Viridiplantae > Streptophyta > Magnoliopsida > Fabales > Fabaceae > Clitoria > Clitoria ternatea. The sequence continues at coordinate 91,791,722 of CM075671.1, forward strand.
GCACAAGAGTATTGTCTGTCCCGAGAAGAACTTAGGCTGCCCAAAGAGAGAGGTTAGAAGTCAAATAAGACGTCCTGCAGGCCGTGGAAATGGAGGGCCAGCTGCTAGTGCGTTAGTTAATAATCCCAGAATGGCGAATATGAACCATCAAGGTAGTGGTAATGCTCGACAAGGACCAAGAAACGCTGCAGCACACAGATATAGAGATAATGCTAGGATCTTTACCATGAATGGAGTAGAAGTCGCATAAGAAAATGACCCGGTGTAAGGTACATGCTTTATAGGCAGAGTACTCTTGAATATGTTATATGATTCTAGAGCCACCCATTCATTCACATCTGAGAATTGTGTGAAAACTCTGAACTTACCTTTCACTCCCTTATCTAGCAAAATGATTGTTATTACTGGTGCTAGTATCCATATATGTTCTTTTATTGTATGTATGAAATGCCCTGTTACCAATGATGGAAGGTCCTATCAGGTGGACCTGATTTGTTTACCTTTGATTGAATTAGATGTTATTATGGGAATGGATTGGCTTGTAGCCAATCGTATCCTGATTAACTGACATAGTAAGTCTTTATCCTATAGAGTCCTGTCACCTGAGCATTTTCACCTCGGGAAATCTTAGTCTATTACTGTTAATCAGGAGGTAACTACATTCTTATCAGGAACACAAGTATTTACATTCCTTGCTAACACCAAGTGTGAGAAGAAATTAGAGCGTGAATAATTTCCAGTAGTTCAGGAATTTCCTAAAGTTTTCCCAGAAGATATATCTGGGATACCTTGAGAGAGAAAGATCTAGTTTAGTATCGATAACCTACCTGGTATTGGGCCGATATCCATCGCTCTGTACCAGATGTTGCCAAAAGAATTAGAGGAACTTAAAAAGCAGATTGAAAAGCTCTCAAAGAAAGGAATGATTCGACCCAGTGTTTCACCATGGGGAGCGTTAGTGTTGCTGGTAAAGAAGAAGGACAGCAACATGTGTCTATGTGTGGATTACCGTCAGCTTAACAAAGTTACTATCAAGAATCGGCATCCTCTTCTACGCTTGATGATTTAATGGATCAACTACGAGAAACAGTCGTCTTCTCCAAGATTGACTTGAGGTCAAGATATCATCAGATACGAGTAAAGAAAGAAGACATCCCTAAGATGGCATTTTGAACTCACTGCGGTCACTATGAATATCTTGTCATGCCCTTCGAAGTCACAACTGCACTAGTTATTTGCATGGACTATATGAATCGCATCTGCCACCCGTATCTTGACAAGTTCGCGATTGTGTTTATTGACGATATTTTGATATACTCCACGAGTGATAAAGAGCATCTTAGGATTGTCTTGAATACCTTACATGCAAGGAAGTTGTATGCAAAGCTGCTCAATTGCAAGTTTTGGCTAAGAGAAGTGCAATTTTTACGTCACATCATCTCAGAAGAAGGTATAGTAGTGGATCCCACCAAGACTTAGGCAGTACTCCGATGGGAAGGGCCAAAGAATGCGATGGAAATCCATAGTTCTTGGGTCTTGTTAGTTACTATCATAGGTTCATCAAGAATTTTCTCAGATAGCATCACCATTAACCAAGTTGACCTGCAAATATCAACCCTTCGTGAAAAGCGACAAGTGTGAAAATAGTTTCCTGGAGCTTAGAAAGAGGTTAACCAGCACACTGATTTTGATTTTGCCTGATCCCACTAAGTCATATGAGGAGTATTGTGATGCGTCTGAACAAGGATTAGGATGTGTGTTGATGCAAGAAGAAAAAGTGGTAGCTTACGCATCGTGTCAGTTGAGACCTCATGAAGTGAATTACCCAATGCATGACCTGGAATTAGCCACAGTCGTTTTTGCCTTGAAGATCTGGAGGAAATATTTGTACAGGACCAAGTTTGAAGTGTTCAGTGACCTAAAAACTTGAAGTACCTCTTTGATCAGGAGGAGCTGAACATGAGGTAGAGACAGTGGGTGGAGTTTATTAACGACTACGACTTCGAGTTTTATCTTGGAAAAATGAATATGGTGGATCAACTCATGAAGACTACATGCTTTATTCCGATCAACATGAAGTACTCTCTAGAAAAGCTCACGTAGATCTACATCAAAGAGATAGTCAGATTGCATAGTGTTCCATCTGTGATTGTGTTTAATAGAGATCCCCGTTTCACTTTGTGTTTCTGGGAGAGCTTGCAACGGGCATTAAGAACCCGGTTAAAGCTGAGTTCAGCATATCATCCTTAGACCAATGGTCAATCTGAGCGTATGGTAAGGAAATTTTTATCGGTGCATCTACCACAAACTTGGTATAAATGGAAAATGACTCGTAGTTTTTTATGGCAAGTGTCCACTATTCATGTAGTATATGTTAAAACAGAGTGTCATTCCTCTAGGATTTGGTTTTAAAATGATGATTCTGAAATATTGAGACGATTAGAAAAGATTATTTTCATAATGGGATGAGAAAATAAATAACAAACTGTAATCAAACATAAACTAACACAAGCAATAAAATATGACGAAGTAGTAATTAATGAAGACTAGGACTGGAATTCATCTATCTCACCCTTTGATACACTGTATATGTTCATATAAATGGTTTTTAAACTATTGCTTTTTACATTACAATCTAAGTCATTCGTATCGATTCCTCAACTATGAAATTCATAAGAATAAACCCAGATATGTTGATTCCTCAATCATTCTAAACTTATTCCAGCATTAAGAGTGATTGTTTCGACGTTCATTCCATTGATTATTATCCCTAATAATCACCATAACGAGTGTTCCATTTAGATCCATTTTCGAAAGTCGTTTCCCAATAACCAACAGAAACTAAAATCAAGAAGCTATTGATTAGATAGATTCAAGCATTAAACATAAAATGGAAAACCAAAAGCTATAGAATGACCAATTATATAAACATATAAGAGCGTACTTTGGGTTTGAGTCAATTACATCCAATGCCAAAGAAAGATTTAGCTACACATGGTAGCCATTACAATCAAGCATATAAGAAAAGAAAGTGGGAAGAAGAAGAATTCTTCAATGAAGCTTTTCCAGTGAGAATGGAGTTGTGTCTTCATCTTCTTCATCTCCCCCTCTAAAATGCCTTCAGAATTTTTTTATATCATCGTCAAATCGCTCAAGCGAATTAACAGTCACTTAAGCGAATTGCTTACTTCACCATGAAGAAAGCTCTTTTCACTTGGTTTTTCCTATGCAGACTCGCTTAGGCGAGTGTTTCTCTCAAGTGAGTTCACTTTTGCCCTGTTTCCTCTGTTTTTCTTTTACTTGAGCCATTTTACCACTTGCTCAAGCGACTACTTTTTATTTGGCTACTGGATGAAATTTGCTTAGCGGAATAAACTCGCTCAAGCGTATTCCTTTAATTTACTCTCTGGACAAAATTTGCTCAGGCGGTCGTAGATTCGCTCCAGCAAATTTTACCTCTGATGCTTAAAACTTGAATTCCTTGATTCACTTAAGCGATTCTAGTTCTCGCTCAAGTGAGTTCATCAATTTTTGCATTTTTTCTTGGGCTTTGTTAGGAAAATTCTTTTGATTTTCTTCCTTCTTATCTTCCTCATCCTTTTCACTTAAATTTGCATAAAGTTTGAGATAAGAATCATAAATTTACATTAATAATGTTAAACAATATCTGGATTTCATATTTTATTAAATGCAGTACACAAAATGTCCAGGTACGATAATATTTTATCAAAATCATGCCCAATTAACACAAAAAATATACACAATTTGGGCATTTATCAACTCTCCCCGACCTAGAACTTTGCTTGTCCTCAAGTAAAAGGTAGCAAAATATTAAAGTGAAATTCAGATTTCGTCGAATCACAACGATGCATAAGAAAAGAAACAACTTAAACTATATACAAATAACAGTTCCCGGTATCCTTTAAAAATCCAACAAGATAAATGCCCAACTCTACAAATCACAAAACAAATGAAAGTAACCAATGGTTGTAAAAACAAGAAATCCACTTAATATCTCACTGGTGAGTGTTTACTCAGAACCTCACTGATTATGCATTAGTTAGAATTACAATTCATTTCATTTCAGAAAAACAATCACCTAAACAGCAAGGGTCAATAGGTCTTCAAAAGGGTTGTAACGTGGCTTGGTTGAGCAATAAAATTCATTATTTTTTTGTGAATTCAAAAAGCATGCTAAAAGAGAAAAGATTATGATATTTATACATAACTTCAGTTTCCCTACTTTCACAATTTTCTAGCTCATGTTTTGTTCTTTCTTTTGTTTTCAATTTTTTTCAGTTCCTCTACTTTACAATACTTTATTTTACAAATGATTTCCATTGAGGAATTTCTTCTTCTTTTCATCTTTACTCTTTCATCTCAACTATTTATTTCTTTCTTTGCCATTGAACCAATAAGTATAACATAACCTTCTTGTATATATATATATATCATATCCTTTTTACCATTAGCATGCTATTTAGGTAGAGAATTAAATCTAAACTTGCTATGGGTAAGGGATTTAGAACAAAATGTAAAGGCTCAAAAGGGTTACAACAAAATGGAATTTAATTTATGTACCAGTTGGCTTTTTGGCTCTGGCTTAACCTTAAATCTATTCAAAATTTTCTCTACCATATCCTTGCTTGTCTAAGCATTTGACTTTTGACAGAAAATTATGCAATAACAACCATACAATAATCAATGAACTCTCGGTGTTTAGGCTTCACTCACTTACCGGTTAATAGGCTTGATTTCTTTATTTAAACAGAGAAAGGTCCCAACACTATTAAGTTATTTCACAGGTTGAGATTCAAATTGATTAAAATTAAATTCAACTAGGATACTGACAGAGATCAAAATAAAGTTATTTCTAACTTATGTATCCGATGATTATATGACATCCTAATTCACTTTATACATAGTAAATAATATGCACATATCAGATATATCAAAATGAAATACCATGCCTATATATATATAACACTAGCGGGTGATGATCCAAAACGTATGTATAAACTGAAATAGTGCATGTCAAGTAAAAGTAAATACTAAGCTGAAATAAAGGACTAAAATAAAGTAAACGACTGAAAATAAATAAACAAAATAACCAAATAACCCATCAGGAGTGTCACTCTCGGTCATCTGCCATGATACCACTAACAACGCTATCTAACTGCTCCTCGAACTCCTAATCTAGCTCCTGCTCTGGATGCTGCTCAGCATGCTCTTGCTCCAGCTCTAATGGAATGTCTTGAAGAATGGACTTTGCTGCTGGGGCAGGCTCTACTAATCCAGTCTCAGCTGGTGTGTCTGATACTGGTGGCTCTGGATCTAGCTCTGGCTCTACAGTCTACTACACTTCATCCTTTCCTACGAAAAAAGGACTGTCCCCAGGATAAGCAATATAGGCCTCAAATTTGGAAGGGCACCGGAGGGCAGTAGAGGGAATGCCAAAGTACAAAACCCTGTACAGATGGAGGAGAGCTTTGTGGTTAGAAGCCTGCTACTTCTAAATATAGATCAAGTGGGCCAAGAGAGTAGGATTTGTAGGAGGAACCGTTGGGATGGGTCCTAGAGGTGGTGGTGATGGTGTTGAAGAAGAAAAAGAAGGTCTAGTGGATAATGGACCAGTAATGGTAGGGGCTCCTCTGCAGTTTAATTCAATGAACTTGCGATCAATCGATGGTCGAATCAAAGCGATAGGGTGAACCTCAACCCCATGAGTCACACAATAGGTCATGATGAACATTGGGAAGCCCATTGTTCCCTTCGGTGCAGCTCTGACAATGGTGGTCTTTGGGTCAGACTATGCAAACCTGAAGATCTCTTTAGAAATAATAACGGTAATGTCCATTTTCATATCTAGCTTCAATATACAGTACAACAAGTTCCATTGAGGGATAGGGAGATTAGATACATGATTGGTAGTAAAAAACGGTCTACACTCTAGTGAGAACCTTCATGTCCTTTTGCAACAGGCAAACAGGAAATCCCCCAAGCCTTTTCTGTAAGTGATGGCCTAGTCTACACAAAGCTTCCTCCAGCTCGCTAGTGAAGAAAATATGGTTCCTCTACCTTAGAGTACCATATGTACATAGATCCCACTCAGGAAGTCTTATAATATCCTTGAGGTAACTACTGATGGCATATCGGGAATATGAAATCCACGTCCCTTTGACATATGTCTTCCTCTCCAAAGAACCTTCTTTGTTCAATGTATTCGCATAGAATTCACGTACAACTTCAGGATCAAACTTTGGGCTTGGGTTGGCCAACCTCAACCAATCCTTATCCTGTAACACATCCATTAAAGCATCAAACTATCACTGTCGGAGATCAACTTGCCTTTTAGGAATGAATGTCCAAGTTTGTAGTTTCTTAAATCTTGCGGTATTTTCTTTATCTCTGAATAGTGGGTTGGGCGAGGAGGAAGGTTCAGAAGTCCTTTTACGTTTACCCTTATCTTTCTGATTAGTGTAAGATGGTCCTGGTGGTGGTGTATATGCGGGCCCAATGGTTTTTGTGGGAACCATCCTGAAACTCAAAATTTTTTCCAGTACAGTTCATCAGATTAGAACACCAAATATACACAATGGAATTCAAAAACAAGGATAAAATAAGCCACTACAACCAATTTAACTTGAAAGAAATGAGAAACCAAAATGTAATGTGGCCACCTTTACACAATCACAATTAAACATTCACCCATGTAGAATCCAAATTACTCTACATGTGTACTATCCTATTTGGTTTGTATATTTCATATGATTCCTACAGTCCAAATTATCCATAATTAAGGTGAAATACAATTCCTGGGCGGCATCACCATCACATCAAGTTTATACTAGATTAACAGAAAACATGCAACATTTCAAAACCCACATTTCAGAATGAATAATGTCATTTGTTCTGCATAACAAGGGTGGACTCAAACAATGAATCATGACATTGCAATTAGCAATAGAAATCTTCAATAATTCAATGCATGCCAAATAAGTTTCACCTGATATTATTATAAAAAACACCATAACCTACTAAGTTCAAACACATGCATTTACAAAAGCAAAAACATTTTGATTTCAACCAACAAAGCACACTTAACAGCTTAGGAGAAACAAAATATCCATATTTAGCTCACCCAAAAAGGTTACATAAAAACATAGCATTAATATAGAACTTACCGTGGGATACCATTCTCCATGAAAATAGCGATGGATATGTAATGTACTTGATAAAGCCTTACTATGAGCCTATAAGCAAAAATCTTTTACATTCCAACATAGAAGAGAGAAAAATTCCAAAACATAGACAAAGAAAGAGAAATGGCATAATGTAGCATGCTTTTGTACAAAAGAAAAGGAAAGAGAAGGGGAGAGTAAGTTACTTTACTTGGAAGATGAAGAAAGGAGAAGAAAGAGAGAGCTAGGGCACGAGGGGTAGAGAGGGTTCTAGGAGAGAAGGATTTCCTTTAAGGGCTCATGAAAAGTAACCCTTCCAAATGAAAGAAATGGGGGTTTTAACAAGTAAATCGCATAGATTCGCTTAAGCGGGATCAACTCGATTAAGCGAATTAATTTAGAAAAGTCCAGAAGTTGTGAATTCTCTCAAGCGATATAGAACCGCTTGGGCGAAAATCTTACAAAAAAAGTTCCCCTTTTTTTTCGCTTGAGCGACCCTTTCGCTTAGGTGAATTTTTAACAGTGACTATGTCAACAAGTATTCGCTCAAGCAAGTAAGAGCCGCTTGGGCAAAATTTTTATAGAACCAAATTTACAATTAGTTCACTTAAGAGAGGGGCAATCGCTCAGGCGAGATTACTCTCAAAGAATCTCCCTGATACTTCCTCATTTTTGGCTTGGGCGAGTTAGAATGGCTTAAGTAAATTTTAGGCAGTGTTAATTTTAAATTAATTTGCTCAGGCGATTCTAATTTCGCTTCGGTAATTACAGAATCTAATTATCCTTAATTCACTCAAGCGAAGAGAGACTCGCTTGGGCGAATTTACTTGGATGCATCCACTGATACTTTAATAATGTATTCGCTTAGGCCAAATAACTTCGTTCAGGCAAAATTTTAACAGAATGAATTTTCATATTAATGCGCTTGAGTGAAAATTATTTGCTTAGGCAATTTTTTTCCAGAATCAATTTAATGCACTTTCGCTTGGGCGAAACACATTTGGTTTAAGCGTAACTACCCGTTGACATGCTTGCTTAAGCGAGGCACCATTTCGCTTGAGCAAATTCAGTAGACAAGCATTTATGATCATTTAATAAGGTTGTCTGCATTATTCGCTTAAGCGAAATGGATTCGCTTGAGCAAATTACCCATTTTTACACTAAAACTTGAGATTTGCATTCAAATTTGATCAGATTCTTGCTGCACATCTAAAAATTGACCATTTTAAAATTAGTTGCCAACTTTTGATCACAAATTGCAACACAATCAAGTCTTAATTCAAAGATCCAAACATGCCAAATCAAGTCTCACACTTAATCTAACAATTCATTATCTTCAAAAATGCATAATCAAATGATCAAATCTTACTTTATGGTATTTTGGCAACAATATTGACATGAACTCATTCCTATTTTCCACAAACAAATACAATCTTTGAGAATTTTATCAATTTCCTCACATATACATCAAACCCAAAACCAAATTTGCTTGTTTTTCACACAATTAACATGTCAACAATTAGCGTTTATTATGTATCATATTATATCAATGTCACAATTCAACTTCCAATCACCATCTCCCTACATATTTCCTCATTCATTCTCTCAAACTCAAAATAAGTATTCATTGCATCATATAAAGAAATCTAAAAACATCACTAACCTAAATTTCATAAACATAGCACACAAAAATGCAATGAGAAACTGGGTTGCCTCCAAGGAAGCGTTTGTTTTACGTCGTTAGCTCGACGCCTATTAAAATTCATAAATCATGTAAGTGGATGAGCATTGTAAGTCTTTCCACTTTACCATCATTGTATGGTTTCAATCTTTGTCCATTCACAGTCCAGGTTCTCTTGGATTCTGGATCCTGCAACTCAACTGCTCCATAAGCTTTTACTTCCTTAACCAAGAAAGGTCTTGACCACTTAGATTTAAGCTTACCCGGGAAAAGTTTAAGTCTAGAGTTGAACAATAAAATTGATTGCCCTGGGTAAAAGCTCTTCTTCAAAATTTTCTTATCATGATAGGCCTTCATGTTGTCCTTATAAAGCTTGGAAGAATCACAGGCCTGTAGTCTTTATTCTTCATGTTCTAACATTTGCAACTTTCTTCTTTCTGCTGAGGCTTTTGGATCAAAGTTTAGCATCTTGATGGCCAAATATGCTTTATGCTCTAACTCAACAAGTAAATGATAACTTTTGCCATAAACTAACTGGTAAGGTGAAAAACTGTAGGGGATTTGAATGTTATCCTATACGGCCATATAGCATCATCTAGCTTTACTGACCAATTTTGGGATACAGTCTTTTCTAAAATTTGCTTTATCTCCTATTTGAAACTTTAACTAGCCCTTTGCCTTGAGGATGGTAGGGGGAGGTAAATTTATGTCTAACCCCATAATGTTCAAAGAAACTAAAATATATTCATTTGAGAAGGATAAAGGGAAGGGACCAACAAAATCTATGCCCCAATAGTCAAATGCTTCAACTTCCATAATAACAGTTAATGGCATTTCATTTCTTTTTGAGATGCTTCTAGATCTTTGGCAAATATCACACTGCTGCACAAAGAGATTAGCATCTTTAAATAAACTTGGCCAATAGAATCTAGATTGGAGGACTTTGGTGACTGTTCTTTCACCATTGAAGTGTCCACTATAAGCAGAACTATGGTAGTGCCACAGAATGCTTCTAGCCTCCTACAAAGATACACACCTACACAAAACATTATCAGAACCAATTTTAAACAAGTAGGGCTCATCCTAAACAAATTGTTTAGCATCTCTCAAAAACTTTTTCTTTTGTTGCTAGGAGTAATCATTAGGAATAACTTTGGCAGCTTTAAAATTTGCCATATCTATAAACCATGACCTTTCCTGGATCAACATCAACTTTTCATCAAGAAAATCCTTCTCTACCTCAGGCGTGTATCAGTAACTTCTTTGTTTACAAGCCTCGAGAGGTGATTTACTATATAATTTTAACTCCCCTTTTTATCCTTGATGATCAAATCAAATTCTTGAAGGAGCAAAATCCATCTTATCAACCTTGGCTTGGAGTCTGCTTTATTGAGCAAATATTTCAAGGTGGTATTATCTATAAACACAACAACTTTGGAACCAATGAGATATGGTCTAAATTTTTCAAGTCCATACACCACAGCCAACAACTCCTTCTCAATAGTTGCATAATTTACCTAAGTAGGATTTAAAATTTTGTTGCATAGTGTATCACATGAAAAATTTTAGATCTTCTTTACCCAAACACTGCTCTGATGGCATAATCGCTATTGTCACACTTTAATTCAAAATCTAGCTGCCAATCAAGAGCAATGATAACAGGAGCTGAAATCAATTTATTCTTCAATAGTTCAAAGGCATTCAAACAAGCATGATCGAATTGAAAGGAGTATCTTTATGCAACAGGTTACTCAAAGGTTTTACAATTTTTGAAAAATTCTTTAGGAACCTCTTTTAAAAACCTGCATGACCAAGAAAACTTTGTACTCGTTTAACACTAACAGGTGGTGGTAACTTTTCAATTACCTCAAGTTTTGCGTTGTCCACTTCAATTCCTTTGCATAAAACGTTGTGACCTAGGACAATACCTTCTGTCACCATGTAATGACACTTCTCCCAGTTCAATACCAGGCGAGTGTCTATGCATCTTTTCAGCACAACATTTAGATTATTAAGACAATGATCAAATGAGGAGCCAAATACAGAAAAATCATCCATAAATACTTCTATGCACTTCTCCACCAAATCTGAAAAAATAGAAAGCATACAACATTGGAAAGTGGCAGCAATGTTACACAATCCTAAAGGCATCTTCCGATAAGAAAAAATTTCAAATGGGTATCTGGGGCTACTGCTATTTGATTGTAGCCTGGATAACTGTCCAGAAAATAATAATGAGCTTAACCCGCCAACCTTTCTAACATTTGATCCATGAATGGTAATAGAAAGTGATCTTTCCTGGTGGCTTGATTAAGCTTCCTATAGTCAATACACATCCTCCAACCTGTAACTGTCCTGATTGGAATAAGCTCATTCTTTTCATTCCTGATCACTGTCATGCCTCCTTTTTTAGGAACCACCTAAACTAGACTTACCCAAGAACTGTCAAAAATTGGGTAAATCATCCCAGCTTCCAGAAGCTTCAGTACCTCTGCCTTGACCACTTCTTTAATTGTTGGATTCAAGCGTCTTTGCGGTTGAGCAACCGGTTTGAACTCTTGCTCCATAAATGTTCTATGCATGTAGTAGGCAGCGTTGGTACCTTTTAAATCTTCCAGTTTCCATCTAATAGAACCTGAATTGTCTTTAAGCACCTGAACTAACCTCTGCTCTTCAGATTTTGAAAGATGATCACTAATAAGCCCACGCTGTTGTTCTTTGTCATCTAAAAACACATACTTCAGGTGTGATGGTAACATTTTCAACACTGGCTTCTAAACTTCACTAGTAACTTTCTCTGGCAATTTTTCTTTTAATTCTTCTTCTGGTGACAATGATTTTCTTGAACCAAAACTTGTCAAAAACTCTTCAAATTCATGTTTCTCATCATCAATCAAATCTTCAATAGCATAAGTCAAGGTTCTCTGCAAAGAATCTGAAATACTAACACTCTCTGCTTCTTTTTTCACAAGCTGATCTTCAGCACCAACTTTAAAACACTGGTGTTTATCTTCAGGATGCTTCATTTCTTCAAAAACATTAAAGTTCACTTCATCATCCTGAACTTACCTTTAGCTTCCCATCATCTACATCAATTATTACCTTCGCCGTTTTCATGAAGGGACAACCCAAAATCAATGGCACTTCAGAATCTTCTTCTATATCCATGATGACAAAATCAATCAAAAACATAAATTTCTCAACTCTGACTAAAACATCTTCAGCCACACCATATGGAAACTTCATAGAATGATTCGCCAACTATAAAGTTATTCTTGTTGGACGGACCTCCAAATCACTAATACACTTAAGCATGGACAATGGAATAAGATCAATGCTAGCTCCTAGATCCAGTAAAGCTTTTCCCATTGGTAAAGAACCAATGGTAATACGAATAGTAAAACTACCTGGATCCTTTGTCTTTTGAGGTAATGCCTTCTGAATGATTGCACTGCAGCTAGCTTCTAATTCAGCTGTTTCTTCAGTGAATCTCTTCTTCTTTGACAATAGATCTTTCATGAATTTAGCATAAGTAGGCATCTTTTCCATAGCCTCCATGCAATCTCTTAAAAATATCCATAAAACGAGCAAACTGACGCTCCTTATCTCTCTTAGAAGGGTTTTTAGGATAAGGTAGGCTCTTCAACTGTGGAACCTCACTCTCTGCTTTTTCCTTCCTTTTCTTGCTCACTTTCTTTTTATTTTTCTCATTTTTTTCACTATCTACATGCTCTTATTTATTTTCCTCTCTTGAAATTTGTTCTTTTTCAACTTCTTCTTCACCCCCACTCTCTTTTTCTTCTTTTATTTTCTTATTCACAATTTCTTCCTCAGTTTTTTCATTTTCACTAAGATTTAATCCCACAATACAACCACTCCTGCTAGTAACAACTTTGTAATGTTCCTTGGGGTTGGTCTAAGTGTTAGCTCCATACTGATGTCCTTGTTGATCAACTATTTGGCATGCTAATTGTCCTATTCGAGTCTCTAAATTTCTGATTGATGCCTTTATATTTTTTTGATTAGTTGGTGAGGCCTGCATAAATTTTTCCAAAGTATCCTTCTACTTTGAAGTCTTCTCATGTAAAGAAGGATAACTCTATTGATAGCTTGGTCTATTAGATGGACCATCTTCCTGCTTCTATCCTCTTTGATTCTAATTTCTTTTCCAACCCTGAAATGGTTGGTTAGAAAAATTTGAATTAAAATTACCTTGCCTTCGCTGGTTTCCCATGTAATGTATAGCTTCATCTGGAGAATCGTAATGCGCATTAGCATGTTCACTCCACAAAAATCATAACTCAATGGTAATTGTTGTTGCATAGGAGAAGAAGAATGCACAACATGTAATTGTTGTAGTATTTTAGCTATTTGTTGGGTCAATGCTTCCATCTGCTGAATTACGATTTTGTTCTAGGATAGAATTATATCAGTGGTATTTAGATCAAGAATTCCTTTTTTTTGGACCTGATGACAATCATGCTAAGCCTGATAATCTATAGAAGATAAGGCTTCCATGATTCTGGTGGCTTGGTCTGTAACAACTATCATTATTGTACCACCTACTGCTACATCTAAAATCATCTTAGTATCTGCTCTTAATCCATTATAGAAGATGTTCAACTGGGCTATATCTTCAAAACCATGGTTGGGATATTTCTTAGCAATGATTTGAATCGGTCCCAAGCTTCATAGAAAGGTTCTTCTGTTTCCTCTCTAAAGGTAGAAATGTCTGATTTTGCCTTGATAAACCGGGATGGAGGAAAGAATCTCTGTAAGAATTTCTCTTCCACATTTGACTAATTATTCAAACTTTGGTTTGGATGAGATTGTAACCATTCTTTGGCTTTTCCTATTAAAGAAAAAGGAAATAATCTAGAGTATGCAGCTTCCAAATTAACTGGTTCAAAACCCATAGTGCCAACCAACAAATAGAATGTTGATAAATGAGTGTATGGATTTTATGTAACATTCCAATGAATTGATGTGCACTTATAAGACTCAAAAAAGCTAGCTTTATTTCCAAAGCCCTTGTTGTTTATGGAATGGCAATGCTAGAAAAGTATCTGGGACCCTACTGATTAGCATAATCTCCCAGTATTCTCCTTCGAGGATTTTTGTTGTTGTTTCCTTCTGCCATTTTCTGAGTTTCTTCTTTTGTAGATGATTCTGGAATAAGTGTAGTAGAAGATTGTCCTAATTCTTGCTGCTACTTTTCCTTTGCTTTACCTTTGCTTTTCCTCAGAGATTTTTTAGGTTCAGGATCAAATTCCAACTAATCTTTAGATCCTTGACTTCTCAATAACATAAAATAAAACTACAGTAGCAAGCGTCAGTACAGAAAAAGATCAAGTAACAACAATAATTATAATATTCACAATGCCTAAATATATGAAATCTAATTTGTCAAAATCACACAGCTCCTCGACGGTGGTTGTGAGACCTAGAAAAACAAGGGTAAATTTTTTGCATTTTATAAGTCATTATTAAATAAGGAAATAAGGTGGTGAAGCTTTAATCAACACCCTGGATCTATGAAAAACCTCTCTCATATATGGAGATATGAGAGGGTGAATTAAAAATGATTCATGAGAAAGTTTCCAATTGAAAAAAAAAATAGCGGAAGAATCAATTAAAATGTTATTGTGTGATTGGATTCAAGGAAATTATACATCATGAGGTTCAATGGCTTTTAAATATGTGTGAACACCTCTTTCGGTCCGGCCTAAATTGTTATAACACCAGACCCAGCCTTGAAACTGGCAACACCGGACAAGGCCTAAATTAACACCAGACCGATGTCGTGCGCCTGACAACAGAATAACAGGCCAGTCCGGCCCCAAGGAAAGGGATCAGATCAAAATAGGCACACCGGCTGGTAGTGGATCCGGACTAGGAATTAGAACACCGCCCCTGTGATTACATTGAAAGGCTCAACCGGTGTTAGACACAGGTAAAGGTTCTTAAGATACCACATCGGATCAATGGGAGACTTCGTCCAACCGATATCTTTGCTAACCGATGTCACAGATTTGACAACGGATGGACGAGGTCGGAAGTTTGTGCACGATGACCTGGAATCGCACTCCCCAAAAAATGGCAGACAGGGAGGCGAAAGTGGACAATTAAAAAATGCCATGCTGAAATCCTGCTCCCCACGAACAGTTAATGGCCAGGTTTGCACACCACTACGCGTATGGGTGAGTGGGAATTTTGGCTGTCCCAAACCCTCAGCCCATGACCTCAAGGCCCTATAAATGCCCCAGCCAAGGAAGCTACGGGGGTTGCGTTTTCAAGGGGCTGGTTGGCAAGAAAACTTTCCACAAAATTCTCTCTGATTTCTTCGAAACCTTCTGAAGATCCCTCCTCACTGGAAACCAGTAATCTGCCATAATCACCAATATAAGTCCTTTGGCTTTGGGAAGCTTGGAAATTATCAGTACTCAAAGCTATTGCCCTTTTCATCGCCCCTACCCCGTACTCACACCGTCCTCACACAGAGTCCACCCCGTTCCAGTTCTTCACTGCCTCGCCCTGTTACTGCCTTCATTGCTCTTCCACATCGTCTTTACACAGTATCCAGTAACTTTGGATCAACTTCCCACAACACCGGTCGCGATTTCAGTTTTCAAGATTTGGATCCAACACCGGTCCATTGTTCCCGTCAGCGTGCAAGTCCGGAATCAGTCAGACACCGTCGCTGCGTTTTCAGTTTTCAAGATTTTGATCTAACACCAGTCCACTATTCCCGTTAGCGTGCGAGTCCGGAATCAGTCAGACACCGTCACTGCGTTTGACTCGCACATCGGTTCTGAGCCCATCACACCGGTTCCACCCTGTTCCTTATTTCTTTTACTTTCAGTCTTTTATTTTCCTGTCAGTTTGCTGTTTGTTGGTTATGGTTGTCTGTGTGCCATAGTTTACACTGTTAATATTTTGTCCTTCTCCCTAACAAGCACATATAATAAAAATAAGTGATTTTGTATATGTTTTATTTTCCAGTCTAAAAATCCTTTTTTCTTTTTTTAAAAAAAAAATAGTGTCGTACGGGAATACTCCCGTCTACACAGCCCTCTTAGGATTCGTGCACGTGCAAAGAATTTCGCCTTGTACGAGTTTTCCACTTTAATGACATTCATCAACATCACTCAGATTTCTTCCTAAAAATAATAATACTTAGAACTACGTAACCCTGATTTCTTGATAATTCAAGAATACGTAGGAGCAGGACTTTAACTCTTATCGGGCCCATCTTTCTTATTTCTTTATTTTTTAATTTATTTCCTCACTTTCATGTTTCTTTCATAAATGTTCTTCTTTTTTGGTCGCTTCCGTGAAAATCAATTTAGACGTGACGTCTTGTTGATTTCCCCCTAGTTTTTGCTCAAGCCTCGCCATAATTCATAGGGAAGGGATACTTAGGACGAGACGTCCTGCTTATCTCTTTCCTATCCCTGTTTTTTTTTAATCCGAGAATGTCTAATTTAGGCGTGACGCCTTATTAGCATTCTCTTCCCCTCTCTGTCTCATATCGAAGTCGAGTTTAATTCGGATGAAACGTTCCATTGACCTCGCTTCGACATTCTATGTTTGTACAGTTCTCCCACTCCATTCTATCGTTTTCAAAATAAAAATAAAAGGGAAGAAACCATGTTTTATTTAAGGCTATTTATATTGTGCTTTCAATCTTGGTACTGTCTTTGACAGGCGATGTAGGGTGCTAATACCTTCCCTACTCGTAATCGACTCCCGAACTTGAATCTCAATTTTTAACCAGTGCTTTACTGAACTTAGTTTTTTCCCAATGTTTTTCCTATGGATAAAAACGTTGGTGGCGACTCCCTGTTTCATTCCACTCCTTCTTTCTTTCTCGCCGCGCCGTCGCGATCCAGGTTGCGACAGATGGCGACTCCACTGGGGACACTTAAGAGAGTCAGGCCAGTTTGATTGAAAGCGCATGTTCTTTTTATATAGCCTTTGTTATCTCGGATTTCTTCCCCTTGTCTTATTTTCTGTCGATTGTTGTGAATGTTTGTTCTTGTTTTAATCGTATCTTGTTATTTGTCTCGTTGTCTATGTTTTGCATGTTTATTGAACCCTAGGGTAGGAGACCATGTTACTTTTCTGCAATCATTGAACCCTAGGGTAGACGACTTTGTATATTTGTTCTGTGTTTGTTCCTTGTGCAGGATGGGGTAAGGTAAAAGGTATTGAATGTCCTTCCACACACTACACTCACATTACTTACACACACCTATGAGTGGCGCCCTATACCCGGGCCCCAAATGAAGCTTAAGTTAGGAGAGGTTGGTAACAGAATCGTATGGGATGTACTTCCTATCCGGTATTTGTGAGAACCTCAACTAGAGTTCGACCTCTCATGATATACGTACCTAGTGAATTCCTCACTATTTGTGTCCCTGTCATGATCAGGATCTTGGCTCTGGTGACCTTCTAGATGTCTAGCGGAAGCCACCCAGTGTGAGAAATCCACTGTTAGATAAGCTATAGGTCCCAGAAAAGACTTTCAGAAAAACCTGGCCTAAGACACAAAAGGGCAGGCTTTACTATACCTTATCTCGTTCTCGTTTTCCCTTTAAATCCAAAATTGATGGATTGCTTACATGTTCAAAGGATTACTTTATTCCAAAAAGGGTGAATCATTTTTTTTTCAAAAAAAAACTAGTAGCCTTTAACAAGTAAGCAGTCCCCTCTCTTTTTGTGTACTTACGAGTCCTGGGTTATAAATCTTCCCAATCGTCAAAACAAAAATGAAAACAAAAATTCTCTTCAAGCAGATATTGACGATGTTAAGAAGATCCATAACCCACATGACTTTAGTTTCACATGAGTTTTGCCGACCGCTACTTCTCAAACTGAAAGTGTTTTCCAATAAATTAATAAAGAAGTAGTGGTTTACAAAACCTGACAGTAACTGATTTTTTTTTCTCTCTCCTTGTTCTTGCAGGAAGCTGTTTGGGACTTAGCGAGTACCTTTGAGCGATATGGAAATTAACATGAGATCCGATAGTTGTGACACGAATGTAACCGAGTTGAGGAAAGTATTGCACCTTAAGGCCAAGAAGATTGACATGGGTAGTCTACAAACAATGGGGAGAAAATTAAACCTGACACAGAAAATGGCTTTTACAAGAAAGTATGGGAGGATTCTGAAGTTATTAGAAGTGGAAGTGCAAACTGAGGCGATCACTGCCTTAGCACAATTCTATGACCCACCTCTCAGGTGTTTCACATTTAGAGACTTTCAGTTAGCCCCATCTATTGAAGAATTTGAACAAATCTTGGGGATGCCTTTGGGAGGACAGATACCTTACCGTCATCTTGACCATCATGCAACCATTGCTTCCATCGCCCGTGTTCTGAAGATCCATCCCGACACCTTAAGGAGTGTACAACTAAATAGAAATCAGATCCCCGGATTCACTCGGGAATTTCTCGAGAAACATATGCAGGTCCTGGTAGAAAAGGAAGATTGGGAAGCCTTCATGGATGCTCTAGCTATTACCATCTATGGTGTTGTTTTGTTCCCCAACATTGATAACTATGTGGATTATGATGCTATTGCCGTATTCCTAGCCCGCAAGCACAGGCTTGAGAATCCTGTCACGGCTGTATTGGAAAATGTGTACTGCACTATGGATTTCTGCCACACACAAGGTGGAAAGAGGATTGTTTGTTGTTTATCTGCTTTGTATGTATGGCTCACATCGCATGTTTTCCACCAAGTCTGTAAGGCCGAATGTCCGGTTTCTGATCTAAAGCTATGTCAATTAGCAGTGAAAAGTGGGCGTGAGTGGGCCAATCACCTTGTAGGGCTCACAGCTGAGAAAGTTAGATGGTATCCCCAATGGTTGGAAGTTGAATCAATTGTTCATCACTGCGGGAATTACCCAAATGTTCCCCTTATTGGTACGCAAGGATGTATTAACTATAATCCCATCATAGCCAAGCATCAGCTAGCTTATCCTTTGCTTGGACCACCTGATGAAGAGTCTCTCACTCCTTTCATCTCATATTACTCGAAGGGAAGCTATGTTTCTATCATTCGGGATATAGCGAATGCATGGAAGAAAGTCCACCGAAAGGGAAGAGAACTGGGGGCCCGAAGCCATGCTGTCAGAGAAGAATATTATGAATGGATCTTGAATAAGGTCTCTATTGTTAAACTACCTTTCAGAAGTCCCCCTCATCTCCAGGGAAATCCTCCTGCTCCATCACTTGTTGCGGAAGATGAAGCAACCAAGGCGCTAAAGACCAAAATAGAAGAGTTAGCTGCCAAGAACAAGAAGCTAGAGGAAGACTTATTGAGAAGTCGGCAAGAATACACCCTTCAGAAGAAAGAAAACCTGGAGAACAAGCAAGCCGTTGAGGAGATTAGGAAGAAATGAAAGATTGATGAAAACTACATGATAAAGCAAGACCAATGTCTTCAAGCGGCCAATTCTCAACTAAAAATGAAAAACAAGCAAAGTTATACCATCTTGGCTGAGAAACATCTTCTGGAGGATATGTTGGCACAATCAAAAGAAAATGAGTGTAATATCATGGTGCAAAAGGAGCTTCTACAGACACAAGTCCACAAATTGGAACAACAGCTCATTGAAGTGGTAAAAGCTTGCGAGCAGGAGATAAATAGGGAGCGACAACGCGCCAGGAACATTGAACAAGATTGTCAAGAGACTATACGCCTCTTGGAAGCTGAACAAAATGAAACTATTCACTTATGGATGGATCGTTTTGCTAAGCTGGCGTGTTTGGCTAACGGGACTCTAGAAGATCTCCCGTTTTTACTCAAACAAGCGGAAGGAATTGCCAACCCTGTCAATACTCCTAGAGAAATTGCAACGTTCTTAGATTACTGCAGAGGACGGATTTGTAAAATGAGGGAAATGATTGCCCGAGCTAGGAATGACTGATTTATTTTCCTGCTTTGTAACTCAGCACTTCATGGCAATAATGTACTCTTTTTTCGACTTAATGGATTCCTTTGTCTTCACAACTATCTCATGATAATTTCCATTCAATGCTTTACTTAGTACTTTTGAACGTGACGTTCTGAGGAACGGTCGAAGGATTCGTCAAGTTCTAACATCGCTTCCCGCGTAATCTCATTTTACTTAATTTTTTTATTTTACTTATTTTTTTTTTCTAAACTTTTGTATTCCTCTCTAACGGCAACACGAGGACGCACCCTTACGGAACCCGACTACAGAGGAAGCTCATGGCTGAGACAGAACAAATGAATGAGAACCTCAAGAATGAGAATGATCAGCTAAGGGAACAAATTGCAGAACTAACGAAGCTCTTGGAAAAAGGGGTTACTGAAGGGGGCCCTTCTGCGGGAAATGAGGGTCCAACATCAAGCCAGGTTATAAATCCCACGGCAGTTCCCCTCACTATTAATGTTGGGAATCCCAATCAGCCTACTGATTCCCACGCCAGGCCTCATGGCTATACGCCACCATACGTTTTCATTGGCTCAGACGGCAGCCCAGTACCCTTTCCACCATACGGCCTACCTCCAAGATATTTCCCTCCTCTATTAATCAATTCCCAAGATGGCAATACCCTACGATGGACAAACTTCCAAGTCCCAAACCCTACCCAAACACCCATTCCACCAGTCAACCAAGCCTTAGGTCCTCAAACCGCCCAAGTTCAAGCTCAAACCACTTAAACTCAAACCATCCCAGCTCAAGCAACTCAAACTCAACCCGCCCAAACAGCTCCACTAATTCCCATTACCCAAGCAACAGCCCAACCACAGGAGCCGACGCAAAACACTAATCTGACGAACCAAGCTCATTCGACAATGCCCTACTACCCATACTACGGCTACCCATATGGATACCTGAATCCTTACACTGCCAACCCGCGAGATGTGACCCAAACGTTGAATCCGGTTGTTGATCATGGCACAACCATAGAGTCCCAGCAAAGAGTGAAAATAGAGATCCTGGAAGAGCGACTACGGATTGTGGAAGGTGTGGAAGGCCTTGGCTTAACAAGTGCTTCTGAACTCTGTTTAGTCCCAGATGTCATTATTCCACCAAAGTTTAAAATGCCAGACTTTGACAGATATCAAGGAATGACTTGCCCTCGAAATCATCTTACGATGTATTGCCGAAAGATGGCTTCCCATGCCTCTGATGACAAGCTGTTGATACACTGCTTTCAAGACAGCCTAGCTGGGGCTGCACTCACTTGGTACACTCATTTGGAGCGAACTCGTATTCGCTGTTGGAAAGATCTGGCGGATGCCTTTTTGAAGCAGTACAAGTATAACTTAGACATGGCGCCTGACAGAATTCAACTCCAAAACATGACAAAGAAGGATAATGAGACATTCAAGGAGTATGCGCAGCGCTGGCGTGAGATAGCCGCGCAAGTAGATCCTCCGCTCTCTGAAAGAGAGGTAGTAGCCATGTTTATTGACACTCTCCAATCACCTTTCTACGATAAGATGATCAGCAGTGTTTCATCCAATTTCTCTGACATTGTAATTATTGGAGAAATAATAGAGAGTGGTTTAAGGACAGGGAAGATTTCCAAAAACCCATTTGGGGCACCCACTGCAAAAAGATCAACACTAGGTGAGGTAAGAAAGAGAGATGGGGAAACCAACTCTGTCTCTTATGACTAGGGGAGAGCTCAGCCCAGACCATTCGGCTCTACCACTTTTCAACATACCAATCACTTTCCTCATGCTCCATACCCCCATATGGCAGCCTCTACCCATAACCAGATCCCCTATCCCGCATCTCCACAACCCCACGTCCGTCCGCCCATTGCCAGGGCACCGAATCCACAGCCAGCCCAGTACAATCCTCTACAACAATGGCCGCAACCACCTAATCCCAACCAAAACCAAAGGAGACCAAACAATGACCGGACACCAGTCCAATTTGACCCTATTCCTATGACATACACTGAACTTCTACCTCACCTTATTCGATACTCCCTTGCAGTCCCTTGTCCTGCTAGGCCAGTGGAACCTCCATACCTTAGGGGATACGATCCAAACGCCCGATGTGATTATCATGCTGGGGCACCTGGGCACTCCACAGAAAATTGTATGGCCTTGAAATATAGAGTGCGAGATTTGATCAAAGCCAATTGGTTAAATTTTAAGGAAGGAATGCCAAATATGACTACAAATCCCTTGCCCAACCATCAAGGTCCTGAGATTAATGCTGTGGAAGGAGGTGAAGAGCTTGTGGCGAATGTCTCTGGTGATGTAAACATGGTACATGGGGAAACAGGAATGTCCGTTCCTAAACCGTTGGTAATTTACTACACCAAGAACACCTCAAAGACTATAAGCCCTACGCATCAGCCTGTCATAATCCAGACACCCGCTCCTTTTGCATTTAAAGATTCTCACGCTGTTCTGTGGAAATATAATGTGGAGGTAATAGCTGAAAGCCCAAAAACGAATGACTCATTTCTGTCAAACATATCAGGGATAGGAGGGGTGACCCGGAGCGGTCGAGTTTACTATCCACCGAAATCAAGGAAAGAACCGACTCCAGTGAGTAGAACTAGTGGTAGTGGAAAAGCCAAGATAGTCAAAAGGGGCATTGATGAGGAAATCAAAAGAGCTGTGACTGATGAGGAAGCTCAAGAGTTTTTGAAATTTATTCGCCAGAGTGAGTACCAGGTGATAGACCAGTTGAACAATACCCCTGCGAAGATTTCCCTTTTATCACTTTTGCTGAATTCTGAGCCCCACCGAAAAATTTTGATGAAAGTGCTTAATGAGGCTCACGTCACTCACGATATCACCGTTGATAAGTTCCAAGGAATAGTGGGGCACATCGCTGCTGATAATTATCTGTCATTCACAGATGATGAGATACCCGCGGAGGGAATGGGGCATAATAAAGCCCTCTATATCTCAGTGAAGTGTCGAGATCACATATTGGCAAAGGTGCTGGTCGACAATGGGTCGTCATTAAATGTCATGCCAAAATCTACATTGGCCAGGCTCCCTTTTGATGGAACCTATATGAAACCGAGCTCTATGGTGGTAAGGGCATTCGATGGCACTAGGAGGGAGGTGATAGGTGAAATTGAGCTTCCAATTCAAGTAGGGCCATGTACTTTCCAGATCCTCTTCCAAGTGATGGACATTATGCCTGCCTATAGCTGTTTGTTGGGCCGTCCCTGGATCCACCCAGCTGGAGTGGTTCCCTCTACTTTGCACCAAAAACTAAAGTTTATTATTGATAATAAACTAATTATCGTTTCTGGTGAAGAAGATTTTCTGGTCAGTAAACCCCTGTCTACCCCCTACATCGAGGCTGCAGAAGAAGCACTTGAAACTTCATTTCAAGCGCTGGAGATTGCAAATACCACATATGTTGGGGAAAAAAGTGTAGGAATGAAAGCCCATATGCCGAATGCATCCCTTATGATGGCCAAAATGATGCTACAAGGGGGATATCAACCTGGGAAAGGCTTGGGGCATGGTTTAAAAGGAAGAATGGAACTGCTGCATCTGCCAGACAATAAAGACAGGTATGGTTTAGGATACCAGCCTTCAGCTGCTGACAGGAGAAGAGTAGTAGAAGAAAAGAAAGAGAGAAGGATTGCCCGTTTAGAGGGTCGAGAGCCCCACATCGCTAGAGTCCCCCTATGTGACCTCTAACAGAGCTTCCGAAGTGCTGGTTTGGTACCTCCTGATCAAATAGCTGCTATTGAAGATGATCCCTATGAGGGTGGAGGCTTTGTGATCCCGTGCTCATCAAGCAGAGATCTTTGTAACTGGGAAGCCATCGAGCTACCCACAACTTTAAATGTTCTATCAAAGTAATTGACAAAGACTTTAATGAATTGATGGCCTCATTGCTATGCCTAAGGCTTTGGGGCATTTTTCTGTAATAAGGGCAAACACATGTTTTTATCATTTTCAGTCTTCATAAATAAATGTGTATTGAATTCCATTCCTTCTTGCTTTCCCTATCTTTGCATCGACTCCTTTACTTATTTTTTTTTTATATATTCACCGTAATAACCTGAATAAACGCAGATCTAAAGATGATCCTCTTGAGAATAATGAGCTTGCAATCCCTGTTCATGACTTTGACCACCCGGTTGACTACGCTGATGAGGAATATGAGGAAGTTTGTGATCCTTCGCCTGAATTACCAAGGTTATTGGAACAAGAGGACAGAGAAATTCAGCCTTATTTGGAGATAGTTGAGATTATTAATTTGGGGAATAAGGAGGATAAGAAAGAAGTCAAGATTGGTACCTTCTTGAATAAGGAGCGGAGGCAAGAACTAATTAAACTGTTAATAGAGTTCTGTGACATCTTCGCTTGGTCTTACCAAGACATGCCCGGCCTGGATACTAGCATTGTTGAGCATAAATTGCCACTGAAGCCAGACTGTCCCCCGATAAAGCAAAAGTTGCGCAGAATGAAGCCCGAAATGCTCTTGAAAATCAAAGAAGAAGTTAAAAAGCAGTTTGATGTCGGATTCTTAGCAGTGGCAAAGTATCCTCAATGGGTAGCAAATATCGTCCCTGTCCCGAAGAAAGATGGAAAGGTACGAATGTGCGTAGACTATCGGGACCTAAATAGGGCTAGTCCCAAAGACGATTTTCCTCTGCCACAGATTGATGTCTTGGTGGATAACACAACCCAACATACAATCTTCTCGTTCATGGATGGTTTCTCTGGGTATAATCAGATTAAGATGGCACCCGAAGACATGGAGAAGACCACATTTATCACCTTGTGGGGCACCTTCTGTTACAAAGTGATGTCTTTTGGTTTAAAAAATGTTGGGGCAACCTACCAAAGGGCAATGGTGACCCTTTTCCATGACATGATGCATAAGGAGATAGAGGTTTATGTGGATGATATCATTGCTAAATCTAAAACTGACGAAGAGCATATTGTTGATCTGAGAAAGCTTTTTGAAAGATTAAGGAAGTATAAGCTCAGGTTGAACCCGGCCAAGTGTACTTTTGGCGCAAGATCAGGCAAACTGTTAGGATTCATTGTAAGCAAGAAAGGAATAGAGGTAGACCCTGACAAGGTCAAAGCGATTCTTGAAATGCCTCCTCCCTGTACAGAAAAAGAAGTCAGAGGATTCTTAGGAAGGTTGAACTACATTGCCCGGTTTATCTCACAGCTGACAGCAACTTGTGAGCCGATCTTTAAGTTACTCCGGAAGAATCAACCAATGCAATGGAATGAAGATTGTCAAATGGCTTTTGAAAAGATAAAGCAGTATTTACGGGAGCCACCGATCTTGGTACCACCGACCCCTGGAAGGCCCCTGATCTTGTACCTAACAGTGTTAGATGAATCTATGGGTTGTGTGTTGGGGCAGCATGATGAGACTGGAAAGAAAGAGCATGCCATTTACTACTTGAGCAAAAAGTTCACTGACTGTGAAATGAGATATTCGGCTTTAGAGAGAACTTGTTGTGCATTAGCATGGGCAGCCCGACGTTTGAGGCAATATATGTTAAGCCACACTACTTGGCTTGTTTCCAAGATGGATCCTGTCAAGTATATCTTTGAAAAACCTGCCTTAACAGGAAGAATCGCTCGATGGCAGGTCCTATTAACGGAATACGACATAATCTATGTCACTCAGAAAGCCATAAAAGGGAGTGCTTTGGCAGAATACTTAGCCCATCAACCTATAAGTGACTACCAACCCATGCACTTTGAATTCCAGGACGAGGATATCTTGGCATTGTTCAATGAAGAAGATACCCAGAAAGACAAATGGATTTTGAGATTTGATGGAGCTTCTAATGCACTGGGGCATGGGATTGGTGCCATCCTAATTTCACCAGATCGAGAATTCATCCCTGTATGCGCTAGGCTCTGTTTTGACTGTACTAACAACATCGCCGAATATGAGGCATGCTCTCTGGGGATCCAAGCAGCATTAGGTGCAAAAGTGAAGAAGTTAGAAGTCTACGGGGATTCCGCCTTGGTCATTCACCAACTGAAAGGTGAATGGGAGACTAGGGACAGCAAGTTAGTCCCTTATCAAGCTCATATCATGGAACTAATCAAGGAATTTGATGATATCTCTTTTCACCATGTCTCCCAAGATGACAATCAAATGGCTGAAGCTTTGGCCACCCTTGCCTCAATGTTTAAATTGAGCAATGACTGTGATATGCCTCTCATTGAGGTAGAAAGACACAACAAGCCCGCATACTGCCAAGTAATAGAAGAAGAGTCGGATGGGAAACCATGGTACTATGATATCAAAAGATATATGCAGACTCAAGAATACCCCGATGGTGCCACAGAGAATGACAAGAGGACCTTGAGACGACTTGCAATGGGTTTCTTTTTGAATGGTGATGTGCTTTACAAGAGAAATCATGACTTTATCCTCCTCCGTTGCGTCGATACTGTTGAAGCAAGCAAGATCATGGCAGATATTCATGAAGGATCCTTTGGAACTCATACCAATGGACATGCCATGGCGAGAAAGATCTTGAGAGCTGGATACTATTGGATAACCATGGAGACCGACTGTTTCTCTTATGTTCGAAAATGTCACAAGTGTCAGATATACGCTGACCATCTTCATGCACCCCCATCATCCTTGAATGTCTTATCGGCGCCGTGGCCCTTCTCGATGTAGGGCATGGATGTTATTGGACCTATTGAGCCAAAAGCCTCAAACGGTCATCGTTTCATCTTGGTTGCCATTGATTATTTCACCAAGTGGGTGGAGGCAGCTTCATATACCAATGTGACAAGAAACGTTGTAGTCAAATTTGTTAAGCGAGAACTGATATGTCGGTATGGCTTGCCAAGCCAGATCATTACTGACAATGGCACAAATTTAAACAACAAGATGATGAAAGAATTGTGTGAAAGCTTTAAGATTCGTCATCACAATTCCTCTCCGTATCGGCCGAAAATGAACGGGGCAGTCGAGGCGGCCAACAAGAATATCAAGAAGATTATACAGAAAATGGTCCTAACTTACAAAGATTGGAGCAACATGCTCCCTTTTGCTCTACACGGGTATCGCACCTCAGTTCGAACTTCAACAGGCGCGACCCCTTTTTCACTGGTTTATGGTATGGAAGCAGTCCTGCCTTTTGAAGTAGAGATTCCATCCCTTAGGGTGATAATGGAGGCGGAACTAAAAGAGGCTGAATGGGTCCAAGCTCGATATGACCAATTGAACCTGATAGAGGGGAAGAGACTGGATGCCCTCTGCCATGGACAGTTGTATCAGAGGCGTATGAAACGAGCGTTTGAAAACAAAGTACGACCTCGACAATTTCAGGAAGGAGACTTAGTCCTCAAGAAAGTTTTGCCAATCCAAAAAGACAACCAGGGCAAATGGACACCTAACTATGAAGGTCCGTATGTAGTGAAGAAAGCCTTTTCTGGAGGAGCCTTGATACTCACAACCATGGACGATAAAGACTTGCCAATGCCCATAAATACGGATGCAGTCAAGAAATACTTTTCTTAAAAAAAAAAAAAAAAAAAGAGGACGCTCGCTAAGCTGAAAACCTGAAAAGGCGGCCTAGGCAACAATTAGAGCAACCCAGCGAGTCGAAAACCTGAAAAGGCGGCTCAGGCAAAAATTAGGGTTAAAATCCTGACAGTATGACTGAGACTTCCCATGCAAAAAGTGCGAGTCCAAACTGGGGTACAAAGATCATGACTGAATCGCCTTCTTAGAAGCAGAGTCGAAGAGGTAGCTTGAAGTCATGATGTGGGGTTTAAGATGTGCGTTATCCTCAGGAGTTCACCAAGAGATCAGCAAGTTTTCCCTGTTTCCTTAATTATCAACTTGTGTATTAGACTTCTTTTGTTTTCCCTACTTCCCTCTCCATGTACTTACTCAACTCGTAAATAAATTTCACCTCTTTTTTCGATACGTGTTTATATCGTGAATTTCATGAATCGGATAAGGCATGTGTTTTCCCTTTATCAAATAAAATGAAAATATAATTATTTGAAGTTGTGGGGCAAGATGATCCTATTGCTCAATCTCACCTCAGGGGATTATTATGAAGACTTGAACCCTGACACACTCTTTGAAGTTAGAGTTACTTCGTTCATTCTGTTCGGTCATGAGTCATCTCAAGAGATCACGGTTCCATGGGGAGCTTCCTCAGATTTCTATTTACTTTGCCATTGCTATGCTTATCCCTTTTCTGCAGGTTGTTATAATAAGCAGTTTTGTTTGGAGCCTCAAATTCTCCTCCCCAAGGGAACCCCAAATGCCAAAGCTGGCACTTATCAGGTTCTCTCCTCCCAGTGAAACCTTCCTCGCCAAAGTTGGCACTTCTCGGAACTCCATCCTTAGATCGCCAAAGTTGGTACTTCTCAAAGTCTCCTCTCCAATCTCCAAAGCAGGCACCATTCTAAGCCTCTTTCACCAAAGTTGGCAAACTTCAAAGTCTCCCACTCAATTCCAAAATCAGCACCTCTCGAATTCTCATCCCCAGTGAAATCAATCGCCAAAGTTGGCGCTTCTCAAGATCTCTTCCCCAAATCTCAAACTTTATGTTCTCAATCAAGGGGTAGTTCCCCGAATCATCCAAGACAGCTTGAACTGGATCATCTCCAGATTTCTTTCCCCTAGTAAGCCCACCATGTATCCCCAAAAGACCCCAGATTTTTTCCCTCTTGCCAAGAAACAATTTCCT
The DNA here is from genome assembly GCA_037962975.1 of Clitoria ternatea. NCBI lineage: Eukaryota > Viridiplantae > Streptophyta > Magnoliopsida > Fabales > Fabaceae > Clitoria > Clitoria ternatea. The sequence goes on from CM075671.1 coordinate 91,820,267, forward strand.
CCAAGATCCCTCTAAACCACCCCAAACAAGGGCCACACCCCACATTTATTTTTCTGTCAGTCAAGGGGCAATCCCCCACCTTTTACCTTTCTGCAAACCAAGGGCCACACCCCACATTTATTTTTCCTGTCAGTCAAGGGGCAATCCCTCACCTTTTACCTTTCTGCAAACCAAGGGCCACACCCCACATTTATCTTTCCTGTCAGTCAAGGGGCAGTCCCCCACCTTTTACCTTTCTGCAAACCAAGGGCCACACCCCACATTTATTTTTCCTATCAGTCAAGGGGCAATCCCCCACCTTTTACCTTTCTGCAAACCAAGGGCCACACCCCACATTTACTTTTCCTGTCAGTCAAGGGGCAGTCCCCCACCTTTTACCTTTCTGCAAACCAAGGGCCACGCCCCACATTTATTTTCCTGTTAGTCAAGGGGCAATCCCCCACCTTTTACCTTTCTGCAAACCAAGGGCCACGCCCCACATTTATTTTCCTGTCAGTCAAGGGGCAATCCCCCACCTTTTACCTTTCTGCAAACCAAGGGCCGCACCCCACATTTATTTTTCCTGTCAGTCAAGGGGCAATCCCCCACCTTTTATCTTTCTGCAAACCAAGGGCCACACCCCACATTTATTTTTCCTGTTAGTCAAGGGGCAATCCCCCACCTTTTACCTTTCTGCAAACCAAGGGCCACACCCCACATTTATTTTTCCTGTCAGTCAAGGGGCAATCCCCCACCTTTTACCTTTCTGCAAACCAAGGGCCACACCCCACATTTATTTTTCCTGTCAGTCAAGGGGCAATCCCCCACCTTTTATCTTTTTGCAAACCAAGGGCCACACCCCACATTTATCTTCCTGTCAGTCAAGGGGCAACTCCCCACCTTTTACCTTTCTGCAAATCAAGGGCCACACCCCATGTTTTATCTTCAGTAAAGGGGCAACTCCCCACTCTCGCCTTCCTGTCACCCAAGGGACGGCGCACCACTTTTTTTAAAAAAAAATAGCTCTCTTGATTCTCCAAAAAAAAAAAATATACAAAATAAAATAAAAAAAAAGAAGAAAAGACAGTGTAGATCCGATATGGATGCTAGGTAGAGGTTCACTCTATTACGGAATATGGTGATCCCAAAGACGGTGTCATGGCTCTCAAAGTCAAACGAAGTAGGCCCTGTGAAGTTATAAGAGACGGTGTCCCGATGGTCACACCGGTTACTACTTTGGGGAAGCAACAAACGGTATCAGGAAATCTACTTCAGACAGAATTGGTTTCAGGGTTGAAGTTACTAAGGCCTATGTCATACCCATTACACTGGAGATTCAAAAGGTAATCAAAGTTGTGGACGGGGTGACTATTATCCAAGGTTCCATGCTTTGCAAAGGACGGTGTTCGAATTAAACTGGCAAAAAGAAATGAAGTCCTAATTCCAAGTACAAATTGTTGATCAGACGGTGTTACTTCAAGTTGTTACCCTACACCGGTCACACAAGAGAAATACGGAGATATTTAAAAAATAAGACAAGCAGATGTGGGAAAATTGCATTGTATTAATGGGGGCACTGAGGCCATTACAAAAGTTAAAACTCCGGAGCCCATCCCGGAACAAGGCTAAGAAAAAAAAAAGAGGAAGAGAAAAATCCTAAGAGTTGGATGCTGGAGAGTCCGGTCTAGCAGAGGCTGTCCTCTCGGATTCTTCCGACACCGTCCTCAGTTCCATGCTTTGGCCTTCGGGGAGAGGCATCGGCTCATAAGGAATATCCTCAGGTTCTGAAGCCTGACCCCGGTCCATAGCATATAAGTGGCCACTATGAAATTCATAGTAGACACCTATGCCATTCAGGTTAAGTTGTACAGTGGAATTCCGGTGTACAACCTGACGAACAGCGGAACTAAAGGCGACATCGGCCAATACCGAAAATTCAGCCATCTGCTTTTCAGCTTCCATCCGTTCCTTTGCCTGCTCCTCCTTCACATCGGCAAGCTTCTCGGATAGCTCCTTGTTTTTCTTGTCCACCTCGGCTTTCACAGCCTTGGCCTCATCTAGTTCGGTCCGGAGAGCTTGAAGAGCGTCTTCTGAAGCCTTAGCCTTAGCTTCAGCAGCATCTGCCCTCTTGGCAGCCGATGTGTAGGCAGCAGTGAGTTCGGACAGGTCCTCCTTGCTTTTGACCAGTTCCTGCTCCTTCTGGGTCAAAGCAGTCTGAGCCTCAACTCTCAAAGCCTTAGCTTTCTTCATCCGATCTAGGCATTCCTTAGCCTCGACACCGGGATAGTAAGAGCGGCCCAAAGAGCTGAGGACCCCGGCTGCTTCAACCAAATTGAAAATGGCTGCTTCGGCAGCAGATTGAGCCTCAGGAGCAGGAAGATCGGCTTTGAGCTTGAAGGGGATGTGGACCCGAGCCGGTGTCCCTCCAACATACTCCAGAAAGTCTGAGAGGCGGGAGTTGACAACAATGTCCTCAGGTTGAGACCGGACTGGGGAAGTATTTACAGGACCAGCCTCCTCCTCCGTTGGCACCTCTACCTCGGCCACAACCTTTGAAGCCTTGTGTTTTTTCGGCTTGGAGGATAAGCCGAGGTTGGACTTCCTTTTAACTGGGACTCTTTCAGCTGGCCCCAGATTCATCGCCCCAATATTTTCAGCCGGGATGCTCAACATCTTGGCCGGTGTGCGACGAGGAGTCACCCTGTTCTCCTGTGCAGCGGCAGCAGCGTTCCGGGCCTCGGCAGCCTCCCTCAGTTTCCTAAGGATGTCTATCCGAGCCATCTCGCCTAAAAAGGAAAGACGATGTTAGTACCGGTGTGAATATATCAAAAAATAAATAAATAATAAAAGGGAGGAAAGTTAAACAATATCTACCAAGGTAAGCATCCCGGCCCGACTCCGTCCCCAAAAGCCTCTTGCAGGAGAACTTGGCAATGACCGAATAACCCTTCAGAGCGTCCAGGACTTTCTTGGACTCAGTTGACAAGGTACTCTCACTGACGATGTAGGCATTGCTTGTCAGGAGAAAGTGCTCATGAGTCCAACCGGTGTAAAACTTTCTGGAAAAATTAGAATTCTCCCAGAACACCGGCCTACCAGCATTGACCTCAACTTTGACGTAGGAGTGTTTGAAACTGACCCCGTCCGTCTTGGCCGATTCGGTGTAACTTTCAAAGTTAACCACCTTTGAGTCGCAGCGGAGGTTGATGAAGCCTAGACCCCCTCCAGAGTTACCCCGGCGCATCACCCTGCAATAAGTGAAAAAGAGGGCCACTGTGGGGACGAAGTGGAAGTACTCCCCAAGTACTTCCAAGGCCCTTACCAAACCCCAGCCATTGGGATGAAGTTGGCTGGGAGAGCAGTCGAGAAACCGGAGTACCCCCATCTCAAACTCCGTCAATGGGAAGCGGACGCCGATCTTGGAGAAGACCATCTCATACATGAAGAGATTCCTTGACCCCGGTTGATGGCAGATCCTGTCCGAGGTTTGGGGGCAGAATACAGTAAAGTCGTTTTCATGCTCAACATCGGCATGAACAACGATATCTTCGATGGTGACGTTGGCAGCATCTTCAGCATACCGGGAAACAATTGTCTTTGGGTCTTCATGAACCTAGAAGTAAGGATCCCTGGCCTTCTCAGCTAGCCAGTCGATCCGGTGTGCCAAGACATTTGTCTCAACAGGGTCGGTGATCACAGCGACGCCGGTGGAGGAATTTTCAGAAGCCATTCGGACGGTATGGCGAAGGAAGGGAATACAGCTGTAAAAGGCCACATCGTCAGTAAGATATAGATCGGCACTGCTTCCCCCTTCACTAGCAGTGCCAAAGTTAAACGAAGAGTCTGACGATGTGTCAAACCCCTCTATTTCCCACAAAGGCAATACGGAGAAACGGTGTCCCGATGAGACAAACCGATGTGAAGCCCCCGAGGTTGCCCCACTTTGGTGACTCAGACCTCGGCTCGAAACTCCACCCGGCTGACGCCGGGATGTAATTGAAGGAGGACCAGATAGGACCTCAATGGAGTCATTACTCGAACCGGTGTCCCCCATGACTTATCTACGAATTAAAATGAAGGAGATGATGGCTACCTGCTGAGGCGATGCGTGCAGTTTTCTTAGTACGAGCCAGGACGTAGCACCGGAGAAAAGCTTTAACGCCGGAGGAGAACTTTGAACACCGGAGAGGTTGAACGTCGGAGAGACAGCACTTCAATATCAAGAAAGGAGTGAAAGTGATGGATCCCCGAAGTTTCTTTTATAGGAGGAGGGGCGAGGATCCAGAACCTTCCGCATTCCGGCCCAAGGCCCATTAAAAAGGGCCGACTTTTGGCATTCTGGCCCAATGGCGCGAAATTTGAATTTTGAAAAGAACCAGTTAGCTGACGACACGTGGGATGCTTCGCCACCTCGTGACGTGGACCACGTGTAGGACACGTCGGCTGTTTAAATGGCCACATCATTGAGCCCCACACCAGATTTAGGTCCTATTTAGCCCCTACATCGGTGTTCATATCTTTACTCCCTTTTCACCTCAGAAATTTACATTTCTCTTGTAAAAGAGAGTAAAGAGGGGCATCTGTGAACACCTCTTTCGTTCCGGCCTAAATTGTTATAACACCAGACCCAGCCTTGAAACTGGCAACACCGGACAAGGCCTAAATTAACACCGGACCGATGTCGTGCGCCTGACAACAGAATAACAGGCCAGTCCGGCCCCAAGGAAAGGGATCAGATCAAAATAGGCACACCGGCTGGTAGTGGATCCGGACTAGGAATTAGAACACCGCCCCTGTGATTACATTGAAAGGGTCAACCGGTGTTAGACACAAGTAAAGGTTCTTAAGATACCACATCGGATCAATGGGAGACTCCGTCCAACCGATATCTTTGCTAACCGATGTCACAAATTTGACAACGGATGGACGAGGTCGGAAGTTTGTGCACGATGACCTGGAATCGCACTCCCCAAAAAATGGCAGACAGGGAGGCGAAAGTGGACAATTAAAAAATGCCATGCTGAAATCCTGCTCCTCACGAACAGTTAATGGCCAGGTTTGCACACCACTACGCATGGGTGAGTGGGAATTTTGGCTGTCCCAAACCCTCAGCCCATGACCTCAAGGCCCTATAAATGCCCCAGCCAAGGAAGCTACGGGGGTTGCGTTTTCAAGGGGCTGGTTGGCAAGAAAACTTTCCTCAAAATTCTCTCTGATTTCTTCAAAACCTTCTGAAGATCCCTCCTCACTTGAAACCAGTAATCTACCATAATCACCAATATAAGTCCTTTGGCTTTGGGAAGCTTGGAAATTCTCAGTACTCAAAGCTATTGCCCTTTTCATCGCCCCTACCCCGTACTCACACCGTCCTCACACAGAGTCCACCCCGTTCCAGTTCTTCACTGCCTCGCCCTGTTACTGCCTTCATTGCTCTTCCACATCGTCTTTACACAGTATCCAGTAACTTCGGATCAACTTCCCACAACACCAGTCGTGATTTCAGTTTTCAAGATTTGGATCCAACACCGGTCCATTGTTCTCGTCAGCGTGCAAGTCCGGAATCAGTCAGACACCGTCGCTGCGTTTTCAGTTTTCAAGATTTGGATCTAACACCGGTCCACTATTCCTGTTAGCGTGCGAGTCCGGAATCAGTCAGACACCGTCACTGCGTTTGACTCGCACATCGGTTCTGAGCCCATCACACCGGTTCCACCCTGTTCCTTATTTCTTTTACTTTCAGTCTTTCATTTTCCTGTCAGTTCGCTGTTTGTTGGTTATGGTTGTCTGTGTGCCATAGTTTACACTGTTAATATTTTGTCCTTCTCCCTAACAAGCACATATAATAAAAATAAGTGATTTTGTATATGTTTTATTTTCCAGTCTAAAAATCCTTTTTTCTTTTTAAAAAAAAAAATAGTGTCGTACGGGAATACTCCCGTCTACACAACCCTCTTAGGATTCGTGCACGTGCGAAGAATTTCGCCTTGTACGAGTTTTCCACTTCAATGACATTCATCAACATCACTCAGATTTCTTCCTAAAAATAATAATACTTAGAACTACGTAACCCTGATTTCTTGATAATTCAAGAATACGTAGGAGCAGGACTTTAACTCCTGTCGGGCCCATCTTTCTTATTTCTTTATTTTTTAATTTATTTCCTCACTTTCATGTTTCTTTCATAAATTTCTTCTTTTTTGGTCGCTTCCGTGAAAATCAATTTAGACGTGACGTCTTGTTGATTTCCCCCTAGTTTTTGCTCAAGCCTCGCCATAATTCATAGGGAAGGGATACTTAGGACGAGACGTCCCGCTTATCTCTTTCCTATCCCTGTTTTTTTTTTATCCGAGAATGTCTAATTTAGGCGTGACGCCTTATTAGCATTCTCTTCCCCTCTCTGTCTCATATCGAAGTCGAGTTTAATTCGGATGAAACGTTCCATTGACCTCGCTTCGACATTCTATGTTTGTACAGTTCTCCCACTCCATTCTATCGTTTTCAAAATAAAAATAAAAGGGAAGAAACCATGTTTTATTTAAGGCTATTTATATTGTGCTTTCAATCTTGGTACTATCTTTGACAGGCGATGTAGGGTGCTAATACCTTCCCTACTCGTAATCGACTCCCGAACTTGAATCTCAATTTTTAACCAGTGTTTTACTGAACTTAGTTTTTTCCCAATGTTTTTCCTATGGATAAAAATGTTGGTGGCGACTCCCTGTTTCATTCCACTCCTTCTTTCTTTCTCGCCACGCCGTCGCGATCCAGGTTGCGACAATATGTCAAATGCATTATTAAGATGATGCAAGGGAGGTTTGATGTAATGAGGAACCAACAATAATTGAAGCCAAAACGTTAAAGGCAACCAGGCACTACTCGCTCAAGCGAGTTCATGTGGTCACGCTTGAGCGAGCCAGCGGTCGTGCTTGAGCGAGAGGGAAATTAGCATCAGGGGTCAATCTCGCTTGAGCGAGCTCCACCTCGCTTGAGTGAGATTACTCCAGAAGCATTAGGCACCTTACTGTCCAATTTTCACTCGAGCAAGGCAAGGCTCGCCTGAGCGAAAACCGTTCAATGTTAAATTTCCCTTCACTCGCTCGAACAATTTGCCTTGCACTAGCTATTTCGCTTGAGCGAAAATGGCCCAGCGACTCACCCACTCACTCTCGCTCGGGTGAGACCTATCCTTGCCTGAGCGAATTTTGGACAGTGGCCACACCCTAATTCAAGGGGGTTTCACTTGAGCGAAAATGGCCTTCGCTTGGGCGAATATTGGCCAGTGGCCACTCCCCTGTTCCACAAGGATCTCGCTTGAGTGAGATTTCAACTTGCTTGAGCGAGTCCTGCAAAACATGTGCAAAAAATCCAAAAACCACACTATCACACATGCCAAAATTCATCTTATCCCAAATTAATCAAATTCAACATAACATACACATCATATTACACATTTACAACATGCCTCAAGTATTAATATCCTTTGAATCCCATCCTAGCTCAAGAATCACATTAAAATCAAGCTCATCATCCCATATATTCTATGAAATATAGATTCTTATATAAACCATCATTCATTCATGAAATTCACCATTGTTTAGCATCATTCATAGATCTCTATACATCTCCATACATTATATGGGTCATAGAGGAAAATTGACCATACATCCTATACACCTATTTACCTCTTTCCATAAAATGTACTTCAAAAGATTCACTCCACCCATAAGTGCCCTGCATTACAAGTCTAAAAATGGATAACATGGAGGAGTGAGTCATACATTCCAAAAGAATGAATATGAATACCATATGATCATGTGAATATGTATCACAACATGTATACTTGTATTTACACACAACTCATCATCAACTATCATCATAAACATCATCATCTATATAATCAAGCAAGCATAGAATCACACACATGAACTAGTCCTTCAACAATTGGACTAATACACATTTCATCATCTTACTCACATTATTATTCGGTATTCATATCTTTTATGTTGTCTTATTACATTTCTTCATCCGCAACACAACCATCACCATATATCATCACCTTTGGCATACTTCCTTGCTATATTCGAATGCTTTTAGGCTAATGCATATGCACAATGGAATATTTCAACAATTGCAGATCTGACTGTAGGATATAAACACCAAATTTGTGGTTCCAGGTATGATCATCTAAGTATACCCCTACTACAGTAGTAAAATGTGTACACTTATCCTTAAATTGCATGCATTTCACTAATTATTTTACTGGTACCAAACCGCATCGCCCATCTTGTAACACCTGGTCATTTTCACCATGACCGCGGTAAACAACATATTCAACATATGGTGTTGCAGGCCAACCATGAGTCTTATCATGGCAGCTGTGATCCCAAGGACCACCGGGGTCACTTGCTCATCGAGAGCCACCCCCCACAAGGGTCAACCACATGTGGCTCCCAGTAGCACAACATGGGCAGCTTCATGACTTACACATCGAGTCATAGGGGAAATACAAATCACTCGTGCATAGAGCCACCCTCCCACTGGGACAACTGGGGGAATCCCCTAAAATTCCAACACTGGCAGCTATGCAGTATGTCATAGATGCAAATGCCAATCATATGCATTTCTCACTCTATGCATCCTATACATGCCACTCATCAACATCATCATCAACACCATTACCAACATCACCACAAGGTTTTTAGTGGATTTATTATTGTTGGCTATTATCATTAGTTTAAACTTTTATGTGTCATTCTCATTATTGTTTTATTCGTATCATTCAATTCCATCATCAATGCAAGAACATCAATCTCACACCATCAATTAAGGTATGCTATTCATCACACCCATTCTCAATTAAACACCAACAACATTCATTTCACACTTATGGTGAACCTAACCCAATCACATCATCATCAAGGCAATATACTAGCTAAACAATTCATCATCGCCATTATGCATACCATAAACATTCCAAATGCACATTATATGTTGCCAAGCAAATTCATCACCATCATCATGTTTAACAACCACGAATCATCATTACCACTCAAACAAGGCAAACATGCATATTGTCACATATGACAATCAAACACTACTCAACTCATGCATTTAGAATATATAGACTCCTCTCCTACCTCAAGAGAATAATTTCAAGCGGTACGACGTTCCCGCCTTGTGGTTCGGAATAGTCTTACATTAACATATATATAGAATCCCAATCAATTAACCATTCAAGATACCAATTCAATTCTATTTAATCACAATCATATCTATAATTTCATAACATGTATAAAACATGTTATAGACATTATTTTCCATCATTTGTTAGGCTTTGGGAATTCCTTCCCATCGAGCCACATTCATTATATTTAAAGGCTACCAACAACTATAGCCCAACATTCATAAAAATGCATCACCAACCAATACCCATACACTCAATGGCTTGTATTTGCTCTCAAATATATTATTCATCACACATTTATCATTTTCCCCAATTCTTAAAAGTCAGGGTTTTCACCAAAACCCAACCACATTCATAAATGCATTATAACCCTTATCTCTTTCCAACCATAAATGCATCTACCACATTTATCCCTCATTAAAACCTCATATTTATGGCACCCATCTAGGGCTCATGCATTTATTGCTTCCATTAAACACCCCACCTATAATTATTGCTCTCCCAACACAACAACACATACCCATGGCCAAAACTTAACAAAATAGTGAGTGTAACATACCTCACACCCAAAATGAAATGGGTTCAAGAGGGAGGGAGAGACCACACGAAAATGGAGAAAAGAGGAAGAGACAACTCCAAGCTTCAAGCTTCTCCAAACTTCTCACGAGAATGAGGGAGGAAGAAGATGGCACCACCCTTGGCTAGGGTTTTGGAAGGAGAAGATAAGAGAAATGAAGAAGAAGTAAGGAGAAAGAAGAAATGAAATGTTTTGCTAAGTGGAGCTAGAAACCAACGGGAATAAAGAAAGGGAAATTGGGTTTTTGCATTTCTTTTTAATCCTTCTCATTATAGTTCATCATTTTATGGCAAAGAGGACCTCTGTTTGGGCTCAATACTTTATCTAAAAATTATTTTGAGTACTATTCAGACTTCCAATATTATTCTTAACAGCCCTGACCAATATCATCTCAATCAGAGATACTTAGTCCGACACTCATATTTTAATCAGGTCAGTTTTCAACTTATTCGGTCCCAATAAATTACTAATAATCCCCAAAAATCTTAATTTAATTATTTCTAATATTTTGGGACATTAAATAATTCACATTCAATTATTCAATATTTATTTCCTTAATTAATCCTTTATTTAAAATTTGGGATGTTACAGTGGTGCCAAAACTTGGTATTGTTTTTCTAGTGATGGAATAGCGACAATTTTTCCACGTTGTAGTGTAGTATATTAAAGTGTCGTTCCACTGAGAAGTGGTGTTTCAAAAATATGATTTCATATGGTTTAGGCGATAAACAAAGTTTTGATTCATTTTATAACTAAAATCTAAAGATAACTTTGAGCATTTAATAAAGGCAATGCAAGTAATGACAAGTATGAAGATCAAATGAGAGAAAATGGGATTGGATTCATTTATCTGCCCCTAACGTACAACATATACATTAATATAATCAACTTTCAAACTATTGATTTTTATGGCACAATCTTAAGTCATTCGCATAGATTCCTCAACTATGAAATCCATAAGAATATTTCCAAACTGTTGATCCCTCAATCGTTTTGCAAATATTCAAGCCTTACACCTGATTGTTTTGACATTCATTGCATTGAATATTATTCCTAATAATAAATAACGATGAGCGTTCCATCCAATGTCAGTTTTCAAAAGGTATTTTCCAATAACTAGAGAAAACTAAGATCAAGAAGCTAGTGGTCAGTTAGATTCAAGCATTAAGATCAGAATGGAAAACAAAAACCAATAGAATGATTACCAACTATATAAATATATAACACAGTACGTTAGGTTCAAGTTGATTACATCCAATTCCTATGAAAAGATTAGCTACTCATGTTATCCATACAAACCCTAGATGATTGGAGAAGAAAAGATGAAAAGAAAATGGTCTTCAAGTGTTGCAAGATGTCCTAAAAGAAAAGAATTCAATTCTACTTGATTTCCGCTTGAGCTAATTAGGCTCGCTCAAGCGAATTCCTTTAATTTTCTCTCTGGACAAAATTCGCTCAGGTGGTCATTGATTCGCTCAAGCGAATTTTACCTCCGATGCTCAAAACTTGAATTCCTTGATTTACTTAAGCGATTCTGGTTCTCGCTCAAGCGAGTTCATCAATTTTTGCATTTTTCTTGGGCTTTGTTGGGAAATTCTTTTGATTTTCTTCCTTCTTATCTTCCTCATCCTTTTCACCTAAATTTGTATAAAATTTGGGATAAGAAACACAAATTTACATTAATAATGTTAAACAATATCTAGATTTCATATTTTATTAAATATAGTACACAAAACGTCCAGATACGACAACATTTTATCAAAATCATGCCCAATTAACACAAAAAATATACACAATTTAGGCATTTAATAGCGTACCATCAAAACTCTTGAAGATCTTCTATGCATGTGTATGTTAGAACATGGTGAAAGTTGGCATCAGCACCTGCCACTTGTAGAATTCACCTATAACGGCAGTTACCACACTAGCATTGGAATGGCACCCTATGAGACTTGTATAGAAGAAAGTGTCATACACCCTTGTGTTGGTTTGAAACAAGAGAGAAAGCTATGATTATACTAGAGGCTATCTAGAAAACCACAAAGCAAATCAAAGAAATCCAAGCAATGATGAAGACTTCTCAAAATCATCAGAAAAGCTACTACGACAAGCGTCGGAAGCCGCTCGAGTTTGAAGAAGGTGACCATGTTTTTCTACGAGTTACTCCTATGACAGAAATAGGGAGAGCCTTAAAGATTAAGAAGTTGGACCCTAAATATGTAGGACCATATCAGATTCTTGAAAGGATTGGGTCAAATGCTTACTGTATGGCCCTACCTCTTGAGTTGTCTAACCTCCACAATGTTTTCCATGTCTTACAACTTTGAAAGCATGTACCCCATTCTGACCATATTCTAAAGCCTAATCAGTTTACCCTTAAAGAAAACCTTGCTTATAAGGCAGTACCAGTGAGGATTGTAGATAGTCGTCTGAAGCAGCTAAGAGGGGAAGATGTTCCTTTGGTAAAGGTAATTTGGAACCAGTTTGACAGAGGAGATGCTACATGGGAGCTCAAGGAGAGGATGCAAACTCTTTATCCTCATTTGTTGCTAGTACTAGGTGAAATTTTGGGATGAAATTTCCAAAAGAAGGGAGGAGTGTAACAGCCCTCATTTTGTATGATTGGTCCCTAGGGCCAAGTATGTTATTTTGTGTTAAATTTTATGTGCAGTGATAATTGGGCTATGGCTAACTAGTTTGTGTGGTAAGTGATTAATATTTTGAAAGAATTTCAAAGGGTTAAGATTATTATTTTCAGTTTAATTGTGTGAAAAAAAATTAATCTAGTTGAGAAAACTTAGTAATTAATAGTATTATACAAATTATATAGTTTTAATTATATGATGTTGTGTGTATCCCCCGGTTCTGGCCAAGAGAATATTCGAAGTGTCTGAGTCAAGCCAATTTTTACCTCAATGTGTTACTAATGTCGTACCCTATGATTTTTGTAAAGAGCTTGAGTTCCATTTTCCATCGCTTAACCCCCTGACTTCAATCAAATCCAAGCTAACAGTAAAAGCCCATTTGCGCACCTGTTCGTATTTTATGAGTAATATCTTCTCCCGTTATTAGAATCAAGTCATTCTTATCATAAAATTTCTGTATCAAAATTATCTACAACTTTGATGTTGACCATGAAAGCCCATTCTTGCTTATTCAATCCCAGAATTTAAAATACCATATTGATTTACATTTTCTTTGTAACAACTTGCACTATGTTCAGTATTTCCACTTTTCTCACTCATACAACCATGAAATCGAACAATTATTTCACCAAAATTTTCTAAACTCATTTCTCTACAAACTTCATGAAGGTCGCAAAAGTTAATTCCTTACCCATTTTTCCCAGAAAATTTATTTTGTTCATAGTTTTATTTTCATCACAACACTAAACAGTTTTCATAAAATGGCCATGTCTCCCTTGTCCGATGATACATTTTTGCATGTATATCATTTTAAAGATAAGACAAAGATCTATAATTTTCATATTTTGCATTTTTTCAAATTCATCCTAAAACACCTCTTAAAAACCCAAACAAGTTGCTGGACCTGTTGATTAACACATCAGCTTTGCATGAAAATGGACTAATCACATGACACCAAGTCTTGGACACTTTCCTAGCTCTTGAGAACTTCATCCTCCATACTCCATCAACTACACTTAACACCTAGCCATGCATGAAGTGAGCTTGACACCTCTCTTTCACTCTCTCTCCAGCCGTGACACCTTAGTCACCAAGGAATGCATGCAAATTTTCCTTTCAATCAAACACTTCATTTTCTCTTGGCATTTTCTAAGACTAACAACCATTCCTATTCTTCTCTTTCCTTCTTCACATTAATTATCATCAATCTTCCAACAACATGAAGCTAAAGAAAACACTTCACCATCTCCCTTAAACCTCATGCATGAAATAAATCCCTAAACACTTTACTACTCTTGTTGTCTTCCAAAAAAAAATTGCAACATTTTCTACTCCTTTTCACCATTATCACGTCACCCTCCACACACTAAGCCTCTACCTTTTCCTTTTCTTTTATTGCTACAACTTGTGGTGACCTAAAAGACATGCCTTAAAGCTCTTGGTGTATCTTCTTCTCTTGACCAAACCTACTCTAAGGTAGGGGGAGCAAGCTTTTTTTCTTTACCATGATCTTGCATGCATGTGTAGCGTGGATCTCCCTAGGATCCACACCTTGGCATTTTTTTCCAAAACATAATTTATTGTACTCTTAATTACCACATTAAATCACTAAAAACAACCCTTGGTTTAGAAGTGACCATGGCTACACTAAGCTAAACTTTCCTCTTAGTTTTGATTGAGATTGTTAGTTAAAAATTGTTGTCTTCTAACATCCTTGATATGCATAATTTTCATGTGAAAGGAAGGGATGCATGCATGAGATTTATGGTGGAAATTGTTTGATTTAACTTTGCTTCTTTGTCGCAAAAATAATGCCATGATTTCTTTCACTTAGATACAAGATCTAGACCTTTAAAATAAAATCTTTCATGAAAAATGACCAAATTAAAATTCTGGACAAATTTGAATAATTCCAAGAAATTGCATGTAATTGGTTTCTTAAGGCTAAAAAGATTAAGTTTTCCTGAAAATCTTGGTAGGTAATTAATGGATCTAAGTTTTCCTTAAGAAATTGTGTAATTTCATATGCTAAAAATCCAGTTTTGAAGTGTATTTAAGAAGTATGTTGTTGCTGTTAGGAATTTTAATTCTTGTTGATTAGTATTAATTTTGACGTTTTGCATGAAAAAGTTTACTTCTAGTAGCTTAGTGATTATAAGTGACATGCTTAGTTGGATCTTTAAATTTAGGTGAACAAAAAAAATAAGTTTAAACATAAAATTTTAATTCTAGATTTTTTCCTTTATGATTTAAAATTTATATTTTTAGTCACCATTTTATATGCTTGACTTGACGAATTTGGCTTATAAACATATGGACAACTTATGAATTTTAAATGACATGATATGATCGTTGTTTGGATATGATATGGTTGCTATTTGGGTATGTTCATGATTATGGAAATAATGGAAATAATATGTGTAAATGGGGCATTAGTTAAAGAACTAAAAAGGGACCCGAGTATAGGCGCGAACGGTAGTTAGAAACGGTTAAAAATGCATTTTCATGGGCAAACAAGGAAAATTAGCCAAATTGTTTTGGACGTGTATTTTATGAGATATGATGTGAATTTTTAAGTAGTGAAGAATTACCCAAATGAGGAAAATTGGTTTGGAGATATTTCAACACATTACTTGTCCTTAAAATGCGTTTTTACGAAGGCTAAAACGAAGAATTTTGATACCTTAGTACATTTTCATGTAAAACTAGTTTTTGGGCAGAATTAACATTTAATTTCATTTTATTTAATTATTATTTTAAAAGTTAAGCATGTTTGGCTTTGGAATCACTCAATTTGGAGTTTTCTAGATAAAATACAACGAAAACAAAATTTTTGATAAAACGATGAGAAATAATGATTTTATGACTTTTATTGACTTGGAGGAAAGTTTCTTTTCTCTAATAGGGTTTATAATGGATTTTATTAAGTTGTAATAGAATTTTTTTGAAAGGTTTTAGTAAATCTAAAATTTAAGGCTAATATATCAAGTTTTGTCATAAATCAATATGACAGGACAATATCGTTAAATGGCCTGAGATGTTATAAGGAGTACTAAGTATCTTATATTCATTCTTTAAAAAGAAACTTAATATTTTCAATGGAACAACTGATTTTTAGAAGTGAAAAACGAAAATGGTCAAAGAATTATTAAACAAATATTTTTACGAAATTCCTTAAAAAGAACTTAGGAAAAATTAGATGACTCGAGTCTCGAAAAACTTTTTGTATAAACTCGTATTCTAGGTCTAGCCTCAATGCTCCTAAAGAAATACTTTTAGGTGGCACCTAGGCTATGGCATGTAAAGAGTACTTATTAGAAAATTTCATGATAATTTGTTTTAAATGCCTTGAGGACAAGTACGTTGGATAAACAAGGTTTCGTCGAGAACTCAGCACCCTTATGATGAAATAAGTAGATTGCATATTGCATATGGAGTATGAGGAGGGATGTAGAGTGATCCCCTAGAGCATACAGTGATGGGTACACTGGGGAACAATGAGCGTTCTGACCCAGCGAGTGGTCTTGGGAGTATATCGAAACGAGCGTCCAATGGTTCAGATTCACACCCGAGACCGAATAACCCGTGGCAAATTTGGAATACTTTGACTCAGCGAGTGTTTCTAGGATTGTGGAGTGCCCGTTCTATAGAGATGTGATTGGCCATTATGATAATAGGACTACAAGTCCTTACCCATTTATGAAAACCAAAATAAGGAGAGCTCCGATCGCTATAGTTGGGTAGGGGAATAAGGTTAGATGGTTGTGTAAACGGTTATCGATATGTGAGGTTGATAAGGGGAGTTGGGCCCCATTGCATACTGGAATCTAATCTAGATAAATGATAATGAACCTAACACATACATGGTATCTCAAAGTTGTGTAATAAGTTCTGTTGGTATGTACCATTTTTGTGTACATTCTAAATTGTGTGAGTGTATTGGTAAATGTTATCTAAATTTTTGTATATTTTTTATTACATGTAATATTTGTGGCTACCCTTACATGTGATTCATATGGGTTGAGAGCTTATACTCACCTCTCTTGTGTTGTGTGTCTATTTTCTTTTATCGTGATCATCAGCTGAAGAGCGGGACGAGCACAAGCAGGACCTGGACTGTCTGTAGTAGAGGACGTCGAGCTGTGGACGTAAACTACTAGTATCTGTTGTCCCCGTCGAGACCGTTGTAGGTCCCGACATTTAGTTTTATATTATGCTATTATTTTGTAGTTGTTTTATTGGGAGACTACGAGTCCCATACCTTTTTAAGTACACTACTGTTATGAAGAATTGACCTACTTTATTATAATGTTTATTTCAAACTATGCATTGATGATCACCAATAAAAAAAAGAAAGAAACTCCTATTTTTCTAAATAACTTATGACTCCTTAATTAAGTAGGACGTTCCAGTGTAGGAATTAGTCCTAGTTAATCGAGAGTGTTATAGGTTGAGCAGTTTTTAGCAGTCTAAATTGGTTGATGAACACCCTTATGAACACTTAGTTTTTTACTTTTACTATTTTTCTTATAAATTTCTAGAAAATAATAATGAAATAAAACTATAAAAGTAATTTTTTTAAAATCATGCAATTTACTAAAATAGAATATGATAACACTAGCACAAAGAATGTAGTGCTCGCAAGTATACGAAAACACAAAATATGATATTTTTACCCTGACTTACATTTAGGTTTAGGGTTTAGGCTATTTGATCATTAAATCTGGATGAATACACTACTTCCATGGAAAATAAAAGACTTTTAGCAGAATTTATTGTGACCTATGGTATTCAGGTGTTCGCAATCCAGATTAGTTTGGTTTTTAGACAAAATATTATCTAATTTAATTACATTATTAAGTTGTATTCCAGTTTGATTCGGTTGCAATGTATGATGACATTCGATCCAATTAAATGTAGTTTGAATTGGATCGATATGTTCTGTTTTATATTAATTATATTTTTAGAAAAGTCAAATATAAGACATATAATTACATCATAATAAAAATCAAGAATAATTACTTAAAGAATATAATCACCATCGTAAAAAAAAATTAGCATGATAAAAAGGACAACAAATGACTACCTAGAGTCTTTCAAATCTCAATTTAAATTTAAGTCATGTATGTAATTTTGTAGAGTAATATAAATATATGAGTAATATATTAAAGATTGTGTTTGCTTGAGCTCACTTTAGTTTTCAAAGATAGATCTGAAATATGATCCGAACTGTATACATAATATAATTTTTTACAAATTTGATTTGTTTGATTTTTAATTATTTTAAATAAATTAAACAATTTTATTTGATTCTGATTAAAAAACCCTTACTTTTGACAAAAGTTTTTTTTATTTGGTATATGTGATAATTTATTTAAATACTATATTTTCCATATGAATGCTATATCACTGTAATATATTGTTCTGACATAGGTTTGGAATATGTTATATTTGATATAATTGATAATTGTTATAGCATACGTTTATAGACTTAGTTTATGTTAGCATATGAATATTTTTGTTAAAAGTTACACATACAAGGTGTTGAATTTTTTAATGTATAGGAGTTTAAGCAATTCAACTAGTACCCTTCACCTAATACATCTTCATGTTGTTATAATTGTAATGGATCCTTCATAATGAAGGGCCACGCGCTCACATAATAAAAACATAAAATGTCTATCAAGTTTGTACTTTAAAGAGGATTTTCTTTTTTAATTATAAGTCGATATAATTTTTAACTTTTTAATGCTTAATTATATACATAGATTTAATACTTAATAGTATAGAATTATGAACAATCATAGTATAAATATTGATGTTTTCTTAATTTTTTAACAGTATAATTAAGATATTAATTATCAAATAAATTATAATTGATATTGTATAATGGTAATTTATTTATTATATTTAATGATTATTATTATTTATTTCACTTTTCAATCCAAGAATCATATTTTTAAATTTTATTTCTCCATTTTTTACTCTTTCCCATTCCTTTTTTTCACAAGGATAAGGATCAAAACAATAAAAAAATCAAGGGACCAAAACAAAAAAATAATAAAAATACAAGAACAAAAAATATATTTAATCTTAAATTTATTTATTTATAATATATTAATCATCTTTATATATTTTACCTCTAGATACGCTTCAAAGGAAAAGTACATGCATGAAGGGGTACAACACATTAATTGTTTGTGATGGAAATTAATTTTCAATGCCTATAACTAGGCCTCTAAAGCAATGTTTTTATAATTAAACCGGTCATTGAATCGATGAATGTACTAGTTTAAGGGTCATTGGTTAGACTGGTGGTTGAGCTATAATCAAACTGGTAATCAAACCAGTAGTAATAAATTATTATTATTTTATATATATTAAATAATAATTAATTAAACCAAAATAACATAGTATTCATAAAAAATCCAACAAATGTATTAGAATTTAAACCACACAGTCCAAACCAAATAAAATAACAAAGATATCCACTAGAATTCCAAGTAAAATAAAAAAAAAGATGTCCATTAGAATTTCACATAATAATAAAATAAATCACTAAAATTTAAACATCATTATAAAAATCACCATGATCAATTCTAGCACATGTGTCATCTTCTCCATTAAGAGTAGGATAGCTTGCACTAGTTGTGACGTCCCTGCATATTTACTTAATTTAATTTAGAGGTTTTAACCTCTATTTAGTAGGATTTGGTTTAAATAATGCATCACACATGAAAAATTTCAAAGAAACAACATGAAGAAGTTGTTAGAAAAAATTTTCAGGATACACTTTCCTTACACATCATTTAGTATTTTACATCTAATGGGAGCTATAAAACTCCGATCGAGGTGAATCCAATTGGTGCACCTCCATATCTCAATTATATACAAATGTTATGAAGGGGTTGAAGACCAATTATGCCCTTAAGATTGCTCAATTCAAGAAAATATAAAACTATTATGCATACAATTTTCAACATGAACACCTTGTACAGACTTCTATTTGGGATGACTCAAAAGGAAAAGTGTTTGTAACTCAATTATCTATAACTTTCATACATAACACAAGAGCTAATTTGGCCTAGATCCGGCGTAGTTTCAAAAACAAGCTGGTAATCAATTACCAGAATTCTGTAATCAATTACCATTAGTACATATGTATTATTTATGCAGATTTTGGCCTTCGAGCTAACTTTCGCAACCCCTGACTTGCCTGTTTGATCTCTTTGAATGCTACAAAACTTTCTAGGCACTATCTATGACTTATTTCAGACCCACTGCCGTAGTTTGTGCTCAAAAATTCCTTCGTATCGTGGAGCTATACAGAAAAATATATTTTGACTAATTTCTCCTAAATGTCATACCAAAACCTTACCAAACTTCACTCAATTAGTAATTTCTCATTGCATACAAGTCTCAAATGTTTCTAAGGTTTTGTTGACACCTTCCGCGGACTCCGAATCCTACTAGAACTCAAATTCACGTGTTCAATTGACTTAATTATCTATTTTTCTCTTCTACAATACCATCTCTAACAATTTAATCTATAAATTCTTAATTCTAAAGCATGATTTTATAATTTCCCAAGCTCATTGCTATCAGGTTTATTGAGCCAACCTAAATTATACCACAATAGCATCAATACATAACAAGTTCAACACCAGCTCAGTAAATCCATATTTCATAGTATGTACTATCACAATTATTCAATACAATTTACCAGGGTTCCATGCTTATAAACATAAACAAGAATAACCTGTCCATAGTAATAAATTCAACAATATAATGGCTCAATGCCATTTCATAACATATTCATAGTTCCTGGTCATGTCATATACATATATCACCATCACAGACATAACACCATTCATTTGTAATCATCAACCATATTAACAATAAGGATACATCAAACATTATTTCCCAAACTCATTAGATACCTAAAAATATGTATCATCATTAACCATAACTCCTCACCGACATAAGTTATACACACATACACACGAATTGTCATACTAATGCTAAAATCTCAAAATATAACTATATACACATCTTAATTACAACTTCCACTAGACATTGCTCCATAAAGTTCATTTGTCACAAAAACAACAAGTAAAGGTGAGTGACTAACAATAATAAATTAATGTAAATATATTATAACACAGGAAAAACACAAACTAGATTTATCTTTACCGCATTATTATCATTCATTTAATTAACTAATCTTCTATTTAATTATTATACTACATACAACTTATCCTTAGAAATTATTAACATCCTCAGAATTAAAATACCACTGTCACAACACTTTGTTTCACACATCATATTCTTAATTTATCATTTCCTCAAATATTTAATTAACACTAGAACACATTCAAATTCTTAAAATTCAATCACATCATCAAGCATTCAAATTCACACTCTACATTTATAGCAATATTAATCAATATCTTAGACTTTTAAAACAAAAATCAATTTGAAGCACATCTGACTCTCAATCAACATAAATAAGACTCCTTGGTATCCGGATACTAACTGAAATGACTGTTAGCTGGTGGTTCTACCTTACCAATTGTGAACCCTACCTGGTTCATTGAGCCCTGCCTAGCTCTCCATCTCACCACTGGGTCCTACCTGACCTCTAGGTAGCTCGATGGGGCCACGCTTGAGCACTGGAGCCAAAATAAGGGGTAAACTATACTGATCGACCACCCACACCACACAATATACATATATAGCAATTATATCTCAACATTAACTCAATTAATTCTCAATTTCTCATCTTGACATCACAACCATCACCTTGAGACCTAAATCAAGCCACTCAGGCATACTCTTATCACCTATCTTAGTTCATATCACATTCTCAAGTCTCACTTCATAACAATTCACCATTTCATCTCATTAATTCACATCAAAGTGTCATCAAATATTCATATAAAATTACTTTCACACTCTAATCATATAATATCATACTTCACCTTATAATTCCACTAAACATGCATATACATTTAAAATTATAATTCATCATTCCCATATGTCGAGCACATAGTTTCACAATTTATATTATAATCCACCATCAACATGCTCATAAAAATTATAGTACATCATCTCACCCTTCCAATTCAAGTTGCCCAACATAAATCATATCATAACTTCTCAAATTATCAATAAATCATCATTTCATCATATCATTCCATATCCATATGTCATTAATTCCATATAAATTCATAATTCATCATTTTCATAATCCAACAATTAATTTCACAATTTGTATCATATTTTCTCTCAAGTACATATATATATAAATTCCTTATTTCATATATCAACTTATACTTTCATGTCACATAGCATACTTTCCATTATCATTTAATCTATATATTTTTATACTACAATCTCATATATTTATAACACATATCATACACTTGCATCTTTAATTACTTCACCACATATTATCATAACATAATTAAATATGCCTAACATCATATATAAAGATTTTAATGCTCGTAGGCTATTCTACCCTTTTCCTATACGTCACACCAGGTGCTCAATATCATTTTCATTAATTTATATCCTAAGTACACCCTCTTATCTCGTTTCCATGCTTTCACTACTTGCTCTCAATACTAGGTACGCCCAATGTCTAAAATTCAAAGAATTTATGAATCGAGTTAGCATTTCAATCCCTAGAATCATAACCCACTTCACCGAAACAACTTTAATCATAATTTTAGTATTTCTGAAGCTTACCTCGATCAATATCAACCTCAGTTTCACGTTCCACTTTAACTAACGTTTTGTCAGTGCTTGGTTCACAACCTACAAGCACTGACACAAAAACCTATTAACGTTATTCGTTATTATTGAAGTTCAGAAGCGTGGTTCTACCCCTCACTTGCATAAAATCCACAAAATGGAAAGGACCCCAAGGATTCTCCATAACACATGCAATTTCGGTTTAAAAGAGAAAACCATGGAAATGGAAATTCAAGGGACCATAATACTTACCTTACTTCCACGACTCTAAAAATACAATCAATTTCAAGTTTTGACAAGAAATCAAGCTCCAATTTTTCCATTACAGGTATGGAAGAAAGCTTAAAGTGTGACACCCTCGATTAACTAGGATAAATTCCCATACTGGAACATCCTACTTAATTAAGGAGTCACTAATATTTGTAAAAAGATAGGATTTTTTATTGGTGATCATCAGTTCATGATTTAAAATAAGTGCATTACATAGATCGATTCTTTTAACATAAATATACTTAAAAGAGTGCGGGTTCATAGGCTCCTAAGAACCATTATTACAAGTTAACAACATAAACTAAACATCAAGATTTTCAACGATCCCGACATAGACAGAAAATATACACAATCGACGTTCTCGGTCTAACATCCCGTACTGTAGGTAGTCCAAGTCCTGCTCACACTCTCCTTGACCCTTAGCTGATGATCACAAAAAAGGAAAACAACACATAATACGAAAGAGGTGAGTAAAAAGCTCTCAACCCATAATATCTACATGCAAGGGTAGCTTTAAATATTTAATAAATATATAGATACTAAGTAGGGAAAAAGAGCATACACAACACACCTTAAAATAATCGTGCAGTACTTAAAAATACATAAGAAACACAGAAAATAGACAAGGTGAATCAAACAATTATAATATGCTATGCATGCGTTAGGTTTAATTGTTAATTATCTTAATTTAATGCCAATATGCAATAGGGCCCAACTTCCATTGATCAACCTCATACATCAATAACCATGTGGACAACAATCCCGCCTTATCCTACCTGCCCAACTAGAGCGACCAGAGCTCTCCTCATTTTGGTTTTCGCAATTGGGTAAGGACACACATCAAAATGGCCAATCACACATCTCCACAAAACGGGCACTCAACGGCCATAAAAACCCCCACCTCTCATCGAAGTATATTAGAGTTTGCCACAGGCTATCTAGTGACGGGCGCAAATCCGAGCCATTAGAGTTCCTACTACCAACATACTCCCTAGACTGCCCTCGGGTATCGAGATGTGGCAGATTCTTTAGTGTACCCATCATTGTATGATCTAGGGGATTATTCCAATATCCCTCCTCAACTCCAAATGCAATATGCCATATGCTTGTCTTATTACTAGGGTGCCCGAGTTCTAGACAGAACCTTACTTGCTTATCGTATTTGTCCTTAAAACGTGCAAAGTATTTCTAGTAAAATCTTTTCGTGTAGTAGGCACCATGGATTAAAGTTTAATTACTACCCAAATTATTTGGCTTAAAAATATCAAGGTTGTTTTCCTAAGCAGGTCCCATAAGGAGATTTAAGATGTCCATATTATTTTCAAATTTATAAAGAATAGGTAGGTGTAATATGTTTATCAAACTTTTTAAAGAACAAAATTTCTCTAATTTATTTTATTTCTTTATTCAAAATATGAACTTAAAATTAGACATTACTTTTAAAAGAAAGGACAAAACATATTTCTCATGATTTTTCAATTTCTTACCAATATTGTTTCGTCGTATTGACTTACGACGAACGAATTAAATTGGTTTTGATTTTCTAAAAGTTTTATAAAACCTTAGGTAAAACATTTTATTACTACAGAATATTCCTCCTAGTCATAAAAGAAATTCCCCCTTTTTAAATTAAGGATATAAGGTAGTTAGTCTTCGACATATATTAAATCTTCATTTTTATTGTATTTTATCTAGAAAATTCTGATTTGGGTGATTCCAAAGCCAAAAGTGTTACATTTTTAAGTTACTAATTAAATATAGTAATTGTGAATGGTAATTCTACCCAGAGACAGCCCCTACATGAAAAGGTTGTAAGGTGCCAAGTTTTGTCGTTCTAACATTCGTAAAAACGCGTTTAAGGACAAATCACGCGTCAAAAATTCTCCCCATCAATTTTACTCATTTGGGTATTTTTCTCATACTAAAAATTCATCTTTCACATCACTAAATACTCATCCAAAATAGTTTTTCCAAATTCCTCCATTTGCCCATGAAAACGTATTTTTCACCGTTTCTAATTCACCGTTCGCATCTAAACTCGGGTCCCTTGCATTAATAATCACCTTTACTAAAAATTTTGTCATCAAATAAATTACTAAACAATCATAACACAGCAGTTCCCATGTATAACGATTCCATCAAAAATAAACTTTAAACATTTCTAAAATATTTTTTTCGAATTTAGAGCACATCGCGTAATTACCACAAATATAAACCAATTGTTTCTTTATTTTTAATAAGGTTCCAGAATTTAATATATAACTAGAAACTCATTTTTTAACAAGAAATTCAAGGATCAAACTATACAAATAAATCTCAAGTGTTGATTCATTTTAAGCGAGTTCCTACGTTAGGATCTATCAACGTTAAATCTTTTAGCTAACCATAAAAATTTTCCAGCAGCAATAATAATCCATTCTTAGTTATAAAAACTTATTCTAAAATATTTTAGATATCCAAAAATTTTATTAACACCACAAGTCACCAATTTAAACCAAGAACACACATTATTAAACAAGTATATCACATGCACATGTTCACAACAAAAGAATTCTACAGTATTAAAAATTCACAAGTTAGTAACTTTATAATTAAAATTTTGAATTTCAAAGAACTTAATAAAATCATTGTGCAACCATGATACCACTTAAAGATCTTATTTTTTCCAAAGAACTTTCAAGATTTAAATCATAAAAACCAAGATCCTTAAGGAGGGATCAAGGTATAAATGCTAAGGAACATTTATAGCTCACCATGCATGCATCATTTTATGGATTTTAACAAGCTAAGTACTGCCCCTTACCATAATAATTCGGTAACCAAGAGAAATGCCAAAGACTTCAAGGTTTGCTTTTAGACCATCATAATTTGTTTCATCAAGGAGGAGGAAAATGGATACTTTTGAAGTGGTGGTTTTGACACGAATTTGATGGTAAATGCGAGAAGAAAATGCTTGCTGTTTGAAGAAATTTCAAGGAGAAGATATGGTCTAGGAAGATGGTAGCTTGAATTTTTAAGGTTAGGAAAGGTAGTGGTTTGGGTTAGATGGTGGTGAGTGGATAATGATGTTGTAGATGGAAGAAGTATGAGAAAAATGGAGGAAATTGTTGCTGGAATTTTTTTCTAAGTTAGAGAAAATGAAAATATCAAAGGAGAAGCAAGAGTGGTATAGGAAGAGTGAAATTTTGGCATGCATGCCTTGCCCACCAAGGAGCTCCACGGCCATGAGTGAGTGGGAGAGGTGTCACCATTCTTTCATGCACTTGATAAGTGTCATATGCAGCTGGTGGTGTGGTGGAGAAAGGCCTTGCATGGCTAAGGCAAGTGGCAAGGTGGTGGTGCAACATGATTGGTTAATTGGTTAATTGTTCATGCAAAACTGATGTGTCAAGTGCAGGTGCAGTTACTTACTTGTGAATTTAAGGGCCATTTTGGGCTGAATTTGAAAATGGGCCAAACACAAAAGATTTAGGTTTTTTTGTTATCTTTAATTTTTTATATGGAACAAAAATTGTCATTAAAAAATGAGGGAGTTATGGCCCAAATACTAAAGTAGTGTAAGGCTGTGACGGGATTATTGTTTCATGCAATGATTAATTTTCTGGGAACAATTGGTAGGGATTTGAGCTTCATGTTATTCATCAAAGTTAAATAAAATTGAGTTAAGAAAATTCTAGGGAAAGAATCGTTCGATTTCATGGTCATACGAGGGAGAAAAGTGAAAAATATTGAACATAGTGCAAGCTACCACTGGAAAAACATGAATCAATATGGTATTTTAATTTCTGGGATTTATGGGGTAAGAATTGGCTCTCTTGGTCACATTAAAGTTGTAGATAAATTTGATATAGAGATTTTAGGACAAGAATGACTTGAATCTAATAATAGGAGAGGAAATTACACCCAAAATACGTACAGATGCGCATTTCGACTTACCCGGGTAACTTCAAATTAAAGTTTTTGGGCTTAGGTGGTTGGAAAAGGGCATCGGGCCCTTCATAAAAATCGTTAGAGACGATATGAAGGATGTTTTATAGTAAAAATAATTGACTCAAGTTTCTCAAACAATTTCTTGGTCAAGACTAGGGAAGTTACAAAGTTTAAATAACTTAAACAAAAATACTTTAAATAACTTTATCAAATCATTAATACTCAAATTAATTAATATTTGTTATTATGAGTATTATTTAACACATGTATTATTTTTATCTAAATCATCATCATTATTCACACAGTTTAGCAAAATACCCTTCGTTAGCTCATAAAACCTTTTTAAGACACTAATTAATCATTAAGTAACAAGTCGGCCGTAGCTCAGTCATTAGTATATATAAAATTATCAAGCAATCAAGACTATTGACCTTAAAGACCTAACACACCAAAAGCGAGGGCTGTTACACTTTCCCCTCCTTTAAGAAATTTCATCTCGAAATTTCACCTAGTTCTAGCAAACAGAAGAGGATAAAGAGTTCACATCTTTTCCTCAAGTTCCCATGTAGCGTCTCCTTCATCAGACTGACTCTAGACTACCTTTACCAAGGGTACATCCTTCCCTCTCAATTGCTTCAGACGACTGTCTATAATCTTTACTGGTACTGCCTTCTAGGTAAGATTTTCCTTACGATCAAGTTGGTCAGGTTTCAGGATATGATCAGAATGTGGTACATATTTTCGGAGTTGGGAGACATGAAAAACATTATGAAAGTTAGACAATTCAGGAGGTAGAGCGATGCGATAAGCACTCGGCCTAATTGTTTCAAGAATTTGGTATGGTCCTACATACTTAGGGCTCAACTTCTTCATCTTCAAGGCTCTTTCTACTTCTGTCACAGGGGTAACTCATAAAACAACATAATCTCCTTCAAATTCAAGAAGTTTTTTACGCTTGTTGTAGTATCTCTTCTGATGATCTTGAGAAGTCTTCATTGCTGCTTGAATCTCCTTAATTTGCTCTATGGTTTTCTAAATCACTTTAGGTCCAATCACAACTTTCTTCCCTGTCTCAAACCAACACAAGGATGTGTGACATTTCCTTCCATACAGAGCTTTATACGGTGCCATCCCGATGCTGGTGTGATAACTATTATTGTAGGTGAATTTATAAGCGGTAGATATTCCTACCAATTCCCACTATGTTTAACCATACACATCCTTAAAAGATCCTCAAGGGTCCTAATGGTACGCTTAGACTGACCATCGGTCTGAGGGTGATATGCTGAACTTAGCTTCAATCAGGTTCCTAACGCCCGTTGCAAACTCTCCCAGAAATGTGAAGTGAAATGGGGATCTCGATCAGACATAATGGTAGATGGCACTCCATGAAGTCTAATTATCTCTCTGATGTAGATCTGCGTAAGCTTCTCCAAGGAATACTTCATGTTTACCAGAATGAAGTGTATATGACTACCCTAATGGCATCACATCCTGTAACATCCTAATTATTAAATTAATGACTAGATTAAAATTAAGATTAATTGCAAAATAGGATTAATTGTTAATTGAGAATTAATGTAAAATAAAAGAAACTTGATGCTGATAGGAGTAATGAGACATGACACATGATTTGATGGGGCTGCCATTTGCACGTTTCCCACTCACTCTCCTCATTACCTTGAGTACATGCTCAGAGCTCTCAACCACTTCTGCATTCTCTCAAAAAAAAATCTCCATGAGACTTTTCCTTTTCCTCTACGATTCTTCTTCTCCTTCTTCTTCGTTCTTCTTTGTTCTTCTTCTTCTTCGTCAGTTCAGTTTACGACTGTGGTGTTGTGGAGGACTTGAGGTTCCCCACTGTTGGTGAGGAGCGATCGTTCGAGTAAAAGAGGAACAGCTCCTAGTTTCTCCAAGCTGTGTGTGTGTGGTGTTCGACTGGGTTCGACGGTTACTGAGCAGGAGAGAGTGATTGTGGAAGTGAAGAGCAACGAAATCAGCGTTGAGAAAACAGAGCACGGGTTAGCACTGAAAAACCGAGGAGCTTCTTGCGTCTCTTCAAGAAGGTAGGGGGAGCTTTACATCTCAAATGCATAGTTATGGACGGATCCCGGGTGAAAGTACTGTGTTTTGTGTTTATGGTTGTGAATATGTTAAGTGTGTAAATCATATGATGATGATTTTCAAATACCGGGTGTGTGTGTGTGTGTTAGCTGAGTCATGTAAGGTTATAACCTTCTCCGTCCATGAAATATGTGTTAGTAAATATGAGAATGCATGAAAATGTACGGGATCTGTGTTGGCCGAGTGCATGCGTTAAAGGTTGTTATGCTAAGTTCCGTGTGTGGTTAAATACTTAACAGCATGTGGTATATGTTATTGATATTGCTAATACCGAGTGTATAGTATAGACTGTTGGTTGATTTTTGTGTAGATTTTCATACATGAAAGCATGAATACATGAGATGCATGTGATATGTGGTTTTACCGAGTGAAATACCTCTGTTGTGCTTATGAATATGTATGGAAATATAATAAAAGACCTTGGGTTGGACTCAAGGCAGTGCCGAGTACACTAAGCGTTGGACGCTTAAAGACCTTGGGTTGGACTCAAGGCAAGCTTACCGAGTTGGACTCGGGGCTGCCCGTAACACTCCCGTTATCGCTTGGAGCGATTGTGTTACGTGTGAGGGCAAACGGTTTGGTACCAGTAAAACGGCCGGATCAGCTTGGAGCTGAGAAAAAGGCTTGGAGGCTATGTTGCAACATAAAACTTAATAAAATTGATCGGATCCGATTGAAATTAATGTGTGTGCACACTTATACTTTTGATGAGCTCAATGTGGTTACATGCGTATGTATGGGAATATGATTAATATGGCTGTGTGTTGTTTGAATAAATTCCGATTGAATGATACCATGTGTGGATATATCTAATGACAGTGCATGTGATAGATTGATTGATGAGATAATGCTGCGTAGTGGAATTCTAGAGGTTTTCCGAGTCATTACTGTCATTTTATATGTATAAGCTCACCCCTATTGTGGCCATATTTCAGTGGATGTTGCTTGGAATGTGGAATGATGGGAGAGCACTGATTGCTGGGAAGTGCATTGTACGGTGGAGATGTACATATATATATATATATATATATATATATATATATATTGTATAGATGATTTTGTATAGCCTTGGCCGGCTCTTAGTCTAACATTCTACTTTAATGTGTGGGATTTGAATTCTCTCGGTATTGAGAGTAAAATTAAACATATTTCAGTATATATATATATAATACTACGTGTTTCATTTAATGATGTGGGTGAATGTTTAAGTTATGTACATTTATTTTCTACCAAATGAATAATGCTTGTGTGATTCCGAGTAAGGGAGAGCTAAGGTAAATCCGAGTGAGGTGAGATAGGAGACCCTCTTCCAAATGAAGAAGGGTTGGGCTAATTTCGAGTGAATTATACTCTTTAAAGGACTATTCCCCTAGGAGGATCAATCGAAGGGTGTTACGTGTGGAAGCCCTTTAATAAGCCTATTCTGAGTGGATAAGGCCATGATATCCGAGTGGGTGAGGTCATGTAATCCGAGTGGGAACTGACTTAAAAACTCCCGAGTATGAACTTATTAGAATTCCCGAATGGGAAGGAGCCAGAGTATTTTCGAGTGAATAAAGTCTTAAAATCCTTAAGCGAGACTTGACCTTGTAGAGTTTTTAAGGTAAGAAGGATCAGATATGCCGAGTGAAAAATATGTGAAACATTCCGAGTGATACGAGACTGTGGAAATATTTCGAGTAAGGAAAACTGATAGATTCCGAGTGTAATGGCCGAGGGAATAATTCCTGAGTGAACTCAGGTTCGGATTCCGAGTGATACGGTTACCGAGTGAACTTAGGCTCTGATACCGAGTGATGAGAATACCGAGTGGACTTGAGTTTAGATTCTGAGTGATCGAATTACCCGAGTGCCTTGTTCGCTTGGGCGAATAAGGTTCCGCTCCAGTGAATCGTGGTTTGCTTAGGCGCTTTCTTCCGCTGTCCATTGTTTGAACGGTATGGAGTCTTGCCAACTTGGGGCGTTCCGACTCGGTTTTTCCTTTCTTTGGTTGGATTCTTGTTCCGATTTTCCCTGTTAGTCGTTCGGAATTTTTGGAAAAATTTTCTTTTGTTTCGGATTTTATCTAATTTTGTTAGGATGTTTCACATCCCGCTGAGGTCCTTGGAAGTCCAGACACAAATTCTATGGCAATCTCGTCCCACTTCTATTTGGGAATCTCCAAAGGTTGAAGGGTCCCATACGGTCGCTGTTGTTCTACCTTTATCTTCTTACAAGTTAGACATTTACTGACATAGTCAACAATATCTCTCTTCATCCCCTGCCACCAGAACACTTTTCTCAAGTCTTGGTACATCTTTGTCGCTCCGGGGTGTACACTATACTTGCTCTTGTGAGCTTCCTCAAGGATGGATCGTCTCAAATCAGCATCCTTAGGTACGCATAACCTTCCATGATACCTGATTACTCCTTGCTCATCTCGCACAATTTTTTCAGGCTTTGCTTTCTCGAGTTGCTTCTGCAGAGTCTCATCAGTTAATTGAGCTTCTTTAACTTGATCTAAAAACTCATTAGAGACCTTTAGTATCCTAACCATCAGGCTTCTAGTTCTAGGTGACACGATGAGATTCAAACCATGAAATTGCTCTACTGATTCTAGCTCCTTAGCCATTATGTAAGATAAATGCAATGCTTTCCTACTAAGCATATCGGCTACTATGTTGGCTTTACCTGGGTGATAATGAAGCTCGAAGTGGTAATCTTTAATACAATTCATCCATCATCGCTGCCTCATGTTCAGCTCTATCTGATCGAAGAGGTACTTCAAACTATTGAGACCGCTGAAAACTTTGAACTTAGTTCTATATAGATAATGCCTCTAGATTTTTAAGGCAAAAACAACTGCAGCCAATTCCAAGTCATGCATCGGATAATTTACTTCATGATGTCTCAACTGACGAGATGCGTAAGCCACCACTTTTCCTTTTTGCATCAGCACATATCCTAATCCTTGTCCAGATGCATTACAATATACTTCATACGACTTAGCAGGATCAGGCAAAATCAGAACTGGCGCATTGGTTAGCTTCTCCCTAAGTTCCAGGAAACTGCTTTCGTACTTGTCACTCCATACAAAAGGTTGATCTTTGCGAGTCAACTTGGTCAAAAGGGAAGCTATCTGAGAGAAATTCTTGATAAATCTATGATAATAGCCGTAAGACCCAATAAACTTCAGATCTCTATTATGTTCTTTGGCCTTTCCCATTTTAGTACCGCCTCAATCTTAACGGGATCCACTACTATTCCCTCTGCTAAGATAACATCACCAAGGAATTACACCTCTCTCAGCCAGAACTCATACTTAGACAGCTTCACGTATAATTTCCTTGCACGTAACATATTTAGAACAGTCCTAAGGTTCTCTTCATGCTCTTCATCACTCCTAGAATATAATAGAATATCATCGATGAACATGACTACAAATTTGTCGAGGTACGGGTAGAAGATACGGTTCATATAACCCATGAAAATGGCGGGTCTATTTGTGACTCCAAAGGCATGACAAGATACTCGTACTAACCGTAGCGAGTTCAAAACGTCGTCTTAGGGATGTCTTCCTTCGTTACTCGAATCTGATGGTAGCCTGACCTCAAATCAACCTTGGAGAAGACGACTGCTCCTCACAACTAATCCATCAAATCATTAATATGTGGGAGAGGATACCTATTCTTGATCATGACCTTATTCAATTGGCGATAGTCTACACATAGACGCATACTGCCGTCCTTCTTCTTTACCAATAACACTAGAGCTCTCCATGGTGAAACATTATGTTGAATCATTCCTTTCTCCAGAAGTTATTCGATTTGCTTCTTGAGTTCCTCCAATTCCTTTGGCGACATTCGGTATATGGAGTATCGGGTAGGTATCAATGCTAAACTCGATTTCTCTTTCTGGCGGGATCCCGGGTATATCTTCCAGAAAAACCTCAGGGAATTCTCGAACAACCAGAAGCTGATCAGGTTATAACTTCTTTTCATACTTGGTGCTAGTGAGGACCATAAACACTCGCGCTTCTGACTGGAACAGTAACAGACTTAAACTTCCCAAGCTGAGAGGGCTCAGGTGTCACGACTCCATAGGATATAGACTTACTATAGCAGTCAATTAGGACGCGATTAGTAGCAAACCAATCCATTCCTAGAACAATATCCAGGTCAATCAAGGGTAAACAGATCAGGTTGACCTGATATGACCTTCCATTAATAGTAATAGGGTAATTCATATACATAATAGAACTTATGGGTTTATTTACAGTAGTGACAACAATCATTTTACCAGATAAGGGGGTCAATGGTAAATTCGAATGCTTCACACAATCTTTAGATATTATGAACACCTCTTTTGGTCCGGTCCAAGTGGAACAAATCTTCTTTTATACTGAATTCTGAATCAGAATGGTCAAATCCGAGTAGAATGGCTCAAAAATAATCAAGTCCGAGCAGGATGACTCTGATTGAAGCATTTCCGAGTGAAATATAGCCCTGTTGGACAAAAATCTGAGTGGAATGACTTAAAAATAATCAAGTCTGAGCAGGATGACTCTGATTGAAGCATTTCCGAGTGAAATATAGCCCTGTTGGACAAAAATCCGAGTAGAATGACTCAAAAATGATCAAATCCGAGTAAAATGACTCAGAATGGAGCATTTTCGAGTGAAATATTACCCTGTTGAAGGTAAATCTGAGTAGAATGACTCTGAATTGATCAAATCCGAGTAGAATGACTCGAAGTGAAGCATTGCCGAGTGGAATATTGCCTTGAGGTAAATCCGAGTACAAATTCCTGATCAAAACCAACTCCGAGTGGATATATCCGAGTGGTTATATTCTCAAGAGCCAAATTCTGAGAGAAAAGGTGGCAAGTTCTGATAGAAAAGAGAACACCTCCAAGTGATTATATCCAAGTTCTGATGCACAAATGAATTACTCCTGAGCCCTGAATCTGACCAAGACTTGTCCAAATAAAGGATTCCGAGGGATTGGTTGACCATCCGAGTGGAAATAAGGCCGATTCCGAGTGAATGCATCCAAAGGATGGATGACAAGTGAAACCATCCCGATTGGAAAATAAGACCAACTCCGAGTGAATGCATCCGAACTGTTGATTAACGAGTGAAACCATTCCTAAGGACGATTCCCGAGTGAAAACAACCGAATAGAATGATTGACGACCGAAGGCAATTCCGAGTGAGAAGCCAGTCGGGTTTCCGAATGAATGTATCCGGGTGGAGTGAAGAAAGAGTTGACTGAATGACTCCCACAGGTCTTTCCGAATGGTTCATTTCCAGAAGCCGGGTGAGACATTTTAAGAGGTACCGATTGAAACCATTCCGAGCCCGACTCCCGAGTGATTTGACTCCGAGCAGAATATTTCTGAAGTTCTGATTTAATCAATTAAAAAGGGACTTCCAGAAGCTCCTGACTGAATCAAGTAGAGAGACCGAATGGATGCTTCAAACAGAAGCACTGCCGAGCAAAACCCTCTAATTGAAGTAATTCTGATTGAATACTTCAAACCGTGACGCTACTAAGAAAACCTAATCAAGGTTTCTCCGAGTGGTTCATTTCCATAGAGATATCTGAGTAAAAAAATGGTTCAATTCCAGAGCAAATCCGAGTTAAGAAGGACTTCTCGCTTCAGCGAGCCTTTCTCCGCTTGAGTGAAATGAGTTTCCTTCAATAAACGCTTAAGCGAAATAAACTCTCGCTTAAGCGGAATAGATTCTCACTTGAGCGAAAGATGGACAGTGAGCTACTGGAGTGTTTTCGCTTAATACCGACCGGTTTTCTCCCAAAAACCGACCCCTCAACTCAACACCGAGCAAAGATTTCACTCGGCCTTGTGTACAAGAAAGACCTTTTCCACTAGGATTATGTCCCACTCTGGATGAATACTGATCCGGTCTAGATACCGGCCCCGATCTTGTGATGTCAGAGTGACCTCATATAAGGAAAACCGGTGTCCTGGTTCAACATTACCATACCGGATATCCGATGTCTGGCCTTCCGTTCTCATCTCACAACCGCCCCACTTATTTTCTCTATAACGGATCATTGTTCATTTTCACAGAACATTTATATAACTGTTAGTTTCTCAGTCACAGCGAGATAAGAGCCCCTAATAACTTATCAGTGAAGATACTGTATGTAGCAAAATATGTCACGTCAATGGCCTCAGAAAGCAAGTACATGTGTCAGCAGATTATGCGGAAAGGTGATTATCCTCTCTTCTTCCTATAGGATCGTACTCTGATAATTGACCTACCCCCCTGACACACTCTGAGTACTGAGCCACTTTGATTGACACACTTCACACGCTATCAGAACCAAGGGGCCCACTTACACCCAACGATTCATTTCCTACGTTCAACTATAAATAGCTCATTTCAATACACATGCAAGGTTACGTTGTTCTAACTTACACTTTACTATTACATTGTTTGAAGCATTCACTGAGTTCTTACACTCTTCTAACTTGAGCGTCGGAGAATCTTCGCAGGTGGCACCACCTTTCGCCCCCCTTGCAACGTGAAACGCTGGTGTGAAGGATCTCCAGGACAACAAGACCGGCTTCTCCCACTGAGAGACCGGATTAATACACCGGATACTCACTGTTCCGGTGTGCAAACCCTAAAAACACCTATATTCTTATGGCTGGTCCCACACCGGATCCTAGACCCCGGTTCAGACCAGTTCATTGGCACGCCCAGTGGGACTCGTTAGAGTTATTCCTATTTTCGCAGAAGTTTGGTTGTCACGATGGAAGGTGATGGGAGAGATTTCGTTGATGGTCACGTGGAGGATGTGACCCATCAACAGACTGGAAGGAGACTTGTCTTTGAGTCCCCTGTAACTCAAACCCGAAGGATGGTGCAAGTGCAAACGCCTGACCCTCGCGATGAGGTTATCAGGCAACTCAGGGAGGAGCTGATGGAGTTGAAGCGGGAGAGAGGAGAAGCTGGGGACAGGGTAACATCCCATGCAGAAGAGACTCACCATGCATCAGCGAGGGGCAGGTCTACAGCCCTCCAGTATTCGAAGATCCCCACGTATGAAGAGAGAGAGCAGACTCAAGACTCTGGTGATAGAGTCAGTACCAGGAGAAGGGAGCAGGCGGTAGTGACTTCAGGGACGTAGAAGCTCAGTGTCCCTTTCTCAAGAAGGCTGATGAGCATTGCCATCCTGAAACATTTGCAAACAACTCAGCCACTGTCGATAGGGAAGTATAATGGAGAAACCGATCCCACTAAGCATTTGGATGCTTATATGTATGAAGCTATGTATTTGGGAGCAGATGAAGATGTTATGTGTAGGATGTTCCCAAGAACACTAACGGAGGAGGCTCTCAGCTGGTTTAAAAGCTTACCCTCAGGATCTATAGACTCTTGGGAGGAAATGGCCGCTACATTTGAAAGCCATTTTGTCATCTCTAGGGATATCCCAAGAACTTCTCACACCCTGGCCCAGATAAGGCAGGGAGAAACTGAAACTCTTAAGGAGTTCTTGAAAAGGTTTTATAAGGAGGCAGCTTTGGTCCCCAACTTGACGGAGGCCATACAACTTCATATTGTAGTGGAAGCTCTTCAGCCTGGTTCAGCCTTTGCCCTATCTTTGGCAAAGAGCCCCCCAACAACCTTCGAGGAGTTTCGAAGGAAAGCTTCCAAATACGTGGGCATAGAGATACATCTGGAGGCAACCGCAACAAGAATGAAGCCTTCAGCACCTACTCAGCAGCCACGGTGAGAAAAGGAGAGAGTGATACCTGAGAAGCATGCCTTTAGAGAAGACTTTGTAAACGCTCGCCCGCATCCACGAGATAGGCGTGTATCATCGTTCAACAACTATGCTCCGTTGAACACCAGGCACTCCCAAATCATGAGGGAGGTTGGTTGGCCAACGTTGAACGTCTTTGGTATAAGAAAACCATCCCCAGTCAAGAGGGGTGGTAACCCACGCAAGTATTGCACTTTCCATGAACAGATAGGACACAATACTGATGAGTGCAAGGCATTAAAGAATACGGTGGAAACTCTCATTCGAGAAGGAAAGCTGAAGCAGTATTTGTTCAAGGAGAAATCTGTAGACGAGCCTCAGAGGATGGAAAAAAGGAGTAGAGATCCTGATGACGAAGATGATAATACACGTAATCCAGCAAGGAAGTTCACTGCAGCTAAAAAGCAGAAGGGAGTAGTGATTGCTGGAGGTGCCCAACAAAATAACATGCCCCAGTAGCAGAGGCAGGGCAGACGGGAAGTGATTGAGATGATAGCTGGAGGATTTACGGGAGGAGGAGTGTCAATCACAGCACGAAAGAATCACCACAGGATGATTCTGTCTGTCCAGGGCAAACCAAGGGATAACCGCCCTTTCAGGGACGGTATGGCAGCTCCGACGGTGTTATTTACTGATGATGACTTTGGCCCAACAATTCCAGGAGGTGATGATGCAGTAGTTATCGTGGCAGTCATAGCCAACAAGGATGTCAAGAGGATCCTCGTCGATCAGGGAAGTTCTTGTGATGTTATCTTTTATAATTGTTTCAAACGAATGGGTTTCAATGATGCAGATTACAACCTTACACGCAAGAACTCACAGCGTTTAATGGAGCCAAGCAACCCACCAAGGGGTATCTTGATACTCTGATTTCTTTTAAAGGAGAGCCTGGAGTGAGAACAGTCAAGTCAAGAATTCTGGTGATTGATGTGGAATCCCCATACAACGGTATCATAGGCCGTCCTACACTAAATGCGATGGAAGCAATTGTATCCACTCCTCACCTCTTGATCAAATTCATTGACAAGGACAACGGTGTGTCCTCTCTCCGTGGTGATCAGAAGATGGCTCGATATTGTTATAACCTGAGCCTCAACATGGTCAAGTTGGAAGCATTCAACAAGAAGAGGAAGCTGAACGATGGAGGAACAGTAGCAGGGTCTGTCAGTCTAATTGATCTGGACCCCAGAGCGGAATTGAAGATTGATCCACTCAATCCCTCTAAGCCCACACCGGATGGTGGTTCCAGGGATGTTATCTTAGGGGATTCCCCAGAGAAGGTCACGCACATCAATGATAAGCTGGAGTTTGCTATGGAACAACGCTTATTAGCCCTTCTGCAGGAGTTCAAGGATCTTTTCGCATGGACAGCAGCAGACATGCCTGGGATGGACCCTGATTTCTGTTGCCACAAGCTTGCTATGTACCCTGAAATAAGACCGGTGGCCCAGAAGAAGAGGAGGTTGGGACCGGAGAAGCAGAGGGCAGCTTGTGAGCAGACGGAGGAGTTGTTGAAAGCGGGCTTTATAAGGGAGATACGTTACTCTTCTTGGCTTTCTAATGTAGTTATGGTGCAGAAAGCTAATGGCAAATGGAGAATGTGCACAGATTATGTGGATCTTAACCGTTGCTGCCCCAAGGATCCATATCCCCTGCCCAACATTGATCGCATGGTGGATGATTCATCTGGTTACCAGTACCTTAGTTTCATGGATGCTTATTCGGGGTATAACCAGATTCTGATGTGGGAGGGAGACCAAGAGAAAACTGCCTTTATCAATGACCGCGGTGTTTTCTGCTACACCGTCATGCCTTTTGGATTGAAGAACGTCGGCGCTACCTATCAGCGCATGATTAACAAAGTCTTTGAAGGGATGCACACCAGGCTGGTCGAAGTTTATATCGATGATATTATAGCCAAAACGCCCGCTGGAGGAGACCACATTGAAGATTTGCGCCAAGTTTTCACTAGGCTTCGACAATACAACATGAGGTTAAACCCCTTAAAATGCACCTTTGCCGTTCCAGCTGGGAAATTCTTAGGATTCATGTTGACCCAGCGAGGCATTGAGGCTAACCCTGGGAAGTGTCAAGCAATCTTGGATATGCAGAGCCCCAGGAGCCTGAGGGAAGTCCAATCATTGAATGGGAAGGTAGCCGCTCTGGCTCGTTTCATGCCCAAAATGGCACACAGATCCCTTCCCCTGTATAAGGCGTTGAAGAAACACAAGAATTTTGAATGGGGAGAGGAGCAAGAACAAGCCTTCCAGCAACTCAAGGCCGTTTTCTCGAGTCCACCAATTTTGGTTAAGCCTGACCTTGGTGAGACTTTGATCTTGTATTTAGCAATCTCTGATGAAGCCCTAGGCGTGGCCTTGGTTAAAGAAACCCCTGAAGGGCAGAGGCCGGTGTACTTTACTAGTAAGACGTTTCAGGGGGCGGAAGGAAGGTATCAGAAGATTGAGAAAGTTGCTTTAGTAGTCGTGTGGGCATCACGACGGTTGAGGCCCTATTTCCACGCGCACCCAGTACTGGTGAGAACGGATTTGCCTCTCCGTTCAGTGCTTAGCAAGCTAGACCTCGCCGGAAGGATGATAAAATGGTCTATCGAGTTGTCTGAATTTGAAATTTCGTATGAGCCTCGAGGAGCCATCAAGGCGCAAGTGTTGGCTGATTTTGTTGTGGAGATGACTGGGGCGGACCCTGCCACCCCTCGAGCGCATTGGACCATTTACGTTGATAGATCGTCGAATGGCAAAGGTTGTGGAGCAGGTGTTGTGGTAGAAAGTAATGATGGTGTGCACCTTGAAATTTCCCTCCGATTTAACTTCAAGACCTCCAACAACCAGGCTGAATACGAAGCATGCTTGGCCGGTCTCCGTGCGGCGATTGACATCGGAGCATCAGCACTCACACTGTGTAGTGATTCTCAATTGGTGATTTCGCAGATCCAGGGGGAGTACCAAGCGAAGGAGTCACAACTTCAATTGTACTTGAATTGTGTTAATGAGTTGAAGGGAAGATTTGAAGTTTTAGAGTTCAAGCATGTGCCCAGAGAGGAAAACACCAGAGCAGACATCTTGTCAAGACTTGCAAGTACAAAGCAGCCCGGCAGCACAACAACGGTGGTTCAAAGCACTTTGGCATCACCTAGCATACCTCTGTACCCTTCTCTGAATGCTGTCATGGTGAGCTATCCATATGAGGATTCTTGGGTCATTCCCTATATTCGCTATCTGGCTGATGGTCAACTTCCCACTGATGAGAAGGAGAGGAGACGAGTGAAGAGGGAGCTACCATATTTTACTATGGTTGATAGTGTTCTCTACAAAAGGGGATTCTCTGTCCCATATCTTTTGTGTTTGAGAGAGGATGAGGTTCAAGCGGTTTTGGAGGAAGTGCACGAGGGGCAGTGCGGGCACCATGCTGGGGGTCGAAGCCTAATGAGAAAGGTCCTCAGGGCTGGATATTGGTGGCCCACCGTGAAGCAAGACTCTGCAGATTTTGTAAAGAAATGCGACGCTTGTCAAAGATTTTCCAACCTCCACCATACACCGGCACAAGAGCTTTCCTCGTCCGCTGTGCCTTGGCCGTTTTACCAGTGGGGCCTTGACATTTTGGGCCCGTTCCCCACTGCGCCAGGAGGTATCAAATATTTGATCGTGGGAGTGGATTACTTCACCAAATGGATTGAAGCTGATCCCGTAGTGCACATTACTTCTGCGCGAACAAGGCGTTTCGTGTATGAAAACATCATAGCTCGATTCGGGGTGCCAGGGCGGATTGTGACTGACAACGGCACCCAGTTCACAGACAAGAAGTTCACAGATTTGCTTGAAGGACTGGGGACAATCCAGATATTTTCGTCTGTTGAACACCCTCAGACCAATGGCCAAGCGGAGGTAGCCAATCGAGAAGTGTTAAAGGGGTTGAAGAAACGTCTGGGAGAAGCGAAGGGAGGATGGACTGACCAGCTATGTCATGTTTTATGGGCATACCGCACCACGCCTCATTCTTCAACTAACGAATCCCCATACCGGTTGACGTACGGGGTTGAGGCGATGATTCCAGTGGAGCTACAAACAAGATCGGCTCGTGTGGAGTATTTTTCAGCTGAAGATAACAACGCCAATTTGGCATCAGAACTGGACGTCCTCCAGGAGTTAAGGGAAAAGGCTTTTGTCAGAGATCAGGCAGTAAAAGCAAAGGCAGCACTCCGGTATAATAAACGTGTCCAGTACAGAGCTTTCAACACCGGAGATCTTGTTTTGAGAAAGGCGAGTGTGGGGAATAAATTCGCTCACCAAGGAAAGCTAGCACCGATGTGGGAAGGTCCTTATAGAGTTTCTGAAGTGACTGGAAAAGGGTCATACCGGTTGGAAGAACTTGATGGAACTCCAATCCGCAACAAATAGAACACTCAGAACTTACGTGTTTATTACAGCTAGTTGGTAAGACGGCGTGTACTCTTTTTCCTTACTTGAGTTTTTTCCCATTGGGTTTTCTCAAGAAGGTTTTAACGAGGCATGACCCCAGCTACGCTCTCCATGTAATGTACTTTCAATCTTAATGAGAATACATTTTAACCGCCCTATCATTCTCACTTTTCTTATGTGTTGCAATTTATAGCCGTAGCTTAACACGCATACACCTCAGGACGGAGGAATCTAACTACCAATTCTGTAGTTGATGATGTAACTCCTCGAGGGACTGATGAAGACCCCTTAGGACGGATGATCTCAATCACACATCGTGTGTTTTGACGATGTAACTCCTTGAGGTGGAATGGGTTGTAGGGCTGGTCCTTTTTCAAGGCCACAAACCGAACCCCATTCGAAGACCAAATGGGTTGTAGGGCTGGTCCTTTTTCAAGGCCACAAACCGAACCCCATTCGAAGACCAAATGGGTTGTAGGGCTGGTCCTTTTTCAAGGCCACAAACCGAACCCTATTCGAAGACCAAATGGGTTGTAGGGCTGGTCCTTTTTCAAGGCCACAAACCGAACCCCATTCGAAGACCAAATGGGTTGTAGGGCTGGTCCTTTTTCAAGGCCACAAACCGAACCCCATTCGAAGACAACATGGGTTGTAGGGCTGGTCCTTCCTCAAGGCCATAAACCAAACCCCATGCGAAGGCTTGGGCGCAGTAGGCTGGTTCATACAGAAAACCACGCTGAACCCCGAGTAACGGGCGCAGTAGGTTCAGGATTAGCCCTGATCTGAACCCCGTGTTGAAGGCTTGGATTGTAGGATTGCACCGAACTCCAAGTACGGTTAGTAGGATCGAACCGAACACCGTGTGAAGACTTGAGATATAGGACCAAATCGAACCTCAAGAGAAAGGCGTAAAGCTTACCCTTGTCAAAGTTGTACCAAAATTCAAAGGCAATGTCCGTCCTCAATTATGGAATATCCACCACAGAGCGGTTGAACGCTAACGTACCCGCTCTACATCTTCGAGGACAGATGAGCATTTCTATCTTTTTAAGAAGTTAAAAGGTAATTCTTGAGATAAAATTTCCCTTCCCAATGTACTTATACTTGGGGACAGGGCATGCTTTAACTTAATTGTCGCTTCTTTGTTACAATTTGTTATCTTAATCTGGTGTGATAAGTATGCTTTAAGCAGCTAGGTAACCACACAGAACGGATTCACAAAGCATTGAAAACAATAAAGTGTTTTGTATAGCACTAAGTTATCCAGCAATCATACATTCGACGCAAGCAGTTGAAGAGAAGCAACAGTAAATTTTATTTCCAAAAATAAGAAATTATACAGGTCACAAAGTAGTTAAAGACTGGAGCTGATCCCAGTACACAGCTATGAATAAAGCATAAATTAAGAGGCCGGTGCCTGATCCTCCGCAGTGGGCACTCCTGTCCTCTCCTTTTTGTCCTCTGCTCTAGCTTGGGCACCTTCTTGCGTTTCAGCTCCAGAGGCAGCGGTGGACGTTGTTGGCTCCATACTTTGACCTTCTGGAAGGGGAGGCAGTTCATACAGAGATGCACGGGGTTCATGGTGCGAGCCGTCCTTATGTACTTCGACAAGTTTTCCCCCATGGAATTCGAAGAACGGATCCAATCCGTACAGATTCAGCTTCACTCCAGGGTTACGATAATAAACTTGATGGAGGGCCAGGCCGAAGGATTCATACGCCACATTTTTGCATATCTCCAAGGCTTTGGCAGCCTTGGCCTTCGCAGCAGTTAATCTTCTTTGAACCTTGGCAAAATCCTCTTCTGAAGGCCCAGCACTCGCACCACCCTTCTTGAGTTCTTCAATTTGGGCTTGCATCTCCTTCCGAAGGCTCTCCCACTCCCCAAGGTCTTTGTTGCGACCGTCCTCCATAATTTTAAGATCGTTAGCAAGCTTAGCCGATCTCTTCTTCTCCAGTTGTAATTCTTCTTCGAGGAGGGGTATGGATTTGTTCTGTTTCTGAAGGTCGGCAACTTCCCGCTCTAGAGCCTTGTTGGCAAAATGAACTTGGCTTGCCTCCTCAATTTTCCTCTGGAGCGTTTCCTTGGTTTTCTTCAATTCTGACTCCACGCCTCTATGAACTTCAGCTTGTTTGGCTGCCCACACCTCTTTCACAGCAATTTCGGTTTCAAGCTTTTCAACCTGCTCCATATAAGTGGCCTTCTCGCTGAGGGACTCAAGGAGACCGGACAGTTCATCCAACTGCCAACGGCCCGCCCTGCAAGCACCTCGAACCCCAGCAGTGTCGAGGGAAGGGCGGAGGCAATATCGTGCCTTTGGAAGAGTGGGAGGCATGGACCCCTGAAACCACAAGTAAGGAGTGAGGAAGGAGTCACGCGGAGGATCAAACGCCAGAGGAGAACCATTCCCAGAGTCCGACTCTGAAGCATTCTATGAAGAAGGGGTAGAGGATTCAGGAACGGGCTTCTTTCCCTTATCCTTCTTCAATCCAGTTTCTTCGAGCGTTTTCTGACGCTTCTTCACAGGGTCATCAGAGGAGGGCTTTTCTTGATCTGTCTCTTTAGCAAGGTGCCTCTTTTTCTTCTTCTTCTCTGGGACGGCCTCCTCGTCGCCCGCTCCAGTGGCCTCAGCTTGTTTTTCTGTTTCCTCCTCATCAAAGAGAGGAACTTCTTCACCTACTGCCGAGGTCAGAGGAATGAGTGGAGTTTTGGTGGCGTTCCTCTTCGCCTGGATCTCATTCTCCTCAGAGGAGGAATCACCGTCAGCCATCATGGTCTTTAACGACAACATCTCTGGGCAGGCTCTTTCGATTTGTTTTGCAAAACAAGAAAGGTGGAGTTAGCACATAAGAAGAAAAAATAATCAGAACGAAATAACTATACAACACAAATAGAGTAAGAGCGGATATTACGGAGGTAGGTGTTTCGGATGTTATCCTCTGCCAAGAGGAGCCTGCTGGAAAATCCTTTGAGGGTCTTCGAGGCCGTCTACATGGCGCTCAAGACCTCAACAGAATGAGAGGAGAGTTTACTCTCATCTGTGTAATAAGCACGGCTCATGAGGAGAAAATGCTCGTGCGTCCAGCTAAGAGGAAACTTGGTAAATCCCTCCTTGTTTCG
This sequence comes from Clitoria ternatea, assembly GCA_037962975.1. Classification (NCBI taxonomy): domain Eukaryota; kingdom Viridiplantae; phylum Streptophyta; class Magnoliopsida; order Fabales; family Fabaceae; genus Clitoria; species Clitoria ternatea. The sequence goes on from CM075671.1 coordinate 91,864,063, forward strand.
CCAGAAGACCGGCTTATTCGGTTGAATACGGACCCGCGTGTAGTAATGCTTGAAGGAGCGTCCATCCACCTTCGCGGATTCCATATAAGATTTGAAATTTATCACCCTTGAGTCACTACGGAGGGTAATGAACCCAAGGCCGCCCTTCTTATTAGCACGGCGGACCACTTGGCAATAGTAGAACAGTTTGGCCACAGTGGCGGAGAAGTTGAAATGCTCCCCCAGAATCTCCAGAGCCCGGACTAGACCCCAACCGTTGGGATGCAGTTGTGTAGGGGCGCAGTCTAAGAAGCGTAGGACGGCCATCTGGAATTCCGTCATGGGGAAGCGTACCCCCAATTTCAAGAAGACGAAGTCGTACATGTAGACCGACCTCTCATCAGGGACGCTGTGGCATACTCTTTCAGAGGGACGTGGTGCCAGCACAGCGTATCGCGCTTTGTACTTCTTGTCTGAGTATATTTTGCAGCGGAAAGAGACCGTGCATTCCTCCTCACTCGTATGGTGCGAAGGGATCTCTAGGAATTCCTCTTCCACCCAGCAGTAGGGTTTCTCCCTGTTGAGCTTTTCCCAGTCAAGCCGGTGTGCCACAACGTTGACACATCCTTTAGCAGAGCGGAGAACTGGTGTTTTTCCACGTCCCGAAAGATCCATAGTTGTGCAGGCACGGTGGAACGCGTACGTGCTGTGGTAAAAAGCAACATCGTCAGAGAGATAACCTTCAGCACTTGACCCTTCATCAGAGCGGCTGGTAGCCCTCGAGTCAAGGGGAACCTCAGAGCGGCGTTGGGAAGAGGACGCTCGTGAGGAAGAAGCTTCAGCTCTCTCTGAGCGACGAGGCCCAGCCACAGGAAGATTCACTGGAATCCTCCCACCACGGTGGTTAAGGGGGGCACGAGAGCCAGAACTCCCCCTGTTTGAAGGACCAGCGTTGCCTGCTCCAGGGCGCATGGTGGAAACAGACTGAACAAAAATTGCAAGGAGTTGAAGGAAAGGGAGGTTACCTAAAGGAAGAAGATCTTTGAGAAGTTTGAAGACGGCAGAGAAATTTCCAAGAAATTTGAGCAGAGGTTCACTAAGCTTGAAAACAAGAGTGGATTCCAAAATCTGCTAAGAGCCCCTTTTATAGGTAACGAGGAGGCATAGTGTTCCGTCGAAGGTCACAATGCTTGCCTCAAAACGCAACCTTTCAAATTGAAACGACTCCGTCGTTTTGTCACGTACGAGCGTGAAAATGGTAACGTTTCAGTAAAAGTTTTGGCAAAATGGGCCCCCCTTTCAGTTTGAATCCAGGCCCAATAAGCCCAATCGACGGTTACACTCTTGGATAATGATGGCTCGTGCGTAAAAAATGCATTTAATGTCCAATCATGCCATGCGCATTTAATGCCTTTCAACCACTTTTCGAATACCAAGGGTTTTGATTCTCAAAGACTCTTGGGATTTCCATCATTTATTTTACGTTGTCTGAATCCGTTGTACGCAGCGCGAGAAGAGCGGTCACTCGTTTATTAGAGCGGATGCCACAGAGCTTCCAGAGACCTTCTAGAATGTACCACCGGCATCCAGACTTCTCCAGAGTTGTGTAGCTCATATGAGCAACTTAACAGTCCCTCATACAAGCTAGGGGACAGATGATCCGGTCTGGATACTGACCCCGATCTTGTGACGTCAGAGTGACCTCATATAAGGAAAACCGGTGTCCTGGTTCAACATTACCACACCGGATATCCGATGTCTGGCCTTCCGTTCTCATCTCACAACCGCCCCACTTATTTTCTCTATAACGGATCATTGTTCATTTTCACAGAACATTTATATAACTGTTAGTTTCTCAGTCACAGCGAGATAAGAGCCCCTAATAACTTATCAGCGAAGATACTGTATGTAGCAAAATATGTCACGTCAATGGCCTCAGAAAGCAAGTACATGTGTCAGCAGATTATGCGGAAAGGTGATTATCCTCTCTTCTTCCTATAGGATCGTACTCTGATAATTGACCTACCCCCCTGACACACTCTGAGTACTGAGCCACTTTGATTGACACACTTCACACGCTATCAGAACCAAGGGGCCCACTTGCACCCAACGATTCATTTCCTACGTTCAACTATAAATAGCTCATTTCAATACACATGCAAGGTTACGTTGTTCTAACTTACACTTTACTATTACATCGTTTGAAGCATTCACTGAGTTCTTACACTCTTCTAACTTGAGCGTCAGAGAATCTTCGCAGGTGGCACCACCTTTCGCCCCCCTTGCAACGCGAAACGCTGGTGTGAAGGATCTCCAGGACAACAAGACCGGCTTCTCCCACTGAGAGATCGGATTAATACACCGGATACTCACTGTTCCGGTGTGCAAACCCTAAAAACACCTATATTCTTGTGGCTGGTCCCACACCGGATCTTAGACCCCGGTTCAGACCAGTTCAAATACCGACTGAGAGGCTAATCCGAGTCATCCTCTCTCGGATTTCCACCAGGCTCTCCATATTCCCACCATGATGACTTGGATTTCCACAATCCAAGTGGATCCAGGAATCCTGGGAGTGGCAGACAGGGGACGGAAGTGGAGAAATTAAGAATTTCCCACCAGCCGTTATCCCCCACAAACAAGTAGTGGCCAGGACAACACCACTACGCACCTGGGTGAGTGGAAACTTGGGCTGTCCCAAACACTCAACCCCCGTCTTGGACCCCTATAAATGCCCAGCTGAGGAAGCTCAAGGGGGTTGGACTTTTTCACCCTGGAACCAAAAAAAACTCTGCCTTTATTCTCTCCAATTTCAAGACCCCTTCGTCTCACACACTACCCAGCATCCTCCTCCACACCGTCCTCTCCTCCTCAAACCAACACCATCCCATTCCCCCTCACCAACATAACCTCACAGCCCCCCTAAGCTTTATCTCCCTCTCCTACACAGCCCCTCAAACCCGTACAATACCATCCTTCTCCTTTCCATCCATTCTCTTCCTCTCTCTCTCTCACCGTACTCTCTTTCTCCTTTTTCCCTCTAAAACCATACCACACGCCCCCTCAAAAGGCCAACACCGTCCCTATTTTCTCCCTCTCCACCTTACCATACGATGTTTCCTCCAGGCCAACAGCCCCCTCCTGAAAAACACGCTTAACAGCCCCCCTCAAATACATCATCCACCCCTTAAAACCCATACCAACAGCTCCACACCGTCTCAGCACCTCCCAAATCCCACATCGTCCAGCCCTCTCCTTAAACACCACGCCGTCCAGCCCCTTCCTAATCCTCTCTATAACCGTCCAGCACCTCTAATCCTTGACACCGCCCCAAGAGCACCGTCCCCCTCACCCACACATCCTCTCAGAAGGAAGAACACTGGTACGTTTCCTTTCCTCACTCGGTTTTCCTTTTTCTCACTCGGATTTCCTTTTTCCACTCGGTTCTCCTCGTTTTTACTCGGCTTTCCTTTTTCTCACTCAGTTTTCTTTGTCTTCACTCAGTTTTCTTTTTTCTCACTCGGTTTTCCTTTTTCTCACTCGGTTTTCTCTTTCCCCACTCGGTTTTCACTCATTTTTCCCTCTATTTTCTGAACTTACTGTTTCTCTTTCTCTCTTGTAGCTTCTGCTACCCTCCCTCTTTTGCTTCGTAGTTAAAAAAAATAATAAAGGGAAATGAATGTTTCCTGTGTTTTCTTTCAAATCTAAATAAAATCAAAAAAAGAAAAAAATCATTTTTAGTCAGTGTCGTACGGAAAATACTTCCGTCTACACAACCTCTATAGGATCCGTACACGTGCGAAGAACTTCGTCTTGTATGGGTTCCTCACCAAAATGATACCCACCAACATTTTCCCAATCTTTTCCTAAAAGAAAAACATTCAGAACTACGTAACCCTGATTTCTTGATAATTCAAGAATACGTAGGAGCAGGACCTCAACTCTTGTCGGGCCCATCTTTTCTTGTTTCTTTTTACTGATTTATTTCCTCACTTTCGTGTTTCTTTCATAAATGTTATTTTTTTTGTCGCTTCCGTGAAAATCAATTTAGACGTGACGTCTTGTTGATTTCCCCCTAGTTTTTGTTCAAGCCTCGCCGTAATTCATAGGGAAGGGATACTTAGGATGAGACGTCCCGCGTATCTCTTTCCTATCCCTATCCCATTTTTTTATCCTAGGATGTCTAATTTAGGCGTGACGTCTTATTAGCATTCTCTTCCCCTCTCTGTCTCATATCAAAGTCGAGTTTAATTCAGATGAAACGTCAATTGACCTCGCTTCGACATTCTATATTTGTACAGTTCTCTTACTCCATTCCGTCGTTTTCAAATAAAAATACAAAAAAGGAAGAAACCATGTTTTATTTAAGGCTATTTATATTGCGCTTTCAATCTTAGTACTGTTTCTGACAGGCGACGTAGGGTGCTAATACCTTCCCTACTCGTAACCGACTCCTGAACTTGAATCTCACAATTTTTACCAGTGTTTTCACTGAACCTAGTTTTTTCCCAATGTTTTTCTTGAGGATAAAAACGTTGGTGGCGACTCCCTGTTTCAAACTAGTTTTCTTTCTCGCCACGCCGTCGCGATCCAGGTTGCGACAGATGGCGACTCCACTGGGGACACTTAAGAGAGTTAGGCCAATTTGATTGAAAGCGCATGTTCTTTTTATATAGCCATTCCTATCTCAGATTTCTTCCCCTTGTTTTATTTTCTGTTGATTGTTGTGAATGTTTGTTCTTGTTTTAATTGTATCTTGTTATTTGTTTCGTTGTCTATGTTTTGTATATTCGTTGAACCCTAGGGTAGAAGACCATGTTACTTTTCTGCAATCATTGAACCCTAGGGTAGACGACTTTGTATATTTGTTCTGTGTTTGTTCTTTATGCAGAATGGGGTGAGGTAAAAGGTATGGATTGCCCTTCCACACACTACACTCACAATTATTTGCACACACCTATGAGTGGCGCCCTATACCCGAGCCCCAAATAAAGCTTAAGTTAGGAGAGGTTGGTAACGGAATTGTATAGGATGTACTTCCTATCCGGTGTTCGTGAGAACCTCAACCAGAGTTCGACCTCTCATGATATACGCACCTAGTGGATTCCCCACTGTTTGCGTCCCTGTCATGGTTAGGATCTTGGCTCTAGTGACCTTCTAGATGTCTAGTGGAAACCACCCGATGTGGAGAGTCACTTTTAGACAAGCCATAGGGCCTAGAAAAGACTTTCAACAAAACCCGACCTAGGCCACAAAAAGGAAAACTTTACTTTACCTTACATCATTTTTGCTTTCCCTTTTATCCAAAAAAAATGAATTATCTACCACCCGCAGATTTACTGAGTTTTTGAAATAATGACTCATTTTGAAACACACAGTATTCTTCGGGTGAATAGATAATCCTCTTTTGGTCGTGTACCTCTGAGTCCTGAGTCATAGATTTTCCTAATCATCAAAAAATCAAAAAATATAACTTTATTTCCGCTCCAGCAGGGGCATTGATGACGATTAAAAAATTTATGACTATTGTGACTTGGACCCTTGGTAATCATTGTTTCCCCAAGAAAAATTGCTTTATGTTAAATCAATGGGGAAGTACCGGTTCCAAAACATGACATCAACTAATTTTTTCTCTTTATCCTCATTTTCGTGGAAGGCTATTCAGAACTTAACGAATACCCTTTGAGTGTGTATGGAAATTAACATGGGATTGAACTTAAGAAATGAGGGCTGTAGTTGCCCGAAGAAAATGTTTGAGCTTGGGGCTCCCGCCTCAGGATGAAAGATTTCTTCTGTCTTCACAATTATCCCATATTAATTTCCATGTTTACCATACCTAGTACTTTTGAATAATAAGTTCTAAGGAATAGTCAAAGGATACTCGCCGAAGCCTGTAATTGCTTCCCACGACATTCTCCTTCCTTCTGTTTTCACCTGACATTTCTTATTTTTCTTTCACTAACACTGAAAGACACACTTACTAGACTTTCAAAGGAGACTCATGGCTGAAAGAGAGCAAGAAATTGAAAACCTCAGGAGTGAAGTTGACCAGCTAAAGAAGCAAGTGGCAGAAATGACCAGACTTTTAGAAAAAAAGATCATAGAGGAGGAACCCTCTGCGGGTGTCAAGAATGATCAACATTTACCAACCACCCCTCTCCATCCTCCTGGACTGACGAAAATGCAAATTCCCTCTTCCATGACACCTTCCATCACTATCAACAGGACCAACCCCATCATTGACCCTCAACCAACCTATGGCATGTCTTATACACCACAACACTTCATGGGCCCAGACAACAACCTGTTTTATGCAGTACCCTCAGAGTACTCTCCCTCGTTCCATAACCAACAAGAGGATTATGATTTGCAAGTAGTGGACCCCCATATTTCACAATCCTCCCAGTCACCTGAGGCACCTATCACAAGAATGTCTGCATCGGGAGATAAGGGGAAAAGAAAATGAAATGTTAATTCTACTTCCTATAACCGAAAAAGGGCCCAACCCAGGCTAATGACTCATACCCCCTTTCAACCTGCCATTTCCCCTACACCTTACATGGCTGCCACCATCCCTAACCAGGACTCCGATCTTTTCCTATTCCAGTTCTACTTTCATCCATATATACCTCAAACACCTTCCCATTCTCATCTGCCTGCTATCAAACCATCTTTTCCACATCCCTACTGTTCCCTACTAGGGCAGACTCAGCCACCTAATCTAGATCGAAACACAATAAAACCCACTGATAGTCGAACACCGGTCCGGTTCGACCCCATTCCCATAACCTACACAGAACTTTTACCTCACCTTATCCGTAGTTCCCTTGCGGTGCCCTGTCCATTGAAACCAATGATTCCTCCTTACCCCAAAGGTTATAATCCTAATACCCGATATGATTACCATGCTGGAGCCCCGGGGCACTCTACTGAGGATTGTTATGCCTTAAAATTCAAAGTAAGGGATCTGATTAAAGCCAAGTGGCTAGATTTCCAGGAAGGGAGTCCCAATATAATCATGAACCCCAGGTCTAATCACGAGAATTCTGGGATCAGTATGATAAGGAGGGACTAAAGGTATGGAGAGGATGCAAGCTCTCTGATTTGCACGCCAAGTGGAGAAGTTCGTGACCAGGAGACCACCTAGATCTTTACGACTTTAAACTTCTTTTTTATGACTTTTCAACCGAAACGCTATGCCTAAGGCGTTAGGATATTTTATGTAATAAGGGTAAAAGCATATTTTTATCATTTCAGGGTTTTCTCAATAAATGCGTATCAAATTTCAAAATGTTTCCATTTGCTTCCTTTATTTGTTTTGACATTCCCTTTTTCCGTTGGTTCTCTTTTATTTTCCTCTTTCTCTTTGCCATCATACACTAAAAAACATTCATCCAAAAATAATCCCTCTGAGAACAATGAGATCGCAATCCTATGTCATGACTCTAACCGCTTGTTTGATCATGCTGACGAAGAGGGTAGCAAAGACAAAAGTTCCTTGGCTGAATTAACCAGGATATTTCTAGTTTTATCCCGAAGCGCTCAACAAGGTCAACACGCAGAGTGAAAAGGATTCATAAACAACTGGAAAATCAATCGAATAGCCTTAGAAGATGTTATAGTATAAGGGTAGTGACATACGGTCTACATGAATGAAGATAATGCCAGACCTCTTAATGGCATATTCACCCTTCAAAGGAATGTTAGTATTGACCAACATGGATGACGAAGGCTTGCTAAGACCCATAAACGTAAACATGGTCAAGAAATACTCTGCCAAAAAAAAAAAGAAAGAGGATTCAATGTTGGTGCCCTACACATATACTAATTGGGGTGGGCTGATTCATAGATCAAACTGTCGCTTTTCCACATGGGGGCATAAATGTTATCAAGCTAAGAATGCGACAAGAACAATGTTTCATCTGTGTCGCGATCAACACCCCAACCTTAAGGGAGTATAACTATTCCCATATCAGTGTAACCAAGGGAGTGGTCTACTGTGATGCCATTAATATCATACTTCTTTGCCACATTGGCTAAGTGCAAATAAAATAGCTAGACCATAACGAAGGTACCAAAGGGGTCATTTGAAAAAAAAAACAAAAAAAAAACAATAACAAAAAGAGATGAAAGAGTAAACAAAAAGACAAAGACTTGGAACAAGTCCCCTCATTGGTGCCGGAAAAGGGCTCATTCCTTTTTCCTTGGATACATGGTGTTGGAGAAAACTTTCCTATTTGAAATAACATCCATTCCCCATGGGCTGAGACTAAATCAAGAAAAGCTCATTGTCAAATCAGATTAAACCTTTGTTGTGAAGGGCACAACCTTGAAAAAAAAAAGAAAGAAAGAAAAAGGGTGGAAGACGTCACAAGAAAGGAAAAGCTCGCTAGGCTGAAAACCTGAAAAGGCAGCTTAGGCAAAAGTGAGAGCAATCTGGTAGGCTGAAAACCTGAATAGGCAGCTCAGGTGATAAATTACGATCAAGATTTTGGCAGAATAATTTAAAGATTCTTATGGGAATGGTCTGATTCCAAGTTAAGGCATAAGGACCGTAGTCCGACTACCTTTTTCAGAGGCATGGTCAAATGGTGAATTCAAAGTCATAATGTGGGATTGAGATACACCTTGTTCTCAACAGTTCACTAGAGGATTTGTGAAATTGTTCCTATTCTACCCAATTATTATATTTCCTATGCAACTTCACTTACTTCTCTGATCGCCCTTTTCCCACCCTCCACTCAACTTGCAAATACAATCTCACCTCTTTGATACGTGTTCGTATTGAGATTTTCCCTGATCTGTAAGACATGTTTTTCCTTAATATATAAAATTTTCAGGTAATGAAGGTTTAAAGTCGTGAGGATAAGATATCCCTGTTACTTGATCTCACCTCAAGCAATCGTTATGAAGACTGGGCTTCACGTATTTCTAAAGCTTGGGTTGCTTCATCTGCTCTGTTTCAGTCATGGGTCACTTTGAATCTCTAAGGTTTGTGGCTTTGCAGGAGGTCTCTTTAAGTTCCAATTTGTTTTGCACCACTAACTTTTCTTGCAGGACATCATGACAAGTAGATGTGTCAAGTCTCAACCGCCAAGACTAGCACTTTCCGAGGTTTATCCATTAGTCTCTAAGGCTCACTCTCATCTTTTCTCAATAAAACCGGCTCTCCTCGGGTTTCCTTCTCATAACCCCCCCAAATCATTGGACAAGACACCTTCCTGTGGCCGAACATGACGCCTTTCTAAGTTCCCATTGTGCTTTGAGGTTTCCATCAATACCTCATAGTTGGAGCCGGTATCTTCTCAAGGTTTCTGTCTCATCCATGGGGCATGTTAGGGTTGCATTTCCAAAAATCAACCGAGAATGGGGATCCCAACAGTTAGGTGAATCCCGTTCCTAGGCAACGACCAAGTACGGGTTAATTTGGACGAGATGTCCTATTAACCCCAAATCTTTCAAACTTGGGATTTTACTACCAAATCTATCATTCCTCTTCAAACTGGGGCATCACCCCAAATCTTTCCTCCGTTCGAGGAGCGATACCCCTAAACCTTCCAATTTTTTCAATAACTGGGGCATCACCCCAGATCCTTCTCCCAGCTAAGGGGTGGTACCCCTCAATCTTCCAATTTTTCCAATAACTGGGGCATCACCCCAGATCCTTCTCCCAGCCTAGGGGCAGTACCCTTAAACCTTCCAATTTTTTCAATAACTGGGGCATCACCCCAGACCCTTCTCCCAGCTTAGGGGCAGTACCCCTAAACCTTCCAATTTTTCCAATAACTGGGCATCACCCCAGATCCTTCTCTCAGCCTAGGGGCAGTACCCCTAAACCTTCCAAATAACTGGGGCATCACCCTGGATCCTTCTCCCAGCTTAGGGGCAGTACCCCTCAATCTTCCAATCTTCCAATAACTGGGGCATCACCTCGGATCCTTCTCCCAGCCTAGGGGTAGTACCCCTAAACCTTCCAATTTTTCCAATAACTGGGGCATCACCCCAGATCCTTCTCCCAACCTAGGGGCAGTACCCCTAAAACCTTCCAATTTTTCCAATAACTGGGGCATTACCCTAGATCCTTCTCTCAAGCCTAGGGGCAGTACCCCTAAACCTTCCAAATAACTGGGGCATCACCCCAGATCCTTCTCCCAGCTAAGGGGTGGTACCTCTCAATCTTCTAATCTTTCCCATAACTGGGGCATCACCCCAGATCCTTCTCTTAGCCTAGGGGCAGTACCCTTAAATCTTCAATCTTCCTAATTAGGGGCATCACCCCAGACCCTTTTCCCAGCTTAGGGGTAATACCCCTAAATCTTCCAACTTTTCCAATAACTAAGGCATCACCCCAGATCCTTCCCTTAGCCAAGGGGAGGTACCCCTTGATCTTTCAAACTTTCTAAAAAAAACTGGGGCATCACCCCAGATCCATTCCCAATCAAGGGGTGGTACCTTGAATCACCAAATCCTTCCCTAGTGAACTACACTTCTCAGGCAACTCAAACTGGAGCACCCCCACCCATATTCCTCTCTTTCGGTAAGCCCGCCATACATCCCTGATGGACCCCAGATCTCTCTCCTAACCAAGGGGCAATACCCTAAATTTTTGAAACAGCTTGAACTAGGGCCTCTCCTCGGATTTCTTTTCCAGTCTAGGGACAGTATCCCAAAATTCAGTCATGTCAAACTGGGGAATCGCCCCAGATCTGCTCTCTCGATCAAGGGGTGGTACCTCAAGGTTCTTTCAATCATATTCTAACTGGAGCATCTCCCCATATTCCTTTTTCAGTTAAGGGGTAGTCCACCAACCTTCGATCATCTCAAACTGGGGCATTACCCCAAGGGTCTCCTCTTTCAATCAATGGGTAGTTCCACAAAATCCTTTCGGTCTTCGTAAATGGGGCACTTCCCAAATTCTTCCCCAGTGGAACCATAATCGCCAAAGCTGGCACTCCTCAAGTTTTTTTTCTGGTGGACCCTAGATTTTCCATTCTCAATCAAGGGGCAGTGCCCCAAATCACCAAATCCTTCCCCAGTGGGACTACACTTCCCAGACAACTCAAACTGGGGGCATCACCCCAGATCCACTCTCTTAGGCAAGGGGCAGTCCCCCATGATTCTCTCAAATCATATCAAACTGGGGCATCACCCCGGGTCTCACTCTGTCCAAAAGGAGCGTCCTCCAAGCGTCCTCAATCTCCTTAACTGGGACATCACCCCAAGTCCTTCTCCCGGCTTAGGGGTAGCACCCCTAAAATCTTTTAACCTTTCCAGAAATGGGATATCTCCCTAGATCTTTTCACCGTTCAAGGGGCAATACCCCTAACTCCTTTAGCCAGATTTTCCAAAATCATCCAAGACAGCTTGAACTAGGGCATCCTCAGATTTCTTTCCTCCAACAAATCCACCGTACACCCCCCGGTGGACCTTAGATCTCTACCTTAGTCTCCTGAATCAAATCATGTCAAACTAAGGCATCTCCCCAGATCTACTCCCTCAGTCAAAGGGCAGTTCCCTGTGATTCTTCCAAATCCAGCCAAACTGGGGCATCTCCAGTTCCCCGTGATTCTCCCAAATCGTGTCAAACTAGGGCATCTCCCCAGGTCTTCACCTTCTAGTCAACCGAGAGGCAACACCCTCACCTTTTCTTTCCAGTCGCCGATCAAATGGCACCCCTTTACTTTCCAGTCGCCGATCAAATGGCACCCTTTTATTTTCCAGTCGCCGATCAAATGGCACCCCTTTATTTTCCAGTCGCCGATCAAATGGCACCCCTTTACTTTCTAGTCGCCGGTCAAATGGCACCCCTTTACTTTCCAGTCGCCGATCAAATGGCACCCCTTTACTTTCCAGTCGCTGATCAAATGGCACCCCTTTACTTTCCAGTCGCCGATCAAATGGCACCCCTTTAGTTTCCAGTCGCCGATCAAATGGCACCCCTTTACTTTCTAGTCGTCGATCAAATGGAACCCCTTTACTTTCCAGTCGCTGATCAAATGGCACCCATTTACTTTCCAGTCGCCGGTCAAATGGCACCCCTTTACTTTCCAGTCACCGATCAAATGGCACCCCTTTACTTTCCAGTCGCCGATCAAATGGCACCCCTTTACTTTCCAGTCGCCGATCAAATGGCACCCCTTTACTTTCCAGTCGCCAATCAAATGGCACCCCTTTACTTTCCAGTCGCCGATCAAATGGCACCCCTTTATTTTCTAGTTACCGATCAAATGGCATCCCTTTACTTTCCAGTCTTCGATCAAATGGCACCCCTTTATTTTTCAGTCGCCGATCAAATGGCACTCTTTAACCTTTTAGTCAACCAGGAGGCAACACTCTCACCTTTATCTATCGCCGAACATGGCATCCTTCATCTCTGATCAATTGAGAATCAATACCCAATCCTCTTACCTTTTGTTAATAGAAAGATAATCCTTCCTCTTCATGTCATTCAAAAAAGAGCCACCCACTTTTTTCCAGATTCAAAAAAAAAAGAAGAAGAAAAAGAAAAAGAGAGAGATAGAAGTGGGAAATGCTCGTCTTTAAAGAGAAAAAAGGTCACACTGACTCGTGATTGCCAGCACCATCAGACGCTATACCGATCAAGAGGTCCCACTTGGCCCCTACATCGGTGTTCATATCTTTACTTCCTTTTCACTTCAGAAACACAGAAGCTTCATGTTTCTTTTGTGAAAAAGAAGTAAAGAGGGGCATCTGTGAATACCTCTTTTGGTCCGGTCCAAGTGGAACGAATCTTCTTTTATACTAAATTCTGAATCAAAATGGTCAAATCCGAGTAGAATGGCTCAAAAATAATCAAGTCCAAGCAGGATGACTCTAATTGAAGCATTTTCGAGTGAAATATAGCCCTGTTAGACAAAAATCCGAGTAGAATGACTTAAAAAGAATCAAGTTCGAGTAGGATGACTCTGATTGAAGCATTTCCGAGTGAAATATAGCCCTGTTGGACAAAAATCCAAGTGGAATGACTCAAAAATGATCAAATCTGAGTAAAATGACTCAGAATGGAGCATTTCCGAGTGAAATATTACCCTGTTGAAGGTAAATCTGAGTAGAATGACTCTGAATTGATTAAATCCGAGTAGAATGACTCGAAGTGAAGCATTGCCGAGTGGAATATTGCCTTGAGGTAAATCCGAGTACAAATTCCTGATCAAAACCAACTCCGAGTGAATATATCCGAGTGGTTATATTCTCAAGAGCCAAATTCTGAGAGAAAAGGTGGCAAGTTCTGATAGAAAAGAGAGCACCTCCGAGTGAATATATCCAAGTTCTGATGCCCAAATGAATTACTCCTGAGCCCTGAATCCGACCAAGACTTGTCCAAGTGAAGGATTCCGAGGGATTGGTTGACCATCCGAGTGGAAATAAGGCTGATTCCGAATGAATGCCCCTGAAGGATTGTTGGAGCTGTCGTAACTTCTGATTGAAATATAAAGGCCTAGTCCCGAGTTAATATATCCGATTGAATTACTCCCGAGAGGACGCACCCGAGCTGTTGATTGTCAAGTGAAACTATCCCTATCGGAAAATAAGGATCACTCCCGAGTGAGTGTATCCGAATGATTGATTGATGAATGAAATAATTCTGATTGGAAGGAAGGCTGGCTCCGAGTTGAATACTGAGTCAAAACGACTGAATCAAGCATAGGAGTCGAATAAAGCTTTAAGCAGAAGCGTTGCCGAGCAAGATTCCTCCGAGTGGTTAAAGCCCAGAGATATAACCGAGTTGTTTTGAGGTGTTCAAGCAAGGAAAGACCGAATGAATCCTTCAAACAGAGGCACTGCCGAGTAAAGCCCCTCGGATTGAAGCAGCTCCGATCGAGTGCTTCAAACAAAGATACATCCGAGCAAACAAAAACTGAGTGAATACATCCATAGGGTCGGTTCCGAGTGAATGCATCCAAAGGATGGATGACAAGTGAAACCATCCCGATTGGAAAATAAGACCAACTCCAAGTGAATGCATCCGAACTGTTGATTGACGAGTGAAACCATTCCTAAGGACAATTCCCGAGTGAAAACAACCGAATAGAATGATTGACGACCGAAGGAAATTCCGAGTGAGAAGCCAGTCGGGTTTCTGAATGAATGTATCCGGGTGGAGTGAAGAAAGAGTCGACTGAATGACTCCCACAGGTCTTTCCGAATGGTTCGTTTCCAGAAGCCGAGTGAGACATTTTAGGAGGTACCGATTGAAACCATTCCGAGCCTGACTCCCGAGCGATTTGATTCCGAGCAGAATATTTCTGAAGTTCCGATTGAATCAATTAAAAAGGGACTTCCAGAAGCTGCTGACTGAATCAAGTAGAGAGACCGAATGAATGCTTCAAACAGAAGCACTGTCGAGCAAAACCCTCTAATTAAAGTAATTCCGATTGAATGTTTCAAACCGTGACGCTACTAAGCAAACCCGAGTAAGGTTTCTCCGAGTGGTTCATTTCCATAGAGATATCCGAGTAAAACAGTGGTTCAATTCCAAAGCAAATCCGAGTTAAGAAGAACTTCTCGCTTGAGCGAGCCTTTCTCCGCTTGAGTGAAATGAGTTTCCTTCAACAAACGCTTAAGCGAAATAAACTCTCGCTTAAGCGGAATAGATTCTCGCTTGAGCGAAAGATGGAAAGTGAGCTACTGGAGTGTTTTCGCTTAACACCGACTGATTTTCTCCTAAAAACCGACCCCTCAACTCAACACCGAGCAAAGATTTAACTCGGCCTTGTGTACAAGAGAGACCTTTTCCACTCGGATTATGTCCCACTCTGGATGAATACCGACTGAGAGGCTAATCCGAGTCATCCTCTCTTGGATTTCCACCATCCTCTCTTGGATTTCCACCAGGCTCTCCATATTCCCACCATGATGACTTGGATTTCCACAATCCAAGTGGATCCAGGAATCCTGAGAGTGGCAGACAGGGGACGGAAGTGGAGAAATTAAGAATTTCCCACCAGCCGTTGTCCCCCACAAACAGGTAGTGGCCAGGACAGCACCACTACGCACCTGGGTGAGTGGAAACTTGGGCTGTCCCAAACACTCAACCCCCGTCTTGGACCCCTATAAATGCCCAACTGAGGAAGCTAAAGGGGGTTAGACTTTTTCACCCTGGAACCAAACAAAACTCTGCCTTTATTCTCTCGAATTTCAAGACCCCTTCGTCTCACACACTACCCAGCATCCTCCTCCACACCGTCCTCTCCTCCTCAAACCAACACCATCCCATTCCCCCTCACCAACATAACCTCACAGCCCCCCTAAGCTTTATCTCCCTCTCCTACACAGCCCCTCAAACCCGTACAATACCATCCTTCTCCTTTCCATCCATTCTCTTCCTCTCTCTCTCTCGCCGTACTCTCTCTCTCCTTTTTCCCTCTAAAACCATACCACACGCCCCCTCAAAAGGCCAACACCGTCCCCCTTTTCTCCCTCTCCACCTTACCATACAATCCTTCCTCCAGGCCAACAGCCCCCTCCTGAAAAACACGCTTAACAGCCCCCCTCAAATACATCATCCACCCCTTAAAACCCATACCAATAGCTCCACACCGTCTCAGCACCTCCCAAATCCCACACCGTCCAGCCCTCTCCTTAAACACCACACCGTCCAGCCCCCTCCTAATCCTCTCCATAACCGTCCAGCACCTCTAATCCTTGACACCGCCCCAACAGCACTGTCCCCCTCACCCACACATCCTCTCAGAAGGGAGAACACTGGTACGTTTCCTTTCCTCACTCGGTTTTCCTTTTTCTCACTCGGATTTCCTTTTTCCACTCGGTTTTCCTCGTCCTCACTCGGCTTTCCTTTTTCTCACTCGGTTTTCTTTGTCTTCACTCGGTTTTCTTTTTTCTCACTCGGTTTTCCTTTTTCTCACTCGGTTTTCTCTTCCCCCACTCGGTTTTCGCTCATTTTTCCCTCTCTTTTCCGAACTTACTGTTTCTCTTTCTCTCTTGTAGCTTCTGCTACCTCCCTCTTTTGCTTCGTAGTTAAAAAAAATAATAAAGGGAAATGAATGTTTCCTGTGTTTTCTTTCAAATCTAAATAAAATCAAAAAAAAAGAAAGAAATCATTTTTAGTCAGTGTCATACAGAAAATACTTCCGTCTACACAACCTCTATAGGATCCGTACACGTGCGAAGAACTTCGTCTTG
Source organism: Clitoria ternatea (assembly GCA_037962975.1). Taxonomy (NCBI): domain Eukaryota; kingdom Viridiplantae; phylum Streptophyta; class Magnoliopsida; order Fabales; family Fabaceae; genus Clitoria; species Clitoria ternatea. The sequence continues at coordinate 91,880,206 of CM075671.1, forward strand.
TATGGGTTCCTCACCAAAATGATACCCACCAATATTTTCCCAATCTTTTCCTAAAAGAAAAACATTCAGAACTACGTAACCCTGATTTCTTGATAATTCAAGAATACGTAGGAGCAGGACCTCAACTCCTGTCGGGCCCATCTTTTCTTGTTTCTTTTTACTGATTTATTTCCTCACTTTCGTGTTTCTTTCATAAATGTTCTTTTTTTGTCGCTTCCATGAAAATTAATTTAGACGTGACGTCTTGTTGATTTACCCCTAGTTTTTGTTCAAGCCTCGCCACAATTCATAGGGAAGGGATACTTAGGACGAGACGTCCCGCTTATCTCTTTCCTATCCCTGTCCTTTTTTTATTCGAGGATATCTAATTTAGGCGTGACGTCTTATTAGCATTCTCTTCCCCTCTCTGTCTCATATCGAAGTCGAGTTTAATTCGGATGAAACGTCCCGTTGACCTCGCTTCGACATTCTATGTTTGTACAGTTCTCTTACTCCATTCTGTCATTTTCAAATAAAAATATAAAAAAGGAAGAAACCATGTTTTATTTAAGGCTATTTATATTGCGCTTTCAATCTTGGTACTGTTTCCGACAGGCGACGTAGGGTGCTAATACCTTCCCTACTCGTAACCGACTCCCGAACTTGAATCTCACAATTTTTACCAGTGCTTTCACTGAACCTAGTTTTTTCCCAATGTTTTTCCTGAGGACAAAAACATTGGTGGCGACTCCCTGTTTCAAACTAGTTTTCTTTCTCGCCGCGCCGTCGCGATCTTGGTTGTGACATATATGAATGAATGACTGGCTCCAGAATCATATAACACATTCTAAAGCACTTCACTTATAAAGCATGTACCTTGTACCAAGTCATTCTCTTGCACAACCTATGCTCCGTTCATGGTAAAGAATCTAGAATTGCCTTTTCCCCTTCCTGTTGTAGCATTCCTTGGTCCTTGTTGAACATTACCACTGCCTTGACAGTTCAGATTCATCATTCTAGGATTATTAACTGACGCACTAGTAGCTGGTCCTCTATTTCCATGGCCTGCAGGACGTTCAATTGGGCCTCTAACCTTCCTTTTTAGAAAATTAGAATTCTTCTCAAGGCAGACGAAACTCTTATGCCCGGTCTTCCCATAATTGTAGCAGCTCGGTTCCTCTTAGGGTAGTCCCCCATGAAATGGGGTCCTTAACACTCACAGCACCTCACAGGTGGCCTGTCACTCCGAGTCCTTGTGAATACACTGGGTCTACTAAAATTTGGTCAAGAATAAGGCTTGTTAGACCTCAAGTCCTTCTATGGTCGCTTGTCAAATGTGTGCCGCTCTGGCCCGTAACTAGAAGTTCCCTTTGATTTCTGTGCTGACGTATGCTCATAGATATGGCACCTGTCCACCAGAGTTATGAACTGAGTAATTTGCTGACATCAGATCACCTGACGGATGTCCTAACGTAGCCTTCCTTCAAACTTGGCACATCGAGAAGCCTCACTCATTTGGGTGTAGTAAGGACAACACCTAGCTAACTCATTCAACTTCACAACATACTCCCTTACTAACATAAATCCTTGCCTCAGATTGAAGAACTCTTGCTCCTTCTGCCACTAAATGGGTCATTCATCCCTTATATTCCAACAATGTTTTAGTGGTTTCATTCTTGAACATGAACTTGCCAAATTCTATAACTGTTTCCTTTAGTGACTATATTAATTAGTTCGTTTCCTTGTATTCTTTTCAACTATTAAATTTCATTTGCTTTATAGTTGCTTAGTAGTTATTTAAAACTTAGATACTACTTGAGTTCAGGCGTCATATCTTAGTGTGGTATTACTTAGTTACCAAAATTACTATTTAATTGGTAAATCTTTTTTTATTTCTATTTTAAGTTTAAAAGCTAGTATACCCAAAATTCGTCTCTTAGTTACTAACTAATTTGTTTTAGGAATAAAATTTCCCTTAGTCTCTCTTTTTCTACTTCTAATGGCTCCTAAATTTTTAACACAACATTATTTCCCTTTTACATTTTAGTTTTTAGGCTTAATTCATTTAAGTAAATAATCCTATTAATTATTAGGATCCTTTTCAAAACCTTACTAAAAAATTTTAGATTCTAATTTGTTGTTTCTATTATTCTAAGTTTCTTTAATCTATTAGAATAATTGCTTCCATATACCTTTCTTCTTAATAAAGGTTCTTTTATTAAATCTATTTCTTTTTCCTCTAATTTCTAAGGTACCATTTCTTTTCTTCCAAGTGGTCGCCAAAATAGTCACCAAAATGGTCACGAAATATTATTTTTTTCCTTCTTATTAAGTCCCAATCATTTATTAAATATATAATTTTATACTTAACTTGTAAGGCCTTATTTGGGCTTAAAAAAACTTTTCAATAACATTATTTTGAGTAACCTTCTAAAATTTTAATTTCTTCACTTAATTTTTTCCAAAATAGCTTACATTTATAACTTAGTAGAAAAAATCACTTCTAACAGTTTTAAAAAAATTCTTTTCAACAGGCGTAATATTTCCAAAATAAATTGGCGACGTTTAAATGATCAATTAAATTATCTAATAGCATGGCTTACCAGATAAAAATCTACAAATTACATAATAACATCCGAAAGTAAAAATTAATTAATACAACCATATCGAATGAAACTGAGCCCGCCTAACTGTTAAATTTCCTAGATTTCTTTTTATTGATCCGATCACAATAAAACCTCTTCGAGCATGAGAACGTCGAGTTATGTTAAATAAAATTTTAAAATATCTATAAAATTAAAAACATATACTTTTTAGTCGTCGGTTACGAAAATTTTTACAGTTTAAGATCTAGCCGTTGGATCGTAACGAAATTCAAAACGGAGGTCCCTGAATATGCATACAACAATATAAGACAACCAAACATATAATTAACCGAGGAAAAGACCCCTTTTACCTCATATTATAGTTGCTATCCAGAGAAAGAAATTAGAGGTTTTGCCAAAAATTTCACTGAATGCTCCTAACGTCCTCTGATCGCCGTCTACGCTTTTGATCTTTAGAAAATTTATGCAAGCATGGTTAGAGCAAGGAAAACAACCACGGTTTGGCCCTCAAAATAGCAAGGAAACATCATCATAAATTCAAAGATAAAAACTTATTTTGAATTAAGAAAATCAAGGGCAAGATGGGATCAATTCTTCAAGACCTTTGCATGCAAGAAGCTTGAAGATGAGGAACTATTTGGTGGCGGTTGGTCGTGAGTTGGTGGAGCAAGGATAAGAGGATCAAAATTTGGATGAGTGGAGGTGGATTGTGGCGGTGTTTGGCCATGAATGGGTGGAAGAAAGGTAGCTGTTGTGATGGTTAAAGTGGTGTCTAGGAGAAGAAGAAAATGGAGAGGAGGAAGAAGGAGCTTGCTGCCGAGAAGAGGATGAATTGATTTGGATGAAGTGATGGTGGTTTAGAAGTAATGATGATAGTTGACCTTTGTATGAAATCTAATTGGTTGGAGTGGAAGGTGGCCAGCTGAGTAGAGGAGAAGAGCTGGACAGTGACATCTGTTCAGAGAGGTGTCCAAGAGTGGTGAGGTGGTCAGAAATTAGTGGCCGAGAAATTAACTTGTCGGGTAAGAAACTAAAATGTATAAGATTTTTATGAACCAGAAAAATAAGGACGTTAAAAATAAATACAAATTATTTCGTGGAGTTAGAATTAGAGGAAACTCCTAAAACAAAATTTGTAGATCTTCTTTTTCTCTTTAAATCGATATATCATACACGACGATCAAAGATTGGTAGCCCGAGATATACCTAATTTTTGGCAGGATGCTCTAGAAGCTCCCGAATCAGTTAGGGGCTTAGAAATAAATTCACCATTAATTCTACTTTGAGAATTAGATTTCATAACAATTGTAGAGTTCTTCAATACGGATCCATAGCAAAAAGAACAAAGCAATTCTAGCATTGGACGAGGGAGATATATGAATTTTTCTACAGACAGCCAGCATTAAAATGAAACAGCCAAGGGTTCACAAAGATTCATTAAACTGTACCGATCTGGAAAGAATTAGCCTTCAATGTATTCACGGGAAATGTAAATAATTTCATTATAGAGATTTTGACACCAAGTTTGCATAAATCAAAGCTTGTATGAGGAAGTTATGAATTTTTTTCTTAACGATGTACAGGGAAAAACGCCCCAACAATGGAATTTTGAGGCGAATACACATAATCCTCAATTTTGGGGTTGACAAAGTGAGAATCGGAGATCGACGCTACAAATGGGGGTTAAAGATCTTTTTAAAACAAAGATATTAGGACCAAAATCGTTTAATTCCAAGGTCGAATGCAAAAGTTGGGTCTAAAACACTAAAGATATTCGTGTTGAGTTTTAAAATGATTTTTAAAGAAACCAAATTATGGAAAAACGAGGGTGATAAAGTCCGAATCGAACTTCGGCCTCTTTAGGAAAATTTTCTAAAACTTTGAAACGAGTCACCAGGAACTGACCGTGTCACCACCGGATATCCCGAGGTATATGAACAGTCAAACGTATGAGACATTAAGGATTCTGATTTGGCCGGTTGGGCTAAGTCAGGTACCCTTGATTTTTTGAAACGATCCTAACAGGACTAGTTTCCCTACTGGATCACTAGTCTCGAGTTGAACGGTCAGGGTCTGACCTCAAATTGGGTCCCACAGTCCAAATTCGGGGAACTGGGCAACAATTGTTATTAAAATATTAAAATAATCAATTAATTCTTAACTAAACCTCATTATAAACATGCTTTCATATTTTAAGCTTATTATTAATAATGTTAGGTATCAAAATAAATATTATTTATCCACTTAATTTTATCTCAAAATTATTAATAATAAAACTCATTAATAAATTAAGATTAAAATAAGGTATTTTCTACTAATCATCTTTTCTAAAGGGATTAATTAATGTCTTATGAAGTCTTCAGCTCTAATAATTACTTAATCTTAAAATTGTACTGAATACTTAATTAAAATTCAATATTCTAAATCACCTATGCCCACTAACATCAGGTAATTGACTAACATCATCTATAATTTGCCAATAACTAAACATTATCCATAAATTATCATTTCTAACATTAATAAAAAGAATATATATATATATATATATATATATATATATTGATACCTTATTAATAGCTCGATCTCTAAATCAAACATATTTATCTCTTCACATAAATTGTTATTAAACCAACAAGTTCCTCTAGGGGTCACTACTGCACTTAGCCTCCCTTACTCATTTTTATTTAACTGAGTTATTTACTACTCGCCTTCTCTTCAATCTTATTTTCTCACTTCTTCACGATGATCTAGGAGTCAAGCCTAAGCCTCATTCTCCTAAAATACTTAGTAGGGTGTTCTCAGAGTCCTGAGACCTTGGGTTCCTATTTAAGAAAAAATCAAGCCTATTACAAATTGCACTCGCTTGAGTAAGGAACTATTTGCTCAAGCGAAAACCAGGGTAGTAGCATTAGAAAGAATCTCGCTCAAGCAAGATTTACTCGCTTGAGCAAGACTATAAAGAAGCATGCAACTGAGTCACATTTGTAAGTGGCTCTCACTTAAGCGAGACCAACCATGTTTAAATACTCAGCTCGAGGAATATAGCAAGGGACGCAAAAAAAGGAAGAACAAGAACTCTACTTTTTGGAGACCATTTTTTGAAAACCTAGAGTAGTTAATCTCCTTCTTGGGATTGGATGTAGTGATTCAAACACTTTGGCTCTACTTTGATATATATATATATATATATATATATGGTAACTATTCCATTGACTCTAGTATTTCATTCCATGTTATTTGCTAGATTCTATTGCACAAATAGTCTCTTGATTCAGTTCTCTTAAGTTATTGGAAAATAGTTTATGAAAATCGACCCGAATGAGGTACTCAATATGCTCCAACGTTAGGAATAACTTCTGACATATTGAACGCTCATAACAAACATATCAAATGCTGGAAAACTTAAAATGATTGAGGAATCAAGGTTTTAAAGTTTTTCTTAGAATTTCAGAGTTGAGGAATCGAAACAAATGATTTGTGATTTGTTGTGTAAAAGTCAATAGAATATAAATCATATATATCATTGTATCCAAGGTTGTAAAGGGTAAGATGAACAAAATCCAATCCTAGTTTCTCCATATTTGAATTCTCCTTTATTTATTGATGTTTATGCATGATAATGTTAGTTTGTACTATTTTATCTCAATATGAAAACCAACATTTATCTTGCTTAAATTATTTGAACTGAACTTTCAAGTTTCAAGTCCCTCAGTGGAACAACACTCTATTTTACTACAACCGACGTGGTTAAACTTGCCACACAAAATCTTCATTGCAAAAAAATAGCTACCATATTTCTTGATTTTGCATGTAATATTTGTGATGAGCAAAGTTGATAATGGCTTGTGAGTTGTGGTTATGGTGATGATGAATATAGGTTATGTGCAAATTTAATTCCTTGACAAAATTTTTGTATAGGAATATATGTGTGTGACCTTGATGATGTTTAAGATGATGAAAATAAATATGCATGGTGTTAGGATGAAACCATGAGTTTTAAGGTTTAGAAAATACTTTGGCAACCTCAAGGTGTTGTACATTAAGTTCGGTGATGGTATTGGATTGGTGATTTGATAGTACTTGAATTCATGTTTTATCATATGCATTAAAATGAGTTTTTGGTGTTAAGATAATTAACTTGACAATGTTAGACATTGTAAATTGGTGGCCATGAATCCCTTGAAAGGAGACTTGATGATTTTCTTACTTATGAATTATTGATTTTATCGATTCCTTAATGGTTAATGTTGAAAAGAAATTTTATATATATATATATATATACTGTTGTAGCCGAAAAACCTTTGTGTATGCATGATAATTAATTTGATGGAAAATGAAAGAATTCCTAAAAATTAAAATAAGATTAATAGCTATAACAATAGGTATTAAAGGCCTTGAATATCAGATAAAAAAAGTGCAAAACTGTGGGTGTTAAAAACAGAAGACAAGTGATGTTAAAAGCTTAGAAAATTTGTAGGTGTAGAAAGTTAGTAACTACAGGTGTAAGAAGCTTAAAGTACAAAAAGTCCTTGAATGATGTTCTATAATTTCATAACTTAGGAGAAATTTCATTTGAAACATTATGAGGTAAATAGATTAATGATTTAATTAAAGAACTTCATGGAAAATAATAGTACGTTTTAATTTTCATAAAGGTTTTGGAAGATTTAATTTATTTTACCATATAAATAGTTAGTTAAGAATTTTAGGGTAATGAAAAGTGGTACATGTAACATCCCAAATTTCAAGAAATAAATTATTTTATGAGGATGAATAATTATTTATGGCCTAGAATACTTAGGAGAATTAATTATGGATAAATTATAGCTTAGTGGTAAATTAAGGTTGACTAAAACCGGATAATTATACAGATGTTGCGGAACCCAATAAATTATTTTTGGGAGATTGAGATCACATAGTGATGAGAATATTATTATAGTTCGAAGGGTATATTTGAAAATTTTTTATGGTGAGAGGTAATAATTATTCGGACACTGCTTGGAATTATAATCGGCAAAATTATGAGCCAAATAAAATTTAAGAAAAATGTAAAATCTCTTTTTTCTTCTCTATATGTGCCGTCCACTTTCCCCCTCTTTTCTCACTCACTTTACACTCCATTTCACAATGGTTAGAGGGTTTATAATTCATTGGATGATGGCATGAAGTTGCATGGTAATACCCATTGGTTAATGACCAAAGTCTTCATCTTTTCTTCTTCTCTCCCCCTCAAAACCATGCAAGCTTCTTCTTCTCCACTCTATCTTCATCTTTTGTTTCTCTTTATCCTCCTCTCTTCACCAAAACCGTCCACCCTCCTCTATACACATAAACCTTTATTTGCTTTGTAAAACACTTGATTTGTGAGCATCAAAAAAGGCATTAAGGCAAATATCTTATGGGTTCTTCATCCACCACTCTCATTTTCATTTTTGGATTAGCTTGGAGCCTTGAGGTAAGGTTTTGAATTCATCTTGCTTCATTTATGGTTTTATAGATGATTAAGCTTGAAATGGTGGCATTGAGTATTATAGGTGTTGATGAACATGGTGAAACCCTAGGCTTGAACACTTGAAATATGATTCTTGGTTATAGCTTACTGTTACATGAAAATGAGGGTTATTATACTTGTAATGGTTCAAGAAATTGGTTAAGATTATTGTTGGGTGATTTTTAATAAAACCCTAAGTATTGGTATTTTAGAGTTTTTGGCCAAGTTGATGGTGTTGATGATTTTGTGCCTTTAGAAAAATTTTATATGAAGAAAATAATTTTTTGAAGGATTGAAATTAATTATTGATGTTGATGAAGTTTTGAACTAAGTTAATTGTTGTTATGGATGATGATATATGCATGTGGAACCCAAACCCTAAGTTAGATGACCATTGGTATTTGTTGGTTACTGTTTATAATTGATTTGGTACATTGGAGGTGCTACACTAAAATAGTGGTGATGTTATGCTTGAAAATGATGCATAAAAAATTATCAGAATTGATGCTTATCAATTTAAATAGAAACCCTTGGAATTGGAATTTAGGGCTTTTGGCAAAGTTTGTGAAAATTGATATTTTTGGCTATAAGAGTTATTTTGTAGGTGGAAATAGAGTTTGGAATGATTGGTATTGATTATTATTGTTGATAGGTTAAGGAACCATGTTGATGTGTGTTAATAGTGGTTGTTGGGTTTTGATGAAACCTTAACCCCAATATTTGGGAATGTATATATATTATGGCTAGGAGAGTTGATTTTAAGAGTGAATATATGATATTTAATGTTGGGTGTTGTTATTTATGATGATAGATGATATTAATGATGGTAGATTACCATTGGTGATGAAACCCATAAATGGTTATTGCTATAAATGTGAAATAATGAATGGGAACACCAGCCCTGTGATGGTTATGGTGGATTAATGATAAGATGAGGATTAGTGCCATGAGGAATGACTTTATACATGTATATGTGGAAATTGAAAGTATGTTAAGTTGTGATGTTAGGAAACCCACTAATGGTGATGGGTTGTGCTTTGAGTAGGTTTAACTCACTTTTGAATATAGGGAATTTTGTGTATGGGAAAGGAATTCCCGAAACCTAAGAAGGTTGTGAAACCATGTTTATAACTTGTCTTAGATATGTTGTTGTGTCTACTCACTTACTATTGAATAATTAGACCTTGTGGCCATGCCTTGTGTAACATCTCGGATTTTAAAGAAAATAAAATCATTAAACAATGATAATTGATTATTTATGGTCAAATAACTATGGGGGATTTTATTAGATATTAGAGGTAAAGTATCGGTAAATTGAGAATTACCAGAACTGAGTGATTTAACGGATGATGTGGGACCCACTTGGTCAAATTAAATATTTGATGGGTCTAGAATATTTAGAAAATTATTGTGATTAGGATGATGTAGTTGAAATAATTTTTGGTATTGGGGGAATAATTATTTGGACTCGACATATGTCATTAAATGGAAAAAATACGAACCAAGTGGAATTAAAAAGAAAATGAAAACTCCATTTTCTTCTCCTCACCCAACCGTCCACTTCCTCTCTCTCCCATGTTGTTTTTCATGCTATTACCCAATGGATATAGGGTTCTATGATCCAATAGACAAATGACCATGATGCATTGTGTTACCCATTGGACAATGTCTAATTTTTACACAAATTCTCTCTCTTTTTCTCTCATTTTCGGTGGAATTTTTCCCTCTCACCATTCTCCATTCTTTTTCTTCTTCTTCTTCTTCTTCCATTCTCATCCAACAACCGTCCACCTCCATGCTTCTTCTTTCTCTTGCCAAAAGTAAAAACTAAACTTGGAAATGTGAAGCATTTGTGGAGTATGGAAGCATGCATGGACCATCTTCCCTCTCCTTCTCCTTAATTTTCATTTTGATGGGGCTTAGACTTGAGGTAAAGATTTCTTACCTCCACTTTATCTCATTTATGGTTTTATGATGTTGGGTTTGAAATGGTAATGTTAGAAACTTGGATTATTGAGGAAAATGATGTGAACCCTAGGCTTAGATGGCTCGTAGATATGGTTCTTGAATGTGGAATAGTTTACAATAAGGATGAATATTATTATGGTTGAAATGTATTAAGAAGATGGTAAAGATTGATGTTGGGTGGTAATTTTGATGAAAACCCTAAGTGTTGTAAATTGGGGGTTTTTGGCAAAACTAGTGAGTGTGAGGATTTTGGTGCCTTAAAATGATTTATGTAAGGGGAATGAGTTTCTAGAATCATTGAGATCGATTAATGAGGTGGATGATATTTTAAACTATGTTCATGAGGTTGTGTATGGTGATATGTGCATGTATGTAGGAATGATGATTTGAGGAGTTGGGTTGAGTGTGAATATAAGATGTTGTTGTTGTGATAATAATAGTTAACAGCCATTGATAGGGGATTGTTGATTGGTGATGGTCTTAGATAGAGTCAAGAGGCTTATAAGGGATTTGAATGAATTATGATGATGATTGGAAGTATTATGAATGAAGGATATGATCTTGTTGTTATTGGGTATGGTTAGCCCTTTTGAAACCTAAAGAATCTTGGTTTTGGAAAAGGAATTCCTGAAGCCTAACATAAGCATGTGAATTGGAGTTTAGACAAGTCTAGGATTTGATAATGAGTTTTAAGAGATGATGCCTTATGATGGCTTATTGATGGCATGTATATATATGTTTATTGATAGGATCGTATTCCGGACGATGGTGCAGAATAATCGAGGCAATCAGAGCATTTGGATTGTGGTTCTCCTCTCGAGGTAGGAAAGGAGTTTACATTTCAAATAGCATAAGTGAATAATTGTTGAATTATGTATATATAGGAACTCATGCATTGCCTTGCCATGAATGTGTTAAATGTTAAATTGATGATGTGATGAATGATGGCTTGGCCTTTGTTGAATATTATGGAAATGTATATATATGTATATATATATAAGATGATGATAAGTGTTGGGTTGTCTCTTTACTGGACATGAATTATTGTTAATGAAAATCTATGAATAGATAAATCACTTGAGGTGTGAAATAGTGTTTATGAAAATTATGCATAATGATATGTGTGGCTGGGATGAAAAAGTATGTTAAATCCCTCTTATCTAGTTAAATCAATTAGAATTATGAATGGAGAGGTATAGCTTGTTGGAATAGGCCTAAATGTATGAATTATCTATGTTTGATGTTGAATTAAGGTAAATTTTGTATAAGAAAGATATAGGCATGTGAAGTGGGGTGAAAAACTTAAGTTTTAGGCGTGTATTGATGATCTCGCTCAAGCGAGTTGGGATCTCGCTCAAGTGAGAGTCCCTTGTATCATAGGGGTGGCCTCTGGCCCAACTTCGCTCAGGCGAGCAGGGGTCTCGCTCAAGCGAGAAGTGTATGCAACAGGGGGTGAGCTACTGGACGAATCTCGCTCAAGCGGGCATAGCCGTGCTTGAGCGAGTGAGATGGAAAAATGGTTTTTGACAGACCTCACTTAAGCGAGTGACGAGGTATATTAGGTCTCGCTCAAGCGAGCGAGCATGGAATTGGATACTGGATGGTTTTCGCTCAAGTGAGTAACCAGGTATGAGAAGTCTCGCTCAAGCAAGCGAGCGTGGATACGCTACTGGAAGCCTTTCGCTTACGCGCGATGGAGCTCGCCCAAACGAGTTATGTTAATCTTACTCAAGCGAGTGAGGGTCTCGCTCAAGCGAGTTGCCTAAGATGGAATTTTATTTTGTTTTCCTCATTTTTCCTAATGCCAAATCCCTTCCTTTATACTATGAGATACTTGAGGTAATGTACATGGGGGATCTAATGATGGTATGGCATGGTGGTGATTGTAATTGATTGATATATTTGGGATGAATTATTTATGATATATTCACCACCTAGAATGACAATAAGAGTTTGATGGTGGGGGTTATGAGATACACCTTAGAGTGATTATGAAACCAATGAGAGAATGATTAAATGACGAGGTGTTTGTTATAAACCGATGAATCGGAGATGATATCGATATCGGGTGATAATAAATGATGTGATCATTCCTTGAATAAAAGGATAAATGTTATTATTGATAATTTATGAAATGCCATTGTGTTTTATACAAGTGTGATCTTGTATGTGTGGTTTAAAATTATATTGATGAGTTGTTGCATTGCCACACTAGTTATGAAACAATGGTAATGATAAATGAAATAAAAATCCACTAAATGATTATGTGGTGGTATTGATGAAAGATAAATGAATGTTAATGATGATTTATGATGTTTGTGATGCCATTGTGGTTGATTGCAAGAGTTGACTTGCATGTATAATAAATGATATAATGAGATGAAAATGTCACATATAAAACTCAAAGACAATGGCTAAAACCAACAATGATAAAATCCACTAAGGTGTGTATGGTGGTGTTGGCGATTATGATGATGATGATTGATGAGTCGCATTTAGGATGCACAATATGAGAAATGCATTTGATTTGCATTGCATTGCATCCATGGCATATCATACGCTATCAGTGTTAGAATATTAGGGGATTCCCCCAGTTGGCCCAGTGGGAGGGCGGCTCAGTGCACCAGCATTCTTGTTGTTTCCCCTGTGACTCGGTGTGTAAGTCACGAAGCTGCCCATGCTGAGCTACGGGGAGCTGCATGCGGTTGACCCTTGTAGGGGGTGGCTCTTGAGGAGCAGGTATCCACGGTGGTCCTATGGATCACAGCTGCCATGTTATGAATCATGGTTGGCCCACAACACCTTATATTGTTGATTAAGTTGTTTACCGCGGTCATGGTGAAAATGGCCAGATGTTGCATTATGGGCGATGCAGTTTGGTACAGTAAAAAATAGTGATTATGCATGCATTATGATATATGTATACACATTATACTACTGCAGTAAGGGCATAGTATGTGATCATGCTTGACCCACAATTTGGTGTTTATTCCCACAATTGGATACGCATTTGATGTCTATTCCATTGTGCATATGCATTAGCCATAAGAGCATTTGCATATAATATAGAGATATGCCAGAATATATTGATGATTGATGATGATTGAGATTGTGGTATGGTGTTGATGAGATGGGTAATTGAGTACCTAAAAGACCACATAAAATTAATAATTGATAAGAATACAACAAAATGATATTGAATGTGATGATATATGTGTGATGGCCCAATGTGATGAAGGGCATGTTTATGTATGATTGATAATGATAATTGTTGGCCCTCTGTGGCTTTGAGACAAGATATGAATGGTTGATGATGATGATGTTGGCCCATAGTGGCATAGATAAGAGATGTGTATATATGATTGCTTTACTATGAATTGATGGATAAATACATGATATGTGTATTGTTGAAATGAATAGATTATGATGATTGTTGATGATTTTAGCAAAGCATACATGATGTTAATATGCATATGCACATAATCTCAATTGTATTCATATCGTCATTTGAAATGTATAACTCACTCTCCTATGTGGTCTCCTTTTTAGCATTGATGTAGGAATATCATGGGATAAAGATGATTTTAAAGTAAGCTTTGGTGAAGGTAAAATAGTGGTAATGGAATGCCTTGGCCAGCAGCAATTGTAAATTATTGTATTATGAATGATACATGTAAAATAATGTTGATAATTATTGATATCGATGGATGTATTGTAAATGATAATATAGGTAGTTGATCATATTGATATTTGGGGTATTGGAATCCATATTCTTTTGATGAATAGAATAACATTGGTTATGTAGCCCATTTTGGGAATGCATAAGTGTTGATAATAAATGATGGTAAGATCGAATCGAATAAGGTCATTTATAGAATACAAATATGGGAGATGTATGGTGCATAACCATATAGATGTATATACATATATATCTTAGGCAAAGCAGGTGCATGAATTTATGTGAAAAGATGATGGTTATCTATTAGGCTTAAGATATGTCGTTGCATGCTTTGCCGAGCCTTTTCTCATATCCTCATATATGGGACTAGGCGTATGCCCAGTATAAACATTCTTCTTCCGCTGTAAACTCTGTTATTTTGTATACCGTTATGGGCAACTATTTAATGATCCAGTTATAGATTATCAAATCTCACCTTTTGGTTTTTTGTGGTTCGAGTCTTGATGTAGTCGTAGTAGTGTTTTGAAATTATTTTAAACGTGAAAAATTTACTCATGTTTTTATTATTTAATTATTTTGATTACATCAGGATTCAAGTTTGGAAAACCAGGGTGTTACACCTTGAATGGATAAATTGATTGAAATTATATATATGTGTGTATGTGTGTGTGTGATGTGTAAATTGTATTCCGGAGGATGAGGCGGGAGACCATTTAGATTGTTTCTTCTCACAAGGTATAATAAGAGTTTATATTCTAAATGCATAAGTTGAGTAATGGTTAATTGTTGTATGTGACATTGCACATGTTTTCCTTGCCTATGTTGTATTAATGAATTGTGATGTTGGATATTGTGATGTTATTGTGCTTGGCAAATGTATGATATGTATTAGGAATATTGGTAGTATGCTTGGTGGTGATTGATAATTATCATGAGACTTTGGGGCAAATGTTGTGCCTTGAGTTGTTGTGAATATATGTATATTCACCACAAATATTTAATGATGAATATTGATGATGAATGAAAATGGTTATTGTTGTTGGGCATACCCTTGAATATTGATGAAAGATTAATGAATATTGTTGTTGATGATTGTTGATGCCATTGTGGTTAATGCAAGTATTAACTTGTATGTATGAGTTAAATTAATATTGATGGAAAATGTTGTGAATGCCACACTAAAATTTCAAACAATGGCAATAATCAATGAAATTAAAATCCACTAAGAATTGAGTGGTGATGTGATGATGGTGATGGTTGATGAGTGGCATGGTAGGATGCATAGTGTGAGATTGCATATGATTGGCATCCGCATTGCATCTATGGCATATTGCATAGCTGCCGGTAAGGGATGTTAGAGGTTCCTTCGATTGGCCCAGTGAGAGGGTGTTAATCTGTTGGCAAGCGCACCAATTTATCATTACAGTTTTCAAAAATTTAGATATCATTCCCACAAGGATTGATTGATCTCAATAAGTGATGTAACACCCTCAGTTAACTAGGACAATCCTTTCCACTAAATTATCCTGGTCAACTAAGAGGTTATGAGTTTTAAAAAAATGTGGATTTTTTGTACAATAAAACTTGGTGGAACAGATACATCTTATATATAACATAATCATATACAATATGTGGTCACAACAGTCTGTACATGCTGAAAGAAAAAGAAGCATGCAGGCTCTCATAAAAGAGAAGAGAATAATCTATCCTACTCGTCCTTGATCCAAGAAGAGTCTGGCTGATCCTCGATGTAGAGTTTGCGCTAATCTCTACGGTGTATGATCTAATCCGAGGTATGGAAAAATAGCATAAGGGTGAGTCTCCACTTCCACAATAATCGGAGAGTCGTCATTACTGACATCCCTCCCATACAGTCCAATTGGGTTTTCATACAATATTTCCCTCACCTCAGGAGTCCTACTTAGTTTTCTTCTAAGTTATCCATTCTAATTCAGTCTCATCAAAATTGCCCCTAAACATATTCCTCTCTACTCTCCCCCTCACCACTAATTACTTTATACATAGGTATTAATTCAATCACAATCAAACATAAACTCACATAGATAAGATAATGCAATGCATGAGTTCCATTTCATTAATTTCAATCTCTTCTTTTAGCCATCATGATGCATATGGGCCCAACTCTTATCATCATATCATATCAGAATCTGTCCTGCCCAGGCTACCCCTGGACACAACGTTTTTGCACTAGAGCGACCGGAGCCCACCAAGTCCCAATATCATGAATCCAACTTATGTCATCATATCATAATGGGACTTGGCTCTCCACGGTCCTAGTGATATTAGTCTGAGTCGAAGTACACCGGGATTGCATGGTTTCACCCGGCATCGGGGCGCTACCATCGAGCCATTGGAGGTCCCCTCCTAGTACACTCCCCAAATCCAACCTCAGGGATTGAACCCTCATATCCTTCAGCGTACCCATCACTGTCGGCTCTAGTCCACATCAAGTCATATGCACATGATGCATGTAACATACATTTCTTTCACTAATTCATTAGTCATCGGTAGGGTCCTTTCAAAGACTCTATTTTATTCCTAACCTCGGGTTTGCTTCATAAAATCCTCGATTAAACATTTTTCTCTAGTCATTGCTCTCTTCGTATTTACTCAATTCACAACACAACTCATTTGATAATTAGGAATGAAGTGAGTTCTGATTATCTATAAAACATCAGGGTAATATTGACACCACAACGCCCATCATCACATCGGATCTGATCTCAATCTCATCATATTATTTTTCTCAATTCAGTCACCTCAGGATCCCTACCAAGACATTTCCTCATTTTTCTTTCCTTACTTTATTTAACTAATTCATTATAATATAATTCTTTAAATGCATCAAACAAGTCTTATTTATTTATCATACTATTCATTTCATTAATTCATCATGTTCCATACACATTTCATCATACAACATCTAGCATGTATTTCACAACCAACAAATAATTCATATAAGCTAATCAAGCAAACTTAATTTAGTTAATAACTTACTCATCAAATAGACACAAATTACTTATCTAGTTAATTCTATGTCATAATCGGATTATATTTATTTTAGTAATGTTGATTATAAAGTGATGTTTTTTACTATATATAGATATATCCCTATCCTATCTTATAATTACTAAACCTTAAATACTTCAGAGTACTTCTATTACCTCACTATAAATAACGTATCATAATCGTGAGTATTTAGGCACGCAAGTATGTTTATTTTCCTAGCATATATATAAGTGTATATGTGTATATATGTTAAGTCCCTATTTATTTTTAATTATTATTATCTTTAATTAAATTACCATCCTGGTCAATAAGGTACTTGTCCTTTTTCATTTACTAACTACTTGCAGATCCTATTTAATATATCCATAAGATTTATTATTATCTTGTGTTATCAATTTGTTTATAATTTAGATCCAACTTCCTTTTTGCTCAAATAATATCTAGTCATTAATAATCTTTATCCTTAGCTATTACTTTAAATCTAGCTTCTTTATTTATTAACGTAATAGTCTTAGTTACTCCTAATTTCTTTCTATAAATTTATTTACTAATTATACATGGTTTTTCATATAAATTTAATCTTCTTTTTTCTGCATTATTGTATAGTTACTACTTAAAGGCCTACTTACTATCTAATTTGTGTACCTAACTTAGAATGTATTAGAGATTCATTATTGATATCTTGTCATGCCTATCCATTCCTATTAGTCCTTTTAGTCCTTTTATACTGTGTTTTACTCCCAGGGTCGACTTAGTAGTTTATCACTATGGCCGTTTATTGGAATTTACTAAATCCTTAAATGGTTATGTGGATTCTCAATTCTTAACTTAATATTATGGTTATTACCCTTTGGACCCCTCAGATCTATGTGCTCTCTTATCTCAAAATATTCATCCTTGAGTTATTAGGTTCCACCTATTTTTCGGGCATTGTGGGTTATTTTTTTACATTTATTTTAGAAAATGCAGCGACAATATTTTGACTTAAGTAGCGTCTAGTTTGAAAAGCAATGATATATTTGGATTTTATGACCAGTAACTAAAATGGTAGTAATCTTAAATGGTAGTTTTTTTTTAAAGAAATACTTATCCATTATTTATAATAATAATAGGTAGTAATAACGAGAACAATAACATTAATAGTAACAATAATAATTATTATAAGGCTGAAGAGCTGACCATTGTATCTGACGATATATATAAACAATGTGTAAAATTACTGAATAAGGCGGCTGAGTCGACCATTATAACATAGATAAACAGAAATAGACAACAAAGCCGACCATTATATTTAGTAGTATAATTAACAGATATTAGATAAAATGGGAATGCTAAAAATGAGGCAGCTAAGCCGACCATTACAGTTAGTAATAATGATAGGAATTAAATAAAGGAATTTCCAAGAGCGGCAGTGGAGCCGACCAGTATACTCAATAATTATAAAAATGAAGACTGTAATAATAGTAATAATAATAATAATAATAATAATAATAATAATAATAATAGCAATGACAATAACCACAACAAACTTTATATTACTTTGTTTCCTTGCTTATTATAAATTCCTATTTGAATCCATAATCTTATAATTTGTAGAATCTTTTAAGAAGTCAATAAAAAAAAGTTGGTAGTCGATATGTATTAGCCAAAAATTTCTCGAGATGTGTAGTTTTTTCTGAACTCGCTCCTAAAACTCCCAAACAATGATTCTAACTCTATTTTAGCAGGGCCGGAACAAATTACATAACATTGCTTAAAATTCATAAATTAAATTTACAACTAAATCGAATCGCAACCGAGCCCACATTAATTCTAAAATTCTTAGTTTCTTAGTGACGACTCCAATGTCGATAAAATTTACACAGAACACTCGAATACCAAGGCAAATATTTTAAAACGCAAAATGACATAAAAATATAACAAAATTTACTAACGACAATGGAAAATTTCATAACTTAAATTCTAACCGTCAGATCGCGATGAAACTTGAAGGGGTTATCCACGGGAATTAAAGGAACATTATAAGACAATTTACAACAAAAGAAAATGAAACGAGACCCCCTTACCTTAATGTGGGCTCACAGTTTTGGAAGAGGAAAAAGAACTGGACAATGAAAATTCACCGATCGTGGTTAAATTTGCTCTGATCACTCCTGGATCTGAAGGTTCACCGTTTGTTTGAAATTCTCCGTCTTTCATCGTCGATTGCCACTGATAGTCCCTGATACCTTGTGATCTAGAATGGTGGCTATGGTTTTGGAGGTGGTGGAGCATGGTGGAAGGGTGGCCTAGATGATGCTCTTGAGATGGAGAAATTATAGTTGAAGCAACGGCTGAAGTGAAGAAGATATCATGGTTGTGGTGAGAGTTGGAAGGAGAAGAAGTGAAATAAAAGGGTGGTGGTGGGTTAGAGCATTGTTGCCATAAAGGGGAAAAGAAATTGTGGTGGCTTTGGGTGGCCAAGAGGAAGATGTATGGTGGCTGTCTTTCTTTTGGAGAATAAAGGAAGGAGAGAGTGGTTATGGTTTCTGAATAAAAAATGAAGTAATTGGAAAGGCTTAACCATATAAAGTCATGAATGGAATGCCTATGCATATGATAACATGGTCATGGCATAATATCATGTCATGATATCATGTCTTTACTTCTCCTTGTTAGAGAAGGAGTTAGCCATGAGTGGACACATAAGAGGGCAGGTGGTGGGCGGTAGTGAGGTGTGGAGGAACAGGTGTTGCGTGATGGCGATGCCAGAAAAATAATTTAGGGTACCGAAAATTGGGTACCCGACAACTAACTATTTCCTTTTCGGAGGTTGTCTAAAATAAATATACAATAATTCATGGAGTAAGAATTAGGGGAAACTCTTAACATAAAAGTTATAGATCTTTGTTTTCTCTTTAAAACAAGATATGGTACGTGAAAATCCATCATCAGACGAGGGAGATATACCCAAAATACCAAACTTGTTCCAGATTGTGATGAAAATGAATTTGTGGACAAAATAAACTTTTTAGGAAAAATGGGCAAGGAATTACCTTTCGTGACCTTCATAACGTTTATAGATATCTTTGATACAGAACCATATCAAAAAATGGAGTCATTTCAATACCGTATGAGGGACATATGAGTTTTTTCCTAAAAGTGTGTAATGTAGTCATGAAATTGGAACAGCTCCACAAAGATTGTCAAAACTGTACTGATTGGGAAGGATTCAATTGTTGGGGCCTGCACGGAAAATGTAAAGAATTTTGTTATGGAGATTTTGACATTGGGTTTATGCAAATCGAAGGTTGTATGAGAGTGTTATGAATTTTTGAATGGACCATACGTAGGATAAAACATACAAACGATGAAATTTTGAGATGGTTATGCTTAATGCTTAATTTTAGGAGTGACAGAGTAGGAATCAAAGTTCGAGGCTAGAAATGAAGGTTATAGATCTTTTCAAAACAAAGAGATCAAGACCAAAATCATCTGATTCCAAGATCGTATTCAAAAGTTGGGTCCAAAATACCGAAGGTGTTCGGGTCGAGCCTAAAGGTGATTTCTGATGAAACTGATTTATGGAAAAATGGGGTTGATAGAGTCCGAATAAAGCTTTGGCCCCTTCAAGAAAAGTTCCTAAACATCGAAACCAATCACCAAGGACTGATTGTGCTGCCATCAGACATCCCGAAGTATACACATGCTCACTTGACAAAGGTACTTAAGGCACTGGTTGGGCCTATCGGACTGAACATGTTATCCTGATTTACCACGAGAGGGTTCTAACAGGACTAGTTTCCCTATTAGACTACTAGTCTCAGGCTAAATTGTCGATATTGAATCATCCATTGGGTCCCACAGTTCATCACTAAGGAACACGATAATATTTTATTATTTAAATGTAAATATTAATAAACATTCAAAAAAATATTTTTGTAATTAATTATACATATATATTTGAAATTATCACTAATAATATTAATTAAATATTAATAATTTTTATTTTTATTTTTATATAAATAATAATCAATTATTCTTCAAAAATATTATAAAGATTTTTAACCAATTAAAACCAAATTAAAATAAAATAATCATCATAAATCATAATTATTAAATAATAATATCATAAAATTTCAAATTTTAATAAATAAATGAATATTAAACACTTAAATATTAAAATTAAATAATTAGACATTAATATATTTTCAAAATAAATAAATATTGATTGAAATTAGATATTTAATAACTTAAGATTAAGTATTATCTACTAGTTGGGAATAATTATCAACTAATATAATTTATAGATTAATTAGTACTTAATCAAACAAAATAATCATCATTAACATATTATTTTACTTATTAAATATTATTTATCACCATTATTCCTTATCTCTGTTCCTTTTCAACTATCAGCATATTCTCCAATCTTTCTTCTAGTTCCCAGTGCTCCTCTGAGCTGGTTCTCTTACTATTGATACTCTCTTAATATTTTCATATCTCATACTTAATATCTTGATTAGCTTTTTTCTTCAGTGTCCTCTCATACAAGAACTACTCAGGGGTCCAGCTAAAGCCGCAAGCTTTCAACTGAGAGCTCAATAGAGTATCCTCAGGAGTTCTAAGGGTCTGATTTCCCATTCTCAAAAATCAGGACTGTTACAAGTGATAATAATTTTTATTTACTAATGGTAAAATGTATAAAAACTTATTAACAAAAGAAAGTTTTATATACAGTTTTGTACAATATTCACAGATTCAGGGATTGATTTATACATTGAGCAAAGAATAGTGTAAAACAATATTGAAATTTAATCTAAAAAATAATTACAAAAATGGCACTTTAGAACAACAATTCGAGTACTTGAGATAGTAAAAACAGGATGACAAACTATGTTGCAATTAAGATCCCCGCACTAAAGATATCACAAAGCAACTATAAATATGCATATTTGTCATTGCAGCTTAAAATCATTAAACCCAATCCCTGGATGAATAAATTCTAAATAGTTACCGTAAAGTCTATCCCTCATATGCTTTCTTAGTAAAAACTTGCTTTAAGTCTTGCCCTTGACACAACAATAATTACCAACTCTATCCCTAATAATTGGTATATTAAGGGTATTTCAACTTTTACTTCCATTAAAAGTAATTTTAACACACATGAAAATCATTCTCCCGTTTGAAATTCATACTAATAAAAGATTGAAATACTAACATGAAAATTGAATTATAAGCATGCAAAATTCATAATCACAACATCATATCAATAGATTGGTTCACCAAATTCCAACATAAGCAAACAAGTTAGTAACACATGGTAAAAGTAAAAACACAACTTACAAGTGGAGACATGATGAATAATGACTTGAACTTGAAAAAGACTTCACAAAATAGAAAAGAAACTAAGCCTAAGAAATTAGTCTCAAGTATTTGGAAGTGTTCTACAGTGCAGAGGGTGTATTTCACAGTGTAGAGCTTGTATAGAGGATGATAGATGATGCCCCTGAACCCTTGGCAATGACCTTTATTTATAGTGCAGGGCTGGCTGAAGTTTTGGTCCTGATGCTACGCGTGGCCATCACACTACGCGTCAGCTTATGAAATTGGATCCCATGCTGGGTGTGGGGTTGATTCTACGTATCAGGACCTGTTGACTCAATGCATTACTTTTTCTCTGATTTTCACCAATAATTCCTAATAATGCTTTAATAGTGCACAGATAAGTGTTCCCTTTGTCTCCCACTGAGTTTCTGCCAATCCTTGTAGTGGATTGGTCCATTATATGCCAACAATCATGGCTTTCTGAAGTGAGAAACAACCTGTTAGTGGGATACACGTCGAAGTTGACGCTACACGTCAGGGTCAAACTCCTGATGTTGAGCGTGGCTTGAACGCTACGCGTCAGATCTCTGAGTTTCATTATTTTTCTCTTTCAGCCTCAATAATTCACTACATAATAAAGAAACATGTCATGCCAAGTTAAATAATTACTTCCATTTATTTGCCAAACTAATCTAATTTTTATACTTATTTATGCTTTATTTATTTATTTTATCACACATTATATAATAAAATTAACAACAATTTAAGGACTAACAAACTATCCCCAACTTAGGTGATTTGCTTGTCCTCGAGCAACAATGCAAAATGAAACAAACTAAAGCACACCTAAATCTCAAACCAAAATAAAGTTCACACTTGAAAATAATTTTTAGAAAATTGAAATCCTTTCCCAAGAAGTAATTCATAACTTACTATTCGAAATGATCAACATTGATGACTTATGCAAAAGAAGCTTAAAAAAATCATCATAATGTAATGTCAATAAATCAAGCTTATTTCAAAGGCTTACCTCACAAGTGTTTCCCTATGTAAAAAGGTAGCTTGTTTCACTCAATCAATCACAAAATCAAACAAATTTAATTCTGATTTTCATTTTATCAATTATCATCAATACAGAATCGACAAAATCATAAGGGCTTTTCAAGGGTTGTAATGTGGCTTGGTTACAAGGATTTATGGTTTTTCTTGGAAAATGAACACCTAAAATCATAAAAGAGCATTTCATGTAAAAATAAGGTGTTTTTCTTTATCCCAACTCACTTCCCTTTTGAATGACAAATACCCCCAACTTAGTTCTTTTCATTATTTCTTTATTTTTTGTATTTTTTTATAAAATAATAATTTTTTGTTTTTATGTATAAGATGAATTTGGATAAAAAGAACTAAGTTTACAAATTCACTCCCCTTTTTGTAAGAACACTCAAATTTTTTACAATGCTCTTTTACTTAATAAGATAAAGGGAATGGATATTGTAAATTTATGGGTGAGGGGTACTAAAGAAAATACTTTTAAGGCTCAAAAGTGGCTATCAAAGGATATAAATAAATTTTATCATGGTAAGCTTTTTGGCCCTAAGTTCATATGTAATCAATAAAATGCCTTGATCATATTGGATCCTCTGTATGACAACAAAAATCAAAGAATTAAGCAAAATCAATTTGAAAGAAATTATGTTGATACCCTTAAAGTGTTTAAAGAACTCACAACTCACTGGGTTTTCAAAATTTACTTGATTATTGACAAGATCATTAAAATTGATTTTATAAAAATGCTTATGTTGCAAAAGAATCAACATTAGATTATTTAAAATAGTTTATTGTGTAAAAACTTCAAGTGAAAAGAATTTTCAATTTTTCAAAAATTTATTATATGATTATTTTATTTTATTTTTTTATTATTTTTAATTTAAGATAAAAGCGTGAACTATCAAACCACACAAGATAATCAAAATAACTAACTAAATATTAACCAAAATATCAAAGTAATGTAATATAATGATGTAAATGGAAAATAAAGTCATGTAAAGTGCAAAAAATAAATATGGCCCTCATCAATTCTCCTCTGTGTGCATCTGATCATCCTCATCATCATCAGCGGTCTCCTCATCTGTCTCAGCATACGCATTGGATATGCTACCTCCCTTAGGAAATGTTGGCCTGTCCCCAGTCTAAGCCACGTGAGCAGCGAACTCGACAGGTGTCAAATAAGGCGCTCAGCTCCCTAAAACTTGTACTGATAAAAAGAATCATGTAAATGCATATAGGCTCTATGGGTAGCGGCCATCATCTGGGTCTGGTGTTACTGTTCGATCCTCATCTTGGCCAGCTCCTGGAGAACAGCATCTATGGAAATGCCTGAGGTGGTCGCCTACGCCTCGGTCGGGGTAGAGCCTCCTTATCAGTAGGTGGTAGCTCACAATGTTGTGCAAAATAAAACATGTTCATCAAAACATTGGGTACTCACCCCGATGAACTAGTGAACTCAACAGATGGTACTTGTACTCCTTGCCTCCTTAGTAAGGCAGAGATGATCAATGAGAAGGGAATAGGGTGGTTCACCTTATACCCCAAGGCATAATAGTGAATCTGCTTTGAGATCAAAGCGGCAATGTTGATGGTCTTGCCCTACAAGATGAAGAATAATAAGCAGTGTCCATCAACTAGAAGGCTAGAGAGGTGAGTCAAAGGCATGATGTTTTGCAGCATCAGATACATCCATGCCTATGCTATTGGGGTCAGCTGGGTCTTCAACAGCTTTAAAGGTGATTTATTAACCTTGCTAAGGTTAAAGTAAATCCCTTTTTTTCTTAGAAAATAAGCAACCTGCGCTAGGTCAAAGCCTAGAGTGTTGTCATCAGAAGGGGTCTTATTCCTGTTCATTTTCCAAAAGCACGTGTCATCGTCAGGGGTGGGCTCCCATGGATTACCCAAGAGGGTACTGATGGTATCTCTATCATACACTATGTGCCTGCCCCTCACCCAACTTGTCCTCCTCCGTTCAATGTTGGGTGAGTCCTGACACGTCCTATAAGTGTTCACATAGAACTCCAGCACTAGGATAGGTTCTCCCTTAGTAAGCAAAGAAAATAATGGACCCCATCTCCTTCTCTGGATCTCATCCTATAGCTCAGGATATTCTCCAGCTCCCAAATCAAGAACTATCTCCCAGATCAGTTTGGATCCTTTCAAGTTACAAAATCTAGCCCACTTTGCATTAGTCTTGAACATGGTAACATTCTTAGGTCTAACTTCCTCGACCTCTTGGTCCTCAGAAGATGTAGCATTAGCCCTCTTTCTTATTTTAGGACCAGAGGTAGGTATGCATTTCTTCGGTGCCATCTACAAAATGAATTTTAAAATTAAAAACTATCATAAATCACACATTTAAACAAACAAGCAAGTTATCAAGGCAACAAACCAAACATATAAAATAGAGACAACATGTATCACACAAAATTCAAAAATCAAATAAAAATAATTAGAAATTAAAGCAAAATATTACACAATATATTTTTGAATAGAAATAAAACAATTTAAACATATATTTTATTAAAAAATTTATTTTTAAAATAACATTCAAAACATTAAAACAAAAATAAAACAATAAAAATACTAATTTAAGACCGTGTTTATCACACAAAAATAAAATCTAATAAATAACAATATAACATAATAATTTTTCCTTGTTTGAAATAAAACCACAAATAAAAATTAAAGCACACATTTTTAATTATACAACACGCATTTTTTATTTTATTTTTTTTTATATTTTTATATTTTTAACAGAAATAGAACTAAAAATTAAAAACAAAGAAAACAACCAAAAATATAAAAAATTTTAAAAAACTGAAATAAGGGGCCTAACACGTAGCGCCAGTCTGCGTGTAGCGTCAGCTCTGTTATCCTCACGCTACATGTCAGGGGACGCTACGTGTAAGGATGCAAAAATTAAAATCCCAACGCAACCCCTCTTTCAAACAACCTAATCAAAAACAGAATTCACACAATCTTAAGGGTCTCTAATCTTCATAAACTATCCTAACCACATGCATTCTAACAAATTATAACCATCAATTAAAAAAAAGACAAAGGTAATGAGATACTTACTTGGATGTTGGATGCAAAAAATAGAGAGAATATATAATGCTTCTGAGAGAGTTTTTTTGAAAATTTAGGGTTTAAGAGAGTGGGAGGCAGAAAAAGGGAAATTTAGGTTTAAAAACTTGGAATGAGCTTTTTCTGTGAAGTGGGTTCAATTTTTAAAAAGTCAAGTCAAATTTTCATCCCATGCTACGCGTCAGAGTGAACCATTCACCATTTTTGAATTTTTATTTCTTAAACCTAATTCTTGCCTTTTATTCCCTAAATTATTCAATTTTATTAAAAACATTATATATATATATACTTTTAAATGAACAAACATATGAAAAGTGAATGGGTTGCTTCCCATTGAGCACTTGATTTACTGTCTCTAGCTTAACATTTCCTGAACTTCACAAATCTGTTAGATAACAAATGGTGGTGAGTCTTTTAATTTCACCACCCAAATAAGGTTGCAGCCTGTGTCCATTAACTATCCAACTTCTTTTAGAAGATGGATCTTCAATTTCAACTACTCTATATGATTTTACCTCTTTAATTATGAATGAGCCTGACCATTTAGATTTTAATTTACCAGGAAATAATTTCAATCTTGAATTAAATAATAAAACTTGCTGACCTAATGTGAAGATTCTTTTTCTGATTTTCTAGTCATGGCAAGCTTTCACCTTGTCTTTGTAACATATGGATGACTCATAAGCATTGTTCTGTATTTCCTCTAACTCAAATAGTTGCAACTTTCTTTTGTCAGTTGCTGTCGTCTGATCAAAGTTGAGGAATTTAAGTGCCCGATATGCTTATGTTCCATTTCCACAAGAAGGTGACAGGTTTTCCCATAAACCATTTGAAAAGGGGAGAGGCCAATAGGTGTATTGAACGCAGTTCTGTATGCCCAGAGTGCATCATCTAATTTTTATGACCAATCCTTTCTTGAAGAAGACATAGACTTTTCTAAGATTTCACTTTTCTATTTGAAATCTCGGCTTGCCCATTGGTTTGTGGATGGTACGTCGTGGCCACTTTGTGTCTGACATCATAATGCTATAACACTTTCTGAAGAACTCTATTGCAAAAATGTGAACCTCCATCTCTTATTAAAGTTATTGGGGTTCCAAACCTGTAAAAAATGTTTTTTTTAAATTAACTGTAGTTTTGGAATCAGCATTAGGTGAAGTAATGGCTTCCACCCATTTGGAAACATAATCAACTGCCAAAAGAATGAATTGATTAGATTGAGAGTTGAGGAAAGGTCCTATGAAGTCAATTCCTCAACAATCAAATACCTCAACTTCTTGGATGTTTGTAAGAGGCATTTCTTGCCTCCTTGAGATATTACTTGTTCTTTGACAATTATCACAAGATTGAACAAATGAGTGAGCATCTTTAAAGATCGAAGGCAAGTACAAACCTGATTGGAGGATTGTTGCAGCAATCCTCTCTCCATTAAAGTGACCTCCATAGGACGATTTGTGACAATGCAATAGTACATCATCAATTTCCCATTCAGACACACAGCGCCTTAATAGATTATCCACACCAATTTTAAACAAATGAGGGTCATCCCATACAAAATAATTAACATCTTTGAAAAACTTTTTCCTTTGCTTCCAAAGTCAGATCATTAGGAAGACTTCCTGCTGCCTTAAAATTAGCCATGTCAGCAAACCATGGCCTTTTTGTTATTTCAAATAATTTTTCATCAGGAAATTCTTCCTCGATTTCATTCTCTTTGGCAGTGACCTCGTTGTTTATTAGCCTGGATAAATGGTTAGCGACCACATTTTCACAAACCGTTTTTGTCTTTGATCTCAAGTTCATATTCTTGTAAAAGCAAAATCCATCGGACTAACTGAGGCTTAGAGTCTGTTTTGGTCAAAAGATATTTGATAGCCACATGATCAGTGAAAATAATTATTTTCAAGCCTATCAAATATGAACAAAATTTTTCTAGGGCATACACTATAGCTAGCAATTCTTTTTCAGTGGTTGCATAATTTATTTAATTTTCATTTAAAACCTTGCTAGCATAGTGTATTACTCTAAAAAATTTTGTGCCTTTCACCCAAAACAGCTCCCACAACATAGTCACTTGCATCACACATCAGTTCTAAGGGTAAATTCTAGTTTTGAGCAAAAACCATAGGAGCAGAAATCAATTTCTTTTTTAAAGAATTAAAAGTTTTTAGACATGCATCATCAAATTTAAATTCAACATCTTTATTCAAAAGGTTTGTTAAAGGTTTCACAATTTTTGAAAAATCTTTGATAAACCATCGATAAAATCGAGAATGTCCTAAAACATTCTAATTCCTTTAACATTCACAGGGGGTGGGAGTTTGGATATTAACTTTATTTTCGGTTGGTCAACTTCTATACCTTTTGCAGAAATTTTGTGACCAACCATAATTCCTTTTGTCACCATAAAGTGACATTTCTCCTAATTCAACACTAAATTTGTGTCAATACACCATTTTAGTACGGTGTCCAAGTTGGTTAGACAAGTGTCAAAAGAATTCCTAAAAATGGAGAAGTCATCCATGAAAATCTCAATGCACTTTTTAATTAGATCTGTAAAAATAGCAAACGTGCATCTCTAAAAAGTA
Organism: Clitoria ternatea; assembly: GCA_037962975.1. Taxonomy (NCBI): domain Eukaryota; kingdom Viridiplantae; phylum Streptophyta; class Magnoliopsida; order Fabales; family Fabaceae; genus Clitoria; species Clitoria ternatea. The sequence goes on from CM075671.1 coordinate 91,908,991, forward strand.
GCAGGTGCATTACATAATCCAAATGACATTTTCCTGTAAGCAAAAATTCCAAAAGGACATGTGAAAGCAGTCTTCTCCTGATTAAGAGGATCAATAGCAATTTGATTATATCAAGAGTACCCATCAAGAAAATAATAGTAAGCTTGTCTTGATAACCTCTCAAGCATTTGGTCCATAAAAGGAAATGGAAAATGGTCTTTTCTAGTTACTTGATTTAAGTTCCTATAATCTATACACATTCTCTAACTAGTGACAGTTCTTGTAGGAATTAATTCATTTTTATCATTAACAATGACTGTCATACCTCTCTTTTTTGGAACTACTTGGACCAGACTTACCCACGCACTATCAAAAATATGATAGATGATTCCAGCTTTTAATAATTTGAGAACCTCTTTCTTTGTCACTTCTTTCATTGTTGGATTGAGGCACCTTTGAGGTTAAGTTACTGGTTTGTAATCATCTTCTAGTGGAATCCTGTGCATACAGTAAAATGGGCTTATACCTTTCAAGTCTTCAAGGGTCCACCTAATTGCTTCTTAATTGTTCTTCAACACCTCCACCAGTCTTGCTTCTTCTGCTTTAGTTAACAAATTACTAATAATGACTGGTTTAAGATTACCTTTCTTTAGAAAGATGTATTTGAGGTGAGAAGGTAACACTTTCAGCTTTGGTTTCTGGCTTTCCTCAGTAGGTGCTTCCTTGAGTTCTTCAATCTTTCTTATTTCAAGGTAAATGTCTTTCCCTCTTTCCAGCTCCTTTAAGCACCTATCTATCTGTCTTTCCTCTTTCTCATTCAAACAATCCACAGAGTCAATTAACAATTTATTCAAAGGATCAGAATAAGGCATACCTTCAGTTATGGAGAGGCAAACTTCATCTAGTGCATCCACTCTAAAATAGTCATGTTTTGGGTTAAGATGTTTGATGGCTTGAAAAACATCAAAATTTACCTCTTCATCATGTACTCTGACTGCAAGCTTCCCATTGTCAACATCGATCAAAACTCTCATAGTCTTCATGAATGCTCGGCCAAGAATTAAGGGGACTTTAGTATCCTCCTCCATATCTAGCACCACAAAATCGATGGGGAACTAGAACTTGTCAACCTTCACAAGCACATCCTCTACTATCCCATGGGGTCTTTTAATGGAGCGGTCCGCCAACTATAGTGCCATCTTTGTCTTTTGAGGATCAAGATCACCAATTCGCTTCATCATGCTTAGGGGAATTAAATTCATGATAGCCCCTAAGTCTAACAAAGCCTTCCCAACGTTCATGCTTCCGATGGACACAGGGATGATGAAACTTTTGGGATCTTTAGACTTCTTTGGCATGTTATATTATAGGATAGCACTATAACCTGCTTCTAGCTCAACAATCTCTTCATTGTACCTTTTTTTTATAAGCAATTTTTTTATATATAAATTTGGCATATGTTGGCATTTGTTCAAATGCCTCTAAGAATGGGATGTTTATTTGTAACTGCTTGAAAATTTCAAGGAATCTTTAGTACTGTCTTTCCTTATCCTTTCTAGAAGGTGTATGTGGATAAGGTAGATCCTTGACTGGAAGTGTTTGACCCAAGTACTATTTTTTTCTTTTTTTTTCTTTTTTGACTTGTTTGTTTTTGTTTTTCTTCTTTTTCTTGTTCTTGTTTTTCTTTTTCTTTTTCCTTTTCTTTACTTTTTCTTTCTTTCTTCTCTTTTTCTTTTTCTTTTTTCATTTTCACTTTCTTTACAAATTTCATTATAATCCATTTCTACCATTTTACCACTCCTAGTGAAAATAGCTTTACATTGTTCTCTACTATTAGCAGAGAAACCAGAACTTTTCATCTCAGCTACTTCACCAATTGCATGTATTGCAGCAGTTGCTGGATAGATTCTTCTATCCTTGTCAATCTAGTTGTCTAATCATGTGGTTATTATGGAAACTGATTGTTAGAAGGTTTGTTGGAAGGTCCAACTTCTTGCTTCCAGCCAAAATTCTAATTTTCCAACCCTGTTGATAATTGTTAGGAAAATAATTACTAGAATTGAAAGGATAATTGCCTACAGGTTGTCTTTAGTTATTCAAGAAATTGGCTTGCTCATGTTTATTCTTATGTGGTGTACGGTAACCACAAGGTTGTTCACCCATGCAATGTATGTATTGTTTTAACTAAGTTGGGGGTTGTGTTCACACTTGAGCAATCTATAGTTTTTGTAGTTTTTTGCTCATTGCTTCAATTTGCTGTGTCAACAGTTTCTGTTGAGCCAGGATAGCATCATTCACTCCTAACTCAAGCATTCCTGGTTTCCAGGAAAAATTACCTCTCTCGTGCTTTGCTTGTCTATCACTAATTGGCATGGATTCCATGATAGCTATTACCTCTTTAATTGTCTTGTTCATTAAAGAACCTCCTACACAAGCATCTAACACCATTTTGAACTGAGGCAATAAACCATGGTAAACGATTCTTACCGTTCCTCCATCATCCAAATTATGGTTTGGACATTTTCTTAGTAACGCCTTGAATCGTTCCCAAGCTTCACCTAGTGACTCATCATGATTTTATGAAAAAAAGTGTATGGTTGTCATTGCTTCAAAATATTTGGAAGATGAGTAAAATCTTTCCAAAAATTTTCTTCTAATATCAGACTAGTTTGTAAAACTACCAGGGGGACAAGACTTAAACCATTCTTTTATTTTTCCAACCAGAGAAAATGGAAATAATTGCATGCAAACAGATTCCTCTTAGTTGGGTTCAAAACCAATTGTAATGCATAATTCATAAAAAAAATAGTCAAATGTTCATAAGGTTCTTCATAATTTAATCCAGCAAATTGATTATTTTGAATTATGTTAAGTGTCGCTATAACACCCTAGATTTTAAACTAAAGGATTAATTATGAAGATAAATATTAAATAATTATATTTGAGTTATTTAATGTTCTAAAATATTAGGAATAAATGCATTAAGATTTGTGGGAATTATTTATGGTTTATTGGAACTGGATAAGCTAAAAATGAGCCCGGTTGAAATATAGGTGTCAGACCAAGTATCCCCGATTGGGATGATATTGGTCAGGGTTGTTAAGAATAGTATTGGAAATCCGATGGTATATTCAGAATATTTTTTAGATATGGTATTAAGCTCAAACAATGATCCTGTACATCATAAAACGATGAATAATTATTGAGGAATTAAAAATAAAGCCAAATGGCCTATTTTTCCCTTCTTATTTCCGTCAGATTTTGGTTCCCCATAACTTGTACTTCACTTTCCTTCTTTTACACTCTTCTTCATTTCTCCTTCTTCTCTCCAAAAACCCTAAGCAAAGGTGGTGGCTTTTCCTCTCCCATTTTCATGTTTGAAGAAAGCTTGGAGGAGCTTGGAACTTGAAGTCTCACCCTTCCTTCTCCTCACTCTCGTGTGGTTTTCCCTTTTTTGGAAAACTCTCTTATTTCTTCTCTTGAGGTAAGATCTTGCTATTTCTCAAGAGTATGAACTATGGGTTTTTAGGTTTTTATGTTGGGAGAGTGATTTAAAGAATGTTGTTGGGTTTTAATGAAAAACCCTTTTCCCCTAAGATTTGTGGGAAATGTGAGATGTAAATAGAGAAGCATTTATTGTGTTAAATAATTATTTTTGGTGAGGTAAAATGTTGTTATTAATGGTGAATAGCCATTAATGAAGTTAAATGGTTGTTGGGAACCATTAATGTGGGAACCCGGTAATGGGTTTGGTACTGAATGTGCGTAAAAATAAATGTTGACGCCTAAACCGAGGTGGTTGTGGCTGAACGAGTGAAATAAATTGAACTGGGAGTTAAGACGCTGAATGTCACCAAGTAAATAAATATGAATGTTAAGCCGATGTGGTTGAATGGGAAATTGATTGTGTGATATATTGTGATATAGGAAATAACCCCGGCTACGTGGCGGAACCTTCTGACCGTAGTGATTACTACTTCTCTTGAGGTAGGAGGGGGTAACTATTCTAAATGCATGATTTCATCTATTCCTGATGTGAAAATATATGTATATGATGGTGCTTGTTAATTTCCTATGTAGACGATGTGATGATTTCATGATTTTAGTGCATTTAGAATGATTAATGTTATGTGGCATGTATTTGGATGATGAATGTATTGTTGCACTGAACTCGGCCAGAGTCAATGACCCGGTATGGGACCAGCCACTAGAGTTAGTAGATGGCTAAGGTTTTAGACTAGTGCTGTATGATTATCCGGTGTCCCAGTGAGGGGAGATCGATTTTAATAACTGATGTTTTACTTGCTGAGTCTGTATTGTGTACAGAACAGATGAAGTGATATTTGTACTCTGGTACCGGTATAGAGGCCGGATCAGACATTGTGTTGAATATGGTGATGAAATATTTTATGGTGATGAAATATCCAAATGTTGTATATGTGAATGGATAATGTGATTGCCACTAACTGCCAATGTGTGTAAGTTTCCATGAAAATTTGTAAAGGTTGTGAATATTAAAATCTACTAAGTGGTGGTCGTGAATTAATGATTGATTGAGTGGCGTTTAGGATGCACAGTGTGAGAATGCATTGACTGGCATTTGCATCCATGGCATATTATTTGCTGTCTATATGGAATGTCAGGGGTTCCACTAGGCGGGCCCAGTGGGAGGGAGACCTAGTGCACGGGTACATTATTGTATTTCCCTAGTGATTATAGGAATCACGAAGCTGTCCATAGATCGGTGATGAGGCACCCTATATGGTGGGCCCAGTGGGTGGGCGGCTCTATGGTGAGCGAGTTACCTCGGTGTCCGACGGGGCACGACTCTCTCGATGTGTGTTTGGGAGGGGCCCGTAGCACTTGTGGCAGGTAAGGTCATGATGATGATCCGCAGTCACGGGGTGACTAGTGCTACAGATAGGCGAGAGCGGTTTGGTACCAGTAAAATATAAGGTTATACATGCATGCAATTGGATATAAGTGTACACATTTAAGCCTAGGGTTTCAACATTTTCTTCAACACCCAAAGCTTCCAACATTACCATTTCAAGCATAACAACATCAAAACCATAGATAGAGTAAGGTGGATTCAAAATCTTACCTCAAGGACCCATGCTTTCACAAAAATGAAAAATAAAGGAGAGGAAGAGGAACCCATTTGATTTTTGCCCAAAAGTGCCATTCAAGCTTCATAAATCCTTGTCCAAGCATTGCTTTTGGCAAGAAAATGGAAGTGGTGTAGGTGGTGGACGGTTTGATGGAGAGGGAGGAGAAGAAGAAGAGAAATGATGGTTGGGGGAGAAGAAGAAGAATGGACAGTAATAGAGAGAAGGGGAGAGGAATTTAGTGAAAATTGGGCATTACCCAATGGTTAAAAGGATGCCCCAATTTGCTTTTACCATTGGTCAATAGTCTCCCCCTTACCCATTGTGCAAAAGAGTGAAAAAGAGAATGGAAAAAGTGGACGGTGGAAATGAGAAGGAAAAATGGGATTTGTGGTTTTCTTTTAATTTTGTTTGGTTCATATTTTCCCCGGTTAATAAATTACGCTGTGTCTAATTAATTATCTCCTCAACACTAGAAACTATTTCAACTATACCACCATAACCACAATAATTTTCTAAGAAATATAGACCCATCAAATATTCAATTTGACTAAGTAGGTCCCACACCATCTGTTAAATCATCTGATTCTGGTAATTCTCAATTTACCAATAATTCACCCCTAACGTCTAATTAATTTTCCCATAATTTTTGGACCATAAATAATTAATTATCTTTACCCAATAAATTTATTTTCTCAAATTTTGGGATGTTACATATGTTACCCTTGTTTTTTGGCTTCCATGGTCAAGTCGGACCCAGTTGAGCTACCCAATGGTCAAGTAGGACCCAGTGGTTGCGGGGGAGCCAAGTTGGGCTCAGTGAACCAAGTCGAGTTCACGTGGTGTTAAGTCGGACCCCCAGCTGAAGGTCCATGCTTTTAGTATCTAGATACTAGGCGTCATCACCTGTATTTGGGAGTCAGTTATGTTTACATGACTTGATCCTTGGTGGCATTGATGTTGCTATTTATTGTTCACTGAGTGGTTGAAATAAAAAAAGATTTTTATTGACAATTATGGTTGTTTAATTGTTGTTGAATGATGTATTGATAATGATGTATGGTAAACAAGAATGGATTTTTATTAGTAATTTTGTGGTTTGTACTAATTGTTGCCTTTATTAGGTGTTTCATATAATAAAATGGGATGTGTGTGAATATGTAAAATGTGAGTCATCATGGATATGTATGAAGGTATGAGTAAATGAAATAGAAAGAATGATGCCGAATGATATGCATTAGGTGATTGTGGGCTCAGTTAATTGATATAATGTTATCAAAAAGAAATAGTGAATAATCATAAGTGTACATTTCCATTCTATATTCATTATGATTTCCAAATACTTACCCTTTCTCCCTTTTTAGTAACCATGGACAAGGAAAATATGGATACCCAGAGAGATACACCAAGGGAAGAAAAAATGCCAATGATGGAACCGAGCTTATGACGTGAATGATGATGGTAGAATCTGTAATAAGTATCTATGTGTGTATGTGTGAATATGTTTGGTTCACAATCAGTATAGGCGGGTATAGTGTGTATGCATATATGTGTTTGGTGTGTTGATTAGTAGTTAAGAAAGTTATAGAAGCAATTAATGTGTGATAATCTAAGTGATGAAATATGTTATGATTAATTGAAGTGTATTTTGATATATAACAATTAAATATGTGGTGTGATGACGCTTGATATATGTTTAATAATGATGATATATGATCATGATGTGAATTAATGATGAAGAATTGAAGTTATGATATGAATTTGGTACTGGAGTTAATTTATGAAGTAAATAATGATGTGTAATATATGAAATTGGCACGAAGACACATTTGAGTGATAAACAGATATGGGCAGGTTTTGCAAAGTTTATGTTACTAATGTGTGATGGGATGTGAAAATTATTTGATGTATCGATGATTGGTCACATGCTATGCATATAGTAAGAATAAGTGAAAATATTTGAAATTAGGAACTAAACAGGCGAGTTAGAAATTCGGTGGCTTTAAGGACCCCTGGAAGGGCCCAATAGGTTCCTTACGACATTTGAAAACTGTGCATATAGGCCTTAGGTGAATTAGAACATATTTAGGTAGTTTGGTGCATGAGTTTTAGTACATTTATGTTTAAATGTATTTCTATACATAACTTACACATATGTTGGAATTTTTGTAAACGGACTACGCCAGCAGCTCCGAAAAAGGGGTAATATAGTGCCCATGAAGTTTGGTGAGGTTTGGAGTTGAACCGAGAAATTTAGGACTATTAGAAGTTGGCAAAATGCCCAAAAAGCCATGACAGCAGCATTGTTGCTACTGTCATGCTGGTGCTACGCGCCAGCCTGACGCGTAGTGTCAGGGCTGCGATGGGTGCCTCATGCGTAACATGGGTTTGACGTATAGGGTCAGGCTCCTATTTCCCCAAAGCTTATTTTCCTATTCTGTAATGGGTGTTTGACCTTTGAGATGCCATATAGGACTGGTTTTGGACCTCTAGGTTTAATTTAATCATTATAGGAATTATTGGCTTGATAATTTAATTATTTTTACAAAAAATTTATTGTAAATTTTTAATTAAATAATTAAAATAAAAGTAAGAAAATATGCGGACGTTTCAACGTCAAATCTCTGAGTTGCATTATTTTGCTCTTTCAGCCTCAATAATTCACTACAAAATAAAGAAACATGGCATGCCAAGTTAAAATAATTACTTCCATTTATTTGCAAAACTAAGCTAATTTTTATACTTATTTATGCTTTATTTTATTTATTTTATCACACATTATATAATAAAATTAACAACAATTTAAGGAAAAATAGAGGGCGGCTCTGTGTACGAGCGTCGTTGTTTACCCTAGTGACTCAGTGGTAGAGTCACGAAGCTGCCCATGCTTAGCTACGAGGAGTTGCATGTGGTTGACCATATGGGGGTGGCTCTTTGAGGAGCAGGTGTCCCCGGTGGTCCTTTGGATCACAGCTGCCATGGCATAGTTCATGGTTGGCCCGCAACACCATTTGTTGTTTATGTTGTATACCGCGGTCATGGTGAAAATGACTGGTATTGCAAGATGGATGATGCGGTTTGGTGCCTGTAAAAATTATGATTTGACATATATGTATACACATTTTACTACTGTAGTAGGGGCATGGTTATATATCTATGTTTGATACCCACAATTGATGATTGTTATTCCCACAGTCGGATCCACAAGTGTTTTGATGAATATGATTCTTGTGTATATGCATTAGCTTAAGAGCATTTGCATATAACATAGTGATATGTCAAAAAAAAGGATGAGTTTGAGGTGATGATTGAAAAGGGTGAAAGAAAACCTAAAGACCACAAGTGAAATATATGTGATGAAAAGACCTTGGGTGTTGATGATGATACTTGTGTTAGCTCAATATGATAAAGGGCAATGATATGTGTATGCATATATGCTTTGCTATAAGTTTTAATTGACGATTATGATATAGTATATGTTGATAGAATGATGGAGTTGTGATGATAATTGGTGTTTTTTATGCAAAGCCTGCATGTTATTATATGCATATGCACATAATCGTAAATGTATTCATATTCATCACTTAGAATGTATAACTCACTCTCCATGTTGTCTCTTTAGCATTGTGATGCAGGTTATGCATGGGGTGAGATGCATCTTATCTTGGAACTATATGTTTTGGTGGAGAAGGTAAAATAGTTGTATAGGAATGCCTTGGCTGGCAATCCTTTGAGTTTTGGGTTATGTATGTATTTGATGACGATGGTGATGATGTAGATGTGGTGTTGATGGCCCAAGTATATATATGCTTGGTCTTATATTCTTTTGTGTATACATGTGTATACAATAGGCCAATTCTTTTGTAAATAACTATGTGAACATTAACAGTGAAAGTTTGATAGCTATTTTGATGGCATTGATGCTTATGTTAATGGAAATCCATAGATGGATGAATTATTAAAGTGAGGTTATGATCACAATGTTTATGCATGATTTAGAAGTAGATTTGATGATTTAAATGATGTTTAAAGTTTGTATAAAAAGGGCTTAGTGGATTGATGTCATGCCCCTTTATGTCTTGTGTCATAATATGATTGATTCTTGATGGTTTTATGCATAAAAGGTCTAGGCATTGCATGATCTAAGGTCCCAAGGCATGGCATGATTTGAAAATGGATTTTGGAGGATCAGGGAGTGATCCACGGCCAGTGGATCACACTATTTATGAAATTGCGCAATTTGGGTCATGGAATGAGTTCCACGACTAGTAGAATTTCCCATGGCTAGTGGAATTCTCTATTTTAAAATTTTCAAAATTTTGGGCATTGGGGCAGTGTGTTCCATGGCCAGTGGGAATTTCCCACTGCTAGTGGAAATTTCCCATGGCCAGTGGAAATGCCCAAAGTGGTTTTTGCACGTTTTCTTGCCATGGTCTTGTACCTCTTAGTTCCCTATGCCTAGTACGTCAATCCTTCATCCATGATAGCTTGTTGTACACCTTTTTGACATGTTTCCTTAACCATATGCATACATTTCCAAATACACTTATCAAATACTTAGGGTTTTCTTGAATCTCTTCTCATATCTTTATATATGAGATGAGATAGATGTCCAGTGTACACTTAACTCTTTTTCGTTGTTTTAAATATGGTTGGGTATACATTGTGGGCCTTTTCTTTACGATCCATTTTTTTCTTAATTCTTTAAAACATGGCCTCCGGTTTTCCGTGGTTTGAATCTTGATGTAAGTGGGATGTTGAAAAGCTTTAAACCGTAAAAAATTCATTCGTATTTTCAATGATTATTTATCTTTACATCAGGATTCGGATTCGGGGAATCGGGGCGCCTATAATACAAGAGCAAAGAGAAGATTTAGTTTCACTAAGAAAACAAAGCTAAAATACATACTGAAGTTTAAGTGTCACACCCCGATTTCCTGGGCCCGAATCCCAATGTAATCAATACAATTAAACAATCAAAGTATGGGTAAATTTTTTGCGTTTAAAAGTCCAACATTACATCAAGACTCGAACCACAAAAAACTGAAGAGTGAGATTTAAAATTTTACAGACTGGATCGATAGATAAATTGCCCGTATGTGTATACAAAATAATTGAGTTTACAGGGGAAGAAGAATATGTATATCGGGCATATGCCTAGTCCCATATATGAAAATATAGGAAAAGGCCCAACCAAGCATGCCAAATTCACAACATGAGCCTATTTGGCCACAACCAAGCTTAAACATAAGCCGTATGCATGCATTATAAACTGTAGGTGGCCTCTACATGAGGTATTGATCATCAAATGAGGATATGGACTGCCCACTTCCTAACATTCATACATATAAATCTACTCTTGCAATTTAACTATATATCTCATATGAAATCTCTAATCATCATAATGATCATCAATACATTAATTCCTCATTGACATGAGTATCATCATCACCAACCCAGTGGCATCCAATTACATTTATCCAAGCATTACATAATACCAACCATAAAGAATGGCTAGCATACATTATTAAATGAGTAGAGATGTAATCCTCAAAATTACATCAACATCATCATTCACTTACATTGCCATTTACACAATATCCATCAAAATCAATAATTGTCCACATTATCATGTACAATTCATTCACGAGACCACAATTGACAATTGTTGTCGACCAAGGCATTCCATTACCACTATTACCTTCCCTAAATCTTTGTTTCAAAAACACAATCTCATCCCGTGCCAATCCTGCATCATAATGCTAAAAAAGACAACATGGGAGAGTGAGTTATACATTCAAAATGACGAATATGAATACATTTGAGATTATGCGCATATACATATCAACATCATGTATACTTTGCTTTAAATCATCAACTATTATCATAATTTCCTTATTCCAACAACATATACATATATCATGTTCATCAATCAAACTCATAGCAAAGTAAATACACATACACATCACTTCCAACATCATATTGGGCTAACACCATTAACAACACCCATACACAAGGTCTTTTCTTTGTATTCATATTTTACTTGTTGTGTTTAGGTTATGTTTCATCCAATCCAATCATCATCTCAACTCATCCTCTTTTGGCATATCACCATGCTATATACAAATGCTCTTAGGCTAATGCATATGCACAACGAAGTTAATAACAATCACGGATCCGACTGTGGGAATATAAAACACCAATTGTGAGTATCAAGCATAGGTAAATAATCATGTCCCTACTGCAGTAGTAAAATGTGTACACTTATCTCACTGTTTTCATGCATATCATCACATTTTACTGGTACCAAACCACATTGCCCATCTTGCAACACTGGTCATTTTCACCATGACCGCGGTAAACAACATAAATAACATATGGTGTTGCAAGCCAACCATGAATCATACCATGGCAGTTGTGATCCATAGGACCACCGGGGACACCTGTTCCTCAAAGAGCCACCCCCGACAAGGTCAACCACATGCAGCTCCCTGTAGCTAAGCATGGGCAGCTCCGTGACTTACACACCGAGTCACTAGGGAAACAACACGCTCATGCACAGAGCCGCCCTCCTACTGGGCTAACTGGAGGAACCCCTAACATTCCATACCGGTAACTATACAATATGTCATGGATGCAATGCAAATGCAAATCATGTGCATTCTCACACTATGCATCCTATCATTCCACTCCTCAATCATCATCATCAATACCACCACACAATTCTTAGTGGGTTTTATTACCATTGAGTATTGCCATTATTTCAAGTTTTAATGTGGCATTTCATAATATTTTTCCATCAACAGCATTTTATCTCGTACATACAAGTTTATACTTGCATCAACCACATTAGCATTATAATCATCAACAATATTGTTTCACATTTTAGTGTGGCATTCACAATATTTCACCAAATGTAATTCAATTCACACATACAAGTTCACGCTTGTATTAACCACAATGGTACCAACAATCATCAATAATAACAATCATCATTTATTCAAGGGTATGCTTAACAACAACATTCATCTTTGTTCATCATCAACATTATCTCCAATTCATCGATTTGTAATAAATACATTAACATTCAATTGTTCCCTCTATAGTTTCATCATCACCCAAGGGTGTGTCACACAACCATATCCTTCAATTTTCATCCTCATTCATCATATCTTATCAATAGTGGTGGAACATACTTGGTTTTCATAGCATGACTTAGACATACACACATTTTGCCAAAATCTCAAGTTATTATCAAATACCACTAAGGACACACCACTTACATATATTCTAATGCAATCACATGTGTTTGCATGATGAAACAGGTTTTTGGTAATGACAAGCATATGATAAATTTCAAGTATCAAGTTTCAAGGGGAACATGAAAAGTCATTATCAACAATGCATGGACTCAAAGCAAGCCAAATACCAATGTTTCTTGAGGAAAAATCCAAGGAAAAGTGCTTGAGAAGCAAAAGAACAAGCCTTGGCTCAACACACATTAAGCAAGCATCAAAACTTATGGAAGATTGGCAACAGCAAGCTATGAATCGATTCAAGCAAGGCCATGAATCAATTCATGTGTGGAAAGAGTCCATCACCACAAAACAGAAGCCTTTGAATTGATTCAAACACACTTATGAATCGATTCATGTGAAAGGCAATTTTAGTTCAACCAGACAGTAAGCCATGAATCGATTCAAGGAATTATATGAATCGATTCATGAATCTAGAAATCATGGGAACCAGTAGGCTATGAATCAATTCAAGCTAAGCCATGAATCGATTCATGCATTTTCAGTAGCCTGTGAATCGATTCAAGAGAACTAATGAATCGATTCATGAATTTAAAAAACATTCCCCATATATCAAATTCATCAAATAAAATATCAAACATATCACAAACATGCATCCCCATGAAATCTCAACTTAACAAAATATCATCATGGATTATTCATCAACAAATGCATCATTCCCATCAAAGGAACTCTGAAACTTTCATTGTTATCAAATACATATGTGATTCCCAAAAATCAATAATTTGCCAAGCACATCATTCCTTATAAAAATCAATTATTACATCATTCTAACACAACCATGGCAAGGCAAACATGAGCATTGTCATATACATCAATCACCACTTATTCAAATCATGCATTTGAAATGTAAACTCTTCTCCTACCTCAAGAGAAGAACAACAATTCAAACGTTCTGATCATTTTGCCTCATCGTCCAAAACACAATCTACACCAATATACACATATAAATGCATTTAATCAATGAGCCATCTCAAGAATCATCACAAGTCTAAACATTTGTTAACATATCATAAAGCTTAATAATAAGTCCTAGGTTTGTCAAAATACCAATTTATACAATTGTGTTAGGTTTCGGGAATTCTTTTCCTAAAACCAAGATTTTCTAAGTCTTGAAGGGTTAGCCATACCTAACATCAACAACGTCACACCCATCATCTATAATGCATCCAATATTATATGAATCATCCAAATGTTATTATTGCCACCTAAGGTTCAACATAAACCATACAAGCCTCTTTAACCAACATCAATCAACAAGTATAAATAACATCTATTATGGTCTAAGACTTCACCAAACCACAACTTTATTTTATTAATCCATCATAACCACTATGATTTTGGTGTTCACATTCATTTCTACACATCTTATAACAATACTCATCTATGAGTTCCATCATCAATGATTTACCATTACTATTATCATCTATCATCATAAATAACCATACCTAACATTAAATATCATTTATTCACCCTTAAAACCTAGTCTCTTATCCATAATATATATATATATATATTCCCAAAGCTTAGGGTTGGAATTTCATCACAACCCAACAACCACCATTAATACACATCAACATGGTTCCTTAACCCATCAACAACAATAATCAATACCAATCATTCCAAACTCTATTTCTATACACAAAGTCATTCCTATAGCAATTAAATCATCAATTTCTTAAGCTTTACCCAAAAGCCCCAAATTACCAATTCTAGGGTTTTTCACAAAATCCAACAACCAACTCCAACTACTTTCATACATTATTTCAAACATCCTTAGGCTAACAACATTGTATTCCAATCATCATTAATAACAACAATCCCCAATGGTTATCTACCCTAGGGTTGGGTTCCACGTGTATTTCCTCAACAAAATAACACCCAATCTTCTATTATAATGCTTTAATAACCTGAAAACCACTAAGCCAAACTATGGGTATCATGAAATTTTACCTCTTCACCAAGCATAATGGTGAACACAAATTTAAGAGAAAGAAAAGAGGAAATGAGCTAAGCTTTGCTTCAATTTTCCATTAGTGCTCCATAAATCCAAAGAATCCTTTTGATTTTGAGTGAAAATGGTTATAGAGGGGTGTGGTTCGGTTTAGGGTTTAGGGTTTAGTGCCCATTGGAGAGGAAGAAGAAGATGAAAAAAATGAAGAAGAAAGGAGAGTAGAAGAGAGCCACCAAAAAATGAAGGGAAAGTGGATAGAGAAATGCAAAAACTGGTCATTAACCAATGGGTAAAGCAATGCCTCATTTTGCTTTTTTTCCTTTGGTTCATAATTCTCTTTGTCCAATGGACAAAAGAGAGTAAAAATGGAAGGAAAAAGTGCACGGTGATGAGAAGAGAAGAAATAGGGTTTTGCATTTTCTTTTAATTCCAATTGGCTCGTAATTTCAATGTTTATTATCATACGTTGTGTCCGAGTAACTATCTCCTCTACACCAAAAATTATTTTAACCATTACACCATAACCACAATAATTTCCTCATTATTCTAGACCCATCAAATATCCAATTTGACTTAGTGGGTCCCACACCATTCGTTAAATCATTCAGTTTCAATAAATTTTAATTTACCGATAAATCACAATTAATGTCTACTTAATTTTCCTACACACATTGGACCACAAATACTTAATTATCATCATCCAATAAATTTATTTTTCTCTAAAATTTGGATCTTACATTAAGGATCTAAATAGGTAATGGTGGAAATTTTTTAGTGGGTATTTAATTTGAATAAATATTTATTGAATTAGGTGAATTGGTAAACAAGGTTAGTAACTAACAACTAGAATTTAAGAATATGATTAATTAAGAAGTGTTGGCCTCCTAATTATGTTAGAAATTTGTAAGAAAAAAGAATTTAGTTATGTCTCTTGAATGAGTTAAGTTAACATAATTAAATTAAGACTTTGGGTGAAAAGGTGTAACCTTGGAAGAAAATGAATGTAATAAGTGCATAAGTTAATTGAATAATGAGATTCATAGTGTGAAGGGTAATTGAGCATGTTGTGTTAAACATTGAATGATAGTTAGTTAATATGGTGACTTGATTGATAAGTATGACTGTCTTTTACATGGGATCGTGTACTTGATTAACCATGATGAATTGTGTTATGATGAATGATTGATATATACATGAATAGTGTTGTCTATGGATCATAATTGATATAAGAATTTTATTAAGGTGGGAATGATGAATTGATTATTGATTGACGATAAAATAAGATGAGCTGGAAGTCCTGGTATGGTCCATTGATCATGAATAAAATTATGGTGAAGACGGAGATTATGATTTCAAGAATTTTGTGATGAATGGACATAACACCCTTACCCCTATGATATTTTGATGATAGATTAAATGGTATGAATATGTTGTTTGGTACCCTGAAGATGGGAACATATGAGGATGCGAACGTGTAATGGTTGTTGTCCTTAACCACGAAGAATAATGTTTGAAAATAAAGAAATTAGTGCCTCAATGATTTTGAAGTATTTTCTATTTTGGATGGTAATTAATATTTTTATAATTATCTTATAGGTGTAGAATTTTAATGTATATATACATTAAATTATCCTTTACAGCATATATTTTGGAAAGGTATATATACATATATATATATATATATTATACTTGAGTAGTTTCAAGAAAAAGATGACTTAAGTAAATTGTTTAATTTCTCTGAATTACCTTGGTGTTTATAAAAAAAAGTTCAAGAATAAGTTGGAAATAAGATAAGAAGTTGATGTGCACTCCTGAGGACAACAAACCATTGATGCAGGGACCTTACCCGGTGACTAAATATAATGAGAAAGGTTAAGAGAAAGATGATATGCATTCATGCATCATTTGCATTAGTATTGAGATGTGTTAGGAATCATGGCCAGTTTCATTATAGTGAGGGGTACACTGGAGAACCTTGGAGTCACGGCTCAACAATGAGGAGCCTTGAGGTATCCTTGAGCCAGACGTCCAATGGCTCGGTATGGCCCCCGATGGTCAGATGGTCTGTGGCAAACCTGCGATACCCTGACTCAAACTTATGGTATCTATGACCGTGTAGCACAAATTCTAGGTATGTTTGTGAGGCCCCGAAAACTAGTGGTAAATTTTCACGATTTTAACACCATTAAGTAATGAAGACGTAAAATGGAGAAATTTTAATTTGACACCCTGGATCAATAAAAACCTATCTCATATATGAAGATATGAAAAGGTAGGTTAAAAATGAGTAACGAGAAATCCTCAACTCAAAACAGCGGAAAGAATTATTTAAATTGATGCTATAGGATTGGATTTAAAGAGATTAAAAGAGACTAAGTGTCATGAGGTTTAATGACTTCATAATATGTCTAAAATATTTTTAAAATAATATAAGAAGGAGATTTAATGCAAGGAATAGCCAATTTAATGAGGAAAATACGTTTTAGAGGTTCAGGGCTCCACTCGCTTGAGCGAGATCCTCAGGATTCGCTTGGGCAAAGCAAACAAGCGTGGGCGAGAAAGCCCTAGAACCAAACATACGCTCATTCGCTTGAGCAAGTGCCACCCCAAAGGCCTTTCGCTCAAGCAAAATTGGTCCAGTGGCAAATTACCATGCTCTCGCTCGGGCGAGACCTTACTCGCCTGAGCGAATTTCCTCTAGTGTCTAACATCTAATGCAGGAGTAATCTTGCTTGGGCGAGATGCTTGATCGCCTGAGCGAACCACGTACAGGGACAATTCAACCTAGCTCTCGCTCGAGCGAAGGCGAGCCTACTCGGGCGAGAATTGTCCAGTATGCATATACCTGATACTTAATCATCTCACCTGGGGCGAGATACCCAATTGCCTGAGCGAAACTCATCTCGCCTGAAAGAGAACCACTCTCGCCTGAGCGAGATTACGCCAGAGGCCTTATAACTGATACAAGGGATTCTCGCTTGAGTGAGAATCCATCTCGCTTGAGTGAGATTATCAGTACAACGCAGAAAACATGTGAAATTCACAACTTAGCATATGAAAAGCTATACCATGTAAAATTGTACAAGTTTAATCTAACACATACATTATATTAAGCACTTATAACTTGTTTCAAGTATTCACATTCAACAATTCCAATTCCAAATTAATAATTATCTCAAGATTAAGCTTATCATATTACAAGTTTTACAAGACATAACATCTAGACGATAACCATTCAATCTTCAATTCTAACAACATAACATATCACTTTCATCATTTGGACATTGTTAAGGCGACTAATGAAAATGAGCCATAAAACACAAGGGACTCATTTTCCTACATGACCTCCAAAATCATTTATCATCAAATTATCATTTATACAAGTTGTCTACATTAATTCCTAGCTATACACAATATTCATCATGTATATACATTACGAGTATATGTAAAAGCCATAAAATCAGAACAATTGTCAGCCAAGACATTCTTTACCCAAAAAGGGACTTCCTTCACACAACTCTTCCTCATATGAGCTCCATGGTCAAGCCCTACATCAAGAGAGCTAAAAAGATGGACCACATGGAGAGAGAGTATACTTTCTTAATGATGAAAAATCCAACAATTAATGATAATATAAATATGAATGCAAGTTCAACATCTTCTCCTAAAAAGGAGTTCAAATTACATTAAGATAAATCAATTCACCCAATTCATTGAACCCATATGTTCATCCACTTATTCATGAATCACAATTCCTCCATCAAGGTCATACCAATTCAACCATATCATTCATATATGAATCCATCGTACTCATTGTCATTTCATAAAATTTTATAAAATCACACCAAACCAATAACATAGATATAGTTAGTGATCAAAGAGGATTCCACGTACACCTCATTTAACCTTCTCATGGGATATCACTCAATGCCATGCTTCTATGGCTAATGCACATGCTAGTGTTTAAGGATGCATATGCATGGATCCGATTTCATTTCATCTGGTGATTGCAACCACCGCAATCATTCATTCTCATGGGTTTCCCACCTTGCAAGGGGTACTCCCTCTAAAAGCCTCGCTAGGTGCTTTCTCGTGATCGCAACCACATTCAACATTTCATAATGGTTTCCCGCCTCGTAAGGGTACTCCCACCTCGTGATCGCAACCACGGGCATTCATTCTCATTGGTCCCATAGGGCCTTTCATTTCAAACACCAGGTGATCGCAACCACTAGTTCAATATCACAGGAAGTCGCAAGCCCTTCATATTCCAATATCAAGTGATCACAACCACTTATCAACATCATCATGATATGCATGTCATGCTATGTATGCAACAATGCTCATGCATGCCTTAACCTCATAAGGATTATCTCACCCTCTCATCTAGGTTACAACTCATACTCAATCACAATGTTAATCCCACATAATCATTATATATACCATTCATCATATTTAAGAGTTATCCTAGCCAAGTATTTTAATATTCATCAAGCCACACATGGCAACAATAGCATATCATCACACATTATATAACTCATAACCTTTTTAAGGTATCATTTCACAATCAACCATTACAAGATTCAATCTCAATTTCATATTCCATACATAAAGCACTACATTCATTCAAGAAAAAACATACCACTTTACATCAACATGTATATTATCAATATACAAGGTATCATACATTTAGAAAATACACCTCTCTCCTACCTCAAGAGAAGTAGACTTCTGGGTTTGATGTTCCCTCCTCACAAGTAGTATCAAGTCCTACACCATTCAATTATAGGACCACATCAATCATTTATTCAAGCACCATAATCAATACATATGCATATACACATGATTCTCATCATGTAGAACTATTTATAGTTTTATTCATTTGCCTACTTAGGCTTCGGGAATTCCTTCCCTTTAATCAAAATCCATTTTTACCAAGGCAACAACCTAATTAGTTAGGTTACCACATATACCAATCTTACATTCAATTCATTTTAAGTGGGTTTTTCGTTTATGGCTTCCTACTAACATCATAAATGATCATTAAATGACAATGCCTCATTATTAATAACACTCCTTTCATCAATAAATGTCAACCCCTTCTACCTTACACATTTCTCTCTAAGTAAAAAGTTAGGGTTTCACCTTAAATCCACCCCTATCATAAATACACATCAATATCCATCATTCTCCAATGCCATTTTCATGCACCCCATTAATGGTCCATCAAGCTTACGTTTAAGACAACCCCACCTTAGGGTTTCTATATTAAATGCTTCTCCCAATAACCCTTATACATTAAATGCTTCAACCAAACATTAAAATCCAAAACCTACGATATATGCTCTTGAGAAATGACAAGAACTTACCTCAAGAGAGAAAAAAAGAGTGTTTCCAAGTCAGTGTGATGAGAGCACAAAATTTGAAGAGAATGAGGGAGAGAGTTCCAAGCCACAAGCTCCCTTCAAGCTCCAATGAAGAATGAAAATAGGGGAGGAATATGGGTTCACCACTTGGCTTAGGTTTAGAGGGGAAGAAGATGAAGAGAAAATGAGAAAGGAGAAGAAGAAGTGAAAGTTTGGTGTTTAAAAGAAGAAAGGTTATGTAAGAGTGAAGAAGGAGTAGTGAATTAGAATAAAACTTATGCCCTCATTAAAACTTCTCCGTTTCATAACTTACAGGATCTCTGTTTCGGCTCAATATGTTATCTAAAAATCATTCCGAATACACATTCGGATTCCCAATAATATTATCTACAACCTAACCAATGGTATCTCAATCAAAGATACTTAGTCCGACACCCATATTTTAACTGGGTACAAGTTTCAGCTCATGAAGCTTAATAATTTGTGAAAAATCATAATAAACCCAAATTAATTTACCTCTATATTTTTAGGGTATTAATCCTTCCATAAGTAAATAATTGTTATTTATTTCCCTTATTTAGGCATTTATATAACAATTGGAATGTTACAATCCATCCCACCTTAAAGAATTTTCGTCCTTGAAATTTGACATACCAGATTCAAATACGTGAGGGTACCATCCCTGGATATCATCCTCACGTTCCCAAGTAAGTGTTTCCACGTTTCCATGCTTCCATGCTACTTTCACCAGAGGCACCATTTTATTCCACAACCTTTTTACGGAATACTCGACGATACGAACAGAGACAGGAGGAACGGACAAGTCATCCCGTACATCAACATCATCAATAGGGATCACGTGCAAGGGATCATGAATATACTTCCTCAACTGCAACATGTGGAACACATTATGTAGGCTTGCAAGATATGGATGGAGCGCAACCCGATAAGCAACATCGTCGATCCACTCCAAGATCTCATAAGGTCCGATGAACTTAGGGCTTAATTTTTTGCTCTTCAAAGCTCTTCCAATACCCTTATCACGCGAAACTCGTAAAAACACATAATCGCCGACTTGAAATTCAAGTGGCTTCCTCCTCTTGTCATAATAGCTCTTCTGTCTGTCCTGAGTAATTTTCATTTTCTCTCGGATCATCTTGATTTGCTCAGTGGTCTCTTCAACAATCTCAGGCCCTAAGGTCAAGTTCTCTCCAACCTCGAGCCAACATAAAGGAGTTCGACACCTCCTTCCTTATAACACCTCATGAGGTGCCACACCAATACTAGAGTGAAAGCTGTTGTTATAGGTGAACTCAATCAGGGACAAATATCTCTCCCATGAACCACCGTGCTCCAAAACATAATTATGCAATAAGTCCTCAAGACTCTGAATAGTCCTCTCAGATTGTTTGTTAGTCTGAGGATGATACGCCGAGCTTAGCTTCAATTTTGAGCCCATCGCTTCATGTAAGCTTCCCCAAAATCAGAAAGTAAATCAGGGATCCCTATCAGAAACAATACTTGATGGCACACCATGCAACCTCATAATTTCTTTGAAGTATAACTGTGCCAAATCCTGCAAGGAACTCTTCATACTGATCAATAGAAAATGTGCGCTTTAAGCGATCCACAATCACCCAGATTCCATTACATCTGGACCTCGTCCTAGGTAAACTGGACACGAAGTCCATAGCAATAGCATCCCACTTCCAAACGGGGATATCAAGTGGTCTCAAAGTACCTAAAGGTCTCTGATGCTCTACCTTCGTCTTCTGACAAATAAGGCACGAAGCTATAAAGTTGGCAATATCACGTTTCATTCTGGGCCACCAAAAATTCTCCTTTACATCTTGGTCACACCAGGGTGAATACTAAAAATGCTTTTGTGTGCCTCCTCTAGCACCGTGTGTCTCAAATCTCCAAATGAAGGCACATACACATAACCTTTTACACGCCATAAACCATCAACACCCTCAACAAGGAATAGATTTTTCCCATCACATTGAGATCTTCTCATCTCCTGTAAGTAATCATCATCTTCTTGTTTCTTTTTCACAAGCTCTTAAAACTTATTACATATCTTTAGTGTAGTAAAACATAACTTCTTGGAAGATTGAACTTCAATCCCAACATTCAAGTTCCGAAATTCCTCAATCAACTCGGATTCCTTGACCATCATGGCCGACATATGCAAGGATTTTCGACTAAGAGAATCTGCAACTACATTAGCCTTCCCCAGATGATACATCAATTCAAAATCATTGTCCTTCAAGAATTCCATCCATCTCCTTTGGCGCATATTCAATTCCTTCTGATCAAAGACATATTTCAAGCTTTTGTGATCGCTAAAGACCATGAACCTAGAACCATAGAGATAATGACGCCAAATCTTCAAGGCGAACACAACCGCCGCCAACTCCAAGTCGTGAGTCGGGTAGTTAGCTTCATGAGGTCTTAATTGGTGTGAAGCATATGCTATAACACGTTCCTTCTGCATCAAAACGCATCCAAGACCATGCTTGGAAGCATCACAGTATACTATAAAGTCTTCTTGTAAATTAGGCAATGCCAATATAGGCGCAGAAGTGAGTCTCATTTTTAACTCTTCGAAACATCTCTCACACTCGACCGTCCACACATACGGTTGGTTCTTTCTTGTCAAATTTGTCAAAGGTTTAGCAAGACAAGAAAAACCTTCGATGAACCTCCGATAATAACCGGCAAGTCCAAGGAAACTTTGGATTTCAGTAACCGATGTAGATCTAGGACATACCATGACGGCCTTAACCTTAGAAGGATCCATCGAAACACCTTCTTTGGATATCACATGTCTAAGAAACTAGACGCTCGTCAGCTAGAATTCTCATTTAGAGAGCTTAGCGTACAGCTAATTCTCTCTAAGAGTATTCAACACAAGTCTCAAATGTTCCTCATGTTCCTCCTGGCTCTTAGAATACACCAAGATGTCATCAATGAATACCATAATAAAACGATCCAGGTAATCATGGAAGATGCGATTCATGTAATTCATGAACACCACTGGAGCATTGGTCACTCTGAATGGCATCACAACATACTTATAATGGCCATATCACGTCCTAAAAGCAGTTTTCAGAATGTCTTCGGTTCTCACCCGAATCTGATGATAACCAGAGCACAAATCAATCTTCGAAAACACCACAGCACCTCTCAATTGGTCCAACAGATCATCGATATGAGGCAAGGGATATCTGTTCTTTATTGTCATCTTATTCAATTGGCGGTAATCAACACACAACTGCATGGTTCCATCCTTCTTTTTAACCAATAAGACAGGAGCCCCCCAGGGTGACACATTGGGTCGAACAAATTCCTTCTCAAGTAGCTCCTCAACTTGCTTCTT
Source organism: Clitoria ternatea (assembly GCA_037962975.1). Classification (NCBI taxonomy): domain Eukaryota; kingdom Viridiplantae; phylum Streptophyta; class Magnoliopsida; order Fabales; family Fabaceae; genus Clitoria; species Clitoria ternatea. The sequence goes on from CM075671.1 coordinate 91,932,096, forward strand.
AAGTTCAGCTAACTCCATAGGAGACATCCTATAAGGAGCGATAGACACCGGTTCTGCGCCAGGTACAAGGTCGATAGCAAATTCAACCTCCTGTGGAGGCGGTAAAGTAGGTACCTCCTCGGGAAACACATCCAAGAATTCTGACACCACAGGGATATTAAGGGGATCAGGACCATTTGTCCCATCAGAGATAATAATATGCAAAGTTGAGCTATACCTTGCACATCAAGTTTCCCCATATCAGAAGAAGGGAAAATGGCAATCCGTTGTTGACAGTCAACCAAAACCTTATTGGCGGAGAGCCAATCCATACCCAGAATGGTCTCCAATCCCTTCATAGGTAGACAAATGAAAGACATAATGAACCTTCTCCCTTCTAGGAGCACGTCAACATTATCACACCGATTAACCGATCTGAGACAAGTACCAGTTGGGGTGGTAACCACAAGAGCATCTTTCATTAAACACACTGGTAATCTCAATTGCCATACACAATCCTCAGATATAAAAGAATGAGTTGCACCCGAATCATAAATAACATACACGGAATTTTTGAGTATTTCACACTTACTTTCAACTAGGTTATCGGCCTGAGTTGCTTCCTCACCGGTCACAGTAAACACTCTTCCAGTATTTAGTTAGGGATTCCCACTATTTCCATTTCCCTCACGAGCGCCATTGCCATTACCATGACCATTACCATGCCTTCCACCATTATAGCCACCTCGGCACATTTCGACCACCATTATTTCCATTACCACGGCCCCGACCACCATTGTGGCCTCCGTAGTTCACATGAGCGGGTGCATTAGCACGGTTTAGAGTATTAACTTGCATAGGAGTCTGTCTTACGAGCAAAGGACATGCAGGACGGATATGTCCCACTTGATCACAATTAAAACACACTACATCATCAAGGTGTACACACTTACGAACATAGTGAGGACCGCCACACCTATAGCATTTCGGCCCATTGGCATTTGCATTGCCCCGGCCAAAGGTGTTACCATGACCACCACCCCTAGCTTGAACATTAAAATAAGCACCCCTCTGAAAACATCCCCTTCTGAAATTCCCTTGCTTTTTGAAACTGGACGATTGACCCTTCAACTTAGAGTCAAATTTAGAATGATGAGGTAAAGCATGTTCTTCATAGATATGGCACTTATTCATAAGTACCGTGAAACTTCAAATCTCTTGATGGCACATGGCCCTCTGAATGTCAAGGCGTAGGCCATTCTCGAACTTCACACACTTAGAGGCTTCAGTCCCCTCTTGCTGATAAGGAGGGTAGAATTCACAGAGTTCTTCAAATTTGGAAGCGTACTCTTCCACCGTCATTGTGCCTTGCTTAAGTTCCATGAACTCAAGCTCTTTCTTACATTTATAGCTCTCAGCACATATTTTCTCATGAGTTCGAGCTTAAAATTTTCCCAAGTCAAGGGAATGGCTGCAGCAATCATCCTACTCTTGGTGAGTCTCCACCAAGTCTCAGGTTCATCTCTCAACATAAAAATAGCAAACTCCACTTTCTGGAGCTTAGTGCATTCAAAACTATCGAATATCCACTCAACATCTCGGCTAAATCCACCATGAAACTCGGAGGGTTTCCGCTTCAAGAACATGTCAAGGCCTTGAGTACCTTGATTAGCAGGAGTAGTTTGCCTTTCCGCTTCTTGTCTATCACGATTTTGCAACTCAAGAAGATCCGCAAAGCGATTCAAAGCTCTAGCTATAGCGTCATCGTTATGTTGACAACGACGAGCCATCACAATATCTATAATCATAACATTAAATTCAACTAACATCAGTAAACTAACTCATAGACCTCTCTATAGCTTCATGCAATAACTATTCATCATATAATTAAATCATGGCCCTCCATCATAGAGTCTAACATCAACCGATCCATATTAAAGCTCATAAAAGCATATCATTATATCATGATATCATATGCATTCACATAATTATAAGGATTCATCATTGAGAATAGTGTGAAGAAAGCTTGGCCGGACTTATAAAATCAAATTTCATCTACAATCAATCCATACGAGTCAAACAACAATAACAATCATCCACCAAATGCATGTCATGTTCTGATAATAGTAATCAATCATAGCAATAAGGAACAAACAAAGCTCTGATACCAGGTTGTGAGGCCCCGAAAATTAGGGGTAAATTTTTCATGATTTTAACACCATTAAGTAATGAAGACGTAAAGTGGAGAAATTTTAACTCAACACCCTGGATCAATGAGAGACCTATCTCATATATGAAGATATGAGAAGGTAGGTTAAAAATAAGTAATGAGAAATCCTCAACTCAAAACAGTGGAAAGAATTATTTAAATTGATACTATAGGATTAGATTTAAAGAGATTAAAAGAGACTAAGTGTCATGAGGTTTAATGACTTCATAATATGTCTAAAATATTTTTAAAATAATATAAGAAGGAGATTTAATGCAAGGAAAAGCCAATTTAATGAGGAAAATATGTTTTAGAGGTTCAGGGCTCCACTCCTTTGAGCGAGCCCCATCTCACTTGAGCGAGATCCTCAGGATTCGCTTGGGCGAAGCAAACGAGCGTGGGCGAGAAAGCCCCAGAACTAAACATACGCTCATTCGCTTGAGCGAGTACCACCCCAAAGGCCTTTCGCTTAAGCAAAATTGGTCCAGTGACAAATTACCTCGCTCTCGCTCGGGCGAGACCTTACTCGCCTGAGCGAATTTCCTCCAGTGTCTAACATCTAATGCAGGAGAAATCTCGCTCAGGCGAGATGCTTGATCGCCTGAGCGAACCACGTACAGGGACGATTCAACCTAGCTCTCGCTCAAGCGAAGGCAAGCCTGCTCGGGCGAGAATTGTCCAGTATGAATATCCTAGATACTTAATCATCTCGCCTAGGGCGAGATACCCAATTGCCTGAGCGAAACTCATCTTGCCTGAGTGAGAACCACTCTCGCCTGAGTGAGATTGGGCCAGAGGCCCTATAACTGATACAAGCGATTCTCGCTTGAGCGAGATTATCAGTACAGCGCAGGAAACATGTGAAATTCACAACTTAGCATATGAAAAGCTATATCATGCAAAATTGTACAAGTTTAATCTAACACATACATTATATTAAGCACTTATAACTTGTTTCAAGTATTCACATTCAATAATTCCCATTCCAAATTAATAATTATCTCAAGATTAAGCTTATCATATTACAAGTTTTACAAGACATAACATCTAGACAATAACCATTCAATCTTCAATTCTAACAACATAACATATCACTTTCATTATCTGGACATTGTTAAGGTCACTAATGAAAATGAGCCATAAAACACAAGGGACTCATTTTCCTACATGACCTCCAAAATCATTTATCATCAAATTATCATTCATGCAAGTTATCTACATTAATTCCTGGCTATACATAATATTCATCATGTATATACATTACGAGTATACGTAAAAGCCATAAAATCAGAACAATTGTCAGCCAAGACATTCTTTACCCAAAAAGGGACTTCCTTCACATAACTCTTCCTCATATGAGCTCCATGGTCAAGCCCTACATCAAGAGAGCTAAAAAGATGGACCACATGGAGAGAGAGTATACTTTCTTAATGATGAAAAATCCAACAATTAATGATAATATAAATATGAATGCAAGTTCAACATCTTCTCCTAAAAAGGAGTTCAAATTACATTAAGATAAATCAATTCACCCAATTCATTGAACCCATATGTTCATCCACTTATTCATGAATCACAATTCCTCCATCAAGGTCATATCAATTCAACCATATCATTCATATATGAATCTATCGCACTCATTGTCATTTCATAAAATTTTATAAAATCACACCAAACCAATAACATAGATATAGTTAGTGATCAAAGAGGATTCCACGTACACCTCATTTAACCTTCTCATGGGATATCACTCAATGCCATGCTTCTATAGCTAATGCGGATGCTAGTGTTTAAGGATGCATATGCATGGATCTGATTTCATTTCATCTGGTGATCGCAACCACCGCAATCATTCATTCTCATGGGTTTCCCGCCTTGCAAGGGGTACTCCCTCTAGAAGCCTCGCTAGGTGCTTTCTCGTGATCGCAACCACATTCAACATTTCATAATGGTTTCCCGCCTCGTAAGGGTACTCCCACCTCGTGATCGCAACCACGGGCATTCATTCTCATTGGTCCCACAGGGCCTTTCATTTCAAACACCAGGTGATCGCAACCACTGGTTCAATATCACAGGAACTCGCAAGCCCTTCATATTCCAATATCAAGTGATCACAACCACTTATCAACATCATCATGATATGCATGTCATGCTATGTATGCAACAATGCTCATGCATGCCTTAACCTCATAAGGATTATCTCACCCTCTCATCTAGGTTACAACTCATACTCAATCACAATGTTAATCCCACATAATCATTATATATACCATTCATCATATTTAAGAGTTATCCTAGCCAAGAATTTTAATATTCATCAAGCCACACATGGCAACAATAGCATATCATCACATATTATATAACTCATAACCTTTTCAAGGTATCATTTCACAATCAACCATCACAAGATTCAATCTCAATTTCATATTCCATACATAAAGCACTACATTCATTCAAGAAAAAACATACCACTTTACATCAACATGTATATTATCAATATACAAGGTATCATACATTTAGAAAATACACCTCTCTCCTACCTCAAGAGAAGTAGACTTCTGGGTTTGATGTTCCCTCCTCACAAGTAGTATCAAGTCCTACACCATTCAATTATAGGACCACATCAATCATTTATTCAAGCACCATAATCAATACATATGCATATACACATGATTCTCATCATGTAGAACTATTTATAGTTTTATTCATTTTCCTACTTAGGCTTCGAGAATTCCTTCCCTTTAATCAAAATCCATTTTTACCAAGGCAACAACCTAATTAGTTAGGTTACCACATATACCAATCTCACATTCAATTCATTTTAAGTGGGTTTTTCGTTTATGGCTTCCTACTAACATCGTAAATCATCATTAAATGACAATGCCTCATTATTAATAACACTCCTTTCATCAATAAATGCCAACCCCTTCTACCTTACACATTTCCCCCTAAATAAAAAGTTAGGGTTTCACCTTAAATCCACCCCTATCATAAATACACATCAATATCCATCATTCTCCAATGCCATTTTCGTGCACCCCATTAATGGTCCACCAAGCTTACATTTAAGACCACTCCACCTTAGGGTTTCCATATTAAATGCTTTTCCCAACAACCCTTATACATTAAATGCTTCAACCAAACATTAAAATCCAAAACCTAGGATTTATGCTCTTGCGAAATGACAAGAACTTACCTCAAGAGAAAAAAAAGAGTGTTTCCAAGTGAGTGTGATGAGAGCACAAAAATTTGAAGAGAATGAGGGAAAGAGTTCCAAGCCACAAGCTCCCTTCAAGCTCCAATGAAGAACAAAAATAGGGGGAGGAATATGGGTTCACCACTTGGCTTAGGTTTAGAGGGGAAGAAGATGAAGAGAAAATGAGAAAGGAGAAGAAGAAGTGAAAGTTTGGTGTTTAGAAGAAGAAAGGTTATGTGAGAGTGAAGAGGGAGTAGTGAATTAGAATTAAAACTTATGCCCTCATTAAAACTTCTTCGTTTCATAACTTACAGGATCTCTGTTCTGGCTCAATACGTTATCTAAAAATAATTCCGAATACACATTTGGATTCCCAATAATACTATCTACAACCCTGACTAACGGCATCTCAATCAGAGATACTTGGTCCGACATCCATATTTTAACTGGGTATAAATTTCAGCTGATGAAGCTTAATAATTAGTGAAAAATCATAATAAACCCAAATTAATTTACCTTTATATTTTTGGGGTATTAATCCTTCCATAAGTAAATAATTGTTATTTATTTCCCATATTTAGGTATTTATATAAAAATTGGGATGTTACAATATTGCCACGCCCGGGATGTGAGATTGGATCCATATTAATAAGGATGGGCTACGGTCCATGTACCCTTGTTAATATTGGAAAAGAACTCAAAAGGACTCTAGCCGCACTAGTTTACCACAACAGTTGTTCCTCCTAGTAAACGTATTATGGAGATAAGTTGTAATGATGTTGATGATGAGATTGATGGGCCCCATTTGCATGCATATGAATTGAATAAAGCAGGTGATTAGAAATAATTAACTCATGTATTGTATCTATTTGACTAACCATATTGACAATGATGCTATGGACTTGGTGATTGTGTTCTATGATGAGAATCATGTGTTTATTGATGTATTTTAATTAGTATCAAGAAGGTAAACAATGTGTTCTAGGATTGTGTTTGAACATGGTTGATGTATTCCTTGATGTGATTAACTGATCTTTATTTATAAGATTTATGTGATTCTAAGTATGACTTAATTATATAATGCGGATAAAAATTGTTTGTGTGACTGCAATTGACTTAACTGTGTGTTGGGTTAGAAATTATATAATTATGAGAATGATTATAATGATGGGGACTAGGGATTAAAAAGGGGAATTGCCGAACTATAACATGATGATGAATATGGTTTTTGTGGTTGTTGTAATTGTTGTGGAGCAATAACTTCATGAATCTCTGAGTGGTATTATTGTAGATTTAAATTATGGATCTTACATTGACAATTCTATGATTTAGCTGGATGTTATGATTTAATGAAATATTTACTAGATGATTGTGTAAAATACTTATATGTGTGGAGATGTCAGCAATGACATGACTCCTATTATGTGGAAAAGACAAAACCTCACCCTTTTGTTTATCTATCTTCCATTGGTGTATATTTGAATATGCACTCTAGGTAGAATGGACTAGCTCAAGGAGAACTAAAGGAAGCATCAGAGCTACATTGCGGACATGGAGGGATTCTCTAATAAATGAAAATAGTGACTAGGAGCTTTGTGATTTATATTAAGGGTGCCTGCGTGCCCCAGACCTCATTTGAGTCTCTGTTCCTTGTTGAACTTTGGTAATAATTGATATTGATAATAACATGTAATTATCAACCATTGTGTTTCTTTTGTACAAAAAAAAATTTCACACTTTTCAACAAACTTATGAACTCCTAGTTAAGTAGAACAATCTAGTGGAAGGGATTTATCCTGCTTAACCAGGGTGTCACATATAAATACAACAAAACAAAAATAATCCAAACTAAAACCTAAACAAAAACAAACCTCCACAACAATTATCAACAACAAACAACTACACATAATAAATACAAACACTTTAAACTAACAACCACACCAAACAAAGTCTAAAACACCTTATACAACTACAATGCAACATTAAAACATGCATAATCATTAAATAAACCATATGTAATGATCTTAACATTATTTCTTATATGAATTCGCTTGATACAAATTCTAAATGGCCCTACTGAGACTAGGAACATTGTATTCACACATAAAAATAGCAATAGGCTTGAGTTTTGATGGCTGTTGTTGTTTGGAAATTGATATTGGGGTAAACAACAATGAATAAAGAAGAACATAAATTGAAAAAAATGAAGCTAAAATGGTGTGATGCCACTTCCGGGGATAAAGATAAGTCACAAGACGCTACAAGGAGAAAGGAATAAGCTTGATAAGTCCGAGATAGTTCAACCAAGAACCTAGGAGAAGAAACTTCTCACAAGATAAATTTGATTCAAAATGCAAGTTTGATTATAATATTCTCTTGGTAAGAACATATATAGAAAACAAAATAAAAAGACACCAATTACTAACATTGATTATTGGATTAAGGGTGTCATAACCTCCTAATGGTGCAACTATAAAGACATAACACAAAGAGTCAAATAACATAATAGGTGTGTAACAACCTCCATAAATTATTGCACGTAAGTCAACATGGTTGTGTGTTCAAAAACCTTGGAATAGCTTTGGTTCTAATCCTCTTCCATTAGATGAATCTTCAAGAATTGTTGCAACCACTTGTTGTAGAGCCTCATTTGTTTTCCTAACTCTTGCTCTAGTCATTAGTCCTCTAAGCCTTCTAAGTGCCTTGTTGTCCTTGTCCTTAACCATGTCCTCATCACCCAAACCCTCTAAATGCCCTTTTATCTTTGTCCTTAGCCATGTTCTTATCAATTTCAATCATAAAACTAGATCAATTGCAAAGGATTCAACATAATAAGACTATTAGTTACAACTAACATCTATCAACAATAGTTACTTTCATAACACAATTAACATTCATACATCCTACAACTCCACATAATCACTAAAATATCATAAACAAAGTTACTCTAAACTACTACACAAACAACAACACATATTCTTTAAGCTACCTATAAAATAAACAATGACACAAGACTATGACAAATAAAAGGACCAACTCTACCAAAACACTAAAATGCCACAAAACCAAAACTCATTAACATAAAAAAAAGGTTTATAACATCCTAAACTACCCTAATACATAACATATGAATTTCCAATAACCTACACTTAGCTATCAACCAAACATAAAAAGTTAGTCTATCTTACTACATAAGCAACACATACAATATGTTAAAATATTAAAAGACATATACAATGAAACAACACAAAAAAGTAAAAAGTAATTAAATCTACCAACGCAACTAAAATGACTATATAGAGAGAAGAGGCAGATAGAAAATCAAGTTGTCTCCTAATAAACGCCTAATTTATAATGTCCGTAGTTGGACATTACCCTAGTGCCTTCAAGGCAATCCCAGTTCCACCAACTTGTAATGATAAACTGCATCCTCATCCGTATATGGCCTTAAACCTTATCAGTCCACTATCCACCCTTTCTTTCTAGAAGGGTTTTGTATGCACTCGGGCCCTTGTTTCTTAATCAACGCCATGAGAATTGGCTATAGCTACTTGGGTTTAAATTTTCCAGGCAAAGTCTTAAAATTGAATCTTGATGACTTCACAAATGGATCTAGGGGAGGCTTCAATGATAGACTTCTTTTACAATGAGCCTCCCTATTTCTCATCTTTTTAGAAGTATGAGGGGGGAAAACGTGTGTCTTCTTAGACAAGGCACTAGGACCTCATCCTTCTCATAATCCTCTTTCTTTTTTCTTATTTTCTTTTTTGTCTCCTTTACACCATCTTTTTCACTCTTTTTTTTCTATTTTTCTCTCCTCTTCCTCACTTACTTTTGTTTTTTCCTGCTTCTATTCTCCATAAACAACTTCTTCAATCACTCCATCATTCTCAATGATGATTAAATTACAACTTTCTTTAGAGATGGCTTAGATGTTATTTGAATCTTTTCCCCCAAATTTCTCAATCGTCTTAAATATGGATTTTTAGTCAAAAGCTCTCATGTATTGAGAAAACACATCCTCCAAGTTGGAAGATGAATCCAATTGCTTTTGTGGGTAGTACTCTTGTAGAGATGGTTTAATGTATGCTAAAAACTTGTCCTGAACTATGTTCCAGCAAGTAAATGCATTTACAAATGATTGAAGTTGTGGCACCTTTAATCTGGTAAATAATATTAAAGATATTATTATTTTCATACGAGAAACTAGAATAAATTTTTCACAATTATAAACCATTATTGGAAGAAGAACACCACAATTAAAGACTTTAACAATTAACCCTAGACCTTTTTAAAGACTTATCCCATATATGATGATATGAGAAGCTATGTGGTCTAAAATAAATGTCTTCTTAGGATAATCAATTGTATAATCCCCATTCAAGGGTTTACGGAACATGTAAGTTAATCTGAAAGTATGAGTAGGTATGAGAAAAGGTCCAAGAATACCCAAGTTGATTATCAAAGTTTAATAAAAACATGTACATTCAATTTCATAAACATGCCACGAAGCAAGGATATGTGAATCCTAACCCAAAAGGGCACAAAAGTATGAAAATCCAACATTTGAGCATTCCACTAGTAGTGGAATTATTCCACTGGCCGTGGTTATATTCCACTAGTCATGGATGTATTCCACTGGCCATGGATGGCACTGCCATATGGCTAGAAAAACCTATTTCAAGTCAGAGCCTTCCACTGGCCGTGGATGGCTCTGTTTCCATGCCCAATTTTGCAAGCTTTTAGGGACAAAGGGATCCACTGGCCGTGGATCACCCCCTGATCCTCCATTTCTCAATTTTTGAAAAAACATGCCTTGAGGACCTTGAATTATGCCATGCCTAGACTCTTTAGGACTCATTCTCATCAAGATACACTCATGATAGGGAAACATATAAGGAACATCACAAATACATTAAGACCTTTTCTACATCAATCCATTCACCTAATCAAGCATCAAACATGACTAAAACATACATCAACATTGAATCACAAGTTAACAAGTTCTACATTTCATCCCACCATGAGTTTTCCTTCAATATAAGCATCAACACCATCATAGTGGCTATCAAATTCATTATCAAGCATCATCATACATTACTTGGTGATACAAAATGATCACAAGCTCAATTCAAATGATCTTAATGTATCAATTACCATTCTCGGATGTCAAGTCATTAATATCCAATCATCATCATACTCACAAGGCATTAAACTATAGTATAACTATACAAAACAATGCCATGTACAACAATTTAAAAAGAATGTACAAAAGTTGTTCATCGCAAAACATGTCGGCCAAGACATCTAGACCATATCTCCCTTCACACCATACCTTATCTCTTGAAGAGTTCTACTCCATGGTCATGCCCTACAACACAAGGGCTAAAAAGTAGACAACAAGGAGAGTGAGCATACTTTCTCAATGATAAACAATCAATCAAATTGTGATAACATAAATATATGAATGCAATTCAACATATCCTCCTATCAAGGGAGTTCAATCAAACAATAATGTCACATATCTTATCAACTTCCATTGAGCATACATATTCATACATAACAAGTCATTAACAAGGACATTACCAAGTAGAACCAAGTCACCAAATCACAATATTACCACACCCAATGTCATAATCCATATGCAATATTAAAGGGTCATAACAACAATAATACATAATTAATTAGTGACCAAAAATGGGATTCCTTCCTTAATTAACACTCCCAATGGGTGTCATCTTTCTTAATTTTCTCCAACTCAAATGTCATGTCCCTATGGCTAATGCATATGTCATACCATAAAATGCATATGCAACAGATCCGATTTGAAATATTTATTCATAGCTCATGTGCACATGATTTATCAACCAATTGCAACCACGCATAGTTGCTTAAGCATTTGTCCCCCACAAGGGTGCTTTTCACAAGATCCCGTAAGACCTTTATTGTTTCAATATATCAAGTAATCGCAACCACATATAATCATCCAAATATTTGTCCCCATGCAAGGGTCCATTTTTCATAAGATCTGGCAAGACCTCTATTATCTCAATATGTCAAGTGATTGCAACCACTTATAATCATTCAAATATTTGTTCCTCACGCAAAGGTCCTTTTTTCACAAGATCCCACAAGATCTCTATTATCTCAATATACCAAGTGATCACAACCACATATAATATGCTATGTCATGCATGCCATGAATGCAATAATGCACATGCTAACCTCAGCTTCACAAGAATTTCTCACTCTCTCACTTAGTGGTATAATTTACACTTAACATTATAGTTAGTGGCTCACAACAATTTATAAAACTCTCCAAGGCATACCATTCACATTATTCAAGATTACAATAACCAAGGATTTATATCAACATCAGCCCACACATGGGAATCAAAAGAGCATGTCATCAATTATACTCTAAATTCATATCCACATCAAATGTGCCAATTTAACATTCAACCACCAACATGAATCAATCTCAATTAATATCACACACAAGAGGTAATATATCCAGTTAAGGAAAAACATGCAAATATGCATCAATATATACCTTTTCAACACACAATTGATCTTGTATTTAGAAAATATATTTCTCTCCTACTTTAAAAGAAATACTCCTCCAGGTTAGATGGTCCCGCGTCACTAGAATTATCAAACCCTACATTAAATACATGTAGGACCACATCAATCACCTATTTAACATTATTTTCGATTCTTGTTATACAAATAAATATATGTACATGATTCTCATCATGCTGTAATTGTTTATAAGCTTTATTTCCTTATTTCATTAGGTTTCGGGAATTCTTTCCCATTAACCAAAATCCATTATTTTTAAAGGGTTATAACACAACACCTAAGTTACCAACATACTTCAAATTTCTTACCCAACACCCTTAATGGGTTCTCAATGTCTCAAACACCTTATATCAATCCATTCATACCATTACCACTAAAATACACAACCATCAATTCCAACACTTAGAACACTAACACTCTTCATTGGTCTTTTAATTATCAACACCAACATTCATTATTACTCATTCAAAAATGTATTTCTACGTACAAAAACAATTCCATGGCAATTAAATTCCAAGTGTTACAATTTTTTCCAAAAGCCCCAATTCCACAAATCTTAGGGTTTTCACTTAACCTACCAACCTTCAATTTCATCATTCACCTAAACCATTTCAAGCATCCTTAAGCTATCAATATCTCATTCAAACCATCAATACAACAACAACAAGTCCCAATGGTCATCTAGCCTAAGGTTGGGTTCCATATGCATTTTCTCAACAAAACAACACTTAATCATCCATTATAATGCTTCAAGAACTCCAAAACTACAAAGAAAGCTCATTAAAAAACAAAAACACATACCTCTCCTTCAAGTCTATATGAAACAAAATGGAGTGAAGAGAATAGGTGATGAGTAGAGAAATACTCCAAAGTGCCAATAGTGCTTCACAAATCCAAGCTTGAGTATTAATTTTGCAAGGAATTGGCTATGGTGAAGTGGTGGGCAGTTTTTGTTTTGTGAAGGAGGAATGAGGAGAAGAAAATTAAGAAGAGTGGAGAAGAAGAAGTGGTTCCACCAAAAATGAGGAGAGGGATGAGAGAGAAAAGTTAAAAGTTGATCCATTATCCATTGGTCCATGCACACACTTTGTCTTTTGCTTTTTGGCTAACAAAACCCCTTTGTCCAATGGACAAAAGAGATTAGAGAAAGAGGAAAAGGAGTCCACGACAATGTGAAGAGAAAGGAGAGGATTTTACAATTTTTCATAAGTTATTTCAATCGTAATTTTGTTGTTTATTAACATACGTCGTGTTCAAATAAATATCACCTTAACCCCAAAAATTATTTTGAACATATCACTGTAACCACAATAAATACCTTATTATATTAGAACCATCAAATGCCCAATTTGACTTAGTGGGTCCCACATTATTCGTTAAATTGTCCAGTTTTAGTAGATCTTAATTTACTAATAAGTCACAATCACTACATAATTAAATTTCCTATACGTTTTGGGCATTAAATAATTAATTAATTTCATACTAATAATTTATTTTTGTAAAATTTGGGATGTTACAAAAGTCATAATGTGGCTCCCCCATTAAGAGAAAAGGGGAAGTACCTCATGTATACCTTTGCTTATTCATCAAAAGAAAATCTTACATACCATATAACTCAGAAGGTAAAGAGGTAGGCATATAGGTCCTCATATTCTAATCCACTAAATTGATTGGACATGATATGGTGGAGGGGGGGTAAGGTTTAGTATAACACCCCTCGTTTTCTATAATTAGTCTGAGGACTTAAGTTAAATGTTTTATGTGTTATCATGAATAAGGCTTCAGTCGTTACATTGCTATAATTGATATGCTTGCTTGACTAGGGAATAAAATTGATAAATAGACCTCATTAGAATAAATAATTAGAATAATATAGTCAAATATTGCGATAATCAAGAAAAAGAAATTTTGTATTTTAATTGGTACGGCAAAATAATACCGGTGGGGCATATTTTTAGGGGGCTAGACTTAAAACTCAAGGATCGATATCAAACCTTTGACACTTTGTGGAAGGTGAAGGATGATGGGGCCAAGCCAATTGATCAGGATTTGTACTTGTTTAATGACTTAAGAGAAAACTCAATTTCTGCCTAGTAACCTTGTGTGCATGCTTCGCCATTTTTTTGCCAAACTTATGCTATAAGTGTTTGATTTGAGTGATTCTTGTCTCAAGATCTTCATAATGAAATTCCCTATGATTCTTATGAAGACCTTGAAGCCCAATTCCTGGCACATACTTCACAGTTTTTATTCCAAAAATTAAATAAAAAAATTCACGCAACAAGTGTACACCTTTCAATATTTTCGACATAACTTTCTCTATAGTTATTGAAATTGAGTGATTCTTGTCCTCAAATTCTCGTATCAAAATCCTCTACAATTTTTATGAAGACCCTAAAAATTAATTCCTAGCCTGAAGTCCCAATTTTTATTTTAATCCACTAAACCGTAACTTTTTACCTCACCTAAACAATGTCCAATATTTCGAGCTTAACTTTTGTCCCTGTTATCGAATTAAGTGTTTTTAGCTTGTTGAAAAAAGAAAAGAAAGATCTATAACTTTTATGTTTTCAATTTTTCCAAATTCCCAATGAAATAAATTTTAACTTCTAAGACAAGTATCAGCCCTTTTGCCCACACCTCACCGTTCCACTAACATTTGCTTGGTCAAGATAATTATCACCTATTAGCCACCAAACTAAAACCTTATTGGCTACAACTTCCACTCATTTTTCTTTATAAATCCAAGACATGCAAAATTGGAAGCTCACTCTCTCATTTTTACTCCATCTTGGCCAAAACTCCCCATCTCTCATTTTCTCTCATTGCTAACTCACTTTCTTTTCACTAAAACACTACAACCACCCATCTCCACTATCTAGCAACCACCACCACCATAAAAGGCCTCCATCCAACCACTCTTAAGGAGTACAGGAGCAAGAAGAAGAAAAATCTTGGAGGCACTTCTTCTTCCCCAAAACCAATAGCATCACTAAAGGTATGGGGAGTTTCTCTCAATTTGGCTCATGGTTATTTACATGCATAGGTGGGTAAGGATCTCCCTACGATCCTTACCTTGGTTATAGTCCAAAATCAAGATTTTTCCCATGGTTTTAATGCTAGAAAACATTTAGTTTTCATGGAAAAATGAGTTTGCATGGTGGGTAAAAGTCTATTCTCGAAATCTACCTTGGTTATGATTTTGCCCTATGGAGCTTCCTTGGTCTAGCTATGTTTTTGAGCTCTAAAAATATATTTTTGATGATGAAAAACCTAGATGAAGGGGCTAGTTGTGATGTTCATAATATTCTAGCTATTGCATGTTGAATTTGTTCATAACGTTGCCATTTTTACTTTCATATTATGTTTTTGGCATCTATGGTTGAGATCCTTCCTTGCATGTTTGAAATCTGAAATTTTGATATTTTATGTGTGAACTCATGGCTATATGCTCGATCTTGGTGAAGCCCTTAAAAAGCTATGAATTTTATATGGTTATGCTTGAAAAATACATTATAATTTTTGTTATTTCATTGCATGTAAATTCTGAATTTTTTGAGCTTGATATGTGGCATGATTCAAGGTGGTTTAGTGGCTATATATAGTGTGAATTAATTACTCATGTTGTTGTTTGAAAAAAATACAAAGCACCTCGAGTGTCAGCGCGAATCCTTAGTTAAAAACATGCGAAAACATATAAATGCGAAGGTACAAGGTTGTATAAATGCGATGGTACAAGGTTGGACAGGCACACTACCTTTATTTCATAATTTTTTACACAAATTTGGTATGTAATAATATTGTATAGGTACTACCCAAGGGTGAGGAGGTGGGTGGTGAAAGTGTTACGCAACAGTTGTCCTTAATCACGATTTACAATGTTTTAAAATGAGAAAACAATAATGCTTTAAGAATTTTTATGCAAAATTTTAATTATGGACAAAATTTAACTAATATTTTATTTTATAAACAAAGAATTTCAAAAATTAATTACTTTTGACTTTGGAATTACCTAGATCACAATTTTCTAGCAAAAATATGGTAGAAACAAAGTTTCCGACAAAATTGACAAGAAAAAATGACTTATACTCATTTTAATGATTTTTTGGGCAAAAATGCCATTTTATGAGTTAAAAGGTATCTTAGGAAACAATTTTATCAAAACAGGACTCAAAAGGGACTTTTCTAACTCGAAGGCCAAAGAACAAAGTTCCGTGGAAAATAAATACGACAGAACGATGTTCACCAAAATGGTCCAGAAAATTTTGTTACATTGTAACCTTGAGTTTTATTTAAGTGACCTAGTTTCAAAGAGATTCAAGTTTTTAGTAAGTTACTTGAAAATACTAATCTCAAACACCGAGGGAAACAAAGCTCAGAGTTGAATTTTATGACGAGGCGACGTTTCCGCTAAATCGGTGAAATAACCATGTCTTATCATTTTGTGATATCCAGTAAGTCTATTTAACTTTATATTAGTTAACTATAAAACTATTGGGATAGCAAATAAATTCTTCTGAACCACTCAATATTTTAAGTTTCCAATTTAAGCCCTGGTCTCAATGCTCCTAGAAAGAAAATTAGATAGTAATTGAGACTTAGGCACTGATAACTAAAATCCTATAGAGCTTTTTAAAATTATGGCACTTGTTAGTAAGGATTACCCGATGTATTAAGGACAAGGGAATCAGGTGTAAAGGTTCTGTCTAACATTGGCTAATGAAAGATAAGAGATTAAATAAAGTGAATACATATGACATCTGATACATGAGATCGAACTATGAGTTGGGTTACGAAACCTAGAGCATTAGTGATGGGTACACTGGAGGGCATGATCGTTTCGATTCCATGGGAGAATCTTAGGAGTATAACTGGGTTGGGCCCCGGATGGTTTGGAGTCGTGCCTAAGGCTGGGCAGTCCGTAGCAAACCTGGTGTACTTTGACTAGAACGAGTGTCACTAGGATCATGTAGTGCCAGTTTCGCTCAAATGTGATCACGGTGGATGTGTGGTGGATCTATACCATTTTGGACATATGTGCCCTTTACACCTATTGGTTGCGGGAACTTGGCGAGCTTAGTCGCTCTAGCATATATGTGTATTCCTCCTAATAGACGAACCATGGAGAGGTAATCGTGATCATGAGACTTTAGGCCTTATTCGCATCATAAAACCTAATCAAAGATGGTCCATAAGACACCTAACACATGCATAGCATAACATACGAATGACTAACCCTTGTGAACTATGTTTGTGCTTGTGACTATAATGTCTTACTGATATTATTCTATATGAGTATGTGTGGTTACGATGACTTGCCCTTGCATGAGAATCTATGGATCGAGAGTGTACACTCACCCCTCTAGAATTGTTTGTATGTTTCCCTGTATGTTTCTTCCAGTCGAAGGTCAAAGAGGACATGGACAAGACCCTGGGTGTCTTTAGTAGTGGTCGTCTTTATACAGTCGCAGGGAATGCGAGCCTGCATCTTGGATTACGATAGCAATGTAAGCGCTAGTGTTTTAGACTTTGTTTCTTTTGAATAACTGTCTGTATATGTATATTGGGAGCCTACGCGCCCCATTCTTTTGAATACGTAACCCATTTGGAGGATCGAACCATGACACAGCTTTGTTTATATAATATATGCTTAAGAAAATCATTGTACACAACAAAAAAAGCTTCTCAATTTTTTTAAAAAATTAAGTAGCACCTTAGTTAATTGGGACATTCCAGTGCAAGAATTCGTCCTAGTTAACCGAGGGCGTTACAAAGCTCAATGATAAGTGGACTTGGTTTGAAACTATTGTAGGATTACCCGGGTGCTTGATAATTGGCATATTCACCCAAGGTGTGCCAATGATAGCCACCTTGCTTCATGAATGGTGAAACGGTTGGAGGTTGGACTTCAAGAGGGTAGAGGTACTAGCTCGCATCAAAATTAATGGGTATTTTGTTCCTCAACCCATTCAAAAACCCCAAACACACTCACAAAATAGTTTCCCATTTGAAACACGTATTAGGTATGTGAAACAACAATACTAACATTGATTAAAAGGATAAATTATAAAAGAGTATTCAATACATAACTAGAAAGAAAGTAAGCTACACCCAAACCCAACAAAAAGAGGGTTTAGCCACATATTTTCATGTGGGCTATCCTAAAAACAAAGAAAACACAAAATGAGTAATGAAGGGTAAAAGAAAAAGAGAGGGAAACCAAAAGAGATCTCTCACCTTCAAGCTTTCTCATGATGTCAAAGAGCCTCCACACAATGCTCCTAGCCTCCCATGGAACAAATATGTCACAAAAAGTGGCCTAAACACTTTTAAATGGCCTTTGGGGTGAAGAATAGAGGTGTTTGTTGTGACTCCACCTCTCGAGCGGAAAAACAACCACTCAAGTGGCACTTAAACTCCAAAATACAACCCCAATCATTCAAAATGAAGATCTAGATGCCATGCACTACATATCAAAATTTTAGCTCCATCCAACGATGAACAAAGTGGCAAGAGCATATTTACTATCAAATGTTAGGTGCAAAAAATAAAGCACTCTTTCTTTTTCTTATCTTTTCTCTTCCAAGGCCTTTACAACCTATAAAAATACATTAAATAATTTGTGAGCTCAAAATTATGGCAATGCTTCAACCGAACACAATGAGGATAAAAAATTAAACACCAATTAAAGGCAGATTTTACAAGAAAAGTAACCTTAAAACCATCTAATAATGGCTAGTAGCAAAAAGTGCTCAAAATTATACATGATGCAAGCGAAGCTTTCCTAGGATGTTATGAACTCAATAAAGAATGATAATATAATTGAATCATGGTACAAGTGACTCAGTCATATGGGTGAGAAAAGTATGACCCTTTTAGCCAAGAATAATGTGTTACCTAGATTGGATCAGATCCCTTTAAAGGAGTGTGTTGATTGTCTAGCAGGAAAGAAAAACATAGCTGTATTCAAGAGTTCTCCCCCTTCTAGAATGAATAATTTATTGGATCGAATACATTTAGACTAGTGTGGGGCCAATGCCAAAGTCACTTGGCAATGCTTAGTTATTTCTGACTTTCATTGATGATCATTCCTAGAAGATATAAGTGTACCTTTTAAAAACTAAAGACCAAGTGTTGGATGTCTTTAAGCAATTCTTATCTCCGGTGGAGTGGCAGACCAACAAGAAGTTAAAGTGTATTCATACAAACAATAATGGAGTATACACATGACCATTTCATGCTTACTAAGAAGAACATGGTATTCAATCTCAAACAACACCGCCAAAGAAGTCGTAGTTGAATGGTTTAGCTGAGAGGATGAACAAAACTTTGATGAAGAGAGTTGGATATATACTCTCACATACAAAGTTGTCGAAGATATCTTGAGGTGAGGCTATACTAGTAGTTACTCATGTATTGAACATTTCGTCTTGTGTCCCTCTATAGTATAATACTCTTGAAAGAGTATGGTCAAGAAAATGATGTTTCCTATGATCATCTGTAGGTGTTTGGCTACAAAGCCTTTGTGCATGTACCAAAGGTGGGAGATCCAAGCTTAATGTTAAGATACAACAATGCATCTTTGGCTATGGTCAAGATCAACGTAGCTATAGATTTTATGATCCAGTTGAAAAAAAGCTTGTTAGAAGTTATGATGCGGTGTTTGTTGAGGATAAGACCATTGAAGATATAGAAAAAGCCCAGAAAAATGCCTCCAAATCTAAATCTAATGATTAACTTAGGAAGGTGATCATATTGCTCCCTTTGAGAAGCCATCAAATGATTCTAAGGATAAAAGTGTTCATGATCAACTATCAACTTTAGTGGATTCTCCAAGTCTAAGGAGATTTGGTTGAGTGAGATAATGCTCTATAAGATATCCTAAAAAAAAATACATGTTACTGACTTTGGGGGGGACCAAAAAGCTTCCAAGAATCTATGGATGATGAATATCATAAAAGGTGGATTGAAGCCATGCAAGATAAGAAGAGTTCCTTACATGAGAAAAAAACATTTGAGTTGAAGTTACCCAGAGACAAGAGGGCTTTAAAGAAGAAACAAATGTTCATGATCAAATATGAAGAACCCAGAAAAGAGATTGATTTCGATGAGATTTTTCCACCAATAAAAATTAAGGTTAGAGATTTAGATTAAAGTTTTGGGCCAGCATATATTGGGCCACACTTTACTAAATGAAAACTAGTTTTGAAAATTATTGTGTGTAGGTGGGACTAATATATATGGGCATGTGGACTTTCGTCTAACAAAAATACAAATCCAAACCTATTCATATTAGTCAAACTAAATTCTTTACTCAATCCAATTATCGCACAAATCTAACTAAGCAACTCTTGTCCCATTCAATTTTTTCAAGTTGCGGTCGGATGGGTGAGCCTAGTAGATGGAATGAAACCACTTAATATACTTTAAGCGGGTAATACGAAAGATACTTGTACTTAATTATAAAAAGTAACTCATGAGATAATATCCCGCAGCGGTAATAATAAGCAAGAATGGCCCGTATTTTCAAAGCCCAGTTATTAGCGAGCCTCTTTTTTTGTTGTTAAATATTTGTAGGCCTAGATGTCGAAATCCGTTATTAATTTGGGGCCTTCAACACCGATGGAAAGCAGGCCCCAGCCTATAAATGTCACCTCCAAAACCCTACCCTTTCATTCCTACACAACGCTCTAGCAGCGCTGCACACCTGAGCGCAATTCCGTGAGGTGCGTTTCAAATTTTTTTCTCTGTTTGTGCTTCAGTTTAGCATATGGAATAGCGAAAGTTTCCCTATGAGGAGGATCTCCCAAAACTTGATAGGAAGTGCCGTATGACACTTTAAACAACGCCGCTAATCTAAACATTTGTTTGTTTTTTGGCGCTGTGTGTCTGATTTGAAACGGGTCTCTGAGGGTTCTCTTTTTCTTCTAGTTATTATGCTTTCATTAATTTCAATTTTAGGATTAGGTCCAATGCCACGTTGCTGGTAGCTACAACTTAGCATTGACCAGTAATGCTATGATTGGACCTAAATCAAAGGTGGTATTCATTTGTTTCGCATCCTGATAGGAACCTGCTGATCTCATTTCTTATGATCTGCGGAGCCGATTTATGCGATTACATTCTCTCTTTTTTAAAACTTAATAAATGGAATTATTTATTTTAATATTATTTATGAGTGTGTTGATGTAAATGAAGCCGATGAGGATCAATTTTGAATTGGAATTACCGTCTGAACATATTTACCTTGATGTGAATTTCTGCCTTACTGAGGCTTCATATGTGTGTTGAGCATTGATATTTTATTTTGGTACAAGATTAATGGTTCAGTAGATTTGCAAGAACCAAGATTGTTTTGCCCAGATTTGTGACAATTAATTTAAAGTTTTTAGAATTCGTTAGTTTTTACAATGTCGTGTAATTTTATTTCAAATGGTGTAATTTAATTGCTAGTTATGCTCATTCGACGTGCATAATGTTTGAAAAAATTGGTCAATGTCTATCGAATATTTGAAATTTGATATGTTTTTATGGAAAATTAGCAAAACACTAGAAGCATTCTACCATGGATAAAGAATCAAATGGTCCGTACCTTTGCAGTCGAGGACCAATTACTTCTGCACGTCTCCTTTATCTTTTGGTAGATTTACGATCCATGGAAATTTTGTAGTCAAGAAATATTTTTGTGGCTAATTATGTTTGTAACTTGTGCTGGTAATTTATATTATATATATATATATATATATATTAAATGATGGTTATTGTTTATTTTTAAATTTATATTAAAAGAACATAATTTGTTTAATGTTATTTAGTATTGAGTTATTATAAACAATATATAATTGCAGTAGAATAATAGTTAAGTGATTAATAAATTAAATAATGAGTTAGTAAGAGTAATAGTAAAGTGGGTAGGAAGAATATACTATTATTTTAACTTTTGTTTTGGATTAGTAATGATCTATTGTAATAAAGTCATTTTATTACTTTAGATAATATAACTATAAGTTATTGTATAATTTTAGTAATAATAATGTTATTTGAGAATATTAAACTTAATCTCATAGTGTTTAATGATATGATAAAATTAGGGTTTAATGTAAAATCAACCTTCAGTAATGTTTGAATTTTGGTTTTACCCCTTGTAATATTAAACATTAGTGTAAGGTTCCTACATTTTTTTATTAGTATTAAGTTCCTATTGTTAACTTTTTCTCTTAAGTCGTAAGCTGTGGTGTTACTAGGATTATATGTTTATCCCTAAAGCCTAAACAAAAATAAGTATTCATGTTTTTTATCGTAGGTAATACCATTCTTAGTGGTTATTTAATCAAACTGTCAATAAAAAGCACACTACTGGAACATTTCTTAGATGAATAGTAAAAGAAACATGCTGATTTATTTATTTCAAAAGTAAACTCGAAGCACCATGGTGATTCTCATTCCAACTCCAACCAAAACCCTTGTCCATACAAACAAAACATACAATTTCCATTATTCCACTAAATTATAAGGAACCTAAAAAGGGATAACACAGAAGCTTGAGAGGGAGGCAAAAAGCATAAAGAGAAAGTCATTGCAGTACATAAAACAGGTCCAATTGCAACATAGGTTCATTCCTTTTCATTTGGAAGCAACAAATGAATATAAAAAAGAAACAGGTCCATTGATTTTCTTACAGCTTCCCTAGCCAATTCTCTAAGTTTCTGCTCAGAATTTTGGCGAACAAATTAGGGATGGAGGGTGATCCTTATATCTAATCGTAAGTTTGAGAAATTAAAGGAAATACGCCTGAAAAACAAAATAGCTAACTTGAATTCCCAAATGTCCCACCAAACTGTAATCAGCAAAAGGTTTCTCAAAAAAACCCATCATGAACTTAAACCCCAAAATTCTTCTGACTGCATCATCTATTCGACTCATAGGAATGAATTTGTTTTTCAACAACATGGTTAGATCATCTATGAATTTTGTGTATTGCTTTGGAACCATGAACTGCAAACCAAAGCAAAGTGTGTAACAATATTATTATTGAATATGTCCTCATTGGATTTACATCAATTCAGGTACCTAAAGATTTTATACTTTACGTCCAAATTACCATGTCAATGCCAGCAGAAACTCCTGCTTCAACTGAATAAGTGAAGTTTGAACGAGGAGGAGAGGTCATCCTATCAAGACCCTTAAAATCTGAAGTAACAATGCCCTGCCATAATCCAAGAAAAGGAAAGTGGTTATTTAAAATTGTGAGCATATGATGGTAAACAAGTTTCAATGCAATAATTGAAAAAAAAAAAATTGTACCTTGAAATGGAGTGTCCTTGAGGGGGCACAAGGTCATGGTTAGCATGCATTTTTACTCCATTCAAACTGGAGTAAGAGGCCATAATGGTTGCCACACCCTTTGCTGATTGAGCTGAAGTAGCCTTGCATGTGTTGTACCAATAACAGTGTTGTACTCATCAATCCCATAGATTATTCCACCATCACCTACGTATTGCTTAGCACAAGTTAAAACATTTTCTCTGTCAAGCAACAGATGAGTCATTCAGAAACTTAATACCCACAAAGCCTAAATCACTAATATAATTTAACAAAAAATTTGCTGCATGGTACTGCCTAACATAAAGCTTTTCATCCCTTGCTTTAGGGAACAAATTCTCTCATCCCTTTCAACCATTTGGCCAATTTCTTCCTAGTTGCTCGTGTTAAAATAAGGAAAGAAACAAAAATTGAAGAATAGAAGTGGAAATAAACACAATAAAATGGACATTTTCCTGTTCTGAAGCATGCTTTTGATACAAAGGTTGAAGTTCAGCATGCTAGACCAGACCAGGTACAACATAGGGATATGGAGAACATTTATAAAGCATATTTAGACAGTTATGGATGCATACCACTTTAAGCAAAACCTATGACTAAATAAGCCTATGAACTGTTTAATACTTGTTGGATTCTATTGAATTAAAATCAAGAGTATCAGTGGCATTTCATCAAACTTTTTGCGAGCACTTTCAAGCAAATAGCATTTATAGTACATGTTGATAAGCATATTTAAGGTTAATATGTCCATTTTGAAGCCAACACGAATAATTGCGTAATCTTCATTTAATAATCATGATGATGACAGATGATTATAAATTAAGAAGAGAATTGAAATAATCAAAGTGCAACTGACACATAAAATCAGGCAAAAATAAAAATTAATAGTTATTACTAGACAAATCCCACACAACCTCTGGTTCATTGCAAACATGGAAGGACCATTAAATCTTGTACCAACCATTTCTAGAATCTCACCCTCAAGGTTGTTACTGGACAAATCTAAGTACTTCATACCATAAATACTTGAAAGACCAACTGGAATTTCCCCAATCAATTCCTATGAACGCATTAACCCTAACAAAACTTTTCACAAATACGAATTGCAAAACATAGAAATGGGAACAAAACTCAATGATGGAAGCACATTTGGTGGGTTTGATAGCGAGTTGAGGTTCCAAGGGGAGAGAGATTAGGCTGACGGAAGAGGAGTGAGGGAGAAAGGTTTTATGGAAAGAGGAATGGTAGATGGAAGGGATGGAAGGGTTCGTTGTTTCGGGATTTGGTTTCAATGGCGTATAGGGCGAGGAGAAGGGATTCGAAGTCGGTCAGTGTAACATCCCACTTTTTATATAAATATCTAATTGAGAGAAATAAATGACAAATAATTATATATGAAAAGATTAATGTTCCAAAAGTTTGCAAATGATTTACTTGAAATTTATTATGATTTTTCATAATTTACTAAGTTTAAAGAGCTAAAATTAATACCTGATTAGAATATAGGTGTCAGACCAAGTATCTCCGATTGAGATGCCATTTGTCAGGGCTATTAAGAATATTATTGTGAATCCGAATATATGTTCGGAATAATTTTTAGATGGAGTATTGAGTCCGAACGGAGATCCTGTTGGTTATAAAATGGAGAAGTTTAAGTGATGTTTTAAAAACTTAAATGAAAAACCCATTTTTCACTCTATCTCACGACACCCTTCTTTCTTTGGCAAAATATACTTTGCTCTCTTCCTCCCTATTTCCCCTTTCATCTTCATCTTCTTCCACCCTTTAAAACCTAGCAAGTGGTGAGCTCATCTCCCCCTCTTCAATTTTCGTTCTCCATTGTGCAAGAAGGAGACCATGGTGGCTTGAAGCTTCTTCATCTCTTCTTCCATTTACGTGCTCTCCCCCTCTTTTGGCACGCACTCTCTTTTCTTGGCTTGAGGTAAGTTCCTCATCACTTTTAATGAGCTAAAGCCTTAGGTTATGGGTTATTGTGGTTGGGAATGTGTTTAAATGCATATGGGTAGTTGTGGGAGACATTAATGATGTAAAACCCTAAGGTGGGGTGCATTTAATGTATGTTTTATGAAGGTATAAATGGGTACACGAAAATGGTAATAAATATGGTAGAAGAATATGAACATTGATGATGGTTGTTGAGTTTTTAATAAAACCCTAACCCTGTGATTTGGGAGAAATGTAAAATGTGAGTGGAATGTGTGATTAATGATATTGGGAATGTTACTAATGAAGAGAGATAACCATTGGTGATGGCTAATGATGGTGGTTGGAAGCCATTAATGGGAAAACCTACTAAAAGAGTTAGGTGTGAAATTGATATGTGTAGGTGATTTAAAATAGTTGTGTTGTTGCCCTTTAGTTATAATGAGTTTTGATTTAAGGGAAAGAATTCCCGAAACCTAAGAAAATAAGAAATGAAAACCTATTGCAAGTTACAATATGATGGGACTCATATATATGCATTAGTTATGTGCAAGAAATTTGAAAATGATGTTGAATGAGTGATTGATGTGGTCCTATATGCATTAATGTAGGATTTGATAATTCTTGTGAAGCGGGAACGTCTAACATGGAGGAATACTTCTCTTGAGGTAGAAGAGGAGTATATTTTCTAAATGTATGATCAATTATATGTTGATAATGTATATATTGATGCATATTTGCATGTTCTTCCTTGAATGGATGTACTACCTCTTATGTGTGATGTGAATTGAGATTTACTCCTATTGATGATTGAATGTTGATTTGATGCAATTGATGAGAATATGAATTTGGAATATATTTGTTGACATGCTCTTGAATTCCATGTATGGATTGAAATTGATATGAATCCTTGGCTGGTATAATCTTGAACACTATGAGTGGTATGCCTTGGAGAATGTTATGTATGAATATGTGCCACTAACTATGATGTTAAGTGAAAACTATACCCTTAAACGAGAGGGTGAGGAATTATTGTAAAGTCGAGGCTAGCATGTGCATTATTGTATTCATAGCATACATGACATAGCATTTTGTATGTGGTTGCGATCACAATGAAGTCTTGCGGAACTATAAAGGGGAGTACCCTTGCGTGGGCGAAACCAATATGAGAATAAATGAATGTGGTTGCGATCAAAATGAAGTCTTGCGGGACTATGAGAAAATTGACCCTTGCGTAGGGGACATATGGTTGATCAATTATAAGTGGTTGCGATCACTTGGCATATGGAAATACTAAAGGTCTTGCGAGATCTTACATAGAAATGCACCCTTGGATGGGGGACATATATTTGATCAATCATAAGTGGTTGCAATCACTTGATGTAATGAGATAATAAAGGTCTTGCGGGATCTTGTGAAAAGCACCCTTGTGGGGGACAAATGCTTAAGCAACTATGCGTGGTTGTAAATATTGATGAATCATGTGTGTATGAGCTATGAATAAATGTTTCAAATTGAATCCATTGCATATGCATTTTATGGTATGACATATGCATTAGCCATAGGGACATGACATTTGAGTTGGAGAAAATTAAGAAAGATGACACCCATTGGGAGTGTTAATTAAGGAAGGAATCTCATTTTTGGTCACTAATTAATTATGTATTATTGTTGTTATGACCCTTTAATATTGCTTATGGATTGTGACATTGGGTGTGGTAATATTGTGATTTGGTGACTTGGTTCTACTTGGTAATGTCCTTGTTAATGACTTGTTATGTATGAATATGTATGCTCAATGGAAGTTGATAAGATATGTGACATTATTGTCTGATTGAACTCCCTTGATAGGAGGATATGTTGAATTGCATTCATATTGAGTGGAAAAGGTTAAGAAAGGTGATACCCTATTGAGAATGTTATTTGAGATCTAAAACCCACTTTTGGCCACTAACTAATTATGTATTGTTGTTGGTTTGACCTATTTATGTGTCTTATGGATTGTGACAATGAGTGTGTTGATATTGTGAATTGATGATTTGGTTTTACTTGGTGATGTCTTTGTCAGTGGACTTGTCATATATGAACATGTATGTTCATTGGAAGTTATGAACTATAAGGCTTTATTGGGTAGTTGAACTCCTTGATTGGAGAAGATGTTGAATTGCATTCATATTTATATTATCACAATTTATTTGATTTTCATCATTGAGAAAGTATACTCACTCTCCATGTTGTCTACTTTTTAGCTCTTGTGTTGTAGGGCATGACCATGGAGAAAGGCTTTTCAAGAGATGAGGTATAGTGTGAAGGAAGAACTGGTAAAGATGTAACATCCCGGATATTTATAGAAAAATTCTGTGAAGTGGAAAATGTTAAAAATTATTTTTAGGAATTTAATTGATATTTTTATGAATTATTGGTTAATTATAAAAGGTGTGATTAGAAGAAGAGAGGTTTAATTAAAATCATTAAGGAAATCATAAAGGAATGGAGAAATGACCGACTGGGCAGGTTACCGGTTGCCCCTGGCTTTAAATAAAAGGTTTCTTTTCCCTTTCTCTTCCATTCAGCATTCACATGGGCCACTGTCTCTCTCTCTCTCTTCTCCTTCATCTGATTCCCTCTTCTTTCTCCCTCGTCTTCTTCTTCTCCTTCTTCCTCACGCTGCGAATTGCATGTTCTGAAGGGAGACCCTGATTGCATCAGAACCGAGTGATAAACCCATTTCTGTGACTGTGGTCTCAAGGTGAGTCCACTAATCCGTTTGCATTTGTATTTTCCTGCCCTTTCGTTTCTTGGGTAACCGTGTGGCCATGCATGGCTGTGTGTGGGCCTGTTCTCCACTCCTCCAGTGAGTGTGAACTCGAAGGTGGTGTAAAGCTAACGAGTTTTGTATTCCAAACCCGTAGGTAATGGAACAACACAGGTGGAATGCTTAAAGGAGCTGGTGCTGGAATGAACGTCAGCGGGACAATTGAAGGAGTTGCTGCTGGAACGGTGAACCCAGAAACTGTTGAGGCGTGGAACAGAGGTAAGGGGGTGTTCGAGTTATAATTAATTGGAATGGGACATACTGTCCGAGTCATTGTAATGACTGAACCGAGTGAGGGTTAATGCTGAATGAAAACTGTGCGAATACGTGTATGAATATGTGTACGGATGTTGCTGAATGGAATTTGAGAATGTATGAGTATGCATGTGTGTGAGTACCGATCAGTCCCTGATCGTGTGTATGTGAATTGAAGAATAATTATTGTGATAATTGTGATGATGCTGAATGCATTGTATATGAATGTGAATAAGTGCATGTATATGTATGGACACAGATCGGTTTCTGATCGTGTGTGTGGCATAATCCGAGTGAAATTGAATTATTTGATGTGATGAAATGATGCTGAACGAAAGTTAATGTATATGCATGTATGTGGACACCGATCGGTTGAGGACCGTGTGTGTATGTGTAAATCCGATTAAAATTAAAATGATGCTGTGACAATCGGTATTTTATGGCAATGTGGAGTCGGGTTTGACAAGTAGGTCACCCAAGTGATGTTAATGAGTCGGGATTGACAAGCAGGTCACCCGAGTGATGTTGTTAATGGCCACTTGATGAAAAATGTGAAATGTGAATGTGTGATTATATGGTGTGGGACGACCGATGGTATGTTTAGCCCCTCAATTCCGGCTCCCGTGGTTTTTGTGCCCAGTTGAGCTACCCAGTGGTCAAGTAGGACCCAGTGGTCGAGGAGGAGAGTCAAGCAGGACTCGGTGAACTAAGCAGGGTTCACGGGGTGTCAAGTAGGACCCCCAGCTGAAGGCCGATCCTTTTAGTATCCGGATACTAGGGGTCGATTTTATGTGAGTCAGTTGTGACAATTGATGATTGGATGATTTTGCCGAGTGCAGTTTGTGATAATTGCCGAATGAGATTTGTTATATTTGATGAGTATGATTTGATTTATTTACCGAGTGATTAACTGTATTTACCGAGTGATTGGCTGTATTTTCGAGTTTGAATTGTTATAGTTGCCGAGTATGAATTATTGTACTTGCTGAGTAAGACTTGCCATATTTACCGAGTGAAAATTGATGAGTATGATGTTGTATTTGCCGAGGGCCAATCTGTTGTATTTGACGAGTGTAACTTGTTGTATTTGCTGAATGAGGTTGAATATAATTGCCGAGTATGAAGTATTATAATTGCTGAGCATGAGATTTGTTATATTTGCCGAGTGGAAAATTTTTATATTTGCCGAGTGGAAAATTGTTATATTTTCCGAGTGGAAAATTGTTATATTTGCCGAGTGGAAAATTGTTATATTTGCCGAGTGGAAAATTGTTATATTTACCGAGTGGAAAATTGTTATATTTGCCGAGTGGAAAATTGTTATATTTGCCGAGTGGAAAATTGTTATATTTGCTGAGTGGAAATTACTTGCTGAATGTTACTTGTTAAGATTGTCGAAGGAGAACTTTTACACTGCTGAGTATGAATTACTATAAAGCCGAGTGTTAATGGATATATTGCCGAATGTGAGTAAAGTGCCGAGTGTGAGTTAAAAGGCCGAGTGTAATGTACAATCTGAAGATAAAGAATCAGATAGAGTTTATACTTATATTTTATTCCGTTCTAGATTAATTATAATGCTAAACACTCACCCTTGCTGTTATTTTCAATTTAGTAACTAGTGACAGGGAGGAGGTTGGAGCCCGGGAGTCGCGCCAAGCGGGAGATCGATGCCAAGGCCGAGTGAATTTGAATAAATGGTGTAATACGTATATATATATATAATGAGTTTTTCGATTGTGGAACTAAGTGTGAGTTGATGTGTTAATGGAATGAATGTGAATTTATGTTGTTAGATGATTGGTATTAATTTTCATGTGTTTGTTGTAGCAAAGCCGATTACCGGGCGAATCTTGCCCGAGAGGATTTATTCCTGTGCGAGCGAGGGCCAGTCGGTTTGATGTCTGTTTTATCTCTGTGGGAATTCCTCGTTCCTTTTCCGAGTGAAGAATAATTGAGAGACCCCCTCCAGGGTGGAAGGTTAGAATGTTCTGAGTGAGATTGGCCGGGAGAATGTTTCGAGTGATGAAAAGTAGAATGTTTCCGAGTGAAAATTTGAGTGCTTCCGAGCGAAGGTGAAAAGGTTTCTGAATGAATTGTGGCCGAGAGAGCTTCTCCCGAGTGAAGTAAGGATAGGGTATTTTCCGAGTGGGGATACCTGGAGAAACTCTTACCGAGTGAAGGAGGTTACGTTATCCCCGAGAGAACGGTGACCGAGAGGACCTTTCTGAGTGAAGCGTAGGAATGAGTCATGCGTGGTATGCCCGAGTGAATGAAAGTTAAGTGTTTCCCGAGTGAAACCCTTTTACCGAGTGAAACTCTGACTTGAGTCTCCCGTGTGCGTCTTGCTCGCTCAGGTTTAATGTGTGGCATTCGCTCAAGCGAGTCGGCGCTCGCTTAAGCGAATGACCCCCTGTCTTCTTCCTCTTCTTCTTCTCCTTCTTCTCCTGCTGCTTTCAACTCCACTTTATTAAAGGATGTGTTTCCGATCAGTTTTGTTTATACTGAGTATGATTTTATTATTTAGAATGTAACTAAAGGAAGTAAATATTATTTTACATCAAGGCCGAGTGGGTTGTTTATTAAGGGAAGTAAATATTATTTTATATTAAGATCTAAATTTTTATTAAACGTGAAAAATTTATTGTCGAAATAATTAACGGGTGTAAATAAAAAGGTAAATCGACCTAGGATGTTACAGTTGGTATCAGAGCGGTTCTTTCTAGAGCCGAGTGGATGGGCGAACCGAGTGACCGTGTTTTGCATTTTATTGCATTGTATTTCTAGTTGTTTATGCAGCTTGGCATCGCTCCCTTGGCACTCCAGTGGCATTGTGTTTTATGTGAGGTAAATATCCGACTCCCTGGTAGAGTATTGGTTAATGGTGAAGTGTTTATTCATTATATAATTATTCTATGGTCGGGAAACTAGTTCTGACAAAAGGGATGGTTTCCTCTCGGAATTTTTCTAAATTGATGAGTAGGACCGAATCAGGTCCCACTCTTGGTATATTCCTGAAAAGGAATCCCCCTGCTTACAGAGGAGGGCACGATTACAGTGGGATGTGTGTTTGGATACGGGAAACCGAGTAAGCTTTTGAGTATTCCGAGTTCTCGGAGGAGCATATGGTGCAGTTACAACTTATCAGTTGAAGGAGAGACTAGGACATGGTGGTCTTGGACTAAGGTACCGATGAAGACGACGAGTGAGTCGTTAGTGTGGGCGAATTTCCGAGAGTGGTTTCTTGTCAAGTACTTCTCGGGTAATTAGAAAATTTGAAAGGAAATGGGATTTGAGGTTAGAACAGGGCCGAGTGTTAATGGCCGAGCACACTACCAAGTTGACGAGTTGTAACTTCTATCACTCTTTCTCACTGAGAGGAACCAAGAGTAGTAAATATACCAAGTATGAAGCGAATTGTGAATTAGAATTCGCAGTGTGATTATGCCGATTAAGATTCAGAATTATCCGACTTTGGTGGACCAGGATATGTTGATCAAGAAAGTACAATTAGAGAGGACCTTTCAGTCGGAAGATAAAAGGTCATGAAGGTATAAGGATCCAGTTTCAAGAAATGGATCGGTTCATTCATGGCGGTGAGTCTTCCGCTACGTTTCTATCTCTTCTAGTCAGATTTCTACTGGATGACCTGGTTGTCAGTCGAGTAGCCTGGTAACCGAGTCAACGCTTTTAGGACTCGGGTACTAATTTTTCTGAGAAGATGAAATGCGAATAGTAAATGTGATACCAGATAGATAGTGAATGGTAATGTCGAATTCCGGGTATGCTTTGGTATTGAGTATGGTGATGGCAGAAATAATAGGATGACGATTGTACGTCCAACTGGTGGATTGTGTTTATGATTAGTGAAAAGGTTCACCGATGCAGAAACCTATTATGGGGTTGAAAATCATATTGTAACCTTGAGTTGTATACCTAAGTAAGTTTAGTGAACCATTTAGGCTTAAGTTGATTAATAATCGATGATGAGTGATGAGATGAGGGATTATTAGACTGTTGGGCCATGGTTTTGTGATGAATAAGATCTAAGGAAGAGATATTTACTCGGTGAAGGCTGGAAGCCAATTGTTGATTATACCTTTTTATGGTGGTGGTAACTGATATTTAATGATTGTTATTACGTGATGTACCCTAGATGATGCATATTGACGATGTTGTTGTAAATATGTTGATTTTAGACTTGAGAGGATTACCACTAATTCTCAGGTGGATTAGTGTTAGTTGAGTGAGTATGGTCGATGTGAGCAAGAAGAGTGTAAGGTATGCTGTTCCGGTATGACTCTACACACCATAGGTACTGTGGCAGTGTACACTTTTGCAGCGACTCTATGTAATTGTTGTAACCCTATGGGAATGAGACGTCATCCCATATGTCGGATGCAGCAATTCATAAGTTGGGCAGGTGAGACTGTAGCTACTTATGGTGATGGTTTGAGTCTATCGGGCTGTTCTGAATAAAGATGGGAGTTGTGTTGAATGAGTAGTAGATGGTAGCATATCAAATGAGAGTAAAAGGTTTATTTTAACTCTGGTGTGCTTACCTCCGAGAGAGTCAGAGGTTATTTTGGTATAAACTGACTATTAAGAGATGTTAGATTGTCGAAATAGAAGGGAAATCCTTCCGACAAAGGTGCCCGATGTTACTAGTCGAGAAGAGTGATGGTGGTATATGGTTATGCATTGATCGCCACCGATTGGATAAGCTAACCATAGGGAATAATACCCAATACCGAGGATTGATGATCTGGTTAATCAATTATGGTGTGACTCAGTCTTTCCAGGATCGATTGGCAGTCAAGATACTATTAAATTGGATCAAGGTTCTGATATCTCTGAAACGGCATTCAGGACTGGTTATAGCCACTTTGGAAATGTGGTTTTGCCGTTGGTATGGCGAGTGTTCAGGCGGTGTTCATGAATTATATGAACAATATCTTCCAGCATTACTTGGGTCGGTTCATGAAGGCGTTCATTGATGGTATTCCGATTTATTCCGATGTCATACCTGGAGCATGAAGAACATGGGACAAAGTAATTAGAAAGTGGTTGAGCGGGCAAATAATAGGAATGAAGAGGAGTTTTGCCTAGTCGTTTGGACTTTGCACGGATATTAATGTTACCTGGGAATCATAATGGCTGGCCACCGTGGGTTCCTTTTAACATTAATTCTTTATGAAGTTGCCAATAGGCATAGGTAAATGGATAATGATGCAAACAGTTGCATGTCGATCGGTGATATGGGTAGTTGGACTAGATACCTGACTTTCACTCGGATTAACCACGAAGTGTTGAACCCTTGAGACTAATCACCTCAGGGAGTTGCACTAGTGGTTGAGGTCATGTGAAGTCGGGAAGGCAGATGTGTTTTAGCCAATCTTGAGTGATTGGATTTAGAGAAGAAAGGCGTATGATTCATATTTCTGAAGTCGGTAAAAGGTTAGAGATGAAGGACAAATAGAGCTGAGATTTGGTAACTGACGAATAGGTTGCCTTGATCCGAGAGCAAATGAAGATGGTCCAAAACCGATAGATAAGTTTCTATGGCAGTCGGCATAAACCACTTGGGTTTCAAACGAGTGACTGAGTATTCCTGAAGATTTCAGCCGAGTGATTCTATTGAATTGAAGGACCTGACGATGGAAGTACGCCGATCGGTATTGAGGAATTCCGGACCACACGGATAAGGAACAAGGAAGTGCCATCGGTAAGAATGAAGTGGAGAAATTTGAAAGGAGTAACATACACTAGGGAAATTGGAATCGGAAATCTGAGTCGAATATGAGGCGGGTGTACCTCAATTTCTTTCAATCGGTGCATTGATTTCGGGGATGAAATCCCTTTTTAGGGGGGGTGGATGTAACATCCCAGATATTTATAGAAAAATTCTGTGAAGTGGAAAATGTTAAAAATTGTTTTTAGGAATTTAATTGATATTTTTATGAATTATTGGTTAATTATAAAAGGTGTGATTAGAAGAAGAGAGGTTTAATTAAAATCATTAAGGAAATCATAAAGGAATGGAGAAATGACCGGCTGGGCAGGTTACCGGTTGCCCCTGGCTTTAAATAAAAGGTTTCTTTTCCCTTTCTCTTCCATTCAGCATTCATGTGGGCCACTGTCTCTCTCTCTCTCTCTCTCTCTTCTCCTTCATCTGATTCCCTCTTCTTTCTCCCTCGTCTTCTTCTTCTCCTTCTTCCCCACGCTGCGAATTGCATGTTCTGAAGGGAGACCCTGATTGCATCAGAACCGAGTGATAAACCCATTTCTGTGACTGTGGTCTCAAGGTGAGTCCACTAATCCATTTGCATTTGTATTTTCCTGCCCTTTCGTTTCTTGGGTAACCGTGTGGCCATGCATGGCTGTGTGTGGGCCTGTTCTCCACTCCTCCAGTGAGTGTGAACTCGAAGGTGGTGTAAAGCTAACGAGTTTTGTATTCCAAACCCGTAGGTAATGGAACAACACATGTGGAATGCTTAAAGGAGCTGGTGCTGGAATGAACGTCAGCGGGACGATTGAAGGAGTTGCTGCTGGAACGGTGGTGGAACGGTGAACCGAGAAACTGTTGAGGCGTGGAACAGAGGTAAGGGGGGTGTTCGGGTTATAATTAATTGGAATGGGACATACTGTCCGAGTCATTGTAATGACTGAACCGAGTGAGGGTTAATGTTGAATGAAAACTGTGCGAATACGTGTATGAATATGTGTACGGATGTTGCTGAATGGAATTTGAGAATGTATGAGTATGCATGTGTGTGAGTACCGATCAGTCCCTGATCGTGTGTATGTGAATTGAAGAATAATTGTTGTGATAATTGTGATGATGCTGAATGCATTGTATATGAATGTGAATAAGTGCATGTATATGTATGGACACAGATCGGTTTCTGATCGTGTGTGTGGCATAATCCGAGTGAAATTGAATTATTTGATGTGATGAAATGATGCTGAACGAAAGTTAATGTATATGCATGTATGTGGACACCGATCGGTTGAGGACCGTGTGTGTATGTGTAAATCCGATTAAAATTAAAATGATGCTGTGACAATCGGTATTTTATGGCAATGTGGAGTCGGGTTTGACAAGTAGGTCACCCAAGTGATGTTAATGAGTCGGGATTGACAAGCAGGTCACCCGAGTGATGTTGTTAATGGCCACTTGATGAAAAATGTGAAATGTGAATGTGTGATTATATGGTGTGGGACGATCGATGGTATGTTTAGCCCCTCAATTCCGGCTCCCGTGGTTTTTGTGCCCAGTTGAGCTACCCAGTGGTCAAGTAGGACCCAGTGGTCGAGGAGGAGAGTCAAGCAGGACTCGGTGAACTAAGCAGGGTTCACGGGGTGTCAAGTAGGACCCCCAGCTGAAGGCCGATCCTTTTAGTATCCGGATACTAGGGGTCGATTTTATGTGAGTCAGTTGTGACAATTGATGATTGGATGATTTTGCCGAGTGCAGTTTGTGATAATTGCCGAATGAGATTTGTTATATTTGATGAGCATGATTTGATTTATTTACCGAGTGATTAACTGTATTTACCGAGTGATTGGCTGTATTTTCGAGTTTGAATTGTTATAGTTGCCGAGTATGAATTATTGTACTTGCTGAGTAAGACTTGCCATATTTACCGAGTGAAAATTGATGAGTATGATGTTGTATTTGCCGAGGGCCAATCTGTTGTATTTGACGAGTGTAACTTGTTGTATTTGCTGAATGAGGTTGAATATAATTGCCGAGTATGAAGTATTATAATTGCTGAGCATGAGATTTGTTATATTTGCCGAGTGGAAAATTTTTATATTTGCCGAGTGGAAAATTGTTATATTTTCCGAGTGGAAAATTGTTATATTTGCCGAGTGGAAAATTGTTATATTTGCAGAGTGGAAAATTGTTATATTTGCCGAGTGGAAAATTGTTTTATTTGCTGAGTGGAAATTACTTGCTGAATGTTACTTGTTAAGATTGTCGAAGGAGAACTGTTACACTGCTGAGTATGAATTACTATAAAACTGAGTGTTAATGGATATATTGCCGAATGTGAGTAAAGTGCCGAGTGTGAGTTAAAAGGCCGAGTGTAATGTACAATCTGAAGATAAAGAATCGGATAGAGTTTACACTCATATTTTATTCTGTTCTAGATTAATTATAATGCTAAACACTCACCCTTGCTGTTATTTTCAATTTAGTAACTAGTGACAGGGAGGAGGTCGGATCCCGGGAGTCGCGCCAAGCGGGAGATCGATGCCAAGGCCGAGTGAATTTGAATAAATGGTGTAATACGCATATATATATATAATGAGTTTTTCGAGTGTGGAACTAAGTGTGAGTTGATGTGTTAATGGAATGAATGTGAATTTATGTTGTTAGATGATTGGTATTAATTTTCATGTGTTTGTTGTAGCAAAGCCGATTACCGGGCGAATCTTGCCCGAGAGGATTTATTCCTGTCCGAGCGAGGCCAGTCAGTTTGATGTCCGTTTTATCTTTGTGGGAATTCCTCGTTCCTTTTCCGAGTGAAGAATAATTGAGAGACCCCCTCCTGGGTGGAAGGTTAGAATGTCCCGAGTGAGATTGGCCGGGAGAATGTTCCGAGTGATGAAAAGTAGAATGTTTCTGAGTGAAAATTTGAGTGCTTTCGAGCGAAGGTGAAAAGGTTTCCGAATGAATTGTGGCCGAGAGAGCTTCTCCCGAGTGAAGTAAGGATAGGGTATTTTTCGAGTGGGGATACCCGGAGAAACTCTTACCGAGTGAAGGAGGTTACGTTATCCCCGAGAGAGCGGTGACCGAGAGGACCTTTCTGAGTGAAGCGCAGGAATGAGTCAAGCGTGGTATGCCCGAGTGAATGAAAGTTAAGTGTTTCCCGAGTGAAACCCTTTTGCCGAGTGAAACTCCGACTTGAGTCTCCCGTGTGCGTCTTGCTCGCTCAGGTTTAACGTGTGGCATTCGCTCAAGCGAGTCGGCGCTCGCTTAAGTGAATGACCCCCTGTCTTCTTCCTCTTCTTCTTCTCCTTCTTCTCCTGCTGCTTTCAACTCCACTTTATTAAAGGATGTGTTTCCGATCGGTTTTGTTTATACTGAGTATGATTTTATTATTTGGAATGTAACTAAAAGAAGTAAATATTATTTTACATCAAGGCCGAGTGGGTTGTTTATTAAGGGAAGTAAATATTATTTTATATTAAGATCTAAATTTTTATTAAACGCGAAAAATTTATTGTGGAAATAATTAACGGGTGTAAATAAAAAGGTAAATCGATCTAGGATGTTACAAAAGATGCCTTGGCCGACATGGTTTTTAGATTAATAGGTTTTGTATATCCCTTTTTGGAAGTGTTTGTATATGGCATTGTTTTGTATAGTCATTCTATACTTAATGCCTGGTATGTATGATGATGATTGGATATGGATGATTTGACACCCTAGACTGGTGATTGATACATTAGGATCATTGGAAATGAGCTTGTGATCATTTTGTATCATTAATGCGATTCATGATGATGATTGACAATTGAACTTGTTTTCCATTTTGATGGCATTGATGCTTATGTATGTAGTTGAATTAGAATGTGCATGATGATTGAGTTAAATCATGTGTTAGAATGTTGATTGAATGTAGATGCATGAAAATGATAGATCTTATGTGACCTTCATGCATGATCGAGGAACTGATAGGGCCATATAGAGTTATAAGAGATTTGGATGCCATGGATTAGTTTCAATAGTACCTATGCATGATTTAGAACTTGTAGAAAATGGAATACGCCAATTCCATATCAAGAATTGACCCTTGAAGTACACAAAAATGCTTTAAAATGTGCTAAACGCATTTCTACGCATAAGTCCCTTATTTTTGGGAATTTTTTAGTGCGGCCAGTTGCTACATGTCAAAAATAGTGTATAATTAGTGGTGTCAAAATTTAGTGATGATTGGATTTCATATGAAAGGGTTAGGGTGGTTGGAAGTTGGAAATTGCAGTATTTTTTGCATTCTACAGTAGTTTTACTATCATGAATCAATTCATGAGCCTCTGGAATTGCATGAATCGATTCATAAGCCCCTTGAATCGATTCATAAGCTACTGGATTAACATGAATCAATTCACACGAGTCCTGAATCGATTCATGAGCTTCAGTTTTGTTGTTTTGGACTTCCAATTCACATGAATCGATTCACACGAGTCCTGAATCGATTCATGAGCTTCTATTTTCACTGTTATGGTTTCCCAACATGCATGAATCGATTCATGGGCTGCTCGAATCAATTCATGGCCTACTATTTTTCAATATTACAAACATTTTGATGCTTAAGTACCCTTTTTACTTCATGGCTTGTTTATGCAATCAAATGTACATTGTTTTAATATATTTTAACAAGCAATGGGGTATCCTTGAATCCCTTCTCATATCCATTCATGCTCTCGAATTAATGTGTGTTTCCGCTAAAACACTTGCATAGCGATTGTGCGATTGTTTACTCTGAGTTAATATTAGTATGAAACATCTACCTTCTCATATCGTCATATATAGGATAGGTCTTCAAAATGGTCCAGGGTTAGTTGTTGAAGTCATATATTGAGGTATGCCTTATCCATTGTTTGTTTTCATTTTAAACCATGAAAAATTTATTCTGACTTTTAATATTATCTTTAATATTATTTATCGGATTAAGGGTGCCACATTGAAAATTTGTCGGCGGTTGTATTTGCCTTGAAAATTTGGCGTCATTACCTCTTTGGTTCGAGATTCGCAGTCTTTAGTGATCACAAAAATTTGAAATACCTCTTTGATCAAAAGGAATTGAATATGCATCAAAGAAGATGGATGGAATTCCTAAAGGACTATGATTTTGAATTGAAGTATCATCCGGGAAAGGCTAATGTGGTTGCGGACGCTCTTAGTAGGAAGTCCTTATATGTATCGGCCATGATGGTCAAAGAACTTGAATTGATTGAGGAATTTCAGAATTTGAATGTTGGGACTGAGATTCAATCTTCTAAGAAATTGTGTTTTGCTACTTTGAAGATATGTAATGAATTTCTAGATCTTGTGAAGAGGAAACAAGTAGATGATGACTATCTAAATGAGATGGAGAAATCCCAAGGAGATGGGAAAAATCTATTCCTTGTTGAGGGTGTTGATGGCCTATGACGCGTGAAAGATCGTGTATATGTACCTTCCTTTGGTGATTTGAGGAGTACGGTACCTGAAGAGGCTTACAAAAGCATTTTTAGTATCCACCCTGGTGCGGCCAAGATGTACCAA
The DNA here is from genome assembly GCA_037962975.1 of Clitoria ternatea. Taxonomy (NCBI): domain Eukaryota; kingdom Viridiplantae; phylum Streptophyta; class Magnoliopsida; order Fabales; family Fabaceae; genus Clitoria; species Clitoria ternatea. The sequence continues at coordinate 91,971,679 of CM075671.1, forward strand.
GATGTGAAAAAGAACTTCTGATGGCCTGGAATGAAGCAAGATATTGCTAGTTATGTGGCTTCGTGCCTTATACGTTAGAAGACGAAGGTAGAGCATCAAAGACCTTCTGGTACTTTAAGGCCTCTTGATATCCCCGTTTAGAAGTGGGATGTTATTGCTATGGACTTTGAGTCCGGCCTTCCAAAGACAAGATCTAACTACGATGGAATCTGGGTGATTATGGATCGCTTGACAAAGAGAGTGCATTTTCTACCGATAAGCATAAAGAGTTCATTACAAAACCTGGCGTAATTGTACATTAAGGATATAGTGAGACTCCATGGTGTGCCATCAAGTATTAATTCTGATAGAGACCTATGTTTTACTTCCTGATTTTAGGGGAGCTTGCATGAGGTGATGGACTCTAAATTGAAGTTGAGTTCAGTGTATCATCCTCAGACGGACGAACAATCCAAGAAGATTATTCAGAGACTTGAGGACTTGTTGCGTTCTTGAGTTTTAGAGCATGGTGGTTCATGGGAGAAATATTTGCCTCTGATTGAAGTTACTTATAATAACAGCTTTCATTCCAGTATTGGTATGGCGCCATATGAGGCATTGTATAGAAGAAAGTGTAGGACTCCTTCATGTTGGCTTGAGGTTAGTGAGAATTTGGCTTTAGGGCCTGATATTATTGAGTAGACCACTGAACAAATCAAGATGATCCAAGAGAAGATGAAGATTGCTCAAGATCGGCAGAAGAGCTATTATGATAAGAGAAGGAAGCCACTTGAGTTTCAAGTTGGCAATCATGTGTTTTTACGGGTTTCACGTGATAAAGGTATCGGTAGGGCTTTGAAGAGCAGAAAATTAACTCCTAGATTTATTGGTCCCTATGAGATCCTTGAGCGGATTGGCGAAGTTGCTTAACGCATTGCTTTACCTCCTCACTTGGTGAATCTTCACAACGTATTCCATGTTTCTCAGTTGAGAAAATATGTACGTGACCCCTCACATGTACTCAGTGTCGATGATGTGGAAGTCAAGGACGATCTGACTGTCCCTCATGTCTATGCTAAGATTGTTGGGCGTTCTGTCAAGAAGTTGCGGAACAAGTTGGTTCCACTTGTGCAAGTAGCTTGGAGACATGGAAACAAAAGTACTTATACTTGGGACCGTGAGGATAACATGCATAGACAGTATCCTGATATATTTGAATACAGTATGTCAAATTTTGAGGACGACATTTCTTTTAGGTGGGGTGGATTGTAACATCCCAATTTTTATATAAATATCTAATTGAGAGAAATAAATGACAAATAATTATATATGAAAAGATTAATGTTCCAAAAGTGTGGAAATAATTTAATTGAAATTTATTATGATTTTTCATAATTTGCTAAACATAAAGAGCTAAAATTAATACCCGATTAGAATATGGGTGTCGGACCAAGTATCTCCGATTGAGATGCCATTGGTCAGGGCTGTTAAGAATATCATTACGAATCCGAATATATGTTCGGAATAATTTTTAGATGGGTTATTGAGCCTGAACGGAGGTCCTGTTGGTTATAAAATGGAGAAGTTTAAGTGATGGGTTAAAAACTTAAATGAAAAACTCATTTTTCACTCTATATCTCACGACACCTTCCTTCTTTCTTTGGAAAAATATACTTTTCTCTCTTCCTCCTTATTTCCCCTTTCATCTTCATCTTCTTTCACCCTCTAAAACCTAGCAAGTGGTGAGCTCATCTCCCCCTTTTCAATTTTTGTTCTCCATTGTGCAAGAAGGAGATCATGATGGCTTGAAGCTCCTCCCTCTCTTCTTCCATTTTCATGCTCTCCTTCTCTCTCTTGGCACCCACTCTCTTTGCTTGGCTTGAGGTAAGTTCCTCATCACTTTTAATGAGATAAAGCCCTAGGTTATGGGTTGTTGTGGTTGGGAATGTGTTTAAATGCATGTGGGTAGTTGTGGGAGACATTAATGATGTAAATGTTAGGGAATCCCTAGTACATGAGCAGCGAAATTACAAGGATTCCCATAGGATTTGCAAAGCGCAGTGTTTCAAAGCATAAGACAAACACACATAAAAAAATTCGTTTTAGGATTACCTCTTGAAGAACACCGAAGCAGTCGTAGCCTCGTCCTTTAGGAGTCCACACGAGCACTCCCACCAAAATCGCAACACTTGCCAACTGCTAGTTTGACGGCGTGTAGGCCTTGCAACTTTTGTGAATTTGTGTCTCTTTTTGTGAATGGCCTATGAGCATCCTATGCTCTATTTATAGGCTTAGGTTTGACCTAGTTTATTCTCTCTAAAGAGTGGGCTCCTTACTCATTCTAAATGAGTTAGGCCCAATAGCTTTATTTTAGTCCAACTAAAATAAAACAAAACATTTTCTGATGGGCTTACTCTATGTGTGTGACCATATAGGTAAAATACCTGGTCATATGAATAATAAATTATTTTATTATTAATATAAAATAAGAGCGACATCTAGCAATGCATCATTATGTTCGAATATTATTTAATATCAACATAACCTATAAGTGATAATTATTTTATATGTTTGTTCCTTTTGTCACGATATCCTAATTGGGCCCAAGGCATGGTCGCGTCATCCTTGTACGGCCCAATTTATTTTGCTTGATACCGGAGTAGACTTGATCCAAATAAATATTTAATATTTATTCTTTCTAGCATGGCCATGCGTTTCCTTAGTCTTACTCCATCAAGTGGCTTACAGATATCACTCCTGTCATATAGGAGAGACAAATCCCATCTACATCACTCACATCCCTCTGCATAATTTGTTTATTGCCTAATCACAACCTTTATAGTCCTCTTGTTACAGAAGATGTTTGATTACATTAAAACAACAAACTCCTCATGTAGGAATCGTAGTGACTTCAGGTCGAAGGACTATATATACCATTATCACATTGAGAATCGTTTATGACATTCATGTAACGATCCATGCAACGTTCTCATGGTAGGTCTATCCAGTACATCATTACTCTTAATGTGTACCCGTGTGAAGACTTGATATCATCTATATCTATGATCTATGAGATCAGGTCATCAGTACACTCACACACTAGTCTCAATGTATTTACATGTCCCCATGTAAATACTTTATTAGGGATATTTTAGGAATAACTTTCATATGACCTATTACTCCAAGGATAAATACGTTTTAAAATAATTTTAAACTAAAATACTTATTTTATTGATAAGCAGAAAAATGATACAAATGAAAAAGCATAAAAGCTCATAGTGCATACACCAACAGTAAAACCCTAAGGCGGGGTGCATTTAATGTATGTTTTATGAAGGTATAAATAGGTACATGAAAATGGCAATAAATATGGTAAAAGAAGATGAACATTGATGATGGTTATTGAGTTTTTAATAAAACCTTAACCCTATGATTTGGGGAAAATGTAAAATGTGAGTGGAATGTGTGAATAATGATATTGGGAATGTTACTAATAAAGAGAGATAGCCATTGTTGATGGCTAATAATGGTGGTTGGAAGCCATTAATAGGAAAACCCACTAAAGGAGTTGGGTGTGAAACTGATATGTGTGGGTGATTTAAAATAGTTATGTTGTTGCCCTTTAATTATAATGAGTTTTGATTTAAGGGAAATAATTCCCGAAACCTAAGAAAATAAGAAATGAAAACCTATTGCAAGTTACAATATGATGGGACTCATATATATGCATTAGTGATGTGCAAGAAATTTGAAAATAATATTGAATGAGTGATTGATGTGGTCCTATATGCATTAATGTAGGATTTGATAATTCTTGTGAAGCGGGAACATCTAACCTGGAGGAATACTTCTCTTGAGGTAGAAGAGGAGTATATTTTCTAAATGTATGATCAATTATATGTTGATAATGTATATATTGATGCATATTTGCATGTTCTTCCTTGAATGGATGTACTACCTCTTGTGTGTGATGTGAATTGAGATTTACTCCTATTGATGATTGGATGTTGATTTGATGCAATTGATGAGAATATGAATTTGGAATATATTTGTTGACATGCTCTTGAATTCCATGTATGGATTGAAATTGATATGAATCCTTGGCTGGTATAATCTTGAACACTATGAGTGGTATGCCTTGGAGAATGTTATGTATGAATATGTGCCACTAACTATGATGTTAAGTGAAAACTATACCCTTAAACAAGAGGGTGAGGAATGATAAGTATGCATTGTGTGTTGTTTTTAAGTCTAGTTTTTAGGGTTTTTGCATATTGTTTCATGCCTGATTCTATTGTTTTTGATTCTTTTCCACAGACATTACTTGGTTGTTCCTATTTTTGTAGGATCAATGATATTCTAGGCCTCTTTTGAGGAAAAATGGCAAAGTGGATAAAAGAAAAGACCATTGAGGCCTTTAGGAGTGCATTTTCACAAGGTTGGAGGAAACCACTACCAGTGGTGGCAAACCACTGGCCGTGGTTAGCACTGGAAAAGAGGAAAAGCAAGTCAGAAGCCACCACTGGCCGTGGTGGGCATTGTGGAGCACTATGGAGCAAAAAACAGGAAGTCAGAAGCTGCTACTGGTCGTGGTTATCCACCACTGGCCGTGGTTATCCATCACTGGCCGTGGTTGGCTCTGTTTGTTACTTAAAGTTGCAAAATTATTTTTAAAAGGGATCAGGACTCGAACCTCTAGTCGTGGTTGTCCCCTATGAGGCCCAAATCTCTAATTTGTTTAGGGTTTTTGTTGGGCACTTGAGGGGATAGAAAGAGAGTTCTATAAAGATAGCTTTAGAGAGAACTTTTGGGAGATTGTGAAGACCTTTTTGGGAAGCTTTCATTGGGGAATCAAGAGTCAAATCCATCAAGGGAAATCAAATCTACAGATTTGGGAGGAAGAATTAGGAATCCTAGTGAGAATTAATTTGTAATTTTTGAATCCCTAGTTTATACTTTTGATATCTTTTATGTTTTGCACTGATTTTGTGATATGTGACATGATGACAACAATTCTTATGGCACACTAAACTCTTTTGTTGAGGCTAAAGATGTAGTATGCCTATGTGTTACAATTAATCGTTCTTTGCATTCCAATTTATGTGATTTCAATCTCTATTCGATTCATGTATGTTTAATACTTCTGCAAGACTTAGAGATAAGTGTAGATGATCATAAATTATAAGGGTAATCGAGAGATTGGCATGTAATTCAAAAATACCTAAATTTAACCTATGATTTTGATTTATGATGGTAAGCGAAATTGTTTGAGGGCTAATCAGATTTCCATAGAACATAAAGGGTCTAATTAACAAATTGAATGCGGTTCTTTGGGAATTAGGCATGTTAATAGGCTTTCGAGAGAAAGGTATTAATTAACTTAGGGGAATCTGCCTTAGGAATGAAATCATATAATTGGATAGGCGAGTAACCTTTAATTTTGATACTAGTATATGAACCCTTAATACCCTAAGATTTACCTTTGATTCAATTTCCCAAACTTGCTCTGATTTTCTTCTAAAAAAGAGTTAAATTTTCTGTTTTCTAATTTACTGTTCATCATCATTTTGGTAATTCATTTGAATCAAACTTCACTAGATAATTAAACCACCGTTATAACTAGTACTTGGGCACAATCTCTGTGGGAACAATATCTTTTTATTACTTTGGTACCCCGTGCGTTTGCAGTTGGCTATCAAGTTTTTGGCGCCGTTACCAGGGAATGTGTTTTCCCCCAATATTGGCTAAGCGATGTTTGATTAGAATAGTGTGCATTTTCTGCAAATTTTCTACATTTTTCTGTATTTCTTAGTTTTATTTCAATTTTTCTACAGAATTACGCTTGTTTTTCTTGGTTGTCTATAAATTTGTGCAGGCCCCTTTATGAGAAAAAGCGACAGCTTTGAGCATATATTTGATCCTGAGATTGAAAGAACTCTTTGAAATATCAAACTTCTTACGACACGCATTGAACAAAACAGGCAGCAACCTTCAAGTTTAACAAGCCAAACACAAATGGAAAATCAAGACAACAGAGCACTTCATGATTTTGCAGCACCTAATGTGATGCGCCGAAGGTCTAGCATCACTAGACCCAACATTGAGGCGAATAATTTTGAGTTGAAGTCATCCTTGCTCTCGATGGTTCAACAAAGTCAGACTGGAGGATTTCCATCCGAAGATCCCAACTTGCATCTTTAGATTTTCCTTGAGTATTGTGACACGCTCAAGGTGAATGGGGTCTCAAATGATGCAATCCAACTTAGGCTTTTCCCATTCTCTTTAAGGGACAAGGCCAAAGCTTAGTTGTATGCGCTTCTGAAGGGGTCAATCACTACATGGGAGCAACTGTCTCATGCTTTCCTCAACAAGTACTATCCAAGAAGCAAAACAGATTGGTTGAGGAAGCAAATCATCACTTTTGCTCAGAAAGATGATAAAACTCTTTATGATTCCTAGGAGAGGTATAAAAAAATGCTCCGTGAATGCCCACACCATGGTATTGAACGCTGGTTGACTGTGTACATTTTCTATAGTGGGCTCACTCCGAACCAGAAGGTGACCTTGGATGCCGCAGCTAGCAGTGCCTTCATGAGTAAGAACATGGAGGAAGGTTACAATCTCATTGAGGAAGTTACCCAAAATACATACCAGTGGTCCTCAGAGAGGAGTTCACCAAGAACTCCAGGTAAGTACTCTGTTGACGTTCTCTCTTTATTCACTGCTAAAGTAGAGGCATTATTTGTTAAAATTGATAAATTTGATAAATTAGGAATAGGTACTTCTAATCTTGTTTATGAGCTGTGTGGTGTTTCAGGTCATAACATTTCAGGTTGTCAACTTGGAGTGACTCGGAATACTGAGCCAAAGATGCAACAAGTGGATGCTATTGGGAACTACGATGGAAATTATGGCAATAATTTTCAACAGCCACAAGGACCACCTAGTTTCCAAAGAAGACCACCTCCCTATCAAGGCAATCAGAGTAATTTCTGTTAGCCCAGGTGGCCTCTAGGAAACTCAAGAGGCGGGAGGGTGAATTGAGTAGTTAGGAACTTTTTTCACTAATAAATTTCTCTTCTAAAAACTCAATATGCAATGATATGTGATTTGAATAATAATGCTTAAAACATAAAGAGTTTAAGGGTTAGAGAAATGCAAACAGAGATTTATACTGGTTCGGCCAACCACTGCCTACGTCCAGTCTTCTCAAGACACCCTTGAGGAAATTCACTATAATCAAATCCCTTGATTACACCACAATGGGGACTTACACCCCGATCACAAATTCCTTGGATGCTACACCACACCCAAGCACATCACCCTTGGATGCTTCACCACATCCAAGAACATCACCCTTGGATGCTACACCACATCCAAGAAGAACACCCTCAGAGATACACCACTCTGAATATCAATCTCACTTTAGAGATAAAGAACTCTACAAGAAAAACTCTCTTCAAGAGTATGATGAACAAATTAAGGAACAAGAAAGAGTAATAACTCTATTAAGAGAATATGGCCATTATTGCTCTTAAGAAAAGATTGGAAGTATTTGGTGTTGGTGTTGGTGTGTTTTTGCAAATGATGGGCATCCCTATTTATAGGAGTAGAAATGCCTTCAAGAGGTGTGAAATTATTGATTAAAGTAATTGGAAAGGTACCTCTTGGATAAAATAATATTTTGTGAAAAGTTATAATGTTTCAACAATGTTTCATGCTTTCTGATCACGTTGTAATCGATTACATAAAAGAGGTAATCAATTACTTCCTTTTAAAATCTGTTTTAAAACATAACGTTCATATTGTAATCGATTACTTAAACATGGTAATCGATTACATTGCTGAGGTAATCGATTACACTAATGAGGTAATCGATTACATTCCATCAGAATGTATGAAATTTTAAAACCTTTTTATATTAATGGCCGTACTTTTTTTTATAGAGTCTTACTTTAATTATGCCTTGGTCTTGGATCTTCATTCTTGATCTCTGGCATTGGCCTTGTCATTATCAAAATCCTTCATGGTCTTCATTCTCCCCCTTTTTGATGATGACAATATTTCATTGATTTCATGACTCTTTTTGTGCTTGACATGGTATACTGAATCTTCAAGTCTTGCGTCCATGTTGTTAATCATGTCTTGCATATATGTTGTTGATATCAAAACCTTAGTTCTTCATTCTCCCCCTTTTTGATATTGACCACATTTCCTGAGAAGAAAAATAAACAACATGCAAGATACAAGATTTTCTCCCCCTTAATTTTGGTTTAGTTGACAATGTTTGATTGATTTTTTTTATTCTGCTTCTCATATATTACTCCCCCTTTGTCAATGGCAAAAAGAATATAAGAGCATAAAGTTTTAGCAGAGAGTGATGCACCTTGTTGTTTGATGTCACTCGTTATTTTGATATTGCTCTTTGTTACTTGTTGATTGATAGATGCTTCAAGAAATGTGTTGAATTTTCTTGTGGGTAAGAGTTAATCCTTAAGTGCCTCCCATCAATGATAATTCCTACACCATTATAAACATTTGATCTTGGTACCCAAATTTTCTTGGGTCCTTGTGGGTTAGACATGGATAATATATTCTTAGGAACCCAAATCATTTTTGTCTCAGTATAACCTTTGTTCTTTATATGACATGTTGATGCACTGTGACCTTTTCTCGCATAATGAGAGAATTTAACAAATGGGCTAGTTGAGGTCTTTTGTGAAATAAAGAAATTTTTCTGCAACTTTTGCTTTTTGGAAGGATCAAATCCTAGTTCTGCTTTAAAATGACATTTTTGTTTTCCAAGGAGTATATCTAGGTTGTATCTTCCCATAGTAAATTTAGCTAATTTATTTTTTAAGCCATTTATCTCTAGAATATACTTTTGACATGTTGAGCATGTATGACTATTAGTAGTTTCAGTCTTATACTTAGTTTCTAAGTTTTCCTTTTCTATTTTAACCTGTCCTAGTTCTTGATTGAGTTTTGATAAGTTTTCTTTTAAGCTCAGGTTAGTGCTTTTGATGTTAAAAATTTTTTTTAGCTAACTTTTGATACTCATTATGAAGATCTTCAAATGCATCTTGCAATTCATCAAAAGTAGGGTTTGAATCTATTACCTCTTCAGTATTTGCCATTAGGCAGAGATTCATTTCTTCATGGTCTGATTCCTCAGATGAGCTTAGATCATTTTCATCCCAGGCAATATATGCTCTTCTTTTATTTTTGGGATACTCTTTCTCTTGCTTGTCAGACTTCTTATTTAGTGTCGGACACTCCATTTTCATATGTCTATATTTTCCGCATTCAAAGCATTTTGGACCTTGGATAGATTCATCATTTTTGAAGGAATTCCTGAAGTTTGGCTTCCTTTGCCCTTCCTTTTTCTTTAGAAACCTATTAAATTGTTTAACAAATAATTTAAGGTCATTATAATCATTTATACCTTCTTCATCATCATCTTCTTCATCACTTTCTTCAATGGTTGATGATGATGCTTTTAGGGCAATACTTTTCTTCTTTTTGTTGCTTTCCTCATGTTGATTCAATCTTTCAAGCTCGAGTTCATGCTCTTGTAATTTTCCAAAGAGTGTTGCAAGGGACATGTTTGACAAATCTTTTGATTCTAATATAGCAGTTACTTTTGGTTGCCATTCCCTGTTCAAATATCTTAATACTTTATCAATCAAATCTTCATTTGAAAAGGTTTTTCCCAAGCATGCAAGATGATTGATTATATGAGTGAATCTCTTTTGCATGTCTTGTATGCTTTCATTCTAAACAACTCATACTCCCTAGTCAGAGTGTTTATTCTAGACCTTTTCACTTCACACGTTCCTTCATGAGTTACTTCTAGAGTATCCCACATTTCTTTTGCTGTTTTGCATATGGATATTCTAAAGTACTCGTCCATTCCTAAGGCTGAGGTTATTATATTTTTGGCCTTGAGGTTGTATTGTGCTTTTGTTTTGTCTACATCAGTCCATTCACTTCTTGGTTTAATCATGGTTACTTCTCCAACTACTTTGGTTGGTATGAAGGGACCATTCTCAATGGAGTCCCATATGTCTATATCAATAGCTTCTATGAATATTTGCATACGGGTTTTCCAGTATTGATATCCTACTCCATTAAATACAGGAGGTCTATGTATAGAGTTTCCCTTAGGAAAGATGGGATTGAAAGAGGCCATGGATCTTCTTGAGGTGGTTAAACCTTTTCCAAGATACTAGCTTTGATACCACTTGTTAGCCCAGGTGGCCTCTAGGAAACTCAAGAGGGGGGAGGGTGAATTGAGTAGTTAGGAACTTTTTTCACTAATAAATTTTTCCTCTAAAAACTCAATATGCAATGATATGTGATTTGAATAATAATGCTTAAAACATAAAGAGTTTAAGGGTTAGAGAAGTGCAAACAGAGATTTATACTGGTTCGGCCAACCACTGCCTACGTCCAGTCTTCTCAAGACACCCTTGAGGAAATTCACTATAATCAAATTCCTTGATTACACCACAATGGGGACTTACACCCCGATCACAAATGCCTTGGATGCTACACCACACCCAAGCACATGACCCTTGGATGCTTCACCACATCCAAGAACATCACCCTTGGATGCTACACCACATCCAAGAAGAACACCCTCAGAGATACACCACTCTGAATATCAATCTCACTTTAGAGATAAAGAACTCTACAAGAAAAACTCTCTTCAAGAGTATGATGAACAAATTGAGGAACAAGAAAGAGTAATAACTCTATTAAGAGAATATGACCATTATTGCTCTTAAGAAAAGATTGGAAGTATTTGGTGTTGGTGTTGGTGTGTTTTTGCAAATGATGGGCATCCCTATTTATAGGAGTAGAAATGCCTTCAAGAGGTGTGAAATTATTGATTAAAGTAATTGGAAAGGTACCTCTTGGATAAAATAATATTTTGTGAAAAGTTATAATGTTTCAACAATATTTCATGCTTTCTGATCACGTTATAATCGATTACATAAAATAGGTAATCGATTACTTCCTTTTAAAATCTATTTTAAAACATAACGTTTATATTGTAATCGATTACTTAAACATGGTAATCGATTACATTGCTGAGGTAATCGATTGCATTAATGAGGTAATCGATTACATTCCATCAGAATGTATGAAATTTTAAAACCTTTTTATATTAATGGCCGTACTTTCTTTTTATAGAGTCTTACTTTAATTATGCCTTGGTATTGGATCTTCATTCTTGATCTCTGGCATTAGCCTTGTCATTATCAAAATCCTTCATGGTCTTCATTCTCCCCCTTTTTGATGATGACAATATTTCATTGATTTCATCACTCTTTTTGTGCTTGACATGGTATACTGAATCTTCAAGTCTTGCGTCCATGTTGTTAATCATGTCTTGCATATATGTTGTTGATATCAAAACCTTAGTTCTTCAATTTCTGGTAACCACATGGACAATACATTCCACAGAAATCTAAGCTGGAGTCCTTGATGGAGACCTTTGTGACCACCCAGTTAAAATAAAATAATGAGTTCTTCGATGCTATTAAGAAGCCGACCTCCAAGATGGACAATCTGGCCACCTATAATAAAATGTTAGAGAACCAGATTGCTCAGCAGGCTTCATCCTCTCAAAGAATGCCAGGAACCTTTCCTGGAAAGCCCAAGACGGGACCATCCAGTCACACCATGGCTATCACTCTTAGGAGTGGTACGCAGTATGATGGCCTGGTTGGTATGAATGAGGAGGAGGCCAAGAAAGAAAAGAAGGTGGACAATTCTCATTCTCATCCAGTAAATGAGGAAGAGAAACAAAGTGAAAAGAAGGAGGAGGTGAAGCCATATCAGCCCCTGGTTCCATTCCCTCAACGCTTGGCCAAGGCTAAGCTTGACAAATAGTTTAGTAAGTTTCTTGAAGTTCTTAAGAAGCTTTATATTAATGTTCCTTTTACAGATGCCTTGCAGCAAATACCGACATATGCGAAGTTCCTGAAGGATATCTTATCTAATAAAAGGAAATTAGAGGAGGATGGTACCGTAGCACTTACTGAAGAGTGTAGTGCTTTGATCTAAAGGAAGCTACCACCCAAGCTTCAGGATCTAGGTAGTTTTTCTATCCCTTGTGTGATTGGTGACATGGCTATTGATAAAGCACTATGTGATTTAGGAGCTAGCGTTAGCTTAATGCCATGGTCTATAGCTGAAAAATTGGGATTGGGTGAACTGAAACCTACCAGGATGTCATTGTAATTAGCGGATAGGTCTGTTAAATATCCTGTAGGTATTTTAGAAGATGTGCTTATTAACGTAGGTAAATTTTTGATTCCTGCCAATTTCACTGTTTTGGAAATGGATGAGGATTCTATGGTCCCTATTCTTCTAGGCAAGCCATTTTTAGCAACCACGGGTGCGGTAATAGATGTTAAAAATGGAAAATTATCTCAGACTATTAGAGACCAAAAGGTAGATTTTAGTTTAAAGGATGCTTTAAAAAAACCTTGTGATAATGTTTGCTCTGTGGATTTTATTAACCAAGTGGTGAAGGAGGAAACCCTTCCTAAGGATCCACTTGAATTTGTTTTATCAATTGAGCCTGTAGGAGGTTTGGAAGAAAATGCCCCCACTGAAGCATGATACTGAAGTCATGTATGGGAAAGAGGTAAGCTCAAATGTTGAATTGAAGCCTTTACCGGCTTTATTGAGGTATGAATTTCTTTGACCCAACTTTGCATATCCTATCATTGTAAATACTGAATTGAATCCATGTGAGACTGAGAAGCTTTGGAAATAACTTAGGTTGTATAGGAAGGTTATCGGTTATACAATGGATAATATAAAGGGGATTAGCCCTTCCTTTTGCATGCATAGCATAATTGTAGAGGATGAGAGTAGGCCCACAGTAGAACCACTTAGAAGACTAAATCCAAAAATGCAAGAAGTGGTTAAGAAGGAAATTTTAAAATTGCTTGATGCTGGTGTTATATATCCCATTGCTAGTTGTAAGTGTTTAAGTCCAATTCATGTGGTGCCTAAAAAGGGAGGGATAACTGTTGTGAAAAATGATAAACAAGAACTAATTCTTACTAGGATAGTTTCTGGGTGGCGTATGTGCATTGATAATAGAAAGCTAAATAGCGCCACAAAGAAAGATCATTTCCCTCTTTCTTTCATTGATCAGATGCTTGAGAGGCTTGCCAAACATTCTTATTTCTGTTATTTGGATGGGTACTCAGGTTTTCATCAAATCCCCATCCATTCATCTGATAAAGAGAAAACTACTTTAACTTGCCCTTATGGGACATATGAATATAGGAGAATGCCATTTGGCCTGTGTAATGCACCTGCGACTTTTCAAAGGTGTATGCAAGACATCTTTTTTGACTTGATTGAGAATGTGATGGAAGTTTTCATGGATGACTTTTCTATGCATGGTTTGGATTTTGATAATTGTTTAACTAATTTGTGCCAAGTTTTGTAGCGCTGTGAGGAGACCAACTTGGTCTTAAATTAGGAGAAATGCTATTTCATGGTAAGAGAAGGCATAGTTCTTGAGCACTTAGTGTCTGAGAGAGGAATAGAGATGGATAAGGCTAAGGAGGAGGTAATTGAAAAATTACCCCTGCTGACCAATGTGAAAGGTATTCAAAGCTTTCTTGGGCATGTCAGGTTTTACTGGCAGTTCATTAAAGACTTCAACAAGATCACTAAGTCTTTGACTAATCTTTTGGGTAAGAATGTGCCTTTTGTTTTTGACTCATCTTGTCTTGAGGCTTTTTGCAGGATTAAACAAGCTTTGATTTCTGCTCCTATGGTACAACCCCCTGATTGGGAACTCCCATTTGAGTTGATGTGTGATGCTAGTGATCACGCAGTGGGGGTTGTGCTTGGGCAACAGAAGGATAAGAAGCTGCATGTGATCCATTATGCTAGCCGTACACTTGATAAGCACAGGTAAACTATGCCACCACTGAAAAGGAATTATTGGCAAGTCTTGGCTTTTGATAAGCTTAGATCATACTTGGTAGGCTCGCATGTTATTGTATATACTGACCATTCTGCCATCAAGTATATTTTACATAAAAAGAAGCAAAGCCTAGGCTAATTAGGTGGATTTTAATCTTGTAAGAATTTGACTTAGAAATAAAAGATAAAAAAGGTACTGAGAACCTTGTTGTTGACCACTTATCTAGGTTGTCACCTGAAAAAGATAAGTTGGGTGATGTTCCCATCAATGAGTTTTTTCTAGATGAACAACTACTAAGTCTTAGTATCCAACAAGTGCCTTGGTATGCTGATTTTGTTAATTTTCTTGCTTGTGGTATTTTACCCCCTGACCTTGGTTTTCAGCAGAAAAAGAAGTTTCTTGCAGATGTTAAGCATTACTATTGGGATGAGCCCCTCCTTTTCAAACAATGTGTAGATGGTTTGATTAGGAGGTGTGTGCCGGAGGACGAAGTCCATGCTATCTTAGACCATTGCCACTCTCTTTCCTGTGGAGGCCACATGAGCACATCCAAGATAACTTCTAAAGTATCTATGTGACGCTTGCCAACGAATAGGTAACATAGGTAAAAGGCATGAGATGCCACTTAATAGCATTTTAGAGGTTGAGCTGTTTGATGTGTGGGGGGTTGATTTCATGGGACCCTTTCCCTCTTTCTTTGGAAATCAGTTTATCTTGGTAGTAGTTGATTACGTGTCTAAATGGGTGGAAGCCATTGCTTCACCTCATTTGGACGCTAAAAATGTTATTAAGCTTTTTAAAAAGATTATATTTTTGAGGTTTGGGGTTCCTAAGTGTGTTATAAGTGATGGAGGTCTCATTTTATTGAGAAAACTTTTCAGACCCTTTTAAAGAAATATGGAGTGAGGCATAAGGTTGCTACACCTTATCATCCTCAAACTAGTGGACAAGTTGAGGTTTCCAATAGGGAGATAAAAAATATTCTCCAAAAATGGTCAATACATCATGTAAGGACTGGTCTATTAAATTAGACAATTCCTTATGGGCATATCGCACCGCATATAAAACCCCTATTGGAACCACACCCTTCAAACCTAGTATATGGAAAGCCTTGTCATTTGCCTGTTAAACTTGAGTATAAATAATTTTGGGCAGTCAAAATGCTTAATCTTGATCATAAGGTTGCAGGTGAGCGCAGGTTGTTGGAGCTAAATGAACTAGAGGAACTCCGTTTGGATGCGTATGGGAATGCTAAGATTTATAAGGAAAAAACAAAACGCTGGCATGATTGTCACATCCTTAGGAGGACATTCAATCCAGGTGATACGGTCCTGTTATTTAACTCCCGATTGAGGTTATTTCTAGGTAAACTGAGGTCCCGATGATCAGGACCATTTAGAGTTTTGAATGTATTTCCCTTTGGCACTGTTGAGTTATGGAGCAAAAAGTCAGGAGCATTTAGAGTAAATGGGCAAAGACTTAAGCACTACTTGAGCGGAGATCCCATTCATCAAGCAAGTGCTTTGGATTTGCTTGATGCATTAGATTTGTAAATCCAAATGGTGAATAACGTCTAGCTGAAGACGTTAAACTTAGCACTGTTAGGGAGGTAACCCCACTTTTCATTTTATTTCAATTATTTTGCATGAATTTGTTTGCTTGCATGTTTGGTGTAAGATATAAAAAAAATATTTTGATGTTGCCTTTTTATGGAGTAAGATGTTTGAATTAATCACCATTTTGCATGATTTGGTTGGAATCAAAAGGAAGTGTTTTGAATTAAGTTGCGTGACATAATTTTTGGTTTAAAAGCAGTAGTTTTACCCAATGATTTTCAAGAGATATAAAAGCATTTTCTGGGTACAAAACAGTGCAAACCATTAGCTGTGGTCATTCACCACTGGCAGTGGTTTGGCCCAGGGAATTTCCACTGAAAATGTTGAGTTTTTTGGGTGCAAAATAGTGAGAACCACTGGCCATGGTTAGCTCTGGAGGTCCCCTCTGCATTTTAAAAGCTTTTGGGCATGAAACAGCAGCAACCACTGGCCGTGGTTGCCATCAGGTGAGTATTTTAATTTGCATTAAAAAAATCTGGACCAAGGCAGAGCAAATCACGGGCCGTGGTTTATAACCACTGGCCGTGGTTCGACCGAACGTGAGGAATTTGGCCTTTTTAAACATCACTTGCCCATGTACCTTCTTTTATGCATTGCCCTTTTGCTTTCTTCACTCATCTCCTTTGAAACACCCACTAAACCTCTTTAGAAACTACAATCTCTCTCAATTTTCTTGCATCATCATCATCTTGCTACTTGAATTATCTTTTCTCTTCTTTTCTCTAAATCAAGTAAGCATTCTATTCTCTTTCATTAGTTTGGGGTTTCTCATTAGGTTTTTGGGAGTTTCTAAAAATTTAGGGATTTTGCATGAAAGTTCTAAATTGATTCAATTAAGTTTTCCCTAATTGCTTTGTGATTATAAAACTAAATGGGTAACACTAAATCTTCATGAATTTCATCCTTGTGCTCACACTTTTTACATGTACCCCATTTGTTTTTTTGTGCAAATTATGATCTTTGATGGTGATTGAATGTTTGATTGGTGGTTAAATTCTAAAATTAGTTGTTAATTATGGCTATTAAACTTGAATAGTGGAAGCATTGCTCTTGATTGTTGCATTTGGCACTCATTTATTTAGTGCCTACCAAGTGTTTAATGAAATGCCCAAGAGGCAAAATTTTTAAATTTTTGCATGGTTTGAATATGCATTTGGTCTAGTTCATCTCTCATGGTATTTAATTATTCATATATGCTCATTTCTCTATTACATGCCATGAATGTATGAGATTATTATGTGTTGTTTCTTGTCATGATACAAAACTTTGGAGCTTTGATTTAGAATGCTTTTTAACCTTCTTTGCATGGTTTTATCAGGACATCTCTAAGTTTTTATTCAACTCTATGGCACCCAAGATTCCCTCAAAGAAAAGGAAGACCAAAGAGATAGATAACCATACTTCACTCTCTACGAAGATGCCATTACCCACTAGGCCTCCAGAGCAAGGTGAGCCATCTGATTTTGGTGAGGAGCCACCTTTCTCCATGCAGCAAATGTACACTTTGCTTCAGCAGATGTCCGCTGAGCAAACCGTCAGGGGGCCCGCATCGATCAGATTTCTGACCGGGTAGATGACATGTATGATTGGCACACCCAGTAAGGTCACGTCCACCCCCTTCTCCATGACAGGTAACAGTTGATCTTTTGTGTCTTTTTACCCCTGGTTCCTCAATTACGGACCTTTTGGTCCCCTTGTTATGGACATTGGGGACAATGTCCAGTTTTAGTTTGGGGTGATAGGTACACAAAAGTTCAGCTTGTTCTTACTTTATTCCTTTTTATTTTTGTTTATTTTTATTTTCTAGTTCATTTGCATGATTGTATACTTATGTTCTGGTTCATTTTCCTGATTGTATGTTTGCCATATGCCTTAGGCTAGCATTGATTACTGATTGCAATTATTGTTACCTGTATGACATGTGATGTAGATTGGTTGGATTTTAAGCATTGCTTAGGTGAATCTTGTAAAAAAATAAAAAATAAATAAAAAAATATATAAATAAAGAAATAAAAAGTTTTTGATTGCTATTCTTGCTAGAATAATCACTCAACATGATGACTGTGTTTCTTTGATTAGGCCAATTACCACTGTGAGCTTTAAAGCCAATAGGGTGTTCAGTGCATTAAATTGTAATTGACCCATGATTCCTTAAATAAGTGATTCACACATTTTTAGGCACTGTAGAACATGGCTTTTAACCAATTCAAAATAGTTTGTGAATGCATGCTTGGAATGAAAAAGGCACTTAGGTTTTGTTTTCTTTAACCTCAGAATTTGTTGAAAAGTGTAACCCCTTAGTTGTTCCTTTTGAGCCATGAAATAATATGATATTTTCTTTCAAAACCTTTAACATTAGGATTTCTCGTTTAGATATAGAAGAGGCAAAAAGGGTAAGCGAACTAAAAATTGTTAAATTAAAAAATAAAACATAATAGTTTGGGATGTGTGATTCAAAGAAAAGAAAAGATAAGGAGTTTGATCTCAAAATAAAAAAAAGAAAAATGAATCATACCCTTTATGGTTTGAAAGTATAGAGAGTCATTAAATTGAGGTTTATTTGCCCTCTTGTGATACTGCTCTTCTTACAGAATTAAGCCCTTTGCATTTTCCTTTTCTTGGTTTCCATTCCTATGCTATGAATCCCCTAGCCCCATTATAATCCTTTAAAAGACCTTTTGACTAAGGCATGTTTTCTTGATAACTGTGGAGTTTGTGGTCAATTGCCAAGCCTATAGTAGTGTTTAGAATGTTGTGGTCTGAGTGGATTGAAACATAAGCACACACAGTGAGTGGAAAATGAGAAAGAGTACCATAGGTTTAATCTTAGTGAATATGGCTTGACATTGTGGTATATTCTGGTAGTTTATGTAATCTACTAAAAACACAAAAACAAAGAAACTAAATAAACACAAGATTCCTTAAGTTTTCTTGGGTCTGCTGGTCTTTCATTATAAGCTTATATGGATTTAGTGATTGCTTGAGGACAAACAATGTTTTAGTTTGGGGTATTTTGATGAGTGCGTATTGTGTGTTGTTTTTGGTTGTTTTTAGGTCTAGTTTTTAGGGTTTTTGCATATTTATCATGCCTGATTCCCTTGATTTTGATTCTTTTCCACACATATTACTTGGTTGTTCCTATTTTGTAGGATCAATGATATTTTAGGTCTCTTTTTTGGAAAAATGGAAAAGTGGATGAAAGAAGAGACTTCTAAGGCTTTTATGAGTACATTTTGGCAAGGTTGGAGGAAACCACTACCAGTGGTGGACAACCACTGGCCGTGGTTAGCATTAAAAGAAAAGGAAAAACAAATCAGAGGCCACCACTGACTATGGTTATCCACCACTGGCCGTGGTGGGCACTGTGGAGCACTATAGAGCATTGTTGAAGCCAAGAACAGGAAGTCAGAAGCCACCACTGGCCGTGGTTGTCCCCTACGAGGCCCTAATATCTAATTTGTTTAGGGTTTTTGTGGGGGCACTTGAGGGAGTGAGACAGACTTCTTCTGAGACAGTTTTAAGAGACAGTTTTTGGGGAGATTTTGAAGGCTCTTTGAGGAAGAATTCATTGTAAATCAAGAATCAATTCATCAAGGGAGATCAATTCTGCAGATTTGGGAGAAAGAGTTTGCAATCCTAGTGAGAACTAATTTGTAATTCTGGAACCCTAGTTTACACTTTTGATTCCTTTTATGTTTGGCATTGATTTTGTTATGTATGACATGAAGATGACAATCTTTATGGCACACTAAACCTTCGTTCTTGGGATTAAAGGATGTAATATGCTTATGTATCTCAATTAATTGTTCTTTACCTCTCAATGATATGATTTCATGTTTCTATTTGATTTATGTATCGTAATGCTTCTATAAGACTTATAGATAAGCGTAGTTGATTCCAAATTGTATGCGCTACGAGAGTAGGTATATTATTCAAAAACACATAAATTGAACCTATGTTTTTGTTTTACGATGGTAAGCGAACTCATTTGAGGGTTAATTGGATTCCCATAAAACTTAAAGAGCTTAATTAACGAATTGCACGCGGTTCTTCGGGAATTAGGCACGTTAATAGGCTTTCGAGAGAAAGGTATTAATTAAATTAGGGGTATCTACCTTAGAAACGGAAATAATATAATTAGATAGGTAATTGACCTTTAATTTTGGTACTAGCATATGAACCCTTAAATCCCAAGACCTTCCTTTAATTGAATTCCTCAAACTTGCTCTGATTTTCTTCTACAAAAGACGTTGGATTTTTCATTTTCTAATTTCCTATTCATCATAGTTTTAACAATTCATTTTAATCGATTCACTAGATAATTGAACCATTGTTATAACTAGTACTTGGGCACAATCTTTGTAGAAACGATATCTTTTTATTACTTCGATGCCCCGTGCGCTTACGAAAGGCTATCAAAATAATATGATATTTTCTTTCAAAACCTTTAACATTAGGATTTCTGGTTCACATATAGAAGAGGCAATAATGGTAAGCTAACTAAAAGTGGTTGAAGTGAATTGAAAAAAAAAAATCATGATAGTTTGCGGTGTGTGATTCAAAGAAAAGGAAAGATGAGGAGTTTGATCTCAAAATTAAAAGAAGAGAAAAAGAAAAATGAATCATACCCTTTATGGTTTAAAGGTATAAAGAGTTATTGAATTGAGGTTTGCTTGCCTTCTTGTGATACTGCTCTTCTCACAGAATTAAGCCCTTTTCATTTCCCTTTTTCTTGGTTTCCATTCCCATGTTATGAATCCCCTGGCCCCATTACAATCTTTTAAAAGACCTTTTGACCAATGCATGTTTTCTCGATAACTGTAGAGTTTGTGGTCAATTGCCAAGCCTATGGTAGTGTTTAGAATATTGTGGTCTGAGTGGATTGAAACACAAGCATATACACTAAATGGAAAGTGATAAAAAGTACCCTACGTATAATCTTAGTGAATATGGTTTGACTGTTGATTGTGGTATATTCTGGTAGTTTATGAAATCTCTTAAAAACACAAAAACAAAGAAAATAAATAAACACAAGATTCCTTAAGTTTGCTTGGGTCTACTGGTTTTTCATTCTATGCTTGTATGGATTCAGTGATTGCTTAAGGACAAGCAATGTTTTAGTTTGGGGTATTTTGATAAGTGTGCATTGTGTGTTGTTTTTGGTTGTTTTTAAGTCTAGTTTTTAGGGTTTTTGCATATTGTTTCATGCCCGATTCCCTTAATTTTGATTCTTTTCCACACATATTACTTGGTTGTTCCTATTTTTACAGGATAAATGATATTCTAGGTCTCTTTTGAGGAAAAATGGCAAAGTGGGTAAAAGAAGAGACCTTTGAGGCCTTTAGGAGTATATTTTGGCAAGGTTGGAGGAAACCACTGCTAGTGGTGGCAAACCACTGGCCGTGGTTAGCACTAGAAAAGAGGAAAAGCAAGTCAGAAGCCACCACTGGCCGTGGTTGGCTCTATTTGTTACAAAAAGTTGTAAAATTATGTTTAAAAGGGATCAGGACACGAACCACCGGCTGTGGTTATCCTCTACGAGGCCCAAACCTCTAATTTGTTTAGGGTTTTTGTTAGGCACTTGAGGGGATAGAAAGAGAGTTCTGGAGAGACAGTTTTAGAGATAACTTTTGGGAGATTATGAAGACCTTTTTGGGAAGCTTTCATTGGGGAATGAAGAGTCAAATCCATCAAGGGAAATCAAATTTATAGATGTGGGAGGAAAATTAGGAATCCTAGTAAGAACTAATTTGTAATTTCTAAATCCCTAGTTTACACTTTTGATATCTTTTATGCTTTGCATTGATTTTGTGATGTGTGACATGATAACAACAATCCTTATGGCACACTAAACTCTTTTGTTGGGGCTAAGGATGTAGTATGCCTATGTGTTACAATTAATCATTCTTCGTATTCTAATTTATGTGATTTCGATCTCTATTCAAGTTATGTATGCCTAATGCTTCTGGAAGACTTAGAGATAAGCGTAAATAATCACAAATTATATGGGTAATCGAGAGATTGACATGTAATTCGGAAGTACCTAAATTGAACCTATGATTTTGAATTACGACGGTTGTTATTCAAGTGGCCTCAATACTCAAAGGGGGGGTGAATTGAGTTTTAAAACTTTTCATTGAAATGCCTTTGAACTAAGTTCCTTTCTCACAAATTAATAGTTTATGCAAGACAAAGTAAGTTTAGTGCAAGAACAATGCAAAACAAGGAATAAAAGTTGCTGAAGCAATTTGTCAAACACTTGGTGTGTAGCACTTTAAAACTATTAGTTCAAGCAAGTTTAAAAGGGGAAATCACAATCAACAACAATAACCCAGCAAAATGCAATGTATGAATGTAAAAGAGTAAGGAAGAAGGGCTTGTAAACCAATTTAACGAGTTCCACCACCCCGGTGTACGTCTCGCCTTCAAGCAACCCACTTGAAGGATTTCCACTATTGAGAATTTGAGATTACAAGCTTTGAGCAATTGCAGCTTCCTAGTGTCCCACACTCAAGAACTCAATCCTCACAAGCAAAGGGTAACCCACCCAATCTCACAATCTCTCAATAACCCAAAGGTTGAACCCCAACCTTTGTGACCACTCAACCTAGAGTGAAAACCTTGGTGTTTGGTGATGATGTTTACAAGATATATACTCTCAATAGAGTGAATAGGAAATTGAAAGCTCACACAATTTCTAACTCTCAACAAGAGAGGATATACAAATTCTAGCTCAAAGATTTTAGAATATACAAGGAAATGAACTCACTAATTACAAATGCAACTAAAGATTGATTACTTCTTGTTCCTTTTTTGTTGTGCTTGAGTTTGACATGCATTTATAAAGCCTTGATGGAGCTTGGTGGAGTTCCTAGCCGTTGCATATGATGGGAATATGAGAGATGTGGAGAAATGAGCTGGTTTCCCACTAAAAAGCACTTTCCACTAATTCTGGCACGACTGTAATCGATTACGCCTCGATCTGTAATCGATTGCACTTTGAAAACTTCAGTGTATTTCGTGCTGTAATCGATTAGGGTACACCATGTAATCGATTAGGTGTGGCACAGAACCTTGGTAATCGATTACTCCTTGCCTTGTAATCGATTAGTGGTGGTACCTGATGCATTTAATTTGGTTACGCAGCTTGGTAATCGATTGTGCCTTGTGTGTAATCGATTAGTGCACAAACAGTAGCCTTGTAATCGATTAGTTGATATGTTGTAATCAATTAGGTGTTATTCCAGAAGCCTTATAATCGATTGTAGAAGTCCTGCAATCGATTAGCATAAGTACCTGATGCATTTAATCTGATTTCTCAGCTTGGTAATCGATTAGGTCTCTTGGTGTAATCGATTAGTTGACAAACAGAACCCTTGTAATTGATTAGGCTGGTCTGTCTAATCGATTAGCTGGAAAAACAGAAGCTATGTAATCGATTATCTGGGACCTCGTAATCGATTAACCTGCGTGTTTTTGCAGGTCTAATGCTGTTTTCTTGTTTTCTTCAAGAGCACTTTGTCATTATCAAAACCTGAAAGCATATTCAAACATATTCTCCCCCTTTTTGATGATGACAAACAATGTTCATCTCTTGAGGATGTTAGTTCAAAATAAAATTATCTCTAATCATTATCTCTAATTTTAGCTCTTAATCATTATCTGCAAAAACATATCTAATTCTACAAAGGGTTATCTCTAACAAGTTATCTCTTGATTATTATCTCTTAAGAAATATCTCCCCTTATCTAAATGAATTTATGCCATAGAGATAATTATCTAATCCACTTGCTAAGATAATTATCTAATCCACTTGTTAACCATTTGTTATTATCATTCAGTTTTTAACACAGTTGATTTTAGCAAATAGATTAGATGAACTTCAAATATTTCTCCCCCTTTGTAATCATCAAAAATCAGTAAAGCAATAGAGATATAACAAAAAGAAATTTTATTCATTGCAAAAGGGAAAGTACATAATGGAAATTACAGAATGAAAATTCAAAAACATAATTAAATGCAACTGAAACAAAGCACAATGAAAACGGATCTAATTATCCGGATTAAAGAAACGGAATTCTGAGATTTGATGAGACAGCTCGTCATATCGTTGTTGCATGATCTCGAAATGTTGTTGCTCAGTCATTTGGAACTCTTGCAGAGAGTTCTCAATCCGATTAAACCGGCGGTCAAGATACGCATAGAGAGAGGCGAAGGGGTCAGCGGGGGCGGATGGTTCACCTTGAGTTGTAGGAGGAGGAGGGGCAGGTTCATCAGCAGGAGCTTCAAAAGGAATGTTGGCATTAATGCCTTCCATTTTTAAGAGCCAAGCTCCATTTACATAGATAATACCCATCTTAGTGAGATGATGAGTACCAATGCAAGCTTTAGGAGGAATTTTCTCCGAGAGTTCTCCAGCAAGATCAACTCCAAAGGCTTTGAAGATTTTGGTGAGAAGAATGGCATAGGGGAGCTTTTGTTGATCCTTTGCCCTGAGCATATGCAGTTTCAACATTTGAACCCAATCGATTTCCTTTTGATTTTGCATAGCCCACATCAACAAGACATCGTCCTCTTCAACCAGAGCATAGTTCCCAAACTTGATTTCTTTCAAATTGATTTAGTTCTTCTTGCATAGCCAACATCCAATGCTCATCAATAATAGCCTCATCAATGGTTTTACATTCAATTTGAGAGACAAAAGCTAAATGATTGCAAGTATTAAAAGAGCGACGGGTACTTACACCTTTTGTGATATCACCTATGATGTTATCCAAAAGGATGGTCTTTTGAGATGATCCATTCCTTTTGTTGAGTTCCCACTTCTTGTGTTGTGTCCTTGTTTTTGATATCTTCTTCTTTATCATCCAATGTTAATTCTTGGAAGGTACCTACAATATCATCAACATCTTCCTTCCTTGGGGAGTTATGGCCATTTTCATCAAATTTCACATGAATTGATTCCTCAATAGTGTTAGTTTGTTTGTTAAAGACTCGATATGATTTACTAAATGATGAATATCCTAGAAAGATTGCCTCATCAGATTTTGCATCAAACTTTCCTAGATTATCCTTTCCATTGTTGAGCACAAAATATTTACATCCAAAAATATGAAAATAAGAAATATTGGGTTCTCTTCCCTTGTAAAGTTCATAGGGGGTTTTCTTTAGAATAGGCCTTATTAAACATCTATTCATAACATGACACGTGGTATTTACCGCATCGGCCCAAAAATGTTTCGCAATGTTATTTTCATTTAACATGGTTCTTGCAAGCTCTACTACAGATCTATTTTTCCTTTCAACCACTCTATTTTGTTGTGGAGTTCTAGGAGCTGAAAAATTATGATTGATACCATGTTTTTCGTAAAACTTTTCAAAGGATTGGTTTTCAAATTCTCCCCCATGATCGGTTCTTATGGATGCAATTTTTGAATTTTGCTCATTTTGGATAATCTTGGCTAGTTTCTTGAATGCATGATATGCTTCATTTTTATGAGCAAGAAACAAGGTCCATGTATATCTTGAATAGTCATCTACAATCACTAGACCATAGTAATTACCACCAAGGCTTTTGATTTTAGAAGGTCCAAATAGATCCATGTGCAAAAGTTGTAAAGGCCTTTGAGTGGAAACAATGTTTTTAGCTTGAAAGGATGCCTTTACTTGTTTTCCCTTTTGACATGCATCACAAAATTTGTTTTCAAATTTGAGCTTTGGTAAACCAATTACTAATTCTTTAGAAATAAGTTTGTTCAAATGGTCTACATGTATATGAGCTATTCTTCTATGTCATAACCAAGTTTCATCCTCTCTAGTCATAAAACATTGTACATCATTTGAGGATAAACTATCAATATCAATCATGTAAATATTATTAATTCTTTTACCAACAAACTTGACTTCCTTGTTTAGCTTATGTTCAATTATGCAACAATTTGATTCAAACAATACTCTATATCCTTTATCACATAATTGACTAATGCTAAGCAAGTGGTGTTTGAGGCCTTCAATATACAATACACCACTGATTGAAGTAGAGGAATTCTTACCAATGTTTCCAATGCCTAGTATTCTTCCTTTGGTGTTATCCCCATACGTGATCTTTCCTTTTCTCTTGGGAGTGAATGTTGTGAATTTGCTTATATCTCCCGTCATGTGCTTTGAACACCCACTATCCAAATACCAATGGGTGTTGCTTGCCTTGAAGCATACCTATAAAATAAAATTAGTTTAGAGAACTTGGTACCTATTTTATGTTAGGTCCTTTTTGGTTAGCTTGTGATAATGTCCCTTTTGGAACCCACACCTTCCTTATCACTTTTGGTCCAAGTTTTCTAACATAGCAATTTAGAGCATTATGTTCTTTGACACCACAATGATTACATTTAGAAAATGGTGATGATGATTTTCTAGGTGGTACAAAGAAGTTTTTGTAATGCTTTTCTTTCTTGATAGTGTTATATCCTAATCCCGTTTTGTCAAACATGCATCTTTGACTTCCAAGTAATACATTTAGATTATCTCTACCATTAGTAAACCTCTCTAAGGTTTTGTTTAAGTCTAGGACTTTCTTTTCTAGGTCAACACAGTTCTTGAAGTATTCACATGATCTTGAGCAAGTTTGTTTTTCAACAATTTTCTTTTTCAAAGACTCATTTTCTTTTACTTGCTCAAGTAGATGTGTTTCTAGAGTTTTTATTGTTTTTCTAGACAATTTATATTTATTAGATAGTTTTAAATATTTAACATACAATTCTTCAAATGCATCATACAATTCATCTTTGTCAAGTTCATGATGACTTACCTCATTTTCCTCTTCAAGGTGGTTAGCCATTAAGCAAAGATTTGCTTCTTCGTTGTCTGAATCGTTGGAACTACTTACATCATTTTCATCCCAAGTGATGTAAGCTCTTCTCTTTCCACCTTTCTCTTTGCTTTTCTTCTTGAGGTTTGGGCAATCTACTTTGAAGTGCCCTTCCTTGTCACATTCAAAACAATTGGGTGAGGAAGAATTTTCTTTAAGGATAAGTTTCTTACCTTGAGTTTTGAAGCTCTTTTGAAAGCGTTTGTTTCTCATAAATTTTCCAAACCGCTTCACAAACAGTCCAAACTGTTCTTCTTCACTACATGATTCTTCTTCATGTATAGAAGTGGCCTTGAGAGCTAGGCCTTTCTTCTTGGAGGATTTTTCTTCTTCCTCCGCTAGCTTTAAATCCCTTAGTTCTTGTTCTTGCTCTTGTAGCTTTCCAAATAGTGTAATAAGAGACATTTTGTTAATGCTTGGGGATTGTTT
Source organism: Clitoria ternatea (assembly GCA_037962975.1). Lineage (NCBI taxonomy): Eukaryota > Viridiplantae > Streptophyta > Magnoliopsida > Fabales > Fabaceae > Clitoria > Clitoria ternatea. The sequence continues at coordinate 91,998,536 of CM075671.1, forward strand.
AATGGCAGTGACAAGAGGTTGCCATTCCCTGCTAAGACTTTTCAACACTTTATGCACAAGTTCTTTGTTAGTATAAACTTTGCCAAGAGTAATAAGATGATTAATTATAAGGGTAAATCTCTTTTGCATTTCTACAATGGTTTCCCCGGAATTTATCCTAAAGCTCTCATATTGACTAGTCAAGGTACTAATCTTAAAGTCTTTAACATCACTAGTACCTTCATGGGTTACTTGTAAGGTATCCCACATTTCTTTGGCGGATTGACAAGTCATTATTCTAAAAAATTCATCGGGACCTAATGCAATAGTAATGAGATTTTTAGCCTTATAATTTTATTGTACTTTCTTCTCTTCATCACTTGTCTAATCTTCCATAGGTTTCTCAACATTTTTACCATTAACAGTATGCATGGGTATGAAAGGACCATTTTCAATGGCATTCCAGATTCTTAAGTCAATTGATTGAATAAAAATTTTCATTCTTTCCTTCCAAAACGGATATCCTTCCCCATTGAAAGCGGGAGGTCTATTTGTGGCACCATCCTCGGGAAAAAGATTTAGAGAATTTGAGGCCATTGTTCTCTTGAAGCAGTTAAGCTTGATCTACAAGAGTCAAGCTCTGATACCACTTGTTATTCAAGTGGCCTCAATACTCAAGAGGGGGGGGGGGTGAATTGAGTTTTGAAACTTTTCGTTGAAATGTCTTTGAACTAAGTTCTTTTCTCACAAATTAATAGTTTATGCAAGACAAAGTAAGTTTAGTGCAAGAACAATGCAAAACAAGGAATAAAAGTTGCTAAAGCAATTTGTCAAATACTTGGTGTGCAGCACTTTAAAACTATTAGTTCAAGCAAGTTTAAAAGGGGAAATCACAATCAACAACAATAACCCAACAAAATACAATGTATGAATGTAAAAGAGTAAGGGAGAAGAGCTTGCAAACCAATTTAATGAGTTCCACCACCCCGGTGTACGTCTCGCCTTCAAGCAACCCACTTAAAGGATTTCCACTATTGAGAATTTGAGATTACAAGATTTGAGCAATTGCAGCTTCCTAGTGTCCCACACTCAAGAACTCAATCCTCACAAGCAAAGGGTAACCCACCCAATCTCACAATCTCTCAATAACCCAAAGGTTGAACCCCAACCTTTGTGACCACTCAACCTAGAGTGAAAACCTTGGTGTTTGGTGATGATGTTTACAAGATATATACTCTCAATAGAGTGAGTAGGCAATTGAAAGCTCACACAATTTCTAACTCTCAACAAGAGAGGATATACATATTCTAGCTCAAAGATTTCAGAATATACAAGGAAATGAACTCACTAATCACAAATGCAACTAAAGATTGATTGCTTCTTGTTCCTTTTTTGTTGTGCTTGAGTTTGACATGCATTTATAGAGCCTTGATAGAGCTTAGTGGAGTTCCTAGCCGTTGCATATGATGGGTGTCTGAGAGATGTGGAGAAATGAGCTGGTTTCCCACTAAAAAACAGTTTCCACTAATTCTGGCACGACTGTAATCGATTATGCCTCGGGCTGTAATCGATTACACTTAGAAAACTTTAGTGTATTTCGTGCTGTAATCAATTAGGGTACACCATGTAATCGATTAGGTGTGACACAGAACCTTGGTAATCGATTACTCCTTGCCTTGTAATCGATTAGTGGTGGCACCTGATGCATTTAATTTGGTTACGTGGCTTGGTAATCGATTGTGCCTTGTGTGTAATCGATTAGTGCACAAATAGTAGCCTTGTATCGATTAGTTGATATGTTGTAATTGATTAGGTGTTATTTCAGAAGCCTTGTAATCGATTGTAGAAGTCCTACAATCGATTAGCATAAGTACCTGATGCATTTAATCTGATTTCTCAGCTTGGTAATCGATTTGGTCTCTTAGTGTAATCGATTAGTTGACAAATAGAACCCTTGTAATCGATTAGGCTGGTCTGTCTAATCGATTAGCTGGAAAAACAGAAGCTATGTAATCGATTATCTGGGACCTCGTAATCGATTAACCTACGTGTTTTTGTAGGGCTAATGCTGTTTTCTTATTTTCTTCAAGAGTTTCTTCATGAGCTCTTTGTCATTATCAAAACCTGAAAGCATATTCAAACATAACGGTAAGTGAAATTGTTTGAAGGTTAATCAGATTTCCATAGAACGTAAAGGGTCTAATTAACAAATTGAACGCGGTTCTTTGGGAATTAGGCACGTTAATAAGCTTTCGAGAGAAAGGTATTAATTAACTTAGGGGAATCTGCCTTAGGAATAAAATCATATAATTGGATAGACGAGTAACCTTTAATTTTGATACTAGCATATGAACCCTTAATACCCCAAGATTTACCTTTGACTCAATTTCCCAAACTTGCTCTGATTTTCTTCTACAAAAGACGTTAAATTTTCTTCTTTCTAATTTACTATTCATCATTGTTTTGGTAATTCATTTGAATCAAACTTCACTAGATAATTGAACCACCATTATAACTAGTACTTGGGCACAATCTCTGTGGGAACGATATCTTTTTATTACTTCGATACCCTGTGTGCTTGCGGTTGGCTATCAAGGAATTATTATGAAGCCGAGGCTAGCATGTGCATTATTGCATTCATAGCATACATGACATAGCATTTTGTATGTGGTTGCGATCACAATGTAGTCTCGTGGCACTTGCGTGGGGAAAACCAATATGAGAATAAATAAATATGGTTACGATCATATTAAAGTCTTGTGGGACTTTGAGAAAATTAAGCCTTGCATAAGGGACACATGGTTGATCGATTATAAGTGGTTGTGATCACTTGGCATATGGAAATGCTAAAGGTTTTACGGGATCTTACATGGAAATGTATCCTTGCGTGGAGGACATATATTTGATCGATCATAAGTGGTTGTGATCACTTGATGTTATGAGATAATAAAGGTCTTGTAGGATCTTGTGAAAAGCACCCTTGCGGGGGACAAATGTTGCAAATATTGATGAATCATGTACGCATGTGCTATGAATAAATGTTTCAAATTGGATCCGTTGCATATGAATTCTATGGTATGACATATGCATTAGCCATAGGGATATGGCATTTGAATGGAAAAGGTTAAGAAAGGTCATACCCTATTGAGAATGTTATTTGAGATCTAGAACCCACTTTTGGTCACTAACTAATTATGTATTGTTGTTGGTGTGACCTCTTTATGTGTCTTATGGATTGTGACAATGGGAGTGCTGATATTGTGAATTGATGATTTAGTTTTACTTGGTGATCTCCTTGTCAGTGGACTTGTCATATATGAACATGTGTGTTCATTGGAAGTTATGAACGATATGGCTTTATTGGTTAGTTGAACTCCTTGATTGGAGAAGATGTTGAATTGCATTCATATTTATATTATCACAATTTGTTTGATTTTCATCATTGAGAAAGTATGCTCACTCTCCATGTTGTATACTTTTTAGCTCGTGTTGTAGGGCATGACCATGGAGTAAGGCTTTTTAAGAGATGGGGTATAGTGTGAAGGAAGAATTGGTAAAGATGCCTTGGTCGGCATAGTTTTTGGATTAATAGTTTTTGTACATCCCTTTTTGGAAGCATTTATATATGACATTGTTTTGTATAGTCATACTATAGTTAATGCCTGGTATGTATGACGATGATTGGATATGGATGATTTGACACCCTAGAATGGTGATTGATACATTAGGATTATTGGAAATAAGCTTACGATTATTTTGTATCATTAACGCAATTCATGATGATGATTGACAATTGAACTTGTTTGCCATTTTGACGGCATTGATGCTTATGTATGTAGTTGAATTAGAATGTGAATGGTGATTGAGTTAAATCATGTGTTAGAATGTTGATTGAATGTAGATGCATGAAAATGATGGATCTTATGTGACCTTCATGTATGATCGAGGAACTGATAGGGCCATATAGAGTTATAGGAGGTTTGGATGCCATGGATTAGTTTCAATAGTATCTATGCATGATTTAGATCTTGTAGAAACTGGAATACGCCAATTCCATATCAAGAATTGACCCTTGAGTTGCACAAAAATGCTTCAAAATAAGCTAAATGTATTTCTATGCATAAGTCCCTTATTTTTAGGAATTTTTGAATGTGGCCAGTTGCTACACATCATAAATAGTGTATAATTAGTGGTGTCAAAATTTGGTGATGATTGATTTCATATGAAAGGGTTAGGGTGGTTGGAAGCTAGAAATTGTAGTATTTTTTGCATTCTGCAGCAGTTTTGCTGTCTTGAATCGATTCATGATTTCCCTGAATCGATTCATGAGCCTCTGGAATTGCATGAACCGATTCATAAGCCCCCTGAATCGATTCATGAGCTGCTTGATTCACATGAATCGATTCACATGAATTCATGAGCTTCTGTTTTCACGGTTATGGTTTCCCAACACGCGTGAATTGATTCATAGGCTGCTCAAATCGATTCATGGCCTACTATTTGTTTATATTACATACATTTTGATGCTTACTTACCCCTTTTACTTCATGGCTTGTTTATGCAATCAAATGTACACTGTTTTAATATATTTTAACAAGCAATGGGGTATCCTTGAATCCCTTCTCATATCCATTCATGCTCTCGAATTAACGTATGTTTCCACTAAAACACTTGCATAACGATTGTGCGATTGTTTACTCTGAGTTAATATTTGTATGAAATATCTACCTTTTCATATCGTCATATATAGGATAGGTCTTCAAAATGGTCTGGGGTTAGTTGTTGAAGTCATATATTATGGTGTGCCTTATCCATTGTTTGTTTTTATTTTAAACCGTGAAAAATTTATTCTCACTTTTAATATTATCTTTAATATTATTTATCGGATTAAGGGTGCCACAGCGAGGGGCGAAACATGGAATTGGATGTGGGAGAGGTACATGCTGGTAAATAGGGGATGAAGTGGGAATAGTTAGGGAGGATGGTAGTGAGGGCGTGGATGCATAACCGTGCCTTGGAGACAGATTTGGGGCTTAAAGTGACTAAGGTTTACGGTGAGTACTGACTCCTATGCCACGTGTGATCCGAGTGGCAGCTTTATTTGTTACACATCACCACTTAATAGAAACAGTTAATGGCAGGGGTTTAATATTAATAAAAAAATTATAAGGGCCTTAAACTAAGTTTTATTATTACAAGGGGTAAAACAAAAATTCAAAATTTACTAAGGGCTAATTTTACATTAAAGCCATAAAATTATTCTAAATGTCATTGTAAGTAATGTAAGAATATTTAAGTAATATAATATTAATTAATATTTAAGATAATAATGATTCTGTAGTGTCTAGTCTTGAGTCGTCAGTTCATTTTTGTTGAATTGTGTTATGCAATGTAAGTTATAAAATCCCAACAAAAGTGATAGCCACGAGACTAGCTAGTATCATGCCCTTGCTGATAAGAACTCTTGCATATGATAAAATGTCATGGAAATTTTCTTTTGAATTCGAGTTTGGCACACATTCTTTTAAAGTTGGTTGACATAATTTACCATTGTATTTTATTGACATCTATGGCATTAAATTGTAATGGATTTTTGTCAAATTCTTTTATTCCTAAGAAAGGTTTTTGCGAGGGAGACTTGATGTCTTCACTCATGTTTATTATTGCGATCAAAAGACTTTACCATTGTGTTTTGGATGCAGTTGGTGATAGAGTGTGTAAGTCGTTCCAAGCCACCCGAAATGGTCCTCTGGTCTCTCGTATCCTTTTTGCAGACAACATTATTTTCTACATAGAGGCCTTTCTATCCTAGGCAGATAATATCAAGGATATCCTACAAAAGTTTTGCTATATGTCTGGGCAAGAAATTAAATACTCAAAATCGAAACTTTTCTTTTAAAAAAGAACACCTATGTTAACGTGATTTCAAGGTCCTAGAATTGTCTAACTATGAAACCGGTTTAAGATTTTGAGAGCTACCTTGGTGTTCCTATGTGTCAAAATCTAAAGAATAGCTTTGAGTTTATTGTTGACTTTGTAAAGGGGAAACTTAAAGGTCTTTTGGTTCCCGGTTAACACCTCTGTCCTATGTATGTACCTTTGTTCCTTTTCCGTCATGGTAACAGCGTCGTGCTTGGGTGGTCTATGGCCCATCGTTTTTGTGCACATATCTATATTTTGTGAGCCTTAAACTCTATCATGGTATACCTTCGTTTCTTCTCCCTTGAGAAAATGGAGTTTTCGAAAGACCACTGTACCCCTACGTAGTCTTTAAAAACCTCATCATCAACCACACTACCTAAAGGCATAAGCTTTGCTCCATTCCGGCCAACCTTTGCTCCGTTTCAACCAAGCTTTGCTCCATTCTGGTTTGGGTGGTGGTGGTCTGGATCGAGGGGGCTTAGGGTGGTGATAGGTGTGGGTGGGTGTCGGTGGTTGTGGTGTGATGTTGGTCTAGACCAAGGGGTTTTAGGGTTTTGGTGGTGAGCCATGCTCCGACTCTGATTCCAACTTATACTTCCCCTAATGACTTGTTGAAGCTTGCTCCGAAACCTATGATCGCTAAAACATAAAACCCATTAATGGTTAACAACACCCATGGCCTTTAGAGTCAAGCCTATGCTCCACGTTGCCATAAACTTGCTAAAACCGAAATCCCCTTGCAAGAACCCGTGCATGGCTTAGAGAGAGAAAGGGAGAGGAAGAGGAAAAACCATAAAATTGGTGGTACCAATTGACTCACCTCGCTCCCACGATCGCAACAGTACTCTTGATTCCAAGTTTCAACACCGAATCAACTGCCAATTAAAACCACAAAGCTACAGTTATGGAGGAAGGAAAAATGGAACGATGTTTTTCTTTTTCTCGACACGTGAAACATCAAGAAAGAGATGGGAATTTGTTTTAAAATCCACAAAGGAAAAACCGTCATTTCACTCTTTTTCCTTTTCTTTTCTATTTTCTTCTATTACCTTTTTAATATAACCTTTTTAGTTTTCACCCTTTGATAACTTAGAAATTTACCATCACTCATTTAATTTAGTTTTAAATTTAATAATCAACCAATTAAATTAATTTATTTAATTCCATTATCTTAATTAATTGTAAATTAATTTATAATAATTAATAATATTTTTTGAAAAAATCTAAATTAATTCTAAATAATTTATTTGTTAATTTCCTCCAATCACCGATAATTAAATTAAATACTTGAGATGTCACACCCCCTAAAAAGGGATTTTGTCCTCGAAATCAACATACTTCGTGAAACAAATTGGGATACAATTGCCTCATCTCAGACTCCAACTCCTAAGCTTTACCAACAGTACCTCTTTGCTCCTCAGATGTTTAGTTTGATACACCTACACAAATAAGAATCGCTTCTATAGTTAAGTCCTCCTTCAACTCAATGGAATCCTTCGGAACAATCATGGTGTTCCACAGAATATATGCCCTTAACTGAGAAACATGAAACACATTATGAATGTTGGCTATAGACTACGAAAGGTCCAATCTATACGCCATAGCTCCTATCCGCTCCAGGATCCTATAAAGTCCATGTTAGAGTAAAGTCTTAACTCATGATTGAGCAGTCTGAACCCCATGTGATTTGTTAATAATACACATCAAGACTCTTAGCTAAAATGAAGTCTGTATTGTTTGTTTGTCTAACAATTCTGTTGAAGTGTGCCAGGAGTCCGTAGAGCTCCATTTGCAAAAGAAAGGGGGAGTCCTAAAAATCAATTCGCTTCTGGAATGAAGAAGTCCGCACTCTTTCAAGTTTCACTAGATCAAGTCTCTTTTTGTGTCTTCAGATCATAAGAAGATCTATGACTCTTCGAGTTCTTGAAAATGATCTTTCCTTTCTAAAAAGGAAGCTGCATGAACTTTCTCATGTTATCTCTTAAGCTAGCATAAAGACGCAATCAACGAAAAAGTTGAAGACTTTCTCACACCTATCAAGAAAACTGCCTCACATGTCTCAAGGTGTCAGAAAAGTTGAACCCGATCAAAACGGGTAGCCTAAGGTCAACTGTTAAAGTGTACATGCTTTCCTAAAGTACATAAGCAAAAATGATACTTAGTTGAAGACTTTCGATGTTACCCAGATAAGGAAACTTCTCTGAAGCATGTGTCTGCACTCACTGACAATGCAATCCTCAAGAGTCCAACATCCTTCAAAGCTAACCAACGGATATTTTTCAAAAGGACTATAAATACAAGAAACTTCAGAAGGACTATAAATACAAGAAAAGAAGAAGTTCTTCAAGAAAAAAAGACTCATCACTTGGGATAATAAAGACTCAACTAACTTTAGTGAGTATGAAGAAGAAACTCAGATTTGTCTCATGGCTAACACTGATCAGATTTTGAATCATGTTCAAATGATTCTAAAACAAAAGAGATAAATCAGTTTGAACTCCAAGGGAACTATGAAGCTCTTTTCAAAGACTTTTCAATTCTTTTAAAAATTATGAATTACTGAAAAATAAACAGTCTGAAACTATTTCTTCATATGAAGATAAAATATCTGAACTCAAGAAAAAGGATTCAGACCAAGAACTTTTCAAGGAGCTTGATGAGAAAGAAAGGACGAATCTTAAGGAGATACACAAACTTAAAGAGGAAAATAATTTTCTAAAAACTAAACTCAACAGTTCAGACTCCTGTTGTATCTCACAAGGTAAGGAAATCAAGTCTCTTCAATAAGAAGTAAGTTCACTTACTACAGACCTAGCCAAATTTGTTAATGGAACTCAATCTTTATAAACTGACGGGAAGATCAAAAGGAAGTTCCAAAAAGGCTGGTCTAGGTTTTGTTGAAGAAACTGATTCTAGAATGAAGAATTCTCCCTCTATATCCTTTCAATCTAAAGTAAGCATGTCATGTGCAAATGTTGTAAGAAGTATGGTCATGTTATTTAAGATTGTTTAAAAATGCACTTTGTGCATGAACATAAGCACGCCAACTGCAACTATTGCAAAAGACATGGTCATGTGATTCAAGACTGTCCAAAGAGAAAAGGGAAAAGTGTTGAGACAACTAACTCTACAGGACCTAAAAAGTTCTGGGTACCAAAAACAATGATTTTTCCCATTTTAGATGTGCTTGAGGAAAAAAGAAAAGAAAATCTTCTGGTATCTGGACAGTGGATGCTTGCATCACATGATGGGCAAAAGGTCTATGTTCCTAAACTTGGAACAGTTTGAAGGAGGAAAAGTTACTTTTGGAGGAAACCAGTCTAGACGCATCACTGGGATTGGTAAAGTTGGTAAAATTCCTTCTCCTGTAATTAAGAATGTTTATTTTGTTGAAGGTCTAAAACATAACTTACTGAGCATAAGTCAATTTTACGACAGTGGTTATAAAGTTTCTTTTGATAAAGAAAAGTGTACAATCATCAATGCTGATGGAACTACTCTTTTCTTAGCCAACAGACACAACAACCTTTATAAGGTTGATTTGGGTGAGCTGGACAGTCAAAATGTAACTTGTAACTTGTCTCTTCTCTTCGTCTGAAGAAAAGTGGATCTGACACAAGAAGCTTGGACATGTTAGCATGAAACATATTTCCAAAATTAACAGAAAAGGGTTAGTCAAGGGACTGCCTAGAATTTCATTCAATAGAACCTAACCCTGCGAAGCATGTCAAAAAGGGAAATAACACAAAAATTCTTTTAAAAACAAAGATGTTATTTCAACGACCAGACCACTTGAGTTGTTGCATTTAGACTTGTTCGGACCATCCCAAATCCAGAGTCTTGTTGGAAAAAGATATGGTTTTGTTATTGTTGATGATTTCACCAGAATGACAGGTTTATTTTCTAGCCCACAAGGATGAGTCTGCATAAGTATTCAAGATTTTTTTGTAAGAAAATCCAGTCTGAAAAAGGAATCTATGTTGGTACAATAAGAAGTGACCATGGTAGAGAATTTGAAAATAAAATTTTCAAAAAGTTTTGTAACAAAACTTGCATCTCTCACACATTTTCTTCTCCAAGAATACCTCAATCGAATAGTGTTGTGGAAAGGAAAAATAAAAGTCTATTGGAGATGGCTAGAATGATGCTTTGTGAAAATGATTTGCCAGAATATTTTTGGGCTGAAGCCGTAAGCACTTCTTGTTATATCCAGAATAGAGTCGTTATCAGACCAATACTGAATCAGACTCCCTATGAATTGTGGAAGGGAAGAAAACCCAATATTTCATATTTTCACCCATTTGGATGCACATGTTATATCCTAAACACAAGAGATCAACTTGGAAAGTTTGACTCAATGTGTGATAAAGGTATTTTCATTGGGTATTCAAATACATCAAAATCTTCCAGAGTCTTCAATACAATGACTTAAACCATTAAGGAATCAATGCACGTAAGATTTGATGATCTAACAAAGACTGACAAGAAATTGGCAGATCTAGATGGTGATAATGCAGGTATCATGCAATCTAAAGAATAGCCTTAACCTTTAGACTCTATTGTTCCAACACAACAAGAACAAGATTAGCAGACAACATCTGAAGAGGAGAAACTAAGAGATTGGAAATTCAAGGCTTATCATCATTCAGACCTCATCATTGGAGATCAAACTAAAGGAGTTCGAACTAGATCAAGGATCCAGAACCAATCATCAATGGCATTAGTTTTAGAATTTGAACCTAAGACCATTGAGGAAACCTTGGAGGATCCATATTGGATCATTGCCATGCAAGAAGAATTAAACCGGTTTGAAAGAAATAAAGTTTGGACCCTAGTTCCAAGACTGAAGAACAAAAGCATCATTGGAACAAGATGGGTGTTCAGAAACAAACTGGATGAAGATGGAAAAGTCGAAAGGAACAAGGCAAGGCTGTGGCACAAGGCTACAACCAACAGAAGGTGTCACACCCTGATTTTCTAGACCCGAATCCTGACATAATCAAGGTAATAATTAATAAAAATGTGAGTAAATTTTTTTTCACGTTTAAAATAATTTCAAAACACCACCAAGATTATATCAAGACTCGAACCACAAAAAATCGAAGAGTGAGATTTAATAATTTATAAACTGGATCGCTAAGTAAGACGCCCATAAGTGTATACAAAATACTAGAGTTTACAGTGGAAGAAGAATATGTATACAGGGCACCTGCCTAGTTCTATAAATGAAGATATGGAAAAAGGCCCAAGCAATCATGCAATTTCATAATATAAGCCCATTAGGCCACAGTCAACTACGCACCTAAATCGTAATCATACATCATTAATTATAGGTAGCCTCTTGAGACATTCCTCACCAAATGGTATCAATTCAAATATCATCATCATTAATATATATTATCATAATCATTCATTCGCACATTAAGCAATATACATTCACAAAGCATCCATCATCGATATCATCATTCATAATTTAATTCATTACAACGTATTTGACAATCGCTGCCGGCCAAGGCATTTCGTTACCACTATTTACCTTCTTCAAGAGCTTTAATTCAAAAATCCAAACTCATCTCATGGCAACCTACATCACAATGCTAAAAAGAAGACAACATGGGAGAGTGAGTTATACATTCAAAATGACGAATATAAATACATTGTGATTATGTGTACATGCATTCAACCAACATGTGTGCTTTGCTATAAATCATCAATTTATTTAATAACCATCCTCAAGATATCATATTAGGCATATAAGCCTCATTGTCTACAATTCATGTCAAGCACAAGCACAAGCATATAAACATTCACATAGCCCTACATCATCATGGGCATTCACAATTATCAACCTTAAGTCATTAAATCTTTATTCAATTAACACTCTCTCAAGAGGTTCTCATCTTTCTTGGGTCATCTTCATCTCAAATGCCATGTACTTATGGCTAATGCATATGTCAACTATTTAATGCATATGCAATAGATCCATTTCAATCACCCATGGCACATGGTATCTCAAGTGATCACAACCACTTATAATCATCATCATATTGGTTTCCCACCATGCACGGGGTACTCCCTTCTAGCAGCCTCGTAAGGTGCTTTTTCTCGTGATCGCAACCATGGATATCAATTCATGTCATCATCACGTCGATTTCCCGCCTCGCAAAGGGTACTCCCTTCATGGAACCCCGTAAGGTTTTTCATTTCCACATACTGGTGATCGCAACCACCTTCATCATATCATATCGGTTTCTCGCCATGCATGGGGTACTCCCCTCATAGAATCCCGTAAGATCTTTCTCATTTCAATATACTCGTGATCGCAACCACGTTTATCATTCTCAACATATTGGTGATCGCAACCACCTTCATTCATCCATATATCGGTTTCCTGCCACGCGTGGGGTACTCCCTTCATATAGTCCAGCAAGACCATTCACTGTGATCCCAACCACATAATCAATGTTATGCTATGCCATGAATGCAAAATGCAATAATGCATATACCAAACCTTAACCTCGCAAGGATTCCTCACCCTCTCATTTAGGGGTATATTATATATTTAGTTTTGTTATCATTGGCACACAATTAACCACAAGGCCCCTCAAGGCACAACATTCATATTTTCATCAATCCACACATGGCAATCATAGCATATCAATCATCAAAACATTAATCCACACATGGAAACCAACAAGATATTTCAAAACATAAATTCAGCAATCATCATTGCATCTCATACATACAAGTCAATACTTGCATTAATCATAATGGCACCACGCCCAACAATAATAACATTCAAGGGCATGTTTAACAATAATGTCCCTTTTTATTCAATGTTGTCATTTATCATTCAATATATGTGGTATCATCCACTTTTAATCATCATCAACATCATATCAAATTCATTAATTTACGTAACCCATTGCCATTCAATTGTCCCCTTATTATTTTCATTATCACACAAGGTGTGTCATGTAGCCATATCATTTAATTTTCATCATGATTCATAATATCTCAATAGTGGTGAAGCATACATATATTTATAATATAGCATAGATATACACATACCTTGCCAAGGCCTTAAGCCATTCTCCAATCACCACTAGGACACACCACACATGCACCCCTAATGAAATCACTTGTTTTTACATAATAAAAAGGGGTTTTGGGCAATACTGAGCCCATGATAAATTTCAACATTGAGACATGTTAAAGGTTCATTCTTAGTCTCAAAAATAGAGGGACATGTCACATATATCACCTATTTGTCCCAATTTAGCAATCATAAAAAGTTAGGTTTAAAATCCTCTTAAACTTGAGTTTTACAATGTAGTGGGTTCGGTATTTTATGCCTCATAAGAGTTAGAAAACTCCAATTTAGGTAAGACCAATTTTCACACATCTGTAACATTATTATCTATAACTTTCATGCAGAACTCGGAGGCCCAAAATGTCATTAAGATGCCCAAACGGGCCAAAAAAACAAGGGAATTACAGCAGTTGGAAAAACAGCATGACAGTGGCCATAACAGGGCCATGAATCGATTCAGCCCTTGCATGAATCAATTCATGCATCCTAAAAGCCCCAAAATTGACAAACAGAGGGGTGTGAATCGATTCACATCCCTCATGAATCAATTCATGCGTGCCAATGCCCAAAAACAGTGAAACAGAGAAGTATGAATCGATTCAACCTTTAGTGTGAATCGATTCACGTGCGAAATCATGCCATGAACAGTGCAAACAGAGTCATTGGAATCGATTTATCCCCTCGTGTGAATCAATTCACATGTTACTAGAATTAGGCACATTTAAAATAGTGAGGATTGAATCAATTCACACACTGTTGTGAATCGATTCACATAAGTAATTATACAGAAAACATTTAATTTTTCAACTTCTAATCCCCCTAAGCCCACTAAATTTTAACACCAACTTATATATATTATTTGTGACGTGTGGCCACCGGCCGCACTTAGAAATTCTAAAAAATAAGGGACTTATGCGCATAAATGCATTTTACCCATTTTGAGGCACTTTTGTGCAATTCAAGGGTCTATTCTCAATGGAATTGGCCCATTCCAATTCCTACAAGTCATAAACTACATATATGGGCTATTGGAACTATCACATGTCCTCAAAACCACATAAAACTCTCTTTGGCTCTATAAGTTTCTCAATTATGCATTATCTTTCAACCTTATTGTAACGTCCCGTGTAATTTTCCGAATAAATTTTTCGCGTTTTAAAAGATCATTTAGAAAACTCATAATTTAAAATTCAGATTTCATGTATAAGTTGATATTTGCGGAATATTAATCAAGTAGGCTAGTCGTGTATAATAAAATTCAAGAAAATATTTGCGTAGCGGAAACAATTTAGAAGTAACAGTACATAGCACGTAATATTGATTACAACCCATTAACTTAAAGTAAAAATCAAAGTCCAAGCAATATATCATATAGTCATCAATCATGGCATCACTCTTCGTTCTGTGTGGCATTCACTGTAAAAATTGATGTAAGAGTAAGACAGAATATAGAATAAGTATAAAATAGATAAAATTGCACAAACACAATCAACAAATCATAATGATATGATGGATATGCCAGACGAGTTCATTTATATTTAATGAGTCTTTAATTAGTCAATGATGTCATGCTGGATCCATTTGGTTTGGTGGGAATACTGCAGTAAAAGTCTCATAGAGACACAAATAGGGCTTTAGCATATACCATGAATCCCTACACTTCATGGCGCTTAAGTACCGAAGTACACAAGTATCATAAGTAGGGCTTTGCATAAACCATGAATCCCTACACTCCATAGCGCACAACAAAATAGGGCTTAACTCGTCATAGAGTAACCCCCCACCAGGGTAGGCAATCATGGAACCCCTAAATTCCATGGTGCGTCTAAATGCTTATGATGCATGAATGCCTTTAATTCTTATTACCATTTAACATACCATGATATCCACATTTCCAAAACCTCTTGGAAAATACAAGTCCTCAAGGGACACAATACACATAATAATTCACAAAATCATAGATTTACTGTTTCAACCACATATGTCAATAACCACAAGGCATTCATGTACATATAAATTAATTTCATTATTCATAATTATTCACCACCACAATATACAAACTGTATGATACTCAACAGCATTCATAATAATTCATAATCACTCAAGAATTCAATAATAAATTATTACCCATAGAGAAAATATCATTTTCATTCATAATAGCCTTTATAAGTAAGTTTCAGCATTCCCAACAACAACATACGTTAGTAAAACAGCCATAACATGGGCAAATCAAATCCTTTTTAGGTGATTATACTTTCTGTGGTTCAATAACATAATTGTCTACAACTTTCATGAAGAACACAATTTCAAATTCCAAACATAAATATCACTTATCCATGAAATACCATACTGCCTCAAGGTGAGTTTTCAAAACGTACATATATTAGTAATTTGAACATTTCTGGAGCTACAAGAATGATTTTTGCGTGAAACCAGTTCTAAATTACTCTTAACACAAATATCCACAACTTTCATGAAGATGATAAATTCAAATTCTAAGCAGAAATACCATTTATCCACAAAATACAACACTGCCTCCAGGTGAGTTTTCAAAATGTACATATATTAGTATTTTCAACGTTTCTGGAGTTACAAAAATAGTTTTGACATGAGACCAGTCCTAAATTACTCATAACACAATTATCTACAACTTTCATGAAGACACCAATTACTAATTCTCACCATAAAATTTCCAGTTTTAAAAATAAGATTCAGATTTCATAGTTAACAGATTTTCATCATGAGCATACTTCTGTATTTTTAGCATATTTAGAGCTACAAGCATCCTTTTAACTTGAAACCAATTTCTATAGATTCTTAACATAAATATCTACAACTTTTGTGAAGACATCAAAGGCTGATTATGCATGTATAATTCCCAGAATACCAATATATACATAAAACATGGAATAAATCTTTCACTCAGACATGCAGTAGTATTTTGGCTATAACTTTTTCTATACTCATTCAAATCAGTTGAATCAGGTCTCAAAATTGACATAACGAAAATATCTACAACTTGCATGAAGAAGTTAGAGTTAAATTCATACTTTTTCAGCTTCAAAATTAAGCAACAAAATATGAAATTAAAACTGGAATCCTAGAACAGCATACAACTCTACCCATTTCATAAATATTCACAACCCTGTCCCCTCTTACTTGGTTTGGAGATATTAGGCTGATTAAAAATGGCCTCCTTGCTGTCCTGGTTTCAACTCCGAAGTTGCTTTGATAGAGAATAGGAATTGAGAGATAAAAGGTTCATTAATTTCTTTGTTCTAAGAGTTTTCGGAAGAGGTAGTGTTAATAATGTAATGATAAGTGGGGAACAACTTTCCCGTAAGTGGATTTTTAGTACTGTTAGTGGAGATAATGGAGGATTAAAAATAAGAAAGTGGGCTTATAATGGTCCACTTCTAGCCGTCCTACATACTAGGGGTGCATAATGGGTCTAGATATATTAAACTATGCGCAAGAGACAAGATTGGAGTCAAAAAGTTACTCCTGGCACTGAAAACCGACTGGAATTCACTCGGTCAGCCTCTAAACCGACTGGAATTCTACTCGGTTATTCTCTAAGCCGACTGGAAATTACTTTCGAGTCCGGCTGAGGAGAATTCATCAGTCTCCTCCTTCAAAACCACTTCGCTCAGAAGGGAAACCATTCAGAAATGCTTTTCCTTGAACACTCGGTTGGATTTTCATCCCTTTTAAATGACTCAGTCGGACCATTCAGTACTGATACCTCCCATTAGTTTTTCATCCGGTTAAATTTTCCCAGACCGACTCCACAATCGTTTGGTCTGTCACTCGACAAATTGCTTCCAAAACCGACTCATATTGCTCGGTCAAATCAATCAAAACCAACTCATCTCCCACTGGTATTCCACTCGGTAGCATTATTACAAATCCGACTCTTCTTTCACCCAATTTTTCACTCGGCATAATTGATCCAAACTTAGTCATTATTCACCGTCTTTTCACTCGGCAATTACTCTAAAACTGACCATTACTCTATTGGTTTTCCACACTCGGTATTCATGCCTCCATTTCACTCGGATAATGCCTTAACTAATCCTTCTTCAGAATAAACTCCTCAATCAGGTTCCATTCGGAATTATCCCACTCCTCATCACTTGGAGAAATTCACCAAGTCAAGTCCTACTCGGACTTACACCATACATAGTCACTCAGAATACGGTTTACATGGTTCACTCGGAATATGTATAATATCTTTCACTCGGATATCAACACTTAGGAACATAGAAGTATTTCCCACTCGGGTTCTTACTCGGTTAATCATTACTTAGCCGAAATCAGACCAACTTCTTCAACTATGTTTCACTCAGAGTCCATCAGGGCCATTATCACTTAGAAAAAGGCCCATACATACGAGTCTCACTCGGAATTTGGCTTATATACATGAGACTCACTCGGTTACTTATTTCAAAGACCGACTCATGCACTCAAGTTTATCACTCAGTAAAAATAATCTTTTTATTGATCATCATTCACTCATTCTTTTCTCGACAAAATAATCCAAACCGAGTCCCCCTTCACAGTCTTCAACACTCGGTTCCTCATTCCAAATCCGAGTCTCCATACACACACGGTTCTCCCTCATAGTTGTCCACTCACTCGGAATCTCATTCCAGGATTGACATATCTGGCCATCATACACCGTGTGTCCCCAGTCGGAATCCTTCCACTCGAAAGTATATTTTCCTCTGTACTTCACTCGGAAATAAAGGCACTCAGTGAACTTTCAGTCAGAATTGCAATGTCTGACTATGATTGACTCAGAAACTAGTCATTCAGAAGCATTTGACTCGGAAACGAGTCTTTGGAGAGTACTTGACTCGGAAATGAGTCTTTCTGAGGTGTTTGACTCTGTAGTGAGTCACTCCAAGGTGAGTCACTCAGATTCTTTCACCCAGAAGTGGTTCTGTCAGTCCACTTCACACAAAAGTGTCTCTAGGGCAAGAATTCCACTCGGAATAAACCCTCTCGGCCATGTTCCACTCGGAAAACACAACCTTCACTCGGTATTTCCATTTTTCACTCGGAATTTCTCTTAGTCACTCAGAATTTTCATTCTTCACTCGGAACAGAGTCCCTTTTTCACTCGGACAGTCCTTTCTAAGGCATATTTCACTCCGAAAATGGATCTTATCAACAAAGATCTATATAAATTCTATAATTAAACCCAAAAATGAAATTTTTGGAGTATTATAAACCATCCATAGAGTGTTTTGTTCATTGATTAACACTAACAGATCTTCCATCCTTCAAAATTTACAAAATAGAGCTATTATTAAAAGTAGGATGTTACACTTATCACTAATGCCATCACAATGGCCACCACATTCAGTGCCAAGCATCCACATATATTCTCAATTCACAAAACATATACTTCATCCCCTCAAGGATGGTTCATTAACATGTACATATTTCAACCCCTCATGGGTTATTCATCAACAATACATTACTCCCATCAAAGGGACACTAAACATTCATCATTAATATATATATACACATGTATCATTCTTAATAGCCAATAATTTGTCATTCACTTCACTCATCAAATACTATTTATTATATAATTTTCATATAAACATGGAAAGGCAAGCATGAGTATCATGATATACATAAATCACTAATTATTTTATTCATGCATTTGGAATGTAAAACTCCTCTCCTACCTCGAGGGAAGAACCACAATGATCCACACATTATAAACGTTCCGCCACATTTCCCGGAATACAATCTGCATATTACATACATATATCTCAATTAATTTGCCTTTCAAGGTACAACAACATATCCTAAACATGTTATAAACATGGTTTCACAACTTTCTTAGGTTTCAGGAATTCCTCTCCAAAAACCAAGATTCTCTAAGTCTAAAAGGGCTAACCATACCCAACAACAACAATATCTCATCCTTCCATCACCTAAGATGCATTCCATATTACATCAATCATTCAAATGCCATTATTGTCTCTTAGAGTTCAACATGTGCCATCTTAGCCACATATAATCCATCATTAATCAACAAGTTCAATTGGCACCTGCCATGGCCTAAGGCCTCATCAAATCACCATTTTATTTCATTAACCATCACAATGGCCATCCATCACTATTATCATTTATTATCATAACTAATGGCACCCAACATTGAATATTTCATATACTCATTCTTAAAATCAATTCTTCTATTTCCTCATATATTCATTCATCACAATTCAACCCTTCTAACCACAACATATATAGTCTCAAATCTTAAGATTAGGACCCCATCAAAATCCAATAACCATTATATTTAACAATACTCAACATAATTTCTCATGGGTTTACTTCTAAAAATCATTTTCCATATCATCATCCATCAATAATCAATTCTAATCTTCCAAAACTCATTCTAAAGCATAAATCATTAATACCCATCAATTTGGCCAAAAGCCCCGAATTCCTAAACTTAGGGTTTTCTCTAAAAGCTTCCAACAATAATTAACTTCCATCATTTCCTCAAAGCATCATAAACTTAATAACCCCTCATTCTCATACAACACTAACCATCATCAAAAATCACATTTTAAATCATTTAAGCTTAGGGTTTTCACTATCTTCCTCATTACCCATAAAGCCTAATGTCACCATTTTAAACTTAAACACCATAACAACTATAAATGAAAGGAGAATGGTTCAAAACCTCACCTCATCTCTAAGCTCAAGCTCTAAAAATGAAAATGAGAGGGAGAAGAGGAAATGAGCCAAGCTTTGTCTCTATGTCTAATACAAGCTTCATAAACTCAAGGGATCCTCTTGATTTTGGGTAGAAATGGCCATGGGTGGTGGTGGTCTCATTTGGCAAGAGAAGGGATGGAGAAGAAGAAAGAAATGAAGAAAGGAGAAGGGAGGGAAAGTAACGTGAAAAATAAAAGGGAGGAGAAGGGAATGTTATGTTTTATTTTAACCCTCATTAATAATTTCTCCATTTTAAAATAAACGAGATCTCTATTCGGGCTCAATACTTTATCTAAAAATTATTCTGAATATAGATTCGGATTGCCAATAATATTCTTAAAAGCCCTGACCAATGGCATCTCAATTGGAGATACATGGTCCAACACTCATATTTTAACCGGGTATAATTTTAGCTCCTTAAATCTTAATAAATTATAAATATCCATAATAAATCCCAATTTAATTATTTCTAAATTTTTGGGACATGTGTCAACTCATATATAATTATTTATTATTTATTCTCCTCAATTAATCATTTTTATAAATTTTTGGCATGTTACAATCCACCCCACCTAAAAGAAATTTTGTCATCGAAATTTAACCTCGACACATAAATCATAAGGCCATACTTCAGGCCGCACACTAACAAGGTATAACGTCGTCATAAAATAGTATTAGACTTTCCAAAGTCCACCAGGACATGATCATCATCATCCTATCTTCCCTAACATAAAATTTTCTACATCCAAAGTATGTCATACATCATCGATCACATCTCATCCAATATAGTTCGCATGTTCATACTCAGTATGACCAGATAGGCTCAATACATTCGCCATAAGTAGTTACAACCCTATACCTACCCGGCCTACGTGTTGTTGTATACGACATACAGGAAGGTGTCCCAATCCTGTAGTGGTTACCACAAGCACATGAGGTCGGCGTATAAGTGCACGTTACCACAATGCCTGTGGCATATAAATTCCTATCAGGACAAGTACTTTGTATTCCAATTGCTCACGTCGATCACACTTACTCTAATAAGATCAATTTATATGAGACTTGATGATAATTCACATAAGTTCATAACCATCTCATTCAGATTACCTCGTCATTATATAAATAATTCGACAGGAATTATGCCTTACCAATCATCAAATATCAGTTACCATCACCACAAATGGGTATATCAACAATAGACTCCTAACATCACGGGTAAACATCCCATCATCGGGCTTCGTCCATCCCGAAGTCATAAGCTAATCGCCTAATAATCCTTTGTCTCATTCACATATCGTTGGCTATAAATCGATTCAAGCCTAAACGAGTTACTAAACTTGCAGGAAGTACGCAACTTCAAGGTTAAAATAGGGTTTCTAATCGTATAATATGCTTTCACATTAGGAATTCTCCTCACAGATCACAACCAAAGTCCCTAAGACGGACGTGTAATTCATATCATATTGCATCTCTATGGGGTTTCTACGATCAATATAACATCTTTCAAATTAAAAAAGGAGGTAATAACATGGTCAAATTTCCATCAACCAACCCATAATCACACATGTCATCTCTACATCATATCATAGTCCATAGCTATTCTCATGATCACAATGTCAAGGGCACACAATTTAGCCCAAAGTTATACCACAAAATCTCATATCACATCCAATGCCAAATCATACCCCGAATTCAACATCATTATTCACCAACTATTTAGGGGTTTACATTTATTATTCGCATTTTATCTCATGTCGGCTCTAGCCTTAACAATTTTACTATGGCTTAATTAATCATAACGTTTGATCGATCATCAGACTTATAAAGTCCAAGGGTTTACCTAGTACCTATTGTGGAATACTCTTGTAACACACATCATCATTATATAAATGGCTCATAAAAATAACATAGAGCCTAGACCACCATAGGGTCCAATTAAATCAATCATCCATAAAGTTTGATCATGCAAGATCATACCAAGTCAACGGGGTTGCCACATCTAGTGGGTTAAAATTAATTCAACTATTTATTTGGTTTTCACTTACAAAACTAAGACATAACCCCAATCATATGCATACACAATTTCACATTTCATAATCTTATCATTTATTCGTGTTCCCGATCTAGGGTAATACAACAAATTACTTGTATCATACAATATATAAGGTTCTTGTACCAAGGATATAAATGTCATCTCTTAAAATTTACCACAACCAAGCATTTCAATTCATAGACATCCACACTAGGGAATTCTTTCACTATCATTTATTCAATCAATTGAATGCATGAATCATTCACATTCAGTAAGCACGCCACGGCTAGGAGTCACAAACATAACTCATGCAAGAGATCTAACCAATAATTCAATTTCAACATACACATGGTCTAACATCCATGGTCTACTACCATATCAATTTGCATTCAACATATATCCATGATCACACATGGCATAATTCCATCATTAAATCAATTCATACTCGTTATATATCAACGTCAATACATAATAACAATGTATTCATCACTTGAAGGAAATAATGTAAGGAACTTGGCGGACTTACACAAACAACCATACTAATCATATTGAATAATTCATTTTCATGTGTTCAATTCCACAAGTCAACCATAATCATAAGTTTACCAATAAGCAATTATGCTCCACAAGTACATCACACAACCTCCATAATAATGGGTATACTTCCGTAAATATCACAAGTATAATTTATGAGTCATAATTCACAAGGAATCACCATTGAGAAAACAAAGCCCTGATAATCAATTCACAATTCTTAAACAACTAGTCATTCATAAATCTACATAGGGCAATCAACACTTTAATATTTCATCATCCTCTAGATAATTATCACTCTTAAATCTATGCAGAATAACCATTTTCCAATGATCACTAAAATGTTTCACTATTGACAAATCGTGCTCCAATCATCCATAATACCAATTCAGACAGTAATTAAAAAAAATCTAATTTAGAGCAAAATACGCTTTGATACCAGCTTATCACACCCTAATTTTCTAGACCCGAATCCCGACGTAATCAAGGTAATAATTAATAAAAATATGAGTAATTTTTTTTGCATTTAAAATAATTTCAAAACACCACAAAGATTATATCAAGACCCGAACCACAGAAAACCGAAGAGTGAGATTTAAGAATTTATAAACTGGATCGCTAAGTAAGACGCCCATAAATGTATATAAAATACTAGAGTTTATAGCGGAAGAAGAATGTGTATATAGGGCACCCGCCTAGTTCCATATATGAAGATATGGAAAAAGGCTCAAGCAATCATGCAATTTCAT
This sequence comes from Clitoria ternatea, assembly GCA_037962975.1. Lineage (NCBI taxonomy): Eukaryota > Viridiplantae > Streptophyta > Magnoliopsida > Fabales > Fabaceae > Clitoria > Clitoria ternatea. The sequence goes on from CM075671.1 coordinate 92,021,592, forward strand.
AATATAAGCCTATTCGGCCATAATCAACTACGCACCTAAATCGTAATCATACATCATCAATTATAGGTAGCCTCTACTTAAGACATCCCTCACCAAATGGTATTAATTCAAATATCATCATCATTAATATATATTATCATAATCATTCATTCGTACATTAAGCAATACACATTCATAAAGCATCTATCATCGATATCATTATTCATAATTTAATTCATTACAACGTATTTGACAATCGCTGCCGGCCAAGGCATTTCGTTACCACTATTTACCTTCTTCAAGAGCTTTAATTCAAAAACCTAAACTCATCTCATGGCAACCTACATCACAATGCTAAAAAGAAGACAACGTGGGAGAGTGAGTTATACATTTAAAATGACGAATATAAATACATTGTGATTATGTGTACATGCATTTAACCAACATGTGTGCTTTGCTATAAATCATCAATTTATTTAATAACCATCCTTAAGATATCATATTAGGCATACAAGCCTTATTGTCCATAATTCATGTCAAGCACAAGCATAAGCATATACACATTCACATAGCCCTACATCATCATGGGCATTCATAATAACCTCAAGTCATTAAATCTTTATTCAATTAACACTCTCTCAAGAGGTTCTCATCTTTCTTGGGTCATCTCCATCTCAAATGCCATGTACCTATGGCTAATGCATATGTCAACTACTTAATGCATATGCAATGGATCCATTTCAATCACCCATGCACACATGCTATCTCAAGTGATCGTAACCACTTATAATCATCATCATATTGGTTTCCCGCCACGCATGGGGTACTCCCTTCTAGCAGCCTCGCAAGGTGCTTTTTCTCGTGATCGCAACCATGGATACCAATTCATGTCATTATCACGTCGGTTTCCCGCCTCGCATAAGGTACTCCCTTCATGGAACCCTGTAAGGTTTCCCATTTCCATATATTGGTGATCACAACCACCTTCATCATATCAATTCGGTTTTATGCCACGCATGGGGTACTCCCCTTATAAAATCCTGCAGGATCTTTCTCATTTCAATATACTCATGATCGCAACCACATTTATCATTCTCAATATATTGGTGATCGCAACCACCTTCATTCATCCATATATTGGTTTCCCGCCACACGTGGGGTACTCCCTTCATATAGTCCCATAAGACCATTCACTATGATAGCAACCACATTATCAATGCTATGCCATGCCATGAATGCAAAATGCAATAATGCATATGCCAAACCTTAACCTCGCAAGGATTCCTTACCCTATCATTTAAGGGTATATTATATATTTAGTTTTGTTATCATTGGCACACAATTAACCATAAGGCCCCTCAAGGCACAACATTCATATTTTCATCAATCCACACATGGAAATCATAGCATATCAATCATCAAAACATTAATCCACGCATGGAAACCAACAAGATATTTCAAAACATAAATTCAGCAATCATCATTGCATCTCATACATACAAGTCAATACTTGCATTAATTGTAATGGCACCACGCCCATTAATAATAACATTCAAGGGCATGGTTAACAACAACGTCCCTTTTCATTCAACATTGTCATTTATCATTCAATATATGTGGTATCATCCACTTTTAATCATCATCAACATCATATCAAATACATTGATTTACGCAACCCATTGCCATTCAATTGTCCCCTCATTATTTTCATTATCACACAAGGTGTGTCATATAGCCATATCATTTAATTTTCATCATGATTCATAATATCTCAATAATGGTGAAGCATACATGTATTGTAACACCCTCAGTTAACTAGACAATCCCTTCTACTAGATTATCCTGGTCAACTAAGAGGTTATGAGTTTTAGAAAAATGTGGAAGTTTTTTTTTTTGTACAGGAAACTTGGTGGAATGGATACACCTTATATACAACATATTATATATAATACATGGTCGTAATAGTAACTGTACATACTGAAAGTGAAGGGGCACACAGGCTCCCATATATGAAAATAAAATTATCTATCCTAATCTTCCCGTCCTCGATCCAAGAAGAGCTCGTGTGATCCTCGATACGAAGTATGTATGATCCTCTACGGTGTATGGTCCAACCCGAAAGTCTGGAAAAATAGCTGTAAAGGTGAGTCTCTGCCTCCACATCAGTCGGGGAGTGTCATCATTGACGCTCGCCCCATACAATTTAATCAATTATAGTCAACCCTTTCAACTCTCTTTTGGGGTCCCTAGTATGTATTCTAAGTTATCTCACTACTCCTATTTTTCTAACCATTCAGCTCCCCATCCTCCTCTCAGGTTGCTAGTATCTATACAATCAATACACAATCACAATCTCAGTATGATAATGCAATGCATAAGTCCATTTCGATATTCAATTCTCTTTATTAGTCATCATGATGCATGTGGGTCCATCTCCTCCTTAATATTATCATATACTAATAATCATGTGCACAACCAGCCACCCTTATCTCCCCTTCCCAACTAAAGCGACTGGAGCTCTTCTCGTTCTGGTATTAACAAATTGGTAAGGACTCTCAGTCCCAACATCAAAATAGCCAATCACACATATCACACATCACCACAAAACAGGCACTCCACGGTTATAGAAAATCCCACCTCTTGTCAAAGTACACTAGAGTTTGCTATGGGCTGTCCGGCGACGGGCGCGAATCTGATGCCACTTGGAATTTTCGCTTCCGATTATACTCCCTAGACTGCCCTTGGGTATCGAGGCGCGGCAGATTCTTCAGTGTACCCATCACTGTATGCTCTAGGGGATTATCCCAACATCTCTCCTTAACCCCAAATATGATGCATAACTCAACAATTCATTTTCATTCAGTGGTCCTTGGTAGGGTCCCTAAATGACTCCCCTCTATTCCTAATGTCAAGTTCTTTCTCTTTATTCAGTATAACCAAATTTTCTCTTCTTTTTTTTCTTTATTTTAGTAAACTTACTCAACACTTAAGAATGGAGTAAGGTTTTACACTTTCTCAACAATTTGAGGTACGTTAGCGCTTCAACACCCACAATTCATCTCGGATCCGAGTCTCACACATACTTTCATATTTTAATCATTTCAGGACCCCTACCGGTACCATTTTCCAAATTTCTTATTTATAAATTTCTTTATTTAGTTATCCATGCATCACACAACATCCATCAGCATACTACATTTATGAAATACTTCACTCGATCTACATATTCGTAATCATACATCAACAACCATTTAATAGTATCACATCATCCAATACAACACCTATTACATGTAATGTGTACAAGCTACATACTCATGAGAAACTATACTTAAACATTTATCAGCACATCACATCAATAATTATACAGTGATACCATGACATACACAACAACGCGTGCCTCTAATTTTACCATTTATAGATGTGAGGTGAATGACATATTCATCGGTATTAAATTTGATGTGCTAGCTTTTACGTTGGATTACTACTATACGTTTTAAGTTATACATCAGGTCAGGTTATTTTTTAAGGTATTTGGGTTCTCTTGAATCATTTATGCTCCTATTAGTTTAATCGAATATAATTGATTTATTTCATAATTTAATTCCCTAATGTCTAATTATAATTTCTTAGGTCATCTTCAAGTGACCTCATTGTCTATTTCATTTCACCCATTTAATTGAGCTTTATTTGTTAAATAACTTATTCTCTTGGTCACTAAACGGGTCACTAATCCTTTATGTTCCAGTGACGTTTTAGCGGTGTTTCTCTTCAACTTAAGCGTAACACTTTTGTAATTCCTTACTTCATTTCTATTATTCTTATCTATATTAACTAAATTATTTCCTTAACTGTATTCTTTTAATTAGCTAAATTTATTTATGAGTGTCAATTAGTTGTTTAGAAATCTAAGTATACCTTGACCTTGATATCACAAATTAAGTCCATTATTACTAAGTTACTAAAAGTTACTATTTAATTAATAGGTCCAATTTCTTTTCACAATAAGTCTAAGATTTAGTCCTAAAACCCTTTCTTTAGTGACTAGATTGATTAGTTTAATTTCTTTTGCCATATGATTGTCTATTTGCTACTCAAAGACTTAGAAACCTTTTAATTTTGAAACGTCATAACTTGATCTAATATTATTTAGTCCCCTAAAATTCACCAATGAATTGGTAAGTTTTATTGCTTTTTATTCTAAGTAAAAAAAACTAGTATACCCAAGAATCCATTCTCTTAGCTATTAACTAATTCGTTTTAGGCGTAAAATTTCCTTTAATCTCTTTTTTCTCCTTTTAATGGCTTTCTAAATTTCTAGTATAACATTATTCCCTTTTGAAAATTCAGATTTTATGCTTAATTCATTTAAGTAAATAATCTTATTCTTGATTAATTTATTAGGAACCTTTCCTATAACTTATCCAAATTAGATTTTAATTATCCAATTTTTTTTCTATTCTTAGTCTAAGTAATCTATTAAAATATTTAACCCCAAAATTTTTCACTTTGTAATCAAGTTTCTTTTACCACATCTATTTCATTTCATTAAATTTCTAAAGTTTCTATTTCTTTTTACTCTAAGTGGTCACTAAATTTGTTACAAAATTCTTTTATATTTCTAACACTAAAACCCCATTTTTTTCTTCTTTTCTTAACTTATGAAACTTTATTAGGCCTTAGTACCAAAATTTTGAAAAGGTCCTCACAAGTAAAAATTCAATTTATTTAATTAACTTACCATGTTCTCTTTTTCTTTGATCTTTAAAACACTTTTCAAATATATCATTCTGAGTAACCTTCTAAAAATTTAATTTCTTTTTAACTCCTTCATTATATTTTAAAAAAAATTACATTTTGTAACTTAGTAAGTAAAAAATACGTTGAATCGTCCGATCGATAATTCCTTTCGTGATGCGTAATATTCTCAAAACAACTCTGACGATGCTTACACGACCAATAAAATTTTTAATGGCGGGGCTTACCGGGAAATTAAGTTACAAATTACATAATAACATCACAGTTTAAAAAAGAATTAATACAACCATATCGCACGAAACTGAGCCCGCCTAAACGTTAAATTTTCTAACTTTTTTTTCGTTTGTCCGATCGCGATGAAACTCTCCGAACATATGAATGTCAATTTATGCCAAATTAATTCCTAAAATTTTTACTAAATTAAAAACATAGTAATTTTAATTGTCGGTTACGAAAATCTTCGCGGTTTGAGGTTTTACCATTAAATCGCGATGAAAATTAAACGGAGGTCCCCGATTACTCAAGGAATATTACGGTACAATCAAAAACGCAATCAAATGAGAAAAGACCCCTTTTACCTCATGAGATGGTCGTTGTCCAGATAAAGAGAATGGTGGTTTTGCCAAAAATTTCATCGAACGCTCCTAACGTCCTCCGATAGTCTTCTAAACCTCCAGACCCTTAAAAAATGGACATGCATGGTTAGAAGGAGAAGGAAAAGCCATGATTTTTTGGCTTTAAATGGCAAGGGTTCTATCATTTAAATTTTTAAAACAAGGGCAGCATTGACCATAAGAAATCAAGAGCAATGATAGAGAAAAGGTGACAAATTTACCTAGGATAGCTCTAGGAGTGCTCACGGTTTTGAAGCCTCAAAGTAAGGAGGTGAGATTGTGTTCTTCAAGATCCTTGCATGCTAGAGAAATGAAGTTGGATGGTGGATTTTGTGGTGGCTGGCCGTGGCAAAGAAGAAGAAGAAGAAGAAGAAGAAGAAGAAGAAGAGAGTAGCAAAGTTTTTTGAATGGTTGAAAATGATGGTGGTTAGTGGTGGCTGTTTGGGCAGCCAGTGGTGGTTGATGGCTTGACTAGGGAGGAGAGGGGATGAAGAGGAGAGAATCATGGGGGTTGAAGGTTGTGTTTCAGCCATGAGATGTAGAGAGAGAAGAGAAAGTTGGATGGAGTTAGAAGAGAATGATGAACAAAAGTGATGAAGAGCTTTGCATGATCTTCATTGGCTGAATTGGGAGGTGACCAACTGAGTGGAGGGGAGGAGCAAGGTGGTGACACCTCTTTAATAAGGTGGCAAGAGATAGAGATGCATGGGAGAAGGGAGTTTTTAGAGCTACACAAGTGTCCCTTGAGTAGAAATTAGTGATTGGCCAAGATTGCATGGAGAAGCTGAGGTGTCTAGCTTTGGCGTAACTTTGTGTGAGTTTTTAAGGGATCATGCAGGCCGAATTTGGAATGGGCTGAATACAAAAGTTGTAGAAATATTTGGTCTCTTTAAAGCCATATAAAGCACAAAAAAAATCCATCAAGAATTTAGTGAGATATGGCCCAAATACTAAAAGGGTACAGGGCTATGATGGGATTTTTGTCCTTGCTATAGATTAATTTTCTGGGCCAAATAGGTTGTGATTTGGGCTTTTCTTCCTTTATGAAAGTTGTGAAGAATTAAGTTAGGAAAAATTTGGTGAAGGCCTCATTCAATTTAATGGTCATATGAGACAGTTATGTGGAAAATACTGCACCTAGTGCAAACTGTTGCTGGAAAAACGTGAATTGGTGTAGTGTTTTAAATTCTGGGATTTATGGAGTGGGAATTTGATTTTGAGTCCTTCATGAAGTTGTTATATATTCCTTTCCTCTTTAATTCAGTATATCATTTGCAATAATCCAAGTTCTGTAGCTCGAGATATACTTGATTTACGACATGAGGCTCTAGAAGCTTCCTGGATCAGCTAAGGTCTTAGAAATAAATTCCCCATTAATTTTCCTTTGGGAATTTGATTTCGTGATCTTCATGAAAATTATAGAGGTCTATGATACGGATCCATAGCAAAATGAACGGAGTGATTCAAGTATCGAACAAAGGAGATACATGAATTTTATCGAAGGCTGCCAACATTAAAACGAAACAACCAAGGGGTCACAAAGATTTATCAAACTGTATTGATCTAGAGGGATTTTATGACACCCTCGATTAACTAGGACAAATTCCAACGCTGGAACGTCCTACTTAATTAAGGATTCACAAAAAATTAGGAGTATTTTTTTTAATGGTGATCATCAGCACACGATTTAAAATAAATATATTACATAGATCGATTCTTTTAACATGAGAGTATTTAAAAGAGTACGGGGCTCACAGGCTCCCAACAACTACTACAAAATAAAAGCATAACTGAAATATCGAGTCTATAATGATCTCGATATAGACAAAAAATATACACACAAATGATGCTTCTAAATTGGCGTCCTCTGCTGTAGGTACTCCAAGTCCTGCCCACGCTCGCTTTGTCCTTCAACTGATGATCACGGAGAGGAAAAACAACATACATAACAACAAAAGGGGTGAGTACAAAGCTCTCAACCCATAACATATACATACAAGGGTGGCTTAATAACTTAGAACTATAGAAAAGATTACACACAGCTTACCTTAGCATATAAAACTTTACATACACAATTACCAACATACACAAATATCATCAACAATTATAGAGTTAGTTATATAATAATGGCATGTTATGCATGTGTTGGATTCGTTTACTGTAAATCATAATTCATTACCAATAACCGTATACACAACCCGCCATCCTTATCTCTCTTGCTATGCAATAGGGCCCAACTTCCACTCATCAATCTCATATACCAATAACCGTGTACACAACCCGTCATCCTTATCTCTCTTGCCTAACTAGAGCGATCGGAGCTCTCCTCGTTCTGGTTTTCACAAAAGGGTAAGGACTCACGGTCCTAACATCAAAATGGCCAATGACTAACATCACACATCACCACAGAATGGGCACTCCACGGTCATAGAAACCCCCACCTCTTGTCAAAGTACATCAGCGTTTGCCACAGGCTATCCGGCGTCGGGTGTGAATCCGAGCCATTGGAGGTCCGCCCCTGATATACTCCCAAGATCGCCCTCAGGGGATTGAGACGCCTGTTGTTTCTTCAGTGTACCATCACTGTAAGCTTTAGGGGAATATCCAACATCCCTCCTCAACTCCAAATGTAAAATGCCATGCATTTATCTCAATTACTAGGGTACCCAGAGTTTAGATGGAACCTAACTTATATAGCGTATTTGCCCTTAAAACTTGTAAGTATCTAATCATAAAACTTTTCATGTTGTAGGGGCTAAGTCTCAAGATTCAATACTACTAAAAATTCTTTTCAATAGAAATATCAAGTTATTTTCTAAACGAATCTTATGAGAAAATTCTCTAGTATAAAACATTTAATTTATTGGTAATAGGATAGGTATCTAAGTAAAAGGAGTAACATAAATTTCAATTATGTTTCTTATAACTTAAGAAAATCTAAAGTTGCCTTAAGTGTAAAGTATAAAAGTTTCTCTCGATTTTTCAATTACTAAAGTCGTTTCGTCATATTTTCTTATAATAAATTAATTAATTTGATTTTATCTTTCTAAAATTTCTCATAAAATAATAGATGAAATGATTCCTTATTTATAAGATAATCCTCCTAATTCTATATAGATAATAAAGGACTCCTCTTTTTCTAAGGTGAGATATAAAGTAGTAAATTTTCCATTTCTTTATCCAAAACTTTGTTTTCGTCGTATTTTATCTAGAAAATTCTGATTTGAGTGACTCCAAAGCCAAAAGTGTTTAACTTTGAAAATACTAACTAAATAAAGTAAAATTAAAAATAAAATTTATCCAGAAAATAGCCCCTACACGAATTTCACCAAATGCCAAAGTTTGTCGTTCCAACGTTCGTAAAAATGCGTTTTAAGGACAAATCACGCGTCAAAAATTCATCCAACCAATTTTGCTTCTTTGGGTATTTTTCTCATGCTCAAAATTCATCTTTCATGCCACAAAATAATTGTCCAAAACAGTTTTTCCATTTTATTTTGTTTGCCCACAAAACACGTTTTATATTGTTTTTGATGTTTCGTTCGCGCCTAACTCGGGTCCCTTTCTAATTCATTTATTATTTACCACATCCATAATATTTTTATAATCACAAATACTTCTCAAATATATAAATATACAGCAGCAACAAAAATTCCAAATATTCATCAAGAAATATTTCTAAAACTAATGTAAATCACTTCCTTAATGTCATAAACTTATTGTTTTATTATTATAACTAAAATTCACTTGTTTTTATTTTTAATAAAAATTCCAGAATTAACATTTTACATTAAAATTAATTTTCATCTCATAAAATTTTAAGATCAAGGTAAGTTTTCAAATTTTTTAACCATAAAAGTTATACTTTTAGAATAAAGAATTTCCAAGTTGTTCACTAATTATTAAAATTTTCCAGCAGCAACATTAATTTAGTGTAAGTTATAAAACTGTTTTGGAAATATTTTACATTGTCTAAAAAAATTATTATTAACACTCCAAGTCACCAATTAAGCCAAGAATACATAATTAAACAAGATCTTTACATGCAATATAATTTCAATCAAAAATCTGCAGCAATAAAAATTTAAGTGTTAGTAATCTTCATAAAATTTTAAAATTCAAAGGATCTAACAACAACCATGGTAAAACCATAATATCTCTTAAATATCCATTTTTTCACAAAGATTTCTCAAGATTGAAACCATACAAACTTAGATCTTTAAAGATATATTAAAGTATAAGTGTTAAGGACACTTATACTTCACTATGCATGCATAACTTTATGGATCTAAAACAAGCAAAGTACCCCCCTACCAACAAGATTTTCGTCCTTCAAGAGAAAGGTGACAAGGACTCCAAAATTTTGCTTCTAAGTCACCATAGATTGCTTCATCAAAGACAAGAAAAATCGAGGCTTGGAGGGCAAAGGTTTAACATGAATTTGGTGGATGGAAGTAGAGAAAATGCTTGCTGTCTTGGTGGAGGAGAAAAAGATTTTAGTCTTAGAAAGTGGTATCTTGAACTTTGTGATGTGGTATGGTGATTTAGAATGGATGATGATGGGTATGGGATGATGGTTTAGGTGAAGAAAGGATGAAAAAGTGAAGAGAATAGTTGCTGGAATTTCTCTAAGTTGGAAGGTGAAGGAAGAACCAAGCAAAACCAATGCAAGAGAAATGAAAAACAATTTTGCATGTGACTTCCTTGGTGTCCAAGGAGTCACACGGTCATGGCAAGTGAGTGGGAGAGGTGTCACTTAAGATTCATGCAAGGGAAATGTGTCACAAGCAGCTGAAAGTGATGTGGAGAAGGGTTATGCATGGCTGGGACAAGTGTCCAAGTGATGGAGCCATGTTATTGGTTACTTATGCATGTCAGTCTAGGTGTCTCATACAGGGTAGTCACTTGCTCGAGGGTTTAGGATGTCGTATGGGCTGAATTAGCGAATGGGCAGAACATCAAAGTTGTAGATATTTTTGTTCTATTTAAATCCATATAAAGCACAAAAGATCCATTGAGAATTGAGTGAGATATGGCCCAAATACTAAAAGGGTGCAGGGCTGTGACGGGATTTTTTTCCCTTGCACAAATAATTTTTTTGGGCCAAATGGGCTACGAATTGGACTTTGGTTTCTTTATCAAAGTTGTGGAGAAATGTGTTAGGAAACTTTTGGTGAAGGCCTCATTCAATTTCATGGCCATATAAGAGAGTTATGTAGAAAACACTGCACTTAGTGCAAACTGATGTTAGAAAAATGTGAATAGGTGTAGTGTTTTAATTTTTGGGAATTATGGGATGAGAACTGGTCTTAGTGGTCAACATGAAAGTTGTATATAAATTTAATACATAGATTTTGGGGATGCGTATTTTGGCTTACCTGGGTAACTTAAATTCAACATTTTTAAGCTTGGTTGTTTAAAATTGGGTATTGGGCTCTTCATGAAAGTTGTTAGGAATAACATGAGGGACGTTTCAGGATAAAAATAATTTACTCAAGTTCCTCGGATAATTTCTAGGCTCAAATCGGGGAGTTACTCAGTTTTATTAACTTAAAACAGTTACTTAAATATTTACATTTAAATCACTTAATGTTTTATCTTATAATTCTATGTTATTAGGGTGTTATTAAACACATTATTATATTATCCTAATTATCTCAATTAATCACATAATTAAAGTTTGAACCTCTACCTTACACTCACAAAATTTCTTTAAAATGGATATATAATCAAATCGGTTGTAGCCCATTCATTAGTACACACAAAATTTTCACAGAATACACACAACTGGTCTCAAGGACCTAACATAAAAAATGAGGGCTGCTATAGATTTAGCCTTCAATGTCTTCATGGAAAACATAGATAATTTCGTTACAGAGATTTTGACACCAAGTTTGCTCGAATTGAAGATCGTATGAGAAAGTTATGAATTTTTTCTGAACTATACGCAGAGAAAAATGTTGAAAGAGTGGAATTTTAAGGAGAACATGCTGAATCTTTGATTTTGAGGTTGATAGAGTCTGAATCGGAGTTTGAAGCTAGAAATGAAGGTTGAAGATCTTTTCAAAACAAAGAGATTGAGACCAAAATCATTCGATTCTAAGGCCGTATGCCAAAGTTGGGTACAAAATACCAAAGGAATTCGTGTCGGGTTTTAAAATGATTTATGAGGAAACTAATTTATGGAAAAACGAAGGTGATAGAGTCTGAACCGGGCTTTGGTCTCTTCAGGAAAAGTTCTTAAAACGTCAAAATGAGTCACCAGAGACTGACCGTGCCACCACCGGATATCCTGAGGTATATGAACGGTCAAACGTAGAAGACGCCAAAGGTTCTGATTGAGCTTATCAGGCCAAGTCAGACACCCTTGGTTCTTCACAGAAGGATTCTAACAGGACTAGTATCCCTACTGGATCACTAGTCTTGGGTCGAACGGTCAGAGTCTAACCTTAGGCTTGGTCCCACAGTTCAAATCTAAGGAACCCGATAATATTTTATTATTAAATATAATTATCAAATAAATAATTTAACATGTATAATTTCAAAATAAATTATTATAATTATTTATCCATTAAATATTGCCAAAAGAAAATAATTATTAGATATAATTATAAATCAATCAGTATAAAATAATCGATATTAACATATTATTTTTAATAAGACGGTATGGTCGAACGTTATTATGGTTTTTACCGTTTTCTTATCTCTGCTTCTCTTACTCGTTAGGTTCTCTCGATAATCTTATCTTTCAAATTAAACTTCTCTTCTCTCTATTTTCTCATTCTAAACTATTCGGGGAACAGGCCGAAAGCCTTAAGTTTCTTACCAAAAGCTCAACAAAGTATCCTTAGAGTCCTGAGGGTCTGGTTTCCTATTGTCAAAAATCAGGGCTGTTACACTCTCCCCACCTTTTAAGAATTTTGCACCAGAAACTGTCTGCACGTTCTACTGGCATCGAGGTAACCATGGTCACTGACCCTTGGTATCCCTGTCTGAGGCTTCAACTACTTGAGTTTAGTCAAGTAGTTCCTACCACACAAGTCCTAATGATTGTCAAACAAATGACTTTCAAAGTACAACGGTGTATAGTGAACCATACCCCAAGCCTATTGAATCGACCATGCTCTGATACCACCAATGTAACACCCTCGGTTAACTAGGATAATCTCTTCCACTAGATTATCCTGGTCAACTAAGAGGTTACGAGTTTTAGAAAAATATGGAAGTTTTTTTTTGTACAGGAAACTTGGTGGAATGGATACACCTTATATACGACATATTATATATAATACATGGTCGTAATAGTAACTGTATATACTGAAAGTGAAGGGGCACACAGACTCCCATATATGAAAATAAAATTATCTATCCTAATCTTCCCATCCTCGATCCAAGAAGAGCTCGCGTGATCCTCGATACGAAGTATGTATGATCCTCTACGGTGTATGGTCCAACCCAGAAGTCTGGAAAAATAGCTGTAAAGGTGAGTCTCTGCCTCCACATCAGTCGGGGAGTGTCATCATTGACGCTCGCCCCATACAATTCAATCAATTATAGTCAACCCTTTCGACTCTCTTTTGGGGTCCCTAGTATATATTCTAAGTTATCTCATTACTCTTATTTTTCAAACCATTCAGCTCCCCATCCTCCTCTTAGGTTACTAGTATCTATACAATCAATACACAAGCATAATCTCAGTATGATAATGCAATGCATGAGTCAATTTCGATATTCAATTCTCTTTATTAGTCATAATGATGCATGTCGGCCCATCTCCTCCTCAACAATATCATATACCAATAATCATGTGCATAGCCAGCCACCCTTATCTCCCCTGCCCAACTAGAGCGACAGGAGCTCTCCTCGTTCTGGTTTTCATAAATGGATAAGGACTCTCAGTCCCAACATCAAAATGGCCAATCACACATATCACACATCACCACAGAATGGGCACTCCACGATCATAGAAAATCCCGCCTCTTGTCGAATGATAGGTATTTAATTTGCATTGTTTTGTGATGTTTTTACTTAGGATTTCTAGGTAATCTGTGTCATTTTCCTCTTGTTTCCCGTATGATTTCCTTCATTTCCGCACATGTTACTTGGGTGTTTGAAGTTTTGCAGGAATAACCTTGATTTAGGTGCATAAATGCAAGAATGCAATGCATTTGACGAAGCATGTGATGAATGCAAGATAGTCCAACCACTTGAAAGCTCAAAAATGAAAAAAGGATTCGCTCTTGGAAGTGGCATAAAAGAAGGAAAAACCAAAGAAACACTTTAGGGCCTTGAAATAGTAAAAGAAAAGGCATTTTGTGAAGTTTAGAAAAATCCACTGCCAGTGGGTTTTTCCCACTGGCCGTGGACCTCTCTGGAGTGGGTGATATTGTGCATAAAAAAACCCACTGCCAGTGGGTTTTTCCCACTGGCCGTGGGTCTTGCTGTTGGAAAGCCACTGCCAGTGGGTTTTTCCCACTGGCTGTGGATCTTGCTGCCCGAAGGAGGAAAAATTGGTTTTTTTTGGACTCCAGAAAAACCCACTGCCAGTGGGTTTTTGCACGTTCTGCACTTGGCTTAATTTTTGGAGCAGTTTTCTGAATAAAAGAGGGGGGTTTTGAGAGGGAAAAGACACAGAGACATTGAGGGACATTTTTTGGGAGAAAAAGAGAGAGCTTTACCATAGATTTTTGAAGGGGATTAACGCCAAAACGTCAAAGGAGATCAAATTCTGCAGATTTAGGAGAAAGATTTTAGGAGATTTAGTGAGAACTTCTTCTTGTATTTTCTGAATCCCTCTTCATCTTTTGACTTTCCTTCTATGTTTGGTTTGAATTCCTTGTATTGTGGTATCGTTATAGTTGTTTCCATGGCACATTAAACATTTCTCTTAGGAATTAAGGTGTAGCATTTATGTGAACCCATATGTAATGTTCTTCATTCTTGATTATTGAATTGTGTTCTTATTCGATTTTGTGAGTTCTTAATGTTTCCATTAAGCATAGAGATAAGTATGGATGATTGTAAACAGTGTGGGTAATCGAAAGATTGGCGTATTGAATTACACAAAATCGAACCTAGGGATTCGGGTTACGAAAGTGAACGAAACTCTTTGAGGGATATCCGAGTTTTCATAAAGCTTAAAGGACCTAATTAGTGAATTGAATGTGATTCTTCAATAATTAGGTACGTTAGTGAGGTTTCGAGAGAAAATCACTGATCAATTTAGGAAAACTCACCTTAAGAAACATGATTTAATGATCTAGAAATCGAATTGCATTAAATATTGGCACCCACATTTATGTGAACCTTTACCTCCCAAGAAATTAATCTCCATCGTTTCCAAGTCAATCCTTTTATTGTCATTGCTTAGTGTTCTCTGTTTATGTCATTTAGTTCTTTGCGTTATAAATTTCTAAACCAACAAATGATTTATCTAGATAATCAAAATGCTATAAACTGGTAATTGGGAATAATCTCTGTGGGACGATAATTTTATTACTACGATACCCCGTGCGCTAGCGGTAGGCTATCATTGAAGTACACCAGAGTTTGCTATAGGCTATCCGGCGACGGGCACGAATCCGATGCCACTTGGAATTCCCGCCTCCGGTTATACTCCCTAGACTGCCCTCGAGTATCGAGGCGTGGCAGATTCTTCAGTGTACGCATCACTGCATGCTCTAGGGGATTATCCAAACATCCCTCCTTAACCCCAAATATGATGCATAACTCAACAATTCATTTTCATTCAGTGGTCCTCAGTAGGGTCCATAAATGACTCCTCTCTATTCCCAATGTCGAGTTTGTAACATCCCTAATTTTAAAATAGAGGATTAATTAAGGAAAATAAATATTGACAAATTGAATATGAATTATTTAATGTCCCAAACTATTGAAAATAATTAAATTAAGATTTTTAGGGATTGTTGGTGAATTTTGGAGACCGGTTAAGCTGAAAATGAGCCCGATTGAGATATGGGTGTCAGACCAAGTATCTCTGATTGAGATGATATTGGTCAGGGCTGTTGAGAATAATATTGGGAATTTGAATATATAATCGGAATAATTTTTAGATAAAGTATTGAGCCCAAACGATGAGCCTATTTGTGGAAAAACGATGAAGCTTTAATGAATGGGATTAAAAATAAATCAAAACCCCAATTTTCCCTTCTATTTTCACGATGGTTTCCTTCTCCCTTGGCAAACCATACGCTACTTCTTCTCCTCTTCAATTCTCCCTCATCTCCTCTCTTCTCCTTCTTCCAAAACCCTAGCAGATTGGTGTCATCTTCATCCTTCACCATTTTCGTTTGGAGGAATTTGAAGGAAGCTTGGGGCTTAGATTTCCTCTCCTCTTTCCCCCTCCATTTTCGCAGCTCTCTCTCTCTTCCTTGGAACCCATTCATTTTGGGTGGGAGGTAAGCTCCTTTCACTATTTTTGGATGGGTTAATGATAATATTATGGGGTGTCATACATTTAGAAGGGTTATGCATGTGAATAGGTGATTATTGAAGCAATTAATGCTTATGCCCTAAAATGGGGTTACCATAAATGTTAGTATTTATGAGGAGTTAATGGTGGTTGGTGCATTAATGATGGTGGGAGATGAAGAATGATGAGGCATTGATGAGAGTTGTTGGGTTTTGGGGAAACCCTAACTTTTAAGAATTGGGGAAAGTTATAAATATTGGTTAGATAGTGTAAGTGAAGGCAAATACAAGCCATTGAGTGTAAGAATATTGATTAGTGTTGTAATTTATGATGTTGGGCTAAGATTGCTTTGTAGCCATTGAATCTAATGTGTATCGTTTCATGGGAAGGAATTCCCAAAGCCTAATAGATGATAAAAATGATGTCTATAACATGTCTAATACATGTTATGAAATCATTGATATAACTATGATTATATAGAATTGAAATGGTGTCTTCAATAGTGAATTAATTGAGGTTTTACATGTATATTAATGTAGGACCTATTCCGAACGATGAGGCAAGTGTGTCTTATCAATCGAAATTCTTCTCTTAAGGTAGGAGGGGAGTCTTATGTTCTAAATGCATGAATTTGAATGTTATTTGATTGCCATATGTATTGGTATGCATGTTAGCCTTGCTTGACATGTTACGAGAAATTGTAATGTGGAGTGTGGTGTGGATTGTATGTTTGGCAACATGCTTTGATGCATTTAGAATATTCATGGTGTGTTATATGATAGTGTAGAATGACAAATGATATGGTGTTATGCTTGTATCTACCATGAACATAAGATGAATGTTGATAATGTTTGATAGAGAATGTTTGAAGTTCTTGTATTGATGTTAAAGTTGAGTAACAAGAATGAGAACAAATGAGAATGCCACACAAAGACTTAAACTAATGTGAATAACCAACAATAATAAAAGCTTTGTGATGATGTTGGTAATGGTGTTGATGATGTTGTTTGGTGAGTGGCATGTATAGGATGCATAGAGTGAGGAATGCATATGATTTGCATTTGCATCCATGGCATACTGCATAGCTGCCGGTGTTGGAATGTTAGGGGATTCCCCCGGTTGGCCCAGTGGGAGGGCGGCTCTATGCACGAGTAAATTATATTTCCCCTGTGACTCGGTGTGTAAGTCACGAAGCTGCCCATGTTGTGCTACGGGGAGCCGCATGTGGTTGACCCTTGTGGGGGTGGCTCTTGAGGAGCAGGTGTCCCCGGTGGTCCTTGAGATCATAGCTGCCATGATATAACTCATGGTTGGCCCACAACACCTTATGTTGATATATTGTATACCGAGGTCATGGTGAAAATGACCAGGTGTTGCAAGATGGGCGATGCGGTTTGGTACCAGTAAAATAATTGGTGAATGCATGCAAAATTTAAGAATAAGTGTACACATTTTACTACTGCAGTAGGGGTATGGTTTGATGATCATACTTGAATCCCACATTTGGTGTTTATATTCCCACAGTCAGATCTGCAATTGTTGAAATATTCCTTTGTGCATATGCATTAGCTTAAGAGCATTTGCATATAGCAAGGAGGTATGCCAAAGATAATGAGATATGATGATGGATGTGATGAGGATGTAAAAATATACTTTAAGACAACATAAAATATATGAATACCAAATAATGGTTGTGTGATAGTTCAATTATTGAGGGACGTGATTATGTATGTGCTTGTGTACTTTGTTTGGAATTGTGATGTTATTCGTGATAAATGCATGAAGGAATTATGATGGTATATGGTATGGTGAATGTTATGACTGTGCAAAGTACACACGTTTTGATGCATATATATATAATCATCTGGTATTCATATTCATACCTTTGGAATGTGGACTCACTCTCCCATGTTGTCTATTTTTAGACTTGTGATGCAGGGTATTCATGGGAAGGGGTTGATATTTTGAAGTACACTTTGCTTGAGGAGGTAAATAGTGGTATAGGAAGTGCCTTGGCTGGCGATATCTAGATTTCGTATAGCGTCTGAAGTAATGAATGTTCATTTGGTAATCTAGATGATATTTGATTATTTTGTGGGTCATGGAGGAAAATTGAACTTTGATGTGTGTGGTTAATTTTCATTTGTGACCCAAATATGTAAAGGATGAATTATGATGTTTGATGATGTTAATTCTAATGAATGAATGATGTGTATTGTGTCTTATACCATTTTATGGAGTTTGTGAGATGATGAATATTTCAAATGATGTGCATTGAATGAATGATGATTGAATTTGAAGGTATAGATAGTTGGATGATGATGTTATTAAGGTTAATTCGATGAATAAATGAAGAAATTTCTGGATTATAGCTCTTTATGAAGTTGGTAGGATTTGTAGATGCATAATGATGTAAAATAATGCATTAAGAAAGGTTAAAGTGGTAGGAGATGATAATCTATATGTTGTGTTGTGTGAATTCCCCGTTTCTGCATAAGTTCTACAGAACTCGCTCAAGCGAGTGGGAATCTCGCTCGAGCGAGATGTTTATGAAATAGGGGTATGGCTATTGGCCGGAATTCGCTCAAGCGAATGGCCGCCTCGCCCAAGCGAGATTGGGCTGGAATCAGAGGTTGGTCTCTGGACCATTTTCGCTCAAGCGAAATGGCCCTGGCTCAGTGACCGCTCAAGCAAGGAAGAAGAGAATTAGATACTGGACGATTTTTGCCCAGGCGAGAGATGCTTCGCCCAAGCGAAAATCAGCCAGAGAGTTACCAATGTTGCTGGAGCAATCTCGCTCAAGCGAGACATGTCCCACTCAAGCGAGATTGGTATCTAATGCATACCTCCTTTCCTCACTCAAGCGTCTTGCTGGCTCGCTTAAGGTTTCCCTTCGTATCTCGCTCAAGCGAGACAAGGCTCGCTCAGGCGAGATGGACCCCCTGATGCTTAAACCTTTCATTCGCTCAGCTTTTCTCCGCTTCGCCCAAGCGTAACCACGCTGACTCGCTCAAGCGGATGTGATTCTCGCTTGAGCGAGTGACACCCTGTTGCACATTTTCCTTTGGTTTCAAATTTTTACATTTTCTTTGCAATAAAATTCATTCATGCATTATTTTGAAAGGAGTTTGAACCCAATATGAGTCATGGAACTTTATGAGGTCCTTTCTCTTAAATTTTATTTTTGCAACAATTAATTCAACTGGTTCTTCCGCTGTCTCTCATTGGATAATTACTAGGAATTTATCTTTTAAATTCTACCCTCTCATATCTTCATATATGGGAGTGGTTTATCATAGATCCAGGTGTTGAACTAAGAGCTTCACCACTTATTTTCTCATTATCGAGTAATGATCTTTAAATCGTGAAAAATTTCCCCGTATTTCCGGGGGCGTCCCAGAGTTCTTTCTCTTTATTCAGTATAACCAAATTTTCTCTTCTTTTTTTCTTTATTTTAGTAAACTTACTCGACACTTAGGAATGGAGTGAGGTTTTACACTTTCTCAACAATTTAGGGTACATTGGTGCTTCAACACCAACAATTCATCTTGGATCCGAGTCACACACACTTTCATATTTTAATCATTTCGGGACCCCTACCGGTTCCAATTTCTAAATTTCTTATTTATAAATTTCTTTATTTGGTTATCCATGCATCACACAATATCCATCAGCATACTACATTTATGAAATACTTCACTCGATCCACACATTCATAATTATACATCAACAACCATTTAATAGTATCACATCATCCAATACAACACCAATTCCATGTAATGTGTACAAGCCACATACTCATGAGAAACTATACTTAAACATTTATCAGCACATCACATCAATAATTATATAATGATACCATGACAAGGCCTTAAATCCATTCTCCAATCACCACTAGGACACGCCATACATGTACTGTTATTCAAGTGGCCTCAATACTCAAGAGGGGGTGAATTGAGTTTTTAAAACTTTGCTTGGAATGCCTTTGAACTTGATTCTTTTATCACAAGTTTAAAAATTATGCAAGTGAAATCAAGTTGAATGCAAGAGACAATGCAAAACAAGAGGTAAACATAGCTTAAACAATTTGTCAAACACTTGGTGTGCAATGTTTAAAGATAACTAATTCAAGCAAGCTCAGTAAGCAAATCACAATCAACCAACACAAAACAATCAAATGCAGTATATAAATGTAAAAGAGTAAGGGAGAAGAGCTTGCAAACCGATTTAACGAGTTCCACCAACCCCGGTGTACGTCTCGCCTTCAAGCAACCCACTTGAAGGATTTTCACTATTGAATTTTAGCGATTACAAGCTATGAGCAATTGCAGCTTCCTAGTGTCACACACTCAAGAACTCAATCCTCACTAGCACAAGGGTAACCCACCCAACCCAGGAATTAAGAATAAAAAGTTCTTGATTACCTAGAATAGAATAACTACTTAGAATAAAGAAACAGATTATATTTGTCGAAAAGTGCAAAATCGTATGGATATGATTTTCGTTGTACGTTTTAATTAATTGGATAGTTTCTTTGTGGATTCCAGTACGAAGGTCAACCTTTGTGACCACTTAACCTAGAGTGAAAAGCTTTTGTGTTTGGTAGTGTTTACAAGATATGAACTCTCTAAATAGTGTAGATACGCAAGTGAATGCTCTCTCAAACTTCTAACTCTCAGAGAGAGGATATACAAGTTAAATCTCAAGATTTCAGAATATACAAAGATATGAACTCACAAAGCACAAAGAATGAATGTAGAATTGATTGCCTCTTGTTTCTTGTTGTTGTGCTTGATTTTCCTTTGCATTTATAGAGCCTTGGAGCAGTCCCAAAGTCCTTCTAGCCGTTGAAAGTAGTGGTTCCAGCTTGTCTTTGCGTATAGTGGGTTTTGGGTGCTTGGTTCCCACTTAAATCTGTCTTTTTAGGGATGTTTCCCACTTCTTGAAACGATTCACATCTTCTTGAATTAATTCAGGACATTCTAACTTGGATATTTTGGAGTTTCAGATTCGTATAAATCGATTTAGGCCTTGGTGAATCGATTCAGGCTGTTCTGTTTTGTGTTCCTGGGCTGTCAGCTTCGTATGAATCGATTCAGGGTGTTGGTGAATCAATTCAGGACATACTGTTTCCAATTTTTGTGACTTCTAGGGCTATGAATCGATTCATTCGTGTGTGAATCGATTCAGGCAATGTTTTTTGGTGTTTTTCCATGCCTGATGATCTTCCCTTGATGTGTTTTGATCCATGGTTCCTTTCCTTTGTCTTTGTGCATTGCTTTCTTGATTTCTTGATCTTGTGGAATGTTTTCTTCATGATTTCTTGAGTCTCTTGATTTGATACATCAATTATGATTATTTCATTTGTTTTTGATTCATGAAGTTCTTCTTATGCTTGTGCCTTTTGTCATTATCAAAACCTGTTAACAACATGAAAATACATTCTCCCCCTTTTTGATGATGACAACCAATGGCCATCTCTTGGGGTGTTAATGTCAACAATTTAAAGAAGCAATGATAGTGAACCATTCAAAAAATCAGAGTGTGTTTTCCTTTGTTTATTATTTCTTCCTTATCTCCCCCTTTGTTTTTCAATTAGACATTTATTTGAGATAATATGTATTTGGTCTTTTTAGACAATGTTTCTTTGTTCTAATTTCTAATATCTCTCCCCCTTTGTCATTATCAAAAACAATATAAACTCAGAGAAAAAGAATTAATCAATGTTTGAACGAGGAGTAACAACTAAGCGAATAATCAGAACATGCATGGAGAACATCAAGACATCCAAGCAAATAGATATAACATCCAAACAAAACGATATTAAAAACCATAAATCAGTGCCAAATTTAAAGCTAAAAGAAATGCCTCAGAAGGGCAACCAAGTTTGAGCATAAAAGCAAAACAATGTTAACCAAAACATAAAATGGAAAGCCAATCAAGGCTGAGGAAAATGGATGCTGGAAATCTGAGTTGCAAGCTCGGTGTAGCGTTCTTCCATATTCGCTTCAAGCTTGTCAAGTCGAGAGTTGAAATTTGCTTCCATAGCATCCAGGTGGCTATCCATGTGGGCAGTGAGTCTAGCAAATAAATCATCAGCAGGAGCGGGTGGAGGAGGTGGAGGAGCAGCATCTTCAGCATCATCACGAGGACGGCAGAGAAATTTCCATAGCCTATGATATTCAATGATATTCATCTTCGTGAGATGAGATCTTCCAATGGGTCCTTTGGGTCCTACGAGTTCCTTGACCTCATTCTTCAAGTCCACCTTTAGTGACGCAGCAGCTTTGTAATTAGGATGGCGTATGGGAGGCGAGTAAGGTTTTGAGCCTCAATCATATGGTGCCTCACAACATCAATCCAATTTATTTCTTTTTAATGGATGATAGCCCAAAGCAGCAAAATTTGTGCCTCACTTAGTCTTGCATAGTTTTAACCTGAAGGAAGGAGGATTTTTACTAGTACATAGTGCAAGAGACGGTGATCAAGGATGAGAGTTCCAACGGTGCGAGCGGGAGTGGCAAGGTTGAAGAAAGTTCTTGCCTCCAAAGGATTGTAATTCCAAGAAGGAGAGGGTTCTTTTCCATAGAAGTGAGCATTGTTAAGTGGAAGCTTTCCGACTTGGTTCATCACTTCATTGTCAAGGAGAATGGTTTTGCCTTTCACTTTGGCATAATACCGAGCATCTTGAAGGCGCAAAGTGGAATAGAAAACACAGATTAATTCTGGATATATGGCGACTTCCTCAAGAGCCATGAATCCAACTAGCTCTTGTTGGTGAAGGGTAGTAAGGAGAGAGAGACTAGAGGATTCAAAAAATTCAACATCAAGCTAGTGAGGGGAGATGAGATGTTTTTCAGAAAAGGAGTTTTGATACCTTTCTAACTCCTTTTGGGTGGAGAAGAACCTTGAGAGATCAGAGTGTTAAGGAATGACGGAACCAGCAACATTTACTCTTTGTTTCTTTCTAGGTTGAGAGGAGGAAGCCATGGGTAATGGAGGTTTGAAGGGGAAGTTTTTAGAGTGAGAGGGAGATTAGAGAGAAGGAAGAGAAAAATTTGAAGAGTGATGGAGAAATGAGCCTAAAAACAGAGTAAAATAGGCCAAACTTGTCGCGTGAGTCAATTCAGAAGGTGCATGAATCGATTCAGACATTACTATTTTTGAAGTTCAAGAGTCATCAGGGGTTTGAATCGATTCGAACTACGCATGAATCGATTCAGACCTCACTATTTGTAAAGATGAATGAGCAACAGAGCTGTGAATCGATTCAGGGGATTTGTGAATCGATTCATTCAATTCTGTTTCTCCTTGAATTATATTTTTAAGCTGCTGAATCGTTTCAAGGCACATTGTAACTCTTTTGGATCATCAAAACTTCAATTTTTACAAAAATCTTTGCCTCCTAATTCAATCAACCAGTTATGAGCAATATTATACACATTATTCAACCACAATATGACATATCTAAGATTTCTAATCTCAAGAGGAATATCAACCAATCAATATATTAATCATCAACACATTAAAAATCAAGTATTTGTCAAGATTTCCTAGCATTCAAACACAGTTGGATATGTCTAAAATTCCTAATTCTATTCTAATGTGAATAAATTGTTCCTTTGCAAGTGGTTTGGTGAATATATCAGCAAGTTGTTTAGTAGTTTCAACATGTTCAAGCACACAATCACCCTTTAATACATGATCCCTAATGAAATGATGTCAAATTTCAATATGCTTGGTTCTTGAATGCATTACAGGATTCTTTGAGATATTAATAGCACTAGTATTATCACATTTAAGAGGCACATGGTCTAACATAACACCAAAATCTAGGAGTTATTGTCTCATCCAAAGGATTTGAGCATAACAACTACCAGCTGCAACATATTCTACCTCAGCTGTTGATAGTGCAACACTTACTTGTTTCTTGCTATGCCAAGAAACAAGAGAACTACCAAGCAAGTGACATGTTCCACTAGTGCTTTTCCTATCAAGCTTACATCCTGCAAAATCAGAATCAGAATATCCAACTAGAGTGCATTCAACCCCTTTGGGGTACCATAAACTAACATTTTGAGTTCCAACTAGATATTTCATTATCCTTTTTACTGCAGTAAGGTGTGATTCTTTTGGACATGCTTGGTATCTTGCACACATATAAACAACAAACATGATATCCGTTCTACTAGCGGTCAACATCCTTACCCTTCTCATCCTTATCCAAATAGCATAAAGTGCCCATAGGTGTGGCAATGTCATTTGCCTTGTCCATGTTAAATTTCCTAAGCAACTCCTTACAATACTTTGATTGACTAATGAAGGTGCCTTCCTTTGTTTGCTTAATTTGCAGTCCAAGGAAAAAAGTAAGTTCCCCCATCATGGACATCTCAAATTCGTCCTGCATTAGCTTAGCAAATTCTTTGCACAAAGATTCATTAGTTGCACCAAAGATTATATCATCAACATATACTTGAACCAATAGTATGTCATTCTTTTTGTGCTTGATGAATAATGTTGTGTCAACCTTTCCTCTTTCAAAATTGTTTTCTAAAAGGAATTTACTTAATCTTTCATACCAAGCTCTTGGAGCTTGTTTTAAACCATATAAAGCTTTCTTTAGTTTGAAAACATGATTTGGAAATTGGTAATTTTCAAAACCTGGAGGTTGATCAACATATACTTCTTCTTGAATGTATCTATTCAAGAAAGCACTTTTGACATCCATTTGGTACAACTTGAAATCCTTACAACATGCAAAGGCTAACAATAATCTAATAGCTTCTAGCCTAGCTACGGGAGCATACGTCTCTTCATAATCAATGCCTTCTTCTTGATTATAACCTTTAGCTACTAGCCTAGCTTTATTTCTAGTAATTATGCCATTCTCATCTAATTTATTCCTAAAAACCCATTTTGTTCCTATTATTTGATGATCATTGGGTCTTGACACTAATTCCCAAACTTGATTTCTTTCAAATTGATTTAGTTCTTCTTGCATAGCCAACATCCAATGCTCATCAATAATAGCCTCATTTATGGTTTTAGGTTCAATTTGAGAGACAAAAGCCAAATGATTACAAGTATTAAAAGAGCGACGGGTTCTTACACCTTTTATGATGTCACATATGATGTTATCCAAAGGATGATCTTTTGAGATGATCCATTCCTTTTGTTGAGTTTCCACTTCTTGTGGTGTGTCCTTGTCTTTGATATCTTCTTCTTTATTATCCAATGTTAATTCTTGGAAGGTACCTATAATGTCATCAATATCTTCCTTCCTCGGGGGATTATGGCCATTTTCATCAAATTTCACATGAATTGATTCCTCAATAGTATTGGTTTGTTTGTTAAAGACTCGATATGATTTACTAAATGATGAATATCCTAGAAAGATTGCCTCATCAGATTTTGCATCAAACTTTCCTAGATTATCCTTTCCATTGTTGAGCACAAAACATTTGCATCCAAAAATATGAAAATAAGAAATATTAGGTTTTCTTCCCTTGTAAAGTTCATAGGGGGTTTTCTTTAGAATAGGCCTTATTAAACATCTATTCATAGCATGACACGCGGTATTTACCGCATCGGCCCAAAAATGTTTCGTAATGTTATTTTCATTTAACATGGTTCGTGCAAGCTCCACTAAAGATCTATTTTTCCTTTTAACCACTCCATTTTGTTGTGGAGTTCTAGGAGCTGAAAAATTGTGATTGATACCATGTTTTTTGCAAAACTTTTCAAAATATTGGTTTTCAAGTTCTCCCCCATGATCGGTTCTTATGGATGCAATTTTTGAATTTTGCTCATTTTGGACAATCTTGGCTAGTTTCTTGAAAGCATGATATGCTTCATTTTTATGAGCAAGAAATAAGGTCCATGTATATCTTGAATAATCATCTACAATCACTAGACCATAGTAATTACCACCAAAGCTTTTAATTTTAGAAGGTCCAAATAGATCCATATGCAAAAGTTGTAAAGGCCTTTGAGTGGAAACAATATTTTTAGCTTGAAAGGATGCCTTTACTTGTTTTCCCTTTTGACATGCATCACAAAATTTGTTTTCAAATTTAAGCTTTGGTAAACCGATTACTAATTCCTTAGAAACAAGTTTGTTCAAATGGTCTACATGTATATGAGCTATTCTTCTATGCCATAACCAAGTTTCATCCTCTCTAGACATGAAGCATTGCTCATCATTTGTGGACAAACTATCAACATCAATTATGTAAATATTATCAATCCTTTTACCAACAAACTTGACTTCCTTGTTTACCTTATGCTCAATTATGCAACAATTTGATTCAAACAAAACTTTATATCCTTTGTCACATAATTGACTAATGCTAAGCAAGTTGTGTTTGAGGCCTTCAACATATAATACATCACTAATTGAAGTAGGGGAATTTTTACCAATGTTTCCAATGCCTAGAATTTTTCCTTTGGTGTTATCCCCATAAGTGATGCTTCCTTTATTTTTTGAGAGTGAATGATGTGAACTTGCTTATGTCTCCCGTCATATGCTTTGAACACCCACTATCCAAATACCAATGGGTGTTACTTGCCTTGAAGCATACCTACAAAACAAAATTAGTTTAGAGAGCTAGGTACCCATTTTATGTTGGGTCCTCTTAGGTTAGCTTGTGGTAATGTCCCTTTGGGAACCCACACCTTTCTTATAACCTTTGGCCCTAGTTTTCTAAATTTACAATTTGAAGAGTTATGTCCTTTAAAGCCGCAATGATTGCACTTCATAAAAGGTAATGATGATCTCCTTGGTGGTACAAAGAAGTTTTTGTAATGTTTTTCCTTTTTGGTAGAGTTGTATCCTAAACCACTTTTATCAAACATACATCTTTGGTTTCCAAGTAATACATTCAAGTTATCTTTACCATTAGTGAACTTTTCTAATGTTCTATTTAAGTCTAAGACCTTGGTTTCTAGGATATTACATTTCTTTGCAAAATTACAAGGTTCCTTAGAGCATGTTTGAATATTTGCTAATTTTTCTTTTAGACATGCATTTTATTTGTCAAGTTCTACAACATGTGTTTCAAGAGTATTTATGGTTTTTCTTGACAATTTGTATTTACTAGAAAGCTTGATAAATTTATCATACAGTTCTTCAAATGCATCAAGCAATTCATTTTTATCTAAGTCAAGGGAACTAACCTCATTATCTTCCTCTTGATGATTTGCCATCAAGCAAAGGTTTGCTTCTTCGTTTTCGGACTCATCGGAGCTACTTACATCATTTTCATCCCAAGCGATGTAAGCTCTTCTTCTTTCTCTTTTCTCCTTGTTCTTCTTTTTGAGATTTGGGCAGTCTACCTTGAAGTGCCCTTCCTTGCCACATTCGAAATAACTTGGTGAGGGAGAGGATTCATTAGAAATAGGTTTCTTGCCTTGGGGTTTGTAGTTCTTTTGAAATCGCTTGTTTCTCATAAACTTTCCGAATCACTTTACAAACAATCCAAACTCTTCTTCTTCGTCAAGGTCACTACATGATTCTTCTTCATGTGTATAAGTGGCCTTGAGAGCTAGGCCTTTCTTCTTGGAGGATTTTTCTTCTTCTTCCGCTAGCTTTAAATCCCTTAGTTCTTGCTCTTGCTCTTGTAGCTTTCTGAAGAGAGTGGTAAGAGACATTTCATTGATGTTTGGGGATTGTTTAATGGCAGTGACGAGAGGTTGCCATTCCCTGCTAAGACTTTTCAAAACTTTATACACAAGTTGTTTGTTAGTATAAACTTTACCAAGAGTAATAAGATGATTGATTATAAGGGTGAATCTCTTTTGCATCTCTACAATGGTTTCCCCGGAATTTATCCTAAAACTATCATATTGACTAATCAAGGTACTAATCTTAGATTCTTTTACATCACTAGTACCTTCATGGGTTACTTGCAAGGTATCCCACATTTCCTTAGCCGTTTGACAAGTCATTACTCTAAAGAATTCATCAGGACCTAATGCTAGAGTAATGAGATTTTTAGCCTTATAATTGTATTGTACTTTCTTTTCTTCATCATTAGTCTAATCATCCATGGGTTTCTCAACATTTTTGCCATTAATAGTATGCATGGGTATAAAAGGACCATTCTCAATGGCATTCCAAATTCTTAAATTAATTGATTGAACAAAGATTTTCATTCTTTATTTCCAAAACGCATATCCTTCCCCATTGAAAGCGGGAGGTCTATTGTGGCACCACCCTCGGGAAAAAGGTTTAGAGAACTTGAGGCCATTTTATCTCTTGAAGCTGTTAAGCTTGATCTGCCAAGAGTCAAGCTCTGATACCACTTATTATTCAAGTGGCCTCAATACTCAAGAGGGGGGGTGAATTAAGTTTTTAAAACTTTGCTTGGAATGCCTTTGAACTTGATTCTTTTATCACAAGTTTAAAAATTATGCAAGTGAGATCAAGTTTAATGCAAGAGACAATGCAAAACAAGAGGTAAATATAGCTTAGACAATTTGTCAAACACTTGGTGTGCAATGTTTAAAGATAACTAATTCAAGCAAGCTCAAGTAAGCAAATCACAATCAACCAACACAAAACAATCAAATGCAGTATATAAATGTAAAAGAGTAAGGGAGAAGAGCTTGTAAACCGATTTAACGAGTTCCACCAACCCCGGTGTACGTCTCACCTTCAAGCAACCCACTTGAAGGATTTCTACTATTGAAGTTTAGAGATTACAAGCTATGAGCAATTACAGCTTCCTAGTGTCACACACTCAAGAACTCAATCCTCACTAGCACAAGGGTAACCCACCCAATCTCTCAAACTCTCAATACACAAAGGTTGAACCCCAACCTTTGTGACCACTCAACCTAGAGTGAAAATCTTTTGTGTTTTGTAGTGTTTACAAGATATGAACTCTCTAAATAGAGTAGATACACAAGTGAATGCTCTCTCAAACTTCTAACTCTCAAAGAGAGGATATACAAGTTAAATCTCAAGATTTCAGAATATACAAAGATATGAACTCACAAAGCAGAAAGAATGAATGTAGAATTGATTGCCTCTTGTTTCTTGTTGTTATGCTTGATTTTCCTTTGCATTTTTTGAGCCTTGGAGCAGTCCCAAAGTCCTTTTAGCCGTTGCAAGTAGTGGTTCCAGTTTGTCTTTACGTATAGTGGGTTTTGGGTGCTTGGTTCCCACTTAAATCTGTCTTTTTAGGGATGTTTCCCACTTCTTGAATCGATTCAGGACATTCTAACTTGGATATTTTGGAGTTTCAGATTCGTATGAATCGATTCAGGCCTTGGTGAATCGATTCAGGCTATTCTGTTTTGTGTTCCTGGGCTGTCAGTTTCGTATGAATCAATTCAGGGTGTTGGTGAATCGATTCAGGACATACTGTTTCCAATTTTTGTGACTTCCAGGGCTATGAATTGATTCATTCATGTGTGAATCGATTCAGGCAATGCTTTTTGGTGTTTTTCCATGCCTGATGATCTTCCCTTGATGTGTTTTGATCCATGGTTCCTTTCCTTTGTCTTTGTGCATTGCTTTCTTGATTTCTTGATCTTGTGGAATGTTTTCTTCATGATTTCTTGAGTCTCTTGATTTGATACATCAATTATGATTATTTCATTTGTTTTTGATTCATGAAGTTCTTCTTATGCTTATGCCTTTTGTCATTATCAAAACCTGGTAACAACATGCAAATACATGTACCCCTAATGAAATCACTTATTTTTACATAATAAAAAGAGGTTTTGGGCAATACTAAGCCCATGATAAATTTCAACATTGAGACATTCAAAAGGTTCATTCTTAGTCTCAAAAACAGAGGGACATGTCACAAATATCACCTATTAGTCCCAATTTGGCAATCATAAAAAGTTGGGTTCAAAATCCTCTTAAACTTGAGTTTTACAATGTAGTGGGTTCGGTATTTTATGTCTCATGAGAGTTAGAAAACTCCAATTGAGGTAAGACCAATTTTCACACCTCTGTAACATTATTATCTATAACTTTCATGCAGAACTTGGAGGCCAAAAATGACATTAAGATGCCCAAACAGGCCAAAAACAGCAAAGGAAATACAATAGTTAGAAAAATAGCATGACAGTGGCCATAACAGGGCCACGAATCGATTCAGCCCTTGCATGAATCGATTCATGTATCCTAAAAGCCCCAAAATTGACAAATAGAGGGGTGTGAATCGATTCACATCCCTCATGAATTGATTCATGCGTGTCAATGCCCAAAAATAGTGAAACAGAGAAGTATGAATCGATTCAACCCCTGGTGTAAATCGATTCACGCGTGAAATCTTGCCATGAACAGTGCAAATAGAGTCATCCGCTACTGGAATTAGGCAAATTTAAAACAGTAAGGATTGGATTGATTCACAACAATCAATTCACGTCAGTAATTATGTAGAAAACATCTAATTTTTCAACTTCTAATCCCCTAACTTTTTCATATGAATTCCAATGCCCACCAAATTTTAACACCAACTTATATATATTATTTGTGACGTGTGGCAACCTGCCTTGCTTAAATTCTCAAAAATGAGGGACTTATGCTCATAAATGCGTTTTACCCATTTTAAGGCACTTTTGTGCAACTCAAGGACCTATTCTCAATGGAATTGGCCCATTCCAATTCCTACAAGTCATAAACTACATATATGGGCTATTAGAACTATCACATGCCATCAAAACCACATAAAACTTTATTTGGCTCTATGAGTTCCTCAATTATGCATTATCTTTCAACCTTATCACTAATGCCATCACAATGGCCACCATATTCAATGCCAAGCATCCATATATATTCTCAATTCACAAAACATATACTTCATCCCCTCAAGGATAGTTCATTAACATGTACATATTTCAACCCCTCATAGGTTATTCATCAACAATACATTACTCCCATCAAAGTGACACTAAACATTCATCATTAACATATATACACATGTATCATTCTCAATAGCCGATAATTTTTCATTCACTTCACTCATCAAATACCATTTATCATATTATTTTCATATAAACATGGAAAGGCAAGCATGAGTATCATGATATACATAAATTACTAATTATTCTACTCATACATTTGGAATGTAAAACTCCTCTCCTACCTCCAAGGAAGAACTACAACGATCCACACGTTCCAAACGTTCCGCCACATTGCCTGGAATACAATCTACATATTACCTACATATATCTCAATTAATTTTCCTTTCAAGGTACAACAACATATCCTAAACATGTTATAAACATGGTTTCATAACTTTCTTAGGTTTTGAGAATTCCTCTCCCAAAACCAAGATTCTCTAAGTCTAAAAGGGCTAACCATACCCAACAACAACAATATCTCATCCTTCCATCACCTAAGATGCATTCCATATTACATCAATCATTCAAATGCCATTATTGTCTCTTAGAGTTCAACATGTGCCATTTTAGCCACAAATAATCCATCATTAATCAACAAGTTCAATTGGCACCTGCCATGGCCTAAGGCCTCATCAAATCACCATTTTATTTCATTAACCATCACAATGGTCATCCATCACTATTATAATTTATTGTCATAACTAATGGCACCCAACATTGAATATTTCATATACTCATTCTTAAAATTAATTCTTCTATTTCCTCACATATTTATTCATCACAATTCAACCCTTCAAACCACAACATATATAGTCTCAAATCTTAAGATTAGGACCCTATCAAAATCCAATAACCATTATATTTAACAATACTCAACACAATTTCTCATGGGTTTACTTCTAAAAATCATTTTTTATATCATCATCCATCAATAATCAATTCCAATCTTCCCAAAACTCATTTTAAAGCATAAATCATTAATACCCATCAATTTGGCCAAAAGCCCCGAATTCCTAAACTTAGGGTTTTCTCTAAAACCTTCCAACAATAATTAACTTCCATCATTTCCTCAAAGCATCATAAACTTAATAACCCCTCATTCTCATACAACACTAACCATAATCAAAAATCACATTTTAAATTATTTAAGCTTAGGGTTTTCACCATCTTCCTCATTACCCATAAAGCCTAATGTCACCATTTTAAACTTAAACACCATAACAACCATAAATGAAAGGAGAATGGTTCAAAACCTCACCTCATCTGCAAGCTCAAGCTCCAAAAACAAAAATGAGAGGGAGAAGACGAGATAAGCCAAGCTTTGCCTCCATGTCCAATACAAGCTTCATAAACTCAAGGGATCCTCTTGATTTTGGGTGGAAATGGCCATGGGTGGTGGTGGTCTCATTTGGCAAGAGAAGGGATGGAGAAGAAGAAAGAAATGAAGAAAGGAGAAGGGAGGGAAAGTAACGTGAAAAATAAGAGGTAGGAGAAGGGAGGGAAAGTAACGTGAAAAATAAAAGGTAGGAGAAGGGAGTGTTATGTTTTATTTTTAACCCTCATTAATAATTTCTCCGTTTTAAAATCAACAGGATCTTTGTTCGGGCTCAATACTTTATCTAAAAATTATTCCGAATATAGATTCAGATTCCCAATAATATTCTTAACAGCCCTGACCAATGGCATCTCAATCGGAGATACATGGTCCGACGCCCATATTTTAGCCGGGTATAATTTTAGCTCTTTAAATCTTAATAAATTATAAATATCCATAATAAATCCTAATTTAATTATTTCTAAATTTTTGGGACATATGTCAACTTATATATAACTATATATTATTTATTCTCCTCAATTAATCATTTTTTATAAATTTTTGGGATGTTACAGAAGGTATAGACTTTACTAAAATCTTTGCTCTTGTAACTAGACTTGAAGCTATAAGGATTCTACTTGCCTTTGCCGCCTTTAAGGGAATTAAATTATATCAGATGGATGTTAAAAGAGCTTTTTTAAATGGTTTTATTAAAGAAGTTTTTGTAAAATAACCTCCTGGGTTTAAAGACAAATCTTTAGAAAATCATGTCTTTAAACTTAGTAAAGCACTGTATAGTCTGAAACAAGCACCAAGAGCTTGGTATGATGAACTCAGTTCTTTTCTTAGATCAAAAGGCTTTACTAGAGGAAAGGTTGGTACAACTTTATTTAGAAAAGGTTCAGATAAACACTTTATTATAGTACAAATTTATGTAGATGACATTGTCTTTGGTGCTACAAAAGAAAGTCTGTGTAAAGATTTTGCAAGAATTATTCAGGCTGAATTTGAGATGAGCATGATGGGCAAACTCATATTCTTTCTTGGTCTACAAACTAAACAGACTGATGATGAAATTCTTATTCATCAACAGAAGTACACCAAAGAGTTACTCATAAAATTTAAAATGGCTGATGCCAAACCCATGAGTACTCCAATGCATCCAAATTATACTATATGTAAAGATGAATCTGGTACATTATTTGATCAAACTCTATATAGAGGAATGATTGGATCACTATTGTATTTAACATCCAGCATACTAGATATAATGTTTAGTGTATGTGTGTGTGTAAGATATCAAGAAGACCCTAAGGATTCACCCCTATCTGCAATGAAGAGGATTCTAATATGTCGTGTGGGTACCACTAACCTTGGGTTATTCTATAAGAGAACAGACTTTTTTCTCTTCATGGTTTCTGTGATGCAGACTTTGTAGGTGATAGACCAGACAGAAAAAACATAAGTGGTGGATGTCACTTTCTAGGAATTAGCTTGATTTCTTGGAGTAGTAAGAAGCAGAATTCCATAGGTCTCTCCATAACTGAAGCAGAATACTTCTCTACAGCCAGGTGTTGTTCACAACTCCTATTGATGAAGTACCAGCTAGAGGATTATTCAATCAAGGAAGAAGAAATTTCAGTGTTCTGTGACAACACTAGTGCTATAAACTTATCAAAGAATCCAATCTAGCACTCAAAGGAAAAGCATATTAAAGTGAAGTATCACTTCATATGTGACTACGTTCAGAAAGGAATTCTGGATCTACAACATGTGGATACAGACCATCAATGGGCAGATATTCTCACAAAGCCCCTAGCAGAAGCAAGGTTTGCATTTATCAAGTATAGTCTAAATATGCATAATGTTGAATAACTGAAGTGTTTGTACGTTAACAGTTTGCACGCTTTGTAATTTAGAATTATTCTTTACTTTATTCTCTGTTATTTCGAGAGACACAGTCTGTACCCTCTCTTTAAATTATTTAAATATTCATTTAATTTCTTTTATAACATGTGGCACCTTTTTATTACTTGAAACGTAACTGTTTTCTGAAAACTGATTTTCCCTTCATTATGTCACGTTTCCTATAAATTTGTTTCGCTCTTACTTGTCTTTTTACCTTTTTGTAAAACCTCTGCAACTTCTCATTTCTCTCTACCTCTTTTTTTGAACCTCTCTCAAAACCTCTTTTTGCCCTAAAACCTTTTCATCTTCCGAAAACCTTTTTCTCTGAAATGGCTGGAATTAACTTTCAACAAAAGACATTATAGAATCAATATTTTTCTCTCCTATCCAACATAAAGATGAAGAAAGAGATGTCATGGTTGAATTGAATGGAATAGGTTGGATTTATTTTTGCTCCACGATATATGTGTATTCATTATACTTGCTGTTGGAATTCTGGGCCTCTACAACTATCAACAAGGAAGATTCAACAAAATCTGGGGTTCTCAGAGATAGAAGGATAGAAATCTCCATCAATGGCATTGCAAATGCATGTGGCTGTCCAAATGAAGGACATGTGTTTTCTGAAGACTACATTGGGACTACCATCTCAAAAGCTGAAGCAAACTTGTGTCTTTATAGTTCAGAATCCCCTTTTACTCTCCCAGTGAAGGATTTGCTTCCCAAAGCAAAATTTTTGCATGCTCTCATGAGATAGATTTTTTCAAAGAAAAAGCACAAGGGATGTAGTAACTAAATTAGATAAGTTTTGCATGGTCCTTTGATGATGAAGACCCAAGCTAGTTTCCCTAGTGTGATTATGTGCTACTATTACCAGAAAACAGAAGGAGATTCCATTTTCAGGTGTCTTAAGCAAGATCTTCGAACAACGTGGGATTAGCGTTCAAAGCTTAAGGGAAATGGTTTGGCTACCAAAGCCCCTACATTTTCTATAATATTCACTCCTCCTGGAGCCTTTTAGCAAGCTCAACCTGAATTGCCTTTGAAGGATCATAAGGAATCCTCATATGACGATTCCTCATCAGACTCTGATCGACCAGAGTCCGGACCTCCTACTAAGAAAGTCAAGACTTTTGTTGGCATTTCTCCCAGAACAACAAAGTCTGGCCCCTCCATGACAAAGTCTAAACCTGTTATGAGGATTACTAAACCATCTGTTCCTGTTTAATCATCTGGAATAATTACAAGGAGAATGCTGAAGCATATCTCTATAAGAAAAATATTTTAGAAGGCTCCCCTACTGCCAATCCTATGACTTTTGACTCTTTAGACTCCAAGTCCACCTCACCGAAACCAGAGACTATACCATCACCTCCACCTTCAGACTCTACATCTCAGATGATTCTAGATCAACCTCTATTTCATCAAGAAACTCCACTTGTTGCCCCTACTCAAGATCAAGCATTGCAGACTCACATATCCATCTTTACCTCTGTGCCCATTCATAACCTAGAATCCAGACTTCGATCAAACAAAATCATATTGTCATCCACCTCACTTTCACTCACATTTATCCCTCCTCTTCCTACACAAGAAATACTTCATGATGATAGTATGTGTTCAGCTTCTAATGCTGCTATGTACTACAAGCTCAGTAAGGAACAAAAAGCCATATTGTTGGACATACAACAAGGAAAATCCTTAACTATAATTACAAGTGGAAGAGCAAAGTCTACTTTTATTCTACCCTCTACCAAGATCTATTTTGCTCTGAATAAACTTTGTCTTGTTGTCAAGCCTTATCCATCCATAAAAGGAGAAGAACCTATTTCAGATTTGGTTTAATTGTATGTACCTGCATAGGATGAACCCAGACCTCGTAGACTCTTTGATGAAGAAGTATCCAGACTCTTACAGTCTGATTACAACATTAAGAAAGATGCTAGATGCATGTGGAATCACATCTTATGGGTGATAGGTGAAGCAGGATCCAACTCTAACAATTCAAACCAATCATGATATCTCTTCTGTCCAGACTCCTAAGTGTCAGTGATGACCCTTATTTGTTGATTACAAAAGGAGGAAAATATTTCAGAGAATAGTATAAGTTTCAAATAGTGCGATTGTAATTTTTTTATATGGAGTCTGTAACACATCTTATGTTCATAAATAAAACTTGTTCAATTTCTATGTCTCTAAAGTTATTAATGATTTATTGCTTTAACTCCCTTTAAGTCTGTTGCATGTGATTAACTTGACTACCTTTTGCAAAACTTAAAAGAATTTGAAACTTATGCCTTGAATGAATCATTTCATGCTTTATGAATTCGATGTTTCAATTCTTCATGTAATACAGAATTCATTCTATCTTTGAGACTTTATGTTTGTTATCAATAAATAGGGGGAGATTCTTAAAGTAAATTCTGAACTCATGATTGAGTAGTCTGAGCCCCATGTGATTTGTTAATAATACACATCAAGAATCTTAGCTAAAATAAAGTCTATATTGTTTGTTTGTCTAATAATTCTGTTGAAGTGTGTCAGGAGTCCGTAGAGCTCCATTTGTAAAAGAAATGGGAGTCCGTAAAAATCAATTCTCTTCTGGAATGAAGAAGTCTGCACTCTTTCAAGCTTCACTGGATCAAGTCCCTTTTTGTGTCTTTAGAACATGAGAAGATCTGTGACTCTTCGAGTTCTTGAAAAGGATCTTTCCTTTCCAAAAATGAAGTTGCATGAACTTTCTTATGTCTTCTCTGAAGCTAGAATTAAAGAGGCAATCAATGGAACAGTTGAAGACTTTCTCACGCCTATCAAGAAAACTGCCTCACATGTCTCAAGGTGTCAGAAAAGCTGAACCTGATCAGAATAGATAGCCTAAAGTACATAAGCAAAAAGGATGTTTTGTTCAAGACTTTCAAAGTTGCCTATATAAGGAAACTTCTCTGAAGCATGTGTCTGCACTCAATGACAGCGTAATCCTCAAGAGACCAAGATCCTTCGAAGCTAACCAACGAATATTTTTTAGAAGGACTATAAATACAAAAAACTTCAAAATTCAAGAAAGTTACGAATTATAAGTTACGTTGTTCATTCTCATATTTGAATTCTTGATTTTAGAAACCAAAGTCTGAGAGACTTTTTCTTAAAGTTTCTAAGTTCTTGTATTCATTACATAAGTCCTCTTTGTAGTTCCACTTAGTGCAGACTATGACTTATAGTAGTTTATAGCTCAGTACACCTTGTAATCATTTCATATCCTTGTACACTGAGTTATTTGATTATAACTTCAAACATTTTCTCTACTATCATGTTCTAGTGTGTCCATTCTAGTGTGTACAAATATATCAAAATTTTACAGACTTCAATACAAAGACTCAAACTATTAAGGAATCAATGCACGTAAGATTTGATGATCTAACAAAGACTGACAAGAAATTGGCAGATCTAGATAGTGATAATGCAGATATCACACAATCTGAAGAACAGCCTGAACCTTTAGACTCTGTTACTCCACAATATTAAGAACCAGATCAACAAACAACATCTGAAGAGGAGAAACCAAGAGACTAGAAATTTAAGGCTTATCATTCTTTAGACCTTATCATTTTAGATCAAACTAAAGGAGTCCAAACTAGATCAAGGATCCATAACCAATCATCAATGGCATTGGTTTTAGACTTTGAACCCAAGACCATTGAGGAAGCCTTGAAGGATCTAGATTGGATCATTGCCATGCAAGAAGAATTAAACCAGTTTGAAAGAAACAATGTCTGGACCTTGGTTCTAAGACCAAAGAATAAAGTCTTCACTCAGTGCCTCCCTCTCACTCCTTTGGTGCCTCCCTCTCACACTTATCTCATCTCCCGCCGCCATATACAATGTCGTTTTTATCTTCGGTACCACTCTCGTCTTTCGTGTCTCGTCTTCGACGACACTCTCTTTGTCTCTGGCAGCTTGAACCCAGGTTCCTTTGAATTTGAAATCAACTTTTTTTCCTTCATTATTTCCAATCCCAGGTTCCTTTGAAGTTATAAAATTTTTAATAGAGTTTTTGGGTTTAATTTAGTGTGGAAAGAAGCTTTATAAAATGTTGGTCTTTCTCTTTACGATCTTTGTCTCCTTAGATGATTTTTTTTGATTTCTCTGTATAAGTTGCTCTTCTATTGATTTAGTACTTATTACTTATTTAGGTCATCATTTATAACAAAACTCTTCACTGTGTATAGCTTATTATTATGTAGAGCATTGTATTAGGTTTTGTCCATTGAATGGGTATTTGTGCTTGTTAATATAAGGTTACTAGTATTGTTGTGTTAATGATCACATAATGCTAAGTATTTTGGCTATTATGTATTTATAACTTAATTTAGGAAGCTGGATAGTTTTGTGTAAATTACTCCTCTAAAGTCTGAAGTGTATGAATATGTTTTAGAGGATACAATGTAATATTTCTGTTGATTTGGAAATCAATTCATGGAATTTAGTAACTTCATGCATTTTCATATATTGTATCGCAAACATAATCACATCAATTGTTTTTAAATCATTGGCTAATTTTCTATGTCATCCTTGAAAGTGTGTTCCTGCACTTTAGAAGAGCCAAAGTCCAAATCCTAGTTTTGTGATTATTTACAAATTGTCATACATTAAATTGTCATATAAGAGTAGTCTAATTTATAGGTTGATTGCACTGAGAATTTACCTAAATCCAATTGTTACTCTCTAACTTTATTAGTTGGGATACGAAGCCTTTCTTATATTTTTAACATTTTTTAAAGCGGGCTACCCAATCAAGCTCACAGCCTGTTGAGGGCGGGGCTAGGGCCTTTAATTTCAAGGCCTAAATTTTTTTAGGCCTTTTTTGCCCAGCCCTAAGTGGCCCACAGCTTGATAAAGCCCGACCCATTTAGGGCCGCTCACCCAAATCGCCAGCTATACCCATAAGTTAATATCATGAAATTTCTCTAGTAACTCATGCTCTTTGGTCATCAATGAAGCCACATGTTAAACTTTCCTACTTAAGGCATCAACAACAACATTTGCCTTGCCAAGGTGATATCTCAAGTCAAAATCATAATCCTTCAGATACTCTATCCATCTCATTTGTCTCATGATCAACTCTTTGATCAAATAAATACATTAGGCTCTTATGGTCACTAAATACCACAAAACGCGAGCCATACAAGTAAGGACGCCATATCTTCAATGCAAAGACCATCGTTGCAAGTTCAAGATCATGGGTTAGATAATTCTTCTCATGCAGTCTTAACTGCCTAGAAGCATAGGCAACATTTCTATCATCTTGCATCAAAAAACAACTGAGGCCAAACTTTGATGCATCACAATAAACCACAAACTCCTTAGTCACATCCGGTAAAGTAAGAATTGGCGCACTAGTCAAACACCTCTTCAAATTTTGAAAACTTAACTCACAGGCTTCTAGCCATATGAACAGACACTCCTTAGTTAGTCTGGTCAGGGGAAGTGTAATGCGTAAAAACCCCTCAATAAAATGATGGTAATAACAAGCCAAACCTAAGAAACTCTAAATTTTCGTTACTAACTTGGGTTTATCCTAAGCCATAACTACTTCAATCTAGGATGGATCGACGAATTCCAACTTACCTTGATTCCACACTTACCTTGATTCCATGTTAAACCCTAAACCCTTGATTCCATGCTTACCTTGATTCCATGCTCTGGACACCCCTTACCTTGATTCCATGCTTCCACTAATTATTTTTGGTGCCAGTTACGTCCTCTGACTTGACAACTTACCATTCCGACTCTGATTCCAACTTGTTAGAGCAAGCTTTAGCAAGTCATTAGGGGACGTAGAAGTTGGAATTGGAGTTAGAGCATAAGTTGTCAAGTCATAGGACGTAACCGGCACCAAGAACAATTAGTGGAAGCAAGGAATCGAGGTAAGGGGGTGTCCAGAGTTATAATTAATTAGAATCAAGTGTCGAACCTAAGTGGGTTCAAATGGAAATAACATAATTAATGATAATTAGAAATTAGTTATGTTCATGCAATTTAAAGAATGAGGGTATGCTGTGAAGTATAAATAGCGAAAATGGTGATTTTGAAAATATATGACTTGTGTTGATTAGCATGTGGCGTATACAAATTTAAGTTGGTATGGTTTATGACTCTAATTTTGTAATGCGTATGAGATGAAATTATGTAGTACATGATGATGATTATGTTATTGTGCTCTAGTAGTTGTTGTAAAATATGACATTGAAGATTGGTATAGTATATTCTATTATTTCTATATATTTTATTCTATATTAATTATGATTTCTAGCACTCATTCTTCCTTTTCTTTTTTAGTAATCAATGACAGGGAAATTGCGGAGGCCTCGGAGGAAAGCGCTAAGTAAAGATTGAATGCCAAGGAAGAGGTGAAATTGATGTAATTATGATGATGATGTTACATGAATTTGGTTTTATATTGTATGATAGTTAATCTTGGTGGTTTGTTTTGAATTCCGAATTTAGGCTATGGTGGTGATTAATGTTTAATGTTTTGTTGGTGGATGATACAAAAGTGTTATGTGAATGTGATTGACATTATGAGTTTATTGGCACAGAGCCTTTGATTTATACTCATTCATGATGGGTAGGTGAATCTTAGTTGCATAAGTGTATGACATTGTTCATAGTGTGGTTAGTTTGACGATATTGATAGAGTTGATGATTTAATCTTATTGAAGTCATATATTGCATGCTTAGGTGAGGAAATAGGTGAATTTTATAGACTAAACAAATGAAATGGAGAACCGATAGGAATTAAGACCTCGGAAGGGGACCAATAGGTTCCCACCATCTGATCCGGTCTGGATACCGGCCCCAAGAT
Source organism: Clitoria ternatea (assembly GCA_037962975.1). NCBI lineage: Eukaryota > Viridiplantae > Streptophyta > Magnoliopsida > Fabales > Fabaceae > Clitoria > Clitoria ternatea. Next base: position 92,062,319 of record CM075671.1, read on the forward strand.
TGTCTGGTTTGGATACTGGCCCTAAGACTAAGAGATCATTATCTTAGCTGGCCTAGAAGTTCAATCGGTATCACGGGACAATGATCCAGTTGGCAAAAATATTAGCCGTCCTAGGGATCAACGGTATCACAGAATACCGACCTGGTCTGCAACTATACGATGCAAGTCTCTCATACACTGGTCGGTATCCACTCTCATTCATCCGACACCTCTATCCGATTGTCACAGTGTCATAACGAGAAAGATACTCTGTACAGCGGAATACATCCCTTTCATTCACCGAAAGGAGTAGGTACAATTGTAAGCGTAATTTACAGAAAAGGTGACTATCCTCCATCCCTGTGTCAGAATCATACACTGCTAATTGTCCTACCCCCTGGCATACTCTGAATACTGGGCCATTCTAATTGACATTTTACACACGGCATCAGAACCTATGGGCCCACTTGCACCCAATGATTCATCTTCCACGCTCAACTATAAATAACATATTCCAATACACATGCAAGGTTACGTTGTCCTTACTCTTATTCTCACTATTATACTGCTTGAGTATTAACTGAGTTCATTTACACTCTTCTAACTTGAGCGTTGGAGAATCTTCGCAGGTGACACCACCTGTCGCCCACACCAACGCGTAAGGTCGGTGTGAAGGATCTCCAGGACAACGAGACCGATTTCTCTTATCGAGAGATCAGATTACAGAGACCGGATACACACAGAACCGGTCTTCAACCTTATTCAATCCTTACTCTTGTGACTGACTTCTGGGGCATACCGACTCAATGTCCCTTTCTCAAGGAGGCTCATGAGTATATTCATCCCCAAACACCTACAAACAACCCAACCACTTTCAATCGGAAAGTATAATGGGGAGACTGATCCCACTAAACATCTCAATGCTTACACGTATGAGGCCGTGTACCTGGGAGCCGATGAAGACGTGATGTGCAGGATGTTTCCACGAACCCTGTCGGAGGAGGCTTTTAGCTGGTTCAAAAGTTTACCCTCGGGGTCAATAGTGTAACGCCCTAATTTCAATAAATAACAAACCCCAAAACAGGGAAAATTTTTTCACAAAATCAACCACTGGTCAATCAGCATAGAAAAAGAAAGAAGAAGGCAAGGGAAATAAAAGAGCATTCACACATATAGCAATCAGCGGAAGGAACAAGGCTGGAACCGACCCATTCGGTTCAGCGAAACACATCAGCGCCTGGGAGAAATCCATGACAACTCTGAATCGCTCAAGCGAGGTCCAACGCCGCCTGAGCGAAAGGTGACAATGCAACAATAGAAAAGGGAATACTCAAGCGAAGCTCAACACCAGCATCTACTTGCTTCAGCGCGATCCCACACGCTTGGGCGAAACAGCTCTAGTCGCTCGGGCGAGGCACGATCCGCTTAAGCGATGCCAACACAAAAGCCTTTCCAAACACACACTCGCTGGAGCTAAGTCTAATTCGCTGGGGCGAACACAGGTACAAGGTAATTTCTCACTCGGATATGGACAAAGGTTCACCCGGTAAATCATCACGCTCGCACTTCACTCGGGAATCCAGAACTCTATCTCACTCATAATATATCCTAATCAAGCATCACTCGACGCACTCCAACCTTAACACAATCGGGTCACATTACCCATCCATTATTCGGAATACATTCACACATTCGCTCGGGAAATCGGGTAGTTAAGTCCCACTCGGACTTATTCGAAACCCAACCACTCGGAATACCAATCCTCACTCACTCGGACTACCAATACCTTACACTTAGGATCCAATCCACTCTAAGCCACTATTCTAACTCCTCTCTCAGAAGGGAATCACTCAAGGTTTTCATTCGGGAAGTACAAACTCTTCCTCACTCAGGATTTACTTAAAATTTTCACTAGGAGTTACTCAACATGTTCACTCGGAAAAGCCACCCAGAATCTTCACTCGAAACCACCAACTTGACATAATTTCACTCATCAACGGCCCTCGAGTCATTTAGCAACACATCCCAGTCGGAAAACACATCGAATCAGTGCGAAGCACATACATATGAATACATGTTCTCAGAAACATAAATCTGCCCACAAATCCAATCTACCGACCCATAACCATGTAACCATATACTTGGAATACCCATTATCTTGATATTATGCATTCACCAATACTTACGATACCGTACAAGTGACACCATGACTACTCAGTCTTTATAAATGAATATATTTAATCGTCATTTTACATAAGAGCTGGCCAAGGCTACACGGACAAAACATAATAATGCAATACAAGTGCCCAACAGTCGGAGTGAACTACACTCGGACTTGAGACCCTATCATCATTTCCGAGTACGACCTGCACACTGAAAAATGGTGTAGGGGTGAGCATCTTAGATATTAAATGATAGATACCGACTCAGGTTGTCCCACAATTATACAGCAATATACATATACACACAATTATACATAGCAACGAGTAAAGTCAAGCAATATCAATCAACCAAGACACACATGGAACTCTTAACGATCGGAATCCACCAGTATTACTCGGCCTTATGCACATATTAATCCAATAATATTAACATACAACAATCAGTGTCATAATAATACCCATGAATCAGAACACACATTGAACATTTCTCACTCAGAACCCAACAATTCTTACTCGGCTATATATGCACAACTTTCCAACAATATTAACATACGTTCACAAAGCAGATTTTGATCAGTATCAACAGCACATGCACACAGAATAGTTCACTCGGTTATATACATTCATTATCTCCTTAACATCATCACACGCATAATCAAATTCCAGTCAGCATCAACAATACATATACCCAGAGTATTCATTCGGTTATACACATTCATCCTTCCATTATCATCATCACATGCATAATCAGTTCCAACAATATCAATCAGTTAATACACACAGAGTATTTCACTCGGTTATAAACATTCATCATCTCATTAACACCTTCGCATGCATAACCAATTCCAAACAATATCAACAGTTAATAGGCATATAGTATTTCACTCGGTTCCGCATTCGTGTGTATCGGTTTAGACGTTGCAACGTAGGCTCTCAACCTTTTTATACATAGCTCTCAGCTATCAAATCAGCTCCCAGCTGCTTGGCCGTTTTACAGGTACCCAACCGTTTGCCCACAGGTGACACCAACGCTCTCAGAGCCAACGGAGGTGTTCACAGGCAGCCCGAGTCCCACTCAAGGGCTACCTTGAGTCCCACTCAAGGATTTCATAGCATCCCACGCTTTAATAACCGATGATAGTGTCCCACACTACGTGCTCTAAGCACAAACGCATCCCATGCGCCACACGCGGATTCATCACACAACACAGAGTTCATATACACAGCCATACATGCATCTCATGCAATCAGCATCATACATCATCAACATTCAAACAGCACATGCATCTCATGCAATCAATGCTGGACATTAACAGAACTCAACAACACATGCATCTCATGCAGTCAGTGTTACACATTCTCAGAACTCAATAGCATATGCATCTCATGCAATCAGTGCTAGGCATTAACAGTATTCCACAACACAGGCATCTCATGCAGTCGGCATTATACATCATCAGCATTCAACAATACACGTATCTCATGTGACTAGTATAACACAACATCAGGACTCAAACAACATACATGCAATCGGCATTAAGTAATGTCAGGACTCAGACAACACATGCAATTGGTAAGGTACATTATCAGATTCACTAAGTTATATTTTATCACATGCAGTCAGCATTCTGAACTCATAACAACTTGCAGGTCATGTAAAACACACGATAATCATCAACATCACTTCAACACATTCCTTTCACACAATCGTTCAACATTCACAGGCCATCAACATGGAACACGCAACTTTCACTCATCATGCAACTGGGCAGTACACACTCGCATGTAACACAACACACAATCAGAACACGGGAACAGCAAGCATCAACCCTCAGAACCCGTTCATAACCCATGCATTTAAGATAGAAGATACCCCCCTACCTGGACTGAAGCTTTCAATCGGTCAACACGGCACCCAGTTCTAGAGGAACACTGAGTCACTCTTAGCACATCCGTATGCAAGAGCAGGGGAGACTATTCAGGTTTCTGAGATGCCCAGCTCTTGGCTCGCTCCCTGGAATGGCTCCATCACAACGCTGTGACAACTCCAACCACCTTGAAGCTCCTTGAAGCGTAGATCTCCACTGAGACTTGGCAGCTTCGAGCAAGGAGAGGAAGAAGGAGGGAAGCCGACGAAGGAATGAAGGAACAAGGAAGGAGACGGGTTGTATGCAGAGGGAATGCACACCCTCACCCTCACTGGCTCGTCGAGTAGGGAAGGAGGACTCCGATCCTCAGCCACCATTGATGCGGGCTCACGAAAACAGAGCACAGAGAAGAAAGAAGAAGATCGAAGAGTGAAGAAGAAGAAGAGAAGAAGAAGAGAAGAAGAAGAGAAGAAGAGCGAAGAAGAAAAGAAGAGGAAACAGAAGGAAGAGAAGTCTCAAGGGAAGAATGAATAATAGTGTACCCATATATGCATGCACGGAGAGAAGGGAAAAGTGGGGTGGGAAAGCGTGAAGCAGTACACCAATCATAATCAGCCAGCAATTATTAATTAACCACTCTTAACCCGTCATTATTTCTTAAGTTGAGTTAATTAAGTTAATTATAATTAATAAATAATTTTCCCACCTTGCAATTATTATTTCAATGATTTATTTTCATTCGGTGATTAATTATTAAATCAGGATGTTACAAATAGACTCTTGGGAAGAAATGGCGACTTCATTTGAGAGCCATTTCATTATCTCTAGAGACGTTCCAAGGACTTCCCATACCTTGGCTCAGATAAGGCAGGGAGAAAGTGAAACTCTCAAGGAGTTCTTGAAGAGATTTTACAAGGAGGCTGCTTTGGTGCCTAATCTCACGGAGGCTATTCAGTTTCATATCATTGTTGAAGCCTTACAACCTAGATCCGCCTTTGCTTTATCTTTGAAAAAGAGTCCTCCGACGACGTTGGAGGAGTTTCAAAGAAAAGCTTCGAAATACGTGGGCATAGAAATGCACTTGGAAGCAACAGCGGCGAAAAGGAAATCCCCAACGCCACATCAGCAACAGAGACATAAAGACGGCCCCCGATCGGAACTCATGGGGAGACCGTTCCGTGGCAGCGTCTTCGATAATCCTGTACCTCCGAGTCGGGACGAACGGGTAAATGCATTTAGCAATTATGCTCCGTTAAATTCTAAGCGGTCTCAGATTCTGAGAGAGATCGGATGGCCAACGCTTACTACATACGGGGTCAGGACGCCGCCCCAGCTTTGCAAAAAAGGTGACCCTTGGAAATACTGCGAATTCCATGAGCAAAAGGGCCACTCAACAGATGAATGTCAGGCCCTGAAAAATACTATCAAGACCCTGATCCGAGAGGGTAAGCTCAAGCAGTATCTTTTCAAAGAAGCTACTTCTGAAAAGCAAAAGGGAGTTATGGTTGGCGAGTCGGCACAACAAAATGTTATGCCCCAACAACATCAAGGCCATCGAGAGGTCATTGATTAGGGATCAGGCCATCAAAACTAAGAGCGCCTTCTGCTGTTATAGCTAGTCGGTAAGACAGGGTGCATTCTTTTTCCTTACTTAGGTTTTTCCAATCGGGTTTTACCAAGAAGGTTTAACGAGGCATAACCCTGACTCGGCTCTCTTTCTCTCTTTTGTATTGTAATTCATAATTAATGAAAAATTCTTTATGATTCACTCATTGTCTTTATGATTTTATTTCAATGCATAACACTGTTGTGACAAGATATTTTCAGGATGAACGATCCTAACAACGTATCCGTCATTAGTGACGAACCTCTTCGAAGGTACAACTGGGTGAATAAACCGAATTCCAAGTACGACTAGTAGGTTTGGCCGAACATCGGTGAAGGCTTGGGCGCAGTAAGCTGGACCTTCTTCAAGGCCACGCTGAACCCCGAGTAACGGGCGCAGTAGGTTCAGGATTAGCCCTGATCTAAACCCCGTGTTGAAGGCTCGGATTGTAGGAATAAACCGAATTCCGAGTACGACTAGTAGGTTTGGCCGAATGTCTGTGAAGAATGGTGAATAGGTAAAATCCAACACCGATTGAAGGCCCAGATTGTAGGATTAAATCGAACTTTGGGTACGATTAGTAAGTTTGGCTGAACACCGGAGAAGGCTCGGATTGTAGGATTAAACCGAACTCTGAGTACGACTAGTAGGTTTGGCCGAACGTCGGTGAAGGCTTGGGTGCAGTAAGCTGGACCTTCTTCAAGGCCACGCTGAACCCCGAGTAACGGGCGTAGTAGGTTCAGGATTAGCCCTGATCTGAACCCCGTGTCGAAGGCTCAAATTGTAGGAATAAACCGAATTCCAAGTACGACTAGTAGGTTTGGCCGAACGTCGGTGAAGAACGGTGAATGGGTAAAATCCAACACCAATTGAAGGCCTAGATTGTAGGATTAAACTGAACTTTGGGTACGGTTAGTAAGTTTGGCTGAACACCGGAGAAGGCTCAGATTGTAGGATTAAACCGAACTCTGAGTACGACTAGTAGGTTTGGCCAAACGTCGGTGAAGGCTTGGGTGCAGTAAGCTGGACCTTCTTCAAGGCCACGCTGAACCCCGATTAACGGGCGTAGTAGGTTCAGGATTAGCCCTAATCTGAACCCCGTGTCAAAGGCTCGGATTGTAGGATTAAACCGAACTCTGAGTATGACTAGTAGGTTTGGCCGAACGTCGGTGAAGAACGGTGAATGGGTAAAATCCAACGCCGATTGTGAAGGCCGGTGAATGGGTAAAATCCAACACCAATTGAAGATACGGCTAGTAGGATCAAACCGAACGCTATTGAAGACTTGAGTTGTAGGATTAAACCAAACCTCAGGAAATGGGTTGTAGGATTGCACCGAACCCCATTCGGGGACCGGTGAATGGGTAAAATCCAACACCGATTGAGAAGGCCGGTGAATGGGTAAAGTCCAACACCAATTGAAGAAGTACGGTTAGTAGGATTAAACCAAACGCCATTGAAGGCTTGGATTGTAGAATTAAACCAAACTCCAAGTACGACTAGTAGGTTTGGCCGAACATTGAAGAAGAATTAATCGTCATTCTCATTATTGAAATCGCTCGGAAGTACTTTTCCCGAGAGTTCTTCACTCAGGAATATCTCACTTCTGAGTCAATTGTAATTCTCATTACTGAATCTGCTCAGAAGTACTCTCTCTGAGAATTCCTCACTCAGAAACACTCCAACTTCAAAGTCAAGCTCGCGAATTCTTTAGTTGGTAAAGTCTCACTGAAGTCCGACTCGTGAATTCTTTAAGTTGAGAATATCACTTCGAGGTTGCAATCAGGAATTATTTACTCGGGAAAGTGTCTACCCGGAACATATTCATTCGAAGTCAAAGTCTATCTGTCCAGAAGTGTTTTACTCGGAAAATGCTCCACCCGGTGCCATACTATACGGGAATCAGAAATTTCTCACTCAGTGTCATCCCACGCTAAAGTGTCACACTCGGGGACACCCCACTCAGGAAAGTTGCACTCGGAAACTTCCAACCCGAATGAAGACTTGGATTGTAGGACTAAACCAAACTCTGAGTGTGGTTGGTATGATTAAACCGAGCGCCGTCGAAGGACCATTCAGAATCTTCCACCTAGGAATTATCAATCGGAAATCTTCCACACGGGAACGGTCACTCAGAAATCCGCCTCCCGGAAGGATCAATCTGAGAGCTTCCACTCGGAAGTATCACTTGGAAGTTTTTAATGAGACTCAGATAATGCGTACGTACTTTTACCAAACAGCACGAGGAGGTTACAGGTAATGGAACGTCCCAGGTGACACGACCAGAACCAACCTCACTCGGAGTCGCTCATTCAAAAGTCAATTGCCAATTCAGGGTCTCTCACTTGGAACCGATCACCCGATAACGCTCGGGGACAATATTCAACGATTAACAAGTATTATTGCAGGTTATGCCGGCATCCAGATCTCTCGTGAACAACATAACTTATATGAGCAACTTACAGTCCCTCACACAAGCTAGGGGACATATGATCCGGTCTGGATACCGGCCCCAAGATTGTCTGGTTTGGATACCAGCCCTAAGACTAAGAGATCATTATCTTAGCCGGCCTAGAAGTTCAATCGGTATCACGGGACAATGATCCAGTCGACAAAAATATTAGCCGTCCTAGGGATCAACCGGTATCACAGAATACCGACCCGGTCTGCAACTATACGATGCAAGTCTCTCATACACCATTCGGTATCCGCTTTCATTCATCCGACACCTCTATCCGATTATCACAGTGTCATAACGAGAAAGATACTCTGCACAGCGAAATACGTCCCTTTCATTCACCGAAAGGAGTAGGTACAATTGTAATCGTAATTTACAAAAAAGGTGACTATCCTCCATCCCTGTGTCAGAATCATACACTGTTAGTTGTCCTACCCCCTGGCATACTCTTAATATTGGGCCATTCTGATTGACATTTTACACACGGCATCAGAACCTATGGGCCCACTCACACCCAACGATTCATCTTCCACGCTCAACTATAAATAACATATTCCAATACACATACAAGGTTAGGTTATCCTTACTCTCATTCTCACTATTATACTGATTGAGTATTAACTGAGTTCATTTACACTCTTCTAACTTAAGCGTCGGAGAATCTTCGCAGGTGACACCACCTGTCGCCCACACCAATACGTGAGGTCGGTATAAAGGATCTCTAGGACAACGAGACCGGTTTCTCTTATCGAGAGATCGGATTACAGAGACCGGATACACACAGAACCGGTCTTCAACCTTATTCAATCCTTACTCTTGTGACTGGCCTGACACCGGATCTCTTTGACCCCGGTCCGGAACTCCGGAACAGATCACCATCATTTAGAACTTGTATGCATAGTCATTGTGTGATTTGAAGACCAATTGGTAAGTTTAATGCATGGTGTTTGTTGAAAATTAAGTGAAATGTATTTTAGTGAATATCTTTGTCATATGTGGGAATTTTTTAGTACGAAATGTGCCAACAGATCTAGAATGGTGGAAACATAGTGCCTATGAAGTTTAGTGATGATCAGAGTTGAAACGGGCAAGCTAAGTATGGAGGAAGTTGGCCCAAAGGCCAAATTCTGCATAATTTTGTAGAACAGGGGGTCTAGTAATCGAAATCAGTTACATAATTGATTATCGGATGGAGATGTAATTTTTTTCGTAGCAGCTTGTAGGTAATCAACTACCATATCTATGTAATTGATTATTAGGGCCTTGTAATCAATTACAGGGTTTGTCTAATCGATTACCAAGGCGCCAGAATGATGTTTTTAGGTGTTTTATGTAACGTGGCTCTTGGATTCTTACTATTTATCAACAGGGAAGTTTAAATGGTGACAAAATCTTTCTGATTTTATTAAACCCCGAGATAAATTCTAAGAATCGCTAAGAGGACGTTATAACAATCCTCTCGTCTGAGCGAGAATTCTCCAAAAACTCCCTCACTGAATCTTGCTCAAGCGAGCCCATTCTTGCTTAAGTGAAATTTCTCTAGTGGCCAACCTCTATTTTACTCAGAATCTTGCCCAAGCGAGCTCAATCTCGCTTGAGCAAGATTTATAGCAATTTGGCCTCTAGGTCAACTTCCACACACCCTATCTTGCCCGTTTTAACTCTGATTGCTATGAAACTTTGTGGACACTACCTATGGCTCATTCTGGACTGGCAGGCGCAATCTGTACTAAAAAAATTCCTCCATGTCATAAAGTTTTACACTAAGATGTAGTTTGGTCCTATTTCATACCATTTCATCACCTAACTCATACTCAATGCTAGTCAACTAGCAATCTCTTTACACACACACACTCTACATATACCTAGGGTCCTATTAATGCCTTCTGTGGACTCTAAATCCCACTAGAACTTGAATTCACTCATTCAGTTAGTTAATTTAACCATTTTCCCATTACAACCCAACTACACACTTGTGATCTCAACAATTCCTCACTTATATTCTTACCACCCTTAGTTCCTAATTAAATTTGGCTTTGTTTAGGCACATCATGCCATCTATAGATAACATCGCGTAATTTTACACTAAGACTTCCTTCAATCACTATCCACATTCTAACATTACCATAATTATTAACCTATAGTGACCGAATGTCATTTATTCATTTGAGTCACAATATTCACATATAAACACATTCATATATACTATTACAAAGACCTACCAATAATCATGCATCATCAATCAATGGTTCAGTGCCATATAAAAGTTTCAAGTCATCAATCAATATATTCATCGTCATTCACATCATACCATCATGCACACACACACAAGACCATTAATTGGGTCCTCAACACCACTGTTAGAGTAAAGTCTGAACTCATGATTGAGTAGTCTGAACCCCATGTGATTTGTTAATAATACACATCAAGACTCTCAGCTAAAGTAAAGTCTGTACTGGTTGTTTGTCTAATAATTATGTTAAAGTGTGTCAGGAGTCCATAGAGCTCTATTTGTAAAAGAAAAGGGGAGTCCGTAAAAATCAATTCACTTCTGGAATGAAGAAGTATGCACTCTATCAAGCTTCACTAGATCATGTTACATCCCAAATTTTAGAGAAATTAATTTATTAGATGATGATAATTAATTATTTGTGGTCCAAAATATATGGGAAAGTTAATTAGATACTAATTGTGATTTATCGATAAATTAAAATTTACTAAAGTTGAATAATTTAATGAATAGTGTAGGACCTACTAAGTCAAATTGGATATTTGATGGATCAAGAATAATGAGGAAATTATTGTGGTGATGGTGGTATGATTAAAATAATTTTTGGTGTTGAGGAGATATTTATTCGGACACAGCGTATGAATACAAACAACAAAAATATAAGATAATTAGAATTAAAAAGAAAATAAAAATTCTCTTTTCTTTTCCTCATTTGACCGTAGTATCTTCCCTCTCTTTTTCTACTCTCTTTTGTCCATTGGACAATGGGGATTTATTGACCAAAGGAAAAAGTAAGATAATGCACCCTTTTGACCATTGGATAAAGATCAATTTTGTAATTTCTCTCTCCTTCTTCCTTTCAATTTTCGGTGGCCTCTTTTCACTCTCTCTCTATACTTTATTTTCTTCTTTTTCTTCATTTCTCCTAGCCCAAAACCATGACCACCTCCTCTTGATTCCATTTTCTTGCAAAATCAAAACTTAAGCTTGGTTTTATGAAGCTCTAATAGGACATTGAAGCAAAGCTTGACTCATATTCTCTTTTCTTCCTCTCAATTTCTTGTTTGGCATTGTGTTTGGAGAAAAGGTAAAGTTTCATAATACCCATGGATTTTGTTGGTGGTTTTAGGGTTGTTGAGATATTATAATGAAAGTTTAAGAGTTATTTTGATGAAAGAATGTATTTGGAACCCAAACCTTAGGGTAGATGACCATTGGGATTTTTTTTGTTGTTGATGATGGTATGAATATAATGTTCACTACAAAAATTTTGCTAAATAGCAGTGGTTTTTTAGTGGCGGTTAAGTAAAACCGCCGCTAATGCTTAAAAAAAAGAAATTTCCCGTCCTATCCTTCAAAAGTCATTGGTCAAATGATTTATCGTAAAAAACCTGCATAGGTTTACCCCTAAATATAAAATGATGCGTAGGTTTTCCCCAAAATTAAAATGACAGTAAAAATTAAGAGAAAAATTAATTATTTTACATTTTCTTTCAAAAAAAGAACCTAGACCCCACTCTCTCAAAAAATAAAAAAGAAACCTAAACCCTCACTCTCTTCTCTCCCAGAGTGTTCTCATCTCACGCTTTGGTTTCGTTCAAGCTTTGCTTCCTGCTTCTTCCCATTGGCCTCTGTTCTTAATGTGCCTATTGTTATTCAAGGTTTGTTTTCATATTTTTTATTATTTTTTTACTCAAATCTCATTGACCTCTTGCTTGTTCTGTATATGTGTGCAGTTTTATATGCATTTTTTGTTCTTTTTGGTTTTTAATTTTTTGGCGTGATGTGCCTTGTTCGTTTTGCATATGCTTCTTGTTGCTATGCTTTCACCACATGATATGTCTTCTTTTTACGTAAGTTTCCTACTTTATCCACTTTCTCAAATCAATTCTTTGGTAAAATTATTCTTACGCTCTGTGATAAATAAAATATATAAAGCAAGAATTGAATTTGTTTTGGTAGCTGTGTATAGAAAAAATTAGGAGAAAAAGAAATATGAGAATAATATTTGGATGAGTCAAAATTTGTCTGACAGCACATAGCTCTTAGTGGTAGGCATCTTTCTATTTTGTTCTCTTTTTCTAATTTCTCAATGCTCACCAAATACTAACTGTAAAAGTTTCACATTTGGGATATAGTCTTTTTATTCTCAATTACAGTTTCACATTTAGGATTGATTAAGTGGGATTTAAATAATTTTGAATGATGTATTAAATTAATGTTAATAATTACATAACTTAGTTGATTATACTTAATTTTTATGATAGAGTCCCTAATGAGAGTGTAGGTTCTAATATATTGCATGTAATGGGAAAGGGTGGATACGAGTTATGGAAACCGAACAAATATAACCCACTAGAAAGGGTACTATTTTCACAAAACTGGGAAAAAGACCAAACCAATCCTAATAGGTGTTTTCATGCATACCACTCTACACCCACACGTTATGACACACCCCTTTTGGTTTTGGTATAACACACCACACCTGATTGGCCTCATAGAGTTTATACACATTACATTAAATGGCCTTTATTGATCTCTACAAAATTTGACTCTAAATTCCCATTCTACCACCCCCTCTGTTCCTATCCAATAAAATATGGCATTGTATATGCCTTAAACTAATTCTATATGTTACTTAGCCTTCCAACGTGATACTCCAGCCTTCATAAATATAAACTCATTTTATTGATACAACGTTAAAATGTTTCTTTATAGGTCCCCTAAAGCTTAAACTAATTCAATATGGTTAATAATTATATCTATCTAGCAAACATGGAAACAAAAAAGACAAGGGAAACACACGTATAACCCGTGTTTAGTTATATTATTCTGCTAGTCTTTTCCTTTAAAAAAAAATTACACTAACTTTGTGGTTGTGGGCTAATGTAAGCCAAAATGATGGCTTTTTCCTAACCTCCACACAACAATGTTTAGGGACCCTTTTGATATATATATATATATATACTGAATATCAAATTTCAAGATCTACAAGGAACAGAGAATTAAGGGACTAGGTAGCTAGTATTGATTGAGAGAAGCAGGGGAAGAGTGGGCTACAAATACCAAGTTGGCGCTAACTGACATTAGTTAAACACATTAAGGAATGTTTTATGCTAGTTAATTAATATAATACAAAGTTAAAAGTTTATAACTCACACGCAGTAACTAGCTAGGAAACATCTAGACATGTCCATGTGGAGTTTGATTAGAGTAATCCCAGAGAAGATCAACTTTGTTGACATTGTTGTCATTTAAGGTGAGGGTGTCATTTGATCGGCGACTGGAAAGTAAAAGGGTGCCATTTGATCGGCGACTGAAAAGTAAAGGGGTGCCATTTGATCGGTGACAGAAAGGTAAAGGGTGAGGGTGTTGCCTCCCGGTTGACTAGAAAGTAAAGGGTGAAAATTGGGGGAGCTAACAGGATGTCTCGTCCGAATTAACTCTCTGTACCTAAAAGCTCGGGGTGATGCCCCGGCTTGCCATGACTGAAGCCTTTGACTGAAAGAGAATAAATCTGGGGTGATGCCCTAGTTTGAGATGGTTTGAAAGAATCTTGGGGTATTGCCCTTTGTTTGAAAGGAGGAGGCCTGGGGTGATACCCCAGTTTTGGAAAAAGTGATCTAGGGGTCAACAGGACGTCCCGTCCAAATTAACCAGGATCTAGAGCTTTAGGGTGATGCCCCAATTTTGGAAAAGTGATCTGGGGGTTAACAGGACATCCCATCCAAATTAACCAGGATCTAGAGCTTTGGGGTGATGCCCTAATTTTGGAAAAGTGATCTGGGGGTTAACAGGACGTCCCGTCCAAATTAACCGGGATCTAGAGCTTTGGGGTGATGCTCCAATTTTGGAAAAGTGATCTGGGGGTTAACAGGACGTCCCGTCCGAATTAACCAGGATCTAGAGCTTTGGGGTGATACCCCAATTTTGGAAAAGTGATCTGGGGGTTAACAGGACATCCCATCCAAATTAACCAGGATCAAGAGCTTTGGGGTGATGCCCCATTTTTGGAAAAGTGATCTGGGGAGATGCCCCTAGTTTGGAAGAGAGATCTGAGGAGATGCCCCAGTTTGGAAGAGAGATCTGGGGAGATGCCCCAGTTTGGAAGAAAGATCTGGGGAGATGCCCCAGTTTGAGCTTTTTAATGAGAGGAGCATGATGGGTGCTAGTTTGGTAATGGTGAACTCACTGGGGAATGATGAGTCCTCTTAAGCCTGATCAAAGAAATATCCTGGTTGAGGGAGCTGAGTCCATTTTGCGGTTTTCCTTGGGAGAGATCTTCAGTCTATGTTCTATTGAAGTACGAACAATAGGTCTTGCTGAGAGAAAACTTTGGCGAATACCTACTTTTGGATGATGGATTTGGTGTCCCTTTGACAAAAGAGTGAGTTAGTATAAAAAGACTTACAGGTAAATCTTCCCTGGGGACTGGCTTTTTAAGATAACTCATGGATGAAATAGAAAGATCCTCTGACTTTTGGTGAGCGTATTTAGCAGAGATAGTTATGCTTATACCAAGCGAATTCTGGCACTAGGATGCATTTCGTTCCCCATAACTTTACGCTTTGTCGTTTCCAATTTCAAAATTTCTTTTAGGCAAAAACTTGTTTATTCATAAAATTTAGTCATGAACACATGTAGGAAGAAGGGAAACTTTTATTTATAAACATCAGGTATGTACAGTAGAGATGAAAATAATATTAAGCACAGAGATGTGATAAGATATAGAGAATGGAAGGCAAGTGGAAAGGGGAAGGCTCATATATCCTCTAGTGATCTTCTGAGAGCAATGAGAAACTTGACCCTTTATCACGACTTTGTGTTCGTCCTCTGATTTTGCTTCTGAGGGCGTAATTTGACAATGACCCTAATACCCGTTTTGACCTCCTTTGTCTTTGGCTTGAAGGGTTTATGTTGCAGAGTCGACTTTGTGGAACCGCCTTTTCAGGTTTTCGGCTCATCTTGCTGCTCTAACTTTTGCCTAGGTCGCCTTTTCAAGTTTTCAACCTAGCAAGCTTTTCTTCTTTTTTTTATATTATGCAAAGTATTTCTTCACTGCATCGGCATTGACAGGCATTGGTAGGTCGTCTCCATCCATGTTGGTGAGTATGAGAGCTCCTTCGGAAAAAGCCTTCTTTATAACATATGGTCTTTCGTAATTAGGTGTCCATTTCCCTTGGACGTCTTTTTGAATTGGCAAAATCTTTTTGAGAACCAAATCCCCTTCTTGGAACTGTCGGGGGCACACTTTCTTTTCGTATGCCCGCTTCATACGTCTTTGATACAATTGTCCCTGGCAAAGGGCGGTTAACCTTTTCCCGTCAATCAGATTCAATTGGTCATATTTGGCCTGGACCTATTCAGCTTCTTCCAGTTTTGCTTCCATGATCACCCTAAGGGATGGAATTTCCACTTCAAATGGCAGTACAGCTTCTATTCCGTAGACCAAAGAAAATGGTGTTGCCCCAGTTGAGGTCCGCACCGAGGTTCGGTATCCGTGCAGCACGAAAGGGAGCATTTCATGCCAGTCTTTGTAGGTTACTACCATCTTTTGCACTATCTTCTTGATATTTTTGTTGGCTGCCTCAACTGCTCCATTCATTTTTGGACGGTATGGAGAGGAGTTGTGGTGGGAGATTTTAAAGCTCTCGCAAAGCTCTTTCATCATTTTGTTGTTTAAATTTGTACCATTGTCCGTGATGATTTGGTTTGGTAGGCCATACCGGCATATCAGCTCACGCTT
This sequence comes from Clitoria ternatea, assembly GCA_037962975.1. Taxonomy (NCBI): domain Eukaryota; kingdom Viridiplantae; phylum Streptophyta; class Magnoliopsida; order Fabales; family Fabaceae; genus Clitoria; species Clitoria ternatea. The sequence continues at coordinate 92,078,368 of CM075671.1, forward strand.
GACGAATTTGACTACAACATTCTTCGTTACATTGGTGTACGAAGCTGCCTCCACCCACTTGGTGAAATAATCGATGGCCACTAGAATGAAACGATGACCGTTTGAGGCTTTTGGCTCAATGGGCCCAATTACATCCATACCCCACATTGAAAAAGGCCATGGTGCTGACAAGACATTTAAGGATGAAGGCGGTGCATGAATGTGATCAGCATAAATCTGGCATTTATGACATTTCCGTACGTAAGCAAAACAATCTGCTTCCATAGTCATCCAATAATACCCGGCTCTCAGGATTTTTCTTGACATAGCATGCCCATTCGTATGAGTTCCGAAAGATCCTTCGTGGATATCTTTCATGATCTGGTTTGCCTCAACGGTATCAACACACTGAAGGAGAACGGAATTATAGTTCCTCTTGTATAGCACGTTACCACTCAATAGGTATCCCATAGCTAGCCTTCTCAAAGTTCGTTTGTCATTATCCGTGATGCCCTCAGGGTATTCTTGGCATTGGAGGTATCTTTTGATGTCATGATACCAAGGTTTGCCATCTGGCTCTTCTTCTATGACCTGGCAATGGGCAGGTTCTTGTCGTTTCTTTACTTCAATGAGAGGCACTTCGTAATCACTGCTGACTTCGAACATAGCGGCTAGGGTGGCTAAAGCATCTGCCATTTGGTTGTCATCCCGTGGAACATGATGGAAGGTAACTTCATCGAATCTTTTGATCATCTCCTTGATGTGAGCATGATAGGGAACTAGTTTACTGTCTCTAGTTTCCCACTCATCCTTTAGTTGATGGATAACCAAAGCAGAATCTCCATAAACTTCCAGGATTTTTATTCCCATGTTCAGAGCTTCTTGCATTCGTAAAGAACATGCTTCATATTTCACAACATTATTGGTGCAATCAAAACACAACCGAGCATAAATAGGGATGAATTCCTTATCAGGTGAGATCAGGATAACCCGAATTCCATGTCCCAGCGCGATGGAAGCCCCGTCGAATCTCATGATCCATCTGGTTTCCCGACCATCTTCTTCTTTGGAAAGAGCCAAGATATCCTCATCTGGGAAATCATGCCACATTGGTTGGTAAGCCTCAATGGGTTGGTGTGCCAAGTAATCTGCTAGCGCACTCCCTTTGATTGCCTTTTGGGTGACATATGTTATGTCATATTCTGTCAGTAACACTTGTCAACGGGCAATCCTCCCAGTCAAAGCAGGTTTTTCAAAGATATACTTGATGGGATCCATCTTAGACACCAGCCAAGTAGTATGATTAAGCATGTATTGCCATAAGCGTCGGGCAGCCCAGGCCAATGCACAACATGTTCTTTCAAGAGATGAATACCTCATCTCGCATTCAGTAAATCTCTTGCTCAAGTAGTAGATGGCGCATTCCTTCCTTCCAGTCTCATCATGTTGACCTAATACGCACCCCATGGATTTATTCAGCACGGTCAGGTATAGAATTAGCGGTCTCCCATGAACGGGCGGCACCAAGACTGGTGGCTCCAATAAGTACTGCTTTATCTTTTCAAATGCAATCTGGCAATCATCATTCCACTGTCCAGGCTGGTTCTTGCGAAGCAATTTGAAACGGCTCACAGGTTGCTGTCATTTGGGAAATGAATCGGGCGATGTAATTCAATCTTCCTAGGAATCCTCAGACTTCTTTTTCAGTACGAGGAGGAGGCATTTCCAGAATTGCCTTGACTTTGTCAAGATCAACTTTTATCCCTCTCTCATTCACAATGAATCCTAACAATTTACCGGATCTTGCGCCAAAAGTGCACTTGGCGGGATTCAATCTAAGCTTGAATTTCCTTAACCTTTCGAAAAGTTTTCTCAGGTCAGCAATGTGTTCTTCTTCAGATCTGGACTTGGCAATTATGTCATCCACATAGACTTCTATTTCCTTGTGCATCATGTCGTGGAAGAGAGTCATCATTGCCCTTTAATAGGTGGCTCCTGCATTCTTCAATCCAAAGGACATTACTTTATAACAAAAGGTGCCCCACAGAGTAATGAACGTGGTCTTTTCCATATCTTCTGGTGCCATCTTGATCTGGTTATATCCCGAAAATCCATCCATGAATGAGAAGATGGAATGCTGAGCTGTGTTATCAACCAGTACGTCAATCTGAGGTAAAGGAAAATCATCCTTAGGACTCGCCCGATTCAAGTCTCGGTAGTCCACACACATTCTTACTTTCCCATCTTTCTTTGGAACGGGAACTATGTTGGCTACCCATTGCGGATACTTAGCTACGGCTAAGAAACCAGCATCAAATTGCTTCTTGACTTCTTCTTTGATCTTAAGAAGCATTTTTGGTTTCATTCGTCGTAACTTTTGCTTGATCGGTGGACATTCCGGCTTTAAAGGCAACTTGTGTTCCACAATGTTATTATCCAGACCCGGCATATCTTGATACGACCATGCAAAAATGTCTCGAAATTCCTAGAGCAGTTTAATCAATTTACTCTGTCGTTGTTCGCTCAAGAGGGTGCCTATCTTGACTTCTTTATTTTCCCCTTCATCTCCCAGGTTAATGGTCTCAATCTTTTCCTGATGAGGTTGGATTTCCTTATCTTCCTGTTCCATTAATCTCGTCAATTCGGGTGAAGGTTCAAAGTCTTCCTCATTCTCCTCATAGGCGTAATCATTCGGATTATCAGAGTCATGAAATAGAACCGAGTTCTCATTACTCTCAGAAGAATCGCTTTCAGATCTGCATTTGGTGTTATATTATAATGAATGAAAACAAAGAAAGGCAAGCAAATGGAAGGTTTAAAAGAAAGAGATTGAACAAAGATGAGGTATGAAATTGGACTGCATTCATTTAATTTAATAAACAAGCAAGTTTTTGCCTTTATTACAAAATAGATCCCAAAGCCTTAGGCATAGCAAAAGGATCGACAAGTTTTGAAAACAACAATTACTTTGACTGAGGATTGATAGTTATGGGGAACTCCATGATTTCCCAATTGTCCAGTTCTTGATCGGGTAAGCAAGCATGCACCAATTCCACATCATAGCTGGGTCCGTCTCCAACCATAGCCACCTGACCTGGATATATAATCCCGGTGCTCCTGAAGCTTTAATATAGGTCACAGATAGGGATTCTAGCAGTGTCGAACTCTTGACCGGTAAGACGAGCAATCCTTCTCTCCCTTCTTTCTTCTTCTACCCTTTTTCTATCAGCTGCTGTAGGCTTGTATCCCAGACCATATCTATCCTTGTTCTCTGGGAGGCATATAGGTTGGGTTCTTCCTTCCAATTCTCGTCCTAACCCTTTCCCCAGCTTGTATCCTTCTCTCAACATTGTCTTTGCAACCATCAGAGGCATGTTTGGGAAAGACGTCTTTGTAATGCTTGTTGCGTTTGCTACCTCTAAAGCTTGAAATAAGGTTTCAAGGGCTTCCTCAGTTGCTTCAATGTATAGGGTGTTGGCAGGTTTGCTGACCAACAAGTCCTCTTCTCCAGAGACAATCACCAACTTGTTGTCGATGATGAATTTCAACTTTTGATACAGGGTGGAAGGGACTACCCCAGCCGAATGGATCCACAGTCGTCCCAGCAAACAACTGTAAGCGGGCGTAATATCCATGACTTGAAAAAGGATTTGAAAGGTGCATGGCCCAACTTGTATAGGCAATTCAATTTCTCCCATAACTTCTCGGCGAGTTCCGTCAAAAGCCCGGACTACCATGGAACTGGGTCTCATATGGGTCCTATCAAAAGGCAACTTAGCCAACGTAGATTTTGGCATTACATTCAGGGATGACCCATTGTCAACAAGCACCTTCGCCATGATATGATCTTGGCATTTTACGGAGATATGAAGGGCTTTATTGTGCCCTCTTCCTTCTACCGGTGTCTCATCATCCGTAAAAGTTCGATAGTTGTTAGCCACAATGTGTCCCACTATGCCTTCAAACTTATCTATCGGCAAATCATGTTTCACATGTACCTCACTAAAAACCTTCATTAGTGTGTTCTGGTGTGGTTCAGAACTCATTAGCAAGGACAACAGAGAAATTTTTGCCAGGGTGTGGTTCAGTTGGTCTAACACGTGGTAGTCACTATGACAAATGAATCTTAGAAACTCTTGGGCTTCCTCTTTAGTTACGGCCTTCTTTGCCTCACCAGAGGATTCTCCCTTCCTAGGTCTAACATCCCCTGTAGCTTTGTCAAGTTTTGGTTCTGGGGGAGCATATACTCTTCCACTTCGGGTGACACCCCCAATTCCAGCAATATTCATGACAGGGGATGATGGTGTAGGCTCAACTACTTCAGAACTAGTAACAACCACATCAGTGCCATACTTCCATGGCACAGCTCGTGAATCCTTGTAAGGGAACAGGGTTGGTGCGTTCATCGTGATGACAGTCTTAGCAGGAGTCGAAGCCACAGGTGCATTTTTGTTGTAAAATATGACTAGAGGCTTTGGGGCTCGAACTCGGCTTTGCTCTTGTATCATATTTATTCTGCCTTCACGATGCCGGCAAACTTCTATGACATGACTATCCATAAGTCCCTGAAGGGTTTTTTGGAAGTCCCTTTGCTTTGCGGACTGGAGGTCATTGCACTCTTCATCCCATGATCCTTCTATCAATCCCATCTTAAGCATATGGGAGTGAATCATTTCCAATGGCATTTGGATGTCCTCAACCTTGGAAATACATTCCTCATCTCTTTCCACAGCGTTAACACCTGGCCTCCCATGGTTAGGCAGAGGATTGGTGGTCACATTCGGGCTTCCCTCTTTGAAGCTTATCCAATCAGCTCTGATTAAATCCCTTACCTTAATTTTAGTGCCAGGCAGTTCTCGGTGGAATGTCCTGGTGCACCGGCGTGGTAATCACACCGCGTATTTGGGTCATACCCTCTGGGATAAGGTGGTTGAAGCGGTTTTAGAGGGCAAGGTGCTACCAGTGTGTTTTCAATAAGATGGGGAGAAGCTCAGTATAGGTCATGGGAATTGGATCAAATTGCACTTGAGTGCGGTCATTATTCTGCCTCCTCATATTTGGATTCGACGGGTTCATTTGTGGTGGTTGATATGGTGCTTGTGGTGGTGTAGGTGGTCGCATGACAGGTGGTCGGAAATGTGGTGGGTTCGAATTTGTAATTGCAGCCACATATGGGTGTGGCACATTATGATAAGTTGACGGAAAAGTGATGGGAGTAGGTGGTCTGAGCTGGTTCCTTCTTTGGTTGTGAGAGACCAGGTTAGTCTCTCCCTCTCTTTTCTTACCTTCTCCAAGTGAAGGTTTTCTTGCTGCACCAACCCCAGGTGAGCCTCGAGTAATCTTCCCTGTCCTCAGGCCATTCTTTATTCTTTCTCCGATAGTGACGATGTCGGAGAAATGGGAGGAAATGCTTCCAATCATCTTATCGTAGAAAGGTGACTGGAGTGTATCAATAAATGTAGAAATTACCTCCTTCTCTGATAGAGGCGGGTCAACCTACGCTGCTACTTCTCGCCACCGTTGGGCGTATTCTTTAAACGTCTCGTTATCTTTCTTGGTCATGTTTTGCAACTGTACTCTATCTGGCGCCATATCCAGATTATACTTGTACTGTTGCATGAAAGCATCTGCCAAATCTTCCCAACAGCGTATACGAGATCGTTCAAGGTGATTGTACCAGGTCAGAGGTGCTCCCGCCAAGTTATCCTGGAAACAATGAATGAGCAGAGGGTCATTAGAAGCATGAGAGGCCATCTTCCGACAATACATGGTAAGATGGTTCTTCGGACAGGTTAGCCCTCGATACTTATCAAATTAAGGCATTTTGAATTTGGGGGGAATGACAACATCAGGAATCAGACAGAGTTGTGTGGCACTACCCATTCCAAATCGATTCATCCTTTCCATTTCTCTTAAACGCCTTTCCAGGAACTCTAACTTTCCTTCCTGGGTAGCAGCAGCAGCACTTGGACCTGTAGCGACATGATGACTAGTACCCCTAACTGGTTGGTCAACATCTGCCGGGTTTGTATTAGGCATTGAGATGTGGGGTCTGGCTGTTGCTTGAGCAGCTTGTGGTTGTGCGGCTTGTGTATGGATTGGAATCGTTTGAGGATCCCAGACGGGTAGAGCGTTTGGCTGAGCCATATGAAGGATTGTTTCTTGATAATCAGGCTCTTCTTGAAGTGGTGGAAAATAGCCAGGTGGCAATCCATATGGGGGAAAGGGTATGGCATTACCTTCCTCATCTATGTAGATAGGTTGCTGAGTGTCAGCAGGGTTTGATTTCCTAACATGAATAGTTAGGGCAGGCGCACCTGGGTTTAAGCTTGGCCCTCCAGTAGGACCCTGAGTGTGTTGGGGAGTGGATGGTCATTGTCTGGCGTTTTCAACACCTGCTGAAGAATCCCCTTCTGTGACTCTCCTTTCAAGAAGCTTGGCCATTTCAGCCATCTGCTCTTTCAGCTGATTGACTTCAGCTATCAAGTTCTCATTTTCTTGTTCCATTTCAGCCATGAGTCTTGTATTAAGCCTAGCCGCGTAAGGATGTCTACCCGTTATGACTGGAAACCACAACATTTTGTTAGGAAAATAAAAGTAAATAGATAAAGAAAAAAGGAAAAGAAAAAACAAATGATGTTACGCAGGATGCGATTCTGAATTTAGCGCGTATTCTCCGACCGTTCCTCAGAACGTCCCATTCAAAAGTACTAGGTAAAGCAGTAAAGTGGAAATTAACATGAAACAATTGTGAAAGCGGATTAATTCATCATTCCATTCTTCTGTAGAGGTACAATATTACTTGAAAGTTTTGATTACAACATTTTAACCATCCCTGGCCCAAGCAATCATGGCCCTCATTTTACAAAGTCTTTCCTGGCAATAATTCAGAAATGATGATATCTCTTTTAGGGTGGATAAAGGATTGACCATACTTTCGGCCTGCTTCAACATTGAGGGAAAATCCTCCAAGATTTCATTAGCTATGTATGCCAACTTGGCGAAACGGTCCATCCATAAATGAACGACCTCGTCCCGTTGAGCTAACTCAGTCCCAAAAGCTCATGTGGCCTTTTGGCAGCGTTGCTTAGCATCACAGGCTTTTTTCTGTTCATCATGTATTTCTTGCTCATAAGCCCTCATTGTTTCATCAAGCTGTTGCTCCAATTTGTGGACCTGGGTTTGCAGCATTTCCTTTTGCACCGAGGTCTCTTTTTCTTTTTCTTTGGATAGTGTCAGCATGTTTTTCAGGACTTGTTTTTTGGCCAATATGGCGTCACTCTATTGGCCTTTTGTTTTAAGCTGGGAATTAGCCGCACGAAGGCAATGGTCTTGTTTCACCCTGTAGTCTTCGTCAATCTTCCTCTTCTTTCACATTTCATCCATAGCATATTTCCCTTCGGAATTCTTCTTCCTCTGAAGGGAGCACTCTTGTTGACATTTCAAAAGATCTTCTTCTAGCTTCTGATTCTTTGCTGTCAACTCTTCTATTTGTGCCTTCAGAGCCATGGTGACCTTGTCTTCCATGATGACTGGCGGAGGGAAATTATTCACGGATTGGTATGAAGGGCTTTTGAAGGGCAGTTTTACAATGGAGGCCCTGTTTAGGACCCATTCAAAATATTCAGCCCCTACAGCATGGCTTCGTGCCCCTAATTCTTTTCCCATTCTATGGATCTTCTTCCACGCATTGGCTATATCCCGAACAGCGGATGTGTAATTCCCTTTTGCATAGTACAAAACGAAAGGAGTGAGCAGTTTTTCGTTCGGTGGCCCGAGTAGAGGATAAGCCAACTGACGCTTTGCAATAACAGGGTTGTAATTGATGCATCCCTACGTGCCCATGAAAGGAACATTTGGATAACCTCCGCAACTATAGATGATTGACTCAACCATTAGCCATTGAGGATACCACCTGACTTTTTCAGCTGTAAGGCTTATGAGGTGATTAGCCCATTCACGCCCACTCTTCACGACTGTCGCGACCGGATCGCAGCGGCACGACCGACCCTCAAAACGATTTTAAGATAAACAGGGAGTCGCCACCAATATTTTTTAGGATAAAATACTGGAAAAACCTTTTGTTAAAGCACTGGTTATAAAAACGAAATTCCATGATTCGGGAGTCTGATTACAGGTGAGGAAGGTATTAGCACCTCACAACTGTCTGTTATAAAAACGGTTACCTCAATTTGATAGTGCACATTATAATTAATCCATTAATTATTTTAACTTCTCCATGAAAAGAAAATATACGAGATGACAAAATATACAAAAAATAAACAAAAAAAAAAACACAGAATATTTACATGAGATCAACAGGACGTCTCGTCCAAATTAATCTCGCTCCACCTTGTTTTTTAAAAAAAAATATTAAGAAGATATAAGATTAACAGGACGTCTCGTCCAAATTAACCTCGCTCCTTCTTTTTCCCTTTTTTTTAAAAGAGATATTTAAAAAGTATGAGATTAACAGGACGTCTCGTCCAAATTAATCTCACTCCTCCTTTTGATAGCAAGACAAAAATGAAAACTCTAGAAATTAAATGAAGGAAGATGGGCCCGACAGGAACTATTTCCTGCTCCTACGTATTCTCGAGCTTTCGAGAAATCAGGGTCACGTAGTTCTTTAAATGTTTTTTTTATTTTTATTTGGATTTGAAAGAGAAGAAAAAAAAAGGAAACATCCATTTCTCTTTATTATTATTTTTTTGAAAGACTACGGAGCAAAAGGGAGAGGGAAGCAGAAGCTACCAGAGAGAAAGAGAAACAGTAGATTCGGAGAAAGGAGAAAAAAAATGGGCGAAAACCGAGTGCGGGGAGAAAATCCGAGTGGGAAACAAGAAAATCCGAGTGAAAAAATGAAAAATCCGAGTAAAAATAGGGAAAACCGAGTGAAAAGAGAAAAATCCGAGTGAAAAAATGAAAAATCCGAGTAAAAATAGGGAAAACCGAGTAAAAATAGTAAAATCCGAGGGATAAGAGGAATACCGGGTGAAAGTTGAGCAAAAACCGAGTGATAGAGCAGGAAAGCTGGTCCGAGAGGGGAAAAGGGGGTTAGAGGGAATGGGAAGGTGCTAGGAGAGGACGGTATGGTGTTGTTGGGTAGGAGTGAGGATGGTATTGGAGGAGAGAGAATTTGAGGGACTGTTGGTATGGGTTTAAGGAAGAGGGTGGAGTGAGAGGGACAGAGCAGGTGTGAGAGAGAGAGAGAGAACGAAGGTTTAGGCAGAGTTTCCTCTTAATCCATCCGTATCCCCTTGGTGCTTCAACCCTTGCCTATTTATAGGCTTGTCTGAGTGGAAGGCCAGCTCAGGCTTCCACTCAGAGTGGAAAACCAACTCACACTTCCATTCAGAGCGAAGTGGGGGACAACGGCTGGGTGGGAATTTTGAATTCCCCTCACTTCCGCCCCTGTCTGCCACCCCCAGGATTCCTGGATCCACTTGGGTGGTGGAATCCAAGTCAGCACGGGCAAACAGGGGGAGCCGGGTGGAAATCCGAGAGAGGATGGTGAAAATCTGAGAGAGAATGATGGAAATCCGAGTAAGAATGGTAGAATTCTGAGTGAAAATGACTCGGATCAGCCTCTCAGTCGGCATTCATCCACATTGGGAGTCAATTCCGAGTTAAAAAAGGGGTCGGTCTTCACTTTACCTCCTGAATCCGAGTGGAAAAGGCTCCTTTTGTGCAAAAGACCGAGTGAAATCATGTTGATGTTGTGTGCAATTGGATTGAGTGGGCAATCAAAGAAATTCCGATTGGAACATTCAGTCAGAACCAAGTGAAAAGTGACTCGGATCTGACTGAAAAATGGCTCAGACTGAAGAGGGACTCCCATTCTCGCTTGAGCGTAACAAGAATCGCTTGGGCGAAAGACCTGAAGAGCACTCGGAAATGATCGAAGGATTACTCGGAATTAGGTAGAAAGTGGCTCAGAATTGAGTGAAAAATGGGTCACTCGGTACTGACTGAAATGTGTGAAATGGTGCTGTTTATACAAAAACCGAGTGACCAATGACTCGGAACCGACTGAAATGTGTGAAGTGTGACTCGGAATTGGCTAAAGGATGACTCGGAGATGGGTGAAAGATGACTCAGGAACGGGTTAAAAGTGGCTCGGTGATGGTTTGAAGTATGGCTCAGAAATTGGTGGAAATGGGGGCTCAGAATTGATTGGCCAAAAGGGCTCAGGAAAGGTTTAAGTATTGCTCGGAAATTGGTTTGAAGAGGGCTGACTGACTAAAGTGTTACTCGAAAACCGATTGAAAATTGGCTCAGGAGTGGGTGAGAAAGGAATGACACGGAACCGACTGAAATGGTTGGAGTACGACTCAGAAAAGATGGCTCGGGAATGGTTAATGGAATGGGTCGGATTTGGGTGAAAATCGATGATCGTAAGAAGAATTACGACTCAGAATTAGTTTGAAGGGAGCCTTCCACTCGGAATGGCTTGACAGGGAGCCTTCCACTCGGATTCACCTTCAACAGCGAAGCATTTCACTCGGAACTGACTTGTTGTGAGTAATTCTACTCGGATTTGATCCCTTTTGAGTCATTCCATTCGGACTTCTATTCAACAGGGGCATAATCCTCTCGGAATGGCTTGACAGGGAGCCTTCCACTCGGATTCACCTTCAACAGGGGCATAATCTACTCGAAATGGCTTGACAGGGAGCCTTCCACTCGGATTCACCTTCAACAGGGAAGCATTTCACTCAGAACTGACTCATTGTGAGTAATTCTACTCGGATTTAATCCTTTTTGAGTCATTCCATTCGGATTTACTCCAACAGGAGCATATTCCACTCGGATTTGATCCATTCTGAGTCCTTTCACTCAGAAATGATCATTTCCGAGTCCTTTTTTTTTTTGGGAATCTTCTTCATTTGTGGATGGGCTGAAATAGGTGTTCACAGATGCCCCTCTTTACTTCTTTTCCTTGAGAAAAGCATGAAGTTTTTTTCTTGCTTTTGAAATGGAAAGAGAGTAAAGACGTGAAAACCTTTGTCAAAGTATTAGATGAGGGGGAAAAAAACCTAGGAATTCACACTTGAACCCTTCAGTTAACAAGAGGTGAGAAGGTCGGGGTTGACTTCTGGTAGAATAGAGAGTAAAGGTTGCCTTCATAGGCGACTGAAAGTAAAGGGTGCCAGCTTTGGCGATTGGAAAGTAAAAGGGGTGTCTGAATAGATGAACAGGAAATAAATAGTGCCTGAATAGGCAAACGGAAAGTAAATGGTGCCTGAATAGGCGGACGGGAAATAAATGGTGTCTGAATAGGCGAACAGGAAAGTAAATGGTGCCTGAATAGGCGGACGGAAAGTAAAGGATGCCTGAATAGGCGGACGGAAAGTAAAGGATGCCTGAATAGGCGGACAGGAAAGTAAAGGATGCCTGAATAGGCGGACAGGAAAGTAAAGGGTGCCTGAATAGGCAGACGGAAAGTAAAGAATGCCTGAATAGGCGGACGGAAAGTAAAGGATGCCTGAATAGGCGACTGGAGAGTAAAGGGTGCCTGAATAGGCGACTAGAAATTAAAGTGTGGGGTTAACCCTTAGTTGACAGGAAACGCAGAGATTGGGGGAGCTAACAGGACGTCTTGTCCGAATTAACTCACCATTGGCAGGAAATGTAAAGGTTGGGGGAGACGTCCCATTTTGACATGACTGAAAGAATTACTCTTTGATTGAAAGAAAATGATCTTAGAGATTGGCTAGAATAAAAGAAATTCGGGGAGATGCCCTAGTTGAGTTTTTTTTTGGGAAGTGTAGTTTCACTGGGGAAGAATTTGGTGATTCGGGTACTGCCTCTTGATTTAGAAAGTTCGGGATTCATTGGGGAAGAGATCTTGAGAAGTGCCATCTTTGGCGATTGATTCCACTGGGGAGGAGAGTTTGAGAGATACGGACTTTAACAGTTGAGGATGAGACTCTAAAGGCGCCTACTTAGGCGATGGAAGAAGAAAACATTGAAAGGTGCCAACTTTGGCGATTTAGGGAAGGAGTTCTGAGGCGATTCGAGGAAGAGACTTGAAGGACTTGATTGAGGTGTTAATGCCTGGCATGACTGTCTGTGAGATAACCTGCAGAAAAATGGTAAGTAGTGCAAGGATAAATTCAAAAAAAACTGGGTAGGTCCTGTGAAACCGCGACTCTTGAGATGACTCATGGACGAAGTAAAACGAATGAAACAACCATAGCTTCGGAGCGCGTGCCTGACCAAGTCTCTGCGATGATCACCCATGATGAGGTCGAGTAGCAGGAGCATCTTATCCCTTGCGACTTTAAATGTTTACCATTCTTCCATTTTATTTTATTAAAACACATGTTTTTATCAGATTAACCAAATTCATAACACGTATCGAAAAGGGTGAATTTTATTCATGCACGTTAAACAAGTACAGAGAAAGAAAAATAAAGAAGGTAAATGAAATAAATGAGGTCACATAGAACAGGTCAAGGACAGGTAAAAACCGGGAAGATTCATGGATCCTCTAATGAATCTCTGAGACCGATGAGAGCCTTAACCCCTAACACGACTTCATGTTCACCCTTCGACTTTGCTTTTGGAAAGGTAAGTTCGACAATGATTCACGTGCCCGAGCTTGGACTCGTACTTCTTTGAGTCAGAGGTCTTATTTGCATTACCAGAAATTTGACCCTAACTTTTGCCTGAGCCGCCCTTTTCGGGTTTTTGACTCACCGGGTCGCTCTAACTTTTGCCTAAGCTGCCCTTTCAGGTTTTCAGCTTAGCGAGCATTAATTTTCTTTTCTTTCCCTTTTTTTTGACATTCCCTCCCTAAGCATAGTACTTTCTCACTACATCTGTGTTTACAGGCATTGGCAAATCCTTGCCATCCATATTAGTGAGTATCAAGGCTCCTCCAGAAAAAGCCCTTTTCACAACATATGGTCCTTCATAATTAGGAGTCCATTTGCCCCGATTGTCCTTTTGAATTGGTAAAATTTTCTTGAGTACTAGGTCTCCCTCTTGGAACTGTCGAGGTCGTACTTTTTTCTCGAATGCTCGTTTCATACGCCTCTGATACAACTGACCATGAAAGAGGGCAGTCAATCTTTTACCATCAATCAAGTTTAGTTGGTCATGTCGAGCTTGAACCCATTCAGCTTCTTCTAATTTTGCTTCCATCACTACCCGAAGGGACGGGATCTCTACTTCAAAAGGCAAGACCGCTTCCATTCCATATACAAGAGAGAATGGGGTTGCCCCTGTCGAGGTTCGGACCGAGGTGCGATACCTATGTAGAGCGAAAGGGAGCATCTCGCTCCAATCTCTGTAAGTGACTACCATCTTCTGCACTATCTTCTTGATATTCTTATTGGCTGCCTCAACCGCCCCATTTATTTTAGGCCGATAAGGAGAGGAATTGTAATGGTGAATTTTAAAGCTTTCACAGAGTTCCTTCATCATTTTGTTGTTCAAATTCATACCATTGTCAGTAATGATCTGACTTGGTAGGCCGTATCGGCATATCAATTCTCGCTTGACGAATTTGACCACAACATTCCTTTTTACACTGGTATATGAAGCCGCTTCTACCCATTTGGTGAAATAATCGATGGCGACCAAGATGAAACGATGACCGTTTGAGGCTTTTGGCTCGATGGGTCCAATGACATCCATGCCCCACATTGAGAAGGGCCATGGTGCCGTCAAGACATTTAGGGATAACGGGGGTGCATGAATATGGTCAGCGTATATCTGACATTTATGACATTTTCGAACATAGGTGAAGCAATCTGCTTCCATGGTCATCTAGTAATAACCAGCCCTCAAGATCTTTCTAGACATGGCATGTCCATTAGCGTGAGTCCCAAAAGATCCTTCATGAACATCCCTCATGATTTCGTTTGCCTCATCAGCATCAACACAGCGAAGAAGGACAGAGTCATAGTTTCTTTTGTAAAGCACATCCCTATTTAAGAAGAAACCCATGGCGAGTCGTCTTAGGGTCTTCTTATCATTTTCTGTAGCACCCTCGGGGTATTCTTGACTCTGGATATATCTTTTAATATCATGGTACCAAGGTTTCCCATCAGACTCCTTTTCCATTATTTGACTGTATGCAGGCTCACAATGCTTCTTTACTTCAATGAGAGGCATATCGTAGTCACTACTTACCTTGAACATTGAGGCAAGGGTAGCCAAAGCATCAGCCATTTGATTGTCATCTCGGAGAACGTGATGAAAAGAGATCTCGTCAAACTCTTTGATCATTTCCTTGATATGATCATAATAAGGAATCAACTTACTGTCCCTAGTTTCCCACTCGCCTTTCAATTGGTGGATAACCAAAGCAGAGTCCCCATAAACTTCCAATAATTTTACTTTTACGTCCAACGCTGCTTGGATTCCTAATGAGCATGCTTCATATTCAGCAATATTATTGGTACAGTCAAAACACAATCTGGCGCAGATAGGGATAAATTCCTTATCGGGTGAAATCAAGATAGCCCCAATTCTGTGCCCCAATGCATTAGAAGCTCCGTCAAATCTCAGGGTCCATTTCTCTTTCTGACCACCTTCTTCATTGAATAGTGTCATGATATCTTCATCCGGGAAGTTAAATTGCATCGGCTGATAATCATTGATGGGTTGGTGTGCCAAGTAATCAACCAGGGCACTTCCTCTTATGGCCTTTTGAGTGACATATATTATGTCGTACTCAGTTAATAGCACTTGCCAACGAGCGATCCTTCCGGTCAGAGCAGGTTTTTCAAAAATGTACTTGACGGGGTCCATTTTAGAAACTAGCCAAGTGGTGTGACTCAACATGTATTGCCTTAGGCGCTTAATGGCCCATGCTAATGCACAACAAGTCCGCTCTAAAGCGGAGTACCTCATTTCATAATCAGTGAACTTCTTGCTTAAGTAGTAGATAGCATGTTCCTTCTTTCCGGTTTCATCGTGCTGTCCCAACACACAACCCATGGATTCGTTCAATATAGTCAGATACAATATAAGTGGCCTTCCTGGAGTTGGGGGCACCAAAATTGGTGGTTCTTGTAGGTACTGCTTAATCTTTTCGAAAGCTGCTTGACAGTTCTCATCCCATCGCCCCGGTTGATTCTTGCGGAGTAACTTGAAGATGGGTTCACAAGTTGCTGTCAATTGTGAAATAAATCGGGCAATATAATTGAGCCTTCCCAAGAATCCTCGGACCTCTTTTTTTGTACGGGGAGGAGGCATCTCAAGAATCGCCTTAACTTTGTCGGGATCAACCTCTATCCCTCTTTTGCTTACTATAAACCCTAGCAGCTTGCCTGACCTTGCACCGAACGTTCACTTGGCAGGGTTCAATCTTAGCCTGAACTTTCTTAACCGTTCAAAAAGCTTCCTTAAATCGTTAATGTGCCCTTCATCTGTTCTAGATTTGGAAATGATGTCATCCACATAAACTTCTATTTCCTTATGCATCATATCATGGAAAAGAGTCATCATTGCTCTCTAATAAGTCGCTCCAGCATTTTTCAACCCAAAGGACATCACCTTATAGCAAAATGTGCCCCATAGAGTGATAAACGTGGTCTTCTCCATGTCTTCAGGTGCCATTTTAATTTGATTATACCCCGAGAAACCATCCATGAATGAGAAAATGGAATGCTGAGCTGTATTATCAACCAAAACATCGATCTATGGTAGGGGAAAATCATCTTTGGGACTAGCCCTATTCAAATCTTGGTAGTCCATACACATCCGTACCTTTCCATCCTTTTTTGGGATAGGGACAATGTTGGCTACCCACTGAGGGTATTTTGCCACAGCTAGGAACCCAGCATCAAACTGCTTCTTAACCTCCTCTTTGATCTTTAAAAGCATTTCTGGCTTCAGTCGACGTAGTTTCTGCTTTATTGGAGGGCACTCAGGTTTTAAGGGTAGTCTATGCTCGACAATGCTAGCATCGAGCCCAGGCATATCTTGATAAGACCAGGCAAAGACATCACAAAATTCCATCAACAACTTGATTAAGTCTTCTCTTTGTTCTCTGCTTAGGGTAATGTCGATCTTGACTTCCTTCTTATTTTCTTTATTCCCCAAATTAATGACCTCAACTATGTCTAGGTAGGGTTGAATCCCTTCATCCTCTTGCTCTAACAACCTTGTCAGCTCAGGCGATGGCTCACAATCTTCCCCACCTTCCTCGTCAGTGTAATCAACTGGGTGATCGAAGTCGTAAAACAGGATTGCGACCTCACTCTCCTCAAGAGAGTCATTTTCGGATCTGCAATTTAGTGTGATATGGCAAATAAAAAAAAGAACAAGCGAGTAAAAAGAAGGATTCAGAATAAGGATAAGGGATACAAGAAGAGTTTTTTTTTTGAATTTTGATACGCGTTTATTGATGAAAATGATAAAAACAAGTTTTTTTTTGTTTTGCCCTTATTACATGGAAGAGTCCCAAAGCCTTAGGCAGAGCAGAGGGACGAATAAGTACTTAAAGCATAAACAAATTACTTTGATGAAACATTCAAAGTCGTGGGGAGTTCAATGGCCTCCTAGTTATGAAGTTCTTGGCCTGGTGGACAAGCAATCATAAAATCAACACTATCACATGGACTTTCTTCAATGACAGCCACTTGGTCTGGAGGCATCAGTCCGGCACTTCAAAAGCTTTGGTAGAGATCACAGATGGGGATTCTTGCGGTATGAGGTTCTCTGCTGGTGAGGCGAGCAGCCCTTCTTTCCTTTTTCTCTTCCTCTACCCTTTTTCTGTCGGCAGCCGTGGGCCGGTATCCCAATCCAAAACCATTTCTGTTATCAAGCAGGCGTATAGGTTCTACTTCTCCATTCAAAGCACGTCCTAGCCCTCTTCCAGGTTTATACCCTTCACGCAGCATAATCTTTGCCATCATTAAAGATGCACTTGGCATGTAAGCTTTTACCATTGTGGCTCCTTCCCCTACATAGGTAGCGTTTGTTATCTCTAATGCTTGGAAAGAAGTTTCAAGGGCCTCTTCTGCTGCCTTGATGTAAGGGGTTGACAGAGGTTTGCTGACCAGAAGGTCCTCCTCACCAGAAACAATTATAGCTTGTTGTCAATTATGAATTTTAATTTTTGGTGCAGGGTAGAGGGCACCACTCCAGCAGAATGGATCCACGGCCTGCCTAATAAACAGCTGTAGGCAGGCGAGATATCCATGACTTGAAAAAGGACCTGGAACGTGCATGGCCTAACCTGTATGGGCAGCTCAATCTCACCCATGACCTCCCTCCGAGTCCCGTCAAAAGCTCGTACTATCGTGGCACTTGGCTTCATATAAGTCCCATCAAATAGTAACTTGGCCAATGTAGACTTTGGCATGACGTTAAGGGACGACCCATTGTCAATAAGTACTTTTACTAAGATCTAATATTGGCATTTTACGGAGATATGGAGAGCTTTGTTGTGCCCAATCCCCTCTGTTGGTATTTCATCGTCAGTGAAGGTCAGATAATTGTCTGCAATAATATGCCCCATTATTTCTTGAAACTTATCAACGGGAATGTCATGACTGACATGGGCCTCGTTCAGGACCTTCATCAACATCTTCCGATGTGGCTCAGAGCTCATCAACAATGATAACAAAGAGATTTTTTTAGGAGTATGGGTCAGTTGGTCAAGCACTTGATATTCGCTCTGGCGAATAAACTTTAGGAATTCATGGGCCTCTTCATCAGTCACGGCCCTTTTGATTTCACCATTGGCCCCTTCTTTGTCCACCTTGGCATTTCCGGTAACCTGATCCTTCTTTGGCTCTGGAGGGGTGTATACTCTTCCACTTCGGGTTATACCTCCTACCCCAACAATATTTGTGACGGACGAAGGAGACGGGTCACTCGTTGCCGAGCTTGCAATGATCACATCTGCGTTGTACTTCCAAGGGACAGCCCGAGAATCTTTGAACGCAAACGGGGTGGGTGCTTGAATAGTGATGATTGGTTGTACAGAAACAGGAGCTGCTTGAGGGTTCCTAGTGTAAAAAATCGTCAAGGGCTTAGGGACCCGTGCCCCTGTTTGTTCCTCGATCATGTCGACCTCATCTCCATGGCGTTGACAGACCCGCACAATATGGCTGTCCATAAGGCTTTGAAGGACCTCACAGAAATGTTGGTGTTCGGTAGTCTGCTCGCAATCATGTTCCATACTCCAGGTCCCTTCAATTAGTCCCCTTTCAAGCAAAAGGGAATGAACTATCCTTAACGACATTCTTATGTCAGCAACATTCTTAACGTACTCCTCATCATTTTCCAAGGCGTTGACCTCTGAATTTCCATGGTTAGGCAGGGGATTTGTGGCAACATTTGGGCTACCTTCCTTAAAGTTAATCCAATCGGCTTTGATCAAATCTCTTACTTTATATTTCAAAGCCATGCAATTTTCTGTGGAATGCCCTGGTGCCCCAGCATGGTAATCACAATGAGCGTTTGGGTCATATCCCCTTGGGTAAGGAGGTTGTAATGGCCTCATGGGGGATGGAGCTACCAGACCTTTTTGAACGAGGATTGGAAAAAGTTCAGTATATGTTATGGGAATTGGATCGAACTACACAGGGGAGCGCTCATTGTTGGAATTCCTTGCGTTCTGATTATGATTGGGTGGTCGAGTCACTTGCTGCGGGTGATAGTATGGCACAGGTTGCGGCACTGGCGCTCTTACCATGGGTGGACGGAAGTGGGGAGTATAAGCCGTCGGGCCCTGAGTGGTAGCGGCCACATAACGATTGGGAGCTTGAATCATAGTAGGAAAGAATGGTCTCGGTGAAGCCGTCTTTTGATTAGAAGAGATGGAATTAGTTTCTCCATCCCTTTTCCCAGGCACCGGCCTTCTTGTCATGCTTGCCCCAGATGAGCCCTGAGTGATCTTTCCTGTTCGTATTCCGCTTTCCACCCTTTCCCCAATAGTCACAATATCGGAGAAGTTGGATGAAACATTACCAATCATTTTGCCATAGAAAGGTGATGGGAGCGTGTCGATAAACATCGCGAATATCTCTTTCTCCGACAGTGGGGGTCCACTTGCGCTGCTGTCTCCCTCCAGCGTTGGGCATACTCTTTAAACGTTTCATTGTCCCTCTTCACCATATTCTGTAACTGATCCCTATTGGGCGCCATATCCATGTTATACTTGTATTGCCTAAGGAAGGCATCTGCCAGGTCCTTCCAACAACGAATATGATTTCGCTCAAGGTGAGCATACCATGTAAGAGCAGCCCCTGCTAGACTATCTTGGAAGCAGTGGATCAACAATTGGTCATTAGAAGAGTAGGATGCCATCTTCCGACAATACATCGTGAGATGATTCTTTGGACAAGTCATTCCCCGATACTTGTCAAAGTCTGGCATCTTGAATTTGGGCGGGAGGATAACATCTGTGACTAGACATAGTTCTGAAGCATCTATCAGTCCAAAACCTCCAGCGCCTTCCATCATTCTCAAACGTTCTTCTAAGACTTCTATCTTTTCCTTTTGAGGAGCTGCAACTGTGCTCTGACCGGCTACAGGGTTCATCATGCGGGTTGTATCTTGGAGATTGGTCATATAGGGGGTTGCATATCCGTATGGATAGCCCAGTGGTTGGTTGAATGGAGGCAACATATGGGACTGATTCATTAGGCCTGTACTTGGTGAGGGACCTTGGGGTTGGGCCATAGTTTGTACATCATAATTTGGTTGGGTCGTCTGGGCTCGTGTGTTTTGGGCTTGTGCATTGTAGGTTGGCTGGGTCATCGGGGCTTGTGTATTTTGAGTTTGGTGAGTTTGTGGGTCATGGGCTTGCGTGTGTTGGGTTTGATGGAGTGATGGTATATTTGGCTGGGTAGGGTATGAAGCGTGAGGATTCACCGCTTGCTGGTCGTGGGTTTCTTATTGGTTAGCGAGCGGGGGATAGTATCCTGGTGGAAGGCCATAAAGTGGAAAAGGTACTGGGTTGCCATCAGGACCGACAAATGTATGTTGTGCATAAGACTGGCCGTAAGGTAGCTGGGTCTCAATGGCAGGGTTAGGTCTTCCAACATGAATGGTGACAGGGGGTGTCATTGTGTTAGGTAATTGGGTTCTTGCTGGGTCGAAACCAAGGGGGGGTGGTACGGTAGTAGGCTGTTGTTGGGTGTTCTCAATACCTGCAGAGGAGTCCCCTTCTGTGATTCTCTTTTCCAAAAGCTTGGTCAACTCGGCTACCTGTTCCTTCAGCTGATTAAACTCGTTTCTGAAATCTTCATCCCTGATTTCTGCTTCAGCCATGAGTCTTGTTTGGAGTCGGGTCGGATAAGGATGTTTACCCGTAATGTCTAATGTAAGTCAAAACACAAAATTGTTAAAAAGAAAGCATTTAAATAAAAGTGGTAAAAGAAAAACCAATAGTATGGTGCACGAAGCTATCGCGGAACTCGGCCAGTATCCTCCAACCATTTCTCAGAACGTCATATTCAAGAGTAATAAGTATGTGATAAATGGAAATTAACATGAGATAGTTGTGGAGACAAAAGAATCCTTCTTTCTGAATTTCAAAGTACATTACTACTGTCAATCTTTTTTTATGCAGGAAAAGTAAATCAGCCATTCCTAGCTCGGGCAATCATGGCCCTCATTTTACAAATCCTTTCTCTACAGTAATCAAGGAAGGTTACAATTTCTTTTGGGGTACTAAGAGGGTTAACCATCCCCTCAGCTTGCTTAAGCAGGAGCGGGAGGTCTTCCAGAACTCCATTAGCCAAATATGCCAAGTGGGCGAAGCGGTTCATCCACGAATGAATAACTTCATCTTGTTGTGTCATTTCAGTTTTCAAAATACGGATAGCCTCACGACATTCTTGCTCAGTATCTATCGCGTGCTGTCGCTCGCCATTTATCTCATGCTGGCAAGCTTCTACCACCTCATTAAGCTGATGCTCTAATTGGCTAACTTGCAATTGTAGGAGCTCTTTTTGCACCAAGGCAATTTGCTCGTTCTCTTTGGCTTTTTCCAACATGTCTCTCAAGAGTTGCTTGTCAGCTAACATAGTATCCCTTTGCTTGCTCTTCATCCTCAGTTGAGTATTAGCTATTCGGAGGCATTGACTTTGCTTCCTCAAGTAATCCCTTTCAATTTTCTGCTTCTTTCCAATCTCCTTGATGGTTTGCTTGCTTTCTAAGTTCTCCCTTTTCTGAAGGGCGCATTCTTGTTGAGACTTTAACAAGTCTTTCTCTAGCTTCTTATTTTTTACAATTAACTCCTTTATCTTGGTTTTCATGGCCTCCTCTTCAAGGGTAGGTGGGGGAACAGGTGTCCTTGTTGGGAGATAAGAGGGACTTCTGAAAGGCAGCTTGACAATGGAAACCCTATTCAGGATCCATTGGTAGTATTCGTCCTTCACGGCATGGCTTCGAGCTCCTAGTTCTTTTCCTCGTCTGTGGACCTTCTTCCATGCATTTGCTACATCTCGAATAACAGAGGTACAATCTCCTTTTAAGTAGTGAAGGACAAAAGGAATAAGCGATTCTTCATTGGGCGGCCCAAGCAAAAGATAAGCTAGCTGAGGTTTGGCTATGACAGGGTTGTAGTTAATGCATCCTTGAGTGCCCATGAGAGGAACGTTCGGGTAGCTTCCACAATGATGAATAATGGTGTCAACATTCAACCATTGCGGATACCACCTTACTTTGTCAGCTGTGAGCCCCATCAGGTGATTGGCCAATTCACGCCCATTCTTTGTTATTAACTGGCATAACTTCAGATCAGAAATAGGACATTCAACTTTGCCGACTTGGTGGAAGACATGTGACGTGAGCCACACATACAGAGCAGGTAGACAACAAATGATTCTCTTTCCACCTTGTGTATAGCAGAAATCCATGGTGCAATATATATTTGCAAAGATCGCAGTGACAGGATTTTCAGATTTGAACTTGCGGGCAAGGAAAATGCCAATAGCATCATAGTCTATGTAATTGTCAATGTTGGGGAACAAGATAACACCATAAATGGTTAGAGCCAAGGTATCCATGAAGGCTTCCCAATCTCCTTTCTCAGCCAGCAAGTGCATGTGCTTCTCAAAATATTCCCGATCAAACCCCAGGACCTGATTTCTATTTAATTGCTTACTTCTTAACACTTCCGGGTTAATCCTTAGGATATCAGCGATGGTAACAATATTCGCATGACGTCCAAGGTGGTGGTAAGGCATTTGTCCCTCTAGTGGCATCCCCAGGATTTGTTCGAACTCCTCAACAGACGGAGCCAATTGAAAGTCTCGAAAGGTGAAACAACGGAGAGGTGGGTCATAGAACTGAATCAAAGCAGTAATTGCCTCGACTTGCACCTCCACTTCTAGCAACTTTATGATCCTCCCATATTTCCTTGAAAAACCCATCTTCTGATTCATATCCAATTTCTTGCCTAATGCTTGCAAACTGGTTGTATCGACTTTCCTAGCCTTAACATGTAGTAATTTTTTCAACTCGGGTATATTTGTACCATAACTATCTGATCTCCTGTTAATTTCCATATTTTCACTCAGAGGTACTGGCTAAGCTCTTGATAGCTTCCTGCAAGAACATAAAGAAATGAGAAAATCAATCATTAGAACTGACGTGTTTTGCAAATCGATACTCCCCTAGTAA
Organism: Clitoria ternatea; assembly: GCA_037962975.1. NCBI lineage: Eukaryota > Viridiplantae > Streptophyta > Magnoliopsida > Fabales > Fabaceae > Clitoria > Clitoria ternatea. The sequence goes on from CM075671.1 coordinate 92,100,949, forward strand.
CTTTGAAAACATTTTTCTATTTAGGGAAGTTTCGATTTGACAAAACTTATGACAAATCAAAGGTCACGCGAGCTACGGATTTTCTGATCATTGTCAATACAAAAAAAAAATTGATTTTTTTTTTGATTTTTTTATACTTTTTTTTGATTGATTCAAAACATCCGTAACTCAAGGCTCAAAGACTTGTGCATAAAAGGAAAGGACTACTTGCCCATTAAAGGATCACTTAATTAAAAGTATGTCATTTCAGAAGAAAGCAATCCACTAAACGGGCAAACAGTCCCCTTAATTTGGATCAGAAAAGGAAGTGAGAATGAGAAAAGGTATAAGTAAAGTTTGCCCCTTTGTGTCTTAAGGTGGGTTTTTCTGAAGGTCTCCTTATGGTTCTAAAGTTCATCTATCAGTGATACCTCACATTTGGTGGCTTGTTCTAAAACTTCTAAAGGTCACTAGAGCCAAGATCCTACTCATGATGTTGACCATAAATAGTAGGAAGTATACTAAGTGTGGGTACCATGAATAAGTCAAACTCTAGCTGAGATTCTCACGGTAACCAGACAGGAAGTACATCCCAAATGGCTCCACTATCAACCTCCCCTAATCTTAAGTTTTATTTGGGCCCGGGTATAGGGTCCCACTCAAAAGTGTGTGCAAATTGTGAGTGTAATATGTGAAAGAGGCATTCAATACCTGTACCTTACTCATCCTGCACATAGAACAAACACAGAGCAACAAAATACAGTCGACTACCCTAGGGTTCAATGATCATACAGATATTTACAGAACATAAATGATAGAATACAAACAAAATAGAAACTAAACATTGACAAGGAAATAAAATAAAAGAAGAAGTTAAATAATTAATATGCTAATTAAAACATGCACTATCAAATTGATTGGCTTGACTCTCTAAGTCCCCAGCGGAGTCGCCATCTGTCGCGACCAGGATCGCGGCGGCACGGCCGACCCTCAAAACGATTTTAAGATAAATAGGGAGTTGCCACCAATATTTTTTAGGATAAAATACTGGAAAAACCTTTTGTTAAAGCACTGGTTATAAAAACAAAATTCCATGATTCGGGAGTCTAATTACAGGTGAGGAAGGTATTAGCACCTCACAACTGTCCGTTATAAAAACGGTTACCTCAATTTGATAGTGCACATTATAATTAATCCATTAATTATTTTAACTTCTCCATGAAAAGAAAATATATGAGATGACAAAATATACAAAAAATAAACAAAAAAAAATAAACACAGAATATTTACATGAGATCAACAGGACGTCTCGTCCAAATTAATCTCGCTCCACCTTTTTTTAAAAAAAAATATTAAGAAGATATAAGATTAACAGGACGTCTCGTCCAAATTAACCTCGCTCCTTCTTTTTCCCCTTTTTTTAAAAGAGATATTTAAAAAGTATGAGATTAACAGGACGTCTCGTCCAAATTAATCTCACTCCTCCTTTTGATAGCAAGACAAAAATGAAAACTCTAGAAATTAAATAAAGGAAGATGGGCCCGACAGGAACTATTTCCTGCTCCTACGTATTCTCGAGCTTTCGAGAAATCAGGGTCACGTAGTTCTTTAAATGTTTTTTTTTATTTTTATTTGGATTTGAAAGAGAAGAAAAAAAAAGGAAACATCCATTTCTCTTTATTATTATTTTTTTGAAAGACTACGGAGCAAAAGGGAGAGGGAAGTAGAAGCTACCAGAGAGAAAGAGAAACAGTAGATTCAGAGAAAGGAGAAAAAAAATAGGCGAAAACCGAGTGCGGGGAGAAAATCCGAGTGGGAAACAAGAAAATCCGAGTGAAAAAATGAAAAATCTGAGTAAAAATAGGGAAAACCGAGTAAAAATAGTAAAATTCGAGGGATAAGAGGAATACCGGGTGAAAGTTGAGCAAAAACCGAGTGATAGAGCAGGAAAGCTGGTCCGAGAGGGGAAAAGGGGGTTAGAGGGAATGGGAAGGTGCTAGGAGAGGACGGTATGGTGTTGTTGGGTAGGAGTGAGGATGGTATTGGAGGAGAGAGAATTTGAGGGACTGTTGGTATGGGTTTAAGGAAGAGGGTGGAGTGAGAGGGACAGAGCAGGTGAGAGAGAGAGAGAGAGAACGAAGGTTTAGGCAGAGTTTCATCTTAATCCATCCGTATCCCCTTGGTGCTTCAACCCTTGCCTATTTATAGGCTTGTCTGAGTGGAAGGCCAGCTCAGGCTTCCACTCAGAGTGGAAAACCAACTCACACTTCCATTCAGAGCGAAGTGGGGGACAACGGCTGGGTGGGAATTTTGAATTCCCCCTACTTCCGCCCCTGTCTGCCACCCTCAGGATTCCTGGATCCACTTGGGTGGTGGAATCCAAGTCAGCACGGGCAAACAGGGGGAGCCAGGTGGAAATCCGAGAGAGGATGGTGAAAATCTGAGAGAGAATGATGGAAATCCGAGTGAGAATGGTAGAATTTCGAGTGAAAATGACTCGGATCAGCCTCTCAGTCGGCATTCATCCACATTGGGAGTCAATTCTGAGTTAAAAAAGGGGTCGGTCTTCACTTTGCCTCTTGAATCCGAGTGGAAAAGGCCCCTTTTGTGTAAAAGACCGAGTGAAATCATGTTGATGTTGTGTGCAATTGGATTGAGTGGGCAATCAAAGAAATTCTGATTGGAACATTCAGTCAGAACCGAGTGAAAAGTGACTCGGATCTGACTGAAAAATGGCTCAGACTGAAGAGGGACTCCCATTCTCGCTTGAGCGTAACAAGAATCACTTGGGTGAAAGACCTGAAGAGCACTCGGAAATGATCGAAGGATTACTCGGAATTAGGTAGAAAGTGGCTCGGAATTGAGTGAAAAATGGGTCACTCGGTACTAACTGAAATGTGTGAAATGGTGCTGTTTATACAAACACCGAGTGACCAATGACTCGGAATCGACTGAAATGTGTGAAGTGTGACTCGGAATTGGCTAAAGGATGACTCGGAGATGGGTGAAAGATGACTCGGGAACGGGTGAAAAGTGGCTCGGTGATGGTTTGAAGTATGGCTCAGAAATTGGTGGAAATGGGGGCTTGGAATTGATTGGCCAAAAGGGCTCAGGAAAGGTTTAAGTATTGCTCGGAAATTGGTTTGAAGAGGGCTGACTGACTGTAGTGTCACTCGGAAACCGATTGAAAATTGGCTCAGGAGTGGGTGAGAAAGGAATGACACGGAACCGACTGAAATGGTTGGAGTACGACTCAGAAAAGATGGCTCGGGAATGGTTAATGGAATGGGTCGGATTTGGGTGAAAATGGGCTCGGTGATCGTAAGAAGAATTACGACTCAGAATTGGTTTGAAGGGAGCCTTCCACTCAGAATGGCTTGACAGGGAGCCTTCCACTCGGATTCACCTTCAACAGTGAAGCATTTCACTCGGAACTGACTCGTTGTGAGTAATTCTACTCGGATTTGATCCCTTTTGAGTCATTCCATTCAGACTTCTGTTCAACAGGGGCATAATCCTCTCGGAATGGCTTGACAGGGAGCCTTCCACTCGGATTCACCTTCAACAGGGGCATAATCTACTCGAAATGGCTTGACAGGGAGCCTTCCACTCGGATTCACCTTTAACAGGGAAGCATTTCACTCAGAACTGACTCATTGTGAGTAATTCTACTCGGATTTGATCCTTTTTGAGTCATTCCATTCGAATTTACTCCAACAGGAGCCTATTCCACTCGGATTTGATCCATTCTGAGTCCTTTCACTCGAAAATGATCATTTCCGAGTCCCTTTTTTTTGGGAATCTTCTTCATTTGTGGATGGGCTGAAATAGGTGTTCACAATGACCAATTGGCACAATTTCAAATCAGAAACCGGACACTCGACTTTACATATTTGATGGAAGATATGAGATGTGAGCCATACATATAAAACGGGTAAACAGCAAATGATCCTCTTTCCCCCTTGTGTGTGGCAGAAATCCATGGTGCAATACACATTAGCTAAAATGGTTGTGACAGGATTCTCGAGCCGGTGCTTACGAGCCAGGAAGACAGCAACGACATCATAATCTACGTAGTTGTCTAAATTAGGGAACAAGACAACCCCGTAAATAGTGAAGGCTAAAGTATCCATGAAAGCCTCCCATTCCTCTTTATCAGCCAGGATCTGCATGTGCTTCTCAAGAAATTCTCGAGTGAACCCGGGAACTTGATTTCTGTTCATTTGCACATTCCTCAATGCCTCGGGAGAGATTCTCAAAACACGGGCGATTGAAGCGGTTGTTGCGTGATGGTCAAGATGGCGATAGGGAATTTGCCCTTCCACCTGTATCCCCAATATCCGTTCAAATTCTTCTATTGACGGAGCCAATTGAAAATCTCTAAATGTGAAACAGCAGAGGGGTGGGTCATAAAATTGTGCCAAGGCTGTAATTGCTTCGGTTTGGACTTCCACCTCCAATAGTTTTAAGATCTTCCCATATTTCCTGGTAAGGGCCATCTTCTGAGTCAGACTTAATCTTTTCCCCAGTGCTTGCAGACTAACTGTATCAACTTTCTTAGCTTTGAGATGTAATATTTTCTTTAACTCTGTCACATCTGTACCATAATTGTCATGTTTCATGTTAATTTCCATACTTGCTCAGAGATACTGCCAATTTCTGAATCGTTTCCTACGAATATCGAAACAAAGAAAAGGAATCAGTTATTGTTATGTTTTGAAATTCATGTTTTCCCCAAAGATGTGATGTAAAAAAAAATTATTTTTTTTTTTTGGGAAACATTGATTTCCAAAACTCATGTGAGTCTAAGTTGCAGAAGCCATAGATTTTCTTAATCGTCATTGATGCCCCAGTTAAAGGGTCATAAAGTCGTTTCTTTTGATTTTTTTTTTGTTTTGACGACAAGGAAAATCTACAACTCAGGACTTAGAGGTACATGATCAAAAGAGAATTATCCACCCACTCGAAGTATACTGGGTGTTTTGAAAATGAATCATTGTTTTCGAAATGGGGTACCCTCAATGGGTAGATAATTCATTCATTTGGATTAAAAGGGAGAGTGAAAATGACATAAGGTAAAGTAAAGCTTGCCCTTTTATTGCCTAGGTTGGGTTTTGCTGAAAGTTTTTTCTAGGACCTATGGCTTGTCTAAAAGTGATTCTCCATACCGGGTGGCTTATACTAGACATCTAGAAGGTCACCAGAGCCAAAATCCTACCCATGACAGGGACGCAAACAGTAGGGAATCCACTAAGTGCGTATATCATGAGAGGTCGAACTCTGGTTGAGGTTCTCACGAACACTGGATAGGAAGTACATCCCATACGATTCTGTTACCAACCCCTCCTAACTTAAGCTTCATTTGGGGCCCGGGTATAGGGCGCCACTCATAGGTGTGTGCAAGTAATTGTGAGTGTAGTGTGTGGAAGGGAATTCAATACCTTTTACCTTACCCCATTCTGCACAAAGAACAAACACAAAACAAATATACAAAGTCGTCTATCCTAGGGTTCAATAGTCACACAGACATTGACAGAACATAAATGATAAAATACAAAATAAAATAGAAACCATATACAAACATTGACAGAAAATAAAGGAAGAAGTTAAATAATTAATATGCTAATTAAAACATGCGCTATCAAATTAACTGGCTTGACTCTCTAAGTCCCCAGCGGAGTCGCCATCTGTCGCGACCGGGATCGCGGCGGTACGGCCGACCCTCAAAACGATCTTTTAGTTTGGTTCGAAAAGAAAAAACAAACAGGGAGTCGCCACCAATATTTTTAGGATAAAATATCGGGAAAACCTTTCGTTAAAGCACTGGTTATAAAAATAAAATTCCATGTTCGGGAGTCTAATTACAGGTGAGGAAGGTATTAGCACCTCACAACTATCCGTTATAAAAACGGTTACCTCAATATGATAGCGCGCATTATAATTAACCCAATAATTATTTTAACTTATTCATGAAAAGAAAGTATACGAGATGACAAAATGTACAAAAATAAACAAAAATAAACACGGAATATTCACATGAGATTAACAGGACGTCTCGTCCAAGTTAAACTCGCTCCTCCTCTTTTTTTTAAAAAAATAGAAAAAATAAAAATTGCAATAATAATGAGAATAATAATAATCATTACAACCTTTATGCTAGTCCAAATAGAATGTATGAAGCACTCATTTTTTGTTATATATTTATTACAAACCTAGGAAGGGGTAAAAAAGAAAAGAAAAGAAAATAACAGAAATTTATTTAAGTGGGAAAATAGAATACCGAGTGAAAAAATGGAATACCGAGTGAGAAGGTGAAAAACCGAGTGAAAAGGTGAAAAACCGAGTGAAAAATGACTCGAAACCGACTAAAATGGTTGGAGTACGACTCGGAATAGTTGAATAATGACTCGAAAATGGTTTAAGTATGGCTCGGAATTGGGTGATAAGGATAGCTCGGAAGTGAAACAAAGGTGACTCAGAAATTGAGTGAAAAGATTCACTCGGTGCTGACTGAAGAGTGGTTCAATCGGTACTGACTAAAAAGAAAATGACTCGGAACTGACTGAAGAGGGTTCACTCGGAATTGACTGAAGAGGCATCACTCGGTACTGACTGAAGATTCTTTATTCGGTGCTGACTGAAGATTCTCTACTCGGTACTGACTGAAGTGGTTCATTCGGTGCTGACTGGAGAGTCTTCACTTGGTGCTGACTGGAGATTCTCTACTCGGTGCTGACTGGAGACTCTTCGCTCGGTGCTGACTAAAGAAGTGGCTCGGTACAAACTGAAGAGGGTTCACTCGGTGCTGACTGAAGATGCATCACTCGGTACTGACTGAAGATTCTTCATTCGGTGCTGACTGAAGAGGCATCACTCGGTACTGACAGAAGATTCTTCACTCGGTGCTGACTGGAGAGTCTTCACTCGGTGCAGACTGGAGATTCTCCACTCGGTGCTGACTGGAGAGTCCTCGCTCGGTGCTGACTAAAGAAGTGGCTCAATACAAATGAAGAGGATTCACTCGGTGCTGGGTGAGAAGGGCTCGGTGATGGTTGAAAAAAGGTTTAATCGGCTCTGACTTGAAGGATGACTCGGTGAGGATGGATAAATGACTCACTCGGCCTAGGTTCATGTCCTCTTTCATTCGAATGATTCAATCAGCACTCGGAGAAATCTTGCTCAGCAATTCTTCTGCTTAAAGCCTCATTCGGTTTTCTCCGCTTGGACATTTCATTCGAGAAAACTCTTACAATAAAAATGACTCGGTTATATCTCTGGACTTTAACCACTCGGGGAAACCTTTATTCGGCAACCCTTCTGCTTGAAGCTTCACTCTGCCCTTCTGCTTGATTCACTCGACATGTCAGAAATATTTTGCTCGGTTGCTGGCAGATCAGAACTATTCTTTCTTTAACTTCACATTGATTCAGTCGTGAAGTAAGTTTCGCCTGGAAACTCATCACTCGGATTGAATCACATTGATTCACTCAGAATGTTGTCAACCGGTTTGGATATAAACTTCAACCCACTCGGATTCATAACGGGGAGTCGTCCTCAATCATGATGTGCTCGGATGTTGGGATTGCTTCACTCGGGGTCATCCTTTACACTTCAATCAGAATTGAGAAATTGAGAATCTGACCACTCAGAGCCGGTCTTCTTTCCTCTCAGAACTTGTAACACAGCTTCAATCTTCTGAGTGTATTCACTCGGAATCCAGCTTTACCTTCGAATCATAAAAGTTTCATTCGACAATTGGATGTGCTCACTCGGGACTCAGCCTGTTCACTTGAATCGGAAAAGCTTCTCTCAGCCTGTTCATTTCATTCAGAATCGGTCTTCCCTCAACTCAGAATTTGGGACTCAGCTTCATCATTCCTTCGGGTGCCATCACTCAGATTCAGCCTTGCTTTCCAGTCAGCAAATGAAATCTTAGACATTTTCACTCAGAAAAATCCTTCTCCTCACTCAGAACTTGGGATTTTGGCAATTTTCACTCAGAAAAATCCTTCTCCTCACTCAGAACTCGGGATTTTGGCAATTTTCACTCGGCAAAATCCTTCTCCTCACTTAGAACTCGGGATCTTGGGAATTTGCACTCGGATAGTCTCATTTTGCTCGGAATTTCTTTCCCTGGGTCCTTTCTTGAAGCTTTTTCTTCATTTTTTGAAATTTTCTTGAAGCCCACTCAGAATATCACCTTGCCACGTTTCACTCGGAGACTCTTTACTCGGAAATGATCATTCCGAGTCATCTTACTCGGAAATGATCATTTCCGAGTCTGAATTTTTTTATTTTTTTATTTTTTATTTTAATTCCTTTTTTTAATTCTTTTCTTTTTTTTCTCTTTTCTTTTCTTTTCTTTTCTTTTTTTCTTTTATTATTTTTTCTTTTATTTTTATTTTTTTTCTTTTTCTTTTATTATTTTTATTTTTTTTTCTTTTATTTTTATTTTCTTATTTTTTTATTATTATTATTATTTTTTTTAATACTTTTCACTCGTGGATTCCCTATTCTTGGTGACGAAAATTGTAACATCCCAGTTTTGAAATTAAATGCTGAGTGAAGAATAAACCATTAAGACTTGATTTCAACTGGAAATAACTGTTAATTGCATTTAACTAAGTGGGTTTAAGCCATTAAAATATAAAAAAAAATAGTGGTGGACAGGGGATGGGGTGGAGGGCACGTGACTGCTGGGCACGCACTCTCCCATCCCACTCTTCTTTTACTGTGCGCATGCACATATATATATATAAAACGTGAGCCTTGGTGAGGAACGCACTTACTCTTTCTTCAGACTCCCTTCTCCGTCACTTCATCCTCTACTTCCTCTCTTCGTCTCCATCTTTCTTCTTCTTCTATCTTACTCTTCGCCCCTGGAGATCTTGGTTGCAGTACTGGAGAACGGACCATACTTCATCCCAGAATCAGGCGCAGGATACGACAAAGCCAAGGAAGACCGGACGAACCAGGAGAAGGACATCGGACCCAACAACAAGAACGGAAAAGGTTTCTGAGGATTCTTCTAAAGGTAGGGGGCGCTTGCATGTCGAATGCATGGTCTAAGAACGGTACCGGATGAACGTATTGCTGAGTGTGGGTGTGTGTGTGTGTGCATGTATTTATAATCATTAAAACTGATGCTGTGCATGTGTGCATGTATTCATAATTATTAAAACTGATGCATGATTTGAGATTCTGATAGTGATCTTCGTGGCGATGGTGTAGCCTGTCAGTGGATGATAATGATGGATGATATGCATGGATCTATTTTCTGTCACTATGAAAAATATGCATGTGCGTGCTCTTAATTGGATTGCTCAATGTTGTTAGTCTGATGACCGATTGTAACATGCGCTGGTGTGATTGGCTGAATGATTACGAGTAGTGTGGGAAATCCGTTCTTACTTAATGACTACGGCGAAGGTGTTCATGGCGCGATGATGTGTAATAATGAATGTGTTAGTTGCATGAGTGAGAGTGGGGTGACCCATAGAAGGTCAAGAACCCCAAGGGAAACGACTTCCAGTTACCAACCCTGGCTAGATCCCAATAGAGCTCGTGGTAGCCGTTGGAGCTAGAGAAGAGAGTCTCGAGACGCCGTGGGGAGGCCGGTGCCACCTGGTAAGAGCTGAGGGACGAGGGGCCAGAAGAAAAGGGGACCGTAACTGAGAGTCTTTACCCGAGTCGGATCCGCAGGCATGCATATAGAAATAAGGCTGATTGTGGTGGTGTATAAATCTATGTATGTATATGTGTGTGACTTTGAATGCATGAATATATATTTGGATGTGGAATAAACTCTGTGTATCATGTGTGTCATGAATGTTGTTTGAACTGTATAAACTTGGTTACTTGAGAAAGGTTGAATGGTAGCAGGAGCGTTTACTGACGCTGATACCGAGTCTGTGAGTATCATTATACATGTAAAAGCTCACCCCTGCAGTGGCCATTTTCAGTGAATGTCTCTCGTGAGGAGGATCAAAGGCAGAGCTGGAATGCTGGGCGGAGTGCCGATGCATTTGGAAGGTTTAATTAAGGCGTTGTTAGATTAAGCCCTGATTGGCTCATACCGGATGTTAATGTTTTAGGGATGAATAGAACTTTATGGGCAAGAAGAAGTCCGATTTTGTATTGTAAATATTGACATACACTTTTATGTATATATATGGATGTATAGTTTTGGTGTGTGTGATGCTATGTGCTGCCTTGTTTCATAATTGTGCTTTAATGGATACGCAGGGACAGTATGATAGAGCAGGTTATAGCCAAGTCTGAGTGAATCGAGGATTGTCTTAGGAAAATTCATGTCAGGATACGTTGGGCGGAGTCGTACCCCGCCCGAAGTATGGGAGCAATTCGCCCAAGCGTGAGGATTCGCGCTGGAGCGATGTAGTTGTTAGAATGAGACCCCGGTGTTGACCCCTAAATTGGGCGTGGTGGTTGAGTCCGCCCAGGCGTCGTCATAATTAGTTGAGTTGGGCGGAATAGGTTCAGACTCCTCCTTTCTCCACAACCTACTATCGCATATGTACTCTGTAACTTCCCGTTTTTCTGAGTGAAGTGCGAGTGTGAGGATTTACCTAGTGAACCCTTGTCCATACCCAATTGAGAAAATTACCTTGTAGTTGTGTTAAAGAGACGTTGTGCAGATCTTGTTTAGGCGGTGTCATACCTCGCCCAAGTAACTAGGACAGTTCGCCCAAACGCGTAGAACTATGCTGAAGTAAGTAGATATCAACTCGAGATTCCGCCTATGTACCTTCTTTCTCCGTTGTCGCATTATTCCGTCTCGCTGGGCGGTATTGAACATCGCCTGAGTAAGTGAATGTCGTATTGTAGTCTGCCCAAGATAAATATACCTCGCCTAGCCAAGTAGGATGATTCTAACTCCGCCCTTCCATCGAATGATACACGTATGATTGTATTAACATCTTCCCTTATCTATTTCCTCCCGTTGAGTGACCAGTGTTATTCGAAGGGAAGCCTCCTTGTGAAATATCCTCTATCCGCTGCTGCTTTACCATACTCCGCCTGGACGGTGTCAGACCCCGTCTAAGCGAATAAACGGTGTTGCGCAATCCACCCTAGTGCTGGTGTGTTACGATAAACCCATTGAGCCGGCCCCAGTTTTAGCTTCCCTGTAGGTTGCTATATGCGCGTGAATGCTCCTCGTTTTCCCCCTTGCCTGCTCCCTTCTATATAAAATGTTACGTGACTGTTTTGTGAAAAATTTTCTCATTTTTTTTGGATTTATTAGTTGCAAACAATAAGGTGTTACATTTTAGTATCAGAGCGGACCGAAAAGTCCAAGGCCACAATATGCTTACCAAGTGTAAGCGGTGGTGTGTGTGTCTTTTTGATTGAATGGTTGAAATTGTTCTGATGCTAGTTGAACTTGATTGATGATTGACTTGAGGACAAGGGGTTGTTTTCCCCTGGTCCGATTGTGTGTATGACCTAGGCGAATGATATAATGTGCTAAGCTATTAATTGTTGGACTAATAACTAGATCGGTAGTAAGTGGCTCCGTATACTTATCCTTAAATGTCAATTTCAGGATAAGGAATGGCGCATCGTCAAAGTATGGAGGCTATAGCCACAGCATTCCAACGCTTTGCTGATGTATTTGAAAGGCAAGACCAGACTCGACCTGAGGATGGCCATGTGCTGGACCGCTTCCTGAAGAGGAAGCCGAGTGAATTCTTAGGAGGACGGAACCCTGAGGCGGCGTTCAAGTGGACTCAGGAATTAGAGAGAATTTTTAGGGGTCTTCGCTGTACCGAAGCCCAGAAGGTGGAGTGCGCAGTGTATATGCTGCGAGATGAAGCGGAGAATTGGTGGAAGATAGCCAGAAGCCGATTCCCCGAAGATGACAATCAACTGACGTGGAACGATTTCAAGGCCTGCTTCTTGGACAAATACTTTCCCGACACAGTGAGGAGTCGGAAAGAGCTGGAGTTTATGGAGTTAAAACAGGGCTCCATGACTGTGGAAGAATACGCGACCAGATTTGAGGAATTGTGCCTATTCTATCCGCCCTTCCAGCAGCCAGGAACGGAGAACTCCAAGTGTCTTAAGTTTGAGAACGGATTGAGATCGGATATCAAGAGAGCCTGCAGATACCATGAAATCCGGAGTTTCCCTGCCTTAGTGAACAAGTGTCGAATATTCGAAGAGGATGACAGGGCCCATTCGGGCCAATGCAGTAGAGCCAACCAGCACCTGAGGCCTCAGCAATCACGTTTCAAGAGGCCAGGAAATGTGAGGAGGAATGAACCCTTCACCAGATATCAGAATCATAATGACTGAGGGAGACAAATGAGTGGACGACCAAGGTATGGTGGATGCTTTAAATGCGGCGGTGACCACTTTGCTAAGGATTGCAATGATACAAATGTTAAATGCTACCACTGCGGAGAGAAGGGACACGTTCGTCCTGACTGCCCCCAACTCCGCCAGGCAAACACCAATGTGCGTCAAGGAGGATTTCAAGATCGAACCCGAGTGAGTGATAACCAACGACCTGGTGGCAGAGGCAACGGAACCAGAGGAAATATGATGCGTGCTCCGAACAACCGAGAGAGGAATACCGGTCCGCCAGCAGCAGGAAGGATCTACACCATCAATGCAGAGGATGTTGCACCAGCAAACGATCTAGTACAATGTAAGTGCTCACTTGGAATGAATACGCTTAATGTTGTTTTCGATTCGGGAGCTACCCATTCTTTTATAGCTGATGAGTGCGTGGAACGGTTGAAGTTACCAACTGTGTCTATGAACCGGACTTTGGAAGTAGCCAGCCCTACTGGCCCTAGTGTGTTCACATCGTCAATATGTAAAAATGTAGCATTTGAGTTGTATGATCGGAGTTTCACCTTCGATCTGATTTGCATGCCCTTAAATGGTCTTGATATTGTGCTTGGAATAGATTGGCTTTCAGCCAATAAGGTATTAGTAGATTGTAGAAACCGAGAGATAGTTTTCCCAAAACAACCCACTGAAGATGGCACGGCACTAGGTATAACCCAACTATTTATGATGCTTTGTCTAACCAAAGATGAGAGTGAGACCCTAGTGAACGAAATTCCGGTTGTCTGTGAATTCCCAGAAGTGTTCCCAGAAGACGTCCCGAGTGTGCCTCCCAATAGAGAAGTTGAATTCTCTATAGACTTGACCCCTGGAGCCGAACCGGTCTCCAGTGCACCCTACAGAATGTCCTCAACCGAATTGGCAGAGTTGAAGAAACAAGTGGATGAGTTACTTGAGAAGCAGTTCATTAGACCAAGCGTGTCACCATGGGGCGCACCTGTGCTACTTGTTAAGAAGAAGGATGGCAGCATGAGACTTTGTATAGATTATCGACAGCTTAATAAACTCACAATCAAGAATCGATACCCACTGCCTAGAATTGATGATTTAATTGACCAGCTGCGTGGAGCCTCAGTCTTCTCGAAAATCGACTTACGATCAGGATATCACCAAATCCGAGTGAAGGACTCGGACATTCCTAAAACTACCTTTAGGACTAGGTATGGTCACTATGAGTATGTAGTGATGCCGTTCGGTGTGACAAACGCCCCTGCTGTTTTCATGAATTACATGAACAGCATATTCCACTCCTTTTTAGATCGGTTTGTTGTTGTCTTCATCGACGACATCTTAGTCTATTCTAAGACGTCTGAGGAGCATGAAGGACATCTCAGAGCGGTACTCCAAGTGTTGAGGGAGAAACAGTTGTTTGCAAAGCTCTCGAAGTGCGAATTCTGGATGGATGAGATCCACTTCCTCGGGCATGTGATTTCCGAGCGAGGCGTCTCGGTGGATCCTGTGAAGGTAGATGCTGTAATAGCATGGGAGAGGCCCAGATCGGTCTCGGAAATAAGAAGTTTTATGGGCTTGGCAGGTTACTATAGGAGGTTCATCGAAGGTTTTTCTAAGTTGGCATTACCCCTGACTAAATTGACTCGGAAGAACGTTCCTTTCGTGTGGAGCCCGGAGTGTGAGAACAGCTTCCAAGAGCTGAAGAATAAGTTGACAACTGCTCCGGTGTTGGCATTACTTGAGTTACAAGAAAGCTTTCGTGGTCTATTGTGACGCGTCCGGACTCGGATTAGGGTGTGTACTCATGCAGAAAGATCGAGTGATAGCATATGCCTCTCGACAATTGAGACCCCACGAGCAGCATTATCCGACCCATGACTTGGAGCTGGCAGCAGTAGTTTTTGCATTGAAAATCTGGAGACATTACTTGTACGGGTCCAAATTTGAAATGTACAGCGATCATTAGAGCCTCAAATACCTATTCGACCAAAAGGAGCTGAACATGAGGCAGAGAAGATGGATTGAGTTTTTGAAGGACTATGATTTTGAGTTGAAATACCACCCAGGTAAGGCAAACGTCGTGGCAGACGCATTGAGTCGGAAATCCCTCCACATAGCAGCCATGATGGCAAAAGAAGTTGAGTTGTTGGAGCGGTTCCGAGACATGAACTTGCATGTTGATACCCCTTCCTCTCAGAAGATGACCATCGGTACGTTGAGGATTGCCAATGAGTTCTTAAAATCCGTGTACGAACAGCAGCAGGCGGACTCCTATCTAGGTGAAATGAAGGAAATTCAAGCCAGAGAAAAAGATTTATCCTTGACAGAGGGGTCAGAAGGGATCTTCCGGGTGAGAAACAGAATATACATACCAAGTGGAGGAAGATTGAGAAGAATGTTGCTTGATGAAGCCCACAAAAGCCTACTCAGCATTCACCCAGGAACCACGAAAATGTACCACGACTTGAGGAAATAGTTCTGGTGGCCCGGACTAAAGAAGGATGTGGCGGAGTACGTGACCCGGTGTATGACTTGTCAGAAATCGAAGGTAGAGCACCAAAAACCGTATGGTGCAATGCAGCCTCTGGAGATCCCCGTGTGGAAATGGGACTCAATTGCGATGGATTTTATCATGGGATTACCCAAAAACCGAGCGGGCCATGATGCAATTTGGGTCATTGTTGACCTATTGACGAAGAGTGCACACTTCTTACCTGTAAATATGAGGTACCCATTGCATAAGTTGGCTCGAATCTACATTCAAGAAGTTATCCGACTGCATGGCATACCTACTTCCATCGTATCAGATAGGGACCCTAGGTTTACGTCCAGATTTTGGACCAGCATGCATCAAGAATTGGGGACGAAGCTTTGGCTTAGTTTTGCCTACCACCCCCAATCGGATGGACAATCCGAGCGAACGATTCAGAGTCTAGAAGATTTATTAAGAGCGTGTGTGTTAGAGCACGGTGGGGACTGGGAGCAGTACCTTCCCTTGATCGAGTTTACGTACAACAACAGCCATCATCACAGCATTGGCATGGCACCTTACGAGGCATTATATGGGCGCAGATGCCGAACCCCACTCTGCTGGTCGGAAACGGGTTAAAGTCTACTATTGGGACCAGACATCGTGAAGCAAACCATAGAACAGATCCGAGTGATAAGGGAGAAGATGAAAGCATCACAAGACAGGCAGAAGAGCTACCATGACAAACGCATCAAGCCATTGGAATTTTCAGTCGGAGATCGAGTGTTTCTGAGAACCTCTCCGAGTAAAGGAGTTGGACGAGCCTTAAAAAGTGGGAAGTTAAGCCCTCGCTACATCGGACCTTACGAGGTGTTAGAACGGATCGGCCCCGTAGCATACCGCCTCGCGTTACCAACTCACTTGTCCCGATTGCACAACGTATTTCACGTGTCTCAACTAAGGAAGTATTTGCATGACCCCAGCCACACGATGCCTGACGACGAGGTAGAGATCAAGGAAGACCTAACCACTGTGACTACACCGATTGGAATCGTGGATCAATCGGTAAAACGCTTAAGAAACAAGAACGTAAGGTTGGTTAAGGTGGAGTGGCAGCAAGGCAAGACCACCTCCTACACGTGGGAACGCGAAGACGCCATGCGACAGCAGTACCTCGAATATTTTACCTAGGTAAGTACCGACTGAATTTCGGGGACGAAATTCTCTTTCAGTGGGGGAGAACTGTAACCTCCCAGTTTTGAAATTAAATGCTGAGTGAAGAATAAACCATTAAGACTTGATTTCAACTGGAAATAACTGTTAATTGCATTTAACTAAGTGGGTTTAAGCCATTAAAATATAAAAAAAAAAATGGTGGTGGACAGGGGATGGGGTGGAGGGCACGTGACTGCTGGGCACGCACTCTCCCATCCCACTCTTCTTTTACTGTGCGCATGCACATATATATATATATAAAACGTGAGCCTTGGTGAGGAACGCACTTACTCTTTCTTCAGACTCCCTTCTCCGTCACTTCATCCTCTACTTCCTCTCTTCGTCTCCATCTTTCTTCTTCTTCTATCTTACTTTTCGCCCCTGGAGATCTTGGTTGCAGTACTGGAGAACGGACCACACTTCATCCCAGAATTAGGCGCAGGATACGACAAAGCCAAGGAAGACCGGACGAACCAGGAGAAGGACATCGGACCCAACAACAAGAACGGAAAAGGTTTCTGAGGATTCTTCTAAAGGTAGGGGGCGCTTGCATGTCGAATGCATGGTCTAAGAACGGTACTGGATGAACGTATTGCTGAGTGTAGGTGTGTGTGTGTGTGCATGTATATATAATCATTAAAACTGATGCTGTGCATGTGTGCATGTATTCATAATTATTAAAACTGATGTATGATTTGAGATTCTGATAGTGATCTTCGTGGCGATGGTGTAGCCTGTCCGTGGATGATAATGATGGATGATATGCATGGATCTATTTTCTGTCACTATGAAAAATATGTATGTGCATGCTCTTAATTGGATTGCTCAATGTTGTTAGTCTGATGACCGATTGTAACATGCGCTGGTGTGATTGGCTGAATGATTACGAGTAGTGTGGGAAATCCGTTCTTACTTAATGACTACGGCGAAGGTGTTCATGGCGCGATGATGTGTAATAATGAATGTGTTAGTTGCATGAGTGAGAGTGGGGTGACCCATAGAAGGTCAAGAACCCCAAGGGAAACGACTTCCAGTTACCAACCCTGGCTAGATCCCAATAGAGCTCGTGGTAGCCGTTGGAGCTAGAGAAGAGAGTCTCGAGACGCCGTGGGGAGGCCGGTGCCACCTGGTAAGAGCTGAGGGACGAGGGGCCAGAAGAAAAGGGGACCGTAACTGAGAGTCTTTACCCGAGTCGGATCCGCAGGCATGCATATAGAAATAAGGCTGATTGTGGTGGTGTATAAATCTATGTATGTATATGTGTGTGACTTTGAATGCATGAATATATATTTGGATGTGGAATAAACTCTGTGTATCATGTGTGTCATGAATGTTGTTTGAACTGTATGAACTTGGTTACTTGAGAAAGGTTGAATGGTAGCAGGAGCGTTTACTGACGCTGATACTGAGTCTGTGAGTATCATTATACATGTAAAAGCTCACCCCTGCAGTGGCCATTTTCAGTGAATGTCTCTCGTGAGGAGGATCAAAGGCAGAGCTGGAATGCTGGGCGGAGTGCCGATGCATTTGGAAGGTTTAATTAAGGCGTTGTTAGATTAAGCCCTGATTGGCTCATACCGGATGTTAATGTTTTAGGGATGAATAGAACTTTATGGGCAAGAAGAAGTCCGATTTTGTATTGTAAATATTGACATACACTTTTATGTATATATATGGATGTATGGTTTTGGTGTGTGTGATGCTATGTGCTGCCTTGTTTTATAATTGTGCTTTAATGGATACGCAGGGACAGTATGATAGAGCAGGTTATAGCCAAGTCTGAGTGAATCGAGGATTGTCTTAGGAAAATTCATGTCAGGATACGTTGGGCGGAGTCGTACCCCGCCCGAAGTATGGGAGCAATTCGCCCAAGCGTGAGGATTCGCGCTAGAGCGATGTAGTTGTTAGAATGAGACCCCGGTGTTGACCCCTGAATTGGGCGTGGTGGTTGAGTCCGCCCAGGCGTCGTCATAATTAGTTGAGTTGGGCGGAATAGGTTCAGACTCCTCCTTTCTCCACAACCTACTATCGCATATGTACTCTGTAACTTCCCATTTTTCTGAGTGAAGTGCGAGTGTGAGGATTTACCTAGTGAACCCTTGTCCATACCCGATTGAGAAAATTACCTTGTAGTTGTGTTAAAGAGACGTTGTGCAGATCTTGTTTAGGCGGTGTCATACCTCGCCCAAGTAACTAGGACAGTTCGCCCAAACGCGTAGAACTATGCTGAAGTAAGTAGATATCAACTCGAGATTCCGCCTATGTACCTTCTTTCTCCGTTGTCGCATTATTCCGTCTCGCTGGGCGGTATTGAACATCGCCTGAGTAAGTGAATGTCGTATTGTAGTCCGCCCAAGATAAATATACCTCGCCTAGCCAAGTAGGATGATTCTAACTCCGCCCTTCCACCGAATGATACACGTATGATTGTATTAACATCTTCCCTTATCTATTTCCTCCCGTTGAGTGACCAGTGTTATTCGAAGGGAAGCCTCCTTGTGAAATATCCTCTATCCGCTGCTGCTTTACCATACTCCGCCTGGACGGTGTCAGACCCCGTCTAAGCGAATAAACGGTGTTGCGCAATCCGCCCTAGTGCTGGTGTGTTACGATAAACCCATTGAGCCGGCCCCAGTTTTAGCTTCCCTGTAGGTTGCTATATGCGCGTGAATGCTCCTCGTTTTCCCCCTTACCTGCTCCCTTCTATATCAAATGTTACGTGACTGTTTTGTGAAAAATTTTCTCATTTTTTTTGGATTTATTAGTTGCAAACAATAAGGTGTTACAAAAATTCCCTATTCTTGGTAAAAATTGACTGGACCGAAATAGGTGTTCACAGCCATATAACTGATGCAGGGGATTCTCGCTTAAGCGAGAATCCATCTCGCTTGAGCGAGATTATCAGCATATACATAGAAAACAAGTAAAATTTCATAACTCAACATACCAAAACACCTAACAAGCAAATTTGACCCAAATTAACATATCACACATATCATATTGAGCATTTAGAACTTGCTGCAAACAATCATACTCAATAATTTCCATTCCAATTCATTAGACATGTCAAAACTAAGCCTGTCTTCACATACTACATGAAACATAATTTTCTTATGCAAGTCTTCATTCATTTATTAAAATCTACATCAAATCCACCTTATAGTTATCATTCATACATTATCAAGGTTGTGAACACCTATTTCAGTCCGGTCAGGTTTCACCAAGATTAGGGATGTGCCTTAAGAATTACCGAGGGCTTATGCTCGCGTTCAAGATTGTCTTCAACTCTGAGTAATATTCCCAGGCGAAAGGATCTCCGAGAGAGGACTGAGCTTCAATTCTGATTAATCATTTTGGCTATAAGATTTCCGAGTAAAAAATGGCTGTTTCCGAGTGAAAAATGGCTATTTCCGAGTGAACAATCCGAGTAGAGCTGTTTCCGAGTGAAAAATCCGAGTGAGCTGTTTCTGACTGACACGTGTCCGAGTAGGCTGCCTCTGAGGGAGTTATTTCCAAATGAGGAAAAGGCTCTGGATGGTCATGACCGAGCAGGATGTCCCCGATCGATACATCTCCGAGTGGGTTGTTTCCGATTAAAGCCACTCCAAATAAAAAAGGAACTGAATTTGAATAAATACCGTCCAAAGGTATATGTCCGAGTGAAGGAGTACAGATCAAAGCCAGACCAAGTAAAAAGGGACTCACTGTGAACAAATACCGCCCAAAGACTATCGTCCGAGCAAAGGAAGCCCCTGGATGAACACTTGTTGAATAAGGAGATCTCCGAGTGGTGTGATTTGGAGGAGATGGCATTTCGAGCAAAGAACAGGTCTTTCCGAGTGGTGTGTTTCGGAGAAGATGTCCTTTCGAGCAAAGAAAAGGTCCGACCGGTAACGAGCCTCTTTCGGGCAGACTCTCTCAAGTTTCAAACTATCACCGAGTGGGATGTCTCCAAGAAAGGCACTTCCGAGTGGTTTGATGTCGAGGGATAAGTTTTCGAGCGAAGAAATTCGGTTTCAAAGGATCAACTTTCACTTTCGAGTTCCCCACTTTCGAATGGGATATTCTTTGGTGGACCGGTTCAAGGGATGAGTTTCCGAGTGAAGAAATTCGGTTTCAAAAGATCAACTTTCACTTTCGAGTTCCCCACTTCCGAATGGGATATTCTTCGGTGGACCGGTTCAAGGGATGAGTTTCCGAGCGAAGAAATTCGGTTTCAAAAGATCAACTTTCACTTTCGAGTTCCACACTTCCGAATGAGAATTTCTTCGGTGGACCGGATCAAGGGATGAGTTTCCGAGCGAAGAAACACTTCAATTACAAAAGATCAACTTTCACTTACGAGTTCCCCACTTCCGAATGAGATATTTTCGGGTGGATCGATTCAAGGGAATTATTCCCGAGCACAGAAAAATCTCTGATCACGAATGAGCCTTTTTCGGGAAGCATCTCTTTCAAGGCCGACTACCGAGTGAATACATCTGAAGGGTTGATTGACGATTGAAGCTGTTCTGATTGAAAAACAAGGCCGACTCCCTAGTGAATACATCCGAAGGATTGATTAACGATTGAAACCATTCTGAGTCTGACTCCTGAATGAATATATCTGAAGGGTTGACTGACGATTAAAAAACCATCCTAATTGAAAAGAGGGCCGACTCCCGAGTGAATATATCCGAGGGGTTGATTGACGAGTGAAGCTGTTCTGATTGAAAAGCAAGGCCGATTCCCGAGCAATGTATCCGACCAAGGTTTCTCCGAGTGATTCAATTCCAGTGATGTGCTTCCGGGTGAAGCTTACTTCCCGATTGAATCAATTTTAAGTCAAAGAAAGAATGGTTCTGACCTGTCGGCCAGGGATATAGCCGAGTAAAATATTTTTTGAGGTACCGATTGAATCAATTGTAAATAAGACTTCCCGAGTGAGACGTTCAAGCAGAGGGGCTGAATGAATGCTTCAAGCAGAAGCGCTTCCGAGCAAAGCCCCTCCGATTGAAGCAATTCCGATTGATTGCTTCAAACAGTGGTAATTCCGAGCCAAGCACCTCCGAGCGAATGATCTCCGAGTGAGTCACTTTTGAAACAATTCCGAATGTTTCAAACAGTGAAGCAATTCCGATTGATTGCTTCAAGCAGTGGTAATTCCGAGTCAAGCACCGAATGAAGCAATTCCGAATGAATGCTTCAAACAGTGACATTTCCGAACGAAGCAGCACCGAATGAAGCAATTCCGAATAGACGAAGGTCCTGATGAATGCTTCTCGGAAAACAATTTCCGAGTCAATGATCTATGAATTCAGGCCTTCACACCGAGTGTTAGAGGTCGGATCAGATCTGTGAATTCAAGCTTTCACTCGGTCTTTTATATATAAGAGCACCTGTTCCGCTCGGATTAATTCCCACTGAGGATGGATACCGACTGAAGCACTAATCTGAGTCTTAAAAGAGAACACCGGCTCTATATTTCCACTGTTTTCCCATGCTGACTTGGATTCCCACTGTCCAAGTGGATCCTTGAATTATGGGGGGCGGCCGGCAACAAGACAAAGGCAGAAATAATAAAGAATTCCCACCAGCCGCCGTTCCCTATGGTTGTCAAGGTCCAGGCTATTTCTCCAACACACCATCCAAGTTGATTTGCTAATTTTGTAGGGCGGCTGATAACAAACAAAAATTAAAATAATAAGTTATTCATCAGCTGCTATTCCCCATAAAATCATTGGTAGCCAGGCTGTCTCTGGGCTGTTCAAGGAATCAGTGCACACCTGGGATTTCTATAAATACCCCAACGAAAGAGAAGAAAGGGGATCCTGAAGCCTTCATTTGAGAGAACTTTGAAGCTTTTCTTTTTGAGAGAAGAAACACTGTCCTAAATCCTTCACGCCGTCCAGCACCTCAAATCCTCACCAACACCGTCCTGCTCCTCCTAAATCCCACACCGCCCAGCTCCTTCTAAATCCCACACCGCCCAGCTCCTCAAATCCTCACCAACACCGTCCTGCTCCTCTTAAATTCCACACCGTCCAGCTCCTTCTAAATCCCACATCGCCCAGTTCCTTCTAAATCCCACACCGTCCAGCACCTCAAATCCTCACCAACACCATCCTGCTCCTCCTAAATCCCACACCACCCAGCTCCTTCTAAATCCTACACCGCCCAGCTTCTTCTAAATCCCACACCATCCAGCACCCCAAATCCTCACCCACACCGTCCAACACCTCAAATCCTCACTAACACTGCCCAGTTCCTTCTAAATCCTCCATACCGTCCAGCTCTCTCTCTCACCACATCGGTCCCACTCTGCTCCTCATTTTTTTAATGCTTGTATTTGTTTATTTTCTGTTAAATTTATTGTTGTTCGATGACTCTGTTTACTTTTCAATTATTAATCAATTTCTATTGATTGAGTTAACCCCTTACCAAGATTCATAATAAACATTAATAAGAATAAGTGCTTCACACATTCTATTTGGACTAGCATAAAAGTTGTAATTATTATTATTATTATTATTATTATTGCAATTTTTATTACTTTTTTAAAAAAAGGAGGAGCGAGATTAATTTGGACGAGACGTCCTGTTAATCTCATTTTTTTATGTAATATCTTTTCTTAAAAAAGGGTGGAGCGAGTTTAATTTGGACAAGACGTCCTGTTAATCTCATGTAAAAATTCCGTGTTTATTTTTGTATATTTTGTCAATTCGTATGCTTTCTTTTCATGAAGAAGTTAAAATAATTTCTGGGTTAATTATAATGCGCGCTATCATATTGAGGTAACCGTTTTTATAACGGACAGTTGTGAGGTGCTAATACCTTCCTTACCTGTAATTAGACTCCCGAATTCGGAATTTCATTTTTATGACCAATGCTTTAACGAAAGGCTTTCCCGGTATTTTATCCTAAAAAATATTGGTGGCAACTCCCTGTTTTCTGTTTGAAAGGATTTCGAAACCGCGCTTTAATATTATTGAGGGTCGGCCGTGCCGCCGCGATCCCGGTCGCGACAAAGGTCATTAATGAAAATTAGCCATACACATAAGGTCTAATTTTCCTACATGACCTCCAAAATCAACTATCATCAAATTAATTACAAAATAAGCATAAACACATTATATGCTATACAAAATAGATCTATATATGCCGGCCAAGGCTCTTTACCACAAAATGACTTCCTTCACATAATTCCTCTACACATGAGCTCCATAGTCAAGCCCTACAACACAAGAGCTAAAAAGATAGACCACATGGAGAGTGAGTATACTTTCTCAATGATGAAAAATCCAATAATTTGTGATAATATACATATGAATAAAAGTTAACACCTTTTCCCAAAACGAGTTCAAATGACACTAAGATCAATTTAATCATATCATTCATTCATGGTTCCATCACACTCATTGTCATTTCATAAAGCTCATAAAAACCAAACCAAACCAATAACACAAATATATTTGGTGTCCTAAGAGGGTT
Source organism: Clitoria ternatea (assembly GCA_037962975.1). Lineage (NCBI taxonomy): Eukaryota > Viridiplantae > Streptophyta > Magnoliopsida > Fabales > Fabaceae > Clitoria > Clitoria ternatea. The sequence goes on from CM075671.1 coordinate 92,124,410, forward strand.
CCACATACACCTCAAATAATCTCCTCAATAGGGTGTCACTCAATGCCATGCTTCTATGGCTAATGCATATTCTGGTGTTTAAGAATGCATATACACGGATCCAATTTCTTTTCATCAGGTGATCACAACCACCATAATCATTCATTCTCATTGGTTTCCCGCCTCGCAAGGGGTACTCCCTCTGGCAGCCTCGCAAGGTGCTTTCTCGTGATCGCAACCACGTTCAACATTTCATAATGGTTTCCCGCCTTGCAAGGGGTACTCCCGCCTCGTGATCGCAACCATGGGCATTCATTCACAATGGTCCCGCAAGGCCTTTCATTTCAAACACTAGGTGATCGCAACCACTGGCTCAATACCATAAGAACTCGTAAGCCCTTTATATTCCAAATATCAAGTGATCGCAACCACTTTCAAATGTCATGATATGCATGTCATGCTATGTATGCAACAATGCTCATGGATGCCTTAACCTCATAAGGATTATCTCACCCTCTCATCTAGGGTATAACTCATACTCAATCACAATGTTAATCCCACGTAATTCATCATACATATCATTCTCCTAAGGCATATCATTCGTAATACTCCAGAGTTATCCTAGTCAAGGATTTCAAATATTCATCAAGCCACACATGGAAACAATAACATGTCATCACACATTGTACAATTCATAACCTTTTCAAGGTACCATTTTACAAACAACCATCATAAGATTCAATCTCTATTTCATATCTCACACATAAAGTACTACATCCATTCAAGGAAAAACATGCAACATTGCATCAATACCTACATTATCAACATACAAGGAATCATACATTTAGAAAATAAAACCCTCTCCTACCTCAAGAGAAGTAGACTTTTGGGTTTGATGTTCCCGCCTCACAAGTGTTATCAAATGCTACATCAATCAATTGTAGGACCACATCAATCATCCATTCAAGTATCATTATCAATATGTACACATATATATATACACATGATTCTCATCATGTAAAAACTATTTATAAGTTTTGTTCATTTTCCTAATTAGGCTTCGGGAATTCCTTCCCTTGAATGAAAGCTCATAATAATTCGAACCAATAACCCCACTAACTAGGTTACCCACACACATTAATTACCCACCAACACCTTAGGTGAGTTTTTCATTTATGGCTTCCAACCAGTATCATAAATCATCATTAAATGCCAATACCATATCATTTATAACACTTCTTTCATCAATAAATGCTAACCCCTTCTACATTACACATTTTCCCCAACATCATAAGTTAAGGTTTTATCAAAAACCTAACCATATCATAAATACACATCAATTTTCTTCATCCTCCAACACCATTTTTGTGTTCCCCAATAAATGCTCATAAGAGTCCATATTTATTTCACCCCACCTTAGGTTTTTCTTATTTAAAGCTCCCATTCAATACCAACATACATTAAATGCTCTCCCAAGCCTCAATAACCCATAACCTAGGGTCCAAGCACAATAAAATGATGAGGAACTTACCACAACCAAGAAATAAGAGTGGGTATTAAAGAAGGAAGGATGAGCACGGAAATGGAAGAGAGGAGAGGAGAAGCTTCAAGCATCCATTGTCTTCTCCTTGCCCCAATGGTGAACAAAAATGGGAGAGGAAGGGGCACCACTTTTACTTAGGTTTTGGATGAGAAGAAAGTGAAGGAGATGAGTGGGAAAAGGAGAGGAAGAAGAAGAAGTGTTTTCTCTTCTTAGGAATGAGAGCCAACATGAAAAGAGAATGAAGAGTGAGAGTTTTGTTTTAATTCTAACTTTATTCATTTAAAGTTTAGTGTTTTACCACAAACAGGATCCCTGTTTGGGCCCAATACTTTGTCTAAAAATTATTTCGAACACATATTCAAATTCCCCATAATATTATCTACAGCCCTAACCAATGGCATCTCAATTAGAGATACTTGGTCTAACACCCATATTTTAATCGGGCTCATTTTTAGCTTATCTGGTTCCAATAAATCATAAACAATTCCTAAAAATCTTGATTTAATTATTTCCATTATTTTGGGATATTAATTCACTTACATATAATTATTTAGTATTTATTCCCAATATTTAATCATTTATTTAAAATTAGGGATGTTACAATCCACCCCACCAAAAAGAAATTTCGTCCCAGAAATTTAACATACCAGATTCGAATATGTGAGGATACCATTCCCGAATATCTTCCCCACGTTCCTATGTTAGTGTCTCCATGTTTCCATACTTCCATGCTACCCTCACTAAAGGTACCATTTTATTTTACAACCTCTTCACGGAATACTCGACAATACATACAGAAACAGGAGGAACGGATAAGTCATCCCGCACATCAACATCATCAATAGGGATCATGTGCAAGGGATCGTGAATGTACTTCCTCAACTGTAACACATGGAACACATTATGCAGGTTTGCAAGATGTGGAGGGAGCGCAATCCGATAAGCAACATCGCCGATTCGCTCTAAGATCTCATAAGGTCCAATGAACTTAGGGCTTAATTTTCTGCTCTTCAAAGCTCTCCCAATACCTTTATCAAGCGAAACTCGTAAGAACACATGATCGCCAACTTGAAATTCAAGTGGCTTCCTCCTCTTGTCATAATAGCTCTTCTGACGGTCCTGTGCGATTTTCATCTTCTCTTGGATCATCTTAATTTGATTCAGTGGTCTCTTCAACAATCTCAGGCCCTAAGGCCAAATTCTCACCAACTTCAAGCCAACATAAAGGAGTTCAACACTTTCTTCCTTATAACGATTCATATGGGGCCATACCAATACTAGAATGAAAGCTGTTATTATAGGTAAATTCAATCAGAGGCAAATATTTCTCCCATGAACCACCGTGCTCCAAAACACAAGCACGCAATAAGTCCTCAAGACTCTGAATAGTCTTCTCAGATTGTCCATCAGTCTGAGGATGATACGCCGAGCTTAGCTTCAATTTTGAACCCATCGCTTCATGTAAGCTCCCCCAAAATCGGGAAGTAAATCGGGGGTCACGATCAGAAATAATACTTGAAGGCACACCATGCAACCTCATAATTTCTTAGATGTATAACTGTGCCAAATCCTGTAAAGAACTATTCATGCTGATCGGTAGAAAATGTGCGCTCTTTATTAAGCGATCCACAATCACCCAGATTCTATCACAATTGGACCTCGTCCTAGGTAAACCGGACACAAAGTCCATAGCAATAGCATCCCACTTCCAAACAGGGATATCAAGTGGTCTCAATGTACCAGAAGATCTCTGATGCTCTACCTTCACCTTCTGACAAATAAGGCACGAAGCTACAAAACTGGCAATGTCACGTCTCATTCCGGGCCACCAAAAATTCTTCTTTACGTCTTGGTACATCTTAGTCGCACCAGGGTGAATACTAAAAATGCTTTTGTGTGCCTCCTCAAGCACCGTATGTCTCAAATCTCCAAATGAAGGCACATACACACGACCTTTTACACGCCATAAGCCATCAACACCCTCAACAAGGAATAGATTTTTCCCATCACTTTGAGATCTTCTCATCTCATGTAAGTAATCATCATCTTCTTGTTTCTTCTTTACAAGATCTAAAAACTCATTGCATATCTTCAGTGTAGCAAAACACAACTTCTTGGGAGATTGAATTTCGGTCCACATATTCAAGTCCCGAAATTCCTTAATCAATTCAGATTCCTTGACCATCATGGCCGACATATGTAAGGATTTTTTACTAAAAGCATCTGCAACTACATTAGCTTTTCCCGGATGGTACTTTAATTCAAAATTATAGTCCTTAAAGAATTCCATCCATCTCCTCTGGCGCATGTTCAATTCCTTCTGATCAAAGAGATATTTCAAGCTTTTGTGATCACTAAAGACTATGAACCTCGAACCATAGAGATAATGATGCCTAATTTTCAAAGCGAACACAACCGCTGCCAACTCTAAGTCATAAGTCGGGTAGTTAACTTCATGAGGTCTCAATTGGCGTGAAGCATAAGCTATAACAAGTTCCTTCTACATCAAAACACATCCAAGACCATGCTTGGAAGCATCACAGTACACCACAAAATCTTCTTGTAAATCAGGCAATGCCAAGATAGGCGTAGAAGTCAGTCTCATTTTTAACTCTTCAAAACATCCTTCACACTCGACCGTCCACATAAAAGGTTGGTTCTTTCTTGTCAAGTTTATCAAAGGTTTAGCAAGACGAGAAAAACCTTCGATGAACCTCCGATAATAACTGGTAAGTCCAAGGAAACTTTGGATATTAGTAACCGAGGTAGGTCTAGGCCAGGCCATAACGGCCTTAACCTTAGAAGGATCCACCGATACACCTTCTTCGAATATCACATGCCCAAGAAACTGGACGCTCGTCAACCAGAATTCATATTTAGAGAACTTAGCGTACAACTGATTCTCTCTAAGAATGTTCAACACAAGTTTCAAATGTTCTTCATGTTCCTCACGGCTCTTGGAATACACCAAGATGTCATCAATGAATACCACAACAAAGCGATCCAGGTAATCATGAAAGATGCAGTTCATGTAACTCATGAACACTGCTGGAGTATTAGTCACTCCAAATAGCATCACCACATACTCATAATGGCCATATCGCATCCTGAAAGCAGTTCTTGGAATGTCTTTGGTTCTCACCCGAATTTAGTGGTAACTAGAACATAAATCAATCTTCAAAAACACCACACACCTCTTAATTGATCCAATAAATCATCAATATGAGGTAGGGGATATCTGTTCTTTATTGTCATCTTATTCAGCTGGTGGTAATCAACACATAACCGCATGGTTCCATCCTTCTTCTTTACCAATAATACAGGAGCTCCCCAGGGTGATACACTGGGTCGGACAAATTCTTTCTCAAGTAACTCCTCAACTTGCTTCTTAAGTTCGACTAACTCTATAGGAGACATCCTATAAGGAGAGATAGATACCGGTTCCGTGCTAGGCATAAGGTCGATAGTAAATTCAACCTCTCATGGATGTGGCAAACCGGGTACCTCCTCAGGAAACACATCCAAAAACTCTGACACCACGAGAATATTTAAGGGATCGGGACCATTTGTCCCATCGGCAAGAGATAATAATATGCAAAGTTGAGCTATACCTTGCACATCGAATTTCCCCACATCTGAAGAAGGGAAAATGATAGTCCATTATTGATAGTCAACCAAGACTTTATTGGTAGAAAGCCAATCCATACCAAGAATGATCTCCGAGTCTTTCAGGGGAAGGCAAATAAAAGAAGTAACAAATTTCCTCCCTTCCAAAAGCATGTCAACATTATCACAACGGCTAACCGATCTGAGGCAAGCACCAGTTGGAGTAGTAACCACAAGAGCATTTCTCATTAGACACACCGAAAATTTCAATTGCCAAACACAATCCTCGAATATAAAAGAATGGGTCGCACCCGAATCATAAATAACATGCATAGAATTTTTGAGTATTTCACACTTACTTTCAACTAAGTTATCAGCTTGAGCTGCTTCCTCACCGGTCACAATGAATACTCTTCCAGCAGCTGGTTGAGGATTCCCACCATTTCCATTTCCCTCACGAGCACCATTGCCGTTACCACGACCATTACCATGCCTTCCATCATTATAGCCACCACGGCCACCATTTCAACCACCATTGTTTCCATTACCATGGCCCCAACCAAAATTATGGCCTTCGCGGTTCACATGAGCGGGAGCAATAGCACGGTTAGGAGTATTAGCTTGCATAAGAATCTGCCTTGTGAGCAAAAGACATGCAGGACAGATATGTCCTACTTGATCACAATTAAAACACACCACATTATCACGATGCACACACTCACGAACATAGTAAAGACCACCACACGTATAGCATTTTAGCCCATTGGTATTTGCATTTCCCTGGCCAAAGGTATTACCATAACCACCGCCTCTAGCTTGAATATTAGAATGAGCACCCCTCTGAAAACGTCCCCTTCTGAAATTCCCTTGCTTCTTGAAACCGGAAGATTGACCCTTCAACTTAGAGTCAAATTTGGAATGATGAGGTGGAGCATGTTTTTCATAGATGCGGCACTTATTCATAAGTATCGTGAAACTTCAAATTTCTTGATAGCACATGGCCCTTTGAATGTCAGGGCGTAAACCGTTCTCAAATTTCATACACAGGTTTCGGTTCCTTCTTGCTGATAAGGAGGGTAAAATTCACAAAGTTCCTCAAATTTGGAAGCATACTCTTCCACCGTCATTGTACCTTGTTTAAGTTCCATGAACTCAAGCTCTTTCTTACTTTTATAGCTCTCGGGCACATATTTTCTCATGAGTTCGAGCTTAATGTTTTCCTAAGTCAAGGGAATAGCTGTAGCAATCATTCTACTCTTGGTGAGTCTCCACCAAGTCTCAGCTTCATCTCTTAACATAAAACAGCATACTCCACCCTCTAGAGCTTAGTGCATTCGAAACTGTCGAAGATCCGCTCAACATCATGGATCCAAACATAAGCTTGCTTGGATCTAAATCCACCATGAAATTCGGAGGGTTTCCACTTCAAGAATATATCAAGGCCTTGAGTACCTTGAGCAGCAGGAGTAGTTTGCCTTTCCGCCTCTTGTCTATCATGGTTTTGCGACTCAAGAAGATCCGTAAAGCGATTCAAAGCTCTAGCTATAGCATCATCGTTATCATGACGACGACGAGCCATCACAATATCTATAACCATAACATTAAATTCAACTAACATCAGTAAACTAGCTCATAAACTTCTCTATAGTCTCATGCTATAGCAATATAATTAAGCCATGGCCCTCTATCATAGAGTCCAACATCAACCAATCCATATTAAAGCTCATAAAAAAACATCTCATCATATTATGATGTCACATGCATTCACATAATCATAAGGATTCATCATTGAGGGCGAATAGTATGAAGAAAGTTTGGTCGGACTTATAGAAATCAAATTTCATCCACAATCAATCCATACAAGGTCAAGCAATAATGTCAATCATTCACTAAATGCATATCATGCTCTGGTAATAATCAATCACAGCAATAAATAACAAACAAAGCTCTGATACCAGGTTATAACACCCTGAAAATAGGGGTAAATTTTTCATGATTTTAAAATAATTATAAATAAAAGAAACTTGATACATATAATACCAAATAATTACCCCGGGTCATTTAATAACCTATCTCATATATGAAGATATGAGAAGGTATCGGAGTGCTCCTTGAACGATCGGACTCGAGACCATCATAAAGGAAAAGCAGAAGATTGAATAAAATTTAAAAGTTAATAAAATGTATACAAAAGGAGAATAAAAGATGCCTCATTAATTTATAAACATTAGAAATACAAAATAATAACAATAATATCACTTTCATGGTCTAGGATTTCCAAAAACAAACAAGGAAATGGAATAAAGAGGCCAAAATGGAAAATCTAGAACTAGGGGATCTCACTTGAGCGAGTCCCCATATCACTTGAGCGAGACTCACATGGGTCACTTGGGCAAGGCACGCGAGCGTGAGCGAAAAAGCTCCAGTATCTAAGGTACACCCACTCGCTTGAGCGAGGCAAGCTTCCTTGAGCGAAAAAAGGGATAGAACCTTAATGCCCTTATTTCGCTCGAGCTAGATCAGGCCTGCCTGAGTGAATTTCTTCCAGTAGCTAATACCTGATACTCAAGCGATCTTGCTTGGGCGAGACACCAACTCGCCTAAGCGAATCTCGTCTAGAATAACTCCACACAACACTCGCTTAAGCGGAAACGAGCCCGCTCGAGCGAAAAATGTCCAGTATGCACACACCTGATGCAGGGTCATCTCGCCTGAGTAAGGACGACTCTCGCTTGAGTGAGAATTGGCCAGAGGCCACATAACTGATGCAAGGGATTCTCGCTTGAGTGAGAATCCATCTCGCTTGAGCAAGATTATCAGCATATACACAGAAAACAAGTAAAATTTCATAACTCAACATACTAAAACTCCTACCAAGCAAATTTGACCCAAATTAACATATCACATATATTATATTGAGCATTTAGAACTTGCTCCAAACAATCATACTCAATAATTTCCATTCCAATTCATTAGACATGTTAAAACTAAGCCTATCACCTCACATACTATGTGAAACACAATTTTCTTATGCAAGTCTTCATTCATTCATTAAAATCTACATTAAATCCACCTTATAGTTATCATTCATACATTGTCAAGGTCATTAATGAAAATTAGCCATACACATAAGGTCTAACTTTCCTACATGACCTCCAAAATCAACTATCATCAAATTAATTACAAAATAAGCATATACACACTATATGCTATACAAAATGGATCTATATATGCCAGCCAAGGCTCTTTACCATAAAATTGTTGGTGTATGCACTATGAGCTTTTATGCTTTTTTATTTATATCATTTTTCTACTTATCAATAAAATAAGTATTTTAGTTTAAAATTTGTTTTAAAATGTATTTATCCTTGGAGTAATAGGTCATATGAAAGTTATTCCTAAAATATCCCTAGTCAAGTATTTACATGGGGACATGTAAATACATTGAGACTAGTGTGTGAGTGTACTGATGACCTGATCTCATAGATCATAGATATAGATGATATCAAGTCTTCACAGGGTACACATTAAGAGTAATGATGTACTGGACAGACCCACCATGAGAACGTTGCATGGATCGTTACATGAATGTCATAAACGATTCTCAATGTGATAATGGTATATGTAGTCCTTCGACCTGAAGTCACTACGATTCCTACATGATGAGTTTATTGTTTTAATATAATTAAACGTCTTCTGTAACAAGAGGACTATAAAGGTTGTGATTAGGCAATGAACAAATTATGCAGAGGGATGTGAGTGATGTAGATGGGATTTGTCTCTCGTATGTGACAGGAGTGATATCTATAGGCCACTTGATGGAGCTTACTAAGAAAACGCATGGCCATGCTAGAAAGAATAAATATTAGATATTTATTCGGATCAAGTCTACTCCGGTATCAAGTAAAATAAATTGGGCCGTACAAGGATGACGCGACCATGCCTTGGGCCCAATTAGGATATCGTGACACAAGGAAAAAACATATTAAATAATTATCACTTATAAGTTATGTTGATATTAAAAAATATTCAGACATAATGATACATTGCTAGATGCCGCTCTTATTTTATATTAATAATAAAATAATTTATTATTAATTTGACTGGGTATTTTACCTATAGGTCACACACATAGAGTAAGCCCATCAGAAAATGTTTTGTTTTATTTTAGTGGGACTAAAATAAAGCTATTGGGCCTAACTCATTTAGAATGAGTAAGGAGACCACTCTTTAGAGAGAACAAAATTAGGTCAAACCTAAGCCTATAAATAGAGCATAAGATGCTCATAGGCTGTTCACTAAAGTGAGATAGAAATTCACAAAAGTTGCAAGAGCTACACGCCGTCAAATTAGCAGTTGGCAAGTGTTGCGATTCTAGTGAGAGTGCTCGTGTGGACTCCTAAAGGACGAGGCTACGACTGCTTCGGTGTTCTTCAAGAGGTAATCCTAAAATGAATTTTTTTTGTGTGTGTTTGTCTTGTGCTTTGAAACACGGCGTTTGCAAATCCAATGGAATCCTTGTATTTCCACTGCTCATGTACTAGGGATTCCCTAACAAAAATTACTTCCTTTACACAATTCCTTCACACATGAGCTCCATCGTCAAGCCCTACAATACAAGAGCTAAAAAGATAGACCACATGGAGAGTGAGTATACTTTCTCCATGATGAAAAATCCAACAATTTGTGATAATATACATATGAATGCAAGTTAACACCTTCTCCCAAAAGGAGTTCAAATGACACCAAGATCAATTTAATCATATCATTCATTCATGGTTCCATCACACTCATTTTTATTTCATAAAGTTTCATAAAACCTAAACTAAACCAATAACACAAATATATTTAGTGTCCTAAGAGGGTTTTATATACACCTCAAATAATCTCCTCAATAGGGTGTCACTCAATGCCATGCTTCTATGGCTAATGCACATGCTAGTGTTTAAGAATACATATGCACGGATCCAATTTCTTTTCATCAGGTGATCGCAACCACCATAATCATTCATTCTCATTGGTTTCCCACCTTGCAAGGGGTACTCTCTCTAGTAGCCTCGCAAGGTGCTTTCTCGTGATCGTAACCACGTTCAACATTTCATAATGGTTTCCCACCTCGCAAGGGGTACTCCTGCCTCGTGATCGTAACCACGGGAATTCATTCACAATGGTCCCACAGGGCCTTTCATTTCAAACACCAGGTGATTGCAACCACTGGCTCAATACGATAGGAACTCGCAAGCCCTTTATATTCTAAATATCAAGTGATCGCAACCACTTTCAAATGTCATGATATGCATGTCATGCTATGTATGCAATAATGCTCATGCATGCCTTAACCTCATAAGGATTATCTCACACTCTCATATAGGGTATAACTCATACTCAATCACAATGTTAATCCCACGTAATTCATCATACATATCATTCTCCTAAGGCATATCATTCGTAATACTCCAAAGTTATCCTAGTCAAGGATTTCAAATATTCATCAAGCCACACATGGAAAAAATAATATGTCATCACCCATTGTACAATTCATAACCTTTTCAAGGTACCATTTTACAAACAACCATCATAAGATTCAATCTCTATTTCATATCTCACACATAAAGTACTACATCCATTCAAGGAAAAACATGCAACATTGTATCAATCCCTACATTATCAACATACAAGACATCATACATTTAGAAAATACACCCCTCTCTTACCTCAAGAGAAGTAGACTTTTGGGTTTGATGTTCCCGCCTCACAAGTGTTATCAAATCCTACATCAATAAATTGTAGGACCACATTAATCATCCATTCAAGTATCATTATCAATATGTACACATATATATACACATGATTCTCATCATGTAGAAACTATTTATAAGTTTTGTTCATTTGCCTAATTAGGCTTCGGGAATTCCTTCCCTTGAATGAAAGCTCATAATAATTAGAACCAATAACCCCACTAACTAGGTTACCCACACACATTAATTACCCACCAACACCTTGGGTGAGTTTTTCATTTATGGCTTCCAACCAACATCATAAATCATCATTAAATGCCAATACCATATCATTAATAACACTTCTTTCATCAATAAATGCTAACCCCTTCTACATTACACATTTCCCCTAAAATCATAAGTTAGGGTTTTATCAAAAACCCAACTATATCATAAATACACATCAATTTTCTTCATCCTCCAACACCATTTTCGTGTTCCCCAATAAATGCTCATAAGAGTCCATATTTATTTCACCCCACCTTAGGTTTTTCTTATTTAAAGCTCCATTTAATACCCACATACATTAAATGCTATCCCAAGCCTCAATAACCCATAACCTAGGGTCCAAGCATAATAAAATTATGAGGAACTTACCTCAACTAAGAAATGAGAGTGGGTATCAAAGGAGGAAGGATGAGCATGAAAATGGAAGAGAAAAGAGGAGAAGCTTCAAGCATCCATTGTCTTCTCGTTGCCCCAATGGTGAAAGAAAATGGGAGAGGAAGAGGCACCACTTTTACTTAAGTTTTGGATGAGAAGAAAGTAAAGGAGATGAGTAGGAAAAGGAGAGGAAGAAGAAGAAGTGTTTTCTCTTCTTAGGAGTGGGAGCCAACGTGAAAAGAGAGTGAAGAATGGGAGTTTTGTTTTAATTTTAACTTCATTCATTTAAAGTTTACCGTTTTACCACAAACAGGATCCTTATTTGGGCCTAATACTTTGTCTAAAATTTATTTCAAATACATATTAGGATTCCCCGTAATATTATTTACAGCCCTGACCAACGGCATCTCAATCAGAGATACTTGGTCCGACACCCATATTTTAATCGGGCTCATTTTCAACTTATCTGGTTCCAATAAATTATAAACAGTTCCTAAAAATCTTGATTTAATTACTTCTATTATTTTGGGATATTAATTCACTCACATATAATTATTTAGTATTTATTCCCAATATTTAATCATTTATTTAATATTGGGGATGTTACACTAGTGACCATGCTGGTAGTTTATTATTGCGTTTTCTAGGTATACTTGCAAATGATTAACTTCAAAAATTGGAAGAAGGTTCCCCAAAGATTGAAGGATGAAGCCTGGATAACGGTGATTAAGGTATAAAGTACATATAAGGTTCATATAAGCATGGAGAATGGTTAAAACATTTTTCACCGATAAATTTACAATGATTTCAGTCAAGTTGTTGGGAGCTGATGCAGGAAGATGCAGCAAAAACATATAGTTTTAAGGATCTCAGGAAGAAATGGAAAGACCATCACTTGAATTTGTATGATAAATTTTTTGACAAAACCAAATCTAGAGAAGAGAACGTTAGGAATCTTCCTTTGTGTGTCACTGAAAATGAAGGGACTTTATTTATTGATTATAGGTTAGAGGCAAAAACAAAGGTAATATGATATTCAATAAGTTTGAGACAACTAAAGTTTTGTTAACCATACTAAGCTTTTAATCTAATTTATTTTATGATTAATTATAGGAAATATGTGTAAAAAATGCAGCAAATCTTTAAAGATTATGCTGCCCCATACCAGAGGTTCTAAAAGACTCAAGCGGAGGGCTACAAAGATTGTAAGTACATATAAACTTGATATTAATGTATATTGTTGCATTTTTTATTTATATCATTGATGAAAAAACATTTAATATATTGTTACTTGAATGCAATAGATTGTTAAGACAGGCCAGCAAGTGAGTAGAGGCAGTTTATTTGTCTAAACACACTAGAAAAAATAGGACTTATGTTAATTCAAAGGCACAAGTATTTTGTGTGAGTATTCAATTTGTTTTTATATGGCATTTATAGTTTCAATAACACATGTTTCTTATTTTTCATTTTAATGAACCTTGTATATTAATGATGTAGGAAAAATTATTGAAATTGAGAGCCAAGGTACTGCTACTAAAGAAGTATCACCAAATGATTCTCTTGGTCAAGTGTTAGGCAAAGAGCATCTGGATCAAGTTCGTGGTTTGGGGTTAGGTGTATATCCATCTGTAGCATTTGGTATAAACTTCTAACAATATGCTACTTATTCTTGTGGAGGTGGAGTTGTATCTGAATACCCTAGTCAAAATGAAGTGCAAGTTTTAAGGATACAATTACAATCAGAAATTCAAAAGAGGGAAGAGTTAGAATTAATGTTTGTAGAATTATGCCAACAAAATTCATTGACTTTACCTGAACGGCTAGCTAACCACTTCAATGGTTTCGTAAGTAAGCTTTTATAGTTTATATATTATGTTGTGTTTTGTATAATACTTTACCGTTTATTTATCTATTTTTTTCCAGTCTCGTGAACCATGTACACCACAACAACCTTCCACATCCCAATCTGAAACACGCTTAACATAGAAGAAATGTCTTGTTATTTAGGTAACTTTATTTAGTAATTTTCTTGCATTTTGTATTATGAAAATTATTTGTTAGAATCTGATAGGAGGTACTTATATATATATATATGTATATATATATAATTTGTGTATGTGTAGACTTAAATGTAGTTGGTTCATTGTCATGGTGATACTTAACTCATTTACTTTTATACAGTGGATCTCATGAATAGATGGAGCGCATGGATGTGTTTGGGCTAGTAGTTGATAGATGGAGCATATAGGTGTATTGAGGCTAGCAAATTTTTAAGTAGGATATTATAGATGAAAATATATTTTGATGTAATTTTAGAATTTTAGATTGACTAATATTTTTTATATTTTTATTACAATGTTTCATTTTAGGGTTAAGATTATGTCTTCAAACACTTAAAATCTATGAATATTTCATTTTGCGGTTGAGATTATATCTTCAAGCTTTTAGAATCTATGAATTTTATTGATAGTATAATTTCGTAATTATATATACTAATAATAATAATATGATGATAACGATGATGATGATGATGATGATGATGATGATAAATGGACAGAAGAAGAATCAGAATTTTTTTAAAAAATTGACGTTCAATTAGCGGCGATTATTTATTGTTTGTAACGGTCGCTAACAGCTATATTTGGTCAAATTTTAGCGGCAGTTTATTGTTTAATCATCATAAACAAACCGCCAGTATTTTAGGGGCGGTTATTTATCATTTTCAACTGCCGCTAGCGTATCTGAAGATATCTTTTTTAGTGGCGGTTTATTATGCTAAAGTGCCACAAAACAACCGCCATTAATGTTGCGTCTGCTTTACCAGTGGTCGGTTAAAACCGCTACTAAAATGTTCACGTCAGACATTTTACCGGCGCTTTTGTAACCGCTGGTAAATGTCTTTTTGACGGTTTAAACCGCCACTAACATGGATAAAACACCACTGCTAAATAACATATTTCTTGTAGTGGTTGTTGTCTTGGAAATGCCTAAGTGATGTAAAGAAATGATTGGAATTGATGTTTGACAATTTTGGTTAAAAACCCTAACATATGGAAATTGGGGCTTTTGGAAAAATTTGATGAATTTTGGGTTCATTTTCTCAAGAATGATTTTGGATAAGGAAATGAATATTTGGAATGGTTGACACTAATTATTGAAGTTGGGAATTTGAGAAAGTAAGAAAAATATAGAAGGCACTAAGTTGGTGAAGTTAATGGTGTGTGTTGGTGACTTAAGAGTTGTTTTTGTAGTCATCTAATTTTAAAGAATATGGATTAATGGGAAGGAATTCCTAAAACCTAACAAAATAAGAAAATCAATGTTTATAACATGCTTATGGCATGTTAAGAATTTTAGATATAATGATGAATATTTAAAATTTGAAATTAATGCCTTGATAGGCCAATTAATTAAGATTTATATATTTGTTAATATAGGATCTATTTCGAACAATGAGGCGAGATCATTGAATTGCTCAGATTACTTCTCTTGAGGAAGAAGAGGAGTTTATATTCTAAATGCATGAGTAGAGTATTTGTTGATTGTTGTATGTGATATTACACATGTTTGCTTTGTCCTTGATGTATTGATTATTTGTGATATTGGATATGGGGATGCTAGTGTGCTTGGAAATGTGTTATATGCATTTGGAATAGTGATGGTATGCTTTATGGTGATTGATAATTGTTATGAGAATTTAGGGCAAATGTTGTGCCTTGTGTTGTTGAGAATATGTACAGATTCACCACAAATATTGAATGATGAATATTGATGTTGAATGAAAATGGATTAATGAAAGATTGATGTATATTGTTGTTGATGATTGTTGATGTCATTGTGGTTGATGCAAGTATAAACTTGTATTTATGAGTTGAATTTGTATTGATAGAAAATATTGTGAATGCCATGCTAAAATTTGAAATAATGGCACTAATCAATGAAATTAAAATCTACTAAAAATTGAGTGATGTGATGATGGTGATGGTTAATGAGTAGCATGGTAGGATGCATAACGTGAGATTGCTTATGATTGGCATCTGCATTGCATCCATGGCATATTGCATAACTACCGATAAGGGAATGTTAGGGGTTCCTCTGGTTGGCTCAGTGGAAGGGCGGCTCTGTGCACGAGCGTTGTTAATTACCCTAGTGACTTAGTGGTAGAGTCACAAAGCTGCCCATGCTTAGCTACAGGGAGCTGCATGTGGTTGACCCAGTGGTGGGTGGCTCTTTGAGGAGCAGGTGTCCCTGATGGTCCTTTGGATCACAACTATCGTGGCATAGTTCATGGTTGGCCCGTAACACTATTTTGTTGTTTATGATGTTTACCATGGTCATGGTGAAAATGACTGGTGTTGCAAAATGGGCGATATGGTTTGGTACCTGTAAAAAATTGACATTTGATTATATGTGTACATATTTTACTATTACAGTAGGGGCATAGTTATATATCTATGCTTGATACCCATAATTGATGATTGTTATTCCCATAGTCAGATCCGTAAGTGTTTTTGATGAATATGCTTCTTGTGCATATGCATTAGCTTAAGAGCATTTGCATATAGCATGGTGATATGTCAGAAAGAGGATGAGTTTGAGGTGATGATTGAAATGGGTGAAAGAAAACCTAAAGACAATAAGTGAAATATATATATGGTGAAAAGACGTTGTGTATTGGTGATGATACTTATGTTAGCCCAATATGATGAAGGGCAATGATGTGTGTATGTCTATGTGTTTTGCTATAAGTTTTAGTTGATGATTATGATATATGTATATGTTGGTAGAATGATAGAGTTATAATGATAATTGGTGTTTTTATGCAAAGCCTATATGTTGTTATATGCATATGCACATAATCACAAATATATTCATATTTATCACTTAAATGTATAACTCACTCTCCATGTTGTCTTTTTAGCATTGTGATGCAGGATGTGCATGGGGTTAAATGCATCTTATTTTGGAACTTTATGTTTTAATGGAGAAGGTAAATTAGTGATAATGGAATGTCTTGGCCGACAATCATTTGAGTTTTGGGTTATGTATGTATTTGATGGCAATGGTGTTGATGTAGATTTGGTGTTGATGGCCTAAGTTTATATATACTTGGTCCTATATTCTTTTGTGTATACATGTGTATACAATAGGCCAGTTCTTTTGTAAACAATCATGTGAATATTGACAATGAAAGTCTGATAGCCGTTTTGATGATATTGATTCTTATGTTAATGATAATCCATGGATGGATGAATTGTTAAAGTGTGAGGTTATGATCATAATGTTTATGCATGATTTAGAAGTAGATTTGAAGATTTAAATGATGTTTGGAGTGGTTATAAAAAGGACTTAGTGGATTAAGGTTATGTCCCTCTATGTCTTGTGTCTTAATATAATTGATTCTTAATGATTTTATGCATAAAAAAGTCTAAGCATGGCATGATCTAAGGTCCCAAGGCATGGCATGATTTGAAAATGGATTTTGGAGGATCAGGGGGTGATCCACGGCTAGTGGGAATTTCCCACTGCCAGTGGATTTCTCTATTTTAAAAATTTCAAAAATTTGGGCATTGGGGGAGCAAGTTCCACGGTCAGTGGGATTTTCCCACTGCCAGTGAATTTCTCCAGTGTTAGATTTTACATACTTTTATGCCATTTTGGGTTATGATTTGCACTCATTTGCTTCAAGGAACATTTGTATGATTGAATGTACATGTTTTTATCAAATCTTAGCAATCACCTTGTACTTACCTAGATTATTTCTCATATCCCCTCTTACTCTTGGCTTAATTTTCACATTCCATAAGTACTTGTGTGGGGATTAAGTAATTGATTGTCCTAGGTAAACGGTTGTTTAAATTACATACCTTCTCATATCCTTATATATGAGATAGGTCCTTAAATTGGTCCAAGGTAAATTGTTAAAGTTTTTATTTGTGGTGTTCTTCCTCCAATGGTTGTCTTAAATCGAGAAAAATTTATCCTAATTTCCATTATCTAAATATTAACAACTTTAATATCATTTAACGGATTGAAGGCACCACAGATCAAGTCTCTTTTTTGTGTCTCCAGACCATGAGAAGATTTGTGACTCTTTGAGTACTTGAAAAGGATCTTTCCTTTCCAAATATGAAGCTATATAAAATTTTTCATGTCTTCTCTGAAGCTATCATTAAAGAGGCCATCAACGGAAAAGTTGAAGACTTTGTCACACGTATCAAGAAAACTGCCTCACATGTCTCAAGGTGTCAAAAAAGCTGAACCTGATCAAAACAGATAGCCTAAGGTCAATTACTCTAGAGCGAACGTGTTTTCCTAAAGTACATAAGCAAAAGGGATCTTTTGTTGAAGACTTTTGAAGTTGCCCAGATAAGGAAACTTCTCTGAAGCATGTGTTTACACTCACTAACAACGCAATCCTCAAGAAACCCACATCCTTCGAAGCTAACCAACGGATATTTTTCAGAAGGACTATAAATACAAGAAACTTCAGAATTCAAAAGAAGACACGTAGTCACAAAGTCACGTTGTTCATTCTTATACTTGAATTCTCTCTTTTAGAAACCAAAGTCTGAGAGACTTTTTCTCAAAGTTTCTAAGTTCTTGTTTTCACTACTTAAGTCCTCTTTGTAGTTGTGTTTAGTGCAGACCATGACTTATAGTAGTCTGTAGCTCAGTGTATCCTGTAATCATTTCATATCTTTGTACACTGAGTTATTTGATTATAACTTCAAACACTTTCTGCACTATCACATTATACATTCTGGTGTATTATCAGAATCTGTTAGTGTTGGGAAACACTTTGGCTTGAAGAGGCTTTTGGAAGAATACTTGGGTTTTGAGCTAGGAGTGGCTAGTGTCAAGAATACTTGGGTATAAGCCAGAAGTGTTTGGAGTCAAGAATACTATTGTACTGGGCTGGTGCAGATTGTAAAGGCATTTTACAATAGTTAAAAATCCTTCGGTCTAAAGAGACTAGACGTAGCTTGAGTTGGAAGTGAACCAGGATAAATTCCATTGTATGCTTCTCTGTTCCCTTTCTCCAGTCTATTAAAATTGCATATTTTGCTTAAACGGTCTGTAGATTTTTCAAAAAAAGAGTTTAAGACTTATTTAACCCCTCTTCTAAGTTTAACTCTGTACCATCAACCACCATCAAGTTTTCAACATATTCGTACTCATCAACCATGTGGCAACACATATCACAGAACCTCATACTTGTATATATTCATATTAACCATTGTTAAAATGTTAATAACTCAAAAAATAATATATATATATACATATATATACATACATATTTACACATATATACCAATGATCATATCTCCTTGGCATTACTCCCAACTCATCTAGCACTGGTCTCTGCGGTGACAACAATGTCCCTGTCTTCAATCACTAATGACAACAGTAAGGGTGAGTAACTAACAATACAAATTAATGTAAATAAACAAAAATCTCAAGGGAAAAGCATAACATAGCCAAAAATATATCTAACCATATTTATTGAGATCATTTCTACTCCATTTCAACATCATCCAAAGTTCTTTCATCTCATCATTACGACAATTAACAATTCATATTACAATACCACAATTAATTCATTAGATTCATCACCAATTCAAATGATTTCACAACTGACTCTCGGTTAATAATGATATATGACTCTCTAGTTTCCAGATACTAAATTGGATCGATTGTCAGTCAGGGTGTAACATCCCTAATTTTATATAAATGATGAAATATTGGGAATAAATATTAAATAGTTACCCGAGGATTAATCAATATACCAAAATGTTGAAAATAGTTGAATTAAGATTTTTGGGGATTAATCATAAATTATTGAGGCCTTATACGCTGAAATTATACCCGATTAAAATATGGCTGTCGGATCAAGTATATCCGATCAAGGTACCATTGGTCAGGGCTGTTAAGAATATTATTGGGAATCTAAATATGCATTCAAAATAATTTTCAGATGAAGTATTGAGCTCAAACGGAGATCCTGTTTGTTGTAAAATGTAAGTTTTAATGAGAGGGATTAAGTTAAAACACTAAACTCTCATTTTTCTTCTCTCATTTATGTGACCCTCTCCCTCTCTTGCAAACACTTTTTTTTCTCTTCACTCTTCCATTTCCCTCTCATCATCTTCTTCTTCAAAAATCTACATAGTGTGGTGTGCTCCCACTTCTTCTTCCATTTTTGGTTGCTTCAAGCTTGGAAAAGATGATAATAGTGGTTTAAAGCTCCCCCTCTCCCTCACAATTTTCATGCTCTTCTCCTCCCGTTCTTGGAGCTCTTTTCTTTTGGCTTGAGGTAAAGATTTCTCTCCATTTTCTTGAGCTCTAAGCCCTAGGTTTTGGGTAATGGTTGTTTGGAGAAAGTTCAATGCATATGGGTATGTAAATGGAAGGCATTGATGATGGAAAGCCCTAGGGTGGGTGCATTTAATGTGAGTTTTATGAGGGCATGATGTGGTACATGAAAGTGGCATGGAAGATGATGGGAAATGTTGAACATTGATGTTGGTTGTTGGGTTTTCAATGAAACCCTAACCCTTGGAAATTGGAGGAAATGTGAAATATGGGTAGGAGAATATTTATTAATGTTAGGAGGATGTATTTAATGATAATGTAACATTGATGGTGGATGGCCATTAATAAGGTTTGGTGATTAGAAAAGGTGGTTCGAAACCAATTAATATGGAAACCCATGAATGAGTTTAGCTTTAATTGCACAATAATGAATTTGGGCACCTAACCCATGGTGGTTGTGGTGGATTGAATGAAATGAATGAGGTTTGAAAATTTAAAATAGCATAAAACAACAAGTAGATAATTATGAGCACTTGAGTTTTGGTAGTTTAAATAAAAATTGGTTGTGTGGTATATGGTATAATGTAGGAAACAACCTCATTAACGAGGCAGGACCATTTGACCACGTTGATTTCTACTTCTCTTGAGGTAGGAAGGGGTAACATCTCTAAATGCTTGATTTCATCCATTAGTGATGTGTGTATATGATTGTGTTATGCTAATTTGGCTTGGATAAATAATTTGATGATTTCTTGATTGAAATGCATTTAGAGTGAATGATGTTATGTGGCTTATGTTTATGGGATGATGAATATGATGTTGAGTTTACTCATGATTAATGAGAGTTGTTGTAATGGCTTAGAACCATGATTGTATTGATTGCATTGTTTTTGAGCATCCCATGATATATGAATTGATGAGTTGAGATTGCCACTAACTAGTATGTGTATGAAATCCAATGAGTATTGGTGATGGTTGAGAATGATGAGTACCTAGAGTTCCACTAAGTGTTGAGGATGAATTGTTGCTGGTGGAGTGGCATTTAAGATGCATAGTGTGAGAATGCATTTGATTTGCATTGCATTGCATCCATGGCATATCATTCACTGCTTATATGGAATGTTAGGGTTTCCAATAGACAGGCTCGGTGGGAGGGCGACCCAGTGCACGGTTAAATTGTTGTTGTTCCCTAGTGATTTTGGGAATCGCGAAGCTGCCCTTGGATTGGTGGCGAGGCACCCTCTGTGGCAGGCCCAGTAGGCGGGTGGCTCTGTGAAGAGCAAGTTACCTTAGTGTCCGAAGGGGCACGACTCTCTCAATGTGTGTTTAGGAGAGGCCCGTAGCACTTATGCCAAGTAAGTTGTATCTGCAAGTCACGGGGTGAGTAGTGCTACAAATGGGCAATAGCGGTTTGGTACCAGTAAAATATAATGCTAAGCATGCATAATTTGAGATATAAGTGTACACTTTTACTACTACAGTAGGGGCATAGTAGCACACCTATGCTTGACCTACACTTGATGTGATATTGTTTCCCACAATCTGATCCGTAATTGTTATTGATTCCATTATGCATATGCATTAGCTATAAGAGCATTTGCATATAGCCAGAGATATGCCTAGTTGGTAGCTTGTGGTGGCGATGGATGATTGTTAAATAAAGAGGAAGGAGGTCTTGGTGTAACACCCCGACCCGATTTCCTATTTCGAGAACAGGGGTAAAATTTTTACAAATTTTAAAATAATTGTAAGTGGCAGAAATTCAATATAAATAAAGCTGAGTAATTACCCCGGATCATTGTATAACCTATCTCATATATGAAGATATGAAAAAGGTATCAGAGTGCACCTCAGATGATCCGACTTGAGACCGCCCTAAGGGAAAAGCAGAAGATGAAATTAAATTCAAGAGTTATTAAAGTGTCTACCAAAAAGAGGATGAAAAATGCTTCATCAATTTGTTACGCAAAAGAAATATAACTGTGAATACCTATTTCGGTCCGGCCAGTTTCTGTGAACACCGGTAGTGATTAAGCAAACTCAACATCGTCCCTAACACCGTATGATGTCAAAATAAAGTGAAACATCGTCAGACACCGGCTTGGGTCAAGGAGGCGACGTCCGATGTCCATAACAAAAGGAACACTGGTCCGGGTCAGAGAGATACCGATCTGGCCAATGGGAGGGACACCGTCTTGCCGAGTCTATTCAGTGAGACCGGTGTCCGTTATTATCCGAGGTAGGAAGTGTTTTCATAAACCCAACACCAGACTCGTGTAACACCGTTTGTAGAGTCTGGCTGCCCATGCTGTGACTTGGAATCGCACTACAAGATTCGATCCTGAAATCCAGGAAATGACAGACAGGGAATAAAAAATTAAAACAATAAAAAACTCACCACCAGCCACTATTCCCCACAACTGCTAGAGGCCAGGCTGTCTCCACTACGCGTATGGGTGAGTGGGAGCTTGAGCTGTCCAAGCACTCGGGCTCCAGAAGGCCCCTATAAATGCCTCAGCTGAAGAGGCACAAAGGTCCAATTTTTGAATCCCTGAATCCCAAGAAATTACTCCGGTGTTTGACCCTAAGTTCTTGAGAGAATTACCCTAACTCTTAGTTCTTTAGTCCCAAGAAAAAGAACTGGCCCCAAGGTTCTGAATCCAGTCACTAGGACACCGGACCTTACCCCGCCTGAAGTAAAGTTCTCCCCTGCTGCTCAGACCCCACCCAGAACCTCGTAAAAGCCCTTATTTTAATCCCACGCCAGTTTCCTATTGCATTACTCTGGCTTTCCATTGAACCCCACACTGTCTCCCCCTTAAGCTCCACACCAGCTCTCGCAGCTGTTCCATCCCCTCATCATTTCGGCTACTGCAGCTCTAGCCCATACTGGCTTATACTCAAGGATCGGCCCATTTCAGCATCTCCACACCGGTTATAATCCTCTCCACTTTTATCCTTCTTTTTGTTCCTTTCATTAGTTATTTTGCACTGTTTGTCCTTTTGCCAAGCCTGTTATTTTCGTCAAATTTATTCTCTTGGTTAAATCTGTTCTGTTGCTAAAATCTATTTTTATCCTGTCTCATGATTATAACAATAAAAACAAGCATTTTTTCCTTGTGTTTATTTTGATCAACGTAAAAGTCATTCTAGCCAGTGTCGTGCGGGAGTACTTCTGCCTACACTACACCTAAAGATCATACACGTGCGGAGAACTTCGCCTTGTATGTACCACCTCCATGAATTTCACCTGTCACTAAATCCTTAGCTTCATCTAAGATACCCCTCATTAAGAAGTACGTAACCGTGATTTCTTGGAAACTCGAGAATACGTAGGAGCAGGACTTAACTCCTGTCGGGCCCACTTCTTTTCCCTTCTTATTCCTCCTTTTAAAAATTAATTTCATTCCAATCGTCACATAAAATCAATTTAGATGCGATGTCTTGTTGATTTTCTTCCATTTTATCTTGACCTCGGTTGTTTTTTCACAAAGATTGGGCTAATTTGGACGAGACGTCCTGTTTTCCCCCTTCACCCCCTAACTCAGCACCTTGATGAGAGAATGACTAATATTTTTCCTGCTTCCACGCACATCCCTATTAAAAGGCCAGGGTTAATTCGGACGGGACGTCCCGCTAACCCCTTTCTTTTCCTGACCTTGTATCATGTTGAAAGGATGATTGATTTAGACGAGACGTCTTGTTAGCATCCTTCCCCTTCTTTATGTTTTCCCCATTAAAATCAAGGTTAATTTGGATGAGACGTCCTGTTAACCTTGTTCTGATCCTTTTCATTAGTCTGTTCTCTTCCCTTCATTTCAAGAAAGAAAAAAGGAAGAAATAAAATGGTTTTTTAGAGGCTACTTATGCTGCGCATTTTCAATCTTGGTACTGTTTTTAACAGGTGATGTAGGGTGCTAATACCTTCCCTACTCGTAACCGACTCCCGAACTTAAATCTCATATTTTTAACCAGTGCTTTGTTAAAGTTTTTTCCCAATGTTTTTCCTATGGATAAAAACATTGGTGGTGACTCCCTTTTCAATGTTATTTCATTCTCGAGGGTCGGCTGTGCCGCCATGATCCCAGTCGCGACAGATGGTGACTCCACTGGGGACATTTGAGAGTCAGGCCAGTTTGATTGAAAGCGCGTGTTTTCTTTTCTATATAGCCTTTGTTTGCTTTGATTTCTTCCCTTGTTTTATTTTTTTTCTGTTAGTTGTGTAAGTGTTTGTTCTTATTTCAATCGCATATCGTCATTTATTTTGTTGTTAATTTTTGCATGATTGTTGAACTCTAGGATAGATGACTATGAGTTATTTTCTTTCTATGATTATTGAACCCTAGGGTAGACGATTTTGTACTATTGTCCTGTGTTTGTTCTTTGTGCAGAATGGGGTAAGGTGAAAAAAAAGGTATTGAATGCCCTTTCACACGCTACACTCATATTTTTTTATGAGTGGCACCCTATACCGGGGCCCCAAATAAAGCTTGAGTTAGGGGAGGTTGGTAGCGGTATCGTTTGGGATGTACTTCCCATCCGGTGATCATAAAAACCTCAACTAGAGTTTAACCTTTCATGATGTACGCACCTAGTAGATTCCCTACTATTGCGATCACATCATGAGTAGGATCTTGGCTCTAGTAACCTTCTAGAAGTCTAGTACAAGCCACCCAATGTGAGGAATCACTCTTAGACAAACCGTAGGGCCTAGAAAAGACATTCAGAAAAACCCGACTTGGCCACGAAAGGGTGGACTCTACTTTACCTTATGTCATTCTCACTTTCCCTTTTAATCGAAATGAATGAATTGCCTACCCGTCGAAGGATTGCTTTATTTTAAAAATAATGGCTCATTTTTTTTGAAACGCTCAGTAATCTTCAGACGGGTGGATAATTCCCTTTTTCATCGTGTACTTCTAAGTCCTGAGTCATAGATTTTCCTAGTCGTCAAAAAGAAAATAAGAAATAATTTTGTTTCCCTCCAACAGGAGCATCAATGATGATTAGAAAACCTATGACCCTTTAGACTTGGACTCGCACGAGTTTTGATAATCGTTGCTTCCCCGAGTAAAAATTGTTTTGCATTAAATCAATGGGGAAATACCGGTTTCGAAACATGACAATGACTGATTCCTCTTCTTTGTCTTGGTGTTCGTAGGAAACTATTTAGAATTTAGCAGTGTCTCTGAGCAAGTATGGAAATTAACATGGGACATGACAATTGTGGTACAGATGTGATAGAATTGAGGAAGATATTACATCTTAAGGCCAAGAAGATTGATACGGGTAGTCTACAAGCAATTGGGAAAAGATTAAACCTGACTCAAAAGATGGCTTTTACCCGAAAATATGGAAGGGTTCTAAAACTCTTGGAGGTGGAAGTGCAAACCGAAGCAATCACGGCCTTGGCACAATTCTATGACCCGCCCCTCCGTTGTTTCACATTTAGAGACTTTCAATTGGCACCTTCTATAGAAGAATATGAACAGATTATGGGGATGCCGTTGGAAGGACAGATCCCTTATCGCCATCTCGACCATCATGTAACTGTCGCTTCGTATTTTAAAAATTAGTCCTGAGACATTAAAAAGCACACAAATGAATAAAAATCAAGTTCCTGGGTTTACTCGAGAATTTCTTGAGAAACACATGCAGGTCATGGCAGATAAGGAAGAATAGGAAGCCTTCATGGACACCTTAGCACTTACTATCTATGGGGTTGTCTTGTTCCCTAACTTGGATAACTATGTAGATTATGATGCCATCAATGTCTTCGCCGCTCGTAAACACAGGCTTGAGAATCCAGTTACAGCAATGCTGGCCAATGTATATTGCACCATGGATTTCTGTCACACACAAGGGGGGAAAGGATCATTTGCTGCTTACCCATTTTGTATGTGTGGCTTACAACTCACGCCTTCCATCAAATTTACAAGGTCGAGTGTCCAGTTTCTGATCTGAAATTGTGTCAGTTGGCAATAAAGAATGGGCATGAATGGGCTAATCATCTTGTGGGTCTTACAGCTGAGAAGGTCAGATGGTATCCTCAATGGCTAGAGGTCAATTCAATCATTCATCATTGCGGAAGCTACCCTAATGTTCCTCTTATTGGCACGATAGGGTACATCAACTATAATCCTACCATAGCCAAGCGGCAGTTGGCCTATCCTTTGCTTGGGCCACCAAATGAAAAGTTGCTCACTCCTTTCGTTTTGTATTATGCAAAAGGAAACTATACATCTGCCGTTCGGGACATAGCCAATGTGTGGAAGAAAGTCCACAAGATGGGAAAGGAATTAGGAGTGCGAAGTAATGCTGTTGGGGCAGAATACCATGAATGGGTCTTGAACAGGGTTTCCATTATAAAATTACCCTTCAGAAGTCCCTCATACCAGTCCACAAGCATTCTCGCTCCACCACTCATCATAGAGGACAAAGCCACCCAGGCTTTGAAGGCTCAGATAGAGGAGTTGATGGCCAAGAATCAAAAGCTAGAAGAAGACCTTTTGAGGTGTCAACAAGAATGTGCTCTTCAGAAGAAAGAAAATTTAGAAGAAAGATAGGCCATGGATGAAATGCGGAAAAAACGGAAGATTGAAGAAGACTACAGGGCGAAATAAGACCAGTGCCTTCGTGCAGCCAATTCTCAACTAAAAATGAAGGGCCAACAAAGTGATGCTATTCTAGCCAAAAAACAGTTTCTAAAAGACTTGTTGGAATAATCCAAAGAAAGGGAAAAGGAGACTTTGGTACAAAAAGGGCTGCTACAATCCCAGGTCCACAAATTAGAGCAACAGCTTGATGAAGTAATGAGAGCCCGTAAGCGGGAGATAAATGATGAACGGAAAAATGCCATTGATGTTGAGCAACATTGCCAAGAGGCCACGTGTCTTTTAAAAGTTGAACTGGCTCGGCAAGACGAAGTCATTCATTCATGGATGGATCGTTTCGCCAACCTGGCATACTTAGCCAACGGAGTCCTGGAAAATCTTCCATCAATGCTAAAGCAAGCCGAAGGGATGATTAATCCCCTCTCCACCCTAAAAGAAATTTTATCATTTTTGAATTATTGTCAAGAAAGAATTTGTAAAATGAGGGCTATGATTGCCCAAGCCAGGAACGGCGGAAATGTTGTAATTCAAACCTTTCTAGCGACATTATATCTTCTTGGAAGTATGGAATAATGAACTATTTTGCCTCCACAATTTGTCTCATGTTAATTTCCGCTTTACTGCTTTACCTAGTACTTTTGAACGCGACGTTCTGAGGAACGGTCAGAGGATACGCGCTGAATTCGGAATTGCATCCTGTGCATATCTTTCTATCTTTGTTTTATCGTTTCCCTTAACTTTTTTTTATTATTATTTTTTACTTTTCTAACAAATCTTTGTGTTCCTTTAGACATTACAGGTAAACATCCCTATGGGACTAGGCTCAGAAAGAAACTCATGGCTGAAATAAAGCA
Organism: Clitoria ternatea; assembly: GCA_037962975.1. Classification (NCBI taxonomy): domain Eukaryota; kingdom Viridiplantae; phylum Streptophyta; class Magnoliopsida; order Fabales; family Fabaceae; genus Clitoria; species Clitoria ternatea. Next base: position 92,151,705 of record CM075671.1, read on the forward strand.
AGAGAACGAGAAATTGAGAGCCGAACTTAGTCAATTGAAGGAACAAATGGCTGAGATGGCCAAGCTTCTAGAGAAGAGGGTCACAGAAAGGGGTTCTTCTGCGGGAGTTGAAGACGCCAGGCAACAGCCGCTACCCCACGACACCCTCAGGGTCCGTCTGGAGAACCAAATCCTAACCCTACAGCGCCTTCCCTTACTGTTCGCATAAGGAGACCAAACCCTACTGACATCCAGCAGCATACCTTTATGGATGCGGAGGGTAATGCTATACCATTTCTGTTATATGGCTTGCCGCCAGGGTATTTTCCCCCACTCCAAGAAGAGCCTAACTACCAGGAGCCGATTCCTCATACCACTCAGCTAAACATTCCACCCATCTGGGAATTTCAAACGGCTCAAGTCCAAACACAAGCTACCCAGACACAGTCTACCCAACCTGTCTACATGACCTAAGATACTACCAGACCTCACGCTACCCTATTAAACTCCGACTCAACACACGTCCACCAGCCATTCAGGTATACAAGTCATCACGTTACCACTGGTCCAAGTGCTACTGCTACTACCCAAGAAGGAAGGATAGAAATCTTGGAAAGAAGGTTGAGAGCAATGGAAGGGATGGAAGGATTCGGGATGGGAAGTACTGCAGAACTCTGCTTAATTCCCGATGTCGTTATCCCTCCCAAGTTCAAGATGCTGGAATTCAATAAATACATGGGGTTAACCTGCCCAAAGAATCATCTTACTATGTATTGCTAGAAGATAGCATCACATGCTTCCAACGACCCTCTGTTGATTCATTGCTTCTAGGACAGCCTGGCTGGAGCGGCCCTCACTTGGTATAACCATCTTGAGCGATCTCGTATATGCTGCTGGAAAGATCTGGCAGACGCTTTCATGCAACAATACAAATATAATCTAGACATGGCACCAGATAGAGTACAATTGAAAAATATGACAAAAAAAGACAACGAGACGTTCAAAGAGTACGCCCAGCGTTGGCGTGAGGTAGCGGCACAAGTTGACCCTCTCTTGTCTGAAAAGGAAGTGGTTTCTATGTTTATCGATATGCTCCAGTCACCTTTCTACGATAGGATGATTGGGAGCGTTTTGTCTCATTTCTCTGATATTGTCACTATTAGAGAAAGAATAGAGAATGGACTACGAACCAGAAAGATCGCCTGAGGCCCACCTGGGGTAGGAACGACGAAGAAGCCAGCACTCGGAGAGGGCAGGAGAAGAGATAGAAATACTAACTCGATCTCTTATAACCAGAAGAGAAACTAGTCGATGCTGCCTACCCCCATCACCTTTCCACCAGTCTATCCTAACGCACCACATCCGTATGTGGCTATGATTCAGAATCCAAATCCACCCCACTTCCGACCACCTGTTATCCAACCACCAACCCCGCCACAAGCACCATACCAACCATCCTAAGCACTGTACCAACCGCCGCACGTAAACCAACCGCTAAACCCAAACCCAAGAAGGCAGAACAACGACCGCACCCAGATTCAATTTGATCCCATCCCTATGACTTATACCGAGCTTCTTCCTCATCTTATCAAAAATACATTGGTGGTTCCCTGTCCTTTGAGGCCACTTCAGCCACCTTATCCAAGAGGATATGACCCAAATGCAAGGTGTGATTACCATGCTGGCACACCAGGGCATTCTATAGAAAATTGCCTGGCTTTGAAGTTCAAAGTAAGGGATCTGATCAGGGCCGATTGGATAAGTTTTCGGGAGGGGAGCCCAAGTGTGACAACAAACCCTTTGCCCAACCACGGAAGGTCAGGGGTTAATGCAGTTGGGGAGGAGGAAGAATGTATTTCAAGGGTTGAAGACATAAAAATGCCTTTGGAAGTGATTCGTTCCCTCCTACTTGAAAAGGGACTGATAGGAGGGTCATGGGATGAAGAGTACAATGATGAACAATCTATGGGGCGACGAGGCTTCCAAAAAGCCCTTCAAGAGCTCATAGACAGTCGTACTGTAGAGATCTGCAGATGCCGTAAAGGCGAAATAAACATGGTATAAGAACAGACCAGGGCGCAGGCTCCAAAACCCCTGGTCATATTCTACAATAAAAACGCACCGGCAGCTCCAGCTCCTGCCAAAACTATCATTTCAGTGCGAGTACCTACTTTGTTCACTTTCAAGGATTCTCATGTCGTGCCATGGAAATACGACATGGATGTGGTCGTCACCAACCCTATGGCAGTTGACTCTGCACCATCCTCTTCTATTATAAATATTGCCGGGGTTGGGGGAATGACTCGAAGTGGGAGGCTATATGCACCTCCAGAATCAAAACACGATAAAGCTACCAGGGATATCAAAGCTGGGAAGGAAGGGACCATCGGCGAAACAAAAAGGGCTGTGACTAAGGAAGAAGCCCAGGAGTTTTTAAAGTTCATTCGCCACAGCGAGTACCAGGTGCTGGATCAATTAAACAATACCCCGGCTAAAATTTCCTTGTTGTCCCTGTTGATGAATTCCGAACCACATCGAAATACATTGATGAAAGTTTTAAGCGAGGCCCATGTGAAGCATGACTTACCTGTCGACAAGTTTAGAGGTATAGTGGGACACATTGTTGCCAATAACTACTTGACCTTTACGGATGACGAAATACCCACCGAAGGAATAGGGTACAACAAAGCCCTTCATATTTTTGTAAAGAGTCAAGATCATAACCTGACAAAGGTACTTGTCGATAATGGATCGTCCCTAAATGTAATGCCAAAATCCACGTTGGCAAAGTTACCATTTGATAGGATATACATAAGGCCTAGTTCCATGGTCGTACGGGCTTTCGACGGGACTCGACGAGAGGTCATGTGAGAGATTGAGTTGCCGATACAGGTTGGACCATGTACCTTTCAAGTTCTCTTCCAAGTCATGGACATCACGCCCGCCTACAGTTGTTTTCTAGGACGGTCATGGATCCATTCGGCTGGGGTGGTCCCTTCCACGCTGCATCAGAAGTTGAAATTCATCATTGACAACAAACTAGTGATTGTTTCCAGGGAAGAGGACCTTTTGGTTAGCAAGCCTGTCACTACCCCGTACATCGAAGCAGCCGAGGAAGCCCTCGAAACTTCATTCTAGGCTTTGGAAATAGCCAATGCGACAAGCATTGCAAGAACATCCTTTCCAAATGTGCCTCTAGCAGTGGCAAAAACAATACTGCGGGAAGGATACAAGCCAGGAAAAGGACTAGGGTGTGAACTGGAAAGGAGAGTCCAACCTGTGTGCCTTCCAGAGAACAAAGACAGATATGGCTTGGGATACAAACCCACAGCCGCCGACAGGAAGAGGGTTGGAGAGGAAAGGAGGGAAAAAAGGATGGCTTGCCTCACTGGACAAGAATTCAACACCGCGATAATCCCCATTCGTGACCTCTATCAGAGCTTCCGGAGTGCAGGGATGATGCATCCAAATTAAGTGGCCATGATTGAAAATCATCCCAGCCATAGTACGGAGTTTGTGTATGCTTGCTCACCGGGTCAGGAGCTGAATAACTGGGAAATCATGGAGTTCCCTACAACTATGAATGTTTTGTCAAAGTAATCATATTATTCTATGACTTGTTGGTCTTTCTACTATGCCTAAGGCTTTGGGGACCCTTTTGTAATAAAGGCAAAAAACTTGTTTATTTATCTGATTTAATGAACACTGTCTGATTCTAATATCTCATCTTTGCTTGATTCCATTTTCTTAAGCCTTTCACTTACTTGTTTCCTTTTTCATTTGCTATAATACAACCAAATGCAGATCCAAAAATAATTCCTCTGAAAGCGGCGAGAACTTGGTTTTGTTTCACGATTCTGATTATCCGAACGATTACACCGACGAGGAAAGTAAGGAAGACTTTGAACCTTCGCCCGAATTAACAAGGTTATTGGAGCAGGAGGATAAGAAAATTCAACCCTATCAAGAAAAGGTTGAAACTGTTAACCTGGGGGACGAAGGAGAGGTTAAAGAGGTCAAGGTTGGTACCTTCTTAAGCAAGGAACAACAAGATGAACTGATTAAGCTACTCAGGGAGTTTCAAGATATTTTCGCTTAGTCCTACCAAGATATGCCAGGTTTGGATAACAGCATTGTGGAACACAGGTTACCTTTGAAAGTGGAATGTCCACCGATCAAACAGAAGCTGCGACGAATGAAACCAGAGATGCTCCTTAAGATCAAAGACAAAGTTAAGAAGCAATTTGATGCTGGTTTTTTGGTTGTGGCTAAATACCCTCAATGGATAACAAACATAGTCCCCGTTCCAAAGAAAGACGGAAAAGTAAGGATGTGTGTGGACTACAGAGACTTGAATCGGGCTAGCCCTAAGGATGACTTTCCCCTGCCACAGATTGACATACTAGTCGATAATACAGCTCAACATTTCATCTTCTCGTTCATGGATGGATTTTAAGGTTATAACCAGATCAAGATGGCACCTGGAGATATGGAGAAAACCACGTTTGTCACTCTTTGGGGTACCTTTTACTACAAAGTGATGTCCTTCGGATTGAAAAATGTGGGGGCAACCTATCAAAGGGCAATGGTAACTCTCTTCCATGACATGATGCACAAAGAGATAGAAGTTTACTTGGATGATATCATCGCTAAATCCAGGTCAGAAAAAGGACATATTACTGATCTGAGGAAGCTCTTTGAGCGACTAAGGAAATTCAAGCTCAGATTAAATCCTGCCAAGTGCACCTTTGGTGCGAGATCTGGCAAACTGTTAGGGTTCATTGTAAGCGAAAGGGGGATAGAGGTCGATCCTGACAAGGTCAAGACAATCCTGGAAATGCTGCCTCCTCACACAGAAAAAGAAGTCTGAGGGTTTCTAGGGAGGTTAAACTATATTGCCTGATTTATTTCCCAAATGACAGCAACCTGTGAGCCGATTTTAAAGTTACTTCGCAAGAACCAACCCGAGCAATGGAATGAGGATTGCCAAACTACATTCGAAAAGATAAAACAGTACTTGTTAGAGCCGCCAATCTTGGTGCCACCCATTCCTGGGAGACCACTGATCCTGTATTTGACCGTACTAAATGAATCCATGAGATGCGTATTAGGTCAACATGATGAAACTGGGAAGAAGGAGTGTGCCATTTATTACTTGAGTAAGAAATTCATCGAATGCGAGATGAGATATTCTTCCCTCGAAAGAACATATTGTGCATTAGCTTAGGCTGCCCGACGCTACGGCAATATATGCTCAGTCACACTACATGGTTAGTGTCTAAAATGGACCCTATTAAGTACATCTTCGAAAAGCCAGCTTTGACTGGGAGAATTGCTCGTTGGCAAGTACTTCTAATAGAATATGACATAACATATATCACCCAAAAGGCCATAAAAGGAAGTGCGCTAGCAGATTACTTGGCACATCAACCCGTTAGCAGTTACCAACCAATACAACATGACTTCCCGGACGAAGATATTTTAGCTCTTGTGAACACCTCTTTTGGTCCGGTCCAAGTGGAATGATTCTTTTTATACTTCAGAATGGTAAGATTTGAATAGAATAACTCAAAAATGGTCAGATCCGAGCAAGATGACTATGATGGAAGCATTTCCGAGTGGAATATAGACCTGTTGGAGGCAAATCTGAGTGAAATGACTCAAAAAGGATCAAATCCGAGTAGAAAATGCCCCTGTTGAACAAAAATCCGAGTGGAATGACCCAAAAACTAGCAAGTCCGAGTGAAAATACTCAGAACGGATCAAATCCGAGTGAGATTACTCAAAAAGGATCAAATCCGAGTAGAAAATGCCCCTGTTGAAGAAAAATCCGAGTAAGATGACTCAGAAATGGTCAAAACCGAGTGGAACTACTCAGAATGGAGCAAATCCGAGTAAAACTACTCAGAAATGATCAAAACCGAGTGAAAATGAAGCATTTCCGAGTAGAATAGGATCCTGTTGGGGGAATCCGAGTGGGATGACTCAGAATAAAACCAAATCCGAGTGGATTATGCCATGTTGAAGAGAATCCGAGTGAAATGACTCAGGATGAGTCAATTCCGAGTAAAATGCTTCCTTATCGAAGGTGAATCCGAGTGGAAGGATCTCTGTCAAGCCATTCCAAGTGCAATTGGCCAAAAATCCAATTTCCGAGTACAAAAAAGGAAGGATCCGAGTAAATCCTTCAACTGAATTCCGAGTGAATAATCCCGGCTGAAGGAATTCCACGTGTTGTTCTTCAGTCAGAACCAACTGAAGCATTTTCAGTCAACACCGAGTAAGTACTCCCACTCAAACCCGAGCCAATTTCCAATCGGTTTCTGAGTGAGACTTCAGTCAGTCAGCCACCTTTCCCGAGTCCTTTTGGCCAATCAATTCTTCTCATCCCGAGTCCATTTCCACCAATTTCCGAGCCATGATTAAATGTTTGCCGAGCCATTTCAATCGGTTCCGAGTCCTCCTTTACACTCAACCTCCGAGTCCTCCTTCAAACCTTTCCTGAATCCATTTCCATCAATTTCCAGTCGGAACCGACTGGCAATTCAGTCAGTTTGCTTCTTCAAACCTTTCCCGAGCCCATTTCCATGAACTTCCAGTCGGAATCCACTGGCAATTCAGTCAGTTTGCTTCTTCAAACAAGATCCGAGTCAATTTCAAGTCGTTCTCCTCAATTTTCAATCGGCTCCGAGGCTTTTTCACTCATTTCCGATTGAATGTCTCACAGCAACCACAAACCGAGTAAAATCACTCGGAAAGGAGTATTCTCACTCGGCCTTCTATGGGGAATGCCTCATTCTACTCGGAATTGACTCCCAGTGTAGATGAATACTGATTGGGAGGTTGATCCGAGCCGTTATCACTCGGATTTCACCATTCTAACTCGGAATTCCACAATTTTCACTCGGATTTCCATAATTCTCACTCGGAATTCTTACATTCTCACTCGGATTCCCACCAGGTCCCCCTGTTAGACCGTGCTGACTTGGATTCCACCACCCAAGTGGATCCAGGAATCCTGGGGGTGGCAGACAAGTGGCAAACAGGGGTGGAAGTGGGGGGAATTAAAAATTCCCACCCAGCCGTTGTCCCCCACTTCACTCTGAGTGGAGGCCTGAGCTGGCATTCCACTCGGAAGTGGAAGCCTGAGCTGGCCTTCCACTCAAACCAGCCTATAAATGGAAGGGGAAGGGCAGCTGAAGGAGGGGCATTTGAGACAAAGAAACTCTGCCAAACCTCTGTTCTCTCTCTCACGCCAAGTCTTCTCTCCCTCTCACTTCACTCACCCCTCACCTTTCAAACTCTCTTTACCCCAACATCCTCTACACTCTCACTCAATAACACTCCTTCCAACTCCATTTTCCCTCTCGGACTTGCAATTCTTGTCCCAATCATTCTTCTCTGCTCAAATTTCACCCGGTAAGCCTCTTTCCACTCGGATTCTCGCTGTTGCACTCGGTTTCCCTCATTTTTACTCAGATTTTCACTAATTCCACTCAGATCTTCACTATTTCACTCAGATCCTGACTGTTGCACTCGGTTTCCCTCATTTTCACTCAGATTTTCACTGTTTCACTCGTTTTTCTCTGTTTTCAATCGGATTTTCATCGTTTCACTCGGTTTTCTTATTTTTCACTCGGTTTTCTTATTTTTCACTCGGTTTTCTTCATTTTTTGCACTCGTTTTCCTCTCCCACTCAGTTTTTTTTATTTTTTATATATTCATTTTTCTTAATCAGTGTCGTACGAAAAATACTTCCGTCTACACAGCCTTTATAGGATCCGTGCACGTGCGAAGCACTTCGCCTTGTATGGATTCTTCGCTAGAATGATGCCCATCAATATCTTCCTAATCTATTTCTAAAAAAAACATTTTTAAGAACTACGTGACCCTGATTTCTCGAAAGCTCGAGAATACGTAGGAGCGGGAAACAGTTCCTGTCGGGCCCACCTTTCTTTATTTAATTTTTAGAGTTTCCTTTTTGTCTTGCTATCAAAAGGAGGAGCGAGATTAATTTGGACGAGACGTCCTGTTAATCTCATATTTTTAATATCTCTTTAAAAAGGAGGAGCGAGGTTAATTTGGACGAGACGTCCTGTTAATCTCATATTTTTTTTTTATATATCTCTTTAAAAAGGCGGAGCGAGATTAATTTGGACGAGACGTCCTGTTAATCTCATGTAAATATTTTGTGTTGATCTTTGTTTATTTTTTTTGTTTATTTTGTCGTTCCGTACATTTTTCTTTTTATGAAGAAGTTAAAATAATTATTGGGTTAATTATAATGCGCGCTATCAAATTGAGGTAACCGTTTTTAACGGACAGTTGTGAGGTGCTAATACCTTCCTCACCTGTAATCAGACTCCCGAATCATGGAATTTCATTTTTATAACCAGTGCTTTAACAAAAGGTTTTTCCACTATTTTATCCTAAAAAAATATTGGTGGCGACTCCCTGTTTATTATTTAAATTCGTTTCGAGGGTCGGCCGCGTCGCCGCGATCCCGGTCGCGACAGATGGCGACTCCGCTGGGGAAGTAGAGAGTCAAGCCAGTCAATTTGATAGCGCATGTTTTAATTTGCATATTAATTATTTAACTTCTTCCTTTATTTTATTCCCTTGTCAATGTTTAGTTTCTGTTTTGTTTGTATTCAATTATTTATGTTCTGTAAATATCTGTATGATCATTGAACCCTAGGGTAGTCGACTTTATTTTGTTGCTCTGTGTTTGTTCTATGTACAGGGTGAGTAAGGTACGGGTATTGAATGCCTCTTTCACACACTACACTCATAATTTGCACACACTTTTGAGTGGGACCCTATACCCGGGCCCAAATAAAACTTAAGATTAGGGGAGGTTGATAGCGGAGCCATTTGGGATGTACTTCCTGTCTGGTTACCGTGAGAATCTCAGCTAGAGTTCGACTTATTCATGGTGCCCACACTTAGTATACTTCCTACTATTTGTGGTCAACATCATGAGTAGGATCTTGGCTCTAGTGACCTTTAGAAGTTTTAGAACAAGCCACCTAATGCGAGATATCACTGTTAGACAAACCTTAGAGCCATTAGGAGACCTCCAGAAAAAACCCACCTTAAGGCACAAAGGGGCAAGGTTTACTTCTACCTTTTCTCATTCTCACTTTTCCTTCTGATCCAAAATAGAGGACTACTCGACCATTTAGTGGATTACGTTTTTCAAAAAATGACATACTTTTAACTAGTGATCCTTTAATGGGCAAATAGTTCTTTCTCTTTGTGTACAAGTCTTTGGGCCTTGAGTTACAGATCTTTTGAATCATAGAAAATACATATAAAAAGAAAAAGAAATCAAAAGAAAAATCAATTTTTTTTTGTATTATCGATGATCAGAAAATCCGTAGCTCACATAACCCTTGATTTGACATAAGTTTTAGCAAGTTGTATCCCCCCTAAATACAAAAATGTTTTCAAGAAATTACTAGGGGAGTATCGATTTGCAAAGCACGTCATTTCCCAATGGCTCTTTCGCTCCTTTCTTTCTATCCTCACCGGAGGCTATTCAGAGCTTAACGAATACCCTTGACCAAGATATGGAAATTAATGTGGGATCAAACCTTTAAGAGACGGATCATGGTTCCCCGAGCTAGAAATAGCTAAACTTGAGGCTCTTATTGCATTTCAGAATGAAGGATTTTTCTGTCTTCACAACTATCCCGTATTAATTTCCATGTTTACCGTACCTAGTACTTTTGAACGATACGTTCTAAGGAACGGTTAAAGGATACTTGTCAGGGTCTGTGATTACTTCCCACGATATCCTCTTTCCTTCTGTTTCCACCTGACATTTCTTTTTCTTCTTTCACTCGATACCGAAAGACACCTTTGTTAGACTTTCAAAGGAGACTCATGGCTGAAAGAGAGCAAGAAATTGAAAACCTCATAAACGAAGTTAACCAGCTAAGGAAGCAAATGGCGGAGATGGCCAGACTTTTAGAGAAGAAGATCATAGAAGAGGAACCCTCTGCGGGTGTCAAGAATGATCAACATTTGCCAACCACCCCACTCCACCTTCCTGGATTGACAAAAGACCAAATTCCCCCATTCCATAATCAACAAGAGGATCATGATTTACAAATGATGAATCCCCATATTTCACAGTCCTCCCAGTCTCCTGGGGCTCCTATCACAAGAATGTCTGCATCGGGAGATAAGGGGAAGAGAAAAGGGGATGCTAATTCCACTGCCCGTAACCAAAAAAGGGCCCAACCCAGATCAATAACACATACTCCCTTTCAACCTGCCAATCTCCCTACGCCTTACATGGCCACCACCACCTCTAACCAGGGCTTTAATTTTTTCCCATTCCAACTCTACTTTCGTCCGTACATCCCTCAAATACCTTCCCATTCTCATTTGCCTGCTATTAGGTCTACCCTTCCACAACCCTATCATCCCCCACTAGTACAAACTCAGCCACCTAATCCAGACCAAAGCACAATAAAACCCATCAATAATCGAACACCAGCCCGGTTCGACCTCATTCCCATAACCTACACAGAACTTCTACCTCACCTTTTTCGTAATTTCCTTGCAGTACCCTGCCCACTGAAACCGGTGGTTCCTCCTTACCCCAAAGGCTATAATCCCAATGCCCAATGTGATTACCATGCTGGAGCCTCGGGGCACTCTACTGAGGACTATCTTACCTTGAAATTCAAAGTAAGGGATCTGATTAAAGCTAAGTGGCTAGATTTCCAGGAAGGGAGTCCCAATATAATTATAAACCCCAGGTCTAACCATGAGACCTCTGGGGTCAGTGTGATAAAGAGGGACTAGGGGTGTAAAGAGGATGCATGCAAGATTTTGTGAATCACACGCCAACTGGAGAGGTTCATGACCAGGAGACCACTTAGTTCCTTATGACTTTAAACTTCTGTTTCAACCCAAACGCTATGCCTAAGGCTTTGGGATATTGTTATGTAATAAGGGCAAAAACATGTTTTTAACATTTTAAGTTTCTCTCAATAAATATGTGTCAAATTTCAAAATGCCTTTTCTAGCTTTCCTTATTGCCACCTTGAATCCTTTTCCCTTTATCTACTTCTTTTTCTCATTTTACAAAAAAAAAAACCAAAAAATACAGGACTAAAAATGATCCTTTTGAGAACAATGAGATCATGATTCCATTTCATAACTTTGACCACTCAGTTGATTACGCTGACGAAAAGGGTAGCGAAAACGAAAGTTCTTTGGCCAAATTGTGTAGGATGTTTGGATAAGAGTCACCTAGTTCTACCCAAAGGCAAGGTCAGCACACAGGATGAAGAAGATTCACAAACAACTGAAGACGTTACAAGCTCAAAATGAAGATAGTGCCAGATTCCATAAATGGCGTATCTACCCTTCAAAGAAATGCTAGCATTGATCAACGTCGATGGTCAAGAAATACTCTCAAAAAAAAAACAAAAACAAAAAAAAAACAAAAAGGATATAAAAAAAGTCAAGGTTGGTGCCTTACGTAAATACCAATTAAGGCGAGCTGATTCATAGATCAAATTATCACTTTTCCATATGGGGGCATAAATGTTATCAAGCTAAGAACACGGCAGAAACAATGTTTCATCTGTGTCGCAATCAACACCCCAACTTTAATGGAGTATAACTATTCCCACACCAGTGTAATCAAGGGATTGGTCTACTGTGATACCATTAATATCATATTTTCTTTACCATATTGGTTAGGGGATAAAATAGCTAGACCATAACAAAGGTACCAAAGGGGTCATTCAAAAAAAACAACAGAAAAAAAAAGCAAAAAAAAAAGAAAAAAAAAGAAAAAAAATGCAAAAAGAAAAAAACAAAAAAATAGATGAAAAATGAACAAGGAAATAAAGACTCAAAACGAGCCCCCTCATTGGTACTGAAAAGAGCACGCCTTTGTTTCTTTGGATACATGGTGTTAGGGGCAAATTTTTTTTTTTCATCTGAAATAACATCTACTCCCCCACAGGATGAGATCAAATTGAGAAAGATCAAATAAGCTTATTGGCAATCAGTTTAAACCTTTGTCGTGAGGGACACAACCTTTAAAAAAAAGGAAAAAAGAAAAAAAGAGAGACGTCACATGGAGAGAGAAGCTCGCTAGGCTGAAAACCTGGAAGGGCAGCCTAGGCAAAAGTTAGAGCGACCTGGTAAGCTGAAAACCTGAATAGGTGGCTCAGGCAATCAATTGGGATCAAGATTTTGGCCAAGTAATCGTAGTCCGAATACCTTTTCAGAAGCAGAGTCAAGTGGTGAATTCAGAGTCATGATGTGGGATTAAGATATGCTTTGTTCTCAACAGTTCACTGGAAGATCTGTAAAATCATTCCCACTCTACCCAATTATTAATATTTCCCATACATCTTCACTTGCTTTTTGGTTTCCCTTTTTCCACACTTACTCGACTTGTAAATACAATCTCACCTATTTTTGACACGTATTTATTGTGATTTTCCATGATTTGATAATACATATGTTTTCCCTTAATATATAAAAATGAGAAGGTAATGAAAATTTAAAGTCATGAGAACAAGATGTTCCTGTTACTTGATTTCGCCTCAAGCAATCATTGTGAAGATTGGGCCTGACACGTTTCCAAAGCTAGGGTTGCTTCATCTGCTCTGTTTCAGTCATGAGTCACTTCGGATCTCTAAGGATTGTGTTTTTGCGGTAAGTCTTTTCAAGTTCCAATTTGTTTTGCACCGCTAACCTTTCTTGCAGGATGTTGTAATAAGTAGATGTGTCAAGCTTCAACCGCCAAAACTGACACTTTCCAGGTGTATGTCCATCAGTCTCCGAAGCTCACTCTTGCCTTTACTCATTGAAGTAGGTCATCCACGAGTTTCTTCTCGTAACCCACCCAAATCATTGGACAAAACACCCTTCTATGGCCAAACATGACACCTTTCTGAGTTTCTATTTTGCTTTGAGATTTCCATGAAGTCCATCAATACCTTGTAGTCAAAGCCGGCGTCCTCTCAAGGTTTCTGTCTTGTTCATGAGGCATGTTAGGGGTCACATCTCCAAGAGATCAACTTGGTATATTCTAGAACCTGGTTAATTTGGACGGGACACCCTATTAACCCCCGAATCCTTCAAACCTGGGACTTTACCTCCCAAGTTTGTCATTCCTCACCTCCAGACCTTTTGTTGGCCAAGGGGTAGTATCCTGAAGGTTTGAACTAAGGCATCCCCCTAGATTTCTTTTGTCCTGGCCAAGGAGTAGTTTTCCCTAGGGCTCTTTCAATCGTGTCAAGCTAGGGCATACCCCAGGACTTCTCTCTTTCAGATCAGGGGTAGTACACCTGAAAACTTCCAATCTTTCCAAAATTGGGGCATCTCCCCACGTCTCTATTCTCTTTCTGTCAAGGAGAAGCACCCCTAATTCCTTCAGGCCAATTTTCCGAACATGGGCAACACCCTAGGTCTCCCTTCTTTCAGCCAAAGGGCAGTTCTCCAAAAATCCTTTCAATCATACTCTAACTAGAGCATCTCCCCAGGTTTCTCTTCCCTAAGAGACAATACCCTGAACTCCCAAGCAACTCAAATTGGGGCATCCCCCAGATTTCTCTCCTCTGGTGGATCTACCATTCATCCCCAAAAGGAACACATACTGAGAATTCCTCTGTAAAAAAAAACACCAAATGGACTCCTAGTCAGATTTAAAAAAATCTGTTTATACCCAACAGAATTACCTTTCCGACAGAACCACAGAGATCAAAGGCCACGCATTCCTTTCCCAAGAGGAAAACACTTTCCCCAGTGGAGTTACCCTCATTAAAATATCCTAAACTGGGACATCCATCAGATTTTTCTCCTCCGACGTGCCTGCCGTGTATTCCCCAATGGAACCATAATCGCCAAAGCCAGCGCCTTTCAAGGTTTCTTCTTCCATCAGGTGCCTTCAAAGTCTCATCCTTAACTGTTAAAGTCGCTATCTCTCAATTTCTTCCGCAAATAGAACTACACTTCCCAGACAAATTAAGCTGGGGCATCTCCCTAGATTCCCCCAATGCTCTTCAGATCATTTCAAACTGGGGCATCTTCCCCAGGTTGTTATCTTTTGTCAACCCAAGGTCAGTACCCCATGCTTTCGGGAAGTTTGAGCTGGACATCACCTCGGGTCTCACTCCGTCAAAAGGGAACGTACCCCCAAGCTTCTTCAACCGCCCTAAGTGGGGCGTCACCCCATATCCTTCCCCCAACCTTGAGGTAGTATCCCTAAATCTTCTAATCTTTCCAAGACTTGGGGTATCACCCCAAATCTTCCCTCCGTTCGAGGGACAGTATCCCTAGCTCCTTCAGCTAGATTTTTCCCCATTCCTTTTCCTTCCGATCAAGGAGCAGTTCCCCGAATCATCCAAGACAGCTTGAATTGGATCATCCCCAGATTTCTTTCTTTTAGTAAGCCCACTATACATCCCTAGTGGACCCCAGATTTTTCCTTCCAGTCAAGAAGCAGTTCCCCGAGATCCCTTCAATCTTCCTAAACTGGGGCATATCCCCTAGATTTCTTCTATTTCAGTCAAGAGGCAATTCCCCAAGATTCCTTCAATCATGTCAAACTGGGGCATCACCCCAGGATCACCCTCTTTCATTTAGAAAGCAATTCCCCAAGATTCCTTCAATCATGTCAAATTAGGGCATCTCCCCAGGATCACTCTCTTTCGGTCAAAGAGTAATTCTTTCAGTCATGTCAAACTGGGGCATCACCCTGAGCCTTTAGGACCAGTGAGTTAATTTGGACGAGACGTCCTGTTAGCTCCCCCCAATCTTTGTATTTTCTGTCAATTGAGGGTTAACCCCATCCTTTATTTTCCAACCGCCTATCAACGCATCCTTTATCTTTCCAGCCGCCTATCAAGGCATCCTTTACCTTTCCAGCCGCCTATCGAGGCATCCTTTATCTTTCAGCCACCTATCGAGGCATCCTTTATCTTTCAGCCGCCTATCAAGGCATCCTTTATCTTTCCAGCTGCCTATCAAGGCATCCTTTATCTTTCCAGCCGCCTATCAAGGCATCCTTTATCTTTCCAGCCGCCTATCAAGGCATCCTTTATCTTTTCAGCCGCCTATCGAGGCATCCTTTATCTTTCCAGCCGCCTATCGAGGCATCCTTTATCTTTCCAGCCGCCTATCAAGGCATCCTTTATCTTTCCAGCCGCCTATCAAGGCATCCTTTATTTTCCAGCCGCCTATCAAGGCATCCTTTATCTTTCCAGCCGCCTATCAAGGCATCCTTTACCTTTCCAGCCGCCTATCGAGGCATCCTTTATCTTTCAGCCGCCTATCGAGGCATCCTTTATCTTTCAGCCGCCTATCAAGGCATCCTTTATCTTTCAGGCGCCTATCGAGGCATCCTTTATCTTTCAGCCGCCTATCAAGGCATCCTTTATCTTCCAGCCGCTTATCAAGGCATCCATTATCTTCCAGCCGCCTATCAAGGCATCCTTTATCTTTCCAGCCGCCTATCAAGGCATCCTTTATTCTTTCCAGTCGCCTATCAAGGCATCCGTTATCTTCCAGCCGCCTATCAAGGCATCCTTTATCTTTCCAGCCGCCTATCGAGGCATCCTTTATCTTTCAGCCGCCTATCGAGGCATCCTTTATCTTTCAGCCGCCTATCAAGGCATCCTTTATCTTTCAGCCGCCTATCGAGGCATCCTTTATCTTTCAGCCGCCTATCAAGGCATCCTTTATCTTTTCAGCTGCCTATCAAGGCATCCTTTATCTTTCCAGCCGCCTATCAAGGCATCCTTTATCTTTCCAGCCGCCTATCAAGGCATCCTTTATCTTTTCAGCCGCCTATCGAGGCATCCTTTATCTTTCCAGCCGCTTATCGAGGCATCCTTTATCTTTCCAGCCGCCTATCAAGGCATCCTTTATCTTTCCAGCCGCCTATCAAGGCATCCTTTATCTTTCCAACCGCCTATCGAGGCATCCTTTATCTTTCCAGCCACCTATCAAGGCATCCTTTATCTTTCCAGCTGCCTATCAAGGCATCCTTTATCTTTCCAGCCGCCTATCAAGGCATCCTTTATCTTTCCAGCCGCCTATCAAGGTATCCTTTATCTTTCCAGCCGCCTATCAAGACATCCTTTATCTTTCCAGCCGCCTATCAAGGCATCCTTTACTTTTCAGTCGCCCACGAGGGCAACCTTTACTTTCCAGTCTACTGGGAGTCAATCCTGATCTCATTACCTCCTGTTAACTAAAAGACAATTTTTCCCTGTCCATTCAAAAAAAAAAACAACAAAAAAAAAAGAAGAAGAATAAGAGAAGAAGAGAAACAGAAGTGGAGAATGCTCGTTTTAAGAAAAAGAGGTCACACAGATTCATGATTGCCCATACCATCAGTTGCCATACCGATCAAGAGGTCCCACTTGGCCCCCCTACATCAGTGTTCATATCTTTACTTCCTTTTCACTTTAAAAACACAGAAGCTTCGTGTTTCATTTGTGAAAAAGAAGTAAAGAGGGGCATCTGTGAACACCTCTTTTGGTCCGGTCCAAGTGGAATGATTCTTTTTATACTTCAGAATGGTCAGATTTGAATAGAATAACTCAAAAATGGTCAGATCCAAGCAAGATGACTATGATGGAAGCATTTCCGAGTGGAATATAGACCTGTTGGAGGCAAATCCGAGTGAAATGACTCAAAAAGGATCAAATCCGAGTAGAAAATGCCCCTGTTGAACAAAAATCCGAGTGGAATGACCCAAAAACTAGCAAGTCCGAGTGAAAATACTCAGAACGGATCAAATCCGAGTGAGATTACTCAAAAAGGATCAAATCCGAGTAGAAAATGCCCCTGTTGAAGAAAAATCCGAGTAAGATGACTCAGAAATGGTCAAAACTGAGTGGAACTACTCAGAATGGAGCAAATCTGAGTAAAACTACTCAGAAATGATCAAAACCGAGTGAAAATGAAGCATTTCCGAGTAGAATAGGATCCTGTTGGGGGAATCCGAGTGGGATGACTCAGAATAAAACCAAATCCAAGTGGATTATGCCATGTTGAAGAGAATCCGAGTGAAATGACTCAGGATGAGTCAATTCCGAGTAAAATGCTTCCTTATCGAAGGTGAATCGGAGTGGAAGGCTCTCTGTCAAGCCATTCCGAGTGCAATTGGCCAAAAATTCAATTTCCGAGTGCAAAAAAGGAAGGATCCGAGTAAATCCTTCAACTGAATTCCGAGTGAATAATCCCGGCTGAAGGAATTCCGCGTGTTGTTCTTCAGTCAGAACCAACTGAAGCATTTTCAGTCAACACCGAGTGAGTACTCCCACTCAAACCCGAGCCAATTTCCAATCGGTTTCCGAGTGAGACTTCAGTCAGTCAGCCACCTTTCCCGAGTCCTTTTGGCCAATCAATTCTTCTCATCCCGAGTCCATTTCCACCAATTTCCGAGCCATGATTAAATGTTTGCCGAGCCATTTCAATCGGTTCCGAGTCCTCCTTTACACTCAACCTCCGAGTCCTCATTTAAACCTTTCCCGAATCCATTTCCATCAATTTCCAGTCGGAACCGACTGGCAATTCAGTCAGTTTGCTTCTTCAAACCTTTCCCGAGCCCATTTCCATGAACTTCCAGTCGGAATCCACTGGCAATTCAGTCAGTTTGCTTCTTCAAACAAGATCCGAGTCAATTTCAAGTCGTTCTCCTCAATTTTCAATCGGCTCCGAGGCTTTTTCACTCGTTTCCGATTGAATGTCTCACAGCAACCACAAACCGAGTAAAATCACTCGGAAAGGAGTATTCTCACTCGGCCTTCTATGGGGAATGCCTCATTCCACTCGGAATTGACTCCCAGTGTAGATGAATACTGATTGGGAGGTTGATCCGAGCCGTTATCACTCGGATTTCACCATTCTAACTCGGAATTTCACAATTTTCACTCGGATTTCCATAA
The DNA here is from genome assembly GCA_037962975.1 of Clitoria ternatea. NCBI lineage: Eukaryota > Viridiplantae > Streptophyta > Magnoliopsida > Fabales > Fabaceae > Clitoria > Clitoria ternatea. The sequence continues at coordinate 92,169,620 of CM075671.1, forward strand.
TTCTCACTCGGAATTCTTACATTCTCACTTGGATTCCCACCAGGTCCCCCTGTTAGACCGTGCTGACTTGGATTCCACCACCCAGTGGATCCAGGAATCCTGGGGGTGGCAGACAAGTGGCAAACAGGGGTGGAAGTGGGGGGAATTAAAAATTCCCACCCAGCCGTTGTCCCCCACTTCACTCTGAGTGGAGGCCTGAGCTGGCATTCCACTCGGAAGTGGAAGCCTGAGCTGGCCTTCCACTCAAACCAGCCTATAAATGGAAGGGGAAGGGCAGCTGAAGGAGGGGCATTTGAGACAAAGAAACTCTGCCAAACCTCTGTTCTCTCTCTCACGCCAAGTCTTCTCTCCCTCTCACTTCACTCACCCCTCACCTTTCAAACTCTCTTTACCCCAACATCCTCTACACTCTCACTCAATAACACTCCTTCCAACTCCATTTTCCCTCTCGGACTTGCAATTCTTGTCCCAATCGTTCTTCTCTGCTCAAATTTCACCCGGTAAGCCTCTTTCCACTCGGATTCTCGCTGTTGCACTCGGTTTCCCTCATTTTTACTCAGATTTTCACTAATTCCACTCAGATCTTCACTGTTTCACTCAGATCCTGACTGTTGCACTCGGTTTCCCTCATTTTCACTCAGATTTTCACTGTTTCACTCGTTTTTCTCTGTTTTCAATCGGATTTTCATCGTTTCACTCGGTTTTCTTATTTTTCACTCGGTTTTCTTATTTTTCACTCGGTTTTCTTCATTTTTTGCACTCGTTTTCCTCTCCCACTTAGTTTTTTTTATTTTTTATATATTCATTTTTCTTAATCAGTGTCGTACGGAAAATACTTCCGTCTACACAGCCTTTATAGGATCCGTGCACGTGCGAAGCACTTCGCCTTGTATGGATTCTTCGCTAGAATGATGCCCATCAATATCTTCCTAATCTATTTCTAAAAAAAAACATTTTTAAGAACTACGTGACCCTGATTTCTCGAAAGCTCGAGAATACATAGGAGCGGGAAACAGTTCCTGTCGGGCCCACCTTTCTTTATTTAATTTTTAGAGTTTCCTTTTTGTCTTGCTATCAAAAGGAGGAGCGAGATTAATTTGGACGAGACGTCCTGTTAATCTCATATTTTTAATATCTCTTTAAAAAGGAGGAGCGAGGTTAATTTGGACGAGACGTCCTGTTAATCTCATATTTTTTTTTATATATCTCTTTAAAAAGGCGGAGCGAGATTAATTTGGACGAGACGTCCTGTTAATCTCATGTAAATATTTTGTGTTGATCTTTGTTTATTTTTTTTGTTTATTTTGTCGTTCCGTACATTTTTCTTTTTATGAAGAAGTTAAAATAATTATTGGGTTAATTATAATGCGCGCTATCAAATTGAGGTAACCGTTTTTAACGGACAGTTGTGAGGTGCTAATACCTTCCTCACCTGTAATCAGACTCCCGAATCATGGAATTTCATTTTTATAACCAGTGCTTTAACAAAAGGTTTTTCCACTATTTTATCCTAAAAAAATATTGGTGGCGACTCCCTGTTTATTATTTAAATTCGTTTCGAGGGTCGGCCGCGTCGCCGCGATCCCGGTCGCGACAGCTCTTTTCAAAGAAGAAGATGGTTAGGAAAGCAAGTGCACCATGAGCTTTGATGGGGCCTCCAATGCACTAGGACATAGAATTGGGGTCATCCTAATCTCACCTGATAAAGAATACATCCCCATTTGCGCTCAGCTATGTTTTGATTGTACTAACAATATTACCGAGTATGAGGCTTGTTCTTTGGGGATACAAGTGGCTCTGAATGCAGGAATAAAGACCCTAGAAGTTTATGGAGACTCGGCTTTGGTTATCCATCAATTGAGGGATGAGTGGGAAACTAGAGACAGTAAACTAGTTCCCTATCATGCTCATATCAAAGAAATGATCAAAGAGTTCGACGAAATTACCTTCCATCATGTCCCACAGGACGACAACCAAATGGCAGACGCCTTGGCCACCCTAGCTGCAATGTTCAAGGTCAGCAGTGAATACGAGATGCCTCTCATTGAGGTGAAAAAACGACAAGAACCCGCGCATTGCCAAGTTATAGAAGGAGAGCCAGATGGCAAGCCTTGGTATCATGACATCAAAAGGTACCTCCAATGCCAAGAATACCCTGAAGGCATCACAGATAATGACAAACGAATCTTAAGAAGGCTCGCTATGGGTTATCTTTTAAGTGGCAACGTACTGTATAAGAGAAATTGTGATTCCGTCCTCCTCCGTTATGTTGACACCGTCGAGGCAAATCGAATCATGAGAGATGTCCATGAAGGATCTTTTGGAACTCACGCAAACGGACACGCCATGTCAAGGAAGATCTTGAGGGCCGGGTATTATTGGATGACCATGGAAACAGACTGATTTGCTTATGTGCGGAGGTGTTATAAATGTCAGGTGTATACAGATCATATTCATGCACCCCCTTCATCCCTAAACATCTTATCGGCACCATGGCCCTTTTCAATGTGGGGTATGGATGTTATTGGACCCATTGAGCCAAAAACCTCGAACGGTCATCGTTTCATTTTAGTCGTCATCGATTATTTCACCAAGTGGGTGGAAGCAGCTTCATACACCAATGTAACAAAGAATGTTATGGTCAAATTCATCAAGCGTGAACTGATATGTTGATACGGCCTACCAAGCCAGATCATTACTGACAATGGTACGAATTTGAACAACAAGATGATGAAGGAACTCTGTGAAAGATTTAGAATCTCTCACCATAATTCCTCCCCTTATCAGCCTAAAATGAATGGAGTAGTCAAGGCGGCTAACAAAAATATCAAAAAGATAGTGCAAAAGATGGTGGTAACTTACAAAGATTGGAATGAAATGATTCCCTTCGCTTTGCACGGATACCAGACCTCGGTACGAACTTCGACTGGGGCAACCCCATTCTTCTTGGTCTATGGAATAGAAGTAGTACTACCTTTTGAAGTAGAGATCCCATCCCTCAGGGTAATCATGGAGGCCAGGCTGGAGGAAGCTGAGTGGATCCAGGCCAAGTACGACCAATTAAACCTAATTGATGGGAAAAGGCTAACCGCTCTCTGCCATGGACAGTTGTATCAAAAACGCATGAAGCAGGGGTACGAGAAGAAAGTGTGACTTTGACATTTCCAAGAAGGAGAATTGGTCCTCAAAAGGATTTTACCGATCCAAAGAGACGAGCGCGGTAAATGGATGCCTAATTATGAAGGTCCCTATGTGGTGAAAAGGGCCTACTCCGGAGGAGCTTTAACCCTCACCAACATGGACAGAGAGGATCTGCCTATGCCTATAAACGCGGACGCGGTCAAGAAATACTTTGCATAAAAATAATAATAATAATAATAATAATAATAATAATAATAATAATAATAATAATAATAATAATAAAGGTTCGCTAGGCTGAAAACCTGAAAAGACGGGCTAGGCAAAAGTTAGAGCTACTTGGTGAGTCGAAAACCCAAAAAGGTGGCTCAGACAAAATCAAAACCCAAAGTCCTGGTACGGTAAAATAGGAAAACCATACTGGGGCATACGAGTCGTTATCAAATTACGTCCTCAGAAGCAAAAATCAAAAGATGAACATGAAGTCGTGAGAGAGGATCAAGATTCCCATCGCTCTCAGGAAATCGTTGAAGGATTTATAAGGCTTCCCTTTTCCACTTATCTTCAATTCTTTATGCCTTATCGCATCTGTTTATTTTACATTGCTTTCATTACCACTGTACATGCCTGATGTTCATAAATAAAATTTACCCTTCTTTCTGTACGTGTTCATAACTCAGTCTTATAAATGAACAAGTTTAGGGTTTAGGTATTCACCAAAGCTCTTTCCCCAATAGACCCATTACTCATCCCGAGGGGAACACACATTAAGAACTCTTCCTGAGTAATCCTACAGACTGGACCCATCTCTCCCCAGTAAAAACCCTTTCCTAATCGAACTTAGGAAAACTTATTTGTCCCCAGTGGAAACACAGTCCAGTAGCCAAGCACAACCCTTCCCCTGAAAAAAATCCAAAATTCACCCCAAGCCATAATGGCCACTAGACGAGGGCCTGCCATACCTTTCTTCCCCAGTGAAACTTCCGCGGTAAGATCATCATTACCGAAACTAATGCCGATCACACTCTTCCCATCGAACTTGTCAAACTAGGGCATCACCCCAGGTTTCATTTCTCTTTTAGCCAAGGAGCGGTACCCCAAATTCCTTCAGCCTTTCTGAACCGGGGCAGCACCCCAGGTCTTTTCTCTTTTAGCCTAGGGGCAGTACCCCAAGATTCTTTCAATCAAGTCAAACCGGGGCATCACCCCTGGTCTTTCTTTTTAGTCAAGAGGTAATACCCCAAGATTCTTTTAATCTTGTCAAACTGGGGCATCACCTCAGGTTTCATTTCTCTTTCAGTCAAGGGCCGGTACCCTAAATTTCTTCAACCTTTCCAAACTAGGACATCACCCCAGGTTTTTTCCTCTTTTAGCCAAGGGGTAGTACCCCAAAATTCTTTCAATCATGTCGAACCGGGGCATCACCCCAGGTTTTTTCTCTTTTAGCCAAGGGGCAGTACCCCAAAATTCTTTCAATCAAGTTAAACCGGGGCATCACCCCTGGTCTTTCCTTTTAGTCAAGTGGCAGTACCCCATGATTCTTTCAATCATGTCAAACTGGGGCATCACCCCTGGTCTTTCTTTTTAGCCAAGGGGCAGTACCCTAAAATTCTTTGAATCATGTTGAACCGGGGCAGCACCCTAGGTCTTTTCTCTTTTAGCCAAGGGGCAGTACCCCAAAATTCTTTCAATCATGACAAACTGGGGCAGCACCCCTGGTCTTTCTCTTTTAGCCCAGGGGGCAGTACCCCAAAATTCTTTTAATCAAGTCAAACTAGGGCATCACCCCTGGTCTTTCCTTTTAGTCAAGGGGCAGTACCCTATGATTCTTTCAATCATGTTAAACTGGGGCATCACCCCTGGTCTTTCTTTTTAGTCAAGGGGCAGTACCCCATGATTCTTTCAATCATGTCAAACCGGGGCATCACCCCTGGTCTTTCTTTTTAGCCAAGGGGCAGTACCCAAAAATTCTTTCAATCATGTCGAACCGGGGCAGCACCCCAGGTCTTTTCTCTTTTAGCCAAGGGGCAGTACGCCAAAATTATTTCAATCATGTCAAACCGGGGCAGCACCTCTGGTCTTTCTCTTTTAGCCTAGGGGGCAGTACCCTAAAATTCTTTCAATCAAGTTAAACCGGGGCATCACCCCTAGTCTTTCCTTTTAGTCAAGGGGCAGTACCCCATGATTCTTTCAATCATGTCAACCGGGGCATCACCCCTGGTCTTTCTTTTTAGTCAAGGGACAATACCCCAGGGTCCTTTCAATATCGTCAAACTGGGGCATCATCCCAGGTTTCTCTTTATTAAGAGGCAACACCCTCAACTCTTTACTTTCCTGTCAGCCGAGATGCAACACCCTCAACCCTTTACTTTCCTGTCAACCGAGAGGCAACACCCTCAACCTTTACTGTCCTGCCAACCGAGAGGCAACACCCTCAACCTTTTACTTTCCTGTCAGCCGAGAGGTAACACCCTCAACTCTTTACTTTCCTGTCAGCCGAGATGCAACACCCTTAACCCTTTACTTTCCTGTCAACCGAGAGGCAACACCCTCAACCTTTACTGTCCTGCCAACCGAGAGGCAACACCCTCAACCTTTTACTTTCCTGTCAACTGAGAGGCAACACCCTCAACCTTTTACTTTCCTGTCAGCCGAGGAGCAACACCCTTAACCTTTACTTTCCTGCCAACCGAGAGGCAACACCCTCAACCTTTTACTTTCCTGTCAACTGAGAGGCAACACCCTCAGCCTTTACTTTCCCGTCAACCGAGAGGAAACACCCTCAATCTTTACTTTTCTGTCAACCGAGAGGCAACACCCTCAACCTTTACTTTTCTGTCAACCAAGAGGCAACACCCCCTCCTTACTTTTCCATCAAATTGAGAGGCAACACCCTCAACCATTACTTTCCTGTTAGCCAAAAGGGCAATCCTCGATTAACCGTTTCTTGCTGAAACTGGGACATCACCTCAATTCTTTTCCAGATTTTTTTAAAAAGAAGGTTTTCAAGGATCCGGTGTTGACGTCGATTCAGAGTGTTTCATTCCAAACCGACGAGGCCATACCAATGTCATAGCAAAGCAGAAGTCCAAATCCCGTCCAAGACCAAATGAACCTTACACTGGTGAAAACTTTGGGCTAAGCTAGGATAAAGATTAGTGTTGTCAATCAATTCCACACCGGCTGAAGCTTAAAAGGGTTTAATTGGTTTGACTTGGTAATTGGTTTCAGTGGACGATGTGAAAACGATGTTATTATTATTACTTTGTCCAAAAGTTTGATTCCCTTGGTTGGGTAAATGGTTTCGATGGACAATGTGAAAAGGCCAAAAACGATGTTATTGTTGTTACTTCATCCAAAAGTTCAATTGGTGATTAGACGATGTTGTGTAGACGGTGTTATTTCAAGTTTTCATCAGTTATACATCGGTTAAAGGTCCAATAACTTGCAAAAAAATTAAGGATTTAAGGAGTTGAGAAAAAACAAAGAAGTATGAAAATCATTCCATTAAAAGAGGAGGCACTACGGCCTTACAAGTTTTCAAAATTCCGGAGCCTATCCCGGAACAAGGCAAGCAAAAGAAACTAATTTATACATCGACGGTGGGGAGCCCTGTTCGATAACGGTGGTTGTCCTCTCAGAATCTTCAAACACCGTCCTCAACTCCATACTTTGGCCTTCAGGGAGAGGCAATGGTTCATAAGGAACATCCTCAGGTTCCACTGCCTGACCCGGTCCATAGCATATAGATGTTCACCATGAAACTCATGGTAAACACCTATACCGTTCAAGTTAAGTTGCACAGTGGAGTTCCGGTGTACATCGACTAATTCTGAGAATTCAGTCATCTCCTACTCCCTTTCTTGCCGTTCTCGGACTTAGGCCTCCTTTACAGCGGTGACCTCGGCTGCCAGCTCCTCATTTTTCTTTTCAACCTCGGCCCGTCCAGCAAGGGCTTCCTCTAATTTAGCTTGAAGAGCTTTAAGAGCATCCTCCGAAGCCTTGTACTTGGCCTTAGACTCACTCGCCCTCTTGGTGGCCGAATTGTACGCCGCTGTGAGTTCGGTCAAATATTCCTCCTTCTTAGCCAAGGCCGTCTGGGCCTCCACTCTTAGGGCTTCAGCCTCTTTCATCCGGTCTAGGCATTGTTTTGCCTCGAGACCGGAGTAGTAGGATTTACCCAAAGATTAAAGGACCCCGGCCACCTCGATCAAGTTGAAGATGGCTCCCTTGACAGCGCACCTCGTCTCGAGGGCAGGAAGATCGTCCTTCAGCTTGAAAGGGATTGGGACACGTGGTGGTGTCTCCCTGATGCGTTGCAAAAACTCTAAAATGCTGGAGTTGTAGTGGGGGGCGTTCTTGTCAGCAGGTTGAGTCCGGTCCAAGACATTGTCATCACTGGTAGCGTGCTCCTCCTTACACTAGGCCTCCACCCCGGCCTCAGCCCTTTGGGCCTTGTGCTTTTTGGCCTTGGAACTTTGGCTAGTGTAGGTGCGTTTTTTATTTTGGGCCCCATCAGCTGGACCCAGGGCTAAATTCCAACCTTGTCAGCCGGGATGCTAACCACTTTGGCCGCTGTACGCCTCGGAGTCACCTTGTTCTCCACATCGGCAGCAGCAGCATTTCTGGTCTCGGCTTGCTCCCGAAGCTTCTTCAGAATGTCAATTCGAGCCATTTCGCCTAAAAAAAAAGAGAGCCGTTGTTAACACTGGTAAAAGACGATGTATAAAAAAAAATCTACCTCAGTAAGCATCCCGGTGGGACTTCTCCCCGAGAAGGTTTTTGCAGGAAATTTTGGCAAAGACGGAGTAGGCCTTTAAAGCGTCCAACACCTTCTTGGACTCGGTTGACAAGACACTCTCACTGACGAAGTAAGCATTACTGGTCAAGAGGAAGTGCTCGTGAGTCCAGCCAGTGTAAAACTTCCTAGAAAAATCTAAATTCTCCTAGAACACCAGTCTTCCTACATTAACCTCGACCTTGACATAGGAGTGTTTGAAGCTGACTCCGTCCATCTTGGCCAACTCGGTGTAGCTCTCAAAGTTCACCACTTTGGAGTCACACCGGAGATTGATAAAGCCGAGGCCTCCGCCTGCATTACCCCAGCGCATTACCCTACAATAGGTGAAGAAGAGCACGACGGTGGGGACGAAGTGGAAGTACTCCCCCAGTACCTCCAAAGATTTCACCAAGCCCCAGCCGTTGGGATAAAGCTGGCTGGGGGAGCAGTCCAAGAACCGGAGTACTCCCATTTTGAACTCCGTGAGGGGTAAACGGATACCGATCCTGGAAAACAGCATCTCGTACATAAAAATATATCTTGACCCCAGATGGTGGCAAATCCGTTCTGAAGTCAAACGGAAAAAAATGATGAAGTCATCTTCATGCTCCTCGCCGGAGTGAACAATGACATCCTCAATTGTGAGATCGGTAGCATCCTCAGCATAGCGAGAGACGATGTTTCTGGGATCTTCATGAATCCAGAAGTAAGGGTCCGTGGCCTTCTTAGTAAGCCAATCGATCCGGTGTGCAATAACGTTGATCTCAACAACGTTGGTTGCGATGACTGGGACACCGGTGGAAGAGTTTCTAGAAGAAGCCATGTGAACGATGTGGCAGAAAAATGATATGCAGCTGTAAAAAGCCATATCATCAGATAAATATAGATCGGCACTGCTGCCACGCTTACTAGAACCCAAGTTAAAAGAGGACAATATGTGGGTTCCAGACGATGTGTCTAGCCCCCTCGTTTCCCACAAGGGCAATGTGGAGAAGCGATTAGGTCCTGAAACTATTGGCTGGTGTGAAACCCCAGAGGTAACTTCACATTGGCGACGCTGACCCTGGCTCGTGACTCCTCCCGACTGACGCCAGGATGTGATTGAAGGAGGTCCGGATAGGACCTCGACGGAGTCATTGCTTAAACCGTTGTCCCCCATACCCTATCTAAAAATGAAAAGGTAGAAGGAAGGTATGGAGGTACCTGCTGAGATAATGTGGGCTGTTCTTTTAGTGCGAGCCAGAATGCTTTGTGGACACCAGAGGTCTTGAACGTTGGAGCAGTAGAGTTTCAAAACGAAAAACAAGTGAAAATGACTGACCCCATTCCTACTTTTATAGGGAGTGGGGGGTTCGATTCCAGAACGTTCCACATTCTGGCCCAGGCCCATGAAAATAGGCCTATTCACTGCGACGTTCCACATTCCGGAGGGAAGGCGTGAAAATTCAAAATCAACATGACGAATCAGATGGTGACACGTGTAAAGGACCACTAAAACTATTGAACAACACCGTCCATCCAAAAGATCACTTCGGCCTAAAGTTCTTCGTACATTGTCACATCGTAGGTGTCCATTGGGCAATGTTTACTTGATTCTGACATTGGTGTTCACGTCTTTACTTCCTTTTCACATCAAAAGCATGAAGAAGCTTTATATTTTTCCTGCAAAAAAGAAGTAAAGAGGGGCATCTGTGAATACCTATTTCGGTTCGGCCAGTTTCTGTGAACACCGATAGTGATTAAGCGAACTCAACATCGTCCCTAACACCGTCTGATGTCAAAACGAAGTGAAACATCGTCAGACACCGGCTTAGGTCAAGGAGGCGACGTCCGATGTCCATAACAAGAGGAACACCGGTCCAGGTCAGAGAGATACCGATCTGGCCTATGGGAGGGACACTGTCTTGCTGAGTCCATTCAGTGAGACCGGTGTCCGTTATTATCCGAGGTAGGAAGTGTTTTCATAAACCCAACACTGGACTCGTGTAACACCGTTTGCAGAGTCCGGCTGCCCATGCTATGACTTGGAATCGCACTACAAGATTCGATCCTGAAATCCAAGAAATGGCAGACAGGGAATAAAAAATTAAAACAATAAAAAACTCACTACCAGCCACTATTCCCCACAACTGCTAGTGACCAGGCTATCTCCACTACGCGTATGGGTGTGTGGGAGCTTGAGCTGTCCAAGCACTCGGGCTCCAGAAGGCCCCTATAAATGCCTAAGCTGAAGAGGCACAAAGGTCCGATTTTTGAATCCCTGAATCCCAAGAAATTGCTCCGGTGTTTGACCCTAAGATCTTGAGAGAATTACCCTAACTCTTGGTTCTTTAGTCCCGAGAAAAAGAACTAGCCCCAAGGTTCTGAATCCAGTCACTAGGACACCGGACCTTACCCCGCTTGAAGTAAAGTTCTCCCCTGCTGCTCAGACCCCGTCCAGAACCTCGTAAAAGCCCTTATTTTAATCCTACACCGGTTTCCTATTGCATTACTCCGGCTCTCCATTGAACCCCACACCGTCTCCCCCTTAAGCTCCACACCGGCTCTCACAGCTGTTCCATCCCCTAATCATTTCGGCTACTGCAGCTCTAGCCCATACCGGCTTATACTCAAGGATCGGCCCATTTCAGCATCTCCACACCGGTTATAATCCTCTCCACTTTTATCCTTCTTTTTGTTCCTTTCATTAGTTATTTTACACTATTTGTCCTTTTGCCAAGCCTGTTATTTTCATCGAATTTATTCTCTTGGTTAAATCTATTATGTTGCTAAAATCCATTTTTATCCTGTCTCATGATTATAATAATAAAAACAAGCATTTTTTCCTTGTGTTTATTTTGAACAACGTAAAAGTCGTTCTAGCCAGTGTCGTGCGGGAGTACTTTTGCCTACACTGCACCTAACGATCATACACGTGCGGAGAACTTCGCCTTGTATGTACCACCTCCATGAATTTCACCTGTCACTAAATCCCTAGCTTCATCTAAGATACCCCTCATTAAGAACTACGTAACCCTGATTTATCGGAAACTCGAGAATACGTAGGAGCAGGACTTAACTCCTGTCGGGCCCACTTCTTTTCCCTTCTCATTCCTTCTTTTAAAAATTAATTTCATTCTAATCGTCACATAAAATCAATTTAGACGCGATGTCTTGTTGATTTTCTTCTATTTTGTCTTGATCTCGGTTGTTTTTTCACAAAGATCGGGCTAATTTGGATGAGACGTCCTATTTTCCCCCTTCACCCCCCAACTCAGCACCTTGATGAGAGAATGACTAATTTGGACGGAATGTCCTGTTAGTATTTTTCTTGCTTCCACACACATCCCTATTAAAAGGCTAGGGTTAATTCGGACGGGACGTCCCGCTAACCCCTTTCTTTTCCCGACCTTGTATCATGTTGAAAGGATGATTGATTTAGACGAGACGTCTTGTTAGCGTCCTTCCCCTTCTTTATGTTTTCCCCATTAAAATCAAGGTTAATTTGGACGAGGTGTCCTGTTAACCTTGTTCCGATCCTTTTCGTTAGTCTGTTCTGCTCCTTTCATTTCAAGAAAGAAAAAAGGAAGAAATAAAATGGTTTTTTAGAGGCTACTTATGCTGCGCGTTTTCAATCTTGGTATTGTTTTTAACAAGCGATGTAGGGTGCTAATACCTTCCTTACTCGTAACCGACTCCCGAACTTAAATCTCATATTTTTAACCAGTGCTTTGTTAAAGTTTTTTCCCAATGTTTTCCCTATGGATAAAAACGTTGGTGGTGACTCCCTTTTCAATGTTATTTCATTTTCAAGGGTCGGCCGCGCCGTCGTGATCCCGGTCGTATTTTCCTACATGACCTCCCAAAATCAACAGTTATCAAATTAATTTCAAAATAAGCACACACACACACCATATGCTATACAAAATGGGTACATATATGTATGCCGGCCAAGGCTCACCCACATTCCTTTCATATTTACCTTCTCCAATCCTCGACCTCCAAAAAGTAGGATTTTTCATCACGCCTATATCAAACTTAAAAATGGCAACAGGGAGGTAAGTAACAATCCAAATGAATCAAAATCATACATCATGATGATACTTATACATGTGTGCATTATATTCACCTTTCAAGAAAACATCACAATTTTACACACATGATACATCATTCCACCTCGGCACAGTATATTCACAAGGCAACATTATACATAATATATCTTTAACATTCTCAATAATCATCAGACTTTTAATGTTAGCACCTCTGCTTACTTTCGCTCTATTCAACAATCATCCATCGCTACCACGGGCTATCAACTAGGCATATCTTGGCTATATGCAAATGCTCTTAAAGCTAATACGTATGCACAACGGAATTATTTTCAAGTACGGATCCGATTATGGGAAAACAACATCAAATCAATTGTGGGACAAGCATAGGTGTGCTACTATGCCCCTACTGCAGTAGTAAAATATGTACACTTATATTCAATTTCAAGCATGTTCAACAACATATTTTACTGGTACCAAACCGCTCTCGCCCATCTGTAGCACTAGTCACCCTGTGACCGTGGATCAACATCATGGCTGTACTTGCCAAAGTGATACAGGCCTCCCCTGAACACACATCAAGGGAGCCGTGCCTCGTCGGACACCGAGGTCAACTGCTCATCATAGAGCCGCCCTCCCACAGGGCCTGCCACATAGGGTGCCTCGTCACCAAACTAAGGGTAGCTTCGTAATTCCCCGAATCACTTGGGAGCAATAATAGTATACCTGTGCACTGGGCTGCCCTCCCACTAGGCCTGCCTATTGGAACCCCTAATATTCCATATAAGCAGCATATGATATGCCATGGATACAAATGTCAATCAATGCATTCTCACACTGTGCATCCTAAATGCCGCTCAATCAATCGTTCATTCATAATTACCACTTAGTGGATTTTAGTATTCTCAATCCTTACCATTCCTCGTTAGACTCATACACATCGGTAGTTAGTGGCAATCACAGTCATCGATTCATATATACACATTTGAGGTATTTTATATTATTGATTTCAATTCAAAACATGGTCTCGAACCATCATAACATATTTCATTAACATATTCAGCATAATATCGGATCCGGTCTCAATACCAGTCCCAAAGTACAGATATCACTTCATCTGTTCTGTATGCAAACAGATCTAGCAAGTATAACACCGGATTGTTGACTCCAGCTCAGACCAGTTCAATAACATACACATCATTCCAAATACATGCCACATAGCATCAATCATTCTACATGCATTCAATTCATGAAATCAACACATCGTCTACATAAGAAATCATCAAGCATAATCTTATACACATATTTTCACATCAACAATGGATGAAATCATGCATTCGAAATAGTTACCTCCTCCTACCTCAAGAGAAGTAGTATTCACCGCGTAACTGGGGTTATTTCCTACATCACAATATATCACAATCAATTTCCCATTTAGCCACATCGGCCTAACATTCATATTTATTTACTCGATGTTCTCCAACATCTTAACTCTCAGTCCCGTTTATTTCATTCGTTCAGCCACCACCACCACGGTTTAGGCGTCTGCATTTATTATTAAGCACATTTGTTGCCAAACCCCTTACCGGGTTCCCACTTTAATGGTTCCCAACAACCACTAAGTTTCATTAATGGCCTTTCACCATTAATAACATCATTTTACCTCACCAAAATAGTTATTTAGCATAATAAATGCCTCTTCACTCATATTTTGCATTTCACCCAAATCTTAGGGTTAGGGTTTTCATTAAAACCCAACAACATTTATTAAATCACTCTCCCAACGTAAAAACTCAAAAATCCATAGTTTATACTCTTGAGAAATAGTAAGACCTTACTTCAAGAGAAGGAATGAGAGATTTTCCAAGAGAGGAAAAATCCACACAAAAATAAGGAGGGGGAAAGAAGAGACTTCAAGCTCCAAGCTCCTCCAAGCTCTTCAAGGACGGAATGGGAGAAGAGAAAAGAACCACCACCCTTTTTGCTTAGGGTTTTTGGAGGGAAGAAGAAGAAATAAAGAGTGGTAGGGAAGAAGGAGTGTGCATGGTTTTGGAGAAAGGAAGGAGAAAAAGATGACCATTCTGGTCAATGTCCAAGGGTTAAAAGGGTACATCATCTCTACTTTTTCCCAATGGTTAATAATTCCTAATACCCAACGGATACAAATGCTAATCAAGAGGGAAAAATGCACACGGCTAAGTGAGGAGAAGAAAAGAAAGTTTTTCAATTTCTTTTAATTCTATTCGGCTCGTATTTTCTCCATTTAATAACATATGTCGAGTCCGATTAATCCTTTCCTTAACACTAAAAATTATTTCAACTATAAAATATTTAATTTGACCAAGTAGGTCCCACATCATCTGTTAAATTATTCAATTCCGGTAAATCTTGACTCACCTGTAATTTACCTCTAGTGTCAAATTAATTCTCCCACATTTATTGTACCATAATTAATTAATTATCTCTATTCAATAAATTTGTTTTCTTTAAAATTTAGGGTGTTACAATCCACCCCACCTAAAAAGAAATTCCGTCCCCGAAATTTAACATACCGGATTTGAACATATCGAGGTACTGTGTCCTTATATCATCCTCACGTTCCCATGTGAGCATCTCAGCATTTCCGTGCTTCCATGCAACTTTCACCAAGGGTACCAATTTGTTCCGTACCTTCTTCACGGAGAGTTCAACAATACGAACAGAAACATGAGGAATGGACAGATCACCTCGTTCATCAACATCGTCCATAGGAATTACATGTAGAGGATCATGGACATACTTCCTCAACTGTGAGACATGGAACACATTGTGTAGATTAGCCAGGTGTGGAAGGAGTGCAATCCGATATGCAACGTCACCAATCCGCTCCAGAACCTCGTAGGGTCTAATGAACCTTGGATTTAACTTCTTACTCTTTAAAGCTCTTCCAATACCCTTATCTCTTGATACTCTTAAAAATACGTGATCGCTAACTTGAAACTCAAGTGGCTTCTGGCCTTTTATCATAATAACTCTTCTGACGATCTTGGGCAATTTTCATCTTTTCTTGTATCATCTTGATTTGTTCATTTGTTTCCGTAATCAACTCCGGCCCCAAAGCCAAACTCTCTCCGGTTTCAAGCCAACACAACGGAGTCCTACATTTCCGACCATACAACGCTTCATAGGGAGCCATACCAATGGAACTATGATAACTATTATTATATGTAAATTCAATTAGTGGTAGGAATCTTTCCCAACTACCACCATGCTCCAACACACAAGCCTGTAACAAATCTTCAAGGCTTTGAATCATCCGCTTGGATTGTCCATCCGTTTGTGGATGATACACCAAACTGAGCTTTAACTTGGAACCCATTGCCTCGTGTAAGCTTCCCCAAAATCGGGAAGTGAATCGCGGGTCGCGATCCGATATAATACTCAAAGGCATACCATGTAGCGTAACGATCTCCTTTATGTACAACCGGGCTAATTTCTCCAATGAACTCTTCATATTCATGGGTAAGAAGTGAGCACACTTCGTCAACCAATCTACAATCACCCATATAGCCTCATTTCCAGTATGTGTTCTGGGTAGTCCGGAAACAAAGTCCATAGCGATGTCGTTCCATTTCCACACCGGAATATCGAGGGGTCTCAGATAACTAGATGGTTTTTGATGCTCAACCTTGACCTTCTGACAAATAATGCAAGAGGCTACATAATTAGCCACATCCCGCTTCATACCGAGCCACCAAAAATTCTTCTTCAAATCTTGATACATTTTTATGGCACTAGGATGTATGCTCAACACACCCTTGTGAGCTTCTTCAAGTACCAATCTCTTTAAATCACCACCAAATGGAACATAAATCCGACCTTTCACACGCCAAATGCCATTATGGCCTTCCACTAGAAACAAGTTCTTCCCTTTCTTTTGAGTTCTTCTCATTTCAATCAAATACTCATCTTTCTGTTGTTGTAACTTCACAGTCTCAAGGAATACATTTGCTACCGTCAACACCTCAAGGGATATCTTTTTCAAGGTATATATTTCTACACCCATGTTCAAGTTCCGAAATTTCTCAATGAGCTCCATTTCCTTCACCATCATAGCGAAAACATGCAACGATTTCTGACTTAAGGCATCGGCAACCATATTTACCTTCCCGGGATGATACCTTAATTCAAACTCATAATCCTTTAGAAACTCCATCCATTGTCGTTGGCGCATATTAAGCTCCTTCTGATCAAATAGATATTTGAGACTCTTGTGATCACTAAAAACCACAAACTTAGAGCCATACAAATAGTGTCGCCATAACTTCAAGGCAAACACTACCGCCGCCAATTCCAGATCGTGTGTAGGGTAATTAACCTTATGTGGTCACAATTATCTCAACGCATAGGCTATCACACGTTCTTTTGCATCAACACGCAACCAAGACCAAGCTTAGAAGTGTCACAGTATACCACGAAGTCATCCAATAAGTCCGGCAAAGCCAACACCGGAGTAGAAGTGAGTCTAACTTTCAACTCTTGGAAACTCCTTTCACAATCAAGACTCCACACAAATGGTTGATTCTTACGGGTTAGCTTTGTCAAAGGCAAAGCCAATCGGGAAAATCCTATAATAAATCTTTGGTAATAACCGGCAAGACCCAGAAAACTTCTCACATCGGTCACAGACGTCGGTCTTTTCCAAGCTAGTACGGCTTCAATTTTAGATGGATCAACTGCCACACCGTCTTTGGAGATAACATGTCCAAGAAATTAGACCTCGAATAACCAAATTTCACACTTAGAAAGCTTTGCATACAACTTTTTCTCTCAAAGGATATTCAAAACAAGACGAAGATGCTCTTTATGTTCCTCATGGCTCTTGGAATAGACAAGTATGTCGTCAATAAACACCACCATGAACCGGTCAAGATACTCGTGAAAGATGCGATTCATGTAATCCATGAAAATTACAGGAGCATTTGTCACTCCAAATGGCATCACTACATACTCATAGTGTCCATATCAAGTTTGGAAGGCAGTTTTTGGAATATCTCTGGTCTTCACCCGAATTTGGTGATATCTAGAACGCAAGTTGATTTTTGAGAATACGACGACATCCTTCAACTGATCCAAAAGATCGTCAATGCGATGTAGGGGATATTAGTTCTTAATGGTCAACTTGTTAAGTTGTCGATAATCCACATATAACCTCATACTTCCATCTTTCTTTTTCACCAATAAAACAGGCGCACCCCAAGGAGACACACTTGGGCGAATAAATTCTCATTCCAATAATTCTTCAACTTGTCTCTTCAACTCTGTTAATTCCATAGGAGACATTCGATATGGTGCTCGGGAAATAGGTTCCGCACCCGGAACAAGATCAATAGAAAACTCCACCTCGTGTGGAGGAGGTAAACCAGGTACCTCATCAGGAAATACATCCGAAAATTCAGACACAACAGGAATATTTAAGGGATCGGGACTATTTATCCCATCAGCAAGAGTCAATAGTATGCAAAGTTGAGTTATACCTTGCACATCGAATTTTCCCACATCTGAAGAAGGGAAAATGACAGTCCGTTGTTGATAGTCAACCAAAACTTTATTGGCGGAGAGCCAATCCATACCAAGAATGATCTCCAAGCCCTTCATAGGTAGGCAAATGAAAGAAGCAACGAACTTCCTTCCTTCTAGGAGCATATCGATATTATCACACCGGTTAACTGATCTAAGACAAGCACTAATTCGGGTAGTAACCATCAAAGCATTTTTCATTAGGCACACCAGCAATCTCAACCGCCATACATAATCCTCAGATATAAAAGAATAGGTCGCACCCGAATCATAAATAACATGCACAGAATTTCTAAGTATTTCACACTTACTTTCAACTAGGTTATCAGTTTGAGCTGCCTCTTCACCGGTCACAGCAAATACTCTTCCAACAATTTGCTGATTAGCACCATGATTGTGACCATTCCGGCCACTATTGCCATTACCTTGGCCGTTCCCATTACCACGACCGTTGCCACTGTTTTTGTTGCCATTACGACCACCATTGTGACCGCCATTACTGTTTCCACGACCACTGCCTCTGAAAACACCATAGCCACCCCGGTTTGCATCATTACGAGCCACCACATCAGTAGTATTTAAAGGACAATTGGGGCGAATGTGTCCTAGCTGGTTGCATCGATAGCACACCACAACATCTTCATCATAATCACAGGCCAAATGGTTTTTGCTACACCGGAAACAACAAAGTCCTTGGCCACCCCCTCGGCAACCATTTATACCATGCCTTCCACCACCTCGTTCGCCTCTAAAAGAAGAGGAACTATACATAAATTGTCTATTACTCTTGAAGTTGCCCTTCTTCTTGAAGTTAGGGAATTGACCCTTAAGTCTTTAATCATTCCCAGCATAATTCTTGGGCACCACATTGTTCTCTTCAAAAATTCTACACTTGTTCACAAGAGTAGGAAAGCTCCTAATCTCTTGGTGACATATCGCCTTCTTAATCTCTTGGCGTAAACCATTCTCAAACTTAACGTATTTCGAAACCTCAGTACCTTCCTGTTGAAAAGGAGGGTAAAACACACATAGTTCCTTAAATTTTGAGGCATATTCCTCCACCGACAGGCTTCCTTGTTTGAGCTCCATAAATTCAAGCTCTTTCTTGTTCTTGTAGCTCTCAGGAAAGTACTTCCTAAGGAACTCCACCTTAAAGTTCTCCCAATCGAGAGGAGTGTGAGTCGCAATCATACATCCATGAGTGAGAATCCACCAAGATTCAGCTTCATCTCGGACCATAAATATCGCGTATTCGACTTTCTGAGCTTCCATACACTCCATACTAGCAAATATCCATTCTAAGTCACGGATCCAAACATAAGCGTCCTTTGGTCTATAGCCTCCATGAAATTTAGAAGGTTTCTGCTTGAGAAATCGGTCAAGACCATGATTTGGCTGACTAACGGGTTGTTGTTGCCGTTCTAGGATATCGGTAAATCGATTGAAGGCTTCAGCCATAGCGGCTGCATCAATATTACGCCTATTCGCCATCAATCACTCTATACACACAACACACAAACATAATCAAAAACCTTGTGTTTCTTTCCTCAATATATATACCAATAATTATCAACTATTATTAATATAAATATCATCATAATATATTCACAATCTGAAGATAAATACGGAAAGGAAATGCCTGGCCGGGCTTAATATCAACCACAATATAAAATAATGAGCAATCAATGCTCCAATAATACTTAACTATAACTATAGCATGTAACATTAAGTGACAATCACTCTTTAACAATATCTAATTCATATAATTCACCAATAAGCAATCAATGCTCTGATACCAGGTTGTAACACCCCGGCCCGATTTCCTATTTCGAGAACAGGGGTAAAATTTTCATAAATTTTAAAATAATTATAAGTAGCAGAAATTTAATATAAATAAAGCTGAGTAATTACCCCGGATTATTGTATAACCTAACTCATATATGAAGATATAAGAAAGGTATCAAAGAGCACCTCAGACGATCCGACTTGAGACCGTCCCAGGGGAAAAGCGGAAGATGAAATTAAATTCAAGAGTTATTAAAGTGTCTACCAAAAAGAGGATGAAAAATGCTTCATTGATTTGTTACGTAAAAGAAATATAACTTTATAATAAAAATATCATTCATACATCATCGAGGTCATTAATGAAAATTAGCCATACCCATCCGGTCTAATTTTCCTACATGACCTCCGAAAATCAACAGTTATCAAATTAATTTCAAAATAAGCACACACACACCGTATGCTATACAAAATGGGTACATATATGTATGCCGGCCAAGGCTCACCCATATTCCTTTCATATTTACCTTCTCCAATCCTCGACCTCCAAAAAGTAGGATTTTTCATAACGCCTACATCAAACTTAAAAATGGCAACAAGGAGGTGAGTAACATAATCCAAATGAATCAAAATCATACATTATGATGATACTTATACATGTATGCATTATATTCACCTTTCAAGAAAACATCACAATTTCACACACATGATACATCATTCCACCTGGACATAGTATATTCACAAGGCAATATTATACATAATATATCTTTAACATTCTCAATAATCATTAGACTTTTAATGTTAGCACCTTTACTTACTTTCACTCTATTCAACAATCATCCATCGCCACCACGGGCTATCAACTAGGCATATCTTGGCTATATGCAAATGCTCTTAAAGCTAATACATATGCACAACGGAATTATTTTCAAGTGCGGATCTGACTGTGGGAAAACAACATCAAATCAATTGTGGGACAAGCATAGGTGTTATATTATGCCACTATTGCAGTAGTAAAATGTGTACACTTATATTCAATTTCAAGCATGTTCAACAACATATTTTACTAGTACCGAACCGCTCTCGCCCATCTGTAGCACTAGTCACCCCATGACCGTGGATCAACATCATGGCTGTACTTGCCAAAGTGATACAGGCCTCCCCTGAACACACATCAAGGGAGCCGTGCCTCGTCGGACACCGAGGTCAACTGCTCATCATAGAGCCGCCCTCCCACAGGGCCTGCCACATAGGGTGCCTCGTCACCAAACTAAGGGCAGCTTCATGATTCCCTGAATCACTACGGAGCAATAATAGTATACACGTGTACTAGGCCACCCTCTATAACACCCCCGATTTCCCGAACCCGAATCCCGATGTAATCAAAATAATTAACTAATAAAAATGCGAGTAAATTTTTCACGTTCAAAATATTTCTAAACACCTCAACGATTACACCAAGACCCGAATCATAGAAAACCGAAAGCGTACGATTTTAATAAGATATAACTGGATCGTTAAATAGTTTGCCCATAACGGTATACAAAATAACAGAGTTTACAGCGGAAGAAGAATGTGTATACCGGGCATACGCCTAGTCCCATATATGAAGATATGAGAAAAGGCTCGGCAAAGCATGAAAACATACAACACAAGCCCATTTAGGCCACATCCAAACTTACACATAGATCATAAACATGCATTGCCTAAGGTACATACATATACTTAGCTATATGTTCATACATCATACATCTCCAACATTTTATATTCTATATTTCACCATACTCAATTCAACCTCAATATCAAGTATCATCAACATTTATATATTCCCAAAATGGGCTACATGTCCAATGTCATTATATTCATCAAATGGGTATGTATCCCAATACTCCAAATATCAATGTATCACTCACATGTCTATCCATTTACAATACTTCCACCAATATCCATAATTACTTACACTATCATATACATTCATTAACAATTCCATAAATTACAAATCGCTGCCGGCCAAGGCATTCCATTACCACTATTTTACCTTCACAAAAGCTTTTCTTTAAAAATATTCTCTTCCCATGACATCCCTGCATCAATACTAAAAAGTAGACCACATGGGAGAGTGAGTTATACATTTCAAATGTCGATATGAATACAACTGAGATTATGTGCATATGCATATCAACATCATTGATGCTTTGCTAAACACATCAATAAATATCATAATCTATTCATTTTACAATATACATGTCATGTATTCACTCATCAATTCGTAGCAAAGCAAGCATATACACAATTATTCCAATGCCACAACGGGCTAACATCATCAACTTCGACCATTCCGGTCTTTTCTCAAAGCCACCACGGGCTAACATCATTATTATCAATCATAAGTAAATACGCTCTTCATTAAATTGGGCCATAACATACATATCGTCATATTCAATATCATTTCGTATATTCATATCATTTATTACTTTTATGTGGTCTTTTAAGTATATTAATTATCCATTTCACCAACACCACACCACAATCTCAATCATCATCAATCATCATTACCACCTAGCATATCTCCATGCTATATGCAAATGCTCTTAGACTAATGCATATGCACAATGGAATAATCAACAACAAATGCGGATCCGACTGTGGGAATAAACACCAAATTGTGGGTCAAGCATAGGTGTGCTACTATGCCCCTACTGCAGTAGTAAAAGTGTACACTTATATCTCAATTCATGCATGCTCAACATCATATTTTACTGGTACCAAACCGCTATCGCCCATCTGTAGCACTAGTCACCCCGTGACTTGCGGATCAACATGGCCTTACTTGCCAAAAGTGCTACGGGCCCCTCCCGAACACACATCGAGAGAGCCGTGCCCCGTCGGACACCGAGGTATCTCGCTCACCATAGAGCCGCCCGCCCACTGGGCCCGCCACATAGGGTGCCTTGTCACCAAACTATGGACAACTTTGTGACTCACACACCGAGTCACAGGGGAATTAACAAGAATGCTCGTGCACTGAGCCACCCTCCCACTGGGCCCGCCTAGTGGAACCCCCTAATATTCCACATAGACAGCGATCGATATGCCATGGATGCAATGCAATGCAAATCAAATGCATTTCTCCCGCTGTGCATCCCAAATGCTACTCATCAACCATCATCATCATAATCACCAACACCACCATATACATCCTAGTGGATTTTATCACAGTTGGTTTTAGTCATTATTTTCAAGTTTTAAGTGTGGCATTTCATTTAACATCTTTCATATATATCTATATATATATATATATTTCATATCACACATGCAAGACAATACTTGCAATCAACCTCAATGGCATCACATCATTACATATCATTCATAAATATCACCACACATTCATTTAGTGGATTTTCATCCCATTATTCATCACCATTATCTTACATATTAGTGTGGTATTCACAATGATTCATAAATATAATTTGACCATACATACAAGATCGCGCTTGCATTATAAATTCAATGGCATTCAACAGTTATCATTAATAACATTCACCCATCTATTCAAGGGATGATCACAACATCATTTATTGTAACACGATACCGACATCATCGCCGATTTATCAGTTTATAAGGACCACCTCATCATTTAATCATCCTCTCATTGGTTTAATAACCACTCTAGGGTGTATGGGATCGAAAAGAGGTCCACTAATGTCCCATTTAACTGTTAAAATGGCCTAAGTAATTAAGGAATACGAGATAAGTATTCAAGAGTAGTAAGAATGCCATTTCCAAGCTGATCTAATCAATTAAACAAGTGATAATCGATTACGGAGAAAAAGGTAATCGATTACTACGCTTCTGTAAGTGGTATAACACCTCAGGTGTTCAGCATAATCGATTACAAGGCTAGGATAATCGATTACCTTGGCTCTGTTTGTTACATAATCGATTATATTACTAGGGTAATCGATTACCTAGGTTATGTTTAGTACATAATCGATTACAACCTTGAACGTAATCGATTACAGTGTTGCGTACAGGGTTGGAATCGATTAAGCTAATCGATTACTATCGAAACAGAATCTTAGTAATCGATTAAGCTGAGGAGCTAATCGATTACAGCCTATCAGGATGCAGGGATTATGCAAGAAAATGCAAGATTTTGGACTTCTAACCCCTCTAACTTTTTCATATCAACTCCAAATGCTACCAAATTTTAAGACCAACTAAATTACACCATTTGTGACGCGTGGCCACCGGCCTCACTCAAAAATTCTTTAAAATGAGTGACTTATGCATATAAATACGTTTTACCCATTTTAAGCCATTTTAATGCAAGTCTAGGGTGATTTCTCCTTTAAATTGACCCATTCCAATTTCTACAGGTTTTAATTCATACATGGAAGCTATTGGAACTACCCTATGTCATCAAAACCACATAAAACTCTATTTGACTCCTTCACTTCCATGATTATGCGTTAAAATGCACTTTGTGAACTACAATATGACTCAAATCATCTATCATTCATTTCATTATGGGTCTTTCATTTCAATACATCAATTCCCATTAAGGGACCACTAACCATTCATCACCATCTCATATATATATATATATATATATATATATATATAATTTCCAAAATTCAACAATTTGCCAAGCCTAGCATTCACCACATCATCGATTCAACATTCAACATAATTATGGCAAGGCAATCCATGAGTTCATACATATACATAATTCAATAATTATTCACTCATGCAAATTTGAAATGCAAACTCCTCTCCTACCTCAAGAGAAGAACCGCAATCCAAGTGCTCCGATTGCCTCGATCGTTCTGTATCATCGTCCAGAACACAATCCTATCACAAACATACACATACATGCTATTAATATACCATCATAAGGCATCATCCCCCAAAACTCATTATCAAGTCCTAAACTTGCTAAAACACCAATTCATACCATTGTGTTAGGCTTCGGGAATTCCTTTCCCAAAACCAAGATTCTCTAAATCTTAAAGGTTTAACTACACTCATTAACAACATCATGCCCCTTACTCATAACACCTTTAAATCATCATGTGGTTCACTACTCATCATCACAATTCATTCAAATTCATTATAAGCCCTATTAGCTCCATTTAAGACCATCCTCAATCAACAACCTCAATGGCATATATCAAGGCCTACATACTCATCAACTCAAGTATCTATTTCCTTAATCCACTATCAATGGCTTGCAACCATTTTTAACATCATCATAAACATCAACAATCTAAATTAATTCCTCCAACCACATACATACTCAGATACACTCATCTCCCAATCCTCAAGAATCAACATCAATGTTTCAAACATTCATCTCTTCATATAAAATCATTCTAAGACATCAAAAATTATCAAAATTACCTATTTAGTCAAAACCCCCAATTTATCATACTTAGGGTTTCCTCAAAACTCAATAATCATTTCTAATAACCACCCATCTCCATCATTAACAATACCCACACATACATTATCATGGGTTTTCACTAAAAATCATCTTTCATGGCATTATTACTCATTTCCCCCAAATCCTAGAGTTAGGGTTCCATTAAAATCAAACAATCACCACTAACAACCATCATCTTCCATCTCTAGTCTTGCAATTTTCGTATACCCCTTCACACCCATCCAAAAACACACATAAATCACATCCCACCTTTGGGTTTTACATGAAAATGGCTCCCATTCCTAAACCCATTCATAAGGTACTCTCCTAACCAAATAGAAACCAAAACCTAGGGCCAAAAACATCAAAAGAGTAGAGAAATTTACCTCAAGCTCTAAGCTATCCCAAGCCCTAGCATGTACACGAAAATGAAGGGAGAAATAGAGAGCTTCCAAGCATTTGAATCATCTCCAAAATGAAGAAGAAGAAGCATGGTTGGTTGGGTATGGAAGGAGACTCACAAAAATGGTGAGATTTGTAGAAGAAGAGAAGAAAAGAGAGGGTTTGTGTAAGGGAGAAGAGAAGTGACGAAAATGAGGAAGGGGGGAGGAGAAGATACACGTGAAAATGAGGGAGAGAAAGAAGGGAATAAGTTATATCTTGGTCCATCATTAAAATGTTTCCCGTTTTATAACAAACAGGATCTTTGTTCGGGCTCAATACTAAATCCAAAAATTATTCCGAAGACATATTCGGATTCCCAATAATATTCTTAACAGCCCTGACCAACGGCATCTCAACCGGAGATACTTGGTCCGACACTCATATCTTAACCGGGTATAATTTTAGCTCTTAAAGCCTCAATAAATTACGAATAATTCTCATAGATCCCAATTTTATTATTTCAATATTTTTGGGACATAAATTAGCTCATGTTTAATTATTTATTATTTATTCCATATATTTAATCATTTTATAAAATTCGGGATGTTACACCCTCCCACTGGGCCTGCCTATTGGAACCCCTAATATTCTATATAAGCAGCGTATGATATGCCATGGATGCAAATGCCAATCAATGCATTCTCACAGTGTGCATCCTAAATGTCGCTCAATCAATCGTTCATTCATAATTACCACTTAGTGGATTTTAGTATTCTCAATCCTTACCATTCCTCGTTGGACTCATACACATCGGTAGTTAGTGGCAATCACAGTCATCGATTCACATATACACATTTGAGATATTTCACATTATTGATTTCAATTCAAAACATGGTCTCGAACCATCATAACATATTTCATTAACATATTCAGCATAATATCAGATCCGGTCTTAATACCAGTCCCAAAGTACGGATATCACTCCATTCGTTCTGTATACAATACTTATCTAGCAAGTATAACACCGGATTGTTGACTCTGGCTCAGACCAGTTCAATAACATACACATCATTCCAAATACACGCCATATAGCATCAATCATTCTACATGCATTCAATTCATGAAATCAACACATTGTCCACATAAGCAATCATCAAGCATAATCTTATACACATATTTTTA
Source organism: Clitoria ternatea (assembly GCA_037962975.1). Taxonomy (NCBI): domain Eukaryota; kingdom Viridiplantae; phylum Streptophyta; class Magnoliopsida; order Fabales; family Fabaceae; genus Clitoria; species Clitoria ternatea. The sequence continues at coordinate 92,195,898 of CM075671.1, forward strand.
CATCAACAATGGATAAAATCATGCATTTGAAATAGTTACCCCCTCCTACCTCAAGAGAAGTAGTATTCACCACGTAACTGGGGTTATTTCCTACATCACAATATATCACAATCAATTTCCCATTTAGCCACATCGGCCTAATGTTCATATTTATTTACTCGATGTTCTCCAACATCTTAACTCTCAGTCCCGTTTATTTCATTCGTTCAGCCACCACCACCACGGTTTAGGCGTCTGCATTTATTATTAAGCACATTTGTTGCCAAACCCCTTACCGGGTTCCCACTTTAATGGTTCCCAACAACCACTAAGTTTTATTAATGGCCTTTCACCATTAATAACATCATTTTACCTCACCAAAATAGTTATTTAACACAATAAATGTCTCTCCACTCATATTTTGCATTTCACCCAAATATTAGGGTTAGGGTTTTTATTAAAACCCAACAACATTTAAATCACTCTCCCAACGTAAAAAGTCAAAAATTCATAGTTCATACTCTTAAGAAATAGTAAGATCTTACTTCAAAAGAAGGAATGAGGGAGTTTTCCAAGAGAGGAAAAATCCACACAAAAATGAGAAGGAAAGAAGAGACTTCAAGCTCCAAGCTCCTTCAAGCTCTTCAAGGACAAAATGGGAGAAGAGAAAAAAATCACCACCCTTTTTGCTTAGGGTTTTTGGAGGGAAGAAGAAGAAATGAAGAGTTATGGGGGAAGAAGGAGTGTACATGGTTTTGGAGAAGGGAAGGAGAAAAAGATGACCATTCTGGTCAATGTCCAAGGGTTAAAAGGGTACATCATCTCTACTTTTCCCAATGGTTAATAATTCCTAATACCCAACGGATACAAATGCTAATCAAGAGGGAAAAATGTACACGGCTGAGTGAGGAGAAGAAAAGGAAGTTTTTCAATTTCTTTTAATTCCATTTGGCTCGTATTTTCTCTGTTTAATAACATATATCGAGTCTGATTAATCCTTTCCTTAACACTAAAAATTATTTCAACTATACCACCCTAATCACAATAATCTTCTAAACTCTCTAGACCCATCAAATATTTAATTTAACTAAGTGGGTCCCACATCATCTATTAAATTATCTTATTCCGGTAAATCTTGACTCACCTATAATTTACCTCTAGTGTCAAATTAATTCTCCCACATTTATCGTACCATAATTAATTAATTATCTATATTCAATAAATTTATTTTCTTTAAAATTGAGGGTGTTACACTTGGCACTAACATTGATTGTATGATGACCTTTATTGAGAATGCCATGATTTTGATGTATGAGTTATGAATATGATGATTTGGATATGCATGACATTGAAATGGAATGAGATGATGTGTGAATGAAGCTCATGTTGCTTCTTGAGAAATATATGTTATGTGTATATGTATATATATCATCATAATGTATGATTTTGAATCATTTGGTATATGTTACTCACCTCTTAGTTGTCATTTTAAAGTTTGATGTAGGGGGTGAGGAAAATCCTACTCTTTTGGAGGGTGAATAATGATGGAGGTAAATATGGAAAGAAAATGTGAGCCTTGGCTGGCATCCCTTTTGTAAAACATTGGATATATGTATATGTTTATTTTGTTTCATAAATATTGGCATGTATTCTTTAGGTGATCATTTGTGAAAATTGAGCCTTGTATGTTTTGAAGGGCCAATTTTTGATAGTGACCTTAGTATTGGTTGATGTTAACAAAAATATGATGATCTTGTTGCCATATTGATGAATAAATATTAATTATGAAGTTTCTTAGCCAATTGATGGTATTGAGGAACATGATGTTTGATGAATTGATTAAATTGTGAAGGTTGTATAAGAAATTTATGCATAATTGAGGAATCAATAAGGTCAAAATGAGTTTTATGAGATTTTGATAGCATGTAATGAATCCAATAGCTTAAATTTATGATCTGTGACTTGTAGAAATTGAAATGGGCCAATTCCATTGAGAATAGGTCCTTGAGTTACACAAAAATGTCTCAAAACGAGCGAAACGCATTTATGCGCATAACTCTCTCATTTTTAGGAATTTTTGAGTACGGTCGATGGCCACACGTCACAAATATTTTATATAAGTTGGTGTTAAAATTTGGTAGGCATTGGAACTCATATGAAAAAGTTAGGGGGTTAGAAGTCCAAAAATGTAACTTTTTCTGCATAAAATGGCCTCTGTGCTGTCATGAATCGATTCACAACAGTGTTTGAATCGATTCAAGACTCACTGTTTTCACTGTTCCTCATTTTTTGACACTTTGAATCGATTCAAGCCCCCGCATAAATCGATTCAAAGCTCTCTGGAATTACTATTCATGATGTCCAAGAACGTTTGAATCAATTCATGCAAGCTTGAATCGATTTAAAGGGCCCTGATTTCACTGTTTGGACTCCATAAGCGTCTGAATCGATTCATGGGGTTCTTGAATCGATTCATGGCCCTGTTTTCACACATTTTTCTCTGTTTTGGGGTATGATTGGTATTGTTTAGTCACAATATGATTACACAACAACATACGCTTATAATTAACACGTTTTAACAACTAAATGGGATACTCTTGAACCTTCCCTCATTCCCATTCACCCTTTATGAATTAATTGTGCACTTCCACTATTCCTTGTTAATGATCATGAGATTGATTGTCCAAGGAAGACTCTTGATTAAATTTATTCACCTTCTCATATCTTCATATATGGGATAGGTTATTTAAAATGATTCGGGGTTACTTATCCAAGACTTATCTCGCGGTTTCTTCTATTCTTCAATTACTTTAAAATCGTGAAAAATTTAACCTCGTTTTTAGGGCGTCCCATGGGGGTTCTACCTGACCACCTGAGAACCCTACTCGGTCTACCATTCCCTACCTGGCTCCCCACCTCACCATTGGGTCTTACCTGACCACTGGGTAGCTCAACTAGGTCACGCTCGACCACGGGAGCCAAAACGATGGGTAAATATACCGATAAACCGTCTACACTACATAATAATCACATATCTTAACATACCTCAATATCAACTTAGATAAAATCTCAAATAATTCATCCCTGCACTATGACCGTCAACTTGGGATCTCAATCAGCCACTTAGGAACATTTTTTCTCTGTTATCTTAATTCACAGCACCTTTTAATTCATCACATCATTTAACAATCCATCATCATTTTAATTCATCATCATGTCATTCGCTATGATAGTAAAATTTCCATAATTTCATATAATCCATATTTTTCAAACATTTAAATTTCATTTTCACAACCCATCAACATCCAATTTCACAATTTCCTAACATAGTCCTTAATATACTTTTATACAATTCTCACTAATTCATCTTGCATTTAGAACTTCAATTCATTATTCACATGGTTCGAAAACTCAAATTATCACTGTGGCACCCTAAATCCAGCAAATAATATTAAAGATATGATTAATAAGATGTTAAAAGTGAGGATAAATTTTTTACGATTTTAAATGAATGTCGGAAGAAGAACACCACGATTTAAAACTCCAATAATTAACCCCAGGCCATTCAAAGACCTATCCCATATATGACGATATGAGAAGGTGGATATTTTATACAAATATTGACTTAGAGTAAACAATTACATAGTCATCATGCAAGTATTTAGCGAAAACATATATTGATTTGGAAGTAAGAGTGGGTACATGAAGTAATCCAAGAAAACATGCATGAAAAGCAAGGAAACAAAGCCATTATTCAACCCACATCAAGCAAGCATCAAAACTTATGGGAAATTGGCAAATCACAAGCCATGAATCGATTCGAGCAAGCCATAAATCGATTTATACGAGAAAGGAATCCAGGACAGCAAAACAGAAGTCTGTGAATCGATTCAAGACCCGTGTGAATTGATTCATGCGAATTGGAAAGCAAGCCCAACCAGGCAGTAAGCTATGAATCGATTCAAGGAATTATATGAATCGATTCAGGGACCTGGAAATCATCTCTATTGGAAACAGTAGGTCATGAATCGATTCATGTAAATCTAGTAACTCATGAGTCGATTCAAGTTAAATCATGAATCAATTCATGACAACAAACTGCAGCAGATTGTAGAAAATGCACTAAAAACTACAAATTTCAACTTCCAACCACACTAACTCTTTCATATGAAATTCAATCACCACCAAATTTTAACACCACCTAATATACATCATTTATGACGTGTAGCCACTGGCCACACTCAAAAATTCCCAAAAACGAGAGACTTATGTGCAGAAATGTGCTTAGCCCATTTTAAAGCATTTTTGTGTAACTCAAGGGTCAATTCTTAATGGAATTGGTCCATTCCAGTTTCTACAAGTTCTAAATCATGCATGGGCACCATTGAAACTATTATGTGGCATCCAAACCCCCTAAAACTCTATATGGCCCTATCAGTTCCTTAATTATGCATAAACATTATGAACATAACCTCACACTTTAAATAATTCATCCATCCATGGATTTCCATCAACATAAGCATCAATGCCATCAATTGGCTATAAAACATTCATCATCAATATGCATATGGTTGTTTACAAAAGAATTTACCTATTATATACATATGCATACACAAAAGGATATGAGACCAAGTATATCTAACTTAGGTCATTAATTCCACATCTACATCAACACCATTGTCACTAAACACATACAAGATCCAAAACTCAAATGATTGTCATGTACAGAATATCCATCAAGGCCAATAATCATTACATTATCATGTACAATTCACTCACAACATTACAATTGACAAACGCTATCGGCCAAGGCATTCCATTATCACTATTTACCTTCTCCAAAGGCTTGGAATCAAATTATAATCCCATCCCATGACCATCCTGCATCACAATGCTAAAAAGAGACAACATGGGAGAGTGAGTTATACATTCTAAGTGACAAATGTGAATACATTGTGATCATGTGTACATGCATCTAAACAACATGAGTGTTGTGTAATATAAATCATCAATTTATCACCAAGTCTTCATCAAGGCATCACTATAGGCATGCAAGTCTCATGGTTTACAACATAATAGCAAGCACATACATATACACATACACATACACATACACATTGCCCTTTATCATCATGGGCTATCACAAGTATCATCAACAAGTTTTTACATCTTTCATCAATTCATCCTCTCAATAGGTTATCATTTTTCTTGGCCATCTCTAACTAAGGATGGAAATGGGCCAGGCAGTCCATCAGGGGCCTATGGCCTGACTCGTTTAAAGCCTACATAGGCCAGGCTTGTCAGGCTAAAAGGTTAAGCTTAGGATTTTAAAAAAGCCTTTTTAACTAAATAGGCCAGGCCATAGGCTTTCTGGAAAGCCTTTAAAGCTTAACAGGTCAGCCTATTTAATTAAATTAATTGTTAATTAGTTATATATATAATATATTTATAACATAAAATAATATATATATATATATATATTATATTTACATTTATATAATATCAATTAATATTACAAGTTTATAATTAAAAAAAATTAGGAGGGAATGGAACATAAAAATTTTTAGGTTGGTTTTGACATTTTAAAAGTCTCACTATAAACGAGCATTTTGAACAGGCTTTTAAACGGGCAGGCCTTCAAACAGGCTAGACCGGGCCTTTAAAAAAAGCCTATAACGGGCTAATAGGCCAGGCTCAGGCCTTGAAAATTTGATGTAGGCCAAGCTCAGGCCTTTCAAAGCCCGGCCTGGCCTAGTCCATTTCCATCCCTATCTCCAACTCAAATGCCATGTTCCTATGGCTAATGCATATGTCATACTGTTTAATGCATATGCAATGGATCCAATTCATAACATTTCCACATCACCTATGCGTACATGGTTTCTCAAACATTTGTAACCATACACAGTTGCTTAAGCCATTATCCCCTGCAAGGGTGCTTTTCACAAGATCCTGTAAGATTTGTATAATCTCCATATATCAAGTGATCACAACCACTGAGGAGTATTCAAACATAAGTCCCCCTACAAGGGTCCTCTTTCATATAGTCTCGCAAGACCTTTTATTGTGATTACAACCACATATAATCATCCATATGTTGGTTTCCCCTATGCAAGGGTACTCTTTCTCATATAGTCCCGAAAGACTTTCATTGTGATCACAACCATATTCATTTATCAACATATTGGTTTCCCTCACGCAAGGGTACTCTTTCTCCTATAGTCCCACAAGACTTTTATTGTGATCGCAACCACATTTATTCATTCTCATATTAGTTTCCCTCCACGCAAGGGTACTCCTTTTTATAGTACCGCAAGATCTTCATTGTGATCGTAACCACATATAAATGTTATGTCATGCATGCCATGAATGCAACAATGCACATGCTAGCCTTAACCTCGCAAGGATTTCTCACCCTCTCACTTAGGGGTATGTTTTACATTTAAGATTACAAATAATGGTACGCAACCAAATATAATACTCTCCAAGGCATACAACTTTTCACATGATTTCTAAGGCATCAATTTACATTGTTCGCAAACACAATAGCCAAGGAGTCTTATCAATGTTAATCCACACATGGAAAGCAAGGAGGTATACCAACAAGTATACTTTAAATTCATAGCGACAATATATTTGCCAATCTAAAATTTAGCCATCACCGAGATTCAATCTCACACAACTTCACAACAAAAGTAGCACACCCTTTCAAGGAAAAAGTATAAGTATGCACCAACATACAAATTGTCAATATACAATTCTTGGTGGATTTCAACTTTAATTATCTTGCTATCGTTTCAAGCTTTAGTGTGATATTCACAATATCTTTAATTCTCTAAATTTTTCAACATCATTTCCAATTCATTAATTGGCAACAAACACAATGGCATCTAATCATTGTCTTAATATTTTCATCATCACTCATGGGTGTGTCACACCACCACATCATTCAATTCTCATTATCAAATATCATGTCTCATCAATAGTGATGAAACATAGGTACACTCTTTGCCAAGATCTCAAGTCACTATCAATCACCACCAAGGACACACCACATACATATATTCTAAATGCAATCACACATTTGCCAAGAACATTATCATCACAATATCAACCATCACATCTATAACGCCCCGAAACGTTGATTAAAATTTTTGAGTAAATTTTTCGCTTTTTCAAAAGATCATTTTAAAAATTCATCAATTTAATTCAGAGTTCATGTAACGATTATTAACAGCGGAAAAATTATCATACATACTAGTCGTGAATAATTAAATTCAAGAAAATATTTAAGTAGCGGAAATGATTGAGAAGATAATGGTACATGACATATTATATTTATTACAACCCAAAAAAAATCAAAGTTCAGGTAATAATTCAAATAGATATCCATCATAGCATCACTCTGCATTCTGCGTGTCATTCACTGTAAAAATTAATGTAAGAGTGAGACAGAATATAGAATAAATATAAAATAGATAAAATTGCACAAACACAATCAACCATTCATAATGATATGATGAATATGCCAAACAAGTCCATTAATAGATCTTTAATTAGTCAAATGATGTCATGCTGGATCCATTTGGTCTTGGTGGAAATACTGCAGTAAAAGTCTCATAGAGACGCAAATAGGGCTTTAGCATATACCATGAATCCCTATACTTCATGGCGCTTAAGTACCGAAATACACAATATCATAAGTAGGACTTTTGCATAAACCATGAATCCCTACACTCCATGGCACACAACAAAATAGGGCTTAACTCATCATAGAGTAACCCCCCACCAGGGTAGGCAATCATGGAACCCCTAAATTCCATGGTGCGTCCGAATGCTTATGATGCATGAATGCCTTTAATTCTTTTAACATACCATGATCTCCACATTTCCAAAACCTCTTGGATAATACAAGTCCTCAAGGGACACAATACACATAATAATTCATAACATCATGGATTTACTGTTTCAACCACATATGTCAATAAACACAAGGCATTCATGTACATATATATTAATTATGTCATTCATAATTATTCACCATCACAATATACAAACTGTGTGATACTCATCAACATTTATAATAATTCATAATCATTCAAGAATTTAATAAATAATCTTTATCCATAGAGAAAATATCATTTTCTTTCAAAATAGCCTTTTTAAGTGACTTTCAGCATCCCCAACAGCAACATACATTAGCAAAACAGTCATATCATGGGCAAATCAACTCCTTTTTAGATGATTCCACTTTCTATAGTTCAATACACAATTATCTACAACTTTCATGAAGAACACAGTTTCAGATTCCAATCAGAAATACCACTTATTCATAAAATACCATACTGCCTCAAGAGAAGTTTTCCAAAATGTACACAGATTAATATTTAGAACGTATCTGGAGTTACAAACGTGATTTTGACATGAAACCAATTCTAAATTATTTTTAACACACATATCTACAATTTTCATGAAGACACCAACCCCTAATTCTCACCACAAACTTCCCAGTTTTAAAAACAAGATTCGGATTTCACAATTTCAGAATTTCAGAATTTCAGCTTGCACATACTTCAGTAATTTGAGCATAACTTGAGCTACAAAAATTATTTTGATGTGAAACCACTTTCTGAAAATCCACAACTTAATTATCTACAACTTTCATGAAGACATCCAAGGCTGATTATGCATGTATAATTCCCAGCATATCAAAATATGCACTAAACATGAAGCAAATCTTTCACTCGGACATACAGTAGTATTTTGGCTATAACTTTTGCTACACATACTCAAATCAATCGGTTCAGGTCTCAAAATTCACATAACAAAAAGATTTACAACTTTCATGAAGACACTGATCACTAATTCTTACCACAAAATTCCCAGTTTTAAAAATAAGATACGGGTTTCAAGTTCACAAATTTACAGCTTGTACATACTTCAGTATTATGAGTATAACGTGAGCTACAAAAATTATTTTAATGTGAAACCACTTTCTAAAGATCCAAAACATATATATCTACAACTTTCATGAAGATATAAAGGGCTGATTATGCACGTACAATTCCCAGCATATCAAAATATACACAAAACATGGAACAAATCTTCCACTTGAACATGCAGTAGTAATTTGGCTATAACTATTGCTATACATACTCAAATTAATTGAATCAGGTCTCATAATTTAGATAACAAAAAGATCTACAAATTTCATGAAGAAGTCAAAGGCAATTTCATACGTTTTCAGTTTCAAAATTGAGCCACAAGATGCGAAATTAAGACTGGAATCCTAGAACAGCATACAACTCTACCCATTTCATAGTTATTCACAACCCTCTCCCCTCTTACTTGGTTTGAAGACTTTTAGCTGACTGGAAAAGAGGTCCCCTGGCTGTCCTGGTTCTATTCGAAGGTCTTGAGGAAGAAGGAAATTGGTATACTGTAATTCTGTTTTCTTAAGAGTTTCTGAAGAGATATGGTTTTGTTTTAAAAAGCAAGGCAGTGGGGAACAAGCCCTTTGTGAGTGGGTTTGTTAGTGCTGTTAGTGGAGATAATGGAGGATTAATAATAGAAGGTGGCTATCTTAGTGCTCATTTCTGGCCGTCCTACGTACTAGAGCAATTAGTGGGTTCAAATGCATAAAAAAAATGCCTAAAAGACAAGAAAAAGGTCAAAAGTTACTTCTGCACTTCAAAACTGACTGGACTACCACTTCCAAGTCCGGTTGAGGAGAACTTAGTAGTCCCTCAATTTCTTCTTTGCGCGGATTTCACCCGGTATTGTACATCGGTCCAAAGTCATCCGATGTAGACATCCGTTCTAAGGAAAGCTGAGTTAACCTTCCTTGAAGCCAACCGGTGTTCATTAATGATAATCCGATCTGAACTAAATTCATCCGGTCTCACCTGAGCCGAAGTCAGCTGTCCCATAGCTCATTCAGTAAAACGTTGATCCGGTCTGCTTCACATAAGCTGTCCTCCCTACATCGGTCATCCGATGTGATGTGGCATTAGTTGACATCCGATCTTCTTCTTTGAAGTTTTGATGTCGTCCTAACTTTGGAAATCAGAACGGATCAGAAGTGTCTCTTCCGATTTCACTCAACCAACTCCTCTTCCTTCAACTTTTCACTCGGTTAAGTCGTCTCAGGCCGACTCAAGGCTCATTCGATCTTCACTCGGTGTTCATGCCCTTTCTCATCTGAGGAATAACTTAACCATTCATTCATCAGAGACAAGCATCACAGTCAAGTCTCATTCGGACTCAGTCATTACTTAGTCACTCGGAATACAGTTTACGTGATTCACTCGGAATATGTGTAATATCTTCCACTCAGTTATCAACACTTAGGAATATAGAAGTGTCTCCCATTCGGGTTTCACTCGGTTAATTAATACTTAGCCAAAATCAGACCTACTTCTTCAACTACGTTTCACTCAGAGACTCTCAATGTCATTATCACTCGGAAAAAGCTCTTACATACGAGTCTCACTCGGAATTCATCTGAATCTGACTCAATTCCTTGGTTTCTCACTCGGTAGAGTCTGTCCAGACCAAGCTCCCTCTCTCACTCATGCTTTCACTCGGTAACCGAGTCTTCATTTAAGCATATCCACTCGGTAAACTTTCCAGATACTGAGTCAGCTCTAACTCAGTCTTTTACCCAAGTTTTTACTCGGTAAAAATTCTTCTGAAACCGATTCCAAGTACTCAGTTCTTCATTGCCAAAAACTTACTCAATATCAGGTCAGTCATCACTCGGTAATTCATCTCCAAACCGACTCTTCTCCTTATCAGCTTTTACTCGGTGAATTTCCTCAATGCTGACTCATTCCACTTGAATGTCCACTCGGTAATATTGATCCTAACCGACCCAAGACTTATTTGTTGTCAATCGGAATTCCTTCACTCAGGATTGCAACTTCTGATCTTAATTGACTCTGAAATGAGTCCTTTGAAGATCTTGACTCGGGATCGATCTTCTTAGCATGTTTGACTCGGCAGTGAGTCTCCGAGACATTATTTCACTCGGAATAAGTCCTCTTGACCATGTTCCACTCGGAAAACACCATTTTCACTCGGTATTTCCATTTTCCACTCGGAATTCCTCTTGGTCACTCGGAATTTTCAGTTTTCACTCAGAACAGCCTCTCTTTCTCACTCGGACAGTTCTCTCTAAGGTATTTTCACTCGGAATTTGGGCCTCATTAATAAGGATCTATATAAGTTATAGAATTATACCCAAAAATGAGACTTTTGGAGCATTAAAAGTCATCATAGAGTGTTTTATTCATTAATTAACACTTACAAGCCTTCCATGCTTCATAAATTACAAAAATAGAGCTATTATTAAAAGCAGGATGTTACAACATCATCACTTAATTCTTAGTGGGTTTTAATTTTATCATTTAGTGCCATTATCTTAAATTTTAGTGTGGTATTCACAACATTTTCCATCAATACAAATTCAACTCATAGATACAAGTTTATACTTGCATCAATCACAATGACATCAACAATCATCAACCATAATATCCATCAATCTTTCATCCATATTCAAGGGTACGTTCAACAACAATATCCATTTCCATTCAACATCCATATTCATCATTAATTTTTTTTGTGGTGAATACACATGTATTCTCAACAACAAAAAGGCACAACACTCGCCCAAATTGTCATGACAATTACCAATCACCACAAGGTATACCACCAATATTCCAAATGCATATCACACATTTGTCAGGCACAATATCATTCACAACATCCAATATAACAATTCATTAATAGAACATATGCAAGGCAAACATGAGCAACATCATATACATTAATCATCAATTATTCAAATCATGCATTTAGAATATAAACTCTTATCCTACCTGAAGAGAAGAACAACGATTCAAATGGTATGATTGTTCCGCCTCATCGCCCGGAATACAATTTACACCAATACACATATATACGTACATTTAATCAATAAGTCATCTCAAGGCATCATCACGATTCTAAACAATTGCTAACATATCATAAAGCTTAATAACAAGTCCTAGACTTATCAAAATACCAATTTACACAATTGTGTTAGGTTTTGGGAATTTTTTCCCAAAGTCAAGATTTTTTATATTCAAAAATGGGTTAAACCTACCTAATGCACAACCATCACCATTAGATGGTTTCCTAACATCATAACTTAGTTTACTCTAAATTTCCATATATACATGTATAAAGTAATTCCTCATGACATTAATCCTCATCTTATCATAAATTTGCTAAAAGCCTCAATGTTCTCAAATCAAAATTTACACCATTTATCATTTTAACAATTTTTCATTCATCAGTCTTAGTTCACTATGGAATATAATTTATATTCCTCATAAGTTCATCAATAAAGCACCACCATCCCAACTAGGGTTCACATACTCACCATTACACTTCAACATAAATCTCATTAATCCATAATTTTGATTTCATCAATCCACCACAACCATCATAGGTTTGGTGTTTATATTTATTATTATGCATTTAAGTCATACCCATTGACGGGTTCTCACCCCAATGGTTATCAACCACCATTTATGACCATCCATCATCATTAATACCATTTCTCATCTTCAATAAATATTCTCCCAACATCATTAACAATACCTATACCCTAAATATCATGGGTTTACACTTAAAATCATTTCTCATAACATCATTACTCATTTCCCCTAATTTCTAGAGTTAGGGTTTCACCAAAAACCCAACAACCATCATAAATAATCATCATCTTCCACCATTAATCATCATATATTCATGTACCACCATAAATGCTTATAAAAGTTTGTATTTAACACATCCCACCTTAAGGTTTTCACATTTAATGCTCTCATTCAATACCCATATGCATTTAATCACTCACCCAACAACCATAACCCAAAACCTAGGGCATAAACTCATTAAAAATGGAGAGGAACTTACCTCAACCAACAAACAACAATGAGCACTAAGGGGAGAGGAATGAGTGACAAAAATTGAGAGAGGAAAATGAGAGAACTTTAATCAACCAAGTCTTCTTCTTGCCCAATGAAGAAAACAAAAATGGAGAGGGAAGAAGGGCACACCATATTAATTCTAGGTTTTTAGAGGAGAAGAAGATGAAGAGGAAATAAGAGTGTAGAGAAAGGAAAGTGAATGTCATAGAGGGAGACAGAGTAACATGAATAAGAAGAGAGAAAGGGGAGTTTGGTATTTTATTTTAACCTTTCATTTAAGTTTTCTCCATTTTACAACAAACAGGATCACCGTTCGGGCTCAATACTATATCCAAAAATTATTCCAAAGACATACTCGGATTTCTCATAATATTCTTAACAGCCCTGACCAACAGTACCTCAATTGGAGATACTTGGTCTGACACTCATATTTTAATCTGGTATAATTTTATCTCATTAAGTATCACTAAATAATGAATACCTATAATAAATCCCAATTTAATTATTTCTAAATTTTTGGGACATGAATCAACTCATATATAATTATTTACTATTTATTCCTCTCAATTAATCATTTTATAAATTTTGGGATGTTACAATCACAATATCAAGTATGTGTGTGTATATAATCAACCAAGTCATCAGTCATCAATATCATCAAATTGAATAAGTTTAACATCAAGTATAACTATATTTACAAATTTATATAAGTTTTAATATTTTTAATTTATCTTGCCTTTTTCCCGTAGGCTGGAATTAACGTTAATATTATTTTCATTAATTCATACACCGAGTACACCCCCTTACCTCACTTTTGCGCTTCTGAGGCTTCTAATCCAATGTTGAAATCATTGAAATTCATCAAATATGTAAATTCAAAAATTTACAAAGGACGATTAACATTACGACTTTCAAAACCGTAACTCACTTTACCAAAACAGTTTCCAACCCCAATTCAAAGTTTTTGAAGCTTACCATTTTCACGTTTGACTTCTGATTCCAAGTTTTGCTCCGCTTAATGACCCTCTGACACTTGGTTTGAAATCTAGCGACACTAAAACAACATCCTTGATGGTTCAAAAGGGGGGGTTGAATAAGTCTGTTCACTTTCAAACCAAAAAGTGATATTTAAATGTTATTGCGTTACACACAGCGGACTAGACTTTCGTGAGATGGAGAGCGTAATATTTTGATTGAGTGAGCGTAATTTTACCAGACTTCTACTATCGAGTATAACAATGATAATGCACCAGACTTTTGATTGTAAAGAGTAAGAGACAATACATAAGCGATTTATATTGGTTCACCTCCAACTCGGAGACTACATCCAGTACCTTTAAATTTGAAGGATTTCCACTATGTAAAAACATTTTACATCAGGTGTTGAGTATTATTGACTTCAACCACTCCTGGCTTAAGCACAACCCATGCTTCAAGTATTCTTGACACCGGCCACTCCTGACCCTTGAGTATTCTTGACTCTGGCCACTCCTGGCCTGAGCACAACTCACGCTTTGAGTATTCTTGACTCCAGCCACTTTTGGCTTAAGCACAACCCGTGTTTTAAGTATTCTTGACACTGACCATTCTTGGCCCTTGAGTATTCTTGACTCTGGCCACTTCTGGCCTGAGCACAACTCGTGCTTCAACACACCAGACCCCTCTGAATTCCTATGAGTATTATTTTACAGCATCCACTCCTAGGGCAGACCCAAGTATTCTTTCATGAGCCATTCCTTGCTCTAACCCTGAGTATTCTTTCAAAAGCCTCTTCATGCTAACAGTGTTTCCCACACTAACAGAGTCTAGCAACACACCAGACCTGTACTACCAAACGATTAGAAGAATTAGCTCAAATAAAATTAGCCCCTTGATTTAGCAGAGCTAAGTGATAAACAACAAAAATAGGTTTATAAAGAAAGAGAGTACTTATTTTCCCATAGGGCTCAGTACATTCAGAGAGTGAAAGATGATTGGAAAATATACTAAGCCAGAAAGCATGACTTGGGATAATATGCATTTAGGTGCACAAAAGCATATCCCAAGTTACTATGGCATCTAAGTAGAAAGATGAGTGCACATAGCGAGCTTTCTTTGTCTTCATGGCAGATCTTCCAGGTAGAGTTACTCGTTGTTAAGTAAACTGCCATTTCTTCATCTCATATGAGCTTGAGTGCATGAACGTCTGATGCTCGTTCATTATTTTTCTTCTTCTTCTATTACACTTTTATGGTGTATTCTAGCTCATCTTCTTATTTTCATAAACTTTCTCCCTTTTCATTTTTTCTCTCTAGTATTTCTTTTTAACCTCAACTCTCGGTGATAGATTTTTCTCTCCTCATATTTTTCTTATGTATTTTTCACAAGGCTTAAATGGAGAAGAGATTGATTTTGTTATATATAATCAACTTATTGAGCTTAGGAAGAGTCTGTTAATTATATGACAGTTGAGAGTTATTGTACATGGGACAAAAACCTTCTCTTGTAGGAGATACTCAATGGGTAAAGGCTTTCATTGTTAGAGAGAGAGAGAGACGTTCTGCACAAGTAATGTAAATATGAGAGCTTTTAGGAGTGTGTAGTTGTAGGTGGAGTAGACGTAGCACTAGTTTCACCAGGAAGGAAAGCTTTGATTCAGGGAATCTTTGAATGCATGAGATAAAGATGAACCTTAGATGCTTTTCAAGCTAGACTAGAAACTACCCTGTTGAGTTAATCTTCCTTTCAAGAATCTTTTCTTTAAGCTTTGATGAAGATGACTTATGACCGTTGGTGCTTCATGTACCAGACCGCTTCTAAAAGTTTGAAGGGAGAGAACAGGGTCTGATGCTTTTGTTTCTTCTAAAGCTTGAATGATGTTTTTCAAGTCTGGGTCTGGTGAGTTATTCTGATGCGAGAGAATTTCTTTTGAAGTGAATTACTAACCTTTTGATTCTTCTTTTCTCTTAGGTTATAGAGTTCATGTCCTGATTAAGTCTTCCAGACTTTTGATGTGTAAGCTCCCTCTTTCTTCTGTAGCTTAGGCCTTTTCCTAAAACACTAAAACACCTGCATTAAGTGATAACAAATGTCTTCATTTAAGTTATAATTCATAATGTTAGTTATCAACAAATCTCATGAGTTCTGGTTTATATGAAGCAACATTGACCAAACTTTTCTTCAACAATCTCCCCCTATTAGTCATTCATCAATACCCACTACATCAAGAACCATTCCTCAGCTTCAAGGTGCCATGAAAATGGAAAAATGAACCCCTCCATGAACACCCCATTTCGAGTTAGAGAGAAAAATGAGGAAAACATGAAATTGAAACCACTAATTGGCTCACCTCATTTCCCTGATCATAATGGTGCCTCTAATTACAAGTTTTGGTAAGAAGTTGGGCTTTAATTCAACACCCTCATCACACAACCAGGGTGAGATAAAGTCTCTAGAGGACTTTCTGAAGAGGTTTTATAAGGAAGCATAAATGGTTCCTGGGTTGGCACAGCCCAACCCGCTCCATATCACCATTAAAGCTTTGTATTTGAAGTCTACCTTTTCTCCCTCTTTAAGGGTCCACCTTAGACTTTGAAGGTGTTCAAAAAAAAAGTTGCTTAGTATCTCAAGGAAAAACTAAAGTATAGGATAACCACTCAAAAAGACCGGAATAAAGAGCAACCAACCTATCTAAAAGGAGAAAAAATGTTCAACCTCGATCATTACGCCCCCACTTCAATTTCCTTAAAGCTTTTTCCCATTGGGCTTTCCACAAGGAGGTTTTAACATGACACACTCTGGTATAACACGATGTATGTTTAGTTAATGAAAAAGAGTTTGACAATATTTATGTACATTTTATAATTTATTTATAGGATGACATCAAGTACAAGATTATCATTTACGTTTAGCCTTATTAGAGTGGTATGAACCAAATGAGATAGTTGAAGCCTCATTGAGTGACACAACTATATAAAACTAATCAGTCAATATAAGTATGATTAATGTATTAGTTTCTCGATAAGTATGACTAGTTACTCGATATGAGCGTAACTAGTTAAACCTTAACAAATGACAAAACTAATCAGCCAATATGAGTGTTAGTAACTTATCCCTGACGAGTGGTGTTGTTAGTTACACAATATGAGCGTAACTCGTTAAACCCCAATGAATGATAAAACCAATCATTTGGTATGTATGTGATTAGTAACATAGTCTCAAGGAGTGGTATAATTAGTTACCTGATATGAGTGTTGTAACATCCCGAATTTTAAAATAGAAGATTAATTAAGGGAAATAAATATTGACAAGTTGAATATGAATTGTTTAAGGTCCCAATAAATTGAATTTATCTAAATTAAGATTTTTGGGAATTATTGGTAATTTATGGAGACCGGTTAAGCTGAAAATGAGCCCAGTTGAGATATGGGTGTCGGACCAAATATCTCGGAATGAGATGATACTGGTCAGGGTTGTAGAGAAAAATAATGGGAAACCGAAGATATATTCGGAATAATTTTTGGATGAAGTATTGAGCCTACACAGAGAGCCTGTTAGTGACAAAAACGAAGGAGTTTAATGAAATGAAACTAAAAATAAATAAAGAGCCTAAATCTCCTTCTCTTCCACGTTGGCTTTTTCATTTGCTGTGGGAAAAACTATTATCTTCATCTTACCTTCCATTTTTCTCTCCATTCTCTTTTCTCTTCCTCTTCCAAAACCGTGAGCTTGTGTGGTGAGCTTGTTCCTCTCAATTTCGTTTTCAAGGAAACTAGGGAGGAGATCATTGAAGCTGAGTCCTACTCTTCCTTTTTCTTCAATTCCGAGTGGCTTATCTCTTCTTTGGAACCCAATTCGTTTTTGGTGAGAGGTAAGCTTCTCCCACCATTTTTGGATGGGTTTATGTTGATATTATGGGTATTATGATTTTGGGAAGGTGATGCTTGTGCATGGGTGTTTATTAGAGCATTTAATGCTCATGCCCTAGAATGGGATATCATAAATGTAAGTATTTATGGGAGGAAAAGGGTTGTTGGTGTATTAATGAGGCTGAAAAGTGAAGGTTTATGATGTGTTAATGAAGGTGGATGGGTTTTGGAGAGAACCCTAACCTTGAGGTTGGAAGGAGATAGCTAATGTTAGTTTAGGAATGTGTCTTTATGGAGAAATACATGATGTTGAGTGGTTTTGTGAAGTTTGAGGATAGGGTTATCTTGTAACCTTTGAATTTAATGATGGTGGCTTAATGGGAAGGAATTCCCGAAGAATAATAAAGAACAAAATGATATTTATAACATGTCAAACACATGTTGTGACCTTATAAATATGATTATGACTAGATAGAATCGAATTAATGATTTGAGTAGTTGATTGATTAAGATTTTTACATGAATGTGAATGTAGGACCTATTCCGAACGACGAGGCGGGACCGTCTTATCAATCAGAATTCTTCTCTTGAGGTAGGAGAGGAGTCTAAATTCTAAATGCATGAATTTGAATGTTAATTGATTGTGGTATGTGGTGTTATGCATGTTAGCCTTGCTTAAATGATGTGAGAAATGATGATTTGTTGTGTAATGTAGTTCATATGTTTGGCAACATGCTTTTGTGCATTTAGAATATTCATGGTGTGTTATGTTAAGTTGTATTACCATGAATATGATATGAATGTTGATGTTGTTTGTTGAGATTGAAAATAAAGAGAATGCCACCCAAAGATTTAAACTATAATGAATAATTAATGTCGATGAAAGCCTTGTAGTAATGTTGATGATGGTGTTGATGATGTTGGAAGATGAGTGGCATGTATAGGATGCATAGAGTGAGGAATGCATATGATTGCATTTGCATCCATGGCATACTGCATAGCTGCCGGTGTTGGAATTTTAGGGGATTCCCCCGGTTGGCCCAGTGGGAGGGCGACTCGGTGCACGAGCATGATATTTTCCCCTGTGACTTAGTGTATAAGTCACGAAGCTGCCCATGTTGTGCTTCGAGGAGCCACATGTGGTTGACCCTTGTGGGGGGTGGCTCTTAAGGAGCAGGTGTCCCCGGTGGTCCTTGAGATCACAGCTGCCATGATATAAATCGTGGTTGGCCCGCAACACTCTATGTTGATTATGTTGTATACCGCGGTCATGGTGAAAATGACCAAGTGTTGCAAGATGGGCGATGCGGTTTGGTACCAGTGAAACTATTGATGAATGCATGCAATTTAAAGAATAAGTGTACACATTTTACTACTGCAGTAGGGGTTTGGTTAAAAGATCACACTTGGATCCCACAGTTGATGTTGAAATTCCCACAGTCAGATCTGCAATTGTTGAAATAATCCTTTGTGCATATGCATTAGTTAAGAGCATTTGCATATAGAAGGTAGTATGCCAAGGTGGTGATGGTGATTGTGAGAGGTGGTACAAATATATTTAAGACAACATAAAAGTATGAATACTATTTGAAAGTTGTTGTGATTATGTATGTACTTGTGTGCTTTGTGTAAAATTGTGTTATGATGAATGTCTTGGTGTGCAAAGTATACATGTATTGATACTTATTTATATGATCACTTGGTATTCATATTCATTCCTTTGGAATGTGGACTCACTCTCCCATGTTGTCAATTTTAGACTTGTGATGCAGGGCATTCATGGGAAGAGTAAGCATTTTGAAGTATACTTATGGCTGTGAAGGTAATTAGTGTATAGGAAGCGCCTTGGCCGGCGATGTATGTAATCATATGTATTTTGAGTAGCAGGATATGTAATGAATGTGTATTCTGGAAGTCTACTTAATAGATGATTTTGGAGGGTCATGGGAGAAAATGAGAAATTGTATGTATATCTCATTTTCATTGGTGACCCTAAGTATGTATGAAGGTTTAAATTATAATTGAGATTTCCTATGTGTTGACGAATGGATGAAGAATTAATTTATATATATGATTTTGAAGAGTTGAATGGAACTTAAGAGTATACTGTTGCAGAACCAGTTTTAAATGCTCTGAATGATGTTTAATATATAATGCATGTCTGTAGAATGAATGAAGTTCAATTGCTAGTGTGTTGTGTTGTGTGAATTTCGAATCCTGTAGGATGTCTGGTAGTTTTGCTTAAGCGGGGTGGATTCTCGCCCGAGCGAGTACCACCCCTGTTAGGAAATTAGTTTCTGGACGACTTTCGCTCAAGCGAAAGTGAATTTCGCTCAAGCGAAATTGTCCAGTATTAATGGTTGCTCTCTGGAGGAATCTCACAGTATCAGTGTTTGCTCTCTGGAGGAATTTCGCCCAGGCGAATGGTGTCTCGCCCGAGCGAGGGCGAAAGGATTAGCTACTGGCCTGACTTCGCTCAGGCGAATGGCCAATTCGCTCAAGCGAAAATGCTAGGAGAATCAGGGGGTTGGCTACTGGAAGATATTCGCTCAAGCGAAGGGCCTAAGGAATGGCATCCGCCCAAGCGAGGCCATTAGATGGTGAGTGGGTGAGTTTGTAAATGAATTCTGTCTAAGTGAGGATTTTGGAAATAAATTAAGAGGTGGTGGAATTTCCGAGTGAATTCCGAGTGACTTAAGTCCGAGCCATAGTTTTCCGAGTGAGGAAGTGCACATAACCCGAGTAAAAAGGCTCTTGAGGGTGATGATCTGGGCAAGGGGATTCCAAAGGGGAATTTCCGAGTCCAGTGTACTTGTTCCGAGTGGTATACCCTAATTCTATATTCTCCGAGTGGGAGAACACCGATCGGTTGTACTCGGTGTGAGTTTGACCAGGAATTCCCTGGAATAATTCCATTCGAGTGAAAAGAGAGGAAGTCAGACTTGTAACAAAATACCGAGTAGAAGCCAAGTGGACAATGAGTCGGTCTTAGAATGCAATTCCGAGTGAATGACCAAACATAGGTGGGTCGGTTTCTGGGGAGTTTCCCGAGTGAACTACCGAGGGGGTGAAGACTCGGGCTTGGAGTGTATTTACCGAGAGGATGTTGTACGAGGGAGGACTCGGTTTGGAGTGCTGCTGATAAGTGGGGATTGGATGAATGAGGGCTCAGTCAGAGCATAAAGCTGAGTGGTAAATCCGAGTACCTAGAGTCAGCTTCAGGGGGGCCTTTACCGAGTAGATACCTGAGTGATCTGAGTCGGTTTTTGGGGAGGTATACCGAGGGGACGAACCCGAGTCATGGGAGTCAGATTTTGAAGGATTTGGCTGAGGGAAAAATTAAGTATTGAGAATTCTGATTTTGAGTGGATATAAGCTTAACCCCGAGTGTGATTCGCTTAAGCGAGTTTGTCTCGCCCAAGCGAGTCCTTCCCAAATGCGAGTCTGGACGCGTTTTGCTCAGGATTCGCTGGCTTTGCCCAAGCGAGGCAAGTGGATCTCGCTCAAGCGAGTCGGACTCTGCTTGAGCGAGATGACCCCTGTTACCTTCCTTTCCCTTTTTGCTGTGCTGCTACTGTAATGCTAATAAATACGCTACTCCAATTAATTTCTTTCCCTTAAAAATCTGAGACTTGAACCTACCTTAGATTACAAGTTCCTTAAGTGCAAAACTGGATCTATTTAACCCACAGTAGTCGGATTCTCAAAATTAGAATCACCTTTATTCATGTGCTAAATTTTTCTTCCGCTGTTTGAATTGAGAAATTTTCATCAAAGTTAATTTTAAAGAATAAAATAAAATAAAATAAAATAAAATAAAAATTTACCCTCTCATATCTTCACATATGGGAGTGGCCTATTATAGATCCAGGTATTTTCTAAAAACGCGAAAAATTTACCCTGATTTTTGGGGTGTTACAACCTGGTATCAGAGCAGCAATTGCTCTTGATACATCTATGATTAAAGATGTATATGTGATTATTGACTGTGCAAGACTGATTCATGAAATTACTTAACTAAATTATGATGGTTGACATTGAATTGATATTGCTGTATTGCTGTATGGAGTTGTTAAGTCCGGCCAAGAGTCCTTACACTAATTACCTCTATTTATGAATATACTGTGATTATGTATTGAAAATGATGTAGTTATGTGGTATGATATATGATAGGCTTATGATTGCTGAAATTCCAGAGTTTATAAGTCAAAAAGCTAATGTTTGGCCTAGTGTACTTATGTGTGAGCCATGTTTTGATGTATAGGCATAAAATATGGCTGGTAGACAGAATCGTGAGGCTGCTGCCATGGCAAACGCCTTAAACCGATTCACTGATTTCTTGGAAAGGCAAGGCCAGCTGAATGTGGGGCAAGGTTCCCAAGGTCTTGACGTATTTCTCAAGAGGCATCCTTCAGAGTTTCATGGAGGATTTAAACCCGAAGATGCGTATGCGTGGATAAATGACTTGGAAAGGATATATGCGAGCTTCGAATGTTCTGAAGCGCAAAAGGTGGAGTATGCAGTCTTTATGCTCCGCGATGAGGCTGAAGCATGGTGGTGTCTTACTAGAGGACGTATGATGGTTGCTGATGTTCCCTTGATTTGGGAAAATTTCAGGTTGGAATTTTTGAAGAAATATTTTCCGGACAACTATAGGAGCAAGAAAGAGCTTGAATTTATGGAGCTTAGGCAAGGAAGTATGACGGTGGAGGAGTATGCCTCTAAATTTGAAGCATTAAGTGCATTTTATCCACCCTATCAACAAGAAGGCACTGAAGCTTCGAAGTGTGTTAAATTTGAAAATGGACTGCGCCAAGAAATCAAGAAGGCGATTTGTCATCAAGAGATTAGGAGTTTTCCTACTCTTGTAGACAAGTGCAGAATTTTTGAAGAAAATGATGTTGCTCCAAGGAGTTATTCGGGGCATGATTACAAGTTGAAGGGCCAATCTTCTAGCTTCAAGAAGAAAGGCAATTTTAAAAGTAATAGACAATTTGTACGTGGTTCTTCTTCTTTCCGAAGGGGGCGAGGTGCTCCTAGAGGCGGTTATGGTGGTGGTAACCAAGGTCGTGGAAATGTCCAAGGCATAACTTGTTTCCGATGTGGTGCCAACCATTTGGCACATGATTGTCCTCAAAATGATGTTGTGTGCTTCCAATGCAACCAACCCGGGCATATTCGCCCAAATTGTCCAATGAATGCAAGAGGTGCTAATGTCGATGCTCCCAACCGCATGAACTATGGTGCTAACCGTGGACGAGGTAATGGTGGCCGTAATGGTGGCCGTAGTGGTAATCACAACGGTGGAAGAAATGGTCGAGGTGTAGGCCGTGGTGGAAGGAATGGAAACCGAAATGGGGCTGATCAAGTTCAAGCTGCGGGAAGAGTATTTGCAGTTACTGGTGAAGAAGCAGCTCGGGCTGAGGATCTCATTCGTGGTGAGTGTGAAATTCTTGGCACTCCGGTGCATATTATTTATGATTCTGGTGCTACGCACTTGTTTATTTCTGAAGATTGTGTGAGGCGCTTGCGGGTGCCTGTGTGCATGATGAAAGGGTCTATATTGGTGACTACACCGACCGGTACTTGTTTAAGATCGGTAACCCAATGTGAGGGCGTCGAGATGAACCTTGAGGGTAGGAAATTTGTTGTATCCCTCGTATGCTTGCCTATGAAGGATTTGGATGTCATTCTAGGCATGGATTGGTTATCTGCTAACAAAGTCTTAGTGGATTGTCATAGCAAGACGGTGATCTTCCCGACTTCGAATGTTGAAGATTTTGATGTACAAGGTATCTCCCAGCTTCTTATGATGTTTAGCTTGGTTGATGGGAATGGTGTTTCCCAATCTGGTGGAATTCCTATTGTCTCGGAGTTTCCCGATGTGTTTCCGGAAGAAATTCCTGGATTACCTCCTCCACGAGAAGTGGAATTTGCTATTGATCTTATTCCGGGTGCAGAACCTGTTTCCCGAGCTCCTTATAGGATGTCTCCTATGGAGTTAGTTGAGTTGAAAAAGCAAGTGGAAGAATTACTGGAACGGGAGTTTATTCACCCAAGTGTGTCTCCTTGGGGTGCTCCTGTGTTGTTAGTGAAGAAGAAAGATGGGAGTATGAGATTGTGCGTTGATTATCGCCAGCTCAACAAACTAACCATTAAGAATAAATACCCTCTTCCACGTATTGATGATCTTTTGGATCAATTGAAGGGTGCTGTTGTGTTTTCAAAGATTGATTTACGTTCTGGATATCACCAAGTTCGGGTGAAGGCCGAAGATATTCCGAAAACTGCTTTCCGAACGCGGTATGGACATTATGAGTACGTGGTGATGCCATTTAGGGTGACGAATGCCCCTGCGATCTTCATGAGCTACATGAATCGCATCTTCCATGAATATCTTGACCAATTCGTCGTGGTGTTTATTGATGATATTTTGGTGTACTCCAAGAGTCATGAAGAGCATGAAAGACATCTTCGTCTTGTGTTGACTATTCTACGCGAGAAGGAATTATATGCGAAGCTCTCTAAGTGTGAATTTTGGCTATCTGAGGTCCAATTCCTTGGACATGTTATTTCAAATGATGGAGTTGCAGTTGATAAGTCGAAGGTTGAAGCCGTGATGGCTCGGGAAAGACCAACGTCGGTGACAAAGATAAGAAGTTTTCTTGGTCTTGCCGGTTACTACCGGAGGTTCATTGAAGGGTTTTCCCGTTTGGCTTTACCATTAACGAAGTTGACTCGGAAAAATCACTCTTTTGTGTGGACTCGTGAATGTGAAGAGAGTTTCCAAGAGTTGAAGTTGAGGCTTACTACCGCACCGGTGTTAGCGTTGCCCGATTTGACGGATGAATTTGTAGTATATTGTGATGCATCTAAGCTTGGCCTTGGATGTGTGTTAATGCAAAAGGAGCGTGTGATTGCCTATGCGTCAAGGCAGTTGCGACCGCATAAAGTTAATTATCCCACACATGATCTTGAATTAGCGGCGGTGGTGTTCACATTGAAATTGTGGCGACACTATTTATATGGCTCCAAGTTTGTGGTCTTTAGTGATCATAAGAGCCTTAAGTACTTGTTTGACCAGAAGGAGCTAAATATGCGCCAAAGACGGTGGATGGAGTTCCTAAAAGACTATGAGTTTGAATTGAAGTATCACCCCGGCAAGGCAAATGTAGTTGCCGATGCATTGAGTAGAAAGTCATTGCATGTCTCCATGATGATGGCAAAGGAAATGGAGTTGATAGAGCAATTTAGAGATTTGAATGTGGGCGTGGAGACTTACACTTCCAAGAAAATGGTGTTGGAAATGTTGAAAGTTACAAATGAATTTCTTGAATATGTGAAGACGCAACAACCCAATGATGATTATTTGAATGAGATGAAGAAGACCCAAGAGAAGGGGAAGAATTTGTTCATAGAAGAAGGCCAAGATGGTATTTGGCGTGTGAAGGGTCAAATTTATGTTCCCTCAAGCGATGATGTGAGGAAACGTGTACTTGAGGAAGCCCACAAAAGCATATTGAGCATTCACCCTGGTTCCACCAAGATGTATCAGGATTTGAAGAAGAATTTCTGGTGGCCCGGTATGAAGCGTGATGTGGCGAATTTTGTGGCATCTTGCCTTATTTGTCAAAAAGCGAAGGTTGAACATCAGAGACCAGCTGGATATTTGAGGCCATTGGAGATCCCGGTTTGGAAATGGGATAGCATAGCTATGGATTTTGTTTCTGGACTACCCAGAACCCGTGTTGGAAACGATGCTATATGGGTGATTGTTGACCGATTGACAAAATATGCTCACTTTTTGTCCATTAATATGAAGAGTTCCATGGAGAAATTGGCACAAATCTACATCAAGGAGATTGTTAGGCTGCATGGTGTTCCGTCCAGCATCATATCCGACCGTGATCCTCGATTTACTTCTCGGTTTTGGGGACGCTTGCATGATGAGTTAGGTTCTAAGTTGAAGCTTAGCTCCGCTTATCACCCTCAAACCGATGGACAATCGGAGAAAACTATACAAAGTTTGGAGGATTTGTTGAGAGCTTGTGTCCTTGAACACGGGGGGTATTGGGAAAGATTTCTACCATTGATCGAATTTACATACAATAACAGCTTCCATTCCAGTATTGGCATGGCACCGTATGAGGCGTTGTATAGAAGGAAGTGTAGAACTCCCTTGTGTTGGCTTGAAGTTGGTGAAAATTTAGCCTTAGGACCGGAGATTATTCAAGAAACTACGGAGCAAATTAAAAAGATACAAGAGAAAATGAAGATTGCTCAGGATAGACAGAAGAGCTACAATGACAAGAGACATAAACCCCTTGAATTTCAAGTGGGTGACCATGTGTTTTTGAAGGTCTCGCGTGATAAGGGAATTGGAAGGGCGTTGAAGAGTGGGAAGTTGAGCCCTAGGTTTATTGGACCTTACGAGGTGTTGGAGCGGATTGGCGAGGTTGCTTATCGGATAGCACTCCCTCTGCGTCTTGCTAATCTACATAACGTGTTTCACGTGTCACAGTTGAGAAAATATGTTTATGATCCTCTACACGTAATTCCTGTGGATGAAATTGAGGTGCATGAGGATCTATCTATTCCTCCTGTTTCCATTCGCATTGTCGGACATTCCGTGAAGAAATTGCGAAACAAGTTGGTGCCTTTGGTGGAGGTCGCTTGGAAACATGGAAATACTGAAACGTTCACATGGGAACGCGAAGACGACATCAGAGAACGGTATCTCGATGCATTCGAATCCGGTACGTTAAATTTCGAGGACGAAATTTTCTTTTTGGAGGGGTGGAATGTAACATCCTGAATTTTAAAATAGAAGATTAATTAAGGGAAATAAATATTGACAAGTTGAATATGAATTGTTTAAGGTCCCAATAAATTGAATTTATCTAAATTAAGATTTTTGGGAATTATTGGTAATTTATGGAGACCGGTTAAGCTGAAAATGAGCCCAGTTGAGATATGGGTGTCGGACCAAATATCTCGGAATGAGATGATACTGGTCAGGGTTGTAGAGAAAAATAATGGGAATCCGAAGATATATTCAGAATAATTTTTGGATGAAGTATTGAGCCTACACAGAGAGCCTGTTAGTGACAAAAACGAAGGAGTTTAATGAAATGAAACTAAAAATAAATAAAGAGCCTAAATCTCCTTCTCCTCCACGTTGGCTTTTTCATTTGCTGTGGGAAAAACTATTATCTTCATCTTACCTTCCATTTTTCTCTCCATTCTCTTTTCTCTTCCTCTTCCAAAACCATGAGCTTGTGTGGTGAGCTTGTTCCTCTCAATTTCGTTTTCAAGGAAACTAGGGAGGAGATCATTGAAGCTGAGTCCTACTCTTCCTTTTTCTTCAATTCCGAGTGGCTTATCTCTTCTTTGGAACCCAATTCGTTTTTGGTGAGAGGTAAGCTTCTCCCACCATTTTTGGATGGGTTTATGTTGATATTATGGGTATTATGATTTTGGGAAGGTGATGCTTGTGCATGGGTGTTTATTAGAGCATTTAATGCTCATGCCCTAGAATGGGATATCATAAATGCAAGTATTTATGGGAGGAAAAGGGTTGTTGGTGTATTAATGAGGCTGAAAAGTGAAGGTTTATGATGTGTTAATGAAGGTGGATGGGTTTTGGAGAGAACCCTAACCTTGAGGTTGGAAGGAGATAGCTAATGTTAGTTTAGGAATGTGTCTTTATGGAGAAATACATGATGTTGAGTGGTTTTGTGAAGTTTGAGGATAGGGTTGTCTTGTAACCTTTGAATTTAATGATGGTGGCTTAATGGGAAGGAATTCCCGAAGCCTAATAAAGAACAAAATGATATTTATAACATGTCAAACACATGTTGTGACCTTATAAATATGATTATGACTAGATAGAATCGAATTAATGATTTGAGTAGTTGATTGATTAAGATTTTTACATGAATGTGAATGTAGGACCTATTCCGAACGACGAGGCGGGACCGTCTTATCAATCAGAATTCTTCTCTTGAGGTAGGAGAGGAGTCTAAATTCTAAATGCATGAATTTGAATGTTAATTGATTGTGGTATGTGGTGTTATGCATGTTAGCCTTGCTTAAATGATGTGAGAAATGATGATTTGTTGTGTAATGTAGTTCATATGTTTGGCAACATGCTTTTGTGCATTTAGAATATTCATGGTGTGTTATGTTAAGTTGTATTACCATGAATGTGATATGAATGTTGATGTTGTTTGTTGAGATTAAAAATAAAGAGAATGCCACCCAAAGATTTAAACTATAATGAATAATTAATGTCGATGAAAGCCTTGTAGTAATGTTGATGATGGTGTTGATGATGTTGGAAGATGAGTGGCATGTATAGGATGCATAGAGTGAGGAATGCATATGATTGCATTTGCATCCATGGCATACTGCATAGCTGCCGGTGTTGGAATTTTAGGGGATTCCCCCGGTTGGCCCAGTGGGAGGGCGACTCGGTGCACGAGCATGATATTTTCCCCTGTGACTTAGTGTATAAGTCACGAAGCTGCCCATGTTGTGCTTCGGGGAGCCACATGTGGTTGACCCTTGTGGGGGGTGGCTCTTGAGGAGCAGGTGTCCCCGGTGGTCCTTGAGATCACAGCTGCCATGATATAAATCGTGGTTGGCCCGCAACACTCTATGTTGATTATGTTGTATACCGCGGTCATGGTGAAAATGGCTAAGTGTTGCAAGATGGGCGATGCGGTTTGGTACCAGTGAAACTATTGATGAATGCATGCAATTTAAAGAATAAGTGTACACATTTTACTACTGCAGTAGGGGTTTGGTTAAAAGATCACACTTGGATCCCACAGTTGATGTTGAAATTCCCACAGTCAGATCTGCAATTGTTGAAATAATCCTTTGTGCATATGCATTAGTTAAGAGCATTTGCATATAGAAGGTAGTATGCCAAGGTGGTGATGGTGATTGTGAGAGGTGGTACAAATATATTTAAGACAACATAAAAGTATGAATACTATTTGAAAGTTGTTGTGATTATATATGTACTTGTGTGCTTTGTGTAAAATTGTGTTATGATGAATGTCTTGGTGTGCAAAGTATACATGTGTTGATACTTATTTATATGATCACTTGGTATTCATATTCATTCCTTTGGAATGTGGACTCACTCTCCCATGTTGTCAATTTTAGACTTGTGATGCAGGGCATTCATGGGAAGAGTAAGCATTTTGAAGTATACTTATGGCTGTGAAGGTAATTAGTGTATAGGAAGCGCCTTGGCCGGCGATGTATGTAATCATATGTATTTTGAGTAGCAGGATATGTAATGAATGTGTATTCTGGAAGTCTACTTAATAGATGATTTTGGAGGGTCATGGGAGAAAATGAGAAATTGTATGTATATCTCATTTTCATTGGTGACCCTAAGTATGTATGAAGGTTTAAATTATAATTGAGATTTCCTATGTGTTGACGAATGGATGAATAATTAATTTATATATATGATTTTGAAGAGTTGAATGGAACTTAAGAGTATACTGTTGCAGAACCAGTTTTAAATGCTCTGAATGATGTTTAATATATAATGCATGTCTGTAGAATGAGTGAAGTTCAATTGCTAGTGTGTTGTGTTGTGTGAATTTCGAATCCTGCAGGATGTCTGGTAGTTTCGCTTAAGCGGGGTGGATTCTCGCCCGAGCGAGTACCACCCCTGTTAGGAAATTGGTTTCTGGACGACTTTCGCTCAGGCGAAAGTGAATTTCGCTCAAGCGAAATTGTCCAGTATTAATGGTTGCTCTCTGGAGGAATCTCACAGTATCAGTGTTTGCTCTCTGAAGGAATTTCGCCCAGGCGAATGGTGTCTCGCCCGAGCAAGGGCGAAAGGATTAGCTACTGGCCTGACTTCGCTCAGGCGAATGGCCAATTCGCTCAAGCGAAGATGCTAGGAGAATCAGGGGGTTGGCTACTGGAAGATATTCGCTCAAGCGAAGGGCCTAAGGAATGGCATCCGCCCAAGCGAGGCCATTAGATGGTGAGTGGGTGAGTTTGTAAATGAATTCTGTCTAAGTGAGGATTTTGGAAATAAATTAAGAGGTGGTGGAATTTTCGAGTGAATTCCGAGTGACTTAAGTCCGAGCCATAGTTTTCTGAGTGAGGAAGTGCACATAACCCGAGTAAAAAGGCTCTTGAGGGTGATGATCTGGGCAAGGGGATTCCGAAGGGGAATTTCCGAGTCCAGTGTACTTGTTCCGAGTGGTATACCCTAATTCTATATTCTCCGAGTGGGAGAACACCGATCGGTTGTACTCGGTGTGAGTTTGACCAGGAATTGTAGCGTCCTAGGTTATTTTGCATTTGTAACGTCCTAGGTTATTTTGCATTTATTTTTATTTAAACAATTACCTTTTACGATAAATTCTCCCTTATCTTGAAAATTAATCGATATTTAGGGAAAAACAATTTAATTTGAACACAACGGATGAGAGAAAGGGAAATCAGGGCGTCTCACTTGAGCGAGGCCCCTACTCGTCTAAGCGAGATTCCGGACTCTCACTTAGACGAGGTGTTATTCGTTGAACGAACACCTTTCGCACATCGGATTATACAAAACATGCAACCGGACTCCCAAAAATTCGCTCTAACAAATGGTCCTGTGAACCCAAGGAGTTACCATAGCTACCATGAAAACATATGCAAATAACAGTGACATATTTTTAAAATATAGGTTTACATTCGATCCGGTCTTAATTAAACACAACTAATAATTATACTACGAAGTTTTATACACACATATGACTCTATCAAGAGTCACTCAAATTCATTCGGACCCTGGCACCGTTCTCCCCCTTGGCGCGGCTCCATGACTCCTTCCCCCTCCCTGTCTCTGGTTACTAAAAAAAATATGCAAGGGTGAGTGTTTGGCATTATAATTAATATAGAACGGAATTTAACACTATATATGCATAGTGATACAAACACATCAAGCATCTCCTGTAAGCAAGCACACCGAAACATAGTGTATTTCATGCAGTATCTAAATTAAACCAATTACACAATTCCATCACATTCATCGCATTCATCACATTCTTCACATACATTACATTCATCAGAACTGACTCTCATACAATCCGACTCCTAGTATCCGGATACTAAAGGATTGGCCTTCAGCTGGGGGTCCTACTTGACACCCCGTGAACCCTGCTTGGTTCACCGAGTCCTGCTTGACTCTCCACCTCAACCACTGGGTCCTACTTGACCACTGGGTAGCTCAACTGGGCACAAAAACCACGGGAGCCGGAAATGAGGGGCTATCATATACCGTCGGCCATCCCATACCACATAATCATTCAACAGTTTACCTTTCTCACAATAATATCAATTTCTCATCACTCGAGTAGCCTGCTTGCTAACCCGACGTCACATAACACTGATCATTTCACATTAGATTCACAAGATCATACATGATAAACTCATCCACATCCGATCATCCACAAATTAATAAACTCAGTCACACATGCACAGCATAAACACACAATTACGTTTAACAACATTTTCTTAGTCTGTTTACGTCACCTCA
The DNA here is from genome assembly GCA_037962975.1 of Clitoria ternatea. Classification (NCBI taxonomy): domain Eukaryota; kingdom Viridiplantae; phylum Streptophyta; class Magnoliopsida; order Fabales; family Fabaceae; genus Clitoria; species Clitoria ternatea. Next base: position 92,227,259 of record CM075671.1, read on the forward strand.
AAGACCTGAATAAGAAGTGAGTCCTATTCTAATTAATTATAACCCGAACACCCCCCTTACTTTGGTTCCACGCTTTGATGACCTGCTCTCTGTGCCGATTTCTTTCTCTGAGCACCGGTTCTGCAGTCTCAATTCCTTCACTCAGTCTTCCGTTGCTTAGCCTACTACCTACGAATCATAAAGTATAGCTCATCACCTCAACGCCCTTAGTTCATGGACAACATCTGGACTCATGCTCACCAGAGGAGTGAAGAACAGCCACGAATATAGCCATGCATGGCTCTTAACGACCAAAGAATAAAAGAAATAAGGGAATTACAATTGGGTTGGATCAGTAGACTCACCTTGAAGTCCCGATCACAGGAATGAGGTTAAATTGAAGTTTAGACACAAATGGAGTCCCTCTCCAGCGCATGCAAATCAGCGTTAAGAGAGGAGAGAAAAACGAAAGAGGAGGAATAGACCAACAACAAGGTAACTTGTAAAATAATGAAGAGGGAAAGAAGAGAATTTCCTTATATATATAGTTCATGGGCAAGATCGTCTTTTCCCTTATTTTATTTGTATTCTTACTAAATTTAATCAATTTCGCTATTTTAAACTATTGCATAGTTATCAAATCAATTACACGTGTTTATTCCCTCAACGTTTAAGTATTCACAATCTTCTAATAATTCGCAAGAGTATAGGCCCAATATGAATATCGGCCCCCGACGTCCTAACATAGTATTCATACCTCGGAAATCCGAGCTACAACGTGAGAGATCGGATACCTTATCCGTGCTCACCTCTTGGTTACGTATATCCGTTGTTTCAGTCATTATGAGGTTAATCCGGGCTATGACCCCGTGTGAGGCGCTCTCCTTACAACGGTTGGACCAAACCGCCTAGACCTGCCCGCTCTTCTCCCACACTCCCGATCTTTAACTCCGCCTGCTCGCTTCAGATACCGATCTTGACACCGGCTTTTCCAGTCTTTGGTTCGGACAGAATAAATCTTAAATAAAACTTCAAAAATATTTACTAACATTTCCCATTTCTTATAATTCTCATTAAAACATCAGGGATGTTACAGGAATTCCCTGGAATAATTCCATTCGAGTGAAAAGAGAGGAAGTCGGACTTGTAACAAAATACCGAGTAGAAGCCAAGTGGACAATGAGTCGGTCTTAGAATGCAATTCCGAGTGAATGACCAAACATAGGTGGGTCGGTTTCTGGGGAGTTTCCCGAGTGAACTACCGAGGGGGTGAAGACTCGGACTTGGAGTGTATTTACCGAGAGGATGTTGTGCGAGGGAGGACTCGGTTTGGAGTGCTGCTGATAAGTGGGGATTGGATGAATGAGGGCTCAGTCAGAGCATAAAGCTGAGTGGTAAATCAGAGTACCTGGAGTCAGCTTTAGGGGGGTCTCTACCGAGTGAATACCTGAGTGATCTGAGTCAGTTTTTGGGGAGGTATACCGAGGGGACGAACCCGAGTCATGGGAGTCGGATTTTGAAGGATTTGGCTGAGGGAAAAATTAAGTATTGAGAATTCTGATTTTGAGTGGATATAAGCTTAACCCCGAGTGTGATTCGCTTAAGCGAGTTTGTCTCGCCCAAGCGAGTCCTTCCCAAATGCGAGTCTGGACGCGTTTCGCTCAGGATTCGTCGGCTTTGCCCAAGCGAGGCAAGTGGATCTCGCTCAAGCGAGTCGGACTCCGCTTGAGCGAGATGACCCCTGTTACCTTCCTTTCCCTTTTTGCTGTGCTGCTACTGTAATGCTAATAAATACGCTACTCCAATTAATTTCTTTCCCTTAAAAATCTGAGACTTGAACCTACCTTAGATTACAAGTTCCTTAAGTGCAAAACTGGATCTATTTAACCCACAGTAGTCGGATTCTCAAAATTAGAATCACCTTTATTCATGTGCTGAATTTTTCTTCCACTGTTTGAATTGAGAAATTTTCATCAAAGTTAATTTTAAAGAATAAAAATAAATAAATAAAAAAAAATTTACCCTCTCATATCTTCACATATGGGAGTGGCCTATTATAGATCCAAGTATTTTCTAAAAACGTGAAAAATTTACCCTGATTTTTGGGGTGTTACAAGTGTAACTAATTAAATCTTAATGAGTACCAAAACTAATCACCGGTTATAAGCGTGATTAGTTACTTAACCCCATTGAGTGGTTAGGTTGATCGCGAAATGAGTTTCCTAATTAGATTCAAGATTATTAAGCTGATATAAAAAATATAAAATGCAGTGATTCAAGCGAAGAAGAATGTCATTTCTTATATTAACGAGTTTAACACTTGGTATACAAAATATGTCAAAAAAGATATAGGTATAACGACCTTAACAAGGTGTTAAATTTTAGAGACCAAAACCGATAAAAAATAATTGAAGGACCAAAATTAAAAATTAATAAAAATATAAGAACTAAAAGCTAGGGGTGTTCATCAACCAATTTGGACCGCTAAAAACCACTCAACTGATCCAAAAACAACCCAAATCGATCAAATCGAAAACCAAAAAAATCAAAACTACGAAAAAATTACTTTTCATGATCGGTTCAGTTTTCGGTTCTACCTGTGGAAACCAAACCGAACCGCACATTTTATATGTTATGTGCATTATTTTGTAATTTTGTCCAAACTATATCATTACACTTATTTTTTTTTTAAATCTGTCCCGATTAGAGGAAGAAGTAGAGGACTAAGATATTGGCAGCAATACTTAGGCTGTGTTTAGTTACAGAAAATTATTCTAGTTTTTTAGGAAAAGTTTTCCGCTTGTTTTCCAAAATTTTCATTTCCTAGAATAGCTAGAAAAATTTTGAAAATTTGTTTAGATAATGTGACAGTTTTTTAATTTGGAAAACTAGAAAACTAAAAAAGTTATTCAAGTGCTCTCAGTTTTCCAAATTTTTTCAAACATTCTTTAATTCAAATTAATTAAGATATATCTTATATATATTATTTATAACAATATTGTATAGTATATGCATCACATAAAAATTGTGACAAAAATTTAAAGTAATATTAAAATGAGAGCAACTGAGTTTGTGTTTAAATATATTTCAAAATAGTAGCAGTTGAACTTTTCGAATTAGTAATAGTTTGTTTCATATTCTTATTTTGTTACAATAGTCTCTATCTTCTAATTCAATTACCTTATCTTGTAATTCAGTTACCGTCTTTTCTATTTTTCATTTTTCTTAGAAAACCTTTTTAAAGAGTTTTCTGATTTTCTTAAAAAATAGAAAATCAGTTTTCTATTTTTCTATAAAATTTTTTAAATAATTTGTAAATAAACAGTTTTTCTATTTTTTAAATTTTTCTAAGAATAATTTTCTATTTTTCTAAAAAAACTTATGAACTAAATGCAGCATTAGTTTTTAATATTTATATTGTATTTTGCATTGAACCTTATTTAAGTAGTACTTTATTTATTTTATGTTTGAATTTGAATTGTTGAAAACTTTAAATGTTTTATTTATTAATGATTTTATCATTGTTGAGAACCTAAAATATATTTTTTTGAATTGTTATAATTATAATTTTTATTTAATTTTACAAAAAATATAAATTAAAAAATTGAATAAATAGATCCAATTCAAACAACATTTAATCGGATCGGATTAGATTGTGTCATTCATTTCAACCAAATTGAACTGAACTATAACTTAATAAAATGATCAAATCAGATGATATTTTGTCTCGAAACCGAACTGATGCAGAATGTGAACACCTATGCTTAAATCACATTCAACCATTTATTTTATTTTACGAATGTGTGTATCCTTCTATAAAACAAGAAAAAGAAATGACAAAAGTTTTTGAAACTTATTTTAATTTGCCATATATCCAGCTGACTATGAAGAGGAGATATGGTTTAACAGAAAATGAAATCTGATATGTCTGAATACCTCCGTTAACTGCCGGTGGCCAACGTGATTGCGCTGCTACTAGAAGTACTATTCTCCAACATTTGACTCTTCTCTATTTTTTTATTGATTCGCATATAGTATTTGCCAAACAGAATATCTAGGGTTTATTACAGTTCATGGCTTCTCCTTCTCATTTCGATGATGTAAGTGCTTTTTATATTCCTCGCCATTTCTTTCTCTCAAGAATCCTGTTCTCCCCTTTCCTTTTACCTCTGTTTGCTTTTTCCAAACACAGGATTTCGATTTCGGTGGCGGATTTGGCGGAAGGCATTCAGGTTTTCATCTCGCTACCAAACGCCGTTTTTTTTTCCTGATAAGCCTTGTTTGAATTTGATTCGATTGTTTCGTCGTTTGGAATTTTAGGTAACAAGAGGTCTTCTCCAGATTTCGACGACGAAGATTATGACAACGATCCTTTTGCACCGAAGAAGGTAACGGAATCGCATCAATCTTGTTATGCAATGCCACCATTTAGCTGCAGCTTATGGTGGAATGTGTTGTTATTTTTTTCTTCTTTCTCTGGCTGTATTGGATTGTGGTTATGGAGGGACCGTTTATACTGAAGAAAGTGAGACAACTTGAAATATGTTACCGGGCTCTATCAGTTTTCTAATATAGCATCAGAATTTGACCATCTTTAATGTTTGGCCACACTAAGATATCCATTCTAGGTGTGAGGGGTGTGTTATGATGTCCCTTATTGGCTTGAAACATGACCAAAATAGTCTTCATAAGACTAGTGAATTAATTGTAGGAACAGTTAGGCTTGATCCAGTTTCTAATAGACGTTATTGTGTTTTCACGAATCATGATAATTTTATTCGGACCTTTTTGTTTCACAGCATGCTTCTTGAGTTTGGGAGTATTGGTCACTTAATCTCTGTGGTGCGCATGCACTACACGTTAGTGAGATCAGTTTGATTGGGATGTTTACTTGTTCAAGTAATGGTGAGCTGTAGAAATTTGCAAGCGTGTGAGGGGTGCTTTGTTTATAACTTTATATAGCTTACTAGTTATACACTTTATTAAAATGTAACATATTTAAACTGTTGACTTGTGATGCAGGCTAAATCAAAAGCTGAAGAAGCATCTGGTGTGACAACAGGAATGATCTTGTCACTTCGGGAGAGGTATTTCTTGATATAGAATTTGTGAAGCATATTGTGCTTTGCCAAGATTGCAGTAAATTATATGGGCCTAAAATATTTTTTTGGAACTTTGTATTTTGCAGTCTTCAGAGCTGTAAGGATACGCTTGCAACATACCAAGTATGTTTTTCTTTTAAGAATTGACACTTTTTGCTCCCTTCTTCTTTTGGCTGGTATCTTTTCCACTTTTTTTTTTCTTGATTGAAAAAATATAGATCTTTTGTTATTGAGGGAGGTGAACTTTAGTTATAACTTCTATGATTTTAAACTTGATTTCATAAGTAGCTTAGTAATCACTATGAAAGGCTTCAATCTTCATGTATAATATTTAAATGGTAATGATCTGGAACAGAATGTTCTGGTACCATTCCTTTTATTTCCATATCTGACTCTAATATGTTAGAATTACAAGGATTGTTTTGTTTTGTTGTACTAATTTCTAATTATGATAGTCATATACTTGTGTCATATGTTCAGTTGTACTGTACCTCTTCCTTTCTTAGAAAATAGAGACAATGACCAGATTATTGCATTTTTCAGAATGAGCTTGAGGCTGCGAAATCTGAGATTCAGGGTTGGCATTCTACACTTAAAAATGAGCCTTCTGTAGCTGCTGGGGTCACTCCAGGTTTGCTTGCGCTGTGTTTTATAAGTGACATGTACCTGTATTAATTGTTCAAGACCTAATTGGTTTCACAAATATTTTCTGTCTTCTAAATGTTACCTGAACATTTATTTAATCATTATTCTTTCTAGAGCCCAAAATGTTGATTAATTATCTTCAGACCCTGAAATCATCGGAAGAGTCTTTAAGAGAGCAGGTTTAGAATCTGAGTTTCTTGTTTTTTTTTTCCCTTCAAAATAATTCATCATCCATTGGTCTGGTTTCGCCGATCCTTTATCATTTTCTTATTTGTTCTCAGCTTGAAAAAGCTAAAAAAAAGGAAGCTGCCTTCATTGTAACATTTGCAAAACGAGAACAGGAGATAGCCGAGTTGAAGGTAATTTCCCTGAAATAAGGTTCTTTTCTACCACATCAATTAGCATGAGTGGGTATGTTTGTGTTTCATTTCGGCATCAACCATAACCACCTGAGTGAATTCCATCTTTTTTCTTCAAGGAAGTACATTGGGAAGGGAGTAGAAAGAAATCTGAAGTGCAGTCTTTCTTTCTTTGACACTTTATAATTTACATTTGACCACTAAGAACATCATTATTGTCTGTATAAGGATTCTCAAAGTTGTTCTTGGCATTTGCAATGCTCTTCCAATGTAGGCACTGTAAAGTTTTATAATCTTCATTGTTATATATCTCATTGACGGATTGACCTAGTTGAGAATTGGAAATCATCTATTGTGATCAAATAGTTGTGGAAATTGAATCTCTCTTTCATTCTGTTTATCAATTGTAATTGTAAAGTGTCAGGGTACACTATACACCTAATAGTTGCAATGGTGTGGATTCTAGAATGCTTGCTTAATAATTTCAACTAAGTATCCGTCCTATCAAATTGGTCTTGGCTGCTCAAGTCCTAGAGTTGATAATATTTCCTATCCTATTGTTGTATTTGTAGTAGTTATTGGTTTTGCTGTTTTTCTTTTTCTTATTTGTTTTCCTTCTTGGTTATGACTGTTGTAAAACTTTTCCAGTCTGCTGTGCGGGATCTGAAAGGGCAACTCAAGCCTCCATCAATGCAAGTAAGTTTATACATAAAGTGTATGTATCTATGGAATCAATTTACCCACTGATGATTCCTCATTATGCATTTATTTTAGAGCCCCACTGAGTTTCCAGCTTCCTTTGAGGCATTCTAGAGTTTGTTTTTAATTCCTTGCTTGCATTTCAATGTTTTTGGTTCTCCATTATACTGCATGTAGCTAAGCAGAAATGTATGTACACTTGTAAATGTCATTCAGCACTAAATAGACTAACATCCTTTCTTCTATTGGATCGAATTTCTTATCCTTTATTTTTTTTTCTAAACCATTTTCTTTTTTTTCCCCCATAAATTTTGAATCTTGTTATATTTTTTATTGTGTATTTATTTATTTATTCTAAGCTATGAGTCTACACAAGTTTTGATATCAACACAGAGAGAGGGAAAGGGAGGGGGGAGGGACAGGGAGGGAGAGAGAGAGAGAGAGGGTGAGGGAGAGAGGGAGAACAGGAAAGCTTAAAAATACAGTATGATATATTTTTTTTATAGAAGTATCAAAAACTTTGAATTATTGGGGTTCAGGTAGAAGTAGCGCTGCTTCAAAATATTTTGAAGTCAAATATAGTTGACTTTAAGGCCTAATTGATTCAAAACTATGAAAGGGAGAAATATATTAGAAACTTGTAAAATCTATTTGTAATTTTTCCCAAGATGAGGGTGCATTTGCCCACCCCTTATATATATGTTGGACTGTCCCTGTGCTTAAATATATCAGCACTTAATGTCACTGCTGACTGCTTCCTTTATTGGGGACGAGAAATTATGAATTTTACAAATATCCTCCAAATTAAATCTAGACACTGAGTAGGAGTGTATCCAAGATATGCTGCTTCAAACAATTAGCCGATAGGAACAAGATTTTTACATTTTGCATGTTTTCCAAGCCATGCGCTACGCACAGGCACAGCAGAAAATGGCATTGTTGTTACCCTGCGCTAACGTGACGCACTGCACCATTAACAACTAGTAACATGCTAGTGTTCTTCAATTTAATTTAATTGATTGATTGATTGTAACATGCACCTTGGTAGTGGGTACTGACTCTAGAGATAGGAAGGTTTGGGAAATTACTTCTTTAGGTCATTATAGGGTGGTCTGCTTGAGTTCTGGACCCCCCAGGAAGCCATGCTCCACTCAGTATAATAGGTCACTGTATTATTTTAATCATAGTAGCCGCGATCGCGGCGCGTCGTCGCGGCGCGGAGCAATGGTGGGATGGGGCTTTCGCGGTCCGCGTTGCAGAGATCGGTGAGATCGCGGCCGTCGCGGCGCGATTGCGCCGTTGCGGGTTGCGGGCTGTCGCGGCCGCACCAACGTGATGCATCCAAAACTGCGTCGTTTTGGAATTTTTAAGGGCAAAACCATAAGTTTCCTTTCCCCCTTTTTAATCTAGGTTACATTTCTGATTCCCCACTTCTTCTTTCTTCTTCTTTCTGCTGCTTCATCTCCTTTCACTTCTCTGCTCACCCACTCCCCCAAAACAACACCCATTGCTGGCTGACCTCCGGCGACCCTTCCCTGACCTCCGGCAACCTGCACATCTCTTCCAACAACCTTGTATCAGCTCCGGTGAACCCACATTGCCACCTGAGAGTCTGCAGCCACCTGCAACAGCTTGCTGCCACCTGCAACAGCCTCCCACCAGCTACTGCCACCTCCAAACAGCCTTCCACCAGCTGCTGCCACCTCCCAAAGTCTCCCTCTCCCACCACTTGCTGCCACCTCTAAACAATGGCAATCGTCGGTGAAGATTCTCATTTTCTAGTTCACTCTTTACTACTTCACCTCCCAACTTATTATGTTTCCTATCTTGTTACTTTTTTGTTTTAGTAGTTTTAGATCATGTTGGGAGTCTTGAGACAATGTTTTCATTCCTATAATCTTGGTTTTTAATTATCTAGTATGCATTTGAAGTGTTTTCAGTTATATATTTCTGTTTTTTTAAGTGATTCTGCATATATATATATATATATATATATATATATATATATATATATATGTTTATGTGTTCCCCCCCGCGACAGAATCAAATAGCGTCCGCGATTTGCTCCGCGACGCCGCGATCCTAGTTTAGGGGTCGGCCGCGACGCGGCGCGATCCGGGATTGACTACTATGATTTTAATATTTATGTAATGTTTTTAAAAGTTTGCATCACCATATCCAATGGCTATCAATGTAGGATCACTGAAAGTCCTGGACCACCTAATATGTTTTCCTACTTTTCCCCTTAATTTTCAGAAAACTCAATAGCTGTGACAAATGAGGAATGATATTCATTATTCAATTTGTTGAAGTGGTTCTGCTGTACTTTCACAGCATGGTCTGTTGTTATTTTTATGATTCTGGTATCTTCTTTTATATCTTGATAATCTCACACGTTTGTTCAAAGTTTAACCCTGCTGTGCAACTTCCACATCTAGTGATTATTGAATTTTGTATTCTGTTTTTATTCTTTCGGTTCTCTTCAAAATATTAATTTCTTCATATCCTTTGGAATATGGATTTCAGGCTAGGAGGTTGTTACTAGATCCAGCTGTTCATGAAGAGTTCACACGTTTAAAGGTTTGTTTTTCAACTTGATGCTGAATTCTATTGAGTCAAGTTTGGATTTTCTCTCTGTCAGACACACAGAGGGAGGTGGGAAAATTGTGTGTGATAACTTATGTCACAATAGAAAAAGGTTACTCCAATTTTTCTACTTACGTTTTCCCCCAAACAATGTTATCCCATAAGCAGTTTTTAGTAGTTCTTACAAGATTTATCATCTGATAACAGAATTTGGTGGAGGAGAAGGATAAAAAAGTAAAAGAGTTGCAAGATAACATTGCAGCTGTAAGTTTTACCCCTCAAAGCAAAATGGGGAAGATGCTGATGGCTAAATGTAGAACCCTGCAGGAGGAAAATGAGGAGATTGGAAATCAAGCTTCTGAGGGAAAGGTGCTGCCATCTTTGTTTATGCCTTTTACTGTCACTCTCTCCTTTTCGATTCATGTTGTAGTAGTAATAGGAAGTAACGTCAAACTTGCAATCTGAATGTGCCCAATGTATTTTACAGTATTCATTGTTACTAAATTGATACTTACATTGTCTTTTTCCATATTTCTTCTCTTGATATGCAGATCCATGAATTAGCGATGAAACTTGCATTGCAGAAGTCCCAGAAAACACAACTTCGAAGTCAATTTGAAGGTTTGTCGTTGAATGAATTTCATTTAATGTTCTGGTTCTTTAATCCTCTGACTCTTACACCCAGCTACTCAGTAACTGTTCACATTTCTTTTAGATTCATGGAAGTGCATTCTATAATTGTGTTTTCCTTCCAAACACTATGATCTTGTTTAGTGTGTGGCAAAAAAACTAATGATTTGAATAATAGTAGGATACTAGGAACAGTCGTTAATGTATCTTGGTAAACTTTTAACATGTTAATGTTTGTTAGGAATAGGGATAGAAGTTATTGCCCTTTTTTGTGTATAAAATTGGAGAGGTCAGAGATTCAAAGTTGTCTATCCATCTATATCTATAGAGAGGTTACATTTGTAATTTATGTTAACATGTCCTTGACTTGACTACAGGGCTGCAGAGGCACATGGAAGGACTGACAAATGATGTGGAAAGATCCAATGAAATGGTTTTAACCTGTTTCTCCTTTTCTATGTTTTGTTATTTAAAGATTGGATGCATGTCGTGTTATAGAAGTGTTTCATTTAATTGGTTTATATGACATAATTTATTTATAAACGGCGAATTTGGTTGATCGTGGATCATCGCACCACTTGGGTGAAAACTTTTTAAGGAACTAAACCATTGTGTTGGAAGGAAGCCTTATGTGAAATAAATGCATGCTGATATGAATTGATTCAATTAATGCTTATACATAGTTTTAAAAAATTATGCATTGTTCTCAAAGACTGGTAATATAATTTCCTCTTGTACAGAATTTGGAATATGGTAACAACAAATTTAGGAGATGTTTGTTCCAGTCCTGCAGCCCGCCCAGGAAAATGTTTTCCATGGTGTCCCTGCAGAAAATATTGAATTTATACCAATCCATATATTACAGACAATGAGGATTTTACTTCGGCCTATTTATTTAGCAAAATTTGAGTGGCTTATTAACACGATATTTATCAAGATATTGTCCATCTTTAATTATACATATATATTAAAGATATAATATCAGGTGTCTTGATTTGCAGAACTTGATACCTGCAGTACTGTCTATCAGTATATTGTTTGTTTAACTAGATGTATCCTCCAGTACTGTTATGCATAAAAAATTAACAAATTGTTTAACGATGTTTATGCCTGCAGATAGATGCAAATTGTTAACTTAAGCCAACTTGAAATTGATTTTATTGCAGGTTCTTATGTTGCAAGGTAGATTAGAAGAGAAGGATCGGGAGATCCAAAGACTAAAAGATGAACTTAAACAGAAAAAGTTAGGGGATGCAAAGGTTGATGTAGCAGTTAAAAAACATGAAAGTGATGAGACCATACCAGCGGAGGATGCGAACTAATTTGACATTTTTTTTATGTAGTAAACAATTTATTTATTTATTACTGTGTTAATGTAGTTGTACATTATATTAATTCAATTTAGTAGACATTATTTATTTTCGAAATCGTGGATGTTTATCTGCTTATGCTTCTTGCCCTGAATGAAATTATAGTCCTCATTGTTGAAGATAATTCTTTACTCGTGGTATTTGATTGATTTACAGGAGAGGTAGGGGGAAATTATAAAAATTGAAGTAAACTTATATATAACCCTCCCCTATAAGACTATAATCACATATAATGGTCGATTGGTATGGTAGGTTACTCCGCGCTAATGCTTCGTCGGCGTTATTAATTTTGTCAATTTCGACGAGACCAACCCAAACCCGCATTGCCAATGTTTCCAACTGGTTGAATGGGTTCCACCAAACCCTTGGTGGAACTACCAAGCCCTTCCCCCTGCACAATGATCCAAATTAATTATTGCAGAGAACGGTAATATCCGGCAAAACTCATATATGCATAATCCGAACCATTCAAGAAAGTTGTAATTGGAGCCGGTATTATTTTTCATGGCTTAACGAAAGAGAAAAAGGTGTTGGTGTGATTGATCTAGGATAGGAGATATGTGGTTTATTGGAGATTTCGAGGATATATCACATTCAAATACCCTGGTCTGAAGCCATTTAAACTTATAAGCTCAACTCAGCGGCATAGTTTAAGTGCGAAAAACTTAAATTATATTGAATAAAATTATCGAGAATTCCAATAAAAAGGAAAAGCTTCAATATGATGAGAGCTAAGAAATTACCTCCTTCCAACCCATGCTTTCTAGAAGTTTTCTGGCATAACTTCCTGCTCCAAATGACATCTCCAAGGCCTCTGATGCAGCTTCTTCTGGACCAGCAACAGGTGAAGATGGCATATTATAGATGTCTGGCAGATTCTTCTGTCCTGGACCCACGCCGAAGCCACCATACAATGTTCTTCTTTCAGAAGCCCTATCTCTGTATTGATACTTTATTGACTGGCACAGCAAACAGTAAATGAGTTGAAACCTAACAGATTCAGGAGATATGTCCTTATATGCAGTGAATTATTCTATATAGATGGTAATCATGGTAGAAGAGAAATACAAGCATATAAACTTTCCCCTCTTAATCTTTGTTGGTATATACTCTATTTGATCCCTTTGCATTCCCCAACCCCCGTTGAAGTATCAAAATTCATGACAATTATGACTTCAAATGAGGACCATTTTACAAGCCTCACTTCTATCATTCTATGTGCCTTCTCTAGAAGTTGGACAACCATCTATTTTAGAAGGAACAAGATGCAGCTACATGTTTAAACTCTAAATTAGACTACACACCTTGGATGCAGAGAGCTGACTTTGCAGTGCAGACAAATCCTTCTCTGTAGGGATTGCATCTGAAGCTGAAGCAGAGGTTTCACTGGACTTAGAGAGATGAGTGAATTTTCCATTTGGGGATAACTGAGGAAAATCCCAATCTTTAGTTGGATTGGCAGAATCATATGTTGATAATGAAGCCACATATTTTGCACTAGGATTTCGCAATTTATACACTTGTCCTGATAAAAGAAAATGGCAAGCAACCATATTTAGTCCAGGGATTACTTCTAGAAAGTAATACCATTTTACTGAGAATCTCAACACATGACAGGTTCTATAAGAAAGATAAACAAATTACATCTCATGACGTTATATTCACTAACAAGTACGGGAGTAAAATGCAAACCTGTTTTAACTCGTACCAGATCGAGATGTGCTTCGCAGATAGGAGCAGATCTTAATTTCCCTCCACCAGAAGGTATAGAGGGATGTTGTTTTGCAGATGGTTTCACCAGTCTTCCAACCAACCTTGCCAACTTATCCTTTCCATCTTTTTTGGATCCTCTAACCATTTCCCAATCCCACAAGTCCACAATTGGAACCTCTGAACCCAGACCGTTCCCTGATTCAATAACTTGACCATATTGAGCTCGCCATCTCTCTTCATCCAACAAGATACCTTATGTAGATATAAACCGAGTATAAGAACAAAAGTAGCACGTTTCACACATGGAATGAGAACTGCACTTCAATATTCATCCAGAGAAAGAAATATATTGCATATGAAGGAGACAAGCAAGCAGATCAATGATAATACCTTCATCTAAGGTACTTCTATCAGCTATGCCATTTTCGTCCTCAATGTCTGGGATCCACTCTCCTTCTTCCAGTTCATATGTGTCACTGTAAGCTATACCTTCATCCACAGCACTTCTATTATCAGCTAAACTGTTTTCATCCACTGGGCCCGGGACCCACTCACCTTCCAATTCATAAGTTCTTCTGTAAGCTATACATTCAAGAAACAAATTCATTAAAGGGCAGCTGTATTAGTTATCACATTAAAAAAAAATGTAGAAGTTATGCACAAACCATCAGGTGACAAAGAGTTATATCTATTATCTGTTTCCAATGGCACTGCCACTGCATCAGCTTCGCTAACTGCTATGTCCTTGTAGCCAGACAAGTAAAGATCAATTAGCGTGTCCTCCAACCTGTTGGTTACCAAAATGACTAATTTACAGGGGAAAAGTTTGAAGTTAAAATTCATTGAATGGAATAAGGATGGGAGGGGTGGTTACCATTCTGATGGAGGTGGAGGAGGGTTTTCACAAGTTGGACTGCTCATGGAATTTGTGGCATCTACTACAAAGAGAGCCACTTAGATAACTGAAGTTACTCATAATTAACTACTGCTGCATGTCTGAAACACCAAAACGTTGATACTTGTAGACTAGTAGAAAATCAATTGTCTATTGCATTAAAAACAATCGAAGTGCAGCTGTCGGGGACATGACAAGGCAGCACTTGGCAGTAACCTCCTGTCCCAGGCTACTGCAGAACTTGATTCCTATCATAATCATCATACCATAATATTGTTGACAAAACTATTTTTAATAGTACGATTAACAAGAATTAACTCAAATGCAACAATACAATTGACAGGTTTATGTCACTTACCAGGAGCTGCCTCATCAGCCAGGGTTCCTGCCTGTTGGTTTGTTTCAAATGTATTATCAACGAAGGAAGGGTAATCCTCATTGTTGGTAGCATATATGTGTTGAGGACTTTCTGCTGTAATTTCCTCACACAGATGGATCTCTCTGCTATCATCCTGAAACAAAATGCACTATAACTTACATTGCCAACATAAAATGATAGTGGTTTGAGAGTTCGATTCTAAAAAAAAGTCACCACTGTGGATTAATTAGAAATTGAAACCTACCTTATTGGAACCTAAAGGTACATAATTCCCATCCTCAAATTTGTAATAAACAGCATCTCTGCTGCTATAGTACCAACCAGCATTAGGGTCATGGTAAAATCCACTACTGCACAAAGTTAAACACTCCCTCGTTAAAATAAAAATAAAGCAAAAAAAGAGTTAATAACCGCAAAAAACAGAAGCAGCTTGTTTTATTCATGATTTACATGTAGTTAACAGACCATGACAATTGCATTTCTTCCGATCAAACCAAAGGAAGGGTTGTTTGATAAGGTTGTTGGAAAGGAATAGCCCATTTCCAATCCAATTTAATTTCATCTAAAAAATCAGAAATTACTTCCCATCGTATTTTCTTTTCACACACCAAGCACAAGAATAGAGGAATGTAGAGCAATTATTTCATCCATATTCATATCACAAACAGAATGGGGAATAATCACATGATGAGAAAATGATACACAACAATCTTAACAGTTTCAAACTACCCTTTTACAGTGATTGGCTGCCCCTTTTATCCCTAATTACAGAATTTGTATCAGATAAAAGAGACTCTAGTTCCAATTTCAAGGGAAATAAACAAATACCAATGTATATAAATGAAATTTTAACGTTGGAAAGATGTAAATCGCTACAAATTAAATGAAAAAACAGCCAAAGCTTCTAAAATAGGAGTAAAATAAAACAATTAAAATTAAGAGCAAAAGGAATAATCATTAATTCATCCATAAAAAAGAAAAACCTGGCGTGAAAGTAAAGGTGTGAGTTGTCATCCCAAACAAAGAGAGAATCACTATTTTCAGGATCAGAGTTCATAGCTTCTTCTGTGGTTCAATTGTTGAATCGCTGTCTCTGTAGGATTTTCCTGAACCAACTTCTACTCTCTTTTTTCAATTTTTTTTGTTACCTTTTTTTTTCAAATGAGACGGGCTTGTCATGCTTCTAGGATGAGCCCATGCTTGAAATAATACGTGGCCCAATTAACTCATTGCCATATTGTACCCAAGAAGGGTATTTCTACCTTCACTTATATTTTTTTCTCATTGCAATATTACTGAAAAGAAATAAATAACCGAATTATAAACTTTGGTAGGCTCTCACTTTGTGTGTTACGTTACACCATCCCAAGGGTTTTTTTGCCAATTTAGGGTAGTTTTAAAATTAATTATAAATATGGGATGAATTTGAAACAATTTAAATGTCTGGGGTAGAAAACGTCATTTCAACAATTGCATTACATACCCATAGAAAACGTAATACGTATTTCGTATCCCCATGATACATAAACACTGCATGGCTGCCAAGTGGCAAACCATGGTGCATTACGTAGCCTCAGTTAACGTAAAACACGTGCATTACGTTATGTTGAAGGACGAAATGTCAGCTGCATTTCGTATGCTCACATGGCGTAATACAAAGTCTACAGAGGGTGTAGTGTTGACCAGGGTTGCGTTTTTTGGGAGACGTAACCCACGGGGAGCCGCCATGTGTCGTTGAATGGCCCCTATATAAGCGTGTGGTCCTCACCGTTTCACCATACTTTCACCATTTTTACATTTTCACTTTCACTCTCTGCAGTTTGCCTTGTCCGTTTGCATAAAATTTGATCTCCTCTTGAAGTTTTGAGCATCCCCTTTGAAGGTTTTAACAGGTATAAGGATAATGCAGTATTAATTTTTTAGTTTAAATCTTAATTTTTTAGTATTATGTTAGTTAAAATATATGTTGTAATTTTTTTTGAAGTATGTCCACAAAATCTAATTATTCTTTGTTGTTTGTTTTTAATTAAATAATTTTAAGAATTTATTGTGAAAAAGATGGTTAAGATGGATCCAAAAGTTTTTTGTGTTATTAAAGAAAAATTTTGTTAAGATGGATCCAAAAGTTTTTATGTAAAACATTATATTTAAAATTTATTTATTGTTTCTTTAGTTGTTGTTGGTTTTTTTAGTTAAATAATGTTAGTTTTATTGCAGTATGGCCTTATCGTCATAGTCCCGTGAAGTGAACCCGGGTCCAAAAGATCTATCGTTGTTGAGGTTTCAAAACGCGCACGTGTCAAAATCGGTTTGGAACGAAAAACCAGATCGAATCTTGAAATGTAGGCGTGCATTGGCTCTTCGTAGTGGTACACAAGGTCTGCCAGAGGTGATCATGCCACTTTTGTAGAGGGCAGAATTTCTCGGTATTGCCCAACTTCATTTCTTTCAAATAGAGCCCATGTTACTGCCAATACTTGTTGAGAGATGGAGGCCTGAAACACATACGTTCCATATGCAGGTCCGGTCCTGAAATTTTATAGGCCCCGAGTGACACAACACTTAAAGGTCCCTTAGTATATTTTTTAAAAGAAAAAAATTATTGAATAATCAAATCAACATTATCAAAGTCATTGTAAATTCTAAACACATCATCATCGTATAAAGAATAATAAGAAGTCAAAATAATAAACGGTGCTCCTATAGCCTCGTGTTTTCCTTTAAAAATTATTCTTCCACCTATACTAAAGCAAAAAAGACAAATTATCATAAAAGTGGTTTCTTCTAGTATTTTTAGATGCAAAATCATCAATGAGAATAGAACAAGAAAATATAAAAATTAGAGTTAGCATGGGATCGAACCTGAGACCTTTAGGCAAAATTCATATAACTTTACCATTAAACCATTCAAACTATATGAAAATTTTTTGATTTTTTTTCACATAAGCTAAATATTATTTTTTTGGGCCCTCATTGACAATGGGCCTTGGGCCATTACCCTTGTTATCAAGGCCCAGGGCCGGCCCTGTCCATATGCCACCGGGAGAGTGCATCATTACATTACAAGATATGGCCATCCAAGTTGGTTTATGTGTAGATGGTTTACCTTTGATAGTGGACACATATGCTCGTGACTGGAGTGCGGTGGTGGCTAATCTGTTTGGTATACACCCACCAGAAGATGCGTTTCAGGTTGGTTGGTTGAAAATGAAGTGGCTATCAGATAACTTTTCAAACATTGCAGATTATATGGGAAGTGAACTACAATTGTTGAGGTATACAAGAGCGTACATCGTACGGTTAATTGGGGGTGTAATATTTCCCGATCATTCAAGCAGTCGGGTTTTGTTAAAATATCTGCCTCTGTTGGAAAACTTAGATTTGTGTGGCCAATATAGCTGGGGATCTGCAGCCTTGAGCTATTTGTATCGTGAGTTATGTTTATCAACCTAGTATGAGCGGACATCTATTTGCGAGCTTTACCTATTGTTACAAGTGTGGGCTTGGGAAAGATTTCCAACTATTGCTCCAAACGTGACGATACAGGGCAGACCTACAGGGACGCCATCTGCTGCAAGGGTTAGTGTGTATGATAGTTGTAATATTTTTGTGTTATGTTATTCATCCATAGTGAACCGTGTTTAACTTGTTATAATAACTTCCAGTGTAGGTGGTTGGGTAGGGAAACTTTCAAGGCGGTTAGGCAGGACATTTATTTTTACCGTCATGCCTTTGACCAGATGAAATGTTCTGATGTAAGTTAGGCCAAGGTCTTCTCCATTGTAAGACACTTTAATAGTATTTGTTTTACTAACTTTCTTATTTTTGTTGTCTAGATTGTGTGGACTCCTTACACGAATGAGGTCATGCAAACATTGCCTGTAGTGTGTTTGCAATGAGCAAAGTGTTGGAGAGCTGTAGTTCCACTGCTTTGTACAAACATAGTGGAGTGACATCAACTAGATCGGGTGATGCGATAATTTGGGATGCAGCAACATGTTCCTTCTCCTCCTCAGCAACTTGATCATCTGCACAACATTACACATAAGGGGAAGATTGGGGAAAATTAGAACCAGGTCTATCAACTACCGATCAACATTTGGCAACATCGAACCGATTTTGTATATACAAACCCATCGCAAGAGGGTTTACTGGCTGAAAACTCAGACTACATGCGGTGGTATAATCTGAACACTCGGCGGTGGATAACACGGAAACATGTTGTATCGGAGCACTTGGTATGGTTAAATTATAATACTGTGAAACATGTTATATAAGTCATGCGTTTAGCAACCCCTAATGAACTGCATCATGTTTCTTAATTTCAGGTTGACGTTGTGGAGAATATCCACTATATGGCATCCAAGAAGGTAGGGATGGCGACTCAAGATCCTGACATGGTGCTTGACCAGATCAAGCAACAATCCCTAAATGTGATGCAAATGATGGGGCAAGAGTACAGGGTTTTGGAAGCAAGATAGTTTGCACCGGCTCCACTTCAGGAGGCACTTGTAGTCGAATTTGACATTAACATTCCCGAGACACGCAATAAACGTTAAGGCATCACCAAGGGTCGTACACAGGAAGAAAGAATTGCCTACACTCTCCCAGAGATACCCCCTCGTTAGCATGGAACTTACTTTGTTCCATCATAGTCTGTTCTTAATGATTCGTGGTCAATGTATCAGTTTCGTTCTCAAATAAAGTATAGTAGGAATGAGCAATTCTATTACACTCCTCAAACCGTACAGAGGCAGTGAGTATGTTCCATCACCAACACAGTCACCAACTACCTTTCTTTGATAGCTGATGACACCTGAGACTCCACTTGTGACGCACAGGGGAGAAAGGTCTTCATGTAATGTTGGCCAAGGTGTAGACCTTACTCTACATTTGTCTGTCACAGCCAATGACGTCGAATTATTGGCAGACGAGGGTGCACAAGAATTGTCACCGAGAAGGAATCCAACTCGAGATGCCAGGGGTCGGAGACGAGCATCCATACTTTCCCCAGACCAACACCCCTCGGACCGTCATCATAGGTAGTTTGATGTGTTTGTTTTGTTTTCTATGTTGGTTGTTATATTAGGCGAACGAACAATATATTATGCCACCTTTTATTTTATGTAAGTCATACGATCTTGCATCTAATGATGTTTTCTCCATTATGTGAACAAACATTATATTATGCGAACGGAACATTATATTATGCGAACGGAACATTATATTATGTGAACGAACATTATATTATGCTAACGGAACATTACGAAATATTATGTGAATGAACATTATATTATGTGAACAAACATTATATTATACGAACGGAGCATTACAAAATATTATGCAACCACGACCATTACATTATATTGCACGAACAAACATTACCACACAACGGTTATTAACAATCCCTAACGTTATGAACTACAACCGCTAGTGTTTGTTGGACATCGACCGCGGTTATGACCTTCCTTCCCACATTTTGTACAGCTGCCTCGCGTTGACTGTGATTTGACTAAGTCCATTTCATTTCTCATACGGGATGATTTTGGACGACCTTTGGGGCGTAACCGGCCATAGTCGGGAGTTAAGACCCATCCGTGATCGGTGACAAGCATATCATCATCATTACCAAGACGGTACCATCGCGGTGAGTATGCATTTATAATATAATCAATGGTATATACAGGATGGATGAATTGAAAGTAGTCGATGCTCACAACTTGGCATGCCGCAATCACATGCAAGCACGGATAATGATATACCTGAAACCTCTCACAATCACAGCTCGGTTTGTCAGACAATACGACCGTATATTTTCTTCCACCCCTCTGCTCCACAGGGTCAAACCTTTCTTCCACTTCAAACCGAGTATCATAAACATCATATCGACGGACCGGGTGAGTGCTAGCGCTAGCTTGGTTTTTTGTTAGGGCATCAATCAACCTCTTGGTGTACCTCATGCCTTCCCTAAACTCTCTTATGGCACAAACGCCCTGCTAAACAAAGTACTCAACCAACCGTGAATACGTACATTTAACCAACGTTGTGATCGACATGTTTCGAGCCCATCTAAAGACTTTGTTAACGTATTCAACCAAGTTGGTTGTCATGTGCCCAAACCTACGCCCCTCCGCATCATACGCCATGCTCCACTGCTCTTTAGGGATTTCGTCGATCCATACAGCGATTTCTGGTTTAACCTCACGAAATTTTTGCAATCTTCTGTCAAACACCACTTTACATGACGTATCTCCTGCAACAACACATATTAATCATGGTTGGATGAAAATTGTATAATAAGGAAACAACTTAAACACTAATCCATTTTCAACAAGTCTTGCTTATGCACAACATTCTTAAACTTGTGGTTGAAATTACTGGCTATGTGTCGAATGTACAAAACATGGTGGGCATTTGGTGGTTGCCATCCTGTCTATGGATTTCCAACAGCTGACTTGATGCTTTAGTGGTGGTTTGATATAAGACACAAACCAGTCCTTTGTGTCATATGGTATCTAACTTACACTAAAAACCAACTCCATGCCTGTAGGGTCTCACCTTCAACTATAGCGAACACAGTCGGAATAACCGAGTTATTTCCATCCTGTGTTGTAGCTATCAATAAAGTGTATCGATACTTTTCGTATAAAAAAGTGCCATCAACCTGAAGCATGGATTTGCAAAAGGATAGTGCATCAACACATGGTTTAAATGTCCAAAACACCCGCTTAAATGTACGAAACCGTGCATCGAGCTTAGTGCCAGCAAAAAATTCAGTCGTCACCATTTCAAATGCAAAACCATGAACTACATTGCGCATATGGTTAAGCCAACATGGCAATAAACGATATGATTCATCCCAATCTCCAAACACCTTAACGATTGCCTTTTGCTTGTCCTTCCATGCCTTACCTCAGTGCTGGCGAAAAATTCATTCGTCACCATTTCAAATGCAGAACCATGAACTACATTGCGCATATGGTTAAGCCAACGTGGCAATAAATGATATGATTCATCCCAATCTCCAAACACCTTAATGATTGCCTTTTGCTTGTCCTTCCATGCCTTACTATATGAGCATTTATATCCAACCTGGCTGCTTATCCATTCTTGTATCAACGCGATAGAGATTGACAGATCTTGGTTAACCATTCCTGCACAAAACATTACCAAATAGAATTAGAAAAGTGTGAACGAGAAAACCACTTAATTTATTATGATCATCAGACTATGCATACCAACCTATTATGCACGAAGATATGAACTTTGAGTCCTACTTAGCGTGATCTTGAGAAAGTCTTACATTTGCACAAGTATGAGACCCTCCCCACTTACTAACCAACCACGAATTTGTCTTCTTTGACAACATTACCTTCATCCTCCATGGGCAACCATCGAAAAGATTCGAACACCGAACAGTAAAATATGTTGGCTTTGATTCAATGACCGTGTACGTTTGATGAACCCTCATCGAGTATTGTTTGAACGTAATTTGTACTGCATTTTTTGAGCTAAATTTTAACCCAACATACAGTTCATCCCCAACACGTCATTCAGGATGGTCATCATACCCTGTGTAACACCCCCTTATATACACGAGATAAAAAAAAACTTTTAGAAAGATATACATATTTATCACTCTTTATCTCGTGTATACAAGGACGTATATACATCTGATTTCCTTTGAATATTGAAAGTAAAAAAAATTGTCTTTCAATATTTATCCATAATGACAAAATAATTTATAGAAATCATAAGTGATAAATCATTACAATATTATATCCGAATGAAAGAGTTTATCAAAGTTTAACCTTTACCTTGTTACAATTATCTACTTGATATTGTAATAAGGTAAAATAAAACTAAACTATACCTCTACTACAAATGTGAACAAACATTTCCTAGTCCTTGAACCATCGAGTTTTTGAATCCTACTCTTGTCATATCTCTTCATCTAATCGATTGAGGTTGAGACCACTTTATCCTCTTGTAATTACATATCCTTCCATCTTGGACTGCTAGCTATATATCATATAACATATATTTTGGACACAAAAATTCAAACAAGAAGGAGTGAGAAACAAAATATAATATATTACAGATAAGACATAAGCATAAGGGTTTTCACAAACTAATATAGTAATATCAGTCATAATCTCATATACAATCAATTATGAATATAGGGTTTCCACATACATAACACTTATATTTTCATTCATAACCATCCATATAGAATGTCACAATCACATGAATGTTATGTAATGCTTATGCTACTATCTCATTCAGTTTATGCATGTGGGCCCTTAAAGTTTTAGTTTGTACTGGGCCAACCAGGAGTTTACACTGTTTCATAAATTCTGGATAATAATAACATAAATGCCTTCATGGCATATGAACAGCTCAACTGGCGTGGAAACACTTAGAGACTAGTCAGACTGAGAAAGTTTTTATTGTGAAAGTACCCGACACCAGGGAGCGACCCCAGGTCACCTGAAGCACCCTTTCACACTCTCTCATCCCAAGGCTCGCAATTAAGCCTCCTCTAATGTATCCTCGGTTTCTATAATCCGTCCCCAGGCAATATCACATCTCATTTCTCTTTAATGATTCATGATGCATGAACTACTCGTATATTTAGTTGGTTAAGGCTTTTAGAAACTCAATTATTAAATACCATAAAGGTTCACAAAATCATCACAATAAACTGTACATTTCCATAAGTTCTTCTTTGAACTTCTGTTATACTGAAATAATTTAGTACAGTCTTCAAATTCAGATCTTACCAAAATTGAGTTTCCAAGCCTTAAATATCTCAAAGCTTTCTCTTAAAAATCTTCATATATTTACATAATCTTTCTCAATTTGAATCTTAACTAGATTGAGTTTTTGAAATCTCCACAAAATATTCTTTAGTTATTTCATTGGGGAAAACCAAAATAATTTACTTTAAACTTCTAATTTCTAAAGAAAATAATTTAAAATCATTAACTAAGAATACTTAAAACTATAAAAATTTTCTTTAATTCAAGGATTAATTATCTCAACCTTTGATTTTCATAAAATAGCTTCTTTCTAATACTAGATTTTATTATAGAGATTAAAAATAAAGTTAATAAAAATTATTTATAAGAAGAAATAAAAGACTAGAATAATTACAAAATACTTTCTCTTGGAATAAAAATTTAAAGAGTAAGGTAAGAAAATTCTTACTGAGTTTTAACTTTCCGTCATGCTTGCTATATGCTCAAACTTCATATCACAAGATCATCAATCATTCATCAACCACAATCAAGTATAGTAATCTCATCAATCACAATCAAATATCATCAATCATAATTGCATATTATTAATCACAGTCTAATATTATAAATCACAATATCATTAATCGAAATCAAATATAATTAATTATAATCAAGTCAAATCAACTAAATATCGCTTATAAATATAATTCAAATTTTTAATGGTTATTTAAATTAGTAGATTTGATTTTGAGTCCTTATAGTCCATTCCTCGCACAGGTCTATATAAGTCCATATATCCAGTCTTCGCATAGGTATAGTTCAGTCTAGACAGGTCATAATAGTCCAAGTCCTTGCATAGGTTTAGTTCGATCCATATAGGATATAAAAATCCAAGTCCTTGCATAGGTTTAGTTCAGTCCGTATAAGTTATAATAATTCAGATCTATGTATAGATATTTCAGAATAAGTTACACAATATATTAAATTTATTATAAATTTTAAGTTAAGAAGTTATTACTTTAAAATAATAATATTATTAACTTTAAAAGGAGTAGGGGACTCCTCCCTTTATTCTTATGTCTTTCATATTATATTCTTATCTCACTCCCCCTTACCTCTTGTATACCGATTCGTTATTGAAAATCCATGCGCGCCTCGTCTCCGAGTTCTAAAACATACCAATTTCATTTTAATATAATTACAAGATGAAAATTAAGATTACAACTTAAAATAAAAAATGGTAAATTTTGAATAGTGAATAGTGAATAGTGAATAGTGAATAGTGAATAGTAAATCGTGAATAGTAACAGTAAATAGTAAAACGTGAATAGTAACAGTAAATAGTAAATCGTGAATAGTAATGGTAAATAGTAACAGTAAATAGTAATTTACTATTTGAATAGTAGTTTACTATTGAAATAGTGTTTGCTATGCAGAATAGTAACTTAAAATAATATTATTTCCAGTATAATAACAGATTTTTAAAAACGATATAAAAATAACCCAAAAAATATAAAAGAGAAGTATTCTTACCTTAGGATTTTGGCAGAACCTTCTCTCCAAAAACTTTTCTTCTCTCTCTCACTTCCACCACTATCTCACTAGCACTACTATATTAAGAAAACTTAATCTGAAATTGTGAATTCTAAAGAAGAAATCCTTCGGTATTTATAGGAAAAAATTTTACTATGCATTCCATTATTTTAATATAAAAGTACTATATATTTTTGAATTTTTTATTCCAGGTTACTGTGCATCTTTTGAAAATTTCATACATGCACAGTGATTTGCATAGTAATTGTCGGCAAAATTATTAAGTCAAATAGTAATCCTTCACTCGGTATATTTTAAATATTCAAAATGAGTCCTTTTTGAAATTTAGCGATATTATATCAGTCCTCACTAATTTTATAATAAGTAATATAAAGCTGAAATTTTAAAAATCTAAAATTTTCTGTTAATAAAAATTTATTGATACGTTTCTAATTTTTTAACGATTAGAAAAAATCAAGATTTTTCTCAAACCGATAATTTTTAGATAAGTCTACTTGAAATGGATTTTAGAAAATTTTCTTATAATTTAACTTTACATTCTTGTAAATATTTTTAATTTTAAGCAACTTTATATGAATTTAAAATTATTTAAAATATATTATTTTATTAAAATAATTCAAAATTTTCAAAAAATTCCAAAAAATCATAAATATTATGTAGATCAAAAAGTTCAAAAGAACCATAGTCTAATTCCTTCAAAATTTTATTTTAAAATTCTAATAAGAGTTAAATCTTGAATATGTAAAAAAACAAAAATATAACAACATAAAATAAAAATGGTGAATAATAAGGATATTAAAAATTCTTAATATAATTTTCTTAATTAGTGAATATTAATTAAGTCACTTTAGAATTCTCATTCAGAAATATTTTCATTTTTTTATTATTATTATTTTAAAAAAACAAATAATAAAAATATAAATACCAAAATTTCAAAAAAAAAATAATAATAAACTAACTTATAGTAAGTATTTTTCAAGAAATATATATTAATATCTATTTCCTATTTGTGATGAAAATAGGATGTTACAACTCTACTCCCCTAAAAGAAATTTCGTCCTCGAAATTTAATATTGTTAATAAATCTTACCATAGATAAACTAACTGAACTGTTCTAAAATATATTTCTAGTTTCCTTGACAATTGTGTACATTTTCCTTAACATTGCCATTTATCTCTTTTTTTTTAATCTTATCAGTATTTTTTTTTTCTTAACTCAAAAATATTACTCGTCTTAATTTTTGTCAACCATGCTCATCATAAATTGATGGTTAACTCTAAACACTTCAATAATTACGTTTCTCAATCTATTAAAATCTTACTTAACCTAATCCATAACATCTATTAATTAAAATTCCTACTAATAACATAGTAAAATGGACTGCTGAGAATTAATTACTGGACAACTAGCCGTTAGCAACTAGCCGTTGGACTAGCCGTTGGACTAGCCGTTTATGACCGTTGCAACTCTCCCTCCCTTGCTTGCTTATAAATTCTCATTCCATTCTTACTTCCTATCACAACTTCAAGATTTCTTAGTTTCTCTCTTCTATCTAATTTCTTCAATCTTTTTCTCAAGTACTATCATACTATTCGATGGCCAACCTTCCTAGAAGTAAGGAAGAACGAAGTCGGGATGGACTACAGGTTGTGGTAACAAGTGCCTCACTTCTTATAATCGTTATGATTATTTCTCTAGTTTGGATAATTTTTGTATTGCCAAGACTCTTAGACCTCTATCTATGATATACTAGATGTTCTATTTTATTTTCCTTAATGTAATCGTGTATAATAAATTATCCTAGTGAGAAAGGATAAATATGTCTTAGTCCATGTTGTACTTGTTTATCTAATTAAATCCTTGTGGTCTTTGCTTCATGATAATCCAGGGTATGTAATCATTTCTTATTGTCTTCTATAATGAATTAAATATTCCTTAACTAAGTGATTGCACATTCCATTATAATTGACTACAACCATTACATATATTTGATAAATTCTCCAATCTTAAATGATCACAAATCACTACGTTGACTTAGAAATACTCACTTGAAATTTTTTTTTTATGGGTAACTAAGACTTATGTAATTCTCTTTATAGGAAAATCAATGAGTAAAGGTTCATATATACTTCCTCATGGTTTACTAACACACTTCTTTATTTTAAATCTGCAATGGTCATTACATAACAATGATTTATATCAGGTATGTATATTCGTCGAACAAAATCGATGACTAAAAGAAAATAACTTGATAAACATGTATCATATTGTTAGGAATCACAAAAATATTTTATGTCACAATTTCTAAATATTAAACCAATATCAATGTCTTCCAAAGATCTATAATGCTTATTTTAGGTCATTCATTGATATATTTATCACAATAAATCAATTTTAAAAAATTCAAAAATATATGGTTAATTACATTCGATGTCACAATCATAAAAGTTTCATTAATTCATATATTTACACACATAACCATCATATATATTATTCAATCGTAGACATCATAAATGAAAACTTCATCAAATCAAACAATAATTAACATATTTTATATGTCATACAAAAGAAGAATCAATACAAATAGCCAGAGATACAATTCCTAATATGATTATTTGTTATATCAAACAAGTTATAAATTATCATATTTCTTTCATGAAGCATACATCCACACATTTTTCTTTTCAAAATATATCACCAAAGGACAAAACTATGATTCTATCTTAAACAATTTGTTATACTAGTTTGGGATTACAACAGTTATCTACCCATTGGAATTCTAATTCACACAAGTATCTCTTACAACTTCAAGGACATGGTAAGGAATATCCTAATAGAATTTATTGAGTTTATCTCCATTTCTCCATATACCACATTAACCCAAGGTTAAATTCGTTGATCTTAACATCCTTCTTTTGACATGTCTTTCACTACTTAGTGCAAATCATTCGGGGTGATCAGTCCCGATAGTTTATAACTAAGTAGTCAAAGTCACGACAGCTCCAGTCTAGAATTCATACCAAAATATTTCTAAGAATTTTCTATTGTCTTATCTCCCTTGTTGTCTCATACCATATTGTAAAATAGGAAAATGTTAGAATATTTCACTATCACATATTAATCAGAGAATCAAACACCATACAATACATTTGGAATAAAAGGAAATAACTGCATTAGTTAATTTACCTTATCATTCCACCATACATTAAGGCCCGTACTTAAACAATGTCAAGAAAGACTTCAGAATGGCCAGTTTCTGATAATCCCTGCAATAACATTTTTCAAGTAACAGGCTATAAAGTTCTAACTTATACTTCTTATGAACTTAAAATTAGTTCCTTCTTTCTATACTCCTAATTTTTCTTCACTTACTTCTTACCATTTACTCTAATAAAATTTCCTCTTTTTTCAACCATAAAATCTCTTGTCAAACTCAACCATCAGAGTACACTAACACGCTAGTAAGACCATACCACAAGCCAGTTTGGATTGAACTGCTCTGATACCACTTTGTAACACCCCCTTATATACACGAGATAAAAAAAAACTTTTAGAAAGATATACATATTTATCACTCTTTATCTCGTGTATACAAGGACGTATATACATCTGATTTCCTTTGAATATTGAAAGTAAAAAAAATTGTCTTTCAATATTTATCCATAATGACAAAATAATTTATAGAAATCATAAGTGATAAATCATTACAATATTATATCCGAATGAAAGAGTTTATCAAAGTTTAACCTTTACCTTGTTACAATTATCTACTTGATATTGTAATAAGGTAAAATAAAACTAAACTATACCTCTACTACAAATGTGAACAAACATTTCCTAGTCCTTGAACCATCGAGTTTTTGAATCCTACTCTTGTCATATCTCTTCATCTAATCGATTGAGGTTGAGACCACTTTATCCTCTTGTAATTACATATCCTTCCATCTTGGACTGCTAGCTATATATCATATAACATATATTTTGGACACAAAAATTCAAACAAGAAGGAGTGAGAAACAAAATATAATATATTACAGATAAGACATAAGCATAAGGGTTTTCACAAACTAATATAGTAATATCAGTCATAATCTCATATACAATCAATTATGAATATAGGGTTTCCACATACATAACACTTATATTTTCATTCATAACCATCCATATAGAATGTCACAATCACATGAATGTTATGTAATGCTTATGCTACTATCTCATTCAGTTTATGCATGTGGGCCCTTAAAGTTTTAGTTTGTACTGGGCCAACCAGGAGTTTACACTGTTTCATAAATTCTGGATAATAATAACATAAATGCCTTCATGGCATATGAACAGCTCAACTGGCGTGGAAACACTTAGAGACTAGTCAGACTGAGAAAGTTTTTATTGTGAAAGTACCCGACACCAGGGAGCGACCCCAGGTCACCTGAAGCACCCTTTCACACTCTCTCATCCCAAGGCTCGCAATTAAGCCTCCTCTAATGTATCCTCGGTTTCTATAATCCGTCCCCAGGCAATATCACATCTCATTTCTCTTTAATGATTCATGATGCATGAACTACTCGTATATTTAGTTGGTTAAGGCTTTTAGAAACTCAATTATTAAATACCATAAAGGTTCACAAAATCATCACAATAAACTGTACATTTCCATAAGTTCTTCTTTGAACTTCTGTTATACTGAAATAATTTAGTACAGTCTTCAAATTCAGATCTTACCAAAATTGAGTTTCCAAGCCTTAAATATCTCAAAGCTTTCTCTTAAAAATCTTCATATATTTACATAATCTTTCTCAATTTGAATCTTAACTAGATTGAGTTTTTGAAATCTCCACAAAATATTCTTTAGTTATTTCATTGGGGAAAACCAAAATAATTTACTTTAAACTTCTAATTTCTAAAGAAAATAATTTAAAATCATTAACTAAGAATACTTAAAACTATAAAAATTTTCTTTAATTCAAGGATTAATTATCTCAACCTTTGATTTTCATAAAATAGCTTCTTTCTAATACTAGATTTTATTATAGAGATTAAAAATAAAGTTAATAAAAATTATTTATAAGAAGAAATAAAAGACTAGAATAATTACAAAATACTTTCTCTTGGAATAAAAATTTAAAGAGTAAGGTAAGAAAATTCTTACTGAGTTTTAACTTTCCGTCATGCTTGCTATATGCTCAAACTTCATATCACAAGATCATCAATCATTCATCAACCACAATCAAGTATAGTAATCTCATCAATCACAATCAAATATCATCAATCATAATTGCATATTATTAATCACAGTCTAATATTATAAATCACAATATCATTAATCGAAATCAAATATAATTAATTATAATCAAGTCAAATCAACTAAATATCGCTTATAAATATAATTCAAATTTTTAATGGTTATTTAAATTAGTAGATTTGATTTTGAGTCCTTATAGTCCATTCCTCGCACAGGTCTATATAAGTCCATATATCCAGTCTTCGCATAGGTATAGTTCAGTCTAGACAGGTCATAATAGTCCAAGTCCTTGCATAGGTTTAGTTCGATCCATATAGGATATAAAAATCCAAGTCCTTGCATAGGTTTAGTTCAGTCCGTATAAGTTATAATAATTCAGATCTATGTATAGATATTTCAGAATAAGTTACACAATATATTAAATTTATTATAAATTTTAAGTTAAGAAGTTATTACTTTAAAATAATAATATTATTAACTTTAAAAGGAGTAGGGGACTCCTCCCTTTATTCTTATGTCTTTCATATTATATTCTTATCTCACTCCCCCTTACCTCTTGTATACCGATTCGTTATTGAAAATCCATGCGCGCCTCGTCTCCGAGTTCTAAAACATACCAATTTCATTTTAATATAATTACAAGATGAAAATTAAGATTACAACTTAAAATAAAAAATGGTAAATTTTGAATAGTGAATAGTGAATAGTGAATAGTGAATAGTAAATCGTGAATAGTAACAGTAAATAGTAAAACGTGAATAGTAACAGTAAATAGTAAATCGTGAATAGTAATGGTAAATAGTAACAGTAAATAGTAATTTACTATTTGAATAGTAGTTTACTATTGAAATAGTGTTTACTATGCAGAATAGTAACTTAAAATAATATTATTTGCCGTATAATAACAGATTTTTAAAAACGATATAAAAATAACCCAAAAAATATAAAAGAGAAGTATTCTTACCTTAGGATTTTGGCAGAACCTTCTCTCCAAAAACTTTTCTTCTCTCTCTCACTTCCACCACTATCTCACTAGCACTACTATATTAAGAAAACTTAATCTGAAATTGTGAATTCTAAAGAAGAAATCCTTCGGTATTTATAGGAAAAAATTTTACTATGCATTCCATTATTTTAATATAAAAGTACTATGCATTTTTGAATTTTTTATTCCAGGTTACTGTGCATCTTTTGAAAATTTCATACATGCACAGTGATTTGCATAGTAATTGTCGGCAAAATTATTAAGTCAAATAGTAATCCTTCACTCGGTATATTTTAAATATTCAAAATGAGTCCTTTTTGAAATTTAGCGATATTATATCAGTCCTCACTAATTTTATAATAAGTAATATAAAGCTGAAATTTTAAAAATCTAAAATTTTCTGTTAATAAAAATTTATTGATACGTTTCTAATTTTTTAACGATTAGAAAAAATCAAGATTTTTCTCAAACCGATAATTTTTAGATAAGTCTACTTGAAATGGATTTTAGAAAATTTTCTTATAATTTAACTTTACATTCTTGTAAATATTTTTAATTTTAAGCAACTTTATATGAATTTAAAATTATTTAAAATATATTATTTTATTAAAATAATTCAAAATTTTCAAAAAATTCCAAAAAATCATAAATATTATGTAGATCAAAAAGTTCAAAAGAACCATAGTCTAATTCCTTCAAAATTTTATTTTAAAATTCTAATAAGAGTTAAATCTTGAATATGTAAAAAAACAAAAATATAACAACATAAAATAAAAATGGTGAATAATAAGGATATTAAAAATTCTTAATATAATTTTCTTAATTAGTGAATATTAATTAAGTCACTTTAGAATTCTCATTCAGAAATATTTTCATTTTTTTATTATTATTATTTTAAAAAAACAAATAATAAAAATATAAATACCAAAATTTCAAAAAAAAATAATAATAAACTAACTTATAGTAAGTATTTTTCAAGAAATATATATTAATATCTATTTCCTATTTGTGATGAAAATAGGATGTTACACCCTGCCATATCATTCTCTGTATCTAGGTGATCCAAATTTACATTACTGTAAAATGGTGAAGAACTCCAAAATGATGGACTGCTAAACCCTATAGTGCAAATAATTAGTTGAAGGTGTTAGGCATATTTTTTAGTTAAAATATAGGTTATGAGTAATACATACTAACCAGTTATAGACAGACCAACGCCATATGCATTTCCTAAGTTTAGGGTCCCCGATATTGACTCAAAGTCACCTTCAATATTAGTGTCTACATCACTATCAATCAGAATGTTGCCTTCATCAAATTCTTCATCATCACTTTCAAACTTAAGTTCAACATTCAAATCCAGGTTATCATCAACAATTAAATCATCATTTCTTTCGTCTGCAGCTCAACAAAAATAACTTAACTTTTATTATATCTATTTGGAAACTAACAACAAACAAAACCCTAAACCTAACATATCAAATTGTTTACCTTGTGTTAAACATTACAAAGGGCCTTCTGCTTCATGCAACTCATACCTCCCAACATCAACAAAAACCTCGACTACAGCCATGTCAGATTGTTTTTCAAAAGGGCGCAACACCAGCTCAAGCTCCTCATCATCAGTTATTAGAAAACTAGAAAATTATTTATTTTCTTACTAATAACTACCCTGCTAGTTAGCTGAGTAATTGCAATATTACCTTCCCGTTTCAACTTACCTGAGATTTTCTCTTTCAGCTCCTCAAAAGTAATATCACGCCTAATTTGAATCCACTTTGTGTTTCCTTCAAAGGTATAACCTTCTGGCCTCTTCATATTTTCGCCTAATTGTATAAAAAACCATCATGATTTCAGATGTCATCTTTAAAGATAACTGTGTATTCAAAAGCTAAATATTACTTCTGATTGCAATACTCATGAATTCTAGAGGAGAAATGGACTAGATGAGGAGTTATATAATCAACATTTCGTATTTCCATATCACGTAATGCCATGTGGAATTGTCTCATTTGTCCTGCATACACGCGTTACGCTTATTGGGAATACGTAAATACCATTACGTATGAGGAAAATACGTAACACATTACATATGATTTACTTACGTAATGCATGATGCATTACGTTATCTCATGCTACGTAATACACCATGCTCTGCCAAGTGGCATCCGTCCCTGCATTACGCCTAGTGAAAATACATAATGAGTATTACATTTAATGGGGGTACGTAATGCAATTGTTGAAATGCATTTTCTACCCCAGACATTTAAATTGTTTCAAAACCACCCCATATTTATAATTAATTTTAAAAGCTACCCTAAACTGGCAAAAAACTTCCATCCCCAATCCAGAAAATATAATCCGAGAGCAAGTAAAAATTATTACCTCTGGTTCTAAATATAAGTAAATTTTAGTGAAATTTTATGGTCTTTTAATATAAGCAAAAATTATACTTTTCCAATGTCATTAAATGCCTATTTACCAAATATGTCCTCATTATATATATTTCCAAGGTTACTAATTCTTTATGTAATAAATGATACTAGGGTATTTTTGAAAATTAAATCAAATATGTGGTAACATTAGTGCAAGTAACTACCTCCAACCACTATTCTTAATATGTGTGAAATTAGGTATATTTACTTATATTTGAAACTAGAGGTAGTATAATCTAAAAACATGCGGATAGTGAGTTTTGAAAATACAAATGAATATATATTCATCACATTAAGCGGCATCAATTATCTCTAGAGATTATAATCTAGTAACACAAATAATGTTATTTTTTTTACTATTCATATATTAAAATCCAGTTTTACAAAATTGAGAAATTATATCCCTGTAAAACTATTAGATCATTAAATATAGAAACATCAATATGTATAGAACAACAATATGCATATTGGGGTTAAAAAAATTAAATCTTTAAATAAAATTGAGACTTGCATAATTCCTATTAAATTTTAAAGAAAAAGACCCTTTGAGATACATTGTTATATCAATTGTTGATAAACAGGTTGATTATTTAAATTATATTGGCAACCTCTAATCAATGGTGAGATGCTCTAGTGCTAATTAAAAGTCTTTGTTAAAAATAAAAGAAAAGAAAGAACCCACATGTAGTCATCAAGTATGCAGACTTCAAGTGGGTAGGCTTTCAAGTTGCGCCCGAAACTAGTCCCTCTGATATGTTAAAGGCTGGCCACACATTTATTTAAATTATTTGGATAGTTGTTAGAGGTTGGTCAGTCATGGGATACTTGGCAATGCATGATATGGAGACTTGGTAACTTCCTATGTAGTGGTAATTGCTTTCAAGTTGGCTTTTTTTGGGCAAGCATAAAAGGAAAAGATTGAAGTCAGAAAAAGCAAGGGAAAGGATTTTCAGAGGAGAACGAAGTCAGAAGGCTCTGGTATCCAAAGCGAAACGTCTAACACGTCCACCATCACAACTACTAGAAAATCGAAAGGATCTATGAGCATCGGTTCATCTCTCAACTTTCAATTCCCACATCTTTTATTTTATCGCATCTCAGTCCTGTTTAGACCTTTGTTCTTATAGTTCTACTGCATTTGTTATATGTATATTTTGTTATGCATTGAACCGTTGTATTCTTGCATCAACTATTAAATCATTTAGTCACACTTGATCTTTGTTTACTTGAAGTTTAGATTGTCTTGCGTGTGATTGGTGTTGTTTTTCTGGTTGTTTTGCTATAATTATGTCCATTTTTGTTTTATTTTAATTTGTTCATCATTTACACCTTCTCTTCTACTCCATTTCTATTTTAATCATTCCAAATGTTCTGTGTCATATGAGTTTCCATTATGATGATAATTGAACCATAGAACAACATAAGGAAGTGGATCAATCTAAGCATATACTTAAACAGTTTCATCTTTGGAAGATGTGAAAATATACAATATGCATACGAATAAAATTGTTGGGACCCACTAGTAAAACCTCTTGCACAGCAAAAGCATGAGGGCACTATAGACGTCGTTGAGCGTTAACCTTATCGACTTTAAGTGCAAGTGGGAGATTGTTGGTAATATGCACTAAGAGTCTATATAGGATGCATCATTTTGAATAAGACATTTTTGTTAAATAGTTTAACAACCTTTATTAGTCATTGGAATAATATGTCATGAGAATTATTCCTAAAACGTTCATAGTCAAGTATTTATATGGGGACATGTAAATACATTAAGACTAATGTATGAGTGTACTAATGATTTGATCTCACAAATCATGGATATGAACGATATCTGTCACACCCCGAATTCTCAGACCCAAATCTCGATGTAATCAATACAATTAAACAAATCAAAGTATGGATAATTTTTTTTCGCGTTTAACAGAAAGACCAACATTACATCAAGACCCGAACCACAGAAAACCAAAGAGTAAGATTTAAAAATTTACAAACTGGATCGATAGATAAATCGCCCACATGTGTATACAAAATAATTAAGTTTACAACAGAAGAAGAATATGTATACAGGGCATACGCCTAGCACCATATATAAGATATGGGAAAAGGCCAAACCAAGCATGCCAAAATCATAACATGAGCCTATTTGGCCACAACCAACCTTACACATAAGTCATATGCATGCATTATAAACTGTAGATAGTCTTTACATGAGGTATTGATCATCAAATAAGGATATGGACTGTCCACTTCCTAACATTCATACATATAAATCTACTATTTCAATTTAACCACATATCTCATATGAAATCTCTAATCATCATAATGATCATAAGGCATTCCATTACCACTATTTACCTTCCCCAAAGCTTTGATTCAAAAACACAATCTCATCCCATGACAATCTTGCATCACAATGCTAAAAAGAGACAACATGGGAGAGTGAGTTATACGTTCAAAATATCAAATATGAATACATTGTGATCATGTGTACATGCATATAAACAACATGTGTGCTTTGCATTATAATCATCAATTTATCACCAAGTCTTTATCAAGACATCACCATAGGCATACAAGTTTCATTGTCTATAACGTAATAACAAGCACATACACATATACATACATATACATATTTGCATTTCCCTTCATCATCATGGGCTATCATAATTATCGTCATCAAATCTTTACATCTTTAATAAATTTCCACTCTCAAGAGGTTGTCATTTTTCTTGGTCATCTCCAACTCAAATGCCATGCCCCTAAGGCTAATGCATATGTCATACTATATAATGTATATACAATGGATCCAATTCGAAACATTTTCTCATAACCCATGTGCACATGGTTTCTCAAACATCTACAACCACGTATAATTGCTTAAGTCGTTATCCCCTACAAGGGTGCCTTCCACAAGATCCCGCAAGATCTGTATCATCTCCATATATCAAGTGATCGCAACCACTGAGGAGCATTCAAATACAAGTCCCCCCGCAAGGGTCCTCTTTCATATAGTCCTGTAAGACCTTTATCATCTCAATACACTCGTGATCGCAACCACATTCATTTATTCTCATATTGGTTTCCCCTACGCAAGGGTACTCCCTTTCATAGTCCCACAAGACCTTCATTGTGATCGCAACCACATATAAAATGTTATGTCATGCATGCCATGAATGCAACAATGCACATGCTAGCCTTAACCTCACAAGGATTTCTCACCCCCTCACTTAGGGGTATGTTTTACATTTAACATTACAGATAATGGCACGCAACTAAATATAGTACTCTCCAAGGCATAAAACTTTTCATATGATTTCTAAGGCATCAATTTACATTATTCGTAAACACAATAGCCAAGGAGTCTTATCAATATTAATCCTCATATGGGAATCAAGAAGGTATACCAACAAGTATACTTCAAATACATAGCAACAATATTTGCCAATCTAAAATTTAGCCATCACCGAGATTCAATCGCACACAAATTCACAATAGAAGTAGCACATCCTTTCAAGGAAAAAGTATAAGTATGCACCAACATACACATTGTTAACATACAATTCTCATTAGATTTCAACTTCAATTATCTTGCCATTGTTTCAAGCTTTAGTGTGATATTCACAATCTCTTTAATCATCCAAATTTTTTCAACATCATTTCCAATTCACTAATTGCCAACAACACAATGGCATTCAATTATTGTCTTAATACTCTCATCTTTATTCATGGGTGTGTCACACAACCACATCTTTCAATTTTCATCATCAATCATTATATCTTATCATTAATGGTAAAACATACTTGGTTTAATAACATGACTTAGGCACACACACATTTTGCCAAAATCTCAAGTTATTATCAAACACTTTTAAGGATACACCACTTACATATATTCTAATGCAATCACATTCATTTGCATGATGAAACAGGTTTTTGATAATGACAAACATATGATGAAATTTGAGTACCAAGTTTCAAGGGGAACATGACAATGTTATCATCAACAATGCAAGGACTCAAAGCAAGCCAAATACCAATGTTGTTTGAGGAAAATCCAGTGCTTGAGAAGTAAAAGAACAAGCCTTGGCTCAACACACATCAAGCAAGCATCAAAACTTATGGAAGATTGGCAACAACAAGCTATGAATCAATTCAAGCAAGACATGAATCGATTCATGTGTGGAAAGAGTCCATGACCACAAAACAGAAGTCTTTGAATCGATTCAGAACACACTTATGAATCGATTCATGCGAAATGAAATTTTAGTTCAACCAGACAGTAAGCCATGAATCGATTCATGAATCTGGAAATCACCTCCATGGGAACCAGTAGGCTATGAATCAATTCAAGCTAAGCCATGAATCGATTCATGCGTTTCCAGCAGCCTGTGAATTAATTCAAGAGAACTCATCAATCGATTCATGAGTTGAAAAAAAAATTCCCCATACATCAAATTCATCAAATTAAACATCAAACATATCTAAAACATGTATCCCTATGAAATCTCAACTTAACAAGATATATATATATATATATATATATACTTTATCCCTTCATGGATTGTTCATCAACAAATGCATCATTCCCATCAAAGGTATTTTAAAACTTTCATTGTTATCAAATACATATGTGATTCCCAAAAATTAATAATTTGCCAAGCACATCATTCCTCACAAAAATCAATTATTACATCATTCCAACACAACCATGGCAAGGAAAACATGAGCATTGTCATATACATTAATCACCACTTATTCAAATCATGCATTTGAAAGGTAAACTTTGTGACGCCCCATAAATTGGGGGTAAATTTTTCATATTTTACAAGTCATTATTTGATACAGTAATAACGTGGTGAAGTCTTAATTAACACCCTGGATCTATGAAAAACCTACCTCATATATGGAGATATGAGAAGGCGAGTTAAAAATGATTAATGAGAAATTTTCAATTAAAAACAACAGAAAGAATCATTTAAAGTGATGTTATATGATTGGGTTCAAGAAATTAGGCATGATGAGGTTCAATGATTTTATAATATGTCAAAGGTAGTATTAAGATGATGCAAGAAAAAGATTTGATGCAAAGGAAAATCAAAGTAATTAAGGCAAGAACATTTGGAGGAAACAGGTACCACTCGCTCAAGTGAGTACCATACTCGCTTAAGCGAGTTCGTGTAGTAACGCTTGGGCGAGGCCTACAAGGGTGCTTGGGCGAAAGGGAAAAATGCATCAGGTGTCAATCTCGCTTGAGCGAGGCTCAGCTCGCCTGAGCGAGATCGCCCCAAAAGCAACAGGTACCTATTTCGCTTGGGTAAGGCACGTCCACTTAAGCGAAAATGGGACAGAACCCCACTGCCTACATTTTGCTCGAGCGAGGCTAAACCCGCCTGAGCGAAAACCATCCAGAATCGATTTTTCCATCGCTTGCTTGAGCGAGCCTCCATACACTGGCCATTTCGTTTGAGCGAAAATAGTCCAGTGACTCTCCACCTCGCTCTTGCTCGGGCAAGAGCCTTTCCGCCTGAGCGACATGTGGCCAGTAGCCACACCTCTGACACAAAAGGATCTTGCTTGAGCGAGTTTTGCAGGACAAACGAAAACATATAAGATTTCACACAACTTGGCATACCAAATCTCATTTTATGTCATTTCGGACTATACTAATGTATTAGATATATTCCATCATGCATTTAAAGGCTCATCCAATTATTTATACACATCAAAATCAATTCTCACCCACCTAATGCATGACATTTGAAATCATTTTCTCTTAAACTTCATAAAATGTTACAAGTTATGAAACACATCATTCATTCATAGAATTTATCTTCAACAAGCATCACAATTCATCATCTTACATCATTTAGGTCATTAATGAAAATTGGCCATACACACCAAGGTCCAATTTTCGTACACGACCCTCAAAATCATCAAACTACAATCTAGATGGAAAAATAAGCATACATGTATTCTATATGCTATACAAAAATCTAAATTTTGTCGGCCAAGGCACTTCCTATACACCTATTTACCTTCTTCATCAAAATTACTTCAAAATATTCACTCCACCCATGAGCAGCCTACGTCACAAGTCTAAAAAGTAGACAACATGGGAGAGTGAGTCATATATTCCAAAAGAATAAATATGAATACCATGTGATCATGTGCATATGTATCACAACATGTATACTTTTCATTCACGTATATTTCATCATCAACTATCATCACATAATATAAATATCTTTGTAAATCAAGCAATATATAGAATCATACACATGATCTAGTCCTTCAACAAATTGGACTATTACACATCTCATTATTTTACTCAAATTATTATTTGGTATTCACATCTTTTATGTTGTCTTAATTTATTTTCTCATCCTCAACGCAACCATCATCATATCTCATCACCTTTGGCATACTTCCTTGCTATATGCAAATGCTCTTAAGCTAATGCATATGTACAACGGATTATTTCAACGATTGCAGATCTAACTGTGGGAATATAAACACTGATTGTGGGATTCAAGTATGATTATCTAACCATACCCTTACTGCGGTAGTAAAATGTGTACACTTATCATCCAATTGTATGCATTTCACCAATTTTTTACTGGTACCAAACCACATCGCCCATTTGCAACACCTAGTCATTTTCACCATGACCGCGGTAACACATATTCAACGTATGGTGTTGTGGGCCGGCCACGACTTATTTCATGGTGGCTGTGACCCAATGGACCAACGGGGTCACCTGTTCATCAAGAGCCACCCCCACAAGGGTCGGCCATATGTATCTCCCCAAAGCAATACATGGGCGCCTTCGTGACTTACACACCGAGTCACAGGGGAACATAAAATTTACTCGTGCTTCGAGCCACCCTCCCACAGGGTCGGCCGAGGGAACTCCCCTAACGTTCCAACACCGGCGGCTATGCAGTATACCATGGATGCAAATGCCAATCATATGCATTTCTCACTCTATGCATCCTATTCGTGCCACTTATCAATCATCATCATCATTATCACCAACATCACAACAAGGCTTTTAGTGGATTTATTATTGTTGGTTATTATCATTAGTTTAAATTTTTGTGTGGCATGCTCAATAATTCTCATAAACATAAATCAATTCCATCATCAAACACAAAAACATCAATCTTTCACCATCACTCAAGGTATGTTATTCATTCACACCCATTCTCAATCAAACATCACTTATAATCATTTCACATTTATGGTGGACATAAGTATAACATTATATTCAAGACACCACATTGTCAAATAATCCACACCACCACATAGCACACCATAAATATTCTAAATGCATCAATGCATGTTGCCAAGACACATCACCAACGTCATACATAACATTACAATTCTTTATATCATTATAAGCAAGGCACATGTATATTGTCACATATGACAATCAAATACTATTCAACTCATGCATTTAGAACATAAAGACTCCTCTCCTACCTCAAGAGAGGAATTCTGATTGATACGATGTTCCCGCCTTATTGTTCGGAATGGATCCTACATTAACATACATGTAAAATCCCAATTAATCAACTATTCAAGACACAAATTCAACTTTAATTAACCATAATCATATCTACAACTTCATAACATGTATAAGACATGTTATCGACATCGTTTTCTTCATTTATTAGGCTTCGGGAATTCCTTCCCATCAAGCCTCATTCATTATATTGAAGGTTACAAAATAACCTTAAGCCTAACCTCCATAACACATCATGTATCACTATCCATACTCATCAATGTCATGTATTCCCTCTCCAATATATTATTCAACTAAAATTTTCCACTTTCCCCAAATCTTAAAAGTTAGGGTTTTCACTAAACTCAACTATATTCATAAATACCCATTAATTCATCACCTTCTAAGCATACATTCATCTACTTCATTTATTTCTTTCAATTCTTCCATTTATGACAACCCACTCTAGGGTTTCTACATTTAAGGCTCCTATTAAATACCCCATTCACTACATTACTCCACCAAGCTATAATAACTCATAAACAAGGCATTAAATCCATCAAAATGGTGAGAAAAGCTTACCTCACACTAAAAATGAAAATGGAACCCAAGAAGGAGAGAAAGCCAAACAAAAATAGAGGGGGGAAGAAGGAGACTTCAAGCTTTGATGATTTCCTTCAAGCTTTCACAAATGAAAATGGAGGAAGAAAGGGGTCACTACAAGCTTAGGTTTCAAGAGGAGAAAGATGGAGAGGAAATGAAGAAGGAAAAGAAGAAGTAGTGTTTTGCCAAAAGGGTCAGCAAACCAACGAAAAGGAGAAGAGAAAAGAAGGCTTTTGGCTTTAATTTTATTCCTCATATTAATATTTCATCGTTTTACCACAAATAGGATCTCTATTGGGCTCAATACTTTATCTGAAAATTATTCCAAATACATATTCGGACTCCTAATAATATTCTTAACAGCCCTGACCAATATCATCTCAATCAGAGATACTTGGTCCGACACCCATATTCTAATCGGGCTTAATTTCAGCCTATTCGGCTTTCATAAATCACCAACAGTCCTCAAAAATATTAATTTAACTATTTCTGACATTTTGGGACATTAAATAACCCACATTTAACTATCTAATATTTATTTCCTTAATTAATCATTTATTTTAAAATTTAGGGTGTTACAAACTCCTCTCCTACCTCAAGAGAAGAACAATAATTCGCACGTTTTGATTGTTTCACCTTATCGTCCAAAACACAATCTACACCAATACACATATATACATGCATTTAATCAATGAGCCATCTCAAGGCATCATCACAAGTCTAAACATTTGTTAACATATCATAAAGCTTAATAACAAGTCCTAGACTTGTCAAAATACCAATTCAAGCAATTGTGTTAGGTTCTGGGAATTCTTTTTCTAATACCAAGATTTTCTAAGTCTAAAAGGGTTAGCCATACCCAACGTCAACAATATCACACCCATCATCTATAATGCATCCAATATTATATGAATCATCCAAATGTTATCATTGCCACCTAAGGTTCAACATAAACTATTTTAGCCTCTTTTAAACCAACATTAATCAACAAATCCAAATAACACTTATCATGGTCTAAGACCTCATCAAACCATAATTTTATTTCATTAATCTATCACAACCACCATGGTTTTGGTGTTCACATTCATTTCTATACATCTCATAACAACACTCATCCATGAGTTCCCATCATCAGTGGTCACTTGTCATTACTAATGCCATTTCTCACCATAATATTAACACTACACCTAGATATCACACATTCATTCTTAGAAGTTAATTCTCTTAGCCATAATACATATATAATTTCTCAAAATTTAGGATTAATGTTTATCAAAATCCAATAACCATCATTCTCACATTTCAATATGATTCCTTAACCATCAACAATAATAATTAATGCTAATCATTCCAAACTCTATTTCTATACATAAAAGGCATTCCCATGACAATTAAATCATCAATTCCTTAAACTTTGCTAAAAGCCTCAAATTTAAATTTCTAGGGTTTTTATAAAAAATTTCCAAACATCAATTCTAATCATTCCCTTGCATCACTTAGGCATTTCCAAGGCAACATCATATTCATATCATCATCAATAACAACAAAATTTCCAATGGTCTTTTAGCCTAGGGTTTGGGTTCTACATACATCCATTCATCAAAACAACACTTAATCTCCCACTATAATACTTCAATAACCTCAAAACCATCAACAAAAGGCATGGGTATGGTGGAACCTTACCTCAAGCTCCAAGCCTTAACCAAAAACAAAAATGAGAGAGGGGAGGAAGAGGATGTTCCAAGCTTAGCTTCAATATCCCATATATGTTTTACAAATCCAAAGAATCCTCTTGCTTTTGAGTGAAAATGGCTATGGTGAAGTGGGTACACGGTTTTTGCAAGGAGAAGAGAAGGGAAAGAAGAAGAAAATGAAGTGAGATGGTGAGGGAAAGAAGCTGCCAAAATTGAGAGAAGGAGACTGGGATTTTTAGTGAAAATTGGGTATTACCCAATGGTTAAAAGGATGCACCTTTTTGCTTTTACCAATGGTCAACAATTTCCTTTATCCAATGGACAAAAGTGAGTAAAGGAGAGTGGGAAAATGGTGCACGGTCAAATGAGGAGAAGAAAAGGGATTTTACATTTTCTTTTAATTCTAATTAGCTTGTAATTTTGCCACTTATTATCATACGTTATGTCCGAATAACTATTTCTTCAACATCAAAAACTATTTTAATCATACCACCATAACCACAATAATTTCCTCAATATTCTAGACCCTTCAAATGTCCAAAATTATTTAATGGGTCTCACACCATCTGTTAAATTGTCTGGTTTTAGTAAATTTTAATTTATTGATAAATCATAATTAGCGTCTAATTAATTTTCCTACATATGTTGGACCACAAATAATTTATTATCATTATCTAATAATTTTATTTCTCCAAAATTTGGGATGTTACAATATCAAGTCTTCACATGGGTACACATTAAAAGTAATGATGTACTGGACGGACCCACCATGAGAACGTTGCATGGATTGTTACATGAATGTCATAAACGTTTCTCAATGTGATAATGATATATGTAGTCTTTCGATCCAAAGTCATTATGATTCCTACATGAGGAGTTTGTTGTTTTAATACAATAAAACATCATTTGTAACAAAGTGATCATAAAGGTTGTAAGTAGGCAATGAATAAATCATGCAGAGGGATGTGAGTGATGTAGATGAGATTTGTCTCTTCTATCTGACAGGAGTGATATCCATGGGCCACTTAATGGAATGAAACTTAGGAAAATGTATGGCCATGCTAGGAAAATAAATATTGGATATTTATTTAATAAAAGTTTATTCTAATATCAAGTAAAAAGAATTGGGTCATACAAGGATGACGATGACCATGCCTTGAGCCCAACTAGATATCTTGACAAAAGGACCAAACATATAAATTTTATCACTTATAGGTTATTTTGATAATTATATTTAGATAATGATGTATTGCTAGATGTCGCTCATTATATTATATTAAATATAAAATGTTTATATTTAATACCAACCAAATATATTTCCTATAGGGTCACAACATAAAGTAAGCCCATCAGAGGATAGTTTTATTTTAGTTTGACTAAAATTAAAACTATTGGGCCTAATTTGTTTAAAATGAGTAAAAGAGCCTATTCACTAAAGAGTTCTTATTAGGTCAAACCTAAGCTTATATATAGAGCATGAGATGCTCATCAACTATACTCTTGTGATACATAAACATTTCATAAATGTTGCACAGGCCGTGCTCTGACGAACTAGTATTCAAACGCGTGGAATCTAATAGGAGTGCTCGCGTGGACTCCTTAAGGGTGAAGCTACTACTGCTTTGAAGTCTTGATTCTGCGCATTAAGAGAGATAAAAAGTTTAAAGTTAAAGGAAATGAAAAGGTTTAGAGAGAGATAACTTTTGGAAGAAAGGCTCGAAGGATTTTTGCAAGGTGGGAAATAAAGT
This sequence comes from Clitoria ternatea, assembly GCA_037962975.1. NCBI lineage: Eukaryota > Viridiplantae > Streptophyta > Magnoliopsida > Fabales > Fabaceae > Clitoria > Clitoria ternatea. Next base: position 92,272,123 of record CM075671.1, read on the forward strand.
GAAAAATCACATATTTAAAAAGGTAACCACTGTCCACTGGTGAGGAGAGAGAAAAGTGGTTCAGGTGGCAGTTACACAAAAGGTATTAACTGTTGCAACGTAGTACGTTTTAAAGTTAATGATAATAAAACGTGACATTTTTTCAATTAACACGAATCCCAAAAGATTTTAACCTTTTTCCTCTCAACATAAAATAGAAGAAAATAATTATGGGTTTAGACATATCAAGCAACTAAGCAAACAATATCAGACCCAAACCTTTCATACATGTACTTAGACTTTTTTTTAAGTAAAGTAGTATTTAGAACAGACATATTCAAGTAATATTTCTTAAATTTAAAGTATACTTGATAAAAACAAACCTGGTCTCAGCCAAAGGCTTTTTAAAGATGTCTCCCCATTGATGGTCTGTGTCCACAAACTTCATGTCCATAATCCCTTTTGTACATAGTCTCTGATGAAGTGATACTTCACCTCTATGTGTTTTGCTTTGGAATGTTGAAAAGGATTCTTGGAGAGATTTATTGTACTTGTATTGTCACAGAATACAGGAATTTCTTCTTCTTTGATTGAATAATCTTTAAGTTGATATTTTATCCAAAGAAGTTAAGAGCAATAACTTGCTGCAAACATATACTCAGCCTCTGCTATTGAAAGTGCAATTGAATTTTGCTTTTTGCTTCCCCAAGATATCAGACTTTTGCCAAAAAAATGGTATCCATCACTTGTGTTTTTGCTGTCTACTCTACCTCTTACAAAATCTACATCACAATATCCTGATAGAGAAAAGGAGTCTGTTCTTTTGTAGAACAGCCCAAGGTTAGTGGTTCCAACAAGATATCTCAGAATCCTTTTCACTCAGACAAATATGATTTCTTGGGATCAAATTGATATCTTGCATACATGAAAACACTAAACATTACATCTAGTCTGCTGGATGTGAGATATAGAAGTGAACCTATCATTCCTCTATACAAGGTCTGATCCATTAATGTACCAAACTCATCATTATTAATTATGCAATTTTGATGCATAGGAGTGCTCATAGGCTTAACATCAATCATTTTAAACTTTTTAAGTAACTCCTTGGTGTACTTCTACTGATGGATAAAAATATCATCATCAGTCTGTTTGATTTGCAAGCCTAGAAAGAATTTAAGTTCTCTCATCATACTCATTTTAAACTCAGCTTACATCATTTCAGAAAATTATTTACAAAGACTTACATCAGTAGCACCAAAAACAATATCATTCATATAAATTTGCACAATTATAAAGTTCTTATGAGAGCGTTTTCTAAATAGAGTTGTATCTACTTTTCCTTTAGTAAAGCCTTTTAAAATAAAAAAGGAATTGAGTCTATCATACCAAGCTTTAGGAGCTTGTTTCAGACCACACAATGCTCTACTAAGTTTAAAAACATGATTTAGAAAAGATATATCTTCAAAAGCAAGGGGTTGTTTTACATAAAATTATTCAACAAATCCATTCAAAAAAGCAATCTTAACATCCATTTGATATAATGTAATCCCTTTAAAAGTAGAAAATGCAAGAAGTGTCCTTATAATCTCAAGTCTGGTTGTAGGAGCAAAAGTTTCAGTGAAATCTATACCTTCTTGCTGATTGTAGCCTTGTACTATAAGTCTGACTTTATTTTTAACTACCTTTCTATCCTCGTCAAGCTTGTTTTTGTAGACCCATTTTGTTCCAATGATACTTTTCTTTTTGGGTCTTGGGATAAGGTTCCGGACCTTATTTCTCTCAAATTGGTTCAGTTCTTCCTACATAGCAATGATCCAGTCAGTATCCTTCAAGGCTTTTACAATAGACTTTGGTTCTAGTTTTAAAACCAGAGTAATGGTGGATTGGTTGAGAAGTCTGGATCTAGTGCTAACTCCTACAACTTGATCTCCAATTATGAGGTCTGAAGGATGATAAGCCTTGAACTTCTAATTTCTTGGCTTCTCGGATTCAGACACTGATGGTGGTTGTTCAAATTCTTTAATTCCGTCTTCAGTTAGTTCAGGTTGAGCAGGGTCTAATCTTTGCTGATCCTGTTCAGTTTCCTTTTGCTACACACCTACATCATCAAGATCTAGATCTGCCAATCTCCTGTTAGTCTCTTGAAGATCATCAAACCTTATATGTATCGACTCCTCAATGGTCTGAGTTCTTGTATTAAAAACTCTAAGATTTTGATGTGGTTGAGTACCCCATGAATATCCCCTTGCCACACTTAGAATTAAATTTTCAAGATGATATTTTAGTTAAGGATATGGCAGGTGCACCCAAATGGGTGAAAATATGAAATGTTGGGTCTTTTCCCCTTCCACAATTTATAAGGAGTCTTATTCAGTATTGGTCTGATAAGGATTCTGTTTTGAATATAACAAGAAGTGCTCACAACCTCTACCCAGAAGTTTTTTGGAAGATTGTTTTCACAAAGCATTGTTCTGGCCATTTCTTGCAGAGATCTATTTTTCCTTTCCACAACACCATTTTATTGAGGTGTTCTTGGAGAAGAAAAACTATGAGTTATACCAGACTCATTGTAGAATTTTTCAAAAATTTTATTTTTAAATTCTGTCATGATCACTTCTTATTGTACCAATACATAATCCTTTCTCATTATGGATTTTCTCACAAAAAATATTGAATAGTTTCACAGACTCATCCTTGTATGTTAGGAAGTATACCCATGTCATTATTGTGTAATCATCAACAATGACAAATCCATACTTCTTCCCTGCCAGACTCTGCACCTGTGATGGACCAAACATATCTAAATGTAACAATTCCAAAGGTCTGGCAATGAAAACAACATTTTTGTTTTCAAAAAAGGTTTTATGTTGTTTCCCTCTCTAGCATGCTTCACAAGGTAGGGAAGTGTTGAAAGAAATTTTTGGCAGTCCCTTAACAAGGCTTTTTCTGTGAAGTTTTGAAATATGCTCTAAACTCACATGCCCAAGCTTTTTATGCTAAATCTATCTTTCTTCAGAATTTGAAAACAAACATGTTACATTTTGATCATTCAGTTCATTCAAATCAACCTTGTAAAGGTTGTGGTGTCTGTTTGTAGTGAAGAATATGGATCTATCATGGTTAATGATAGTACACTTTTCTTTGTCAAAAGAGACCTTGTACCCACAATCACAAAATTGACTAATGCTTAGTAAGTTATGTCTCAGACTTTCAACCAGAAAGACATTTTTAGTGACAGTGAAAGAATTTTACCACTCTACCAGACTCTATGATTCTGCCAGTCTGGTTTCCTCCAAAGGTGACTGTTCCACCTTTAAACTACTGTAGGTCTAGGAACATAAACCTTCTTCTTGTCATGTGATGTGGGCATCCATTGTCCAGATACCAGTACAGAGGCTTTGTCCTTGTCTTTATGCACACATGCAATAGGAATGATCAATGATTTTGGTACCCAAATCTTCTTGGGTCCTATGTGGTTAGTAACTTTTTCATTTCTTTTCTTTCTTTTCCTGCAATCATTTATTACATGACCATGCTTTTTACAATAATTGCATTTGACATGCTTATGTTTCTTTGAAACAAATGAGGGAGATAAAGATTGCTTGAAATCATTTTTCTCCATATAGCCCAGACTTGGTCTGCTATGGTCACCATGAGATTTTCCTAAAAGTTTATTTAAATTCTAATGCCATTAACAAACTTGCTCAAGTCTGAAGTAAGTGAACTTACTTGCTTCTGTAGTTTAATGATTTCATCAGCTTGAGAATTGCAAGAAACTTTAGTGTTTTCAAAATTTGTTTTTAAAACAAGATTCTCTTGTCTAAGTTTGCTCAATTCTTCAAGGTGCATCTTTTCATTCTCTTCCATTTCTTTCTGAATATTTTTATCAAAATCTTCTTCTTTTAATTTTGAAATCTGATTTTCAAAATCAATAATCATGTCAACATGCTTTACTTTTAATTTTTAAAAATTTTTCAAAAGCTTTGAAAAGTCATTGAACAACAAATCATAATTTTGCTTTTAAGTTCAGAATAACTTTCTTCCTCTGATTCTTAGTCACTTGAACTAGCTTTAGAGTTTGGTTCCTTATTTTCCATGAGACAAATCTGTGCAGACTCTGTACTCTTCACCAGACTCTTCAGAGCTAGATGATCCTTCATCATCTCATGTGATTAACCTTTTTATTTCTTAGGGAATTTTCTCTTTTCTCTTCTATCCTTCTTATCTTTTTTTAAGAGAGGACATTCTGTTTTCATGTATCCAGGTTTCCTGCAGTTAAAACATTCTAAAGCAGACTTGTCAGTTTTAAACTTAAATTGACTTTTACCTTTGTGGTCATTCTTTTGAAATTTCTCAGCTCTGAACTTCATTTTCTTTAGCAGCCTGTGAAATCTCTTTGTTACAAAAGCCAATTCTTCATCTGTATTAGCACTTGACTCATCAGAATCTAGTTCTGAGTTGGTGGACTCCTCAACTTTCAAGGCCTTTGATTTCTTGCATGATTCATCAGACTTGAAGGCAATGCTTTTGGAAGAGGATGGCTTGCTAACTTTCTGCTATTTCAATTTCAATCCATGCCCTCTAAGTACTCCAAGGAGTTTATCCAAATAGAAGGTACTTAGATCTTTAGCTTCTTCAAGGGTTGAACACTTGGCATCAAACCTTTCAAGTAGACTTCCAAGAAGCTTCATATTGATATCTTTTGTGGAAGGTGTTGTACCAACAACCTTAAGCCCATTCAGCAAGGTTTGGAATCTTCTAAACATCTAGTCCATAGTTTCATGTTTCTACATCTTGAAAGTATCATACTGTTTGGTCAATAGTATCTTCTTGGATCTTTTTACATTGGAGGTACCTTCATAGTTGCATTGAAGAACGTCCTAAACTTCTTTAGTTGATTTATAGCTAAATACCTTATTGCACTTTGATTTGCTTAGGGCACAGGTAAAAAGGAATCTGGCTTTGGTATTTATCTCCATTTTCTTTATTTCAAAGGTACTTCATTCATCTTCAGATTTGAGCTTTCCATGGTAGATTACATTATGAATAGAATAACATTATGAACAACAGAACTATGAATAGAACAACATTATGAATAGAAGTGAGAACCTTTACTTACTTGGTGGAGTGACAATGGCGTAGTGGTACGGTTGTGACGGTGACGTACGTGATGGAACACACAAAGCAAATGGTGGAAAAGGTTATTATGGAAAACACTAAAATGAGGTAACCTTTCAACTAAGGTGAACGAAATGAAATATAAAAAATAAATGTGTTTAAAGATTTGTAAAGTAAACTCTATAACCACCGGGACAACCATGGTTATATATTTACCAAAATAAATAAACCCTAAACCCCTAAACGGTTATTTATGTAATCATAGTTGTATTGTATTTTAATTACGGTTACCTTTTAACTGTGCTTATACCAAGTGTTTATATCTACATTTTACACTAGTATCTCACACACCTCTTGATATATAAACTTTAAACATTCCTCAATTTCAAACAATACGAAATTTAATATCTTTTAAAATATATTTTTTTAACACCATATAATACTTCTCTTGTAATTAACTTAAGGCTTTCAAGAAATAAGATAGTTGGCTAGAAGTATAAACTAGGGAAGCAACTATTTCCTATTTAGCAATTTCCTAGTCAAGGGACAATTTTCCTAGGGCAAACCACACCTAATTAAAAATCACAATCGTGACTCAGCATAATACTTTTTATTTTTATTTTTTATCTAAATAATATATTTTTTCAATTCTAATTTACATCATGTATTACTTTCCCTTTAATTTCTTTCCCCTATTTCATTAATTATCATCCGAAAGAACTCAAAATAAATGTTTACAAAGGACAAGTGAAAAAAATTATAATCTCTAAATAGTAATAAACAAGGATCTGCAAAGGGAAATAATAAAATAAGTATAAATAAATGAGTTTAATTAATATACATTATATTTTAAAGTGCCAATCAATTAAAAATTTATTATAAATATGACTTTAAAGCCATTAGTATATAAATCATAGATAATTGTTTATACGTTAATTTATGAGTGAATGTTATATTAAACAGAAAACAAGCTCGTGGAAACCTCCAGAATAGCAACGAGAGTTCTGGTTAGTAGCGAAGCCATTGTTAATTAAGGAATAAACAGTAGATTTACATATTATATTGATATATATCAGGTCCCTAGTGGCGAGTAGAACCCACCCTTCCGAATTTGCTTTCACCTTTTCTCTGAGCGGTTGTAAATTTGGAACCCTCGTTCCAGAAGCATCCGTTGCTTTTCATTCCATTGGAAATCTGTACTTTATTTTATTTTTATTTTAACAGTAACAACACAAGTACCCAAAATCAATATTCTTTCTGATTTTTAATATAATATAAGTATTTTTTAATTCATTTAAAAATTTAATTTGATTCTTAAAATTGTTCTATTATATTTAATAAAAATAAATATAATATAATTAAAAATTATCTTAAATAAGAATATTTTAAAAATGATTACTTATATTAAAGATTAAAAGATTAAGTTTCTAAGTCTATTAGGAGTATCGATGGACGAGATAACCTTTATTTTAGAATAAAAACTAGTAGCGGACCCGTGCATTTGCACGGGTAGTTTAAGGAAAATTCTAAGATCCCCCCAAACTTTGATGTTGGACCGAAGGGGGGGACTTAAAGAAATGGTTTCAGGCCGTTGATATAACGAAAAAAGAAGAAAAAAACAGTATAGATGAAAAATAAGAAGGGTTTTTGGCAGGTTTGGGGTTCTTTTAAAAAAAATTTAGAGGAATGGGATACAAAAAATAAAATTTATTGGTCTGGGGTGCATCCAGTCAAATCAAGTATTATAAACCGCCTCCTGATCAGGCGGTTTCCATAAATCGTTATACCAGAAGGCGAGTTTGTGCATGTATTCCACGTCGCAGCCAGGCGTTGAAACCGTCCTTCCAAGAGGTGGTTTCAGTCCCTTTTCAGGCTGAAAACCGTCTCATGAGACGGTTTTAGTGGTTCAAAATCTGGTCCAAAAACGCCTTTCAACCAGGCGGTTTGTGCCAAGTCACGTCAGGTCAAAATCGCACCATGAGGAAGCGGTTTCTGTGATTTGAAATAGACGAATCACATTGAGTTTCCTCTTCCATATACAAAGTTTGCAGATAAGCTCGGAATTACTTCTCTCGAAGTCATCCACTCGAAATAAAAGATAAGCTGACACGTGGAATTGAATTACTTCCCTCGGAATTACTTCGGTCGAAGTCACCCATTCAGAAATGAGCATTTCTTCGCTCGGAATTACTTCCCTCGAAGTCACCCTCTCGGAATAAACGATAAGCTGACACGTGGAATTGAATTACTTCCCTCGGAATTACTTCGCTCGAAGTCACCCACTCTGAAATGAGCATTTCTTCGCTCGGAATTACTTCCCTCGAAGTCACCCACTCGGAATAAAAGATAAGCTGACACGTGGAATTGAATTACTTCCCTCGGAATTACTTCGCTCGAAGTCACGCACTCGGAAATCAGCATTTCTTTGCTCGGAATTACATCCCTCAAAGTCACCGACTCGGAAATGAGCATTTCTTCGCTTGGAATTACTTCTCTCGAAGTCATCCACTCGAAATAAAAGATAAGCTCACACGTGAAATTGAATTACCTCCCTCGGAATTACTTCGGTCGAAGTCACCCACTCGGAAATGAGCATTTCTTCGCTCGGAATTACTTCCCTCGAAGTCACCCACTCGGAATAAAAGATAAGCTGACACGTGGAATTGAATTACATCCCTCGGAATTACTTCGCTCGAAGTCACGCACTCGGAAATCAGCATTTCTTTGCTCCGAATTACATCCCTCGAAGTCACCGACTCGGAAATGAGCATTTCTTCGCTCGGAATTACTTCTCTCAAAGTCATCCACTCGAAATAAAAGATAAGCTGACACGTGGAATTGAATTACTTCCCTCGGAATTACTTCGCTCGAAGTCACCCACTCGGAAATGAGCATTTCTTCGCTCGGAATTACTTCCCTCGAAGTCACCCACTCGGAATAAAAGATAAGCTGACACGTGGAATTGAATTACTTCCCTCGGAATTACTTCGCTCGAAGTCACCCACTCGGAAATGAGCATTTCTTCGCTCGGAATTACTTCCCTCGAAGTCACCCACTCGGAATAAAAGATAAGCTGACACGTGGAATTGAATTACTTCCCTCGGAATTACTTCGCTCGAAGTCACCCACTCGAAAATGAGCATTTCTTCGCTCGGAATTACTTCCCTCGAAGTCACCCACTTCCCTCGAAGTCACCCACTCGGAATAAAAGATAAGCTGACACGTGGAATTGAATTACTTCCCTCGGAATTACTTCGCTCGAAGTCACCGACTCGGAAATGAGCATTTCTTCGCTCGAAATTACTTCTCTCGAAGTCATCCACTCGAAATAAAAGATAAGCTGACACGTGGAATTGAATTACTTCCCTCGGAATTACTTCGCTCGAAGTCACCCACTCGGAAATGAGCATTTCTCCGCTCGGAATTACTTCCCTCGAAGTCACCCACTCGGAATAAAAGATAAGCTGACGCGTGGAATTGAATTCCTTCCCTCGGAATTACTTCGCTCGAAGTCACGCATTCAGAAATCAACATTTCTTTGCTCGGAATTACTTCCCTCGAAGTCACCCACTTGGAAATGAGCATTTCTTTGCTCGGAATTACTTCCCTCGAAGTCACCCACTCGGAATAAAAGATAAGCTGACACGTGGAATTGAATTACTTCCCTCGGAATTACTTCGCTCGAAGTCACCCACTCGGAAATGAGCATTTCTTCGTTCGAAATTACTTCCCTCGAAGTCACCCACTCGGAATAAGAGATAAGCTGACACGTGGAATTGAATTACTTCCCTCGGAATTACTTCGCTCGAAGTCACCCACTCGGAAATGAGAATTTCTTCGCTCGGAATTACTTCCCTCGAAGTCACCCACTCGGAATAAAAGATAAGCTGACCCGTGGAATTGAATTACTTCCCTCGGAATTACTTCGCTCGAAGTCACCCACTCGGAAATGAGCATTTCTTTGCTCGGAATTACTTCCCTCGAAGTCACCCACTCAGAATAAAAGATAAGCTGACACGTGGAATTGAATTACTTCCCTCGGAATTACTTCGCTCGAAGTCACCCACTCGGAAATGAGCATTTCTTTGCTCGGAATTACTTCCCTCGAAGTCACCCACTCGGAATAAAAGATAAGCTGACACATGGAATTGAATTACTTCCCTCGTAATTACTTCGCTCGAAGTCACCCACTCGGAAATGAGCATTTCTTCGCTCGGAATTACTTCCCTCGAAGTCACCCACTTCCCTCGAAGTCACCCACTCGGAATAAAAGATAAGCTGACTCGTGGAATTGAATTACTTCCCTCGGAATTACTTCGCTCGAAGTCTCCCACTCGGAAATCAGCATTTCTTTGCTCTGAATTACTTCCCTCGAAGTCACCCACTCGGAATAAAAGATAAGCTGACACGTGGAATTGAATTACTTCCCTCGGAATTACTTCGCTCGAAGTCACCCACTCGGAAATGAGAATTTCTTTGGTCGGAATTACTTCCCTCGAAGTCATCCACTCGGAATAAAAGATAAGCTGACGCGTGGAATTGAATTACTTCCCTCGGAATTACTTCGCTGGAAGTCACCCACTCGGAATTACCTCGGAATATTTCTGACTTCTCACAACTACTTCTCTATTGTCATTTCATTCACTATAACTGTGTGCGGTATTTAAGACACAAACACTGATGACCATGGAAATTCTTAGCATGCTTTCGTGAGCTTTCGTGAGCAATTATGTAAGAAGAAGAACAAAGAGAAGAACATAAGAAATGAGGCTTTTGCATGTACTTTTTACTATTAGAGAAGAAGACTAAGAAGAAGAAGGTAAAGCAACTATGCAAGAAGAAGAAGCAAAAGAAGAGTATGAGAAACAGAGCTTGTGTCTGAGAAATACACAAAAAATAACAAGTGAGGTGACATTGTTAGGAAGAAGTGGAGTATAGCAACGGAGGCCCAACTCTTGTACTTTTTTAATTATTTTAAAAGGTTCTGAGGTGACATTGTCAGCAAAAAGAAGTGTGTAGTAACTGAAAAGAAAAGTCTTGTACTTTGAGCGACACGTGGTGGAAGAGAATATAATAGACTAAAATAAAAGATAAGGTGACACGTGGAAGAGAAGACCTTCTTTTAATATATAGTAAATAGATAAGTAGTAAAAATATATTTTCTTCAATTGGAAGAGTATTTTAAGATATATAGATAAGAATGAGAAATAATTATGATTAATTTTTGATATAATAGCAATTTTTAACATTTAAATAAAATAAAAGAATGTTGCTTTGATATCCGTACACTGCAAACGGTGCTGTTGTGTCAGCAAGCTTTGTCCTTTTTCTTTTCCATTGGAAACGAACTGAAACTAAAATAAATCAAGTTCTTTTGTTTAAGAAAATATTTTATATTTTTATCTTTCCAAAACGTATCCTTTATTTTTTTTATATGTTAAAGTATACAGAGAAATTTTGAACTATCAGTGTATCTTTACCAAATTTTAAAAATAATAAAAAATTGTTTTCTCAGGCTAAATAGCTACTAAATTCAGTAAAAAAATAAACCATATTAGGGGATGCTATTGTTGTATTTCACAAACTATTTGTTGTGTTATAAATGGTTAACTGTGACTAGAATGTCCCACGCACAAACACAATTCAAATAGAGCACGATCGTGGCAAACAACCAAACTTGGCCTTTCTATATAAACCCCATCACAAATCAACCATAGCAACTCACAATTTGTATTCTTAACTTGTTTTCCATTGCCCGCAATTCACAAACACACAAATGGCTCCTCCAAGCTTAACAAAAAATGCAGCACTAGACGTATTGGCTCTCACGGATTGCAATTTACCCATCTCCATAACCTTGGAAGGATCAAATTTCCTCGCTAATGGCCAACCTTTTCTCACCCAAGTTCCTTCTAATATTATAGCTACACCTGCAACCTCTCTTCACAAGAAACCCATAATCGATGCTAAGAACACCGCGAGTTGCTTCGTGGGCTTCCACGCCGACAAGCCCAAAGCCAGACACGTGGCACCCATGGGGAAACTAAGGGACATAAGATTCATGAGCATATTCAGGTTCAAGGTGTGGTGGACGACTCAGTGGGTCGGTACTAACGGCCACGAAATGGAACACGAGACCCAAATGATGTTGTTGGACAAAAACGACTCGTTGGGCCGGCCCTATGTTTTGATGTTACCCATCCTAGAAGGCCCGTTCCGAGCCTCGCTCCAACCAGGTTTGGACGACTACGTGGACGTTTGTGTGGAGAGTGGGTCGACACGTGTCACGGAGTCGAGCTTCAGGAACTGCGTGTACATGCACGTAGGGGACGACCCTTACCGCTTGGTGAGAGAGGCAATGAAAGTACTGAGAATCCACTTGGGGACTTTCAAGCTTCTAGAAGAGAAGCACCCACCGGGTATTGCGGAGAAATTCGGGTGGTGCACGTGGGATGCGTTTTACTTGAAGGTGCATCCGAAAGGGGTGTGGGAAGGGGTTAAGGGGTTGGTGGAGGGTGGGTGCCCTCCAGGGATGGTCCTAATTGACGACGGATGGCAATCGATCAACCACGACAAGGACCCTATAACGAACCAGGAAGGGATGAACCGAACCTCGGCAGGGGAGCAAATGCCGTGTAGGTTGATAAAGTTTGAGGAGAATTACAAGTTTAGGGAGTATTGTAGTGAGAGTGGGAAGGGTATGGGTGCCTTTGTTAGGGACTTGAAGAGGGAGTTTGGGAGCGTGGAAGAGGTGTATGTTTGGCACGCGCTTTGTGGGTACTGGGGTGGGGTAAGGCCCAAAGTGGAGGGGATGCCCGAAGCTAAGGTGGTGGGTCCGAAGCTGTCACCGGGGCTGGAAATGACGATGGAGGATTTGGCGGTGGATAAGATTGTGGAAAACGGTGTCGGATTGGTGCCACCGCAATTTGTGCACCAACTCTATGAAGGACTTCACACCCATTTAGCATCCGCGGGAATTGATGGTGTCAAGGTCGACGTTATACACGTAAGTTTTCACCACAATTTCTTTTCTCCTTGTATAAATTTATGTTTTTATTCACTTTCATTACTCAACATTAAATATATTTAGTATTATATTTGATACGTTGAATTTTATATTGCATATAGTATTATTTATTTACTTTTATATACAAAATTACAAATGTTTTTTTTTTGTTCATTTTCTACGACAAGTTGTGAATAGGTTTATTTTATGTTTTCATTGCGTACAAAGGCAAAATTTCATAAAATTACTTTCAAAATTAAAGAACAGTTGCAGAGAATATGATTTATTTCATCCTAAAAAAATCTTGATATCGGTGAGTAAAACTATATAACAAGAAGGGAGACGGTGAAATTTTGCAATTTCTTTTTGAATATTAGAAATGTAGATTTACTATAGTAAAGCATCACTTCTTATTTATATTAATGATAATGTGCTACTGCTAGTGCTAATTAATAACTAGTTATATTCTGAGTGATTACAGACGTTAGCAGCACAAGCTTGTTCAAAATACTTTGTCTTTATGTGTTTATTAGGACCAGATGCACATTTGCATGCAGGGTGAAACTTGTAAGCCAAATTGTCTCAACTATGCACATTCATAATGGTTTGTTCTTTCTTATATAGACGTCTCTCTTTCCTTGCCACTTGTACCCTAGGGTCAAATCCGGTGAGTATACACCTTACCAAATAAGTGTCTTAAGTATGGATTAGGTTCAACTTTAACTTGTTAGATACACATTAAGGACTCATCTTTGGATCTTGATTTGCTGCAGTGAACAAATTCATGCATTCATTAGATGTTGGGACGACTATATTGATTCCTATGAATTAGACTATTTTAAATTGGCGTAAATAAGATAATGCTCTTCGAAAATGTCATGTTCTTTTCTAGTCTTGTAAAAATTTTACTCGATTATAGTATTTGAAAATTGCAAAATCTACCTGGTTTTAGTCTCTCCCTGGGTATCAAGATTACACCTGAAGGATTTGTTTTTGCTTTATAAGGAAAGTTGTGAAACATAAGGTTTAAACCTAAATACAGCCCTCCGATTCTAGAGGTTACATCTTGCAAGAATGAAAACTAAATTATAATTTTTTATGAATTAAAAGAAACAGGTGTACGAAAGATACCTGAGATTCTAAAACTAGTATGATATATTGGAAATTAATAACTTATTTAAACCTTTTAAATTTAAGTTGTCCTAATTTTATCTAAGGGTTTTGGTTTATCATTTGATGGAAGCATGAACTTTTAACTGTTCATTTCAATGTTGGTTATAATCATGTGGATACTATTGTATATGAATTACAAGAAACAGGTGTGTGAAAGATACCTAGGGTTTTAAAACTAGTATGATATTTTGGAGATTAATAACTTATTTAAACCTTTTAAATGTAAGTTGTCCTAATTTTATCTAACGTTCTGGTTTATCATTTGATGGAAGCATGAACCTTTAACGGTTCATTTCAATGTTGGCTATAAATTAACAGTTACAAATGCTTGAACCATTGAATTGTCTCACTTTTTTTGGGTTTTTGGTTCCATGTAGATTGTACCCTATGAAAAATCACTTTATATCCCTTTATTCACTAACAGGTTAACATCTTTCTAAAATCATAAATGCATCTGAGAAATCGTTAATTAACAATTTGCAGGGCTGCTTGGTGATACATACATCATTGTCATAACTCATAAATCATTATGTTTACTTGAATTCACATCTGGTGTGAAATATGGTTTTTTCTATGGTGCCCATAAATATAAAGGGGACTAGTACCCTTCTTTGTTGGATCAATAATAAGCATACATGTTTACACATCAATAAAAGATGTATTTTAATGATTATATTTCATATTAGTATCTTTAAAATTTAGAATATAACACAGCCCCATTTCCGTCGTCCCTTTATTCCTCCTCCACCACCACCATCCACTCTTTCAAGTCACTGTCTCTTTTTAACCACAACACCTATTTATTATTTTGCACATAATATCCATTTTCGCCCCATATTCAAATCCTAGTTTATTCTCCCAATTCCAAATTAAACAGTCAAATCAAATCTGAACATTAACTAAAACTCAATATTTTTATATAATTATCAAATCAAAGTACATAAAATTCATTCTTTTAAAAGAGAAAGCAAATCAATTTAGTAAAACAAAAATTAAAGGAGTATCAATGGTGCTCTCCAATGTGGAGATCCACGCATGACTAATTAAGTTGGGTATTATATACACCCCCAACTACATAAAAGGTTTGTAGTTGCCAATGGCCAGCAGTGGAATTCGAGAAAGAGGAGATTGAGCGGCAAAAAATGATGATGAGGGGGATGGGTAGGGGGGATACGAGTCCTTTTATATTTAAAACTTTTTTGTGATAAGCTTGTCCTCATCGATACATGTATTTTTATGATTGGTCCAGGGTATCTGTACCCTTTAAAATTTATGAGTATCATAGCAAGCTCTCGTCTATTCTTTACATATCATTTTGGTTTCCATGGCTCTTTATGGCACAACCTTCATTTTCATGTCGGTGGAGTTTTGGTTACCATGGCTGGCTATTAAATCTAGTGCTAAGTCTCCCACCTAGTAAATTTCCAAATGCCTAACTTTTAGTATTTAAAAAAATTTGAAATACATTGTTGTAAGTTACTCTTACATGAGACAATGTAGTGATATTTAAAGTGATTTCTAATTAATTGATAGCTAAATTTTTGTTTTACTTAAAACTCAATTAAATTCTTCAAAAATTGATTAGATTTACATAATTTTTGTCTTCCTTTTTAAGCCTAATATTAATATTATAGATTTGAATACTTGCAGTTGCTTGAGATGGTGTCAGAAGAATACGGTGGTCGTGTTGAGCTGGCCAAAGCTTATTACAAAGCATTGACAGCTTCAGTGAAGAAGCATTTCAAAGGCAACGGTGTGATTGCTAGCATGGAGCATTGTAATGACTTCTTTCTCCTCGGCACTGAAGCCATTTCCCTTGGACGCGTAGGTAAGAATTCTTGTTGCAATTGAATTATCTAATAGTTAATATTGATCTGAGTGCCTTAGCTGGATGCCTAAAAGGTCATTCCTTAAGTATATATAGTAAGAGCTTTTTCTGCTCATAGTCTAAGGGTCATACTCTAATGTACAGACGTATTCCCTGACACATTCATTTGCAATAACCAGGAGATGATTTTTGGTGCACTGACCCCTCGGGAGATCCAAATGGCACATATTGGCTCCAAGGTTGTCACATGGTGCACTGCGCCTACAACAGCTTGTGGATGGGGAATTTTATTCAGCCGGACTGGGACATGTTCCAGTCCACTCACCATTGTGCCGAATTCCATGCGGCCTCAAGAGCTATCTCTGGTGGACCTATTTACATTAGTGATTGTGTCGGAAAACACAACTTCAAATTGCTTAAGAGCCTCGTTTTACCTGATGGCTCTATTTTGCGCTGTCAGCATTATGCACTTCCCACACGAGACTGTTTATTTGAAGACCCACTACATGATAGCAAAACAATTCTCAAAATTTGGAACCTCAACAAAGTAAGACATCATACTCCATCTTTAACTTTTTTTATACTAATTTTTCATTCATTGATTAGTGTTTTAAATTGCGGTTACAATAACACCAAAATCATAACATATTGATCAATTTCGGACGAATTGGACAAATGCGGCTATAGTTACGGTTGCGATGTTTAAAACACTGCTCGCACTACAATGGCATTGAAATGATTAAATAAACCTGTTTTTCCCTTGTGCTGGTAATTGATAGTATACAGGAGTTTTGGGTCTATTTAATTGCCAAGGAGGTGGGTGGTGCCCTGTGACTAGGCGAAACAAGAGTGCCTATAAATTTTCACACACAGTGACGTGCTTAGCGAGTCCTAATGACATTGAATGGAGCAACGGGAAACGTCCAATGTGCATAAAAGGGGTGGATGTGTTTGCTGTATATTTGTTTAAAGATGACAAGCTGAAGCTCATGAAGTCCTCTGACAAATTGCAAGTTTCACTGGAGCCATTTAGTTTTGAGCTATTCACAGTGTCTCCAGTGACAGTGTTATCCAAAAGCTCAATTCAGTTTGCTCCAATTGGACTAGTGAACATGCTTAACTCTGGTGGTGCCATTCAGTCCCTGAAATTTGATGGCCACACAAACATTGTCAAAATCGGGGTAAGGGGTTGTGGGGAGATGAGGGTGTTCGCATCTGAGAAGCCACTTGAGTGCAAAATAGATGGGCAACCTGTGAAATTTGACTACGAGGATAGAATGGTTAAAGTCCATGTTCCCTGGCCTAGTTCTTCAAAATTGTCAGTTGTGGAGTTTTCATTTTGATTTTGATCCCTAACAAGCTAAATTTGGGATCCTAGATGTTCGATTCTCTGCTTTTAAGTAATGTTAATCATGTTTATCTGTTTCTTTTTTAATCAAGTTTTACGACTTTTCTTCGAAAGTAACTATGTAGATAAAGAAGTTAAAAAAATTACGTGTGTATTCGTAAAGAATTTAGATTTTTTTAAAAAAATCATATTTATAGTGTTAGGGAATCGTGTGGGAATGGACATACTTTCCATTGATCTTGAGAAATAACATGTTTTAAAACAATAACAAACAATTAAAACTTTTAAAAAAACACCTCTTGTAACAATTTAAACGTGTTTGAAGATAACAATTAAAACGTGTTTGAAGAGAACACCTTTTTTTTAGCACAACTCAATTAAAAAGATAAAAGTTGTGGTAGTATTGTCTTAAGAGTCTACGTGTTTCTAAACAATAATAAATAATTAAAATGTGTTTTAAAAAATGCCTTTTGTGCAATTTAATAAAAAACGGTCTCATCCTTTAGAAGTCTATGTTAGCATTCTCATTAGGTTTCACAATATTGAATGCTAGTTTATAATATTGTGACTTTCGTTGAATTTGTGTTTCATAAGGGGTGTGGCCTACGAGTGGTCTATGCTTTATTTATAGATTTCAGTTTAATCTGATAAGCATTTTTTAATGATTGGATCTTTTACTAGTTTTAAGCATGTCAAATTTAATAGTTTTTAATTTTAGTTCAACTAAAATAAAAATATTTTGTGGTGAACTTACATTAAATTGGCTATATTAGTAATAAACACTTCATGATTAAGAGACAATAATGAACATCATTTAGCAATACATTATTATGTCCAAATAAAAAGTTATATCACATAATATGTTTGTTCCCCTTATCATGATATCTAATTGGGTTTAAGATATGGTCACCATTATCCTTGTCTATCCAAGTTGTTTTCTTGATATCGAAGTATGTTTTACTTGAATAAATATCTAATATTTATTTCCTTGGGCATGGTCATGCATTTCTTAGTCTTACTTCATCAAGTGACCTCATAAATACCATTTTCGTTACTTTAGGAAAGACAAATCTCATCTATCACTCAAATCCTTCTTTATGATTTGTTCATGTCAAATTATAACCTCTATGTTCACCTGTTGCATATGGCATTTGATTGTCATAACATTCATTTAATGATCTATACAATGTTTTCATGGTGGATCCATCTAGTACACCATCACTCTTAATGTGTGTCAATGTGAATACTTGATATCACATATATCCATAATCTGTGAGATCAAATCATTAGTATACTAGCACACTAGTTTTAATGTATTTATATGTTTGTGTATTTATACTATACTAGAAATAGTCTTTTATGACGTTCCAACATTTCACGACATTTTTAAATACTTTTGTTTCACATGTGGTAATAGGTAGAATTATAAAAGCATGTATGGAAATACTGTAAAACATTTCCTATCATTTCAAAAAGTGCAAAAATGTCATAATAGGAGCCTACTATTTAGAGTGTTTTGTTATGCAAACGTAGTAATTGAGTTGATTTATTACAATATTTTATTTTCACACACAAAAATGCTGTAATAGGATCATACTATTTAGAGTAGATTGTTTTGCAAATGCTATAATTGAGTTAATTTACTACAAAGTTTTATTTTTGCACGCCCAAATGTTATAATAATATTATACTTTTTACAATATTTCTTTATTTAATTTTCAATGTTGTCACAACTTTACTCTAAATCACTCTTTTATAGCATTTTCTTACATTTATAAATGCTATGAAAAGTTTTTTTTCAATATTTTTATTTATTCAAATTTCTATTAATTATGCACATTTAAATTAAAAAGTCACATGATAATATTACCTAATTTACAACTTGGTATTAATTATAGAAATTGAAAATGAGCTGATTAATTAGTTTAACATTAACATTTTAATATATCTAATTATTAACTTTCATATTGGTCAACACAGAATCTAAATAAAATCTCTTGTAATGAAAACATATATACTGCTTCTAGCATATCAACTTATACATATTGGTCAATTAAGTTATATAGCCAAAGAACAAGAAATGAGTTTCTTACTTGTAAAACAATTAAATACAACCTCTAAAATATATGTAAGCATTTTATGATTAATCATATGTCCCCAAAATATGATTATTAGCTACTCATAATAATGAAACTAATTAAGTATATTGCTAATCATATGGTGAACCTAGTCTTCCTGCATTTGATTTAGTTTCTCATGAGAGTAGGTACAACATCTAAAATTAAGAAAAAACTTCCAAACAAAACATTATAATGAGCCAATTACTATATTTGTTCATGTATATCACTCCAACAAATAATTGAATAGTACATATTGACGTACAAACTTAGCATCCTTTTTCTTTAGAAACCAATGAAAACATCAACAAAGGCTAACAAGAATCAAATTAATAGTAACCAAAAACTAATTCCCACCCCACCTAAAATGTTATGTCCAAAATATAAAACATGTTTAAGCCTCCAAAACATGTTTCCATCTCACCATATTAACAACATGTAGATCACGTAGATTTCTAATTATAGGTAGAGTAGAAACCATAAAACAATGCAACATATATAATAGTCACATATTTCTAATACACAGACCAAAGAACGATGTAAGAGTTCACAGAGAAGGATCTTTGAAACATCTCACTAAATAACATAGTTCTAGCATCCTAAACATGCTTAACTAAACATTCAATTCCATCCAAAGCATAATCAAAATTCACAAACCTCAATCGGGATTGTCATTTGATTTTGTAAGATAATTTACTTCATGAATCTCATAACATAATATCCACAATCAATATCATTTCTTTGATGAGGGCACTAAAAATAAATGAAAAACTTGTTAAAAAATTTTTTTTTACTTAGTCCAATTGACTATGTGTGTGTGTATATATATACACAACTACCTCTACAATAGTCCAATTGACTATGTGTAGTTTAGATTTTGGCAATCTATTTCTTCTTTGAGCTTGATAAATAACCATAGCCTTATCATGATGACATGAGTTATCATTGAGTTTTCATGAAGACACATCAATTCTAAATAGATATAAAAAATTATTTGAGTATACTTTACCCATTAAACACATCCTTCATGATTGGGTACTAACTAGGATTAGTCTGTACTGAATTCAAAAAATATATAGTATCTGTTGTAGGATTGATGGCAATCAATAGCCAACGTCCCATGTAAAAGGTAAAAGTGTAAACACTTTTTATTAAACAACATTTAGATCATAACAGAGCAAAAAACTAACTGCTAAATAAATAATAATTAACTCACCCTATACTACCCGGAGCCAAAAAAATTGTCTTTATCCTGATTCCTTGTAAGTACATCAACTATGTATTGTGATTTCCCCTCATTGATGATGAGGTGTGATGTGGAGATAAGAACACAAACCTACTTATCTTTTAAGTTGGGAGCATTAACTCAAAATACAAATACCTTAAATGTAAATATAACAAAATACATTTTATTAACATAAATCTGACATTCATAGAAAAGAATGAAAATGAATTTCACTTCAAGAGGATAGGCCTCACTGACGTTGATTTACAGCCTTACACGCAGGACCTTACAACTTTTAATGGGGCTAAGCAGCCTATGAAGGGGTATCTTGACACCTGTATTACCTTTGATGGAGAGCCCGAAGCTCGGAAAGTGAAGACCAGAGTCTTGGTCATTGATGTACAGTCCCCCTATAACGACATTATAGGCCGTCCTATGCTAAATGCCTTGGAGGCTATTGTATTAATCCCTGCCTCCTCATTAAGTTCATTGACAAGGATAATAGAGTGTCCTCAGTACGAGGTGATCAGGAGATAACAAGGTACTGCTATAACCTTAGCCTTAATATGGTGAAGTTGGAGAGTATCACTAAGAAACATAAGCTGAACGAAGGTGGAGCAGCTGCAGCTTCAGTCAACTTGGTGGATCTGGATCCCAGGGTAGAATTGAAGATTGATCTGCTCAATCCATCCAAGCCCACCCCGGATAAAGGGAAGACAATCATTTTAAGGAATTCCTTGGAAAGTAACTCATCTTAATGAGAAACTTGAGCCTGGCGTTGCTCAAAGAGTTTAAAGACCTTTTTGATGGGACTACAGCTGATATGCCTGACATGGATCCTAACTTTTATTATCACAAGCTCTCCGTATACTTAGAAACTAAGCCTATAGCCCAGAAGAAAAGACGTTTGGGCCCGGAGAAGTAGAAGGTTGCTTGCGAGCAAACAGAGGAGCTGCTAAAGGCGAGATTCATTAAGGAGATTTGGTATTCCTCCTGGTTATTTAACGTGGTCATGGTTTAGAAATCTAATGGAAAATGGCACATGTGTACAAATTATGTGGATCTCAACAAGTGCTGCCCAAAAGACCCTTACCTTTTACCCAACATCGACAGAATAATGGACGACTCATTCAGGTACCAGTTTCTATCTTTTATGGATGCATATTCTGGGTACAACCAAATTCTAATGTGGGAAAAAGACCAGAAGAAGATGACCTTCGTCAATGATAAAGGCGTATTCTGTTGCACCGTCATGCCATTTGGCCCGAAGAACGTTGGGGCCATATATACTAACGTATGATTAACAAGGTTTTTGAGGGCATACATACCAAGTTGGTGGAGGTGGATATTGATGACATCATTGCAAAAACCCCAACCGATGGGGATCATGTTAAGGATCTTCGTAAGATTTTTCTACGACTCTGGTAGTACAACATGTGTCTCAACCCCTGAAATACACATTCGCAGTGCTTGGAGGCAGGTTTTTAGAATTCATGATGATCCAATAAGGTATTGAGGCCAACCTAGATAAATGCAAGGTGATCAAAGAACTCCAGAGTCTAAAGAATTTATGAGAGGTGCAGTCTCTGAACGACAAGATTGCAACCTTGTTTTATGTCAAAGATGGCCCATCGGTCTCTCCCCTTCTATAAGATCTTTAAGAAAAGCAAGAAATTCTAGTAGGGACCAGAGCAAGAGGCAACTTTTAAAAATTTAAAGGAAGTTTTATCCAAACCTCCTATTTTAGTAAAGCCTGGTCCTGGTGAACTTTTAATTCTTTATTTCTCTATTTCAGATGAAGCTTTAGGGGTCGTCCTAGTAAAAGAGACTCCAGAAGGGCAGAGGCCGATGTACTTCATAGGTAAAACATTACAGGGGACAAAATAACAATACCAGAAGATTGAAAAAGCTGCCCTAGCAGTTATATGGGCATCCAAACATCTACGCCCTTATTTTCATGCTCACCCTATCGTGGTGAGGACGGATCTGCCACTTTGTACCATTCTTTTTAAACCCGACCTGGCAGGCAGGATGATCAAGCGAGTAGTTGAATTATCTGAGTTTGACATCACCTACGAGTCACGCAATGCTATTAAGGTCCAAGTCCTGGAAGATTTCATTATAGAGCTTTCTGGCTCTAATCCCGAGGAATCCCGTTCTTATTGGACGGTGTATGTCAATGGCTCCTCCAACAACAAAGGTTGTGGAGCTAGAGTCATAGTTGAATGTGTAGTGGAATCCCGTTCGTATTCTTCCTCAAATATGTTACTTTTCCTTTATCTGATTGCAACCTATTGATCAGATTACTATGCATGGATATCTTCACTAATGATTCCACCTCCTACTCCTTCCCCGGCACACAAAAAGAGTGCTAAAGTCAGAAATCACTCTCTGTCCAAAGTATGGAGCTTTTTTAGCTCTAAAGGTATGAAGAAATAAAACTTATCCCAATAGAAGAAGGAGATAATATTATTTATTATATATTAATGATGGAGTCCATAGAAATCTCCCTACACTTCAACTTCACCACCTTCAATAATAAAATGGAGTATGAAGCTTACCTCGCTGGCCTGAGGGTGGCCTTGGATATTGGAGCTACAATGGTAACTCTGTGTAGTGACTCTCAGCTGGTCATCTCACAAATCCTTGGGGAGTACCAAGCCAAGGAACCTTTGCTACAACAATACTTGGCTTACGTCAATAAGTTGAAGGAAAGATTCCAGTCCATCACTTTTAAGCACGTCTCGAGGGAAGAAAACATGAGGCCTGATGTAATCTCCAGATTAGTTAGTACAAAGAGGGCTAAAAGCACAACAATAGTGATTTAAAACACCATTTTGGAGCTCAGCATTTCTCGCCCGCCTTCCTTGAATGCGATCCATGTATTTACATTCATTGAAGATTCATGGGTGGTGTCATTTGTTTGGTACATGGTCAATTGACAACTCCCTATTGATGAATTAGAAAGGAAATGAATTAAGAGGGAGTTACCATTCTTTACCATGGTAGATGGGACACCAATCCCGATGACATTCCATACGTCCCTAACTTGAGGTATTTTCTCACTGGGTTTTCCTCAAGAAGATTTTAATGAGGCATGTCCCAGCATAGCTCCGATGTATATTCAGTATTAACAAAATGTATGATTGTTAATTCTTGTGTTTAATTTGTCAATCATTTATCTTGTAAACAAAATTTTTTCTTCCCCAACGAGTGGCGAGCATCGGACCTTTCTTTATCCGTACCAAACCTTGACGAGTGGCACCCCAGTCTTTTAAATAAGGATTGACTACTTGGCCCCAAGTGGTGACAAGGATTAGTTCTTTGAAGAGGCCATATCAGACCCCGATGAGTGGCACTCCAACCCATGGTTGGCTATTTAGCCCCAATGAGTGGCAAGGATTCGTTTCTATCGAAACCATAGGGCAACACAAGTAGATCCTAAAGGACTAAGAAAACGACATTCTCAGACCGACTTTTCGGTCTAACAAAACGAGATTGACGTTTTATGAATTAGACGATGACGACATTTTACGTAAAAATTTAAAGCATTACAACCTTGGTAGGAATATTACTTATATTGTTATACAGAAGTCTTATACACAAGGCAAAGCGAAATATGATAGTAGTAAAGCAAACCAAAATTAGGCATAGTTGTATTGAAGCTAAAATTTCATTCAATTCATTCAAAATTTAGAATTAAAGCCTGTCCTATTACAAGGCTATTGATATTTGGAAAGCCATAGTAAGAAAAGACCAAGAGATGAATACATTAAATCTGAAGGTAGTCATAAAGCCGTAGTATTATCCCTATCAGAAGGTTGAGCCTGGTTGCTAGAAGAAGGGGGTCCGCCATCTTTCTTATCAACGGTGTTGGTATCTTCGATGGAGGTATGGCTGGGCAGTTCTTCCATAGTTTAAGGCTTGGGAAGGGCTGCCAGCTCGTATGGAATGTCGTCGGGATCCCGACATTCATTGCCCACCACAGACAAAAGCTTACCACTATCAAATTCATGGTAAGGATCGAGGCCATAAAGGGTGAGTTCAACGCCTGGGTTCCTGTATAGCACCTGCCTTATGGTTGCACTAAAGGACTCCTCGACAACTTTCTCACATAGCTGAAGGGCTTCCTCCACGCTCTTCTCACTCTTAGCAGCTTGAACCTTCAGAGTTTCAAGCATGCCGTCTAGAGTACTAGTCTCTGAGATTTTCTTTCTCAGTGCCTCCACTTAGGATTGAAGTGCGATTTTCTTCTTCCTCCACACCCTCCTTTTCAACGTGTTCTGAAATTTGATGGTTTATGTTAGCTTGGACGTCCTTACAAGCCTTTTCCCCATTGTCCTTCAACACTGTTAGTTCTTCATTTTCTTTCTTCAGAGATTCTACCGTACTCCTTTCAGCACGAAGTTCTCAACTTCTTTTTAGAGGGCGATAATTTCCTCATCTTTTTCGTCACTGCCTTGTCCTTGGCTTTGATGATGCCATTCAAGTTTTCATTCTCCTTGCGGAGAGTTTTTGCTTCTGCCTAGAGCCCTCATTCTGTTAAAAAAATAGGGCGCTTTCCCTGGCCTGGTCCATGATTTTGACAAAATACTCCAGCAGGTGATGTGGTTTTTCTTGTGATGTGGAATAGCGGTAAGTTTTCCCGGTCGTAGTGTAGTATATTAAAGTGTCATTCCACTGAGGAGTGGTGTTTAAACAATATGATTGCATATGGTTTAGGCGAGAAACAAATTTTGGATTCATTTGATAACTAAAATCTAAAGATAACTTTGAGCATTAATCAAAGACAATGCAAGTAATGACAAGTATGAAGATCAGATGAGAAAAAGTGGGATTGGATTCATCTATCTCCCCCTAACATACAACATATACATTAATATAATCGGCTTTCGAACTATTGATTTTATGTCACAATCTTAAATCATTCGCATCGATTCCTCGACTACGAAATCCATAAGAATATTTCAAAACAGTTGATCCCTCAATTGTTTTGTAAATATTCTAGCCTTACACCTGATTGTTTCGACGTTTATTGCCTTGAATATTATTCCTAGTAATCAATGACGGTGAGTGTTCCATCTAATGTCGGTTTTCAAAAAGTATTTTCCAATAACTAGAGAAAACTAATATCAAGAAACTAGTGATCAGTTAGATTCAAGCATTAAGATCATAATGGAAAATAAAAACCAATAGAACGATTACCAACTATATAAATATATAACACAATATGTTGGGTTTAAGTTGATTACATCCAATCCTTACGAAAAGATTAGCTACTCATGTTATCAATACAAACCAAGATGAATGAAGAAGAAAAGATGAAAAGAAATTGGTCTTCAAGTCTTGTAAGATGCCCTAGAAGAAAAGAATTTAATTCTGCATGATACTCTTCCAAATTTTTGAAGTTTTCTTTATATATTACCTGTCTCGCTCAAGCTAGAGTTAGTTCGCTTAAGCGAGCTAGGTTTCTTCACCCTAAAGGAAGGCCTTTTAGCTTGAATGTTCCTTCGCAGACTTGCTTGGGCGAGTGGCTCACGCAAGCGAGTGCAATCCCTTATTTCCTTTGCCCCATTCGCTTGACCCCAGCTTGATCCGCTCAAGCGAATTATAATTGAATTGTTTTTGGGCTAATTTTGCTTAAGCGGCTTGAGGCTCGCTCAAGCGAATTCCTTAGCATATCTTTTTGGATGAATTTCACTCAGGTTAATGCTCCTTTGCTCAAGCAAATCCTTTTCAATTACTCTCTGGAAAATTCTTGCTTAAGCGAGCTGAGACTCACTCAAGAGAATTCTTCACTGATGCCTTTGTTTTGTTCTGCCTGATACTCGCTCAAGCGAAGCTATTATTCGCTTGAGCGATTCGCTTGAGCGAGTGGGTTGCTCAAGCTAATTTCAAGCTCGCTTAAGCGAGTTTATCTAAAATTGGTCTTTTCTCACTTTTTCAATGGGATTTCTAAGTGTGGCTCCTTCCTTCTTCTCTTCTTCATTCCTAATCGCCTATATTTGCACAAAATGTGGAATAAAAGTCTCAAAAACATATGTTATCAAAGATTTATCTGGAATCGTGCATTTAATCAATTTAACTTACAACTTCTTCCAGATATCATGATTTCCTAACAAAATGATGCTCAATTTAACTCAAAACATATATACAATTTGAGCATTATCAAACTCTCCTCAACCTAGAATTTTGCTTGCCCTCAAGCAAAAATATTAAAGTACCAAGATGAAAACAAGGTTGTCTTAAATCAATACAATGCATAAGGAAAGAAAACAACTCAATATATCTACAAACAACAGCACATGGTGCCTTTAAGATCCATAAACATAATCTTCCAAATTTGTAAATCACATATCTAGTTGAAAGTAATCAAGATCTGTAAAAATAAGAAATCTACTCTTATTCTCATAGGTGAGTGTTTCTCTCTTGCCATCACTGATCATGCCAAAGCCATAATTGCATTTCATTTCGTTACAAAAGAACAGCTATATAGACAACATGGATTAAAAGGTCTTTACAAGGTTGAAATAGGGCTAGGCTAGACAAGAAAATCATGGTTTTACTAGGAATTCAAAGAGCATGCTAAGAAGAATAAAATTATGATTTACATCATACATTTTCAACTTTCCTTTAATATACATAATCTTTCAAACTCCATATTTTATTCTTTTTTAACTTCTCTATTTTTTCTTTTTCTTGTCTTTGTTTATAGTGAATTCCTCTTCTTTATTTGTTAACAGATTTTCATTGAGGGATTCTTTTTCTTTTCATCTTCACAATTCTCAGCCTCATACTTATTCCTTTACCAGATAAGCCAAAAATTTTAACCCTTCATGTACAAGCATTATCATCATCTTTTTCCTTTAGCATGCTATATAGGTAGGAAATAAATCATAAACATGCTTTAGATAAGGTTTTTGAACAAAACTTTTTCAACCTAAAGGGTTTAAGAACAAAATGGGATTTTTTATGTACTGGTTGGCTTTTTGGCTCTAGTTTTACCCTAAATCTAACAAAATTGCCTCTATCCTATCCAAGCTTATCTACACAGTGCCTTTTATCAGAAAATTATGTAATAAAAACAAGACATAATTAATGGGACTCTCAGATTTAGGTTTTACCCACTTTCCCGGTTGAAAGGCCTAATTTCTTAATTTAAACAAATAAAGATTCAAACAACTAATATGATATTTCACAAACCTGGAAATTACTTCATGTCAATTAAATTCATCCGTAATGTTGTATTTTTCAAAATGTAGTTGTTTCTTACTCATATCTCATTGAAGAACCGATTTTAATCCATCCTTAATCACTTTGTTTCTTTTCAAAATATTTACGCGCCTATATATAAAAAGAACTAGCCGAAAACATAGGTTTAAAACATAACTAAAATCCAAAAGGAAATATATCTAGCAAAGGAAAACATTAAGTAGCATGCTAAAGTAAAAACTAAAGTAAACTACGCATAAACATAAAACAACTAAACCACTCATGGATCCACATCCTGACAATCCTCAGCTAGTAAATCGCTAACTACTCTGTCTAGCTGGGTCACAAACTCTCGATCCTCAGGATCAGCTACTCCTGTATGCCTCTCCCCAGCTACTCTAGTGTCAGCTGGCTCTGCTACCTGTGTATCCCTCTCCTCTATAGGTGCTGCAAGTGCTTCAGATGGTGCCACTGTCTCTGGTGCAGATGCTGAAGGACCACCCTCCTCCGATAAGATAAGACTATCCTTAGGCCAAGCAATATAGGCCTCAAACTCATAGGGGCACTAAAGGGTAGTAGAGGGAATGCTAAAGTACAAACCCCTGTACAGATGGTAGATAGCTTTGTGGAGAGAAGCCTATTGCTTCTGAACATGGATCAAGTGGGCCAGAAGAATAGGATCTGTAGGAGGAACTACTGGGATAGGTCCTGGAGGTGGTGGAACAACCGGTGAGGGTGGTGGCTGCTAAGGTGGTGATGGAAGTGGTGGTGCATCTAGCTGACTGGGTGCTAGTGAAGTGTAGTACTGCTAGATATAACGACGATTGATGGAGGGTCGAATGGACCTCAATACCATGTACTGCACATAATCTAGTAATGAAGATAGGGAATCCTAAACTTCCCTTCACCTTCTGTTCTGTGGCTGTGGTCTTCACTTCCATCCTGGCAAACTTATGAATCTCATCCTAAATGGTACGGGCTATATCGACACACATCTCCATATCCAAAATACACTTCAGCAGGTGGCATCTCAGGTAAGTCAAATCGGATACATGCCTAGTTGGTGTCACATTGGCTAACAAAAAGGAAGTCCAAACTTGAGTCTCAAGCTTCATGTCTTTCCTTAAAATACGGAGGGGATAGTTAGACTGACTTATCTAAAAATGGTGTCCTGGAAGACACAAAGTGGCCTCCAATTCAACATTGTGGAAAATAGCATTATGCTCTCTCATAAAATAATAACCACATGACTCTGCCTGCTCTAGTGTCAACGGTCTACCTAAATGCTCATTAATAGTCTCCTTGTTGTTAGATATCCAAATGCCTCTCAAATAGGTCCTGTAATCGCCAAAGCAATCCTCTGGCCAAGCGTTTGCATAAAACTCCCTCACAATGTCAGGATCAAATTGAGGGCTGAGGTTACCAATTACGGGCTTCAAGGACGTCCATGAATACATCATATTCCCCTCTACGAAGGTCCACTCTGCGTTCTATAATGAAGGTTCACTATTGAATTTCCTCAAATCTTTTGGCTCTGTCTTTGTCTCTGAATTTTTGATTCCAAGGTAGAGAAGGTTCGGAGGTGCGTTGTCTCTTGGCACGCGCCTTACGTGATGGGTTGGATGAACTAGGAGGTGTGTTTGAATAAATGAAATTGCGTGTTTTTGTTTTAAATCCTTTTTAATGGCCTGTAACTATTTAATCTCGCTCAAGGGAGTTCGTAGTTGCTTGGGCGAAATATGTACAGAACCATCAGGTATGATATTCGCTTAAGCATGCTAAAGTCGCTTGAGCGAAATTTGGACAAAATCAATTTTTTGGGTTTTCGCTTAAGCGAGCTTGTAGCCGCTTGAGCGAGTTGAACTATAAAGTAGCTCCTTGTTTCCCACAAAAAGTTTCACTTAGGCGAGTTGGGCACACTTAAGCAGAAATTGAATTGAAAGCTTTTAATGAAAATTCACTTAAGCAGTTCAATTTCACTTGAGTGAAATTCTCCCAGAATCAAAATCGGATAGGACTCGCTCAAGAGAGCTTAATTTCGCTTGGGCAAGTTTCAACTCTGATGCCCCTTGATGAAATTAATACATTTTCGCTTAGGCCTATCGCTGCTCAAGCAAATTTTGGACAGTGTTATTTCAAAGTTAATCTCGCTTAGGCGAGACAAATTGGCTTGGGTGAAAATCCAATTCTAAGGCAACTCGCTTAGGCGATAGTCAGGTCGCACTAGTGCAAAAAGGGGATTTAATCACGATTAAAATGGGCTTTTAATCACGGCTCATGAACCGTGGTTGTTCCAGCCGTGGTAATAGATTAGGGCTTTTAATCACAGTTTACAACTGTGGTTATAGATCATATTTAATCACGGTTGTTTGAAACCATGATTAAATAAGACCCTATTTAATCACGGTTGCCAACCACAACCGTGATTAAAAGCTAACCTTCTATAATCTTTCACGCCATAATCCAAACCCAACTCACCATCACCACCATCGTTCCTTTCGATCAAAGAACGTGATTAAAAGTTCTGCACACATCTTCGCAGTTGCCACTAACATCCTCCTCAAAATAACCCCAACGTTGACCTTCAAAACAAAAAACCTCCATTATAGGAACAAACAGAAGCAGAACATAAAGAACAAAAACAAACAAAATAACTAACAGCAACCTGTAAAACCTTCATTATAATCGAAATAAATAAAAAAGAAGAGATGTATAAAAGAGAAGCCTTACATGGTTAAACGAGAAAATAAGAGAAGGGTTGCGTGGTGGTCGTCAATGGCGCGTGAAGAGAATAGCAACAGAAAACCTATAAAATATACACATAGAACGTTAGATCTAGAACACAAACAAATGTAAACGTCAATGACAATGAGAAAACAGAAAGGAGAAATCTTAGAGAGAAAGATGGGAGAAGCTAACAGAGAAAGAGAAGGAGCGCGCGACGTTCAAAATTTATATTTTGAAAACACCTATGATCACGATTCCTAAACACCCGTGATTGTAGGGTATCTATAATCATGGCTTTCCTCTCAACCGTGAATGTAGGTACATTTTTTTAAAATATAAAAATAAAAATAAAACCTGGTTATAGATATAATCATGGCTTCCTATAAAGTTGTGATTATATATATCCTACAATCACGGTTTCCTCTTAACCGTGATTATAGGTACATTTTTTAAAATATAAAAATTAAAATAAAAAACTTTGGTCCTACGACCACGGTTACGTCAGAACCATGATTAAAAAACTTTCTCATTTTTACAAAAATGCCACCGCGTATTTTTCAAACACGGTTTTTCCCTGGACCGTGATCATATCCCGTCATCGTAGCCATTTTTTGCACTAGTGTCGCTTGAGCAAATTTATCAGATACGCTTTTAAAACTTTTGTTTGTAACTTTCTCTTGAGCGACTAGGGTGTTGCTTGAGTGAGTGTGTGAATTTTTCTCAAATTCAACATGAATCTTTACCTTTCCTTTTATCTGGACTTCAGCTTCATTGTTCTTGACCATTTACAAATTTTTTGACAAAATTTGATCTTCAATTCCTGCTCCTATGTCATGATTCAATCAAATTCTTTTGCATCAACTTCTATAAACAAGTTTAATCAATACATCTTTGACATAAAACATTAAATTTTTCACTTATCATAATCATATGGCCAAGTTTGGGAGTTTTACAATTTTGTGCAAAGTTTGTCAAGTAGAACACCATGTTGCATGAATAATCATATATGCAACAAAAATTTTCATATCATCACCTGGTATTCTAAACCTAACATTAAAATTTTATACACAATTCAAAAGTTTAGCTTTGCATTCCAAGTCAAATTTTATTCTTCCAATCAAACTTCCCATCACGCATAAACACAAACATGAAAATTTCTATACAAAATGCATCAGAAAAACTGGGTTGCCTCCTAGAAAGCGCTTGTTTTACATCATTAGCTTGATGTTTGTTATGAATTCACTTATCATGCAAGTGGATTAGCATTGTGAGCCTTTCCACTTCACTACCAATATATGGTTTCAACCTTTGGCCATTCATAGTCCATGTTCTCTTGGACTTTAGATCTTGTAACTCCACAACTTTATATGCTTTAACTTCTTTTATCAAGAAAGGTCCCGACCACTTGGATTTGAGCTTACCCAGGAAAAGCTTAAGTCTAGAATTGAACAACAAAACAAATTGCCCCAGATAAAAGCTTTTCTTTATAATCTTTTTGTCATGATAAGCCTTCATCTTTTCCTTATAAACTTTGGAGGAATCATATGCTTACAATCTCCATTCCTCTAACTCTGAAATATATAACTTTCCTTCTTTCTGTTGAAGCCTTTGAATCAAAGTTTAGCATTTTAATTGCCCTATATGCTTTATGCTCCAACTCCACAGGTAAGTGACAACTTTTACCATAGACCAACTGGTAAGGTGAGAAACTTATAGGAGCTTTAAATGTTGTTCTGTATGCCCATAATGCCTCATCTAACTTTATTGACCAGTCATTTCTGCTTTGAGATACAGTTTTTTCAAGAATCTTCTTAATCTCCCTATTTGAGACTTTAACTTGCACGTTGGTTTGGGATGATATGGAGAGGCAACTTTATGCCTAACCTCATAATGTTCAAAGCACTTTTGAAGTTGACTATTACAGAAATGAGAACCACCACCACTAATCAGAACTCTTGGTGTGCCAAAGCTGCAAAATGTTTCTTGTCAAGAATTTGATAACAGTTTTATCATCAGAGTTAGTACAAGCAACAACTTCTACCCATTTAGTAACATAGTCTACGGCAACCAAAATATATTCATTTGAGAAGGATACAGGGAAAGGACCAACAAAATCTATGCCTCAATAGTCAAATACTTCAACTTCCAAGATTGTTGTTAATGGAATTTCATTTTTTTTAGAAATGCTCCCGGATCTTTGACAGCTATCACATTCTTGCACAAAAATGTTTGCATCTTTAAACAAAGATGGCCAGTAGAATCCAGATTGGAGAACTTTGGTGGCTATTCTTTCTCCATTAAAATGACCACCATAAGTAGAACTATGACAATGCCACAGAATGCTTCTAGCCTCCTGCAGGGATACATACCAACCCAAAACATTATCAAAACCAATTTTAAACAAGTAAGGGTCATCCTATACATATTGTCTAGCATCTCTCAAAAACTTCTTCTTTTGTTACCAGGAGTAGTCATTAGGAATCACCCCGATAACTTTAAAATTAGCCATATCTGTAAACCATAACCTTTCCTGGACCAACAATAACTTTTCATCAGGAAAGTCTTCTTGTACCTCTGGCTGTAACCTTATGACTTCTTTATTAACAAGTCTGGACAAATGATCAGCAATATAGTTCTCGCTTCCCTCTTTGTCTTAAATAATCAGGTCAAGCAATTGAAGAAGAAGAATCCACCTGATTAATCTAGGCTTTGAATCAGATTTGTTCAACAGGTACTTCAGAGCTGTATGATCTGTAGAAACAATCACTCTAGAACCAATTAGATACGATCTAATCTTTTCAAGACCATACACAACTGCTAGTAATTCTTTTTTTGTAATGGCATAATTAATTTAAGCCTCATTTAAAACTTTACTAGCATAGTGTATGGGATGAAAATTTTAGATTTCCTTTGTCCTAAAACTGCTCTTATAGCATAGTCACTCATATCGCACATGAGTTTAAAATTAATTTTCCAATCAGGAGCAACTATGATAGAAGTGAAAATCAGCTTTTGCTTCAATAATTCAAATATAGATAAACAGGAATTATCGAAATGAAAAGAAGTATCTTTGTTCAACAAGTTATTCAAGGGTTTGGTGATTTTGGAAAAGTCTTTGATGAATCGCTTATAGAAACCAGCATGCCCTAAGAAACTTCTGACTCCTTTGACATTAATAGGTGGTGGTAACTTCGCAATGACTTCCACTTTAGCCTGATCTACTTCAATACCCTTGCTTGAGATATTATGGCCAAGTACAATGCCTTCAGTAACCATGAAATGACATTTTTCCAAGTTAAGCACCAAGTTTATCTCCACACACCTACATAAGACTATATCCAAATTCTCCAAATAAAGATCAAATGATGCGCCAAATACAATAAAATCATCCATGAAAACTTCAATGCATTTTTCAACGAGATCTGCAAAGATGGCGAACATATATCTCTGAAAAGTAGCTAGAGCATTACAAAGTCCAAAAGGCATTTTTCTTTAAGTAAAAACACCGAAGGGACATATGAATGCTGTCTTTTTCTGATCTTCTAGAGCCATGACTATCTGATTATAACTTGAATAACCATCCAGAAAATAATAGTAAGCCTAACCAGCCAACCTTTACAGCATCTAATCCATGAATGGCAATGGAAAATGATCTTTTCTTGTCGCCTGATTAAGCTTTCTATAGTCAATACACATTCTCCACTAGTCATAGTCCTGGTCGGAATCAGCTCATTCTTTTCATTCTTTATAACAGTCATGCCTCCTTTCTTCGGAACAACCTGCACAGGACTGACCCAAGCATTGTCTGAAATTGGATAGATCATTCATGCTTCCTGCTCCATGAAAATTTTGTGCATACAATAGAAGGGACTTATACCTTTCAAGTCTTGCAATGTCTATCCAATTGCTCCTTTATTTTTCTTGAGCACATGAATCAACTGCTCTTCCTTTGACTTAGACAAGCTATTACTGATTACAACTGATTTTTGTCCTTCATCATCCAAGAAAGCATATTTCAAATGCAAAGGCATCTCCTTTAACTCCAACTTTAGAATTTTAATTTCTTGCTATTTAGGTAGTTTCTCCATAAATTCTTCATTAAGAGGGATTGATTTACTAACATCAAAATTTTATAGAATCTCCTCCACTTCCTTGGCTTCATTATCATCAAGCTCCTTAAACGCACACAAAAGAGCTTTTTCAAGAATGCTTAAAGTATTCAACTTGTTAATTTCCTTCTGAACCACTTCATCTTCTACTTCAATTATAAAACAACTTTATTTATCTGTCGGGTATTTCATAGATTCAAAAACATTAAAGTTTACCTCCTTGTCTTGAACTCTCACTTTTAACTTTCCATCATCCACGTTAATAATTACCTTGGGAGTTTTCATGAAAGGTCTCCCAAAGATCAGAGGCACCTCAGAGTCCTCTTCCATATCCTTAATGACAAAGTCCGCGGGAAACACAAATTTATCTACCCTTACCAAGACATCTTCTGCAACTCCATAAGGAAACTTCATCGACCTGTCTGCCAACTGTAAAGTCATTCTTGTTAGCCTTATCTCCAGATCTCTGATCCTTTTTAGCAAGGATAATGACATCAAATTAATACTAGAACCAAGGTCTAGCAAAGCTTTTCCCACTGATAGAGCACCAATGGTAACAGGAATAGTAAAACTGCTTGGATCCTTGGTTTTCTGAGGCAACGCTTTTTGAATTATCACATTACATCCAACTTCCAGTTCTATTGTCTCCTCTGAAAATCTTTTCTTCTTTGACAATAGGTCCTTCATAAACTTTACATAGGTAGGAATATGCTTCATAGCCTCCATAAATGGAACATTAATCTGTAATCTCTTAAAAATATCCATAAAGTGAGCAAATTACCTTTCTTTATCATGCTTTGAAGGATTTTTTGGGTAAGGCATACTCTTTAGTTGTGGCAGTGTATCATCGACTTTCTCCTTACCTTTCTCTGACTCTTTTTTGATTCTTTTCTTTTTCACTCTTTTCTTTATTTATAATCTCTTTTTCTTTAATCTCTTATGTCATTCTTTCTTTTTCATTCTCTCCTGCACCCACTCTTTCTTTTTCATTTTCATCTAAAATCTCTTCCTTATTTTTTTCTTTTTCACTCACCTCAACTCCCATAGTTTAACCACTTCGCGTAGTCATAACTTTATAATGCTCCTTTAGGTTTGGCTGAGTGTTGTCTCCATACTGAGGTCTTTTTTGTTCAATAATTTGACGTGCTAACTGTCCCACCTGAGTTCAAGATTTCTAATGAATGCCTTAGTATTTTTCTGGTTGGTCAGTGAGGCCTTCATAAACTTCTCTAATGTATCCTCCAACTTTGAAGTCTTTTCATGCAAGGAAGGATAATTCTACTAGTAGTTTGGTCTATTAGATGGACTAGCTTCTTGTTTCCATCCACCTTTATTCTGGTTGCTTCTCCAGCCCTGAAATTGTTGGTTAGAATAATTGGAATTAAAATTACCTTGCCTGGGCTGATTTCCCATGTAATGCATAGCTTCATCTGGAGAACCAAAATGTCCATTAGTATGTTCACATCTATAGAAATCACATCTCAAAGGTAACTACTACTGTATAGTAGAAGAAGAATGCACAATATGTAATTCTTGAGGTAATTTAGCCATTTGCTACGTCAATGCTTCTATCTGTTAAGTTAAGATTTTGTTCTGGGCTAGAATCGCACAGTGGTATTTAGAGCAAGAATTCCTTTTTTCTGGACCTGATGATGATCATGCTGAGCCTGATGATATGTAGAAGACAAGACTTCAATGATTCTGGTTGCTTGATCAACATCAACTATCATCATAGTACCTCCTCCTGCTGCATCTAAAATCATCTTAGTATCTAATCTCAATCCATTATAGAAAATGTTCAACTGGGCTATATCTTCAAAACCATGGTTGGGATATTTTCTCAACAATGATTTAAATCAGTCCCAAGCTTCATAGAAAAGTTCTTCTGCTCCTTGTCTAAAGATGGAAATATCTGATTTTGCCTTGATAAACCGGGTTGGAGGGAAAAATCTCTATAAGAATTTCTCTTCCATATTTGACCAATTATTTAAACTTTGGTTTGGATGAGATTGCAATCATTCTTTGGCTTTTCCTATTAAAGAAAACAAGAAATAATCATAAGTATGCAGCTTCTAAATTACCTGGTTCAAAACCCACAGTGCCAACCAACTCATAGAATATTGGTAAATGAGTATAAGGATCTTTATGTGACATTCCAGTGAATTGATGTGCACTTATAAGACTCAGAAAAGCTGGCTTTATTTTTGAAGCCCTTGTGTTTTGTGCAATGGCAATGCTAGAAAAGCATCTGAGACCTTGTTGATTAGCATAATCTCCCAGTGTTTTCCTTGGAGGATTTTGATTGTTGTTTTCTTCTTCCATCTCCTTAATTTCTTATTTTGTAAATGATTTTGGATTAGGTGTAGAAGAAGATTATCCTGATTCTTGTTGTTTTTCTTTGCTTTACCCTTGCTTTTCCTTAAAGATTTTTTAGGTTCAGGATCAAATTCCAGCTGCTTTTTAGATCCTTGACTTCTCAATAATATAAAGCAAAACTACTACGACAAGCGTCAGTATAGAAAAAGATCAAGTAACAATGATAATTATAATATTCACAATATTCATAATTCCTAAAAAATATGAAATTAGATTTGTCAAAATCACACCGCTTCCCGACAATGGCTTCAAAACTTGATGTGGTTTTTGTTGTGATGTGGAGTAACGACAAGTTTTCTACATCGTAGTGTAGTATATTAAAGCGTTGTGCCATTGAGGAATGGTGTTTCAACAATATGATTTCATATGGTTTAGGCGAGAAACAAAGTTTGGATTTATTTGGTAATTAAAATCTAAAGATAACTTTGAGCATTAATTAAACATAATGCAAGTAATGACAAGTATGAATATTAAATGAGAGAAAGTGGGATTGGATTCATCTATCTCCCCCTAACATACAACATATACATTAATATAATCAGCTTTTGAACTATTGATTTTTACGTCACAATCTTAAATCATTTGCATCGATTCCTCGACTATGAAATCCATAAGAATATTTCCAAACCGTTGATCCCTTAATCGTTTTGCAAATATTCCAGCCTTACACCCGATTGTTTCGACGTTCATTTCCTTGAATATTATTCCTAATAATCAATAACGATGCGCGTTCCATCCAATTTCAGTTTTCAAAAGGTATTTTCCAATAACTAGGGAAAACTAAGATCAAGAAACTAGTGATCAGTTAGATTCAAGCATTAACATCAGAATGGAAAACAAAAACCAATAGAACAATTACCAACTATATAAATATATAACACAATATGTTGGGTTCGAGTTGATTACATCCAATCCCTACGAAAAGATTTGCTACTCATGTTATCAATACAAACCCAAGATGAATGAAGAAGAAAAGATAAAAAGAAATTGGTCTTCAAGTCTTACAAGATACCCTAGAAGAAAAGAATTTAATTCTACATGATACTCTTCCAAAATTTCAAAGTTTTCTTTATATATTACCTGTTTCACTCAAGCTCGAGTTCTTCATCTTGAAGGAAGTCCTTTTAGCTTGAATGTTCCTTTGCAGACTCGCTTGGGTGAGTGGCTCGCTCAAGCGAGTGCAATCCCCTGTTTCCTTTGCTACATTCACTTGAGCCCAGCTTGATCCGCTCAAGAAAATTATAAATGAATTATTTCTAGGCAAATTATAAGTGTGGCTCCTTCCTTTTTCTCTTCTTCATTCCTAATCACCTATATTTACACAAAATATGGAATAAAAGTCTCAAAAACACATGTTATCAAAGATTTATCTGGAATTGCTCATTTAATCAATTTAACTTACAATTTCTTCCAGATATCATGCTTTCTTAATAAAATGATGCTCAATTTAACTCAAAACATATATACAATTTGAGCATTTTCACCAGACTGTCTATTTCTAATAAATGCCAGCATGCAGCGTGGACGATGCCTTTCACTTCTTCGCAGTCCATCTCGGGGCGCAGGATGTACTAGAGGGCCCTTTGCTTACGTTGGTCCTGGTCCCTATCCTGATAGAAATTGTAGGGGTTCAACCCAGACCCGGCAAAAGGAATAAAATATCGTTTGAGCATATTCTCTCTCGACTTGGCAATTTTGATACCGGTCTAAATAGGGATAATGCTGCCTAAGATCTCAATGTTGGCTGCCGCCTCCTCCTCATTGGCATCCATATTAATGATCTCCTTTCCCTTTTGCCTTTTTATGGGTGGAGATTAGTTACTTCTAGAAGGTTCTGACCTGTTCCGTTCTAATTTTTTAGCGTCTTACTTTTTCTTGGTCCTCTCCTCCTGGACCCGTGCTTCTTCTTTGGCTTTTTCCTTCAGAGAAATTTTAGCCATGTCCGCATCCTTGAACTTAAAGACGGCGGTAGCGGCCTTCAGGATGTTCCTTTTGGCATGGATTAGATTTTCCATAATCGTGGCGGCAGCCTTAGCCCGTAATTCCTTCAAAGTATTTATAGGGATGAAGCTTTTGATTTCACATGCAATAGTAAGAGCAGAATGTGTTTGAATATGTTAACAGGTCCAAAGATGTGCAAAGATTTTGATAATGACAAGCACTCTTGAAGAAACCGATGCAAAAACAAAGACATGAAATCAGAATTGAAGTAACAGCGAAGCTAATCGATTAGGCCATAGATGCTAATCGATTAGGAGCTTTCTGTTTTGGAAGAAATTACATCAGGTAGGAAAGCTAATCGATTAGGGAGCTGAACAATCGATTAGGTACTCACTGGAATTAAGGTAATCGATTATACACCAGAGACTAATCGATTACAACAATCAGAAATGGGACAAAATGCATCAGGTGTGAAAGCTAATCGATTAAGGGAACTATATAATCGATTAGTGAGTCACTGGATTTAAGGTAATCGATTGCAAGACATGCTAATCGATTAGGATGCTGCGAAAACAAATTAAATGCATCAGGTACAAGATGCTAATCGATTAGAGGAAATGGAATAATCGATTAGTGACTCTCTGACTTGAAGCTAATCGATTACAACGCGAGGGTGTAATCGATTACGCTAGTGGAAAAACAGATTTAAGTGGGAAACCAGGTTATGTCTCCACCATTCTTCAAATTTCCACTAAGTGCAACGGCTATGATGGATTAGGGCACTCCTCAACAGCTATCTTGGCTCTATAAATTGAAGAGGAACACAAGCACAAAGACACAACTAAGAAGTAACAATTCATAGCTCTATTTTGTGCTTTGTAAGCCTATTTCTTGCATATTGTACTTTCACTTGTATATCCTCTCATCTTGAGAGATTAGAATTTGGGAGAGCTTTTCATTTGTATATCTGCTCTATTAAGAGAGTATATTGATTGTAAACACAAACTCCAAACACAAGATATTCACTTTAGGTTGAGTGGTTGTTCACTCTAGGTTGAGTGGTTACAAAGGTTGAGGATTCAATCTTTGGGATATTGTGAGATTGAGAGATTGGGTGGGTTGCCCTTATACTTGTGAGGATTGGGTTCTTGAGTGTGGGACACTAGGAAGCCGCAATTGCTCAAAGTTGTATCTCTAATCTACAATAGTGGAAAATCCTCTAAGTGGGTTGCTTAGAGGCGAGACGTACACCGGATTGGGTGGAACTCGTTATATCAGTTTGCAAGCTTCTCTTCCTTACTCTTTTACTTTCATTTACTGCATATTTGTTGATTGGTATTGATTGATTGAGAAGAGCATACTTGAACTTACGTAATTTGTTATATCTCTAATATTGCACACCAAGTGTTTGGTAAATTGCTTCAGCAACATTTCTCATTATAGTGCATTGCTTGTTATCCTCCATTCTATTTCACTTGTATAATCTCACAAACTTGGTTATAAAAATCAATTTCAAAGGTATTCCAATCAAAAGTTTTAAAAACTCAATTCACCCCCCCTCTTGAGTATTGAGGCCACTTGAACAACAAGTGGTATCAGAGCTTGACTCTTGGTAGATCAAGCTTAACAGCTTCAAGAGATTAAATGGCCTCAAGTTCTCAAAATATTTTTCCCGAGGGTGGTGCTATAAATAGACCTCCCGCTTTCAATGGGGAAGGGTATGCGTTTTGGAAAGAAAGAATGAAAATCTTCATTCAATCAATTGACTTGAGAATATGGAATACCATTGAAAATGGTCCTTATATACCGATGCATACTATAGATAGCAAGAATGTTGAAAAACCTATAGATGAATGGACAAGCGAGGAAGAAAAGAAAGTCCAATATGGCTACAAGGCCAAAAATCTCATTACTATGTCTTTAGGTCAAGATGAATTTTTTAGGATAATGACATGCCAAACTGCTAAAGAAATGTGGGATACTCTTCAAGTAACCCATGAAGGTACTAATGATGTAAAGGACTCCAAAATTAGTACCTTGACTAGCCAATATGAATGCTTTAGGATAAATTCAGGAGAATCTATTGTAGATATGCAGAAAAGGTTTACACTTATTATCAACCATCTTATTACTCTTGGCAAAGTATATACTAACAAAGAGCTTGTGCACAAAATTTTGAAAAGTCTTAGCAGGGAATGGCAACCTCTTGTCACAGCAATAAAACAATCTCCTAGCATCAATGAAATGTCTCTTGCAACACTCTTTGGAAAATTGCAAGAACAAGAGCAAGAACTTAAAGCATTGAAGCTAGCCGAGGAAGAGGAGAAATCCACCAAGAAGAAAGGGCTAGCCCTCAAAGCCACCTCCATGCATGAGGAAGAATCATGCAGTGACTTAGATGAAGAAGAAGAGTTTGGGCTATTCATAAAAAGATTTGGAAGATTCATGAAGAACAAAAAGTTCCAAAAGAACTTTAAGCCCCAAGGTAAGAAACCTACCTCTAATGAAACTTCCTCTTCACCAAGTTGTTTTGAATGTGGCAAGGAAGGGCACTTCAAAGCCGATTGTCCAAACCTCAAAAAGAAGGGCAAGGACAAACAAAGAAGAAGAAGAGCCTATATTGCTTGGGATGAGAACGATGTGAGCAGCTCTGACGATTCGGAAGATGAGCAAGCCAATCTTTGCTTAATGGCAAATCATCAAGAAGAAGATAATGAGGTAAATCTTCTTGACTTAGATAAAAATGAGCTATTAGATGCATTTGAAGAATTATATGATAAATTTACAAAAATCTCTAGTAAACTCAAAGCATCTAGGAAAACTAGTGATACCCTTGAATTGCATCTCATGGAAGTATGTAAAGAAAATGAGAGCTTAAAAGAAGAACTAGAGAAAGTTCAAACATGCTCTAAGGATAAACCATGTGATTTTGCAAGAAGGTGCATTGTATTAGAAACCAAGGTTGAAGACCTAAATAGGACACTTGAGAAATTCACAAATGGAAGAGATAATTTGAATATCCTACTTGGGCAACAAAAATGCATGTTTAGTAAAACCGGTTTAGGATATGACCAAGAACATAGTAACCATAAAATGGAGAAACACTATAAAAGTTTCTTTGCACCACCAAGCAAATCCTCCTCACCTTTTATGAAATGCAATCATTGTGGTCTTAAAGGTCATAACTCTTATAATTGCAATGTTAGAAGATTAGGACCAAAAGTAGTGAGAAAAGTATGGGTTCCTAAGGGAACATTTTCACAAACTAACCTACAAGGACCCAACATAAAATGGGTACCAAGCTCTCTAACTTGAATTGTTTTGTAGGTATGTTTTAAGGCAAGTAACACCCATTGGTACTTGGATAGTGGGTGTTCTAAACATATGACGGGAGATAAAAGTAAGTTTATATCACTTACTCCACGAAGCAAAGGATTTGTTACTTATGGAGATAACACAAAGGGAAGAATACTTGGAATCGGAAATGTTGGTAAAAATTCTTCCACCTCCATAAATGATGTGTTATATGTTGAAGGACTAAAACACAACTTGCTTAGTATTAGTCAATTATGTGACAAGGGCTATAAAATTGTTTTTAAATCAAATGGTTGCATAATTGAAAATAAACTAAACAAGGAGATAAAGTTTGTTGGTCAAAGAGTAGATAACATTTACATGATTAATCTAGATCGCCTTGCTTCAAATGATGTACAATGCTTTATAACCAAAGAGGATGAATCATGGCTTTGGCATAGAAGAATCGCTCACATTCATGTAGACCATTTAAATAAACTTGTTTCAAAAGATTTAGTTATTGGTTTACCAAAATTGAAATTTGAAAATAAATTTTGTGACGCTTGTCAAAAAGGAAAATAAGTAAAGGTTTCTTTTCAAGCAAAAAATATTGTTTCAACAACAAGACCTTTACAACTTTTACATATGGATTTATTTGGGCCTTTAAAAATCAAAAGTTTTGGTGGAAACTATTATGGTCTTGTGATTATGGATGATTACTCTAGATATACATGGACATTGTTTCTTACTCATAAACATGAAGCATATCAAGCATTTAAGAAACTTGCCAAGGTCATCCAAAATGAACAAAATTTAAAAATAGCATCCATTCGAACGGACCATGGGGGAGAATTTGAAAACCAATCTTTTGAGAAATTTTGTGAAAAGTTTGGCATTGAACATAATTTTTCGGCTCCAAGAACTCCACAACAAAATGGAGTAGTTGAAAGGAAAAATCGATCTTTAGCGGAGCTTGCAAGAACTATGTTGAATGAAGCTAATATTTCAAAACATTTTTGGGCCGATGCGGTGAACACCGCTTGTCATGTTATGAATCGTTGTTTGATAAGGCCTATATTAAAGAAAACCCCCTATGAACTTTATAAAGGACGAAAACCAAATATTTCTTACTTTCACATTTTTGGATGCAAATGCTTTGTCTTAAACAATGGAAAGGAAAATCTTGGCAAATTTGATGCAAAATCTGATGAAGCAATTTTTCTAGGTTATTCATCTACTAGTAAAGCATATAGACTCTTTAACAAACGAACCTATACCATTGAGGAATCTATTCATGTCAAATTTGATAAAAATAGCCATAACCCTCCGAGAAAGGAAGATGTTGATGATCTTGTAGGTACTTTTCAAGAAATGAACTTGCAAGATAAAGAAGAAGAAGTCAACAATGATGGAGGTGCAGCACAACTTGAGAGACAACAAGAATGGGTAACTTTGAAGGATCATCCCTTAGACAAAGTCATAGGTGAAATGACTCAAGGTGTAAGTACTAGAAATGCTATTAGAAATACTTGTAATCACCTAGCATTTGTATCACAAATAGAACCCAAGAACATAGATGAGGCTATTATTGATGAACATTGGATGTTGGCCATGCAAGAAGAGCTAAATCAATTTGAAAGAAATGAAGTTTGGGAGCTTGTGCCAAGACCCAATGATCACCAAATAATAGGAACCAAATGGGTTTTTAGAAATAAAATGGATGAAAATGGCATAATTACTAGAAACAAAGCTAGACTAGTAGCTAAAGGATATAATCAAGAAGAAGGCATTGACTATGAAGAGACGTATGCACCCGTAGCTAGATTAGAAGCAATTAGACTACTATTAGCCTTCGCATGTTGTAGGGATTTCAAATTGTACCAAATGGATGTTAAAAGTGCTTTCTTGAATGGATACATTCAAGAGGAAGTATATGTTGATCAACCTCCAGGTTTTGAAAACCATCAATTTCCAAATCATGTTTTCAAATTAAAGAAAGCCTTGTATGGTTTGAAACAAGCTCCAAGAGCTTGGTACGAAAGGTTAAGCAAATTTCTTTTATAAAATCATTTTGAAAGAGGGAAGGTTGATACAACCCTATTCATAAAGCACAAAAAGAATAACATACTATTGGTACAAATTTATGTTGATGATATAATTTTTGGTGCCACTAATGATTCAATGTGCAAGGAGTTTGCCAAGCTTATGCAGGAAGAATTTGAAATGTCCATGATGGGGGAACTCACTTTCTTCCTTGGACTATAAATCAAGCAAACTAATGAAGGCACATTCATAAACCAATCTAAATACTGCAAAGAACTACTCAGAAAATTCAATATGGATAAAGCAAATGATATAGCCACACCCATGGGCACTTCATGCTATTTGGACAAGGATGAGAAAGGTAAGGATGTTGAACTCACAAAATACAGAGGTATGATAGGATCCTTACTTTACTTAACCGCTAGTAGACCGGATATCATGTTTGCTGTGTGTATGTGTGCTAGATACCAAGCTTGTCCTAAGGAATCTCATCTCACTGCAGTAAAAAGGATAATGAAATATCTAGTTGGGACTCAAGATGTTGGTTTATGGTACCCCAAAGGGGCTGAATGTACTTTAGTTGGTTATTCTGATTCGGACTTTGCAGGATGTAAGCTTGATAGGAAAAGTACTAGCGGAACATGCCACTTGCTTGGTAGTTCTCTTGTTTCTTGGCATAGCAAGAAACAAGTAAGTGTTGCGCTATCAACAGCTGAGGCAGAATATGTTGCAGCTGGTAGTTGTTGTGCTCAAATCCTTTGGATGAGACAACAACTTCTAGATTTTGGAATTGTATTAAACCATGTGCCTCTTAAATGCGATAATACAAGTGCCATTAACATCTCCAAGAATCCAGTAATGCACTCTAGAACCAAACACATTGAGATTAGGCATCACTTTATTAGAGATCATGTGTTAAAAGGGGATTGTGTACTTGAACATGTAGAAACTTCTAGGTAACTAGCTGATATTTTCACAAAACCCTTGGCTAGAGAGCAATTCATTCACATAAGAAGAGAGTGAGGCATTCTTGACATGTCCAGTTGTGTTTGAATATTTTGATAAGAACCTTGTTGAATGGCATAATGCATGGTATATATCACATTTCATGTTTGGAACCTTGCTGTTTGATATGTTTGAAGTTTTTGACTCCATAATCGATTACATTGTTAATCACAATCGATTACTAAGCTTCTGTTTCTAAGATAATCGATTAGAGCTCACCAATAATCGATTACTATCATTCTGTTTCTAAGA
Source organism: Clitoria ternatea (assembly GCA_037962975.1). Taxonomy (NCBI): domain Eukaryota; kingdom Viridiplantae; phylum Streptophyta; class Magnoliopsida; order Fabales; family Fabaceae; genus Clitoria; species Clitoria ternatea. The sequence goes on from CM075671.1 coordinate 92,316,879, forward strand.
TAATCGATTAGCACCTACATATAATCGATTACACCCATTCTGTTTCTAAGGTAATCGATTATCACTAATCCACAATCGATTACAAAGCTTCTGTTTCAGGTTCAAAACGTTTCCTCTTCTTCATAATTGATTACCACATTGCTCCAATCGATTAGGACGATTCTGTTTCTAAACTAATCGATTACCCTAAGCCTCTAATCGATTACCCTCTGTATGAAACGTTTGAAATTCCCCAGAAACAATGACCTAATCGATTACCACCTGTCTCGTAATCGATTAGCGCGCGTTCTGATGAGTCAAAACTCTAATTTCCTAGGCTCACTCGAACAACTCCCTCTCTTAACTCACTTCACTCCTTTCCAAACTCTCTTTCCTCCTTCCTAAACCTAATTTTCAACTATAAATACCCCTCCCTTCACCTTCTCATCTCACACCACCTCCTTCCTCTCAAACCTCTCTAAAACTCTCTAGCACTCATCTCTCTTCATCTCCTTCTTTTGCATTTTCCACCATGTCTACTTCTAGAACTATCAAGAGAGCTAGGTCCTCTGCAGCTCAAGCCCATAACCCCCTTGACTTCTCAAGGTTCTTCTCTTCTCCCAGAGAACTTCAAAATTTTATGAAGAATTTTTCTGAAAGGGAGATTATGACCCCTCATTACACCGTTGCTGACACTTTTGACAACCCAAGCCTTACCTTCACCCAAAGCCTCAACCACTACAACCTCTTCCCCTTCTTATCCCTCAAAGAAGAAGAATACTATCCTGAGCTTATGAGAGTATTCTACTGCAACCTCCGCCTTGTCAATGGGATGGTTGAATCCAAGGTGAAAAACACCACCATCAAACTCTCAAATGCCCAATTTGCAGAAATTTCCAAACTGCCCCTCAACAATGCTGACTTTGATGGAGGCGAACCCGAGGATGAATGGGGTTTTAATCCCATCACTGCCCACCGTTCTTTGTGGAAGCCGGCTCCTCCCATGAGCAACCACAAACTAGTTGGCCACTTGACCATGAACAACCGCCTGCTCCACTTCTTCTTGGTCAAGATGATTGTTCCCCGTGGTGGGAACTATGCTCTGGTTGAAGAGGATGATGTTCTCTTAATGTGGGCCATGCTGAACCACAAAGAGATCAACTGGGTTCAGTTGATCAAATTCCACATGCGCCATGCCAAGGACCAGCAAAAGCTCCCTTATGGTATCCTCCTCACCAAAATTTTTAAATTCTGTGGTGTTGATTTGGCAGGGGAACTATCTGAGAAAGTGCCCCCAAGAGCTTGCATTGGCACTTCCCACCTCAATAAAATGGGCATGGTCAACATTGCTGGAATGTGGATTCTAAGGAGTGACCGGGAACATGGTGCCAACCCCTTTGCTGAACCTGCTGCTCCTCCTCCTCCTCCTCCACCTCAACCACAAGCTGCACCATCAGCCTCTTCATCTGCACCCCAAGCAGACCCATTTGCATCTCTCTACGCCCATCTTGATCGCCGCTTCGATCGACTTGAAAACTCCCTCCAAGAGTTTTCAATGACCGAGCAACAACATTTTGAGATGATGCAGCAGCGTTATGAAGAGCTGGCTCACCAAATTGCAGAAATCCGTTTCTTCAACCCGGATAATTAGATTTTTAGTTATGTTTTGTTTAGCTGTTGGTTTCTTTTTGTTGTTTTCTGAATTTTGAATAATTTTACTTCTTGTATTTCCCATTTTTTTCAATTCAATAAAAGTATCTTATTTCAGTTTATATTATTTCTCTTCACTGCTCTAATTATTTTTGATGATTACAAAGGGGGAGAAGAATATATGTTCATATGTTGGATAATGCTCTGATACAAAAAATTTGGATAATTAAATATGGATAATATTGATAGATGCTCTGACACTACAATTTTGAATATGCTCTGATACTAAGAATATGGATAATAGATGCTCTGTTAACAAAATTTGAAAAATATTATCTGTTTGTTAAATTCCTTTTGATAGGGGGAGAGTTATAGATAAGAGATAATAGACAATAGATAAAATGAGATAAGACATTGGCTGCTGAATGTGATTACTCTGATTTTTGAAATTGGTCATCTGCTATTTGAAAAAGAGATAATGTAGCAGAGTTGTTTTTGCAAAAAGATAAATTTAGAGATAAGTCTATATTATTTAAACTAACAACCCTCAAGAGATGAACATAGTTGTCATCATCAAAAAGGGGGAGAATGTGTTTGAATATGTTAACAGGTCCAAAGATGTGCAAAGATTTTGATAATGACAAGCACTCTTGAAGAAACCGATGCAAAAACAAAGACATGAAATCAGAATTGAAGTAACAGCGAAGCTAATCGATTAGGCCATAGATGCTAATCGATTAGGAGCTTTCTGTTTTGGAAGAAATTGCATCAGGTAGGAAAGCTAATCGATTAGGGAGCTGAACAATCGATTAGGTACTCACTGGAATTAAGGTAATCGATTATACACCAGAGACTAATCGATTACAACAATCAGAAATGGGACAAAATGCATCAGGTGTGAAAGCTAATCGATTAAGGGAACCATATAATCGATTAGTGAGTCACTGGATTTAAGGTAATCGATTGCAAGACATGCTAATTGATTAGGATGCTGCGAAAACAAATTAAATGCATCAGGTACAAGATGCTAATCTATTAGAGGAAATGGAATAATCGATTAGTGACTCTCTGACTTGAAGCTAATCGATTACAACGCGAGGGTGTAATCGATTACGCTAGTGGAAAAACAGATTTAAGTGGGAAACCAGGTCATGTCTCCACCATTCTTCAAATTTCCACTAAGTGCAACGGCTATGATGGATTAGGGCACTCCTCAACAGCTATCTTGGCTCTATAAATTGAAGAGGAACACAAGCACAAAGACACAACTAAGAAGTAACAATTCATAGCTCTATTTTGTGCTTTGTAAGCCTATTTCTTGCATATTGTACTTTCACTTGTATATCCTCTCATCTTGAGAGATTAGAATTTGGGAGAGCTTTTCATTTGTATATCTGCTCTATTAAGAGAGTATATTGATTGTAAACACAAACTCCAAACACAAGATATTCACTCTAGGTTGAGTGGTTGTTCACTCTAGGTTGAGTGGTTACAAAGGTTGAGGATTCAATCTTTGGGATATTGTGAGATTGAGAGATTAGGTGGGTTGCCCTTATACTTGTGAGGATTGGGTTCTTGAGTGTGGGACACTAGGAAGCCGCAATTGCTCAAAGTTGTATCTCTAATCTACAATAGTGAAAAATCCTCTAAGTGGGTTGCTTAGAGGCGAGACGTACACCGGATTGGGTGGAACTCGTTATATCGGTTTGCAAGCTTCTCTTCCTTACTCTTTTACTTTCATTTACTGCATATTTGTTGATTGGTATTGATTGATTGAGAAGAGCATACTTGAACTTGCGTAATTTGTTATATCTCTAATATTGCACACCAAGTGTTTGGTAAATTGCTTCAGCAACATTTCTCATTATAGTGCATTGCTTGTTATCCTCCATTCTATTTCACTTGCATAATCTCACAAACTTGGTTATAAAAATCAATTTCAAAGGTATTCCAATCAAAAGTTTTAAAAACTCAATTCACCCCCCCTCTTGAGTATTGAGGCCACTTGAACAACACAGAAATGTTAGATGACAGAAATTTAAAGACATAATACAAGGGTTTTTCTTGGGGAGTATTACATAGTTAGGCTTCTCTAGTTGCTAAGGTACTCAAGAGTCATTTACATGAGATTTTCTAGTGCACGATGTTATACTCTCTTAGGGCCTGGACCACCTCTACTGACTCCGGGGATAATTCACTCTCTTCTACAATGTAAGTTACCCCGATTAGTAGGAAATGTTCATGGGTCCCTGAGATTGGAAACTTGGGGATTCCATCCTCACTTTCCCAGAAGACTAGCTTGTTCGTGCGTATTTACACCTTCTCAAAGCATTTTTTGAAAGAACCGACATCAGACTTGGTCGATTTTGTAATGGCTTAAAAGTCCACAATCTTTACCTTGCTATGGAGGGTAATATAGCTCAAGTTGCTATCAAGGTTGGACTGACACACAACGTGACAAAAAAAAAGAATAGGGCCACCATGGGAATGAGCCGAAGTGCTCTCCTAGAACTTCCATACTTCTTACAAGGCCTTACCTGTTAGGATGCAGTTGGGTGGAAGTGCACTCAAGGAATCAGAGGACACCCATCTTGAATTTTGATAACAGAAATCTCACCCTGAGGTGAGTAAAGAATATATAGTATGTGAAGATCGTTCGTGCATTAGAGGGAATGTTGTTGATGTGCTCTACAACCCTTGGGTGTAGAACGATATACCGCTCCTTGTATTTGTCTTTGGAGTGGACTTTGAATTCCATGATACCCTTTTGGGCCCTAGCGTGCTTGGAGACAATCTTCTGCACCTCTCGTTGAACCCAAACATATGGGTTCTAATCCAATAGCTTTTGCCAGTCAATCTTGTGCGCGATCATTATCGAACACCCCGACATCGTTACAACAACTTCTTTCTTCTCCCTTTGTGTGTTGATCGTTGTCACCACGTGCTTTGGCCCGCCTATATATTTGTAAAACTACACATCATTAAACATGTACAACTTACAGCTACCTTCCCTAGAAAACCCAGGCTCAACAGGGTTCTCATGTAACTAGGTATGGGTTTGTCTCCCTCTACCTCGACTCCATCTCTATGCCCTAACCCCTGGGTCCTTACAGAATTTCTTCCTCTACCATAACTACTAGCGTTTCCCATTGTCCTCATTTTTCACACTCAATAGTAGGTGAAAACACAGAAAAGAGAAATGAAAAAGGGGAGTAAAAGAAGGGGTTTGCTACCTAAAAAAAAAGACAAGCTTGCAAGACTTTTATGAAAACAGAACACAACAAACTTAAAGCTGGAAAAGGATTTGATGAGGAAGACCCTAACTTTCGAAGGTTCTCTCTACACTTCAACAGAATTTCAGTATGATGATTCAAGTGTGTTCTACGATGTTTATGGCTCCACCACTTATAGTCGTGGCTGGGGGCATTGATACGACGTCGTTTTCGTTCAAATGATACGGGTCGAGTCTCTTTAATTCCCAAGGCCCATTGTTCAAAAGTAACCCCCAAAATGATGAAAGAAGTGTAACCGCCACATTGAAAGTAATTGTCCCATCATTGACACAACCCTCGATGCGTACAACGCTACATTTTAAGAAATAAAATAAGTGAGTAACAGTTACCCATATCTATAATCGATGTGGTATTAGAAGTTATAGCTTATTAAAGCAACCGACACAGTCACTCTAACCGACATAGTCATTCCTAATACCAGCGCATAGGAATTACGATAAATTGACCATAGTCCGTCATATAGAACTGGTATTCTATATATCTTGGTGTCACAACATAGGTATTTCGATATCACGCATAAGGTACTTGAACTGATTTCGGTATGAGCCATCCTCTCAATACCAGAAAGTTAGAGTTAACCTATGCATCAATATATTAAACAAGTAACCTGCAAAGTGAATGATTGGTAGGTAAAGTCATTTGGAAACGTCTCTTTCATGTGTCAGCTTTTTTGTAAAGGATCAGAGTCGTATTGACACAGTGTACGAGAAACTTGGTGAGCAAGAGGGCTCTTTCACTACCCCCAGGTATAAATACCCATGCGTTAATGTAATAAAGATAGAACATTCTATTTTGAACTTACGCTTAAGCTCCGATATTCCTTTGAATATTTACTGACTTGAGCGTCAGAGTGTTCTTGCAGTGACACCCTTTTCACCCCACAATGTGTAAGGCTGGTGGTTTGGTTTGAGGAATCACTTCAAGACCTTTATTTCCCAATTAAATATAGGATACAATACCGGATCCCCAATAGATCGGTGTAAAACACACACAAAACAAGTATTAAGGATTGTCCCGAGGCCGGCCCTTGCACCCCGGCTTAGTCTAGCTCACTAACATATATGAAAATAAATTTGATGCACTTTGCCGATTCTTAACACTCTTAAGCTATTTAATCAAATAGTAAGAAAATGTTAGTGCATATATAGTTATCTCTAGCAACAATATTTGTACAAGTAAAATTACTTTGAAAGCTTTCGATAGCTGTTGTACAATAAAATCACTCCACTCTTCATCAATAATCCATTTAACATATTTCTTTAGAGGATGTTTGTCAATTCCATCAACATGTTTGAAATAAAATTTAGTCATATTAGTCCTAAAATTTCTATGTAGCTTGCCAACTTCCATACATACCCCCTTTTTTATGATTTTTATCAATGTTAAAACATGACTGCAAAAGGTTTATAAATGGGCAATTATTGTATTTTTCTTAAATAATAAACAAATCAATAAGAATATAGTTAGATCTAATTCTATACTAGTACATCCTACCAAACTTGTTCTTTTAGAGGATCTAAATCTTCTTGTTTCCAATTATTAACTGTAATTGGCATAAATTATCGAGTGACAACCCCAATATAACTAGATAGTTCTTTGCTACCAGGCTCAATTGACAACCCCTTGTTATTCTAAAAAACCTAATAAAATATAAATAAAAAATAAATTTATATATATAGAAATTAAATAGGTAGAATCAAAACTTATATAAGAGCACCACCTTAATTTTTTGACCCTTGTTTCTTGCATTGATAATCTTCTTTATAATGGTAACCATGTGTTTATGTTTGCTAATATCCATGTTACATGATAAGTCTTGAAAAGACTTAATAAATTCATCTTTAATTTAACTTAATCTATTAAATATTGTTGAGTTTGGCATTATTATTTAATAAATTGTCATTCTTTCTTGTTCTAATTATTTAATCCAAATGTGTTTAAATTGTGCAAGAAAATGGTAAAAAAAAGATAAGCACATAAGGGAATATGTTTATTGAGAGATTCATTAACCTAGCGTACATAAGCTAACAAGCCAACGTACATACGCTAGGCAGTTATATGTTGTATTTTGCAAGATCAGGTGCAGAACATCCAACATACATATACTGGCCTCCCAGCGTACATACATGCAGATCCAGTAAGGTGTGAAGCCATCACGCTCAAGTGGACAAGGGTCACGCTTAAGCGTGAGGTCAGTCGGCATTTAGGTTGAAGCCATCACGCTCAAGCAGACAAGGGTCACGCTCAAGCGTGCGGTCACCCTGCATTCAAGTTAAAGCTTCACGCTTAAGCGAATAAAGGTCACGCTTAAGCGTGAAGTCACAAAATGCATTAAGTTAAAGTACCATGCTCAAGCGCGCATAGATCACGCTTAAGCGCGAAGTCTGTTTGCCCAGTTTTTTATATTCCTTCAACGTGAATTGCTGTATTAGTTACCATTAATTACTTTATTAGTTACTGACTATATTTGTATTCTAGTAATTTAATTATTGTGTTATAATTATTCATTCCTTTGTAATTAATTAATTAGTTTTTGTTAGTTTAATTGTTAGGAAGTTTCCCCATTGTAATTAATTAGAGTTAGTTAGTTAGTTTTTGCCTTAGCTATATATAGTTATAAATACTCTGTAACTAACACACAGAAGCAATAACACAATTCATTTTCTGATTTTCAATCTCTCTCTAAACATTTTCCCTCTCTAAACTCTCTCTTCCATGGCTCTCCACGTTCCACTTTCTGAAACCACTTCCATGGGTTGCTAAACTCTTATGGTTGGGATTGCTGAAGCTTCCAATGGAATCTTGAATCTGCATTGAGGAAATTATCTTCTAAAGCATGAGGAGAACAAGCTGAGAAGTGGATCTACACTGCTGGATTGACAAATCCAGACCTAATTGAAGAATTTTACCAGTGAGGAATCATGGTTGAAAGCTTAGGTAACTTCTAGCTTCTTAACTAATTCAGGCCTAGTAATTAGGTTTAATCCCCAATTTCGCATTAGATTTCTCTGTCACTGAGCACCTAAGGGATTAGGGTTTAATGCTTAGGAATTAGTGTTAATTACCTAAGGAATTAGGGATTAATCATTTGTGATTATCCTCTTGAGTCTGAAGCTTGATTGAACCTCAATTGCATATTTCTTGATGAAATTGTGAGCTGAAGTAATCCTAACCTATCTTCCATTAATCACACTTCACTTTTCATATTGTTTCTGAAATTACAAAAACATAGAAAGTGCACAAAAGCATAAATAGAATGAATTCTATCTTCTTGTGTTTTGGTTTAGCTTATACTAGTCCTAGGTTGTGGTAATTACTTCAATCCCTGTGGGACGATCAAATATATTATAAATTTAATGATTGGTGTGCTTGCCAAAAGAATATAATCCTCCGGGAGATATGCATCAAGTTAATGGCACCGTTGCTAGGGATTGTTGAGTAATATCAACAATTCTTGGACCGGTACTAGACTGAACCATTTAATTTTGTTTTTACATTTAGTAGCAGTTTAATTCTCATTTTTAGTATATAAGTAGCTTGTGTGTAGCCGTAGCTTGTGTGTAGCAGTAGCAGTAGCATTGAAATTGATTCTGTGTCTAATATCTAGTGTATGCAGTCAAGAAATAGAGGAGAGCCATTCTTCTTTGATCCTGATATTGATTTGTTAGAGCATAGACTTAGAAAGGAGAAAAAGCAAAAAGAACAGCAAGAAATGGAACAGAGGAGAGTTACACTAGGTGACTACTCTAGGCCTACTGAAGAAGGATCGCAATCCAGGATCCTCAGGCCTCTAATTGCTGCTAATAATTTTGAACTTAAGCCGACTTTGCCGCAGTTAGTTAGAAATGATCAATTCGGAGGAAGTGATGTTGAGGATCCAAATTTGCATCTAGCTACCTTCCTTCAGATTTGTGATACAGTGAAAATGAATAGTGTCCCTGATGAGGCAATAAGATTAAGATTATTTCCTTTTTCTCTAAGGGACTATGCAAAAGCCTGGTTGTAGAGCCAACCAAGAGGCAGTATATCCACTTGGGAGGATTTACAGAGAAAATTTCTGATTAAATATTTCCCTTCTTCCAAGTATGCCAAGTTACGTACAAAAATCACTTGTTTTCAACAGAGAGAGGGTGAATCTCTATTGGAAGCATGGGATAGGTATAAAGAGAGTTTGAGGAAATGTCCTTATCATAGGATCCTGATATGCAACAAGTTACCATCTTTTATAATGGAGTAAGACCAGCTACTAGGGTCTTGATTGATGCCTCAGCTGGAGGTTCATTGACCACTAAAACTGTAGAAGAAGCTATAGAGCTAATTGATGTTATGGCTTCAAATGAATGTTTAGTTAGTGAAAGGAGCCAAATCCCTAAGAGAGGGATACTAGAATTAGAAGCACAAGATGCTTATTTGGCTCAGAGTAAGTTGATGACTCAGGCAGAAGGATTTTTATGGTGGAGACCATGAAAATGACATGTGTGATCCAAATGTGCCTGCTAAACAAGTAAATTTCATGGGACAACAATTTCAAAAGAATTACCCCTCTAATTCTTTTAATCCTAACTATAGAAACCACCCCAATTTTTCATGGCAGAAGTGTTCACATTTAAATCAAAACATACCACAAACTCAAACCATAACTAGACCACAACAACCTCTTCCCCCTCCCCCTAAAGAAAAGTCTGAACTTGAGAATGTTCTATCTCAGTTCATTGATAGATGTCCAATTTATATATATTTTGCATGGTTAATAAAGCATAAATTGGATATAATGTGCAATGTTTGTCAATTTTGTAAGCTATATAGAACATAAATTGTGATATGAACATTGTACAGGTTGATTGGTTAATTTTGTTGTAATTCCACGAAAAAGTGAAGAAGAAAGAAGAAAAGAAAAGAAATGAAGAAAATTCACCAAGTGTTGAGCAAACAAGTGATATTCGTTCAAGCGGAGGCTATCTCGCTTGAGCGAATCATGGTCGCTGAGGCTAAACTGAAGAGCTCGCCCAGGACTTTAACAAATAAGAGTATCAGGTCAAAACTCGCTGGAGCGAGGCTTCATTCACCCAGGCGAAATCAAGCCAGTATTGAATAATGAAGAAGTCGCCCGAGCGAAACATAGTCCGCTTGAGCGACATTGGTACAAAATGAAATAACATAAGCATCGCTCAAGCGTTTGAATAGAAAAACCAGGCGAAATTCTTCCAGAATGCAACAATGTAAAGGTCGCTTGAGCGACATGATTTCGCTCAAGCAAAATTCGTCCAGAGCCTAAATTTAAAGGGTTCGCTGAAGTGGATAAAGAAACAGCTCAAGCGAAAAGGAATAAAGTATCAGATATGAAGATTCGCTTAAGCGAACGTGAATCACCTGAGCGAGTAGACATGCAGGTGAAGCAGGACCAAAAGGTTTCTTCATGTTGAAGTAGCCTAGTCGCTTGAGCGACACTTAAACTCGCTTAAGCGAGTATTGCTTTATATAAGCAATAAAGAGGGTTATTTCAGAGGCGGCTGGGTAGTTTTGAAAAGTAACACTTTGTACTCTTTTTCTTCATCTTTTCTAAGTTGTAATGACCACCATGAGTGGCTAAACCTCTCCTTGGGATTGGATGTAGCCTTTCTTACTTGAAGATCATAAATGATATATTCATGAATCGGGTAAATTTGTTCTATGATTCTTGGTATTTCGTTTCATGTTTATTGCGTGGATTTGTTTGATCAATAATTTCCCGATTTAAGTTTCCGTTTGTTGTTGGAAAATAACTTTCAAAAATAGATCTAAATGAAATGCTCATTGTGAGTAAATAACCAGGGATGGTATTTAACGCATTGAACGTCCAAACAATCGGTCGTAATGCTGGAATGGATTTGAAACGATCAAGGGATTGACGTTATCAAATCTGTTCTTATGAATTTCGTAGTCAAGGAATTGATACGAATGACATTGATTGTGACGTAAAGTATTATAGTTCAAACCCCGTTTTCATGAATATACATTGTGCATCGGAAGGTAAGATCGGTGAATCCTAATCCCAGTTTTTAAAACTTGACAAACTCCTTTCATTTCATTGCATACTTGTTCATATATTGCAGTTTATATTTTGAACTCAAAAACCATGAAAACAATCGTTTTAATCTGCCGTAATATTTTAAGTTTCAATTACTGATGATCCTTAGTGGGAACAATATCTTTTATAACTACAACTACCGTGTTTAAAACTTGGCACGTTCCTTTGAGTGTATTATACAAACTTGATTCCTTTAAAATACACCAACAAGTTTTTGGCGCCGTCCGTCGGGGATCAAAGTAATTGAATTAAGTTATTACGGTGTGTGAGTACTGTACGTATTGCATTTTTGTGTTGTTTTGTATCATTTTCTTGGTTAACCTCTCTTTTGCTAGCTTTGCTTATGAAACTAAGAAGTCAGGGATCTAAAGACCAGGCTGAATTAGATCTTGAAATTGAGAAGACTTTGAAGAAAATCAAAGCCAAAGCTAAAGCACAACAAGAGGAGGGACAATCTTCTTCTTCTCCAACTTCACCACCATTATCAACTCCAAAACTTGAAAACATGGAAGGACGTCAACCACCAAGGCGTACCTTGGGAGACTATGCCAACCAACAAGGACCCAGATATTTTTCAAGCATAGCAATCCCACAAACCAGAGCTTTGGAAATGAAACCAGCATTTCTTAGCTTGATTAGTACTCACCAATTTACTGGGATGTCACATGAAGACCCATATACTCACTTAACTACATTTTATGAATTGGTAGGTACTATGGGCTTTGAGCAAGGAGATCTTGAATCAGCATATCTCCGCTTGTTCCCATTTTCTCTAGCTGGAAAGGCCAAAGAATGGTTGCAATCGCATCCAAACCAAAGCTTGAATAATTGGTCTAATGTGGAGGAGAAATTCCTGTTTCGTTTCTTTCCACCGTCAAGGTTCATAAAAGCAAAGTCTGACATTTCAACTTTCCGTCAAGGAATGGAAGAACCTTTTTGTGAAGCATGGGACAGATTCAAGTCCTTATTGCGTAAATGTCCAAATCATGGATTTGAAGATATAGCACAGCTGAACATTTTCTACAATGGGCTAAGGCCTGACACAAAGATGATTTTAGACGTTGCTGCTAGCGGAACAATGATGATAGTAGATGCTGACCAAGCTACCAGAATCATAGAAGCTTTGTCATCCACAGACTATCAAGCACGGTATGATAGACAACAAGTACAGAAGAAAGGAATCCTTGACCTGAATACTTCTGATGCTATTTTAGCTCAAAACAAAATTCTGACCCAACAGATTGAAGCCTTAACTCAACAGATGGCCAAACTTCCTCAACAATTGCACTCAGTTCAATCTGCACAACCTCAACAACAAATGAATGCAAGATGTGACTTTTGTGAAGGTGACCATCCAAATGGACATTGTGGGTCATAGGAAGAAGCTGTCCATTACATGAACAATCAAGGTAGACAAAATAATTTTAATTCCAATTTTACTAATCAACCATTTCAGGGATGGAGGAACAATGCAAATCAAGGCCAAGGTTAGAGGCAAGAGGCTAGTACATTCAATAGACCACAGGCCAACCAACAAGGACCGTCTCTGATGGAAAAGACAACAAGATTGGAAGATACATTGGACAAGTTCATGCAGGCTTCTCTAACAAATCAGAAGAACACAGAAGCTTCCATTAGGAATCTAGAGACTCAGGTTGGACAGCTCGCCCATCAAATGGCAGAACAAAAAAGACCTCAATATGGAGCCAATATTGAAGCGAATCCTAAGGAGCAATGTCAGGCAGTGATGACCAGAAGTGGAAAAACCACAGGTGTAGAGTTGGGTGAAAAAGAAAAGGAAGAAGAAAGATTTTTGAAAGAAAAAGAAAAAGAAAACAATAGAGAAAAAGATGAGAATAAAAAGAGTGAGACTGTAAATAAAGAAAAAGAAAAGGAGAAAGATAAAAAGAGTGATGTAGAGAAAGGAAAGGTGAAGGTTGATGAAGGTATACCACAGCTGAAAAGCATGCCTTATCCCAAAACCCTTCAAAGCGGGATAAAGAGAGGCAGTTTGCTAGGTTTATGGACATATTCAAGAGATTACAGATCAATGTGCCATTCATGGAGGCCATGGAGCAGATGCCTACTTATGCAAAATTTATGAAGGATTTACTGACAAAGAAAAGAAGATTTTCTGAGGAGACAGTAGAATTAGAGGCCGAGTGTAGTGCTATAATTCAAAAAGCATTACCGTAGAAGACCAAAGATCCGGGAAGCTTTACAATTCCTGTCACCATTGGTAGTCTGCCAGTAGGAAAAGCATTACTCGACCTAGGAGCAAGCATTAATCTGATGCCATTATCTATGTTGAAGAGAATTGGTGATCTAGAAATTCGACCAACTAGAATGACTCTCCAATTAGCTGATAGATCAATGAAATTCCCATATGGAGTTGCAGAAGATGTTCTAGTGAAAGTAGACAAATTCGTGTTTCCAGTAGATTTTGTGATCATGGATATGGAAGAAGATTCCGAAGTACCTTTGATCTTGGGACGACCATTTATGAAAACTGTAAAAGTTATCATAGCTGTTGATGACGGGAAATTAAAAGCAAGAGTCCAAGACGAGGAAGTCAATTTTGATGTTTTTGAAGCCATGAAATATCCTGCAGATGTAACATCCTGAATTTTAAAATGAGAGAATTAATTACCGAAATAAATATTAGAAATTGGTATATAGAGTATTTAATGTCCCAAACTATTGAGAATAATTAAATTAATAATTTTGGGAATTTTTGGTAATTTTTAGAGACCGGTTAAGCTGAAATTAAGCCCGGTTGAGATATGGGTGTCGGACCAAGTATCTCGGAATGAGATGATATTGGTCAGGGCTGTAGAGAATAATATTAGGAATCCGAATATGTATTCGGAATAATTTTCAGATGATGTATTGAGCCCAAACGGAGAACCTGTTGGTTATAAAACGATGAAGTTTTAATGAATTGGATTCAAAGAAAAATTGAAAATCCTATTTTTCCCTCTCTATTCACGTAGGCGTGCTGGAGGTGTGAACATTTCACTTACACTTTATTTTTCTTCTTCTCTTCATTATCATCTTCTCCATTCTCTTCTTTTCCTCCTCCAAATCCTAACACATTGAGTTCATCTTCCACATCTCCTTCCCATTTTCGTTGGTGGAGCTTGAAGGAGGCTTGTGAGCTGCTGTTTTTCCTTCTCCTCTTCCTCATTTTCGCAGCTTACTCTCCCTCTAAGGGGAACCCATTTTTGTTTTTGGGTTTTGAGGTAAGTATATCCATTTTTGCTAAGGTTTTGGTTATGGGTATATGGTATTTATGAGTTTGGAAGCCATGCATGTGTATAAATGTTTTGAGGAGAACATTTAATGCAAAAGTTTAATGTGGGTTTGTATGAGAATGAGGTCTCTTTGAGAAGTAATGAAGTGGATGTAATTATGGTTGGAGGGAGAAGAATATTTATGATGGTTGTTGGAAATATTATGGAACCCTAACTTCATAAATTTAGGGGAAAATGTATAATGGAGGTTGATGAACATTTATTGTTGGTAATAAATGTGAGGTATGATGAATAAAGGTCATTGGTGAAGGTAATTTGTTGGTGGAAGTCAATTAATAGAGAAACCCATGAAAGGGTTGGTTGTTGAGTACATAATAATAAATGGTGGCACCTAACCCATGGTGGTTATGGTGGATAAAATGAAATAAAAGAGTTTTGAGAGTTATAATAATAAAAACAGCAAGTATTTATTGATATATAAGTATTTGAACCTTAATGAGTAAGTAGAAAATTGATTGTATAATGTATTGTGATGTAGGAAGTGACCCCGTTGACGAAGCGGGACCATCAAACCGCGTTGATCACTACTTCACTTGAGGTAGGAGGGGGTAACTTTTCTAAATGCATGATTTCATCCATTAGTGATGTGAAAATATGTATATGTGATTACGTTAATGGTTGTTTGAATGGATGATATGATACGTTTGATTTGAATGCATTTAGAATGATGATTGTTATGTGGCATTGTGTTTGGGATAAAATTAATGACGTGATAATATTATATTAATGAAGTATGATGATGGTTTGCAACCATATGTGGATTGAGATTGTGATGTGAATATCCCAAATATGTGTGTATGATTTATTGAATGTGTATGCCACTAACTATTGATGAGAATAAGTCAAAGAAAATTGGGATTGGATAAGAATGATGAGAATATTGAAATCCACCAAGTGGTGGTGATGAATGATTAAATGTGGAGTGGCATCTAGGATGCATAGTGTGAGGATGCACTTGATTTGCATTTGCATTGCATCCATGGCATATCATAGCTACTTTATGTGGAATATTAGGGGGTTCCACTAGGCAGGCCCAGTGGGAGGGCGGCTCAGTGCACGAGCGTATTATGACTTTCCCCTGTGACTCGGTGTATGAGTCACGAAGCTGTCCATAGTTTGGTGACGAGGCACCCTATGTGGCAGGCCCAGTGGGCGGGCGGCTCTATGGTGAGCGAGTTTACCTCGGTGTTCGATGGGGCACGGCTCTCTCGATGTGTGTTTGGGAGGGGCCCGTAGCACTTGTGGTAGTTGAGGCCACGATGTTGATCCGCAAGTCACAGGGTGACTAGTGCTACAGATGGGCGATAGCGGTTTGGTACCAGTAAAATTATGATGATGATGTAAGCATGCATAAATTGAGATATATGTGTACATAATTTTTTCTACTGCAGTAGAGGCATAGTAGCACACCTATGCTTGTCCCACAATTGATTTAATGATATATTTTCCCACAGCCGGATCCGTATTGTTTGATAAGAAATTCTTGTGCATATGCATTAGCTTTAAGAGCATTTGCATATAGCTGGAGATATGCCTAGGTGAAAGCCCTTGGTGGCAACGGATGAATGAGAATTGAAAGGGGAAAGAGTTGAATACTAACCCGATGTGTGTGTTTGGCAATCCAAATGATTGATATTGTGAATGTATACTTGAAATTATAAGATGTATTGTGTATAATGTATGATATGGTGTAATGATTGCTAATTGTGCAAGTATACATGTATTTCATCATAATGTATGACTTTAATTCATTTGGATTATGTTACTCACCTCCCCGTTGCCATTTTTAAAGTTGATGTAGGTATGACTTAAATCCTACAACTTTTGGAGGCCGAGTATGAAGAAGGTAAAATATGGATAGGAATGTGTGCGCCTTGGCCGGCATGAAATCTGTTTTGTAGAGTATATGAGGTTTATATACTCAATTTTGTAATGTTGATAATTTTGGAGGTCATGGGAGAAAATTGGACATGTTTGTGTAATGACAATTTTCATTCATGACCCAAAGGATGTAAAGAATGAATCTGAATACTTGACTTTGTTAAATGAATGGATGTTGTGTTTTCATGCTATATTATGGAGCTTGTGGAATGATGTGAAATATAGATGTATGTAGGGAGTGCATGTGGTTTGATGATGAATTTAAATTATATGCATGAGCTAATATTAGCATGATAATGGTTAATGGTGAATGAGGTAGATTCCAAGAGTGTTATATAATGTATAAATTTTGTAGGAACTGAAAGAATTGCCATAAATTGAGTTTTAGTATGGTAGGTTGAGTGTTAGCAATGTAAGTTCACGTTTTCTGCTGAGTTTCTGCAGAACTCGCTCAAGCGAGTAGTAGTCTCGCCTGAGCGAGATTGTTATGGAACAGGGGATTCGTTTCTGCCCCAAATTCGCTCAAGCGAAGTTGCATTTCGCCCAAGCGAGATTGCCACAGAATCAGTGTTTTGATTCTGGACAATTTTCGCCCAGGCGTGAAGGGCAGCGCTCAAGCGAGGGAGAAGGAGAATGGATTCTGGACGATTTTCGCCCAGGCGAGTGGTGCCTCGCCCAAGCGAAAATCGGCCAGAGAGTCCTCAACGTTTCTGGAACGATCTCGCTCAAGCGAGCCTTGGATCGCTCAAGCGAGATTGGTACCTGATACTCCTCTCCTTCTTCGCTCAAGCGTCTCGCTTCCTTCGCTCAAGCATTCCTTCGTGTCTCGCTCAAGCGAGGCAGGGCTCGCTCAAGCGAGTTGAGCCCTGATACTTATTTCCCTCCCTCGCTCAAGGTCGCTCAGCGTTCGCCCAAGCGTGGGTACGCTGGCTCGCTCAAGCGACTTGAGTCACGCTTGAGCGAGTATGCCCCTGATTCTCATTTTGTTATTTTAAATTAAATTTTAAAATGTTATGCATTATTTCTTCTTTAGATATTATTTTAAATGGTATTGAGGAGTATATTTAGGCCTTCTAGATTATATAAATTGTATCCCATATTTTTATGAATGGACTCCTCTTGAAAATCAATTAGCCACTAATTATACCAAACTAAATAATTCTTCCGCTGATTCTGATTGAAAAATTTACATTTAGTTTCACCCTCTCATATCTTCATATATGGGAGTGGTTCATTTTAGATCAGGGGTTTGGTGAAAAATACTTCACTACTTTAATTATTGAATTTATTAATATTTTCAATGACGTAAAAAATTTTCCCCTATTTTATTTGGGGGTTTGGGGCGTCTGAACCTGGTATTAGAGCAATGGTTGCTCTTGATACAATTAAAATGGATGATGTTTATATGTTTGTTGCTTATGGTTGATTGATTTATGAATTATATGGGTGAATTATGATAGTGGTTATTGAAATGGGATTATTACATGATTATTGTTAAGCCCGGCCAGGCAATTCCTTTCTCATATTTACCTTCTAATTATGAAATACATTATGATGATACTTGTGCCAATGAAGTTAATGATGAATGATATGTATGCACATTGGGTGAAGAGACTTCAAGTTTCTAATTATGTTTATGTTGCTGGGTATAGATTGAGTGATGGCGTATAGGCGCAATTCTGATGCAGCCGCTATGGCTGAAGCCTTTAATCGCTTTGCCGACATACTTGAACGGCAACAACAACCTATTGGTCAGCCGAATCAAGGCCTTGACCAGTTTCTTAAGCGGAAGCCTTCTGAATTTCATGGAGGCTATAAGCCAGAAGATGCTCATGTCTGGATCCGTGACTTGGAACGGATATTTGCTAGCATGGAATGTACCGAAACGCAGAAGGTGGAATATGCAGTGTTCATGGTTCGGAATGAGGCCGAATCTTGGTGGATCCTTACCCGTGGGCGTATGATTTCTGCCCACACTCCTCTAAATTGGGAGAATTTCAAGGCTGAATTTCTTAAGAAGTACTTTCCTGCGAGTTACAAAAACAAGAAAGAGCTTGAATTCATGGAACTCAAGCAAGGTGGCATGTCGGTTGAAGAGTATGCTTTGAAATTTGAAGAACTATGTGTGTTTTATCCTCCCTTTCAGCAAGAGGGCACGGAAGTTTCAAAGTGTGTTAAATTTGAGAATGGACTACGCCAAGAGATCAAGAAGGCGATTTGTCACCAAGAGATTAGGAGTTTTCCTACTCTTGTGGATAAGTGTAGAATTTTTGAAGAAAATGATATTGCTCCAAGGAACTACTCGGGGCATGATTATAAGTTGAAGGGCCAATCTTCTAGCTTCAAGAAAAAAGGCAACTTTAAAAACAACAGACGATTTGTACGTGGGTCCTCTTCTTTCAAAGGTGGACGAGGTGGTGGAAGGCATGGTGCCGATGGGGGCCGAGGTAATGGCCAAGGACTCCGTTGTTACAGATGTGGTGGAAATCACTTAGCCAGAGAGTGCAATCAAGAAGAAATAGTGGTGTGCTATAGATGCAACCAACCGGGGCATATCCGCCCTGATTGTCCTTTGAATGCTGCAGATGTTGTGCCACGTGATAATGCAAACCGTGGAGGCTATGGTGCTTTTAGAGGCCGTGGTCGTGGAAACGGTAATGGTGGAAGAAATGGAAACCAAAATGGTGGTAACGGTCGTGGTAATGGAAACGGCCGAGGTAATGCTAATGGTGGTCGGAATGGCCCAAATCGTGGTGTTAATCAACAAATGGCTAGAAGAGTCTTTGCCGTGACCGGTGAAGAAGCTGCACAAGCTGAAGACCTTGTCCAAAGTGAGTGCCAGATATATGGTAATGTTGTTAATGTGATATTTGATTCGGGTGCTACGCACTCTTTTATTTCTAAAGAATGTGTGAGGCGCCTGCGAGTGCCTGTGAGTATGATGAAAGGTGCAATATTGGTGACTACACCGACTGGTGCTTGCTTAAGATCGGTGACTCGATGTGATAATGTCGAGATGGTCTTGGAGGGTAGAAAATTTGTTGTATCCTTCGTGTGTTTACCTATGAAAGACCTGGATGTTATTCTAGGCATGGATTGGTTGTCCGCCAACAAGGTTTTGGTGGATTGTCATAGTAAGACAGTGATTTTCCCAACCTCTAATACTGAAGGCTTTGATGTGCGAGGTATCTCTCAACTTCTCGTGATGTTCTGTTTGGTTGATGGGAATGATGTTTCCCAATCTGGTGGGATTCCTATTGTTTCGGAATTTCTCGATGTGTTTTCGGAAGAAATTCCCGGATTACCTCCTCCACGAGAAGTGGAATTTGCTATCGATCTTATTCTAGGTGCAGAACCTGTTTCCCGAGCTCCTTATAGGATGTCTCCTATGGAGTTAGCTGAATTGAAAAAGCAAGTAGAAGAATTACTTGAACGGGAGTTTATTCGCCGAAGTGTGTCTCCTTGGGGTGCTCCTGTGTTGTTAGTAAAGAAGAAAGATGGGAGCATGAGATTGTGCGTTGATTATCGCCAGCTCAACAAACTAACCATTAAAAACAAATATCCTCTTCCACGCATTGATGATCTATTGGATCAATTGAAGGGTGCTGTTGTGTTTTTGAAAATTGATTTGCGTTCTGGATATCACCAAATTCGGGTGAAGGCCGAAGATATTCCAAAGACTGCTTTCCGGACGCGATACGGACACTATGAGTACGTAGTGATGCCATTTGGTGTGACTAATGCCCCTGCGATTTTCATGAGCTACATGAATCGCATCTTCCATGAATATCTTGACCAATTCGTCGTAGTGTTTATCGATGATATTTTGGTGTATTCCAAGAGTCATGAAGAGCATGAAAGACATCTTCGTCTTGTGTTGACTATTCTACGAGAAAAGGAGTTGTATGCGAAGCTCTCTAAATGTGAATTTTGGCTGTCTGAGGTCCAATTCCTTGGACACGTTATTTCAAATGATGGAGTTGCTATGGATAGATCTAAAGTTGAAGCTGTGATGGCTTGGGAAAGACCAACGTCAGTGACGGAGATAAGGAGTTTTCTTGGTCTTGCCGGTTACTACCGGAGATTTATTGAAGGGTTTTCCCGTTTGGCTTTACCACTAACGAAGTTGACTCGGAAAAATCACTCTTTTGTGTGGACTCGTGAATGTGAAGAGAGTTTTCAAGAGTTGAAGTTAAGGCTTACTACCGCACCGGTGTTAGCATTGCCCGACTTAACGAATGAATTTGTGGTATATTGCGATGCATCTAAGCTTGGTCTTGGGTGTGTGTTGATGCAAAAGGAGCGTGTGATAGCCTATGCGTCGAGGCAGTTGCGACCGCATGAGGTTAACTACCCTACACATGATCTTGAACTGGCGGCGGTGGTGTTTGCATTGAAGTTGTGGCGACACTACTTATATGGCTCTAAGTTTGTGGTCTTTAGTGATCACAAAAGCCTTAAGTACTTGTTTGACCAGAAGGAATTAAATATGCGTCAAAGACGATGGATGGAGTTCCTAAAAGACTATGAGTTTGAATTGAAGTATCACCCCGGCAAGGCAAATGTAGTTGCCGATGCATTGAGTAGAAAGTCATTGCATGTCTCCATGATGATGGCAAAGGAAATGGGGTTGATAGAACAATTTAGAGATTTGAATATGGGCGTGGAGACTTACACTTCCAAGAAAATGGTGTTGGAAATGTTGAAGGTTGCAAATGAATTTCTTGAATATGTGAAGACGCAACAACCCAATGATGAGTATTTGATTGAGATGAAAAAGACCCAAGAAAAGGGGAAGAATCTGTTCTTAGTTGAGGGTCGAGATGGTATTTGGCGTGTCAAAGGTCGAATTTATGTTCCCTCAAGCGATGATGTGCGGAAACGTGTACTTGAGGAAGCTCATAAAAGCATATTGAGTATTCATCCTGGTTCCACTAAGATGTATCAAGATTTGAAGAAGAATTTCTGGTGGCCTGGTATGAAGCGTGATGTGGCAAATTTTGTAGCATCTTGCCTTGTTTGTCAGAAGGCGAAGGTTGAGCATCAGAGACCATCTGGTTATTTGAGATCATTGGAGATCCCTGTTTGGAAATGGGATAGTATAGCTATGGATTTGGTTTCTGGACTACCCAGAACTCATGCTGGAAACGATGCTATATGGGTGATTGTTGATAGATTGACAAAATGTGCTCACTTCTTGCCCATTAATATGAAGAGTCCTTTGGAGAAATTGGCACAAATATACATTAAGGAGATTGTTAGACTGCATGGCGTTCCGTCCAGCATCATATCCGACCGTGATCCTCGTTTTACTTCTCGGTTTTGGGGACGTTTACATGATGAGTTGGGTTCTAAGTTGAAGCTTAGTTCCGCTTATCACCCGCAGACCGATGGACAATCGGAGAGAACTATACAAAGCTTGGAGGATTTGTTGAGAGCTTGTGTCCTTGAGCACGGTGGATGTTGGGAGAGATTCCTCCCATTGATCGAATTCACATACAATAACAGCTTCCATTCCAGCATAGGTATGGCACCGTATGAGGCGTTGTATGGAAGGAAGTGTAGAACTCCCTTGTGTTGGCTTGAAATTGGTGAAAACTTGGCTTTAGGGCCGGAGATCATTCAGGAAACTACAGAGCAAATTAAGAAGATACAAGAGAATATGAAGATTGCTCAAGATAGGTAGAAGAGTTATTATGACAAGAGGCATAAACCCCTTGAGTTTCAAGTGGGTGACCATGTATTTTTGAAGGTCTCGCGTGATAAAGGCATTGGAAGGGCGTTGAAGAGTGGGAAATTGAGCCCTAGATTTATCGGACCTTACGAGGTGTTGGAGCGGATTGGTGAGGTTGCTTATAGGATAGCACTCCCTCCGCATCTTGCTAATCTACACAACGTGTTTCACGTGTCGCAGTTAAGGAAATATGTTTATGATCCTTTACACGTGATCCCGATGGACGAGATTGAGGTGCAAGATGATCTATCTATTTCTCCTGTTTCTGTTCGCATTGTCGGACATTCCGTGAAGAAATTGCGGAACAAGTTGGTACCTTTGGTGGAGGTCGCTTGGAAACATGGAAATACTAAAACGTTCACATGGGAACGCGAAGACGACATCAGAGAACGGTATCCCGATGCATTCGAATCCGGTAAGTTAAATTTCGAGGACGAAATTTTCTTTTTGGTGGGGTGGATTGTAACATCCCGAATTTTAAAATGAGAGAATTAATTACCGAAATAAATATTAGAAATTGGTATATGGAGTATTTAATGTCCCAAACTATTGAGAATAATTAAATTGATAATTTTGGGAATTTTTGGTAATTTTTAGAGACCGGTTAAGCTGAAATTAAGCCCGGTTGAGATATGGGTGTCGGACCAAGTATCTCGGAATGAGATGATATTGGTCAGGGCTGTAGAGAATAATATTGGGAATCCGAATATGTATTCGGAATAATTTTCAGATGATGTATTGAGCCCGAACGGAGAACCTGTTGGTTATAAAACGATGAAGTTTTAATGAATTAGATTAAAAGAAAAATTGAAAATCCTATTTTTCCCTCTCTATTCACGTAGGCGTGCTGGAGGTGTGAACATTTCACTTACACTTCATTTTTCTTCTTCTCTTCATTATCATCTTCTCCATTCTCTTCTTTTCCTCCTCCAAACCCTAACACATTGAGTTCATCTTCCACATCTCCTTCCCATTTTCGTTGGTGGAGCTTGAAGGAGGCTTGTGAGCTGCTGTTTTTCCTTCTCTTCCTCATTTTCGCAGCTTACTCTCCCTCTAAGGGGAACCCATTTTCGTTTTTGGGTTTTGAGGTAAGTATATCCATTTTTGCTAAGGTTTTGGTTATTGGTATATGGTATTTATGAGTTTGGAAGCCATGCATGTGTATGAATGTTTTGAGGAGAACATTTAATGCAAAAGTTTAATGTGGGTTTTGTATGAGAATGAGGTCTCTTTGAGAAGTAATGAAGTGGATGTAATTATGGTTGGAAGGAGAAGAATATTTATGATGGTTGTTGGAAATTTTATGGAACCCTAACTTCATAAATTTGGGGGAAAATGTATAATGGAGGTTGATGAACATTTATTGTTGGTAATAAATGTGAGGTATGATGAATAAAGGTCATTGGTGAAGGTAATTTGTTGGTGGAAGTCAATTAATGGAGAAACCCATGAAAGGGTTGGTTGTTGAGTACATAATAATAAATGGTGGCACCTAACCCATGGTGGTTATGGTGGATAAAATGAAATAAAAGAGTTTTGAGAGTTATAATAATAAAAATAGCAAGTATTTATTGATATATAAGTATTTGAACCTTAATGAGTAAGTAGAAAATTGATTGTATAATGTATTGTGATGTAGGAAGTGACCCCGTTGACGAAGCGGGACCATCAAACCGCGTTGATCACTACTTCACTTGAGGTAGGAGGGGGTAACTTTTCTAAATGCATGATTTCATCCATTAGTGATGTGAAAATATGTATATGTGATTACGTTAATGGTTGTTTGAATGGATGATATGATACGTTTGATTTGAATGCATTTAGAATGATGATTGTTATGTGGCATTGTGTTTGGGATAAAATTAATGATGTGATAATATTATATTAATGAAGTATGATGATGGTTTGCAACCATATGTGGATTGAGATTGTGATGTGAATATCCCAAATATGTGTGTATGATTTATTGAATGTGTATGCCACTAACTATTGATGAGAATAAGTCAAAGAAAATTGGGATTGGATAAGAATGATGAGAATATTGAAATCCACCAAGTGGTGGTGATGAATGATTAAATGTGGAGTGGCATCTAGGATGCATAGTGTGAGGATGCACTTAATTTGCATTTGCATTGCATCCATGGCATATCATAGCTGTTTATGTGGAATATTAGGGGGTTCCACTAGGCAGGCCCAGTGGGAGGGCGGCTCAGTGCACGAGCGTATTATGACTTTCCCCTGTGACTCGGTGTATGAGTCACGAAGCTATCCATAGTTTGGTGACGAGGCACCCTATGTGGCAGGCCCAGTGGGCGGGTAGCTCTATGGTGAGCGAGTTTACCTCGGTGTCCGATGGGGCACGGCTCTCTCGATGTGTGTTCGGGAGGGGCCCGTAGCACTTGTGGTAGTTGAGGCCACGATGTTGATCCGCAAGTCACAGGGTGACTAGTGCTACAGATGGGCGATAGCGGTTTGGTACCAGTAAAATTATGATGATGATGTAAGCATGCATAAATTGAGATATATGTGTACACAATTTTTTCTACTGCAGTAGAGGCATAGTAGCACACCTATGCTTGTCCCATAATTGATTTAATGATATATTTTCCCACAGCCGGATCCGCATTGTTTGATAAGAAATTCTTGTGCATATGCATTAGCTTTAAGAGCATTTGCATATAGCTGGAGATATGCCTAGGTGAAAGCCCTTGGTGGCAACGGATGAATGAGAATTGAAAGGGGAAAGAGTTGAATACTAACCCGATGTGTGTGTTTGGCAATCCAAATGATTGATATTGTGAATGTATACTTGAAATTACAAGATGTATTGTGTATAATGTATGATATGGTGTAATGATTGCTAATTGTGCAAGTATACATGTATTTCATCATAATGTATGACTTTAATTCATTTGGATTATGTTACTCACCTCCCCGTTGCCATTTTTAAAGTTGATGTAGGTATGACTTAAATCCTACAACTTTTGGAGGCCGAGTATGAAGAAGGTAAAATATGGATAGGAATGTGTGCGCCTTGGCCGGCATGAAATCTGTTTTGTAGAGTATATGAGGTTTATATACTCAATTTTGTAATGTTGATAATTTTGGAGGTCATGGGAGAAAATTGGACATGTTTGTGTAATGACAATTTTCATTCATGACCCAAAGGATGTAAAGAATGAATCTGAATACTTGACTTTGTTAAATGAATGGATGTTGTGTTTTCATGCTATATTATGGAGCTTGTGGAATGATGTGAAATATAGATGTATGTAGGGAGTGCATGTGGTTTGATGATGAATTTAAATTATATGCATGAGCTAATATTAGCATGATAATGGTTAATGGTGAATGAGGTAGATTCCAAGAGTGTTATATAATGTATAAATTTTGTAGGAACTGAAAGAATTGCCATAAATTGAGTTTTAGTATGGTAGGTTGAGTGTTAGCAATGTAAGTTCATGTTTTCTGCTGAGTTTCTGCAGAACTCGCTCAAGCGAGTAGTAGTCTCGCCCGAGCGAGATTGTTATGGAACAGGGGATTCGTTTCTGCCCCAAATTTGCTCAAGCGAAGTTGCATTTCGCCCAAGCGAGATTGCCACAGAATCAGTGTTTTGATTCTGGACAATTTTCGCCCAAGCGTGAAGGGCAGCGCTCAAGCGAGGGAGAAGGAGAATGGATTCTGGACGATTTTCGCCCAGGCGAGTGGTGCCTCGCCCAAGCGAAAATCGGCCAGAGAGTCCTCAACGTTTCTGGAACGATCTCGCTCAAGCGAGCCTTGGACCGCTCAAGCGAGATTGGTACCTGATACTCCTCTCCTTCTTCGCTCAAGCGTCTTGCTTCCTTCGCTCAAGCATTCCTTCGTGTCTCGCTCAAGCGAGGCAGGGCTCGCTCAAGCGAGTTGAGCCCTGATACTTATTTCCCTCCCTCGCTCAAGGTCGCTCAGCGTTCGCCCAAGCGTGGGTACGCTGGCTCGCTCAAGCGACTTGAGTCACGCTTGAGCGAGTATGCCCCTGATTCTCATTTTGTTATTTTAAATTAAATTTTAAAATGTTATGCATTATTTCTTCTTTAGATATTATTTGAAATGGTATTGAGGAGTATATTTAGGCCTTCTAGATTATATAAATTGTATCCCATATTTTTATGAATGGACTCCTCTTGAAAATCAATTAGCCACTAATTATACCAAACTAAATAATTCTTCCGCTGATTCTGATTGAAAAATTTACATTTAGTTTCACCCTCTCATATCTTCATATATGGGAGTGGTTCATTTTAGATCCAGGGGTTTGGTGAAAAATACTTCACTACTTTAATTATTGAATTTATTAATATTTTCAATGACGCAAAAAATTTTCCCCTATTTTATTTGGGGGTTTGGGGCGTCTCAGCAGACAAGCAGAGTTGCTTCAAAATTGATGCAGAAGAGGAGACAATTTCAAAACAGCTTCACAAGATGAATAGTTCAAGCCCTCTTGAAAAGGCTCTAGTGAATGCTGTTGAGAGTTTTAATAATATGGAGATGAATGAAGTGCAAGAGGTTTTGCAAAGTCTTGAAGCCGGTAAGGTGATAACAAGCGAGGAAAGCAAAGTGGAAGAACTGGATGAAAAACAAAGTCCTGAGGTTCATAAGTTAGAATTGAAATAATTACCTCCAAATCTGAAATATGTCTTTTTAGATGACCAAGGTAATAAACCAGTAATAATCAGCAGTACTTTGTTGAAAGATGAAGAAGAAAAGCTGATTGAAATTCTGAAAAAGAATGAGCAAGCTATTGGTTGGAAACTAAGTGATTTGAAAGACATCAGTCCATCGTATTGTATGCATCATATTTTTATGGAGCAGGAATATAAACCAGTGGCTCAACCTCAAAGACGGTTAAATGCAATCATGAAAGAGGTCGTGAAGAAAGAGGTACTGAAGTTGCTTGAAGCCAGAATGATCTACCCTATTTCAGATAGTACATGGGTGAGCCCAGTTCAAGTGGTACCAAAGAAGGGTGGCATGACGGTGGTGAGGAATGAAAATAATGAGTTAATTCCAACCAGAATAGTAACGGGATGGAGAATATGCATAGACTATCGAAAGTTCAACCAAGCAACAAGGAAAGATCATTTTCCATTGCCATTCATGGACCAAATGCTGGAAAGATTGGCGGGACAAGCTTATTATTGTTTTCTGGATGGATACTCAGGCTATAATCAAATAGCAGTGGCTCCAGAAGACCAGGAGAAAACAACATTTACTTGCCCTTTTGGTGTTTTTGCATATCGAAAGATGCCTTTTGGACTATGTAATGCTCCAGCCACTTTTCAACGATGCATGCTGGCAATTTTTTCAGACCTTGTGGAAAAATGCATAGAAGTATTCATGGATGACTTCTCCGTCTTTGGTAAATCATTTCATTCTTGTTTAGAAAACCTTGATATCGTGTTGAAAAGGTGTGTAGAAACCAATTTAATGCTCAATTGGGAAAAATGTCACTTTATGGTAACTGAAGGCATAGTGTTGGGTCACACCATTTCAAACAAAGGCATTGAGGTGGACAGGGCAAAAGTTGAAGTTATTGAAAAATTACCCCCACTAATAAATGTCAAAGGTGTCAGGAGTTTTCTAGGTCATGCAGGATTTTACCAAAGGTTTATAAAAGATTTTTCGAAAATTGCTAAACCTTTGAGTAATCTGCTGCAAAAAGATAACTCTTTTCAATTTGATAAATCATGTCTGCTTACTTTTCAAATGTTGAAGGAAAAACTAACTACTGCACCTGTCATAGTTGCACCCGATTAGAATCTTGATTTTGAAATCATGTGTGATGCAAGTGATTATGCAATAGGTGCAGTGTTAGGACAAAGAAAATCCAGAATTTTTCATCCAATACATTACGCTAGTAAAGTTTTGAATGAAGCTCAAATTAATTATGCCACAACTGAAAAAGAATTACTAGCTGTTGTGTATGGGCTTGAAAAATTCAGATCGTACTTAATTTGTGCACGAGTTATAGTTTTTACAGATCATGCAGCAATCAAGTACTTGATGAATAAATCTGATTCCAAACTAAGATTAATTAGGTGGATTTTGCTGCTACAAGAGTTTGATTTAACCATTCTTGACAAAAAAGGCAGTGAAAATCACATTGCAGATCATTTGTCCAGACTAATTAATGATGAAGTTACAAAGATACAGCCTGAAGTTCTAGAAGAATTTCCAGATGAAAGGCTGTTGTTGATTCAGGAGAGGCCATGGTTTGCCGACATGGCTAATTTCAAGGCTGCCGGAGTGATTCCTGAAGATTTTACATGGCAGCAAAAGAAAAAACTTCTGAAGGATGCACAACAATTTATTTGGGATGATCCTTACTTATTTAAGCTAGGATCAGATAATATTTTGAGAAGATGTGTATCTAAACAAGAAGCCAGGAGTATTCTGTGGCACTGCCATAGTTCAGCATATGGAGGACATTTCAATGGGGAAAGGACCGCTGCCAAGATCCTACAATCAGGTTTTTTCTGGCCCTCTTTATTTAAAGATGCTAACTCTTTTGTGCAGAATTGTGATACATGTCAGAGAAGTGGAAGTATTTCAAGGAGGAATGAAATGCCACTAACAACCATCTTAGAAGTAGAGGTTTTTGATTGTTGGGGCATAGATTTTGTTGGACCATTACCATCATCACTTTCCAATGAATACATCCTGGTAGCTGTTGATTATGTTTCGAAATGGGTCGAAGCAATGGCTTGTGCAAAGGCAGATGCCAAAAATGTAATCAAATTTTTGAAGAAAAATATTTTCAGCAGATTTGGTACTCCCCGATTTCTGATAAGTGATGGAGGATCTCACTTTTGCAACACACAACTTCAAAATTGTTTAGAACATCATGGTGTCAGGCATAAGGTGACTTCTCCCTACCATCCACAAGCCAATGGCCAAGTAGAAGTGTCTAACAGGGAAATCAAAAGAATTCTAGAAAAGACAGTTTCCCAAAGCAGAAAAGATTGGTCTTTAAAGTTGAATGACGCTTTGTGGGCGTACAGAACAGCTTTTAAAGCTCCAACAGGGTTCTCACCCTACCAATTAGTCTACAGAAAGAGCTGTCATTTACCTGTGGAACTAGAACATAAGGCCTATTGGGCAATGAAGTTGCTCAATTTTGATCCTAAAGCATCAACAAAGGAAAGAAAGATTCAGTTGGAAAAACTGGGAGAATGGAGGCAAGAGGCTTATGAATCATCAAGAATTTATAAAGACAGAATGAAAGCCTACCATGATAAAAAGATTTTAGCAAAAAGCTTCTACCCAGGACAATCAGTTCTTTTATTCAATTCAAGACTAAAACTTTTTCCAGGAAAGCTGAAATCAAAATGGTCTGGACCTTTCCTTGTTAAAGAAGTCAAATCATATGGTACTGTTGAGTTGCAAGATCCTAAATCTGATAGAACCTGGACAGTTAATGGACAAAGACTCAAACCATATATGGGTGGCGGAGTGGAAAAGCTAGATATGCTGATCCACTTTATTAAAGAATAAAAATCAATCAGGCGTCGAGCTAACGACGTTAAACAAGCGCTAACTGGGAGGCAACCCAGTGTGTTTGATTTATTGTTGTTTTGTTTTGTTATAACTTGTAGTTGTGTAGTTGTGTGAATGCTTTTGTATGATATGCCTTATAAGCGAGTGAGAAGAGAAAAGAAACCAAAGGATGGAATGATGGGATGAGTTTTTGAAGAAAATACAAGTGGAAGATTTAAATTTTCAAGTATGAGGAAATTCGCTCAAGCGAATACCATTTCGCTCGAGCGAATAAGCCAAATACCCACATTCGCTCAAAGTCGCTTAAACGAAAAACTTCAATTTTGATACTGGACAGATTTCGCCTAAGCGACTAACTCTTGGCTTAAGCGAATGTCACTTTCGCTTCAAAAATATTACTTTTCGCTCAGGCCAAGAACAAAGAAATAGCCACTGGACAATATTCGCTCAAGCGAATTAAAACCCGCTCAAGCGAATTTTGCAGAATTTTCATAACTTTGAAAAAATTCCATTTTCTGCAATTCTCGCTCAGGCGAATTAACTCCCGCTCAAGCGAGATATTTTCAATGAAACACTGGAACAAAATCGCCCAAGCGATTATCACGCGCTCAAGCGATTTTTGTCCAGAAAAAATTTTTTAAAGACTCGCTTAAGCGCCCTTTATTTCGCCCTAGCAAAATTTGTCCAGTGTCTAATATATACCTATCCGCCTAAGCAAAACTTATTTAATTCAAGCGAGAGGATTTTTGGGAGCATCAGGTATCTTTTCACTTAGATTTCGCTATAGCAAACCAGAATTGCTTGAGCAAAATTAGAGATTGAAACTTAATATTCGCTGTAGCGATTTAATCTTGCGTGAGCAAATTTAAGCGGTTATGGTCTTTTAAAAGGCACAATCAAGTCATTCTTCAGTTACAAAATGCTTCTTCTCTTTTAAAACCTCTCCGCTTCCGAACTCCTTTCACTTCCATCTTTGATTCCGAAAGGTTTCTAGAGGCTTCTTCCTCCTTATTCTTCATCAAGTTTTCATCTTTCTCTTCTTTCCCATAATCCTCAAGTAAGTTTTCTCACTTCTCACGCACCTGTTTATCCACCCCAATTTCTTTACGTTTTTTTTTGTTTAAAGCTTCAATGTGGGTTAGGATTTCAATTTTATGTTAGTTAGGGTTTGATTTTCACATTTGTATCTTTGTTTTGTATAATAGTATCAAAATGTAAATCATGCCCTAGGATAAATTAGTGAGACCATTGGCAAGAAGCATGCTCTGTTTTTGATTTTGGTGTGGCTGCTAGAATATAATGCATGCAACTACATAAAGTTTCTGATTAGGTTCTGTCTTGGCAAGAACAAATGACCATGTTCTGTTTTTGATTAATAGAATAGTTTTTTTTGTAACTGTTGAAACCTTTCGTCATGCTCTGTTTTTCAGTGAAAATATTATGAACTAGATTATGGCAAGATGGTGTGAGCAATTTTACTTTTCTGCCTTGTGAACTTTATTGGAACTTTTTGTTTTTCAAGATGGCTAGAACTAAAGTAACAAGTGCAGATGCCCCAAGGCATAGTGAGAGAGAAAAAGGCAAAAGAAAGAGGGGTGAAGGAAGCTCTTCACAACAACAACCAAAATTCAGGAGTAAAGAGCATAAGCAACGCCATGAAAACATTGACCATTGGACTTTTATTCCTGAAAGGAAGGTTGATTTAAGAGAAGGAGAGTGTGATGAGTTTTTGGAACTACTGAGAAGAAGGAAATGGTTAAGAGTTGCAAATCCAAGACACAAGTTCGACCCAGAGGTTGTTAAAGAATTCTATGCTAATGTATGGAATAAAGAGGGCACTCTAGAAAGGAAGACTTGGGTTCGGGGCACCTGGATTTCGTATGATAGGGACACTATCAACGAACATTTAGGTGATATGCTTCAGTTACCTAATGGAGATTTGTGCACCTATAGAACCTTGAAGAAGAACCGACATATCTACTCGACACAGGAGCTTGAAGATAAACTCTGTTTACCAGGGCATCACATGTACAGAGGAGCTAGCCAGCATCCTTCCAGACTTCTGAGGAAGGATATGACAATGCTGACCAGGGTGTGGATAGCATTTCTCTTGGCAAATGTTATCCCAAATGCCCATGTATCTGATTTGCCACTTCCAAGATGTGAGCTTCTCTTCTGCATCCTCTCTCGAAATATGTCTGTCGACCTAGCTCAGATAATTTCAGATGAAATCTTTAGGTTTGCACAGCAAAAACCGAAGACCACATTAGCTGATGCAAAACCTAAAGGCAGCCTTGGTTTCCGTGCATTCATCACAGGACTTTATGCAGTCCATGGGATCGATGTTCACCCCATCACTCCGATTAGACCAGCCATTGATCGGAAATTCATAGATTTGAATTGCAGGATACCTACACCATCACCACAGGTACAGACGTCTCCACCACCACCACCACCCGTGGTATCATCACCTCTAGTTCCACCACCTCTCCAGCCACCACCACCACCTACATGTGATCCAATCCTCCTTGCTCATCTTCTTCACATTGAGCGACAGCAGGCCACTCTTCACAGAGGCATGTTGTACCATTACAGAGCCAGTTATTGGAGCCATCCTTCAGGCCCTTTTATGCATCCCGACCAGTTCGTGGAACGTGTCGCTTGGCCTGGGGATAGTCCCATTCTGTCGGAGGAGGAGAGGCCAGCAGCTGAAGCTGAGCCAGAGGCACCACCACCACCACCACCACTATCCACATCATCAGGACCAGCAGTTGTACCTGTCACAGCACCAGAGTCACAGGCAGCTGATACACAGACTCAGCAGCAGCAGGAGGCTGAGGACCGGGAGTTTGAAGAGCAACTGGATCGAGTGGTCACTAATATTATGATGTCGTATGACTGAGCATGCTGCTGTGGTTCCTTTTTATTTTGTCAAGTTTATTTAAGCTTATGTTACTTTAAATTCAGTACTTATTGTTCAGTACTTCCGTCTTATGGTTATCTCACATGATTTATAGTTACATTTTCATGTTTACGCCTAAATGAATTTTGTTGCATACGTTAGTTGTAATGTTTAGGCACGGAAATTTTGTTTTCATGACATGGAAAAGTGAAGAAAGATGTGAATTAATCTTAGGCTTGCATAAAAGGAAGGATGACTAGTTTTGGAAACTCTAATAATTCTTATGAATGTTGAATGAATCTTTCTAATTCTTGAGTTAGGAATTAGTTCACAATGCTTGAACCCTTTTCTGTGAGAATAAAGAAATCAAGACAATTAAACTAGTGAGATAGTGCAACCTGAAACACCGAGAGTTCATTGATCTTTGTGTAATCTTTCATTGCATGAATTTCTGGCAAGGATTATTGCTTAGTCAAACATGGACAGGATAGAGACAAACTTTGTGTAGAATAGGTCTAAACAAGAGCCAAAAAGCCAACCTTCAATGGTAATCAATCCAATTTTTGTGTTTAACCCCAATTGAGCCAAAAAGTTTCTTTTCTTAACCTTAGATCATGCTTGTATGAAAAACATAATCCAACCTTAATGCATACTAAGGACAAGAACAATTTTTCAAGAAGGGTATGTGAAGAGTTTGGCTGTAACTGTCAAAAAGAAAAATTTTTGGAAAAACAAAATAAGATCCTCCTAGAAATGTCAAAGAATAAACAAAATGAAGGAGGAATATAAAGAAAAGCTGAATGGCTTAAATGAAGAAAAATGACAAAACAAAAAGCCAAGGCCAAGAAATTTAAGTGTCCTTAGTATGTCTTTGCATCCAAAGAAAAACTAATAAATTTCTTGTAAGCCTGGCCAAGTTATAACCTATTAAAGACCTCTTGATCCATGTTTGTTTGAGTGGTTATCGTATACAGTGAAATGAAATACAATGATTGAATAACACTTGACCAATGATAAAGAGAGCAAACACTCACCTGGAAGGTATAAACATAGAGGATTTCTTGTTTTTACAGCAGAGTGGTTACTTGT
This sequence comes from Clitoria ternatea, assembly GCA_037962975.1. Lineage (NCBI taxonomy): Eukaryota > Viridiplantae > Streptophyta > Magnoliopsida > Fabales > Fabaceae > Clitoria > Clitoria ternatea. The sequence goes on from CM075671.1 coordinate 92,350,321, forward strand.
AATTGTGTATCATATTTTTAAACTTAGAATTTGGTTAGATAAAGTGAAGCATGATTGAGGATTTAATATTTGTAAATAGTGAGAAGTTGTCCTTCATTTTATTTGCAGCTGTGATTAATGAGGATCTTTGTTTCACTAAACTCTCTCTTGACCATTTGCTTGAGGACAAGCAAAGTTCTAGGTTGGGGAGAGTTGATAGATGTCCAATTTATATATATTTTGCATGGTTAATGAAGCATAAATTGGATATAATGTGCAATGTTTGTCAATTTTGTAAGCTATATAGAACATAAATTGTGATATGAACATTGTACAGGTTGATTGGTTAATTTTGTTGCAATTCCAGGAAAAAGTGAAGAAGAAAGAAGAAAAGAAAAGAAATGAAGAAAATTCACCAAGTGTTGAGCAAACAAGTGATATTCGCTCAAGCGGAGGCTATCTCGCTTGAGTGAATCATGGTCACTGAGGCTAAACTGAAGAGCTTGCTTGGGCGAGCCAGGACTTTAACAAATAAGAGTATCAGGTCAAAACTCGCTGGAGCGAGGCTTCATTCGCCCAGGCGAAATCAAGCTAGTATTGAATAATGAAGAAGTCGCCCGAGCGAAACATAGTCCTCTTGAGCGACATTGGTACAAAATGAAATAACATAAGCATCGCTCACGCGTTTAAATAGAAAAACCAGGCGAAATTCTTCCAGAATGCAACAATGTAAAGGTCACTTGAGCGACATGATTTCGCTCAAGCGAAATTCGTCCAGAGCCTAAATTTAAAGGGTTCACTGAAGTGGATAAAGAAACAGCTCAAGCGAAAAGGAATAAAGTATCAGATATGAAGATTCACTTAAGCGAACGTGAATTGCCTGAGCGAGTAGACATGCAGGTGAAGCAGGACCAAAAGCTTTCTTCACGTTGAAGTAGCTGAGTCGCTTGAGTGACACTTAAACTCGCTTGAGCGAGTATTGCTTTATATAAGCAATAAAGAGGGTTATTTCAGAGGCGGCTGGGTAGTTTTGAAAAGTAACACTTTGTACTCTGTTTCTTCATCTTTTCTAAGTTGTAATGACCACCATGAGTGGCTAAACCTCTCCTTGGGATTGGATGTAGCCTTTCTTACTTGAAGATCATAAATGATATATTCATGAATCGGGTAAATTTGTTCTATGATTCTTGGTATTTCGTTTCATGTTTATTGCGTGGATTTGTTTGATCAACAATTTCTCGATTTAAGTTTCCGTTTGTTGTTGGAAAATAACTTTCGAAAATAGATCTAAATGAAATGCTCATTGTGAGTAAATAACCAGGGATGGTATTTAACGCATTGAACGTCCAAACAATCAGTCGTAATGCTGGAATGGATTTGAAACGATCAAGGGATTGACGTTATCAAATCTATTCTTATGAATTTCGTAGTCAAGGAATTGATACGAATGACATTGATTGTAACGTAAAGTACTATAGTTCAAACCCCGTTTTCATGAATATACGTTGTGCATCGGAAGGTAAGATCGGTGAATCCTAATCCCAGTTTTTAAAACTTGACAAACTCCTTTCATTTCATTGCATACTTGTTCATATATTGCAGTTTATATTTTGAACTCAAAAACCATGAAAACAATCGTTTTAATCCGCCGTAATATTTTAAGTTTCAATTGCTGATGATCCTTAGTGGGAACGATATCTTTTATAACTACAACTACCATGTTTAAAACTTGGCACGTTCCTTTGAGTGTATTATCCAAACTTGATTCCTTTAAAATACACCAGCATTCATTCAGGCCACTCAGGCTAGCTTTAAAAATCAAGAAGTGTCCATCCAGAATCTGGAAAATCAGGTTGGAGAGCTCTCAAAGCAGTTAGCTGAGAGACAATCAGGCAATTTTCCTGGAGATACCTAGGTAAATCCAAGGGAACATTGCAAAGCAATAATCACTAGGAGTGGAAAAACTTTGGTTCTTTCTACTCTAAGTAATGAAAATACTGTAGAAAAAGAAAAAGAGCAGGAAAGTGAGCAAGTTAATGATAAAACTGAAAATAAAGTAGAAATTGAAAAATAGAAAGAAAATCAAGTTCATCAAAAGAAAAAGAAAAAGAATGATTTGATCTTGGAGGAAGCTGTCAAGCTAACTCTTGAGAAATTAAAGAATGCTTCATTTCCACATAGATTTAAGAAACAGATAGAGGAACAAAAGTTTGCTAAGTTCTTAGATGTGTTCAAGAAGCTTCACATAAATATTCCTTTTGCTGAGGCATTACAAGAGATGCCATCATATGCTAAATTTTTGAAAGAACTTCTGTCTAAGAAGAGAAAGCTTAAGGGAGATGAAATGATTGCCCTTACTCAAGAGTGTAGTGCAATTATTCAGAAGAAACTCCCTCAAGAGCTAGAAGATACTGGATCTTTTACAATACCTTGTGCAATAGGGGATGTTCATGTGGGAAGTGCTTTATGTGATCTAGGGGCTAGCATTAACCTCATTCCTTTGTCCTTAATGAGGAAATTAGGAATTAATAACCTACAACCAACTCGCATGTCCTTGCAGTTGGCTGATAGGTCTATCAAATATCCTTATGGGATGCTGGAAGACTTGTTAGTAAAGGTAGATAAGTTTATCATTCCAACAAATTTTGTAGTTTTGGACATGGAAGTTGATAGAGAGATTCCCTTAATCTTAGGGAGACCCTTCTTAGCTACTGGAAGAGCTTTAATTGATGTAGAGAAGGGAGAACTCATGCTGAGAGTTCAAGAGGAGTAGGTAACTTTAATGTCTTCAATGCTATGAAACATCCAGTTGATAAAATGGATTGTTTTATGCTTAAAGAAATCAAAAGTTATAAGACTCCTATGCTGTTAAGAACTGAAGAAGAGGCGTTACAAGTCTTTCTAGAGGATGATTTTGACTCTGAGACTGAGGAGTTAGATGACTCACATAATGAGTTGCTGAACCTACTAAAAGCATGTGAAGTAGGGGAAGTGGAAGTTGAAATGAAAGAAAACTTAAATAATACTACACTTGAGAAGGGTAAGGAGGTGTTTGAAGAAAAACATGATTTGAAACCCTTGCCTTCTCATTTGAGATATGTTTTCTTGGGAAATAATGAGTCACATCCTGTAATCGTTAATGCTGAATTAAAGGATGAGGATGTAGAAAAACTGATAGGGGTTTTAAGAAAACATGAATCTGCCATTGGTTGGAATATTTCTGATTTAAAGGGGATTAGCCCATCATTTTGTATGCATAAAATTTTGATAGAGGATGATTATTCCCCAGTTATTCAGTAACAAAGAAGGTTAAACCCCATAATGAAAGAAGCTATGAGGAAAGAAGTGGTTAAACTCTTTGATGCAGGGATTATCTATCCTATCTCGGACAGCGCTTGGATCAGTCCGGTCTAAGTGGTGCCTAAGAAAGGAGGGATGACCACTGTTAAAAATGAAAAAGGTGACGTCATTGCCACTAGACCAAGTACAGGTTAGAGGATGTGCATAGATTATAGAAGGTTAAATGACTCCACTAGAAAAGACCACTTTCCTTTACCTTTTGTAGATCAAATGCTTGAGAGGCTATCATGTCATGAGTATTATTGCTTCCTTGATGGATATTCAGGATATAACTAAATTGTGGTTGATCCAAAAGATCAAGAGAAGACAGCCTTTACCTGTCCATATGGAATCTTCGTATATAGGCGCATGCCATTTGGTTTGTGCAATGCACTAGTAACTTTTCAATAGTGTATGCTGGCAATTTTTGGGGACATGGTAGAGAAGTTCATTGAGGTGTTCATGGATGACTTCTCTGTGTTTGGAAACAACTTTGATGTATGCCTCAGTAACCTATCTAAGGTGCTAGTGAGATGTCAAGAGACTAATCTTGTCCTCAACTGGAAAAAATGTCATTTTATGGTTAGAGGAGGGATAGTCCTTAGCCACAAAATCTCTGCAGAGGGCATTCAAGTAGATAGAGCCAAGATTGATATCATTGAAAGGCTTCCTCCTCCAATCAATGTGAAAGGAGTGAGGAGTTTCTTAGGATTTACTGGCTTTTATAGGAGATTTATAAAGGATTTTTTGAAAATAGCAAAGCCTTTGACTGATTTACTGGTGAAAGATCATGCTTTTGTTTTTGATGAAAACTGTGCAAGGCTTTTGAAAATCTGAAACAAAGATTAATTACAGCTCTAATCCTTGCAACTCCTGATTGGTCTTTACCATTTGATCTCATGTGTGATGCAAGTGATCTGGCTATAGGAGCTGTACTAGGACAGAAAAAGAAAAATTAACACATGTTATTTATTATGCTAGTAAAGTGCTGAATGAGAATCAAATAAACTACACCACTACTAAAAAAGAAATGCTTGCTGTGATGTATGCATTTGATAAATTCAGAGCTTACTTGATTGGTACTAAGGTCATTTTCTTTACAGACTATTCAACAATCAAGTACTTGCTAGCTAAAAAAGAATCAAAGCCAAGATTGATCAGATGGGTTCTATTACTCCAAGAGTTTGATTTGGAAATAAGAGATAAAAAGGGAGTAAAGAACTCAGTGGCTGATCAACTTTCTCGTCTGGAAGGTGAATCAGACTCTATATTGATAAAAGAGGAATTCCCAGATGAGAGGCTGATGGCAATTACCACAGGGCCATGGTATGCTGATATGGCCAACTTTAAAAGTGCCTTTGTGGTACCAGAAGGGTGGACACCCCAAATAAAGAAAAAGTTCTTTCATGATAGTAAAACTTTTCTATGGGATGATCCATTTTTGTATAAGATAGGAGTAGATGGAATTATTAGGAGATGTGTGCCTGAATCAGAGTAAGAAAGACTCTTGTGGCACTGTCATGGTTCCTATTATGGAGGACATCATGGTGCCTCTAGAATAGTAGCAAAAGTGTTACAGTGTGGCTTTTATTGGCCAATAATTTTTTAGGATGCTAGAGTATATGTGCAAAGGTGTGATAAGTGCCAAAGAAGTAGAGGTCTCTCTGCTAAAGCTGGTATGCCTTTGACAAATATTTTAGTTATGAAGCTATTTGATGTCTGGGGCATTGACTTCATGGGACCATTCCTAAAGTCATTCTCCAATGAATATATCCTTGTTGCTGTGGATTATGTCTCTAAGTGGGTAGAGGCAATCCCAACCAGAACCAATGATGCACATGTGGTGCTTAGGTTTATAAAGAAGAACATTTTCTCTAGATTTGGAGTCCATATGTTAACCAAGTGGCCCCAATTACTCAAGAGGGGGGATGTGAATTGAGTATTAAAAATTTTTGTTGGAATGCTTTTGAAATTAATTCTTTTATAATCAATTTAATAAATATGAATAATACACAAAAGAACAAGTAATAATGTCAAATTAATTATGAAGTTATTTTAGCACTTAGAAAGTAATAATTAATTTTAACACAATTAATTCAAGAATATTACTTAGATTATTTTAACAAATTAATCTAAATAATTGATTAAGCAATTTATATCAAGTTAATGGTGTACTTAAATATCCAAGCAAATTAAATCTCAATAATAAAGGAGTTTAAGGATGAGAGATTTGCAAACCGATATAACGAGTTCCACCACACCGGTGTACGTCTCGCCTTCAAGCAACCCACTTGAAGGATTCCACTATTAAGAATTTGAGATACAAGCTTTGAGCAATTACAGCTTTTTAGTGTGCCACACTCAAGAACTTAATCCTCACAAGCAAAAGGGTAACCCACCTAATCTCACAATCTCTCAATACAAGGTTGAAACCCAACCCAAAATCTCTCAGAATTTATGAATGTGATTTTACAAGTGTGACTCTCTCAATAGAGTGGATATACAAATTTTAATCACTTGAAAAATATTTTTCTTCTCTTAGAAAAGGATATGCAAAATTTAGCACTCAAAAATATTTTTCTCACAATATAACTCTCAAAAATTATTTGCAAAGAAAAGAGACACAGAGCTTAAACTTAGAGAGAATAAGAGAACAAGAAGGAAAGCAAGGGAATTTCATTGCTTGGTGTTGTTTTTTCTGCCTTCAGTTTCCTCTCTATTTATAGGCAAAAGAGCATGGTTTCTTTCAACCTCCGATCCTCAATTTAGGCAATTAATTTGAATTTTTTCTGCCTTCATGTTTTCTGCGTGCTTGATTTCTAGCTTGGAGAAGGAGATTGTCTGCCTCAAATAATGCAACGCCGTTTCAATTTGAGTCTCGAGAGAAATCAGAGAAATCAGCGCAGTTTGAGTTTCTGAAAATGCGTATTGATGTTTTCCATGATTCAACGCATGATTCCAATGATGAATCAATTCCTCCAGGCTATTTTTCCATCAAAAACAGCGAGTGAATCAATTCCTGGCAAGGGGAATCGATTCCTTCATAGCATGAATCGATTCTCTGTTGCATGAATCGATTCCCTGGGTGATTAATGTGCATGAATCAATTCCTACAGAAGGAATCGATTCCCAGCCCCCTGAATCGATTCCTTGAGCTCTTGAATCAATTCCTCTTGGCAAAATTCAACATGAATCAATTCCTACTGATCCTGAATTGATTCCTGGCTTTGCTGGACCTATTTCCTTGAATTTTTGATGTATTTTGATATGTTTTTTATCACATGGCTCATGGTTCTTGATTCCTTTGATTGTTTGGCACTTGAATGATTATTTCTCTTATTTTAATCTTCTATGAATGCCTTGAATCATTTCTTTGGACTTCATCAATTCTTATGCATTTAATTCTTGATTTCTTGACCCAATTCAACTTGATCTTTATGATTTTTGATTAATTGCTTGTACAACATCCTTTAAATTTCTTGATCCTTCAATTGTTTGTCATTTATCAAAACCTATTTCAATATACAAACACCCTAGAGTCCTCATTAGTGATGGAGGGTCACATTTCTGTAATAGAATCATGGAAAAATCCCTGAGACATTATGAGGTACTCCATAAAGTATCCACTCCCTACCATCCATAAACTTGTGGACAAGTTAAGCTTTCTAACAGGGAAATTAAGAGGATACTAGAGAAAGTAGTAAGGAAATCTAGGAAGGATTGGTCTGTGAGGTTAGATGATGCATTGTGGGCCTATAGGACAACATTTAAGACTCCAATTAGCATGTCACCTTATCAGTTGGTATATGGTAAGGCTTGCCATCTTCTTGTTGAGTTAGAGCATAAGGCATGGTGGGTCACAAAGCTGTTAAACATGGATTGTGACCAATCTCAAGAGGAAAGAGTCTTCAAACTCCATGAACTTGAGGAGTTCAGACTCAATGCTTATCAGAGTGCCTCAATATATAAGGAGAAAACTAAGAGGTGGCATGATAAGTGGATAAATAGGAAGGAGTTTCACAAGGATGACAAGGTCTTGTTATTCAATTCTAGGCTGAGACTCTTTCCAGGAAAACTCAGATCAAAATGGTCTAGACCTTTTATTATGAATGAGGTTTTCCCTCATGGTGCAATTGAGGTAAAGGAACCAGCCACTGGAAGAACATTCAAAGTGAATGGCCAGAGACTCAAGCTCTACTATGGAGGAGAGTTTGATAGGCAGAAATCCTCCATGTTTTTACAGGCATCTTCTTAGGTGTTAAAGGTCAAGCTAGTGACCTTAAAGAAGCGCTTGAGGGAGGCAACCCTACATTTTAACTGTTATAGTTTGTGTTTGGTGTTTTTAAACAATAAAAGAAAACTTAAAAAGATTTGAATAAGGTGTGAATAAACTTGAAAAATTTTGAATAAGGTTTGAGTGTATATACCTTGAGTTCCAGTGTACTTACGAGCATCAACAAAATAAAAAAATTATAGATCAGGAGGTACGCGTACATATACTCCAAACTGGGCGTAGCTACGTGTAAATAAATTAGGATCAGGCCCCTTGCGTGCTTGAGCGAGAACCTTGCACGCTCAAGTATGGACCAACTCATACCTTTACGCTCAAGCGTGAACCTTGTACGCTTGAGCGTGGCTTACAGTGTGAATCAGGGGAATGTCTTCGCGCTTGAGTAAGAGACTCCACACTTTAAGCGTGACCCCTGGGTATGCCTTCACACTTGAGCGTGTACCCTCTGCGCTTAAGCGAGAACCTTTGTACGCTTGAGTAAATCACCACACGCTTGAGTGAGCTCGAGGAGCACTTAAGCGTGACCCATCACACTGCAGTTTGAACCTTAGAAAGAAATGGCGCTTGAGCGTGACCCTTTCACGCTTGAAGTATGACCCCCCTAAGCATGTTATGCACTTGAACGAGGAGCTTTACGCTTGAGCGTGAACCTTGGGTCTTTGAAGTATGCCTTCATGCTGAAGCGTGACCATTGTGCGCTTAAGCGAGAAACAAACGTGACCCCTATTGTGCCTTCGCGCTTGAGCGAGAGAATTTCATGCTTAAGCATGACTCCTGTACGCTTAAGCGTGATCGTGTACACTTGAGTGTGGTTTGCAGCGTAAGCGTGGTTGAGTAGAGTGTCATGCGCTTAAGCATGATTGTGTACGCTTGAGCGTGAACCCATAGTTTACCACCTATTACCATCTGTTGTGCTTTAATATGGGTGTATGTATGCCAAAGATTCAATATACCTATGCGTACCCCAGTTTTTTCCAGCTTGTTATCACCTGCAGCCTTCAAAATATAAGCGTATAAACGTTGGGTTCAGCAGTATAAAAACCCTCTCAACGTATAAACCCTAATTCACACCTCTTTACCTTGGAAACTTGGGTTTTGAAGAGGAAAGGGCATAATCTTTGGATTCCTTTGAAAGGTAACATCTTTTCATTCCTTAATTTCAGTTAATAGCTAGAATTATTACATTCCACGGTTTCAATTTTGAATTTGATGCATCCATCATGTCCATTCCTCTCACATTTTCATTTTACTGTGGTTGTGTTGTTTATGCATTTGCACCCATTTAGGCTCTATAAATACCATTCTTAACACTCATAATGTCCACAAGATCATAAAGACTCATTAAGAAAATAGAAAGAGTTGTTGAAATAGAATGTGTGAAGAAAACCTCAAAAGAGAAAGGAAAGGGGGTGGCTACATCAAGCACCCCTATTTCTCCACCACCCCAAAAGAATAAAAGCCTTAAAGAGGAAAAGAAATCCAAGAGAAATGAGGATTTTGACTGGAATAGGTTTAGAGATCTCAAGGCTGCCCAAGAATATGACACAAAATTCAAAAGCAGAGGAGTAATAAGGGAAAAGGCTCTGGTCCTTGATGAAGATAATTGCTCTGATATTCATGTAAAGGCTGCTATGTTTGCAAGGGGTGGCAGTATTTTAATGAGAACTTAGGCAATGGTTATCAATAACTCACTAGGGAGTTCGATGCCAATTTAAGGGGCAATTCTATTGAAGATAAGGTACCTTTTTCTTCCTACTTAAGAGGATTCACTATTCCTGTCTCTGGTCACATATTGAATAAGAGTTTGAAAGTACCTATCTTAGATGGTGAAGGATATCAATACACTTGGATAGTAGATATCTTCCATAGGGCTGAAAATGAGAATCTTAGAAAGGAAATACTAGAGGAATGTTGTGAACAAGGGGCTGAATATATAACAAAAGTGAGTGGTGCACCAAAATGTGTCAAGAAAATTTGTTTGAATCATCTCCCCCTCTTATGGTGCCACTACGTCCTTTCATCCCTGCAACCTGTGGCTCATACTACTGAGGTTGTCATTAAGAGGTTGGTGTTGATTTACTATTTAATGAAAGACCTGTATATTATTTTGGGTGAGTTAATATTGGAGGAGATGGTGAGAGCCAACGAGAAAAATCTCCAACTGCCATATTGCTCCGTCGTCACTTTACTGGCCCAAAAGAATCAGGTTAGGTTGAACTATGAAGAACTGATAAAGGTGAAGCCTGAGAGGATAATGGATAAGTACTGGGTAATAGACCACAGTGACCACTTTGTGCCTGAAGAGCCAAAGCATCACACACAACCCAAACCATCATCTTTTGCACCACCACCTTCAACCGGTTTAGGTAATTCTTTTGATCTCTCTATAGTAGTGCAAGAAATCCAAGCCATGAAGAAGATGCAGCTAGGGACCTATGATCTGGTCCTGAACCATGATCTCATGCTGAGGAAGATTGCCACTGCACTGAATATGGATCACACTGAAGAAATGGGAGTTCCAACTGATAGAGACTTATGGTTGGCTTCCATTGGGTTCACCATTCCCCCTGATGACACACCTTTAGCAACTGAATTTTCACCCCACCCTGAGCAACACAATGATGAACCTATGGATGAGGCTACTGATGAAGAAGATGAAGAAGGGGAGGACTGATAGTTTAATTTGCTTTTGTTTATGAATTAATCTTGTGATGTAATAACTTTCTTTTAATGACCTTTCTTGAACAATGTATTTCCCTTTCAGTTGTAATGGAAGTATGAATCTTTGTTAATTGTTCAATGTATTTCTTTTTCTAATATGTATTGTTCAATTCTTGCAACCATCGCTCACCAATTCCTTGCCATATAGGTAAAAAGAGAAGTAATCTATCCCCTCATCCCATTAATTTATGAAAGGTATTAACTGTATTCTTCGCTCATTCGAAGCATATTTAAACTCTCTATTTCATCCTCTCAACCCCAAATTTATTCCCACTACTTACCCATAGCCACACCGGCCTCCTACGCTCGTAAGGTATGCTTAGGCGTCCGGACTTATCATTCAACACCTTCCGCAGCACAATATAACACGCAACACACACATATATATATATATAAGAGCGTATGTTAACATTTACAAACACAAAATCGGATTCCTCTTTGACCATAAGGTTCTATTTGTCCAAAACACTAACATCCGGCACGAACCGGTCAGAGCTTAATCTAACTTCACATTAATTAAGCCTTCCTCATGCATCAACACTTCACTCAGCGTTCCAGCTCTGCTTCTGATCCTTATCTCGAGAGACATTCACTGAAAAATGGCCACTGCAGGGGTGATCATCTTAGATTTTAAATGATAGATACCGACTCAGGTTGTCTCCCAATCATACAACAATACATATACGTACAAACACGGTTATAACCAGGGCAACATCCATTAGCCAAAACATATATACATAACTCTTACCGTTCGATATTCACCAATCATCCCTCGGCTGTACTCATAACATTTTCAATGACACGGATACGCTTGCATACATGTATACATATATTCCTGAAACAGTTTTCATTTAGCATCTAAGGCACGTTCACACGGAATGGATCACTCGGCATACACATTCATTATCCTCATACACAATATCAGAGGCATAATTAAATTTCAGTCAATAACACATACACGGAGCATTCACTTAGTTCTACGCATTCATCCATTCACTTACCACTCGGCACACCTAGCCAATTCCAAACAACATTAACAGTAATAACAATATTAACAGTAATAAGCACGTAAGGTTTCACTCGGTTCCGCATCGTGTGTATCGGTCAGACGTTGCAACGTAGGCATCTCAGCCTTTTTATACATAGCTCTCAGTTATCAAATCAGCTCCCAGCTGCTTGGCCGTTTTACGGGTACCCAACCGTTTGCCCACAGGTGACACCAACGCTCTCAGCGCCAACGGGGGTGTTCACAGGCAGCCCGAGTCCCACTCAGGGCTACCCTGAGTCCCACTCAAGGATTTTGCAGCATCCCACGCTGGATGACCGAAGGTAGTGTCCCACACTACGTGCTCCCAGCATAACGCATCTCATGCGCCACACGCGGATTCAACACACAACATTCGTTTCACGCATGCATTCTCTTATTCAAGCACACATATCATGCAATTGGTAATACACGTTATCAGGATTCAGCATGTCAGTTTAACACATATAGCTTTCATGTAATCTATTATCATTCCATTGTAACGTATGAGTCCCATGCAATCGGTATCAATTCATTTCAAGCATCCATAAACATTTTCGTTCAATCAAATGTGACATGCAATCGGTTTACAGCACCATTTAACCTTAAACAACGCATGCGTCATTATGAAGATCACAAGTTCACTCAAGCATTTCAAGTCATCACATCATAACATGCAATCGGTGTAGGACAGTGTCAGAACCCGGTTAAAGCAGGCATTTCCTGTACGCAACAAGTTCATTAAAGCATTCATATCAACACATGCATTTCTATGACATGGATAGCTTCAATCGGACATTTATATCAACACAACCCAACATGCAATCGAGGTCCTGCAACACATGCATTTATAAGAAAGATGCTAACATGCAACACTCATCTCTCACTCGCCATGCAACTGGGCTGTACACACTCGCATGCAACACAACACACGATCAGAGCACGGTTATAGCAAGCATCAGCATTCGGAACCTGTTCATAACCCATGCATTTAAGATAGAAGATACTCCCCCTACCAATTACGAAACTCCGAGGGATTTTTCTGCTTGAATGGTGGTTCTCCTCCTTGCTGCTTCACTTGGCACCTCCTCTGGAGTGCTACAGTCTCCTGCGAGTGATGTAGGGGTATTTCTGCTTCTTCCTTGGTGATCGTCCCTTCCCGTGTGGGGAAGTTCCACTCCACTGCAGCACCGTCACCTTGGCTCTCGGAGCAGGAAATGGACTGGAGGGCAGAGAAGGAGAGAGAGAAAGCAAGAGAAAGAAGAATGAAGAAGGAAGTTCGCAGGGGTTCTCCGCGTGAAGAGCATGGCCATCACCCGTATAAATACTCGTGCGGAGAGCAGGATAGTGGGATGGGGAAATGCGGAGAGATAATCCTGCCCATGCCACCTTGTCTCCACGTTAATCACCCTATTCCTTCTAGTTGATTAAATTAAGGGAAGTGTTAATTTTGTTGATTTTTCATTTAATTCAGTTGCTTATAATTAAAATGGGGATGTTACAGGAAACTAATATGTGGATGAGTGAAGGTGGTTGCGATCATAAATATGTTGAGAATGATAAAACGTGGTTGCGATCACGAGTATATTGAAAAGAGAAAGATCCTACGAGATTCTATGAGGGGAGTACCCCATGCGTGGCGGGAAACCAATATGATATGATGAAGGTGGTTGCGATCACCAGTGTGTGGAAATGAAAAACCTTGCGGGGTTCCTTGAAGGGAGTACCCCTTGTGAGGCGGGAAACTAACATGATGATGACATGAATTGATATACGTGGTTGCGATCATGAGAAAAAGCACCTTGTAAGGCTGCTAGAAGGGAGTACCCCATGCGTGGCGGGAAAACCAATATAAGATTGATTATAAGTGGTTGCGATCACTTGAGATACCATGTGTGCATGGGTGATTGAAATGGATCCGTTGCATATGCATTAAATAGTTAACATATGTATTAGCCATAGGTATATGGCATTTGAGATGGAGATGACCAAATAGAGATGAGAACCTCTTGAGAGAGTGTTAATTGATTTAAGATTTAAATAACTTAATGATGATAATTGTGAATGCCCATAATGATGTAGGGATAAGTGATTGTGTATGTGCTTGTGCTTGTGCTTGACATGAATTGTGAATGATGAGGCTTGTAAGCCTAAGATAATACCTTGATGATGGTTCAATGATGAATTAATGAATTATAGCAAAGCACACATATTGGTTGAATACATGTACACATAATTACAATTTATTTATATTTGTCATTTTGAATGTATAACTCACTCTCCCATGTTGTCTCCTTTTTAGCATTGTGATGTAGGTTTGTCATAGGATGAGAGTATGCTTTTGAGCTAAAGTTTTTAAGCAAGGTAAATAGTTGTAACGGAAAGCCTTGGCCGGCAGCAAACGTTAAATATGTGTAATGAATTAAATTATGAATGATGATATCGATGATAGATGAATTGTGAATATGTATCGTTTAATATGTGAATGAATAATATTTGGATGCTTTCTTGGTTGTGACCTAATAGGCTTATATTATGAAATTGCACGAGTGCTTGAGCCTTTTTCCATATCTTTATATATGGAACTAGGTGGGTGCTCTGTATACATATTCTTCTTCCGCTGTAAACTCAAATCATTTTGTATATATGTGCCGGCATTTTGATTTGCGATCCAGTTTATAAATTATTAAATCTCACTCTTCGATTTTCTGTGGTTTGGGTCTTGATGTAATCCTTGTGGTCTTTTGAAATTATTTTAAACTTGAAAAATTTACTCTTATTTTTATTCATTATTATCTTAACTACATCGAGATTCGGGTCCAGAAAATCAGAGTGTGACATGATGCCACATATTTAATTTTGCAATCTCCTTTTAACACATGATCTTGAATAAAATGATGTCTTATTTCAATATGCTTAGTTCAAGAATGCATTACCGGATTCTTTAATATATTAATCGCACTTGTGTTATCACATTTTAAAGGGATTTGATCTTGAAATACTCCAAAATCCACAAGTTGTTGATTCAACCATAAGCTTTGAGCACAACAACTTTTGGCTGCGATATACTCAGCCTCGGCAGTAGATAGGGCAACGCTGACTTGTTTCTTGCTATACCAAGACACAAGAGAACTACCTAGAAGATGGTATGAGCCACTAGTGCTCTTACAGTCAGTTTTGCAACCGGCAAAATCAGAATCAAAATATCCAACAATGGTGTAATTTGCCCCTTTTAGATACCACAGACCAACATTTTGAGTACCAACAATATATCTTAAAATTCTTTTCACAGCAGATAAATGAGATTCTTTAGGATTAGACTGAAATCTAGCATATACATACATAACATTCATTATATCAGGACAACTAGCAGTAAGATAAAGAAGAGATTCAATCATACCTCTATATTTGGTGACATCAACTTCTTTGCCTTTTTCATCATGATCTAGATAACATGAGGTTGCCATTGGTGTAGCAATTTCTTTTGCTTTGTCCATGTCAAACTTCTTAAGAAGTTCTTTGCAGTACTTTGATTGGCTGATGAAGAAAGGATTCTTTCCTTGTTTGACTTGAAGTCCAAGGAAGAAGGTCAACTTTCCCATCATTGACATTTCAAATTCTCTCTGTATCATGCTCGAAAATTACTTACAAAGAAAATCATTAGTAGCACTAAAAATGATGTCATCAACATAGATTTGTACTAACAAGATATCTTTATTCTCACATTTTATAAAAAGAGTGTTGTCTACTTTTCCTTTTTCAAACTTATTTTCCAAAAGAAATTTACTTAGTCTTTCATACCAAGCCCTTGGAGCTTGCTTCAAACCATACAAGGAATTTTTAAGTTTGAAAACATGATCCGGATATTTAAAGTCTTTAAAACCAGGAGGTTGTTCAACATACACATCTTCTTGTAAATAACCATTTAAGAAAGCACTTTTTACATCCATTTGATATAATTTAAAATCCATACAGTAAGTAAATGCTAGTAGCAATCTAATGGCTTCAAGTCTAGCTACGGGGGCATACGTTTCATCATAGTCTATTCCTTCTTGTTGATTATAACTCTTAACCACTAATCTAGCTTTATTTCTAGTTATTAAGCCGGATTCATCAAGTTTGTTTTGAAAAACCCATTTTGTTCCTATTACTTGATAATTTTCAGGTTTTGGCATTAATTTCCATACTTCATTTCTTTTGAATTGATTTAATTCTTCTTGCATAGCTAATATCCAATGTTTATCTAAGATTGCTTCTTCAATAGTTTTAGGTTCAATTTGAGAAACAAAGGTGAGATGATTGCATGCATTTCTAAGATAACTACGAGTAATTACCCCTTTGAAGATATCACCTATGATATTATTTACTGAAAGATTTCTTGGATATATCTATTCTTTTGGAATATCAGATGGTGATTCTTTTTGTTGTATATCCTTAGCTTGCTTTGTTTCTTTTTCTTTGTCTCCTATCTTCATGTCTTCCATTAGACCTGCAAGATCATCCATACCCTCCTTTCTTGGAGTCTCTTGGTTATCTTTGCTAAACTTCATATGAACAGACTCTTCTATAGTCAAGGTTCATTTGTTAAAGACTCAATAAGATTTGCTATTAGTTGAATAACCCACAAAGACTGCCTCATCAGACTTAGCATCAAATTTTCCTAGATTGTCCTTACCATTATTATGAAAAAAACATTTGTATCCAAAAACACATAAGTGTGAAATATTTGGTTTTCTATTCTTGAAAAGCTCATAGGGGGTTTTGTTTAAAATAGGTCAAATTAAACAACGGTTCATTACATAGCAGGCTGTATTGACAGCTTCGGCCCAAAAACTTTTTGGAATCTCATTTTCGTTTAACATTGTTCTAGCAACTTCTTCTAGAGAATGATTTTTCCTCTCAACAACACCGTTTTGTTGAGGTGTTCTTAATGCAGAAAAATTATGTTAGATTCCATTATTTTTGCAAAAATTTTGAAATCTTGGTTTTCAAATTCTCCCCCATGATCAGTTTGAATGGATGCTATTCTTAAGTTCATTTTATTTTGGACAACCTTCATAAGCTTTTTAAATGCTTTAAGTGCTTCACTTCTATGAGATATGAATAAAGTCCATGTAAATCTAGAGCAATCATCCACAATCACAAGTGCATAGTAATTACCACCAAAACTTCTAATTCGTGATGGTTCAAAAAGATCCATAAGCAAAAGCTGTAAATGCCTATTTGTTGAAACAATGTTTTTAGGTTTAAAGGAGGCCTTTACTTGCTTTCCCTTATGGCAAGCATCACAAAATTTGTCTTCAATTTTCATTTTGGGAAATCCTATCACTAAGTCTTTTGAAATCAATTTGTTTAAGTAATCTATGTGAATATGGCCAATTCTCCTATGCCATAGAAATGATTCATCTTCGCTAGAAATTAAGCATTGTGCATCATTTAAGGGCAAGCTATCTAGATTAATCATGTAAATATTATCTATTCTTTGACCAACAAATCTGACTTTATTTTTTTTATTTTCAATCATGCAACAATTTGAATTAAATGTTATAATGAATCCTTTATCACATAATTGACTTATACTTAACAAATTGTGTTTTAATCCCTCAACATATAAAACATCATTGATTGAGTTAGAAGAATTTGTACTTACATTTCCATGTCCAAGTATCCTTTCCTTTGTGTTGTCTCCATAGGTAACACTTCCTTTGTTCTTTGGAGTGAAGGTTGAGAATTTTAATATATCTCCGGTCATATGTTTTGAACATCCGCTATCTAGGTACCAATGAGAGTTTTCCGCCTTAAAATATACCTATAAAACAAGTTTTCAAGTTTTAGGTACCCTTTGTATGTTGGGTCCTTTCGCATTAGTTTGGGTTTTCAAAATTTCTTTTGGAACCCATACCTTTCTAGTAGATTTTTGGAAGGTATTCTTTATAAAGCAATTAGAAGTAATATGACCATATACACCACAATAGAAACATATTGCATTCAAGAAATAAGACATTTTATAATGGTTCTTATATGGTTTGTTATACCTTCTTTTAAAGCACTTTGTACTTGTATGACCTATTTTTCCACAAGTTGCACATTTTAGAATGGGTTTAGGTTTTTCTATAAATGGTACAAAAATGTTCTTGTATTCTTTACTATTTTCATGCTTTTCATAACCTATGCCCGTTCTATCAAGGGTATACTTTTGATTTCCAAGAAGTGCATCAAGATTCTTTTTACCATTTATTAATTTCTCAATAGTTTCCTTTAAGTCTTTATTTTCATTTTCAAGAAGCATGCATTTCTCAAACAAAATACAATCTTTATCACAATTACAAGTCATGAGAGTGATATTAGATGTGATTAATTCTCCATTTTGAACTCTAAGATTTTCCTTTTCTAAGTTAATTTCATGCAACTCATTTTCAAGTTTCAAAATAGTTTATTTTGAGCATGCATACTTTTTTGTTATTAACATAAACTTTTTATGTAATTCACCAAATGCTTCTAATAATTCATCTTTATCAATTTCACTTTCATCATCACTAAAATCATTTAGGGAACTTACCTCATCATTTTTGGAGTGCTTGGTTATAAGGCAAAGCTTGGCGACCTCTTCCTCCGATTCCTCGGATGAGTCTTCATTGTTTTCTTCCCAAGCTATGTATGCTCTTCTTTTTCCCTTGTTGTCCTTGTTCTTTTTCTTAGGGTTTGGACAATCTATTTTAAAGTGACCTATTTTGCCATATTCGAAACAAGTAGGAGGATTAGTATAATCTTTAATGAACTTTTTACCTTGGTTTGGATTTCTTCCTCGGAAGCCTTTCTTCTTTATGAACCTTGTGAACATTTTGACAAGTAGACCAAACTCTACATCGTTAATTTCTTTATTTTCGGATTCTTCATCTTCATCTTCTATTGATAAAGCTTTAAGAGCAATACTCTTCTTTTTATTGAGCTTCTTCTCTTCTTCTTCCTCAGCTATTTTCAAATCTTTGAGCTCTTGTTCATGTTCTTAAAGCTTACCAAAAAGTGTGGTGAGGGACATGGTGTAAAGATTTACCATTTGCTTCAATGCGGTCACCATTAGTTATCATTCCCTAGTTAAACTTTTCAATACCTTGTGAATCAATTCCTTATTGCTGTAACTTTTGCCCAAGCTTAGTAAATGATTTATAATAAGAGTAAAACGTTTTTACATATCAATAATACTTTCTTCCAGACTCATTTTAAAACCTTCATATTGACTAGTAAGTGTACCAATTTTAGCATCTTTAACATCATTAGTACCTTCATGAATTGTTTCAAGAGTATCCCACATTTCCTTAGCAGAATCACAAGTAATAACTCTAAAAAATTCATCAAGGGTTCTCTTTTCTCAATGTTTTAGAGAAGCATGACATTCTTGAATTTTCCTCTTTATCTGATGAATTCATTTATCCAGATTTGGTCAAAATGTTCTATTCCTCTCTAACCTTGAAAGATGGAGTTCTAGAAGCATGTGTTAAAAAGGTCAATATGAAAATTTTTTATGAAATCTTGTCTATGACTGGTCTTATTCCTTTAGTTGACTCTAATTTTAATGGTCACTCTATTGATGATTCCTGGAATTATGCTCCAACGGAAGCTAGAACATCTCTTTGGAGTGAACATCATAACACCCATAACTCTAGGACTGTTGGTAGGCTTTCTTTAAATAATAGATTATTAAATTATTGCCTAGCTAAAATTCTTGTTCCTAGAAGTAGCAATTATACCTTGGTTGAGAAAATGGATGTTTTGATCCATTGGGCTATGGTAAATGAACGCCTTATAAATTGGATAGATATGATTAAAATTCATATGGTTGAAAGTAAGAACCAATCAAAACTTCCTTATGTTGTCCTTCTAACCAAGTTATTCAAAGCCTTTAACATTGATTTAAAAGGAAAAGTTAAGGAAAAGTTATCTTCTAAGAATGAAATAACAGCGGCTCAATTGGCAAAAATGGAAATTTCTTAATATGTTGGAGTATGGGACTTTAATCCTTGACCTCCTACTCATGATCCCCGTCCTAGACCGGCACCTTAAAACCATGGAAATGTTATCCTTGAAGTGGTTCAAAACTTGAACAATCGTCTTGATAGGTTTGAAGCTCCCTTTAATATTCTTGAAGAGGGGAAACAAACTATCATTGCTCGATTGGAGAGTCTTCAACTTTATCATCCATGTTATCCACCTCCTCCACCTAACATGGATTAGCTTTCCTTGTATTGTCGCTACTTATGTTTTTAATGATAAATTAATCAATGGCAATGTTTGCTTTTACTCTTTAAGTATGTGATTATTTTTTATAATGACAAGGAGGGAGAATATGATGATATGAATATGATGATGATGGTTTGAATGATGATTTGAATATGGTTTAGAACATGATGATTTGATATGAAATAAAAATGATGATATGATTAGGAGATAAAAGGGGAGAAAATATAATGGTATTATATGCTATAATAATATGATACAAATATAATATTATATGATGCTTTGAAAATCATGCTATGATTGGTTTTTGTATATGAAAAATTTGATCCAAACTACTATGGATTTGAGATTTATTGAAATGAGAAAATAAAGTGTCTTCATCATTTTCCTTATCATCGACAAAATTTTTGTCATCATCAAAAAGGGGGAGAATGTAATTGTTCATAATAATATATCAAATAAGGGGAGATTTAATACAAAGAATTTTCATTATACAAGTTTTGATGATTCCAAAATGTATTTTCAAAAATATTAAAGTAATGAGAATCTCAAATCAACACTCCAATAATCAAATAAGATAATTGATTAGGTACAAGGTAATCAATTAAGGTATTCGATTAAGCCTCATAAAACTAAATTTGAAATTATCTAAAATAAAACTAATCGATTAAGGTAATCGATTAAGGTTAATCTAGAACAGTTTTAATTGAAACAGAACATTTCTAATCGAATAAGGTAATCGATTAAGGCAATCCTGAATGTGTTTTAATTAAAATAGAACCTTGCTAATTGATTAAGGTAATTGATTAAGATGATTCTGGAACTTTTAAAATCAAATTAGAACATTGCTAATTGATTAAGCTAATCGATTACTTTATGTTGTTTTGACTGATTCTCAGCTTTGCTAAACTTAAGGGATATTTTTAAGGAATCAATTTGAAAATCAGCATATTACAACGGCTAGTTATCTCTTGAAACACTATAAATAGAGGCTAACTCTTCATTGGAAATCACTCATATGCATTAAGCTTTCTCATTCTTTCTCACACGTTTTCAAGAAGTAAAGTTTGGTTTATTTCTTTTGCGCTTTTAATCTTCTTATTTTCCTCTAGAAGACAGCTACATTCTTGTGAGTTAAAGTTATTTTATTTATGCTTTAATTTTGAAATTTTCTCTATCAAAGAGAGCTATATTTTTTATCAACTTTTCTACACTTAAATTTTCTAAAAGTGCTATATCAAAAGAAAGCTGCATTCTTTGAGTTGATCATTTTATATTTACACTTTAAATTTTCTATTCTACTCTATCAAGAGAGTTTTACGTAGTGCTTTAAATTTGCAAAATCTGCTCTACAAAGAGAGCTATATTTCGTGATCATCATCATATATCTTTCTTCTCTTATATTGTTTTTACATATTCATTATAAGAGAAGTGAAAAGGTTTTGTTTTTACTCATACATAAAATGGGTTAGAACATTGTAACAAAGGCAAGGTTGTAGCCTTTGGGTTGATTAGGTAAGAATTGTGAGAAGGATAAAAGTGAGAGATAAGTTCTTGGTAAGGAAATCAAGAGACTGTATTGGCTCATCTTGTAAATCTCAAATTCTTATTAGTGAAAAATCTCAAGTAAGTTTACTTGGGGCCTGGAGGTAGGAGATTCCAAATCAGGATAAAAACTTGAGTGTGCCATTATCTTTCTTCCCTAACTCTATTTAAGTTTTAGTTATTTATTTACTTTATTGTCTTGCTTCAATTATTATTATTTAATTTTTAAGATTCTAATTTCTTTATTTCTCTAAGTAAAGCAAAGTAAAATTGAAATAAAGTTTCAAAAGGTAATTAATTTTAAGACTCAATTCACCCCCCTCTTGAGTCATTGAGGCCACTTGGTTAACAAAACTAGCTTTTAACAATTCTTCAGTTGGTTCACAAGCTGCATACTGCTTTTCAGGGCCCATCCTACTCTTCTTTTGGGCCACCGCCCTGGACTCTGGGTAAACAGCAACTTATGGCAGCAGAAATTGGGATCTATTCCAGGCATATTCGTTGTAGTCCAAGT
This sequence comes from Clitoria ternatea, assembly GCA_037962975.1. Lineage (NCBI taxonomy): Eukaryota > Viridiplantae > Streptophyta > Magnoliopsida > Fabales > Fabaceae > Clitoria > Clitoria ternatea. Next base: position 92,371,969 of record CM075671.1, read on the forward strand.
AAACAGGTGCTTGTACTCCCTTAACAACTTCACCAACCATTTCTCCATGGTAGCCTCCAGACAATCATTGATCCCTGTGGTTCTAACAGGGTCGTCTCCTAGAGGAACTGCTTTGTTCCTCCTTCCGGTGTGGGCCTCTGAGGGTTCACTGGACTAGCCACTAACTCCTCCCTTGGATCTAAATCAATTAAATTTACAAACCCCGGAATGACTCCTCTATCATTTAAATGCTTCCTCTTTCTTGACTCCTCAATCTTCGTCATTTGGACACTTAGATTGTAACAATTTCACGTCATCTGCTAGTCTCCCCTCACAGAAGAGACTTGGTTGTTATTTTATCCAGGGTCTGGGGTCAAGATTTGACCTCCTAACCGGAGTCTCAAATAATCTCATATGCACTCGATTTTACATCACCTCAGTGGAGTACGGTATTTTAAACTTAGGACTAATGCAAAACCTAAGCTCTTCGCATTAAGGTATGTGATTGACGTTAATTTATACCAAAGTCAAGGGGACACACCGAAGGTGCTCCTGTAAAGATTCTCTGATGCTTAAGTCAGTACAGGTATTACGGAAATACAAGAATTACAGAGGTTACTCATAGTGATTAGTTCATATCCAATTCAAGTAATAAATGAGTTATATTTATAGGAGTTGCCTGTGTGGGAGAAGTGATTTGACCCTTCTACTAACTTATTATAGTTACAGTGTTTGCAGGGACATATTACCCATACCTCTTCTGGCTCACGTTTCGATGTCAGATATTTGACTAGAGTCATCACTTTGTAGTCATACTCACGCTTATTTGGGACCCCAATTTTAGTGACTTAGTCCTGTGCTCTTTGTACTTTTGATGACATGTCCTGAGTTTTGAAGCACTCTGTCCATAAGTCTTGAGGTCCGATATGCACCCCGGATCATTTTCCCCCTAGTTCGTTGTTGTGACGATGTCACAATAATGAGCTATCCTGATTCTGGATAGGGAGATTAGGACTCTTAAAGATTTTAAGCCGGTGTTTCACCATAATAGGTGTGTAGATTTTATCTGTATTGACATGCTTTGTTAATTAGGTGGAGCATTAATGTGTGCCACCTAAAAAAGCTGTCGTTTCACAGGGATCACTGACGTGGTAGGTTATGACTGAGCATGTTATTTACGCACCATCAAATAACGTCATCAGAAGGTGAAGCGAAGCCTGTTTTTGGGCCACGTTGTTTCAAATTCCACCCCGTCCATGGGCCGCGACGGTTAAACTTCAGCCCATGAGACTTTGATGCCTATATAAAGGAAGGTCTCTTCATCGATTTCCCTCTTTATGCTTTTATCCTAAAACTCTGTCCATCCGTAGTCTCTGTTTCTTCTTGACCTCGTCCTCGCCAGTACTAGAAAAATAGTCTGCACTATCCACACAGGTAGCTCTTTGACCCCTTCTTTTATTTGCAATGTCTTTTTCTTCTAACAACGATCAAGGGGATAATAGTTTAGTTGAAATTATTTCAAACCCCTCAGTTTCTTGGCCACCTGAAGTTCCTCATCGAGGACCTTGGTTCAAACAAATGGATATCCGTAGGTGGGTGACTTCGGGTGACTGGGGTAACCGTAATCCCCAAGAACCAGAATCCTCCTCCTCCGAAATTTATGAACCTAAATCTTCTTTACCGTTGTTGTCGCTGGATCAAGATGTGAATTTCAGCGTAGTTTATTACTATGATGATGAGATTTTTACTCATCTATTCCATTTCTAGAACATGTTGCCACAATGGACACCACCGAAACATCTATGGTGAGAAACGATCTTGAGACACCTTCATGATCACGGACAAAATTGATTGGCTAGCCCGAAAAACTGAAGATCCATACTTCTTGGTAGCCAGTGATGTCGTCGCCACTTATAGCACCCATGCCGTAGCCCAAGACGACATGGAAATTGAAGCCGAATCCTTTTGGTGTGCGAAGAAGCATGCCCAGTATTTCCGTCTCTTTGGTTAAAGTGGGAGTCTGATTCCCATTAAACAAGTTCGAGATAGGGCTGTAGTGTTTTTTAGACATCGCCCTCAGTTAACTTCAACCCAATGGTTGGGCTTTGGTAATGGCCCTTCAAGTTCTTGGAAAGCACCTCCACTTTACTCCTACCGTCACCATCTTTTTTAAGTATGCTAGGGTGATGCGCGGAGGTGGTACCAAAATGGGCTACATTAATTTGAGATGTCAGAGTAACATCGTCAATTTTGAAGTGTACGCAAACTCTTGTAAGATGTTCAGAGCTTCTTTCAAGAATTCTTTTTTTAAGCTTTATGTTGAAGAGACAGTGTCCCCCTTCTAGAAGGATGAAGAAGACCGATTTTTTATCAATACCGGATGGACCCACAAACATTTTCTCCTTCAGAGTTCAGCTTACACAGTCGATGAGAGCTCTCTCTCTGAACCTTCTAAGGCCGTGGTTGATGCCCTTTACAATATTTCCCGAGGTGTTCCCCTCAAGTGTCGCTCTCTCCTGGGCACCTTAGAGACACGAAATGAGTACCTCATTCATTTGAGAATTTACCCTTTCTCTTTCCTTTCCTTAATAAATTTTCATACTCCGGCTGTAATAATAACTTCTTTTTGTCTTTTATAGGGAATATGAGTGCTAACACACTAGAGGCTCTCTGGAAGCTCCTAGAGGGCTCCGAAGCCGACGTTGATGGGGAGAACAATGCTACCCCGAAAGTGAAAAAGGCCTCTAACCTTAAATCCCAGGAGGAACAGTCTGGGTCAAAGATGCCCCCTCTAAGAAAAAGGGGAAGAAACAAGAGTGAGGTGCCTCCAAAAGGCACAAGGTTGACCCCAACCAAAAAACACTGGACAAGGGGAAAGGGGTCACCACCAAGGAACTTGTTGAACAGAAGGCTTCAGTCCTTGAGTCTGGTATGAGTGCTCTGGAGGAACTCCTTGTCAGAACCACCCCTCCTAACACCGGCTTCACTCTCCCATTCCGGCTCAAGGAAGGTCTTAACCAGAATGATATCGACTTCGCCCTTGAGACGGTGATATGGCATGACGTGAAGACCCTTTTTGCCATCTACTTCACCGCCACTGAGGGGCCTAAAAGAGAGATAGAGAAGTTAAAAGATAAAAACACTCATCTCTCTGAAGACAACGGTCGGGCTCATCAGAGGATAAAAAGCCTCAACGAGAAGAATCAGGTTCTTCTAAAATCTGAAGAAGACCTGAAGAAAGAAAATGACGGACTCTGTAACAAGGTGGGTGATCTGGAAAAGCTTATGGCTGATCTTCAGAAGAAAAATAAGGATTAATCCACAGCGGTTAAGGAAAAGCAGATTAAGTATAAGGAAGACATGACAAAGTTTGCTTGGGCCACATGGACTCTTTCAGCCATGCAATTCGCCTGGTCACCTTCTGAAACCGAGGTACTACACTCAACCTTAACAGGATCGAGTTTTTTAACAGGTTTCGCAATAGGGAGCTGGTGACCGAGGTTAACGGCTAATCCTTTGCCCCTCTGATGAGCCCTTGAAATACATTTCTTTGGTGCTGGGGGAAGATGATACCCCTCGGGATAAAGCCTGAGATTGAGAGGAAGAAAGAGAGCACCATGACGCCAGCTCGGAAAGGGAGAAGGAGAAAGATGGTAGGTATGTAGATCCCTAGACTGATTCTTATCTGCTCTGTAGGTGGGATGAGCTCCATCATCTTTTTTAACAATTACGATTTTAACTTGGCCTTTGTGCCATTTTTTGTTACCGAGGTGTGATTACCCTTTATTTTTATGAATAGAATTTTACTCTTGTTTCCGATATCATCTTTTACCAAAAGACTTATAAACTTTTCATTGCTCTTAACACCTGAAGTTATATGCATAAATTCTAAATGAACCTGTAAAGTATCAAAGTTTATTTTAGCCGTAGTTAATTTGACATCGAATAAACTTTATTAGCTCAGTATAATCGTTCCTAATTTTAACTATTTAAAATCAATAACTATTACGGGCTTTTGTACTACTTAGGCATTTTCAAACCGATATCTCTTCTGGGGACTTTTGACCACTTCGGAGGTTTAATCACATAATAACCACTCTGGGGTTTTTTAACTGCTCTGGAGTTTAACGTGAAATAACAACCACTCTAGGGTTTTTCAACCGCTTCAAGGTTTAACATAAAATAACTTAACCACTCTGGGGTTTTTTCAACCGCTCTAGGGTCTAACGTAAAATAACTTGACCACTCTGGGGTTTTTTCAACTGCTCCAGGGTTTAATGTAAAATAGATAACCACTCTAGGATTTTTCAACCGCTCTATAGTTTAACGTAAAATAAATAGCCACTCTTGGGTTTTTCAACCACTCCAGGGTTTAAAGCATAATAAATTGACAAGGGATAATTGCTTTAACTTTTATTTTATTCCTGAATAAGCATCCTGACTGCATGCCTCGTTAAAAACCTCCTAAGTAAACCCTGTAGGAAAAACCTTAAGTAGAGAAAAAGAGTGCATGACTTATGATGCCGGTCAGCTGTAATATACATGTAGGTTCTTTATATTCCATTTATTCTTGAACACTTCGCCTTGTAATGTCTCCAAAAGATAAGCTCCTCCTAGGGTAACTTTATTAACCCGATATGGGCCTTCCTACGTCGGTGTTAGCTTCCCTTGGTGTGCAAGACAATTTCCAATCGATGCTTTTCTCAGAACGAGGTCGTCAACATTGAATCTTCTTCTTTGAACCTTCATATTATATCATACTGTAGCCTTAGCCTTGATTGCCTGATCCCGAACAAAAACTGCTTCTCTAACTTCTGATAATAGGTCCAGTTTATTCTTCAATTTCAAACAGTTGTCCTTATCACCAAACAGTTGTGCTCTTAGTGAAATCTAATTGATTTCTATCGGTATGACTGCATCTACATCGTACACTAGCCGAAATGGAGTTTCTCTTATAGATAAGTGAGGTATGGTCCAGTATGCCCATAAGACATGGCATAATTGATTAGCCTATTCTCCTTTCACATCACTAAGCCGCTTCTTTAAACCTTTCATAATTTCTCTATTCGCCACCCCGGCTTGCTCGTTGGTTTGAGGATGCTCTACTGATGAGAAAACTTACTTAATCTGGAGTCCCTCAAGAAGGCTTTTAAACTTGGAGTCTGTAAACTACGTCCCCTTGTCCGTGACAACTCTTCCTGGTATTTTGAATCTGGTGATAATGTTCTCATACAAGCTAATGTCCAAATTGAAGTGGAAAACATGTAGCTGATCATTAGGAATTAATGGAAGCAAATTATGGCCTAAAATCATTGAGTTTAATAGAGGCTCAGTCAAACGCCTGACGTGTAGCGCCAGCCGCACGCGTAGCGTCAGGACCTCTGATCAGCACTATAAATAGGGCCATTTCCCATCCATCAATGGCAATCCTTTCTCTTCATTCTCTGCCTATCCCATGAATTCAGAGTCCTTTTCTAAGTTTTCACTTAGAATAATTTCCATATATTTAAGAGTGTTGTGTTGTATCGTGTTCTTTTTGTATCGTGAAGTGTGATCAAGTGTTCATGATGTCATCAATTGTAAGTTGCGCTTTTACTTTCATCATGTGTAACTAATCTATTTATGTTGGAAATAGTGAACCAATCTATAAATATGATGTTATGATTATGACCTTTGTATGTTTATGATTCAAGTTCCATGTTAGTATTTCAATATTTTATTAGTATGAACTTCAAACGGGAGAATGATTTTCATGCGTGTTAAAATTACTTTAACAAAAGTAAAAGATGAAATACCCTTAATATACCAATTACTAGGGATAGAGTTGGTAATTATTGTTGTGTTAAGGCCAAGACTTAAAGTAAGTTTTTACTGAGAAAGCATCTGAGTGATCAGACTGCGGTAACTATTTAGAATTTATTCACCGAGGGATCGGGTTTAATGACTTTAAGCTGTAGTTACATGATCTTGTTAATTAAATATGCATGTTTATAATTATTCCATTATGTTCTAGTGCGGGGATCCTAATTCCAACATAGTTTGTTAATCTGTGTTTTAATCTCAAGTATTGGATTTACTCTAAAGTGCTACTCAAAGTTATTTCTAGTAATTTTAGTATTTACAATCTTTCACCTAATGTATAAATCAATCTCTAAATCTATGAATATTGTATAAATTGTGTATAAATCATTCTTTTGTTAATAAGTTTTGACACTTCTTACCATGGTAAATAAAAATTATTGTCTCACACTGAAAAATTTAATCCTTAAGGGAACGGTATGTATTTTGAAAACTGCAACAATACATTGGTGCGCTTGCCAAAAGGCCAACAACATTTTGGTGTCTAACAAGTTTTCTGGCACCGTCATTGAGGATTGAACTGATGTCTATAAAATAGTAAATTTTTAATTACCGTGGTAAAAACTATATTACTTTTTACCTTAGGTAAATTTTTAATTTTACTTTTTACTCATAAATTTAATTATTTTTTCTTCTTCTTTAACTACTTTTGTTATACTAACCTTCTTTGTTTAGTTTGTGTATACAAACTCGATCTTCTGCAGGGAGACTATTCTTTGATCCTGAGATCGAAAAGTTTGTAAAAAGACTCAAATCTTTAAATTCTAAAACACAAACTTCTTCTTCTTCAACTCCATCTTCTTTTCAAAATTCTGAAAATTTTAATATGGACGCTGAACAAAGAAGAGCATTGGGACAATTTTCTGCTATCAATGGACCACCCCGTGAATCGGGAATGTTCCAAGGACCTGTAGCAGCGATGGAAATTAAATATGCTACACTAAATATAATTCAAAATAATCAATTTGTTGGCCTAAATTATGAAGAACCGTATGAATATTTAACTATTTTTTTTAATTATGTAGTACAATTGGTTTTGAACCCAATCAAGAAGAATCTATTTACATGAGATTATTTCCTTTTTCTTTGATTGGGAAAGCAACAGAACGGTTTAAATCTTATCCACCCAGTAGTTTTGCAAACTGGTCTGATGTTGAAAGAAAATTTTTGGAAAGGTTTTATTCACCTTCTACATATTTTGAAGCAATGACAGTCATTCACTCATTTTCACAAAATCATGATGAGTCACTAGGAGAAGCTTGGGAACGATTCAAAGCACTTCTAAGAAAATGTCCAAACCATAATTTGGATGATGCTGGAAAGGTAAGAATCATCTATCATGGCTTATTACCTCAGTTCAAGATGATGTTAGATGCTTGTGCAGGTGGTTCATTGATGAACAAGACTATTGAAGTGGCAATTGCCATAATGGAATCCATGTCCATTAGTGACTGTCAAGCAAAACATGAAAGAGGTAATGTATCCAGGAAGCCAGGTAGGCTTAAGTTAGGAGTGAATAATGCAATCCTAGCCCAACAAAAATTACTGACACTACAAATAGAAGCAATAAGCAAACAATTAGAGAAATTACAAATTGCTCAAGTGTTATCACCACCCTCGCTCAACTGAAACAATATGTACATTGCATGGGTGAATAACCATCTGGTTACTGTTCACCAAATGGAACTGAATAAGAGCAAGCCAACTTTCTGCTCCACCAAAGAATACCTGTAGGTAATTTACCTTTTAATCTTGGTAATCTTTTTCCTAATAATTACCCACAGGGATGGCAGAATCAGAACTTTGGTTGGAAACAAGATGCTAGACCTTCAAATAGACCTTCTAACAATCAATTTAAACAATAATCACAACCTAATCAGACTGTTAGACTGACAAGGATAGAGGAATGTATCCAACAATTGTTGCAATATATGCAAACGAATGAAGCCACATGAAAAGTGTCGGATATGTAATTAGGACAGCTAGCAAAGGAAGTGGTCGACATGAAAAGTTTTGATTTTTCTGTGAATACTCAGAACCCAAGAGAACAATGTAAGGCTATTTTTACAAGAAGTGGTAAAGTAGTAGGAACTGATTGTAAAGAAAGTGAAGAGAGTGAAAAGAAAAATGAAAAAGAAAAGGAAGAGAAGAATAAAGAAAAAGAAAATGAAGAAGAAAAGAAAGAGAAAGAGAGTGAAGGAAAAGAAAAAGAAGAAAAAGAGAACAATGAAATAAAAGAAAAAGATGATGAAAAACAAAAAAAAATCAAAAAATCAAAAAAATAAAAAACAAAAAAATGAGTATTTGGGTCAGACACCTCCTGTCAAGGATCTACCTTATCCCCACGCACCATCAAGAAAGGATAAGGAAAAAAAATATAAAAGATTCCTTGAGATTTTAAGTAGTTACACATAAACATTCCATTTTTTGAGGCATTGGAACAAATGCCAACATATGCAAAGTTTATAAAAGAATTGCTCACCAAGAAGAGGAGGTATAATGAAGAGATTGTTGAGCTTGAAGCAGGTTGCAGTGCTATCTTGCAGTATAACATTCCGGAAAAGTCGAAGGACCCTGGAAGTTTCACCATTCCTGTCTCCATAGGAGGCATAAATATTGGGAAGGCTTTATTAGGCCTAGGGGCTAGCATCAATCTCATGCCCCTAAGTATGATGAAGCGCATTGGTGATCTCGATCTATAAAGGACAAAGATGACTCTGCAACTGGATGATCGATCAATCAAGAAACCCTATGGAATTGTGGAAGATGTACTTATGAAGGTTGACAAGTTCTACTTCCCTGGTAACTTTGTAGTTCTAGACATGGAGGAGGATACTGAAGTCCCCTTAATTCTTAGAAGACCATTCATGAAGACTGCTAGAGTATTAATTGATGTGGACAATAGAAAGCTTGCAGTCAGAGTGCATGATGAAGAGGTATATTTTGACGTTTTTAAAGCTATGAAACATTCCAACTCAAAATAAGATTATTTTAAAGTGGATGTCCTTGATGAAGTTTGCCTCTCCATATCCAAAGGTATATCTATTTTTAACCCTCTAAATAAGTTATTGATTGACGTTGTTAAATGTTTGAATGAAGAAGAGGAGAGACAAATAGACAGGTGTTTAGAAGAACTTGAACGAGGGAAAGAAACTTCCCCTGAATCTAGGAAAATTGAAGAACTCCAAGAAACACCTGTTAAAGAAATCCAGAGGCCTGAACTTAAAGTGCTACCTTCCAACCTAAAGTACATCTTTTTAAAGGAAGGTAATCTTAAACCAGTTATTATTAGTAATTTGTTAACTGAAATAGAAGAAGAAAGACTGGTAGAAATGTTGAAAAGAAATCAAGAAGCAATTGGATTAACACTGGAAGATCTAAAAGGTATAAGTCCATTATACTGCATGCATAAGATTTTGTTGGAAGATAATTTTTAGCCTGTAGCTCAACCTCAAAGGCACCTCAATCCAACCATGAAAGAGGTAACCAAAAAAGAGGTTCTGAAATTGCTGAAAGCAGGTATCATCTATCCTATTTCTGATATTGCATGGCTAAGTCCTATTCAAGTAGTTCAAAAAAAAGGAGGAATGACAGTAATTGTGAATCATAAAAATGAATTAATCCCAACAAGAACTATCACAAGTTGGACAATATGTATTGATCATAGAAAGTTAAATCAAGCAACAAGAAAAGACCATTTTCCACTTCCCTTTATGGATCAAATACTTGAAAGACTATCTGGACAGGCTTACTATTGTTTTCTTGATGGATACTCTAGATATAATCAGATTGTTGTTGACCTTCTAGACCAAGAAAAGACTACTTTTACATGTCTTTTTGGTATTTTTGCTTATAGGAAAATGTCATTCGGATTATGTAATGCACCTGCTACTTTTCAAAGATGCATGTTTGCTATTTTTGTAGATTTAATTGAAAAGAGCATTGAAATTTTCATGGATGATTTCTCGGTCTTTGGGGATTTATTCGACTCATGTCTATCCAACTTGGACACCGTACTGAAGTGGTGTATTGAAACAAATTTGGTGTTGAATTGGGAGAAATGTCACTTCATGGTTAAAGAAGGTATTGTTCTTGGTCATAAAATTTCTACAAAAGGTATTGAGGTAGACCAAGGGAAGGGTGAGATGATATCTAAACTCCCACCCCCTATAAATGTGAAGGGAATTAGAAGTTTCTTAGGACATGCTGGGTTTTATAGAAGGTTTATTAAATACTTTTCAAAAATTGCTAAGCCTTTGACAAACCTTCTAAACAAAGATGTTGAATTCAAATTTGATGAAGCATATCTTAAAGCTTTTAATTCCGTAAAAGAAAAATTGGTTTCTGCTCCTGTGATTATTGCTCCTAACTGGAATTTGCCCTTTGAACTTATGTGCGATGCAAGTGATTATGTTGTTGAAGCTGTTTTAGGTCAAAGATATGAAAAGATTTTTAGGGTTATACACTATGCTAGTAAAGTGTTGAATAAAAATCAAATAAACTATGCAACTACTAAAAAAGAGTTACTAGACATGGTATATGCCCTAGAAAAATTTAGATCATATTTGATAGGCTCGAAAATAATTGTTTTTACTGATCATGCAGCCATCAAATATTTTTTGACTAAAACTGATTCTAAACCTCGGTTAATCTGATGGATTTTGCTCCTACAGGAATATGATCTTGAAATCAAAGATAAGAAGGGTAGTGAAAATGTGGTCGCTGATCATCTTTCTAGATTAATGAATGAAGAGGTCACTGCCAAGGAAAGAGAAATCTTGGAAGAATTTCCTGATGAGAAACTTTTTGAAATAATAAAGAGGCCATGGTTTGCTGATATGGCCAATTTTAAAGCAGTAGGAATTCTTCCCAATAATTTAACTTGGCAGCAAAGAAAAAATTTTCAAAGATGCAAAATATTTTGTTTGGGATGACCCTCATTTATTCAAAATTGGTGTGGATAATTTGTTACGTCGTTGTGTGCCCGATTAGGAAATAAAAGATGTGTTGTGACATTGCCACAAATCACCTTATAGAGGACATTTTAATGGTGAGAGGACCGCTGCAAAAATCATTTAATCAGGTTTGTGTTGGCCCTCTATTTCTAAGGATTCTCACTCATTTATGCAATCTTGTGATAACTGTCAAAGAATAAGTAATGTCAACAGGTATAGGTTGTCAGTCCACTCATTGCTATTTGATAGCCCTTCTCACTATTTTCACATATAGCATAATTCTGCTATTCAAACAATCTTCTTATAGCGAGTCAATGTCAAATAATCTAGCAAGAGCTTTTAGCGCAAGGGAGTATGAGATAGAGCTTCAATAAGTGGGAATCAATACAGCAACAAGTTAGAGGTATTTGATTGTTGGGGAATTGATTTCATGGGACCCTTTCCCTACTCTCAATTCAATCAATACATTCTTTTGGTAGTTGATTATGTTTCAAAATGGGTAAAAGCAATCGCTTCACCTAATGCTGATACCAAAACTGTGGTGAATTTCTTGAAAAAAAATATCTTTTGCAGGTTTGGAACACCAAGAACTTTGATTAGTGATGGAGGTTCATATTTTTGTAACAAAGTTCTTCAAAAGGTGTTACAGCATTATGGAGTGAGACATAAGATGGCCACAGCATATCATCCATAAACCAATGGACAGGCTGAGATTTCAAATTGTGAAGTAAAGAGAATCTTGGAAAAGACTGTATCTTCTTCTAGGAAAGATTGGTCACAAAAACTTGATGATGCACTCTAGGCATATAGAACTACATTTAAAACCCCTATTGGCCTTTCCCCATTTCAGATGGTCTATGGAAAAGCTTGTCATCTTCTAGTAGAGATGGAACATAAAGCATACTGGGCATTAAAATTTCTCAACTTTGATCAGAATGCAGTAGCTGAAAAAAGAAAATTGCAGTTATTTGAGTTAGAGGAAATAAGAAACAAAGTTTATGAGTCATCTAGGTGTTACAAAAATAAGGTGAAGGCTTACCATGACAAGAATTTAAAGAAAAGACACTTCATACCAGGTCAGAAAGTTTTACTCTTTAATTCAAGATTGAAATTGTTTCCTGGTAAATTGAAATCAAAGATGGCAGGCCCATTTATGATTAAGGAAGTTAAACCATATGGAGCAGTGGAAATTGAGGACCCAACTTCTAAAGGAAGTTGGATGGTTAATGGGCAAAGGTTGAAACCATACCCGAGTGGTGAAATCAACAGACTTACCACCATCTGTTATTTAACTGATTTATCATGTGCAGGTAATGTCAAGCTAGAGACAGTAAACCAAGTGCTTAATTGGAGGTAACCCATTATTTTGTGTTATTTCTTTTTATATTTTAATTTTAAAAAAGGGTGTTTTTATTAACTTAGAATTTTTAGGAATAAAAAGGGGGTTAAAATTGCAAGAAATGAGGTTTTAAAAATTAAAAATTAAAGAATTGAAATTTAGACTCCCACGCGTAGCCATCCACTGACACGTAGCGTGGAGTCAAAATTCCAGACCTGACATGTAGCGTCCCAGCCACGCGTAGCGCCAGTTCCTGCGGTTAGTTTTTAAAACTAAACCTACTCACTGAGTGGAGGCCCATTTCAAATCCTTTAACCTAATTTGCCTCTCTGTGCCTCTCTCATTCTTCCAACCCTAAAATTTTAAAACCCAAACTCTCTCATCATCTCGCATTCTTTCAAGATTCCAAGTAAGTCCTTTCCCCTTTCCTCTTTAATTTTGCATTTTCAATTCTTAGAATGCATGATGTTAGGGTAGACTGAAACATCCTAACAAAATTAAAAAAAATCCGAAATGAAAGAAAATTTTTTTTCCAAAAATTCCGAACGACTAACAGGGAAAATCGGGACAAGATTCCGACCAAAGAAAGGAAAAACCGAGTCGGAATGCCCCAAGTTGGCAAGACTCCACACCGTTCAAACAATGGACAACGGAAGAAAGCACCCAAACGAACCACGATTCGCTAGAGCAAAACCTTATTCGCCCAAGCGAACAAGGCACTCGGGTAATTTGACCACTCGGAATCTGATCTCAAGTCCACTCGGTAATCACATCACTCGGAATCGGAACCTAAGTTTACTCAGGAATTATTCCCACGTACATACTTCACTCGACGAACTCTCAGCTAGATCTTTATCTTATTCTTGAAAGGACATATTCCTAATTCACTCGTAACGTTTGGATCTCCATTCGAGAAATATTCCCTCGGCTGTTTCACTCGGAATCTCTGATTTTTCTTCACTCGGAATTATTTCCACAGCCTCATATCACTCTGAATGTTTCACATATGTTTCACTCGGTATATCTGATCCTTCTTACCTTAAAAACTCTACAAGGTCAAGTCCCGCTTAAAGATTTTAAGACTTCATTCACTCGAAAATACTCTAGCTCCTTTCCACTCGGGAAATTTCTAATAAGTTTCACTCGGGAAGTTTTTAAGTCAATTTCCACTCGGACTTACGTAACTTTACTCACTCGGGATATCCTGGCCTTATCCACTCGGAATAGGCTTATTAAAGGGGGCTTTCACACATAACATCCTTCCGTTGATCCTCCTAGGGAAATAGTCCTTTAATGAGTATAATTCACTCGGAATTAGCCCAACCCTTCTTCATTCGGAAGAGGGTCTCATGTCTCACACCACTCGGATTTACCTTAGCCCTCACTTACTCAGTAACACACAAGCAGTATACATTCAGTAGAAAATAAACGTACACCACTTAGGCATTCCCCCACATCATCATACACTGAACAAGATAAAAACTCATAGCATTAAATATAAGCATTGACATATGTTTAGTTCTACTCTCAATACCGAGAGAATTCATATCCTACACATTAAAGTAGAATGTTAAACTAAGAGCCGGCCAAGGCTATACAAAATCATCTTTACAAAATATATATATAAATATATATATTTGTACACTTCCACTGTACAATGTACTTCCCAGCAGTCGATACTCTCCCTTCATTCCACATTCCGAGCAACATCCACTGAAATATGGCCACAATAGGGGGTGAGCTTATACATATAAAATGACAGTAATGACTCGGAAAATCCTCTAGTTTTCCCTACACAGCATTATCTCATCAATCAATCTATCACATACACTGTCATTAGATATGTCCACACACAGTATCATTCAATCGGAATTTATTCAAACAACACATAGCCATATTAATCATATTCCTTTACATATATACACATAACCACATTAAGCTCATTAAAAGTATAAGTGTGCACACATAAATTTTCAGTCAGATCTGATCGGTTTTATTAAGTTTTACGTTGCAACATAGGCTCCAAGCCTTTTTTCTCAGCTCCAAGCTGATCCATCCGTTTTACTGGTACCAAACTGTTTGCCCTCACACGTAACACCATCGCTCCAAGCGACAACGGGAGTGTTACGGGCAGCCCCGAGTCCAACTCGGTAAGCTTGCCTTGAGTCCAACCCAAGGTCTTTAAGCGTCCAATGCTTAGTGCACTCGGCACTGCCCCGAGTCCAACCCGAGGACTTTCACCATGCGTCCAACGCTGGTGCACCAATGTTTCACTCGGTCTTGCCTTGAGTCCAACCCAAGGTCTTTAATTATTTATTTTTCCATGCATACTCATAAGTACAACAGAGGCATTTCACTCGGTAAAACCACATATCACATGCATCTTATATATTCATGCTTTCATATATAAAAATCCACACATGAATCAACCAACAGTCCCACAATATACACTCGGCATTAGCAATATCAATAACATATACCACATGCTGTTAAGTGTTTAATCACACACGGGACTCGGCATAACAACCTCTTAACGCATGCACTCGGCCAAAACAGATCCAGTACATTTTCATGCATTCTCATATTTATTCACACACAGCTCATGGACGGAGAAAAGATATAACCTTACTTGACTCAACTAACACACACACACCCGGTATTTGAAAGTTATTATCATATTATTCACACGACCAACATATTCACAACCATAAACACAACATACAATACTTTCACTCGGGATCCGTCCATAACTATGCACTTGAGATGTAAAGCTCCCCCTACCTTCTGAAAAGACGTAAGAAACTCCTCTGTTTTCAGTGTTAACCCGTGCTCTGTTTCCCAATGCTGATTCCGTTACTCCCACGCTTCTACAGTCACTCTCTCCTACTCAGAAACCGTCGCACCAGTCGAACACCACACACGCAGCTTGGAAGATTGGAAGTTGTTCCTCTTCCACTCGAACAATCGCTCCTTCCAATAGTGGGGAACTCGAATCCTCCACACACCACAGTCGTAACTGGCGAAGAAGGAGAATGAAGAAGAATGAAGAAGAACGAGAAGAAGGAGAGGAAGAAGTGCAGAGGAAGAGGAGAAGTCTTTGAGGGAATTTTGAGAGAATGCAGAAGTGGTTGAGACCTCCAGAACCTATACTCGAGGAAATTAGGGGAGCGGTTGGGAGAGTGTGCTTGTGGCAGCCCCATCAAATCATGTGTCATGTCTCATTACTCCCATCAGTATCAAGTTTCTTTTATTTTACATTAATTCTCAATTAACAATTATCCTATTTTGCAATTAATCTTAATTTGCAATGAATTTTAATTTAAATCTGGCCATTAATTTAATTAGGATGTTACAATTCTCCCCCTCTCAAAGAATTTCGTCCTCGAAATTCAACACAAGCTTACCTCAATAAAATAGCTCGGGATACTGCTGTCTCATGGCATCCTCACGTTCCCAGGTATAAGAAATACATCCATTCTGCTGCCACGCTACTTCGACTAGTTGCACATCCCTGCTCTTCAAGCGTTTTACCGACCGGTCCACAATTCTAGTCGGTACAGTCACTGTGGTCAAATCCTCTTTGATCTCCACTTCATCATCCGGCATTTCATAAGTGGAATCGGGTAAACACTTCCTCAACTAATACACGTGAAACACATTATGCAAGTGTGATAGATGAGTCGGCAATGCTAATTGGTATGCCACAGGGCCAACCCTTCCCAATATCTCATAGGGTCCAATGTAACGGGGGCTTAATTTCCCACTCTTCAAGGCTCGTCCAACCCCTTTATTTGGCGAAACCTTCAAGAACACTTTATCACCGACCGAAAATTCAAGTGGCTTCGTCCGTCTATCATGATAGCTTTTCTGTCGGTCCTGAGACGCCTTCATCTTTTCCCAAATCACTTGAATCTGTTTAGAAGTCTACTTCACTATTTCCGGTCCCAACAATAGACTTTCACTGGTTTCCAACCAACAGAGTGGGGTTCGACATTTCCGACCGTACAATGCTTCATATGGTGCCATGCCAATGCTGTTGTGGTGGTTGTTATTATAGGTAAATTCAATCAGAGGGAGGTACTGCTCCCAACTACCACCCTGCTCCAACACACACGACCTTAGCAAGTCCTCCAAACCTTGTATTGTCCGCTCGGACTGCCCATCCGACTGGGGATGGTAGGCTGAGCTCAGTCGGAGTTTAGTGCCCAATTCCTGGTGCAAGCTTCCCTAAAACCGGGAAGTAAATCTTGGGTCCCTGTCCGACACGATAGAAGATGGCACACCATGCAGTCGGACAATCTCTCGGACATAAATCTGGGCTAACTTTTGTAAGGAATACCTCATGTTTATGGGTAAGAAATATGCTGATTTCGTTAATCGGTCCACAATCACTCAAATGGCATCATAACACGCTCGGGTTTTAGGCAATCCCATTACAAAGTCCATGGCAATTGAATCCCATTTCCACACGGGGATTTCAAGAGATTATAATCCACCATACGGTTTCTGGTGTTCAACTTTTGACTTCTGACAAATGACACACCGAGCCACATAATCGACCACGTCTCTTTTCAATCCGGGCCACCAGAAATGCATCCTCAAGTCATGGTACATCTTTGTAGTGCCCGGGCGAATGCTTAATAGACTTTTGTGGGCTTCATCGAGTACCATCCTTCTTAACTCTCCAGCACCCGGCACATAGATCCTACTTTTCACTCAGAAAATTCCATCCGAGCCCTCAGTTAAGGATAGATCCTTGCCCTTAGCTTGAATCTCTTTCATCTCGACCAAGTAAGAATCCGACTTCTGCTCCTCATACACTAGCTTCAGGAATTCATTGGCAATCTTCAACATTCCGAGCGTCACCTTCTGAGACGAAGAGACATCTGTATATAAATTCATGTCTCAGAATTGCTCAAGTAATTCCATTTCTTTCACCATCATTGTTGCCATGTGAATCGACTTCCGACTCAAGGCGTCGACCACAACGTTCGCCTTACCCGGGTGATACTTCAACTCGAAGTCGTAATCTTTCAAAAATTCTGTCCACCTCATTTGCCTCATGTTCAGCTCTTTCTGATCGAATAAATATTTGAGGCTTTTGTGGTCACTGTAAACCTCAAATTTGGAGCCATACAAGTAATGTCTCCATATTTTCAACGCGAATACAACAGCTGCCAACTCCAAGTCATGAGTCGGATAGTGCTGTTCGTGTGGCCTCAATTGACAAGAGGCATAAGCTATCACTCGGTTCTTCTGCATCGGCACACATCCGAGACCGAGTCCCGACGCATCACAGTAAACTACAAAACTGTCTTGCAAATTTGGCAATGCCAACACTGGAGCGGTTGTCAACTTAGTCTTTAGCTCTCGGAAACTTTTCTCACACTCAGAACTCCACACGAAAGGAACATTCTTCCGAGTCAACTTAGTTAGGGGCAACGCAAGCTTAGAGAACCCCTTAATAAACCTCCTATAATATCCGGCCAGACCCATGAAGCTTCTAATCTTCGAGACCGACTTAGGCCTCTCCCATGCCATTACAGCTTCTACCTTGGAAGGATCTACCGAGACACCTTCCTCGGAAATTACATGTCCAAGAAAATGGATCCTATCCATCCAAAACTCACACTTCAAAAGTTTCACAAACAGTTTCTTCTCCTTCAATACTTAGAGTACCGATCGGAGATGTTCCTCATGCTCCTCAGGGGTCTTAGAATAAACCAAGATATCATCGATAAAAATGACCACGAACCGGTCCAAGTATGGGTGGAAAATGCTGTTCATGTAATTCATGAACACAGCAGGGGCATTTGTCACACCGAATGGCATTATTACATACTCGTAATGACCATACCGAGTTCTAAACGCGGTCTTGGGAATATCCGAGTCCTTCACCCGGATCTGGTGGTATCCCGACCGTAAATCGATTTTTGAGAAGACTGAAGCACCTCTCAACTGATCTATCAGATCATCAATCCTCGATAATGGGTACCAATTCTTTATAGTCAGCTTATTCAGCTGTCGATAATCAATACATAGCCTTATGCTGCCGTCTTTCTTTTTGACGAGTAACACCGGTGCGCCCCATGGTGACACACTCGGTCGAATGAACTCTTTACCGAGTAACTCATCAACTTGCTTCTTCAACTCGGCTAATTCGGTTGGAGATATTCTATAAGGAGCACAGGAGACTGGCTCGGCTCCAGGGATTAAGTCAATAGAGAATTCAACTTCTCTATTTGGAGGAACACCCGGCACATCATCCGGAAACACCTTAAGAAAATCATAAACAATCGGTATATCATGCACTCGGACTCTACTCTCACCCTCGGTCAAACAAAGCATCACAAATAATTGGGCTATACCTTGCACTGCATAATCATTATCGTTCTGCCTCGGGAAAATCACCTTTCGGTTTTGGCAATCCACCAGCACCTTATTGGCTGAAAGTCAATCCATGCCAAGTACGATATCGAGGTCTTTCAGAGGCACACATACCAAATCAAAGGTAAAGCTCCAATCGCCCAACGTAAAGGTTACATCTTTACACATCATTGATGTCAACACTTTAATGCCGGTCGGATTGGCTACCTCCAAAGTCTGATTCATATACACAGTCGGCAATCTCAACCGTCTAACACAATCATCAGCTATAAAGGAGTGGGTAGCTCTAGAATCAAAAACTACATCAAGAGTATGAATACCGAGTGAGCACTTACTTTGCACCAAGTCGTTAGCTTGTGCAGCTTGCTTAGCGTTGATTACAAAACCCGTCCAGCAGCTGGTTGCTCAGCATTTCTCTCTCGGTTATTTGGGGCAAACATCATATTACCCCGAGCTCCATTGCCTCTGCCTCCATTCCCTCAGCCGCCGTTTCTGCGACCCCTTCCTTGGAAACCTCCACGTTGTGCATTAACATTTGCCAGTTGCAGCTGGGGGCAGTCGGGGCGTACGTGCCCTTTTTCATTGCAATGGAAGCATACAACATCTCTTCCAACATCACACTCTTGGGCAAAATGGTCTCCACCATATCTGAAACACTTCCCATTCCCGGGCTGACCTCTAAAACGTCCCCACGATTTCCCCGTCCTCGGTATTTAGAGGAAGGTCCGCCTCTTCCAACATTGCTCGGCTTCTTAAAGCAAGGATAGTGCGGCTTCAAGGATGAGTCGGTCCTGCTGCTCTGTCCCGGGTGGACATTCTCATCTTCTTCAAAAATTCTGCATTTGTTCACTAATACTGGGAAATTCTGAATTTCTTGGTGTCTGAAGGCTCTCTTAATCTTAGGTCTCAATCCGCTTTCGAACTTAATGCACTTGGAACCCTCGGTTCCGGGTTACTGAAATGATGGATAGAACAGGCACAGTGCTTCAAATTTAGTAGCGTATTCCTCAACAGTCATGGAACCCTGCTTTAATTCCATGAATTCCAATTCTTTCTGACTCCTCACAGTGTTAGGAAAGTATTTCTCCAGGAAACTTGCTTTAAAATTCTCCCAGATCAACTTGGTACCTACATTAATCAATCGGGCCCTGGCGATCTTCCACCAACACTCGGCTTCGGCTCACAACATGTATACAGCATAGTCCACTTTCTGGGCCTCAGTACATTGAAGGCCACCAAAGATTCTTTCTAACTCCTGAATCCATGCATAAGCCGATTCAGGATTGAATCCTCCTTCAAACTCACTCGGCTTCCTCTTCAGGAAGCGGTCCAACCCTTGGTCATCATCAGTTCGAGGCTAGCCTTGCCTCTCAAATATGTCAGCAAAATGCTGGAATGCCGTGGCTATGGCTTCCATGCTCTGACGGTTCGCCATGACTTATCCTGAAATTAACACCCCTTTCAAGGATAAGTTTACAGAATTACTCACTACCGATCGGACTTCAACCCAATATTCAACAATTATAACATATTACTATACAATCCTGAAGCATCATATAATTAATCGGACCAGGGTAGGAACAATTCTTCTACCCTCAAACAACACCTCATAGGCACATGGCCACTCAAATTGTACTTAAACATGGATCAAATCCATCAGATGCTGCAATTAATTACGACACTCGGTCATAATGCACCCAACCGCTTACTAAGAGTAAGCATACCTTGGCCTTGGACCTTTTAAGTCCGCTCTGATACCAAAATGAAACATCCTAACAAAATTAAATAAAATCCAAAACGAAAGAAAATTTTTGTTTTCCAAAAATTCTGAACGACTAACAGGGAAAATCGGGACAAGATTCCGACCAAAGAAAGGAAAAATCGAGTCGAAAAGCCCCAAGTTGGCAAGACTCCACACCGTTCAAACAATGGATAGCGGAAGAAATCACCCAAGCGAACCACGATTCACTAGAGCGAAACCTTATTCGCCCAAGCGAACAAGGCACTCGGGTAATTTGACCACTCGGAATCTGATCTCAAGTCCACTCGGTAATCACATCACTCGGAATCGGAACCTAAGTTTACTCAGGAATTATTCCCACTACATACTTCACTCGACAAACTCTCAGCCAGATCTTTATCTTATTCCTGAAAGGACATCTTCGTAATTCACTCGTAACGTTTGGATCTCCACTCGAGAAATGATTCCCTCGGCTGTTTCACTCGAAATCTCTGATTTTTCTTCACTCAGAATTATTTCCACGGCCTCATATCACTCAGAATGTTTCACATATGTTTCACTCAGTATATCTGATCCTTCTTACCTTAAAAGCTCTACAAGGTCAAGTCCCGCTTAAAGATTTTAAGACTTCATTCACTCAGAAATACTCTAGCTCTTTTCCACTCGGGAAATTTCTAATAAGTTTCACTCGGGAAGTTTTTAAGTCAATTTCCACTCGGACTTACGTAACTTTACTCACTCGGGATATCCTGGCCTTATCCACTCGGAATAGGCTTATTAAAGGGGGCTTTCACACATAACATCCTTCCATTGATCCTCCTAAGGAAATAGTCCTTTAATGAGTATAATTCACTCGGAATTAGCTCAACCCTTCTTTATTTGAAAGAGGGTCTCATGTCTCACACCACTCAGATTTACCTTAGCCCTCACTTACTCGGTAACACACAAGCAGTATACATTCAGTAGAAAATAAACGTACACCACTTAGGCATTCCCCCACATCATCATATACTGAACAAGATAAAAACGCATAGCATTAAATATAAGCATTGACATATGTTTAGTTCTACTCTCAATACCGAGAGAATTCATATCCTACACATTAAAGTAGAATGTTAAACTAAGAGCCGGCCAAGGCTATACAAAATCATTTTACAAAATATATATATATATATATATATATGTATTTGTACACTTCCACTGTACAATGTACTTCCCGGCAGTCGATACTCTCCCTTCATTCCACATTCCGAGCAACATCCACTGAAATATGGCCACAATAGGGGGTGAGCTTATACATATAAAATGACAGTAATGACTCAGAAAATCCTCTAGTTTTCCCTACACAGCATTATCTCATCAATCAATCTATCACATGCACTGTCATTAGATATGTCCACACACAGTATCATTCAATCGGAATTTATTCAAACAACACATAGCCATATTAATCATATTCCTTTACATATATACACATAACCACATTAAGCTCATTAAAAGTATAAGTGTGCACACATAAATTTTCAGTCGGATCCGATCAGTTTTATTAAGTTTTACGTTGCAACATAGGCTCCAAGCCTTTCTTCTCAGCTCCAAGCTGATCCGGCCGTTTTACTGGTACCAAACCGTTTGCCCTCACACGTAACACCATCGCTCCAAGCGACAACGGGAGTGTTACGGGCAGCCCCGAGTCCAACTCGGTAAGCTTGCCTTGAGTCCAACCCAAGGTCTTTAAGCGTCCAACGCTTAGTGCACTCGGCACTGCCCCGAGTCCAACCCGAGGACTTTCACCATGCGCCCAACGCTGGTACACCAATGTTTCACTCGGTCTTGCCTTGAGTCCAACCCAAGGTCTTTAATTATTTATTTTTCCATGCATACTCATAAGTACAACAGAGGCATTTCACTCGGTAAAACCACATATCATATGCATCTTATATATTCATGCTTTCATATATAAAAATCCACACACGAATCAACCAACAGTCCCACAATATACACTCGGCATTAGCAATATCAATAACATATACCACATGCTGTTAAGTGTTTAATCACACACGGGACTCGGCATAATAACCTCTTAACGCATGCACTCGGCCAAAATAGATCCAGTATATTTTCATGCATTCTCATATTTATTCACACACAGCTCATGGATGGAGAAAAGATATAACCTTACTTGACTCAACTAACACACACACACCCGGTATTTGAAAGTTATTATCATATTATTCACACGACCAACATATTCACAACCATAAACACAACATACAATACTTTCACCCGGGATCCATCCATAATTATGCATTTGAGATGTAAAGCTCCCTCTACCTTCTGAAAAGACGTAAGAAACTCCTCTATTTTCAGTGTTAACCCGTGCTCTGTTTCCCAACGCTGATTCCATTGCTCCCACGCTTCCACAGTCACTCTCTCCTGCTCAGAAACCGTCGCACCAGTCGAACACCACACACGCAGCTTGGAAGACTGGAAGTTGTTCCTCTTCCACTCGAATAATCGCTCCTTCCAACAGTGGGGAACTCGAATCCTCCACACACCACAGTCGTAACTGACGAAGAAGGAGAATGAAGAAGAATGAAGAAGAACGAGAAGAAGGAGAGGAAGAAGTATAGAGGAAGAGGAGAAGTCTTTGAGGGAATTTTGAGAGAATGCAGAAGTGGTTGAGAGCTCCAGAACCTATACTCGAGGAAATGAGGGGAGCGGTTGGGAGAGTGTGCTTGTGGCAGCCCCATCAAATCATGTGTCATGTCTCATTACTCCCATCAGCATCAAGTTTCTTTTATTTTACATTAATTCTCAATTAACAATTATCCTATTTTGCAATTAATCTTAATTTGCAATGAATTTTAATTTAAATCTGGCCATTAATTTAATTAGGATGTTACATAGACCATTAGGATTAATATGCTATTTAAACTATTGATTATAAATAATTGTGAGAAATAGGGGTTGCTGTTGCGCAACCCTAATTTTCTGGTTTAAAACTGTAAGCCCATGCGTAGTGTCCCATTGACGCGTAGCGTGGGAGAACAAGGCTGACATTGCGCGTCCCCCTAACGCTTTGTGTCAGGCCCCTATTCCTATTTTCTTATTTTGTATATTTTAATTAATTTTTATGTTTTAAGTTTTAACTTGCATGTTTTATGATAGTTAATTTTCTGTTTTATTTTAATTTTTGAAAATTGAAATTTAATTTGTTTTATTTTGTGTGTTTCTATAAATTTTTTATTGTTTTTAATTTTTAATTTTTATAGTGTAATTGTGTGAATTTTTGTTTGTTTGTTTTATCTTAAAAATATGTTTAGTAATGTTTGTTATACTTTCTTGCATGATTGTTATATTTTTGTTAATTTATTTTTGTGTGTTGTTATTTTAGAATATCTTACAAATTCTAGGGTTGTTTGTATATATAAATGATTGTGTTTGTTTAAAATTTTATTGTTTTTCTTGCAGATGGCTCCAAAGAAATCCATTCCTACCACTGGTCCAAAAAGAACAAAGACTACTGATACTTCTTCTGAGGACCCTAACACTCATACTAAGAAGGAGCAGCTTGGACCTAGGGACATTACCAGGTTCAAGACCGATGCAAAATGCGTGAGATTCTAGGAACTAAAGGGCTCTAAACTGATCTGGGAGCGAGTGCTTGATCCGGGAGCAGGAGATTACCTAGAGCTTCAGGACAAGATTCAGAGGAGGAGGTGGGGAAGATTGTTTTCCCTACCCACTGAGGGAGACCCTATCTTGGTATTGGAGTTTTACGCTAACGCCTACAGGACTCAGCAGGATTCACCAAATATTGAACAGAGAAGGAGCAGTTGGGTCAGAGGCAGGCACATTACTTATGACAAGGACTCCATCAGTACACTCTTGGGTAATCCTTGGCAGCCTACTCTTGAGAATGATAGTTGTTTCTGGATGACACATAGGATGAAGGTTAGGCTCCCTAATAGCCCTTTAGGTTTTAATTTAGAGGAGGTTGCTTATTTCTTGAGCAAAGATGGAATCTATTTTAACCTTAGTAAGGTTAATAGAGCTCCATCCAACCTCCTCATAACCCAACTGACCCTCATTGCTCAGGTATGGATGTATCTCATACTCCACAACCTGACCCCTGTTACCCACCTCACCATCCTACTAGTAGAGAGATGTTGTCTTCTCTTCTCCATCCTTCAGAAGCACACTATTGATATTGCAGCCCTCATCTCGGAGCAGATCCATCAGTATGCACTTTGTCATAAAGTGAATCGTCCAGTACCTTTTCCTCTCATCATTTCTGCCTTACTGAGGAGATAGGGAGTGTAGGTCCCCTCACCTGAGTTCACTAGTTCATCTAGGCGAGTCCCTAGAGTGGTAGTGAACAGATTATATTTTAAGCAGCAGTGTGAGCTTCCACCTATTCATCAGGAGGCTCAGCCTAGACAAAGGAGAAGGAGACCTCAGCGACCAACACCTACTGATGATATGACGCGGGGATTTGCCAAGATGAGCATTGAGCATCGGTATATAATGCAGATAATGGCTGCATTCTATCGTGCTTATGTACACTTACATGATTCCTTTTATCAATACAGGATCCAGGGAAAGGTGCACCATTTATGACACCAGCTGAGTTTGTATCTCATGTAGCTTGGCCAGGTGACCAGCCCACATGCCCTGAGGTAGGAGGACCATCAGGAGCTCAGACTGACACAACAGATACTAAGGCAGACACTGAGGATAAGGAGGAGCGGATGCAGGATGCAGATGACTGAGAACCATTTCACTTTTATTTTTTGCATTTTTATGATTGCTTTCACATTTAGTTTACTTTGATATTTTGGATATTTAGTTTGGATTTTATCTGTGGTTTGATTTTTGTGTGGTGTGATTCTATTTTTGCATTACAAGTAGTTTTCTTTTCTTAAAATAAAAATAAAAAACAAGTGTGGTTTTCTAAAATAAAAATAATCAAATTTTTGAAAATTGAGAATTTAATACGCTTAAAGTTTTACACAATAAGCCATTTTTAAATAATCAAACATTTGATCCCTTTGTAATTAAGACATTTTGATAAAACAAATTACAATGTTCTTATTAATAATCAAAGCTAATTTTGGAAACCCCGGTGAGCTGAGAGATCTTTAAACACTTGAGGGTTTCGACATAATTTCTTTCAAATTGATTTTGCTTGATTCTTTGATTTGTGTTGTTATACAGAGGATCCAAGAGCATGATCAAGGCACATTTTTGGTAAACACAAAAACTTAGGGCCAAAAAGCTTACCATGGTAAAATGTATTTATCCTTTGATAGCCATTTTGAGCCTTAAAAATAATTCTGACACCCCTAGCCCATAAATATTTTTAATTATTCCTTTTTATATGTTTGAGTAAAAGAGCATTTAAACAAAATGAAAAATATTTTGAGTGTTCTTACAAAATGGGGAGTGAAATTATAAACTTAGTTCTTTTCAAAAAATCATCAGTGATGCATGTATATGAAAAATGAAAGAAATAAAAATAAAAAGAAAAATATATGTGCAAAATCAGAAAAGAAACAATGAAAAGGATTAAGTAAGGGGTATTTACCAAAAAGGGAAGTGAGGTATTAGATCTAGAAAAACTATAAATTCTTGTTACCAAGTCTCATTACAACCCTTAAAAAGACCTTGTGATTCTTGTTTGATTCTGTAGGAATGACAATTGATAAGATGAAAATCAAAATTAAATTTGATTGATTTTATGATCAAATGAGCTAACAGGTTACCATTTTATAGAGATAAACACTTGTGAGGTAAGCCTTGAAATAAGCTTGATTTATTGACATGACATTGTGTAAGTTTTATTTTTAAGCCTTTTTGCATGCATCATCTATACTGATCATTTCAAACGGTAAGTTGTGAATTACTACTTGTGATAAATTTTCAAAAGTTTTCAAAAATTTGATAAATTGGCTTAAAGTTTTAGTTTGATTTGCTCAAGGACGAGCAATTTTCTAAGTTAGGGGTAGTTGTTAGTCCTCATATTTATCATTATTTTCATAATAAAAAGAGTGTTAAAATTAATAAAAATCAGTTTAAATCGTAATAAATTTAGGTTTAAATTGAAATAAATGGAAACTATTAAAATTTGACTTGGCATAACCCATTTCTTCCATTTTTGTAGTGAAAAGCTAAGGATTTAAGTTGAAAATTCATTTCAATCAAAAAGGGTTGTCACGTAGCATCAACCTCACGCTCAGCGTCAGAAATTTTAGTGCTGATGCTACACATCAAACCCACGCATAGCGTCAGAGCCTACGTGGACTCTACTCATAGTTGGCAGTGCACTTAGAAAATGGGCCAATTAAATATTCAAATTGGCCAATCCACTACAAGTTAATGTTCAAATCGAAGTGGGAAACACGTAGCTGATCATTGGGAATTAATGGAAGAAAATCATGGCCTGAAATCATGGAGTTTAATGGAGGCTGAGTTAGAGGCCTGATGCGTAGCGCCAGCCGCATACGTAGCGTCAGGACCTCTAATCAGCACTATAAATAGGGCCATTTCCCATCCATTAATGGCAATCCCTTCTCTTCATTCTCTGCCTATCCCATGAATTCAGAGTCCTTTTTCTGAGTTTGCATTTAGAATAGTTTCTATATATTTGAGAGTGTTGTGTTGTATTGTGTTCTTTTTGTATTGTAAAGTGTGATCAAGTGTTCATGATGTCATCAATTGTAAGTTGTGTTTTTACTTTCATCATGTGTAACTAATCTGTTTATGTTAGAATTGGTGAACCAATCTATGAATATGATGTTATGATTATGACCTCTGTATGTTTATGATTCAAGTTCCATGTTAGTATTTCAATCTTTTATTAGTATGAACTTTAAACAAGAAAATGATTTTCATGCGTGTTAAAATTACTTTAACAAAAGTAAAAGATGAAATACCTTTAATATACCAATTACTAGGGATAGAGTTGGTAATTATTGTTGTGTTAAGGCCAGGACTTAAAGCAACTTTTTACTAACTAGCTGAGGGATCAGACTTTACGATAACTATTTAGAATTTATTCACCAAGGGATCAGGTTTAATGACTTCAAGCTGCAATGACGTGATCTTGATAATTAAATATGCATGTTTATAATTATTCCATTATGTTCTAGTGCAGGGATCCTAATTCCAACATAGTTTGTTAATCTGTGTTTTAATATCAAGTATTGGATTTACTCTAAAGTACTACTCAAAGTTATTTCTAGTAATTTTAGAATTTACCATCCTTTACCCAATGTATAAATCAATCTCTAAATCTGTGAATATTGTATAAGTTATGTATAAATCATTCTTTTGTTAATAAGTTTTGACACTTCTTACCATGGTAAATAAAAATTACTGTTTCACACTAAAAACATTCAATCCTTGAGGGAACGATATTTATTTTGAAAACTGCAACAATACATTGGTGCGCTTGCCAAAAGGCCAACAACATTTTGGTATCTAACAGTGTACAACTATCTCCGCCTTAATCCATTTAGTGAAGTAATCCACCCCAACTATTAAATACTTGACTCCACTAGGTGCCTTTGGAAAGGGTCCCAAAATGTCCATGCCCTATTGGTGAAAAGGCCATGGGACAGCCGACATGAATAACTCCTATGCTGGGATGTGGTGCTCGTTGTTGTTCTTCTAGCATGCATCACACTTCTTGAGATACTCAATAGCGTCCTTGGTTAAAGTGGGCCACCAATAACCTACTCGTAAAATTTTTCTAGCCAAACTCCTTCCGCCGCAGTGATGGCCACATGTCCCTTTGTGCACTTCGGTTAAAACCTCTTCGACCTCTGCTTCATTTAAACATTTTAAATACGGAGCCAATATCCCTCTTTTGAATAAACTTCCATCTACTAAAACAAAATTTTATCAATTCTTTCTTCAATTTCTTCTTCTCCAATGGGCATTCCGAAAGTTGTCCACTTACCATATACCAGATTATTGGGATCACCCTGGAATTTTCCATATGGGCTTTGAATTGGATGGCATAGACTTTGAGTGGGGCCGAAATACTTGGGGTAGCTAAAGTACTCTGAATGACCGTAGTGGTAGACCCCGCCTTTTTAGTGTTGGCCAACCAGGACAAAACATCCACCTGACATTATCCTCTCTTAGGACATGTTTGTATTCAATATTTATAAATTTGCCCCTAACTCCTTGACCTTGGCCAGGTATTGCTGCAACAATGGCTTCTTGGCCTGATAACTCCCATTTATTTGAGAAATCATAAGTTGTGAATCACTACAGAGCAATGCGGTTCATGCTCGTACATCTAGGGAAGCCCTAAGTTCTGCCAAACACGTTTCATACTTTGCCTGGTTGTTCGATGTCTTGAAATCAAATTTGAGGGAAATCTCTACACTTATTTCGTCCTCACTTTCAATAACAACTCCGACCCCACATCCCTTTTCGTTTGATGATCCGTCAACGTAAATAATCCAATGCTCTCGTAATGGTGTTAGGGCTTTTCTTGTCAACTCCATCACAAAATCAGATAACACCTGGGCTTTTATGGCCGTTTTGGGCTCATATGAAATGTCAAACTCTGAAATCTCTATTTCCCACTTAGCTATTCTTCTCGCCAGATCTGGTTTGAGAAAAATTACTCTTAAGGGGAGGTCAGTTCATACCATGATAGGATGTGTATGGAAATATTGTCTCAGACATCGAGACATCCAGACTAAAGCTAGAGCAACTTCTCTAATTTCTAATATTGACCTTCTGATCCTTAAAGGACCTTTCCCATAAAGTACACCGGTCGTTGGCCTTCAATCGTCTCTTTCACCAGTGTGGCTCCCATGGCTTCATCTCATACAGAAAGATAGACAAAAAGCTTCTCTCCGGGGTCTGGCCTCGTTAACACCAGCGGGTTGACTAATACTTCTTTCAGCTCTTGAAATACCTTCCCCTGCTCTTCGCCCCATTCAAACTCCTTATTTTTCTTGAGTTCTTTGTTGAGAGGTAATAAACAGTGTGTCATTTCAGGCATGAACTGGGATAGCTTTATGACCTTTCCATTTAATAACTACACCTCCCTTACATTGGTTGGACTCCGGAGCTCTTTCACCACTTTGCATTTGTCAAGATTTGCTTCTATACCTCTCTGGGTGAGCATGAATCTAAGAAACCGTCCTGCGGGAACCGTAAAGGTACACTTCAGTGGATTTAACCTCATGCTGCATAATTGGAGCCTTTGGAACACCTTCCTCAAATCTTCGACATGGTCTCCTCCAATCAGAGTCTTAGCTATAATATCATCCACATATACCTCGACTACCTTCGACCTCATTCCTTCAAAAACCTTATTCATCATTCTCTGGTACATAGCTCTGGTGTTCTTCAATCCAAATGGCATAATTGTATAACAGAACACACATTTATCATTTACGAACGCAGTCTTATCCTCATCCTCCTTTCACATTAGAATCAAATTATATCCGGAATACGCATCCATGAAAAATAAGAATTGATACCTAGAAGAATCATTCACCATCTGATCAATGCTTAGGAGTGGGTATGGATCCTTGGGGAAACACTTATTCAAATTAGTGAATTCTGTACACATCCGTCATTTGTCATTGGTCTTTTTCACCATTACTACGTTGGAAACCCAAGAGGAATATTAAACCTCCCTTATGAAACCAGCCTTCAATAACTCCTTCGTTTGCTCACTAGTCGCCTTTTGCTTCTCCAGTCCCAACCTTCTCTTCTTTTACGCAACCGCCCTTGACTCTGGATAGACTGCTAATCTATGGTAACAGAAGTTAGGATCCATGCTAGGCATGTCAACTGCAGTCCATGCGAACAAATGCTTGAATTCCTTCAATAGCTTAATCAACCGTTCCTCCATTCTGATGTTTAAAGAATCATTAACCTCCATGCTCCTAGCAGGGTCTTCTTCCAATGGAATTTTCTTTACTCCCCTCTCTGGTGTGGGCCTCTGAGGATTTTTAAGGTTTGCCACTAGTTTCTCTCTAGGATCCAAATCTATCAAATTCATAGACTTCGGTACTGCTCAACTGTCATTTAGCCTCTTTCTCTTGATTGACTCCTCTGTTTTGGTCATTTGCACACTAAGGTTGTAACAATACCTCGCTATTTATTGATCACCTCTGATGGAGGACACTTGATTGTCCTTGTCAATAAATTTTATCAGCATATGTGGTGCTGATATCACGACTTCCAAAGCATTAAGAGAAGGGCTCCCAAGAATCCCATTGAATAAGGATTTCACATCTATTACCAATACCCTTGTACGCATCGTTCTTGACCCGGGATCTCCTTCAAATGTTAACCTAGTGTCTAAATTGCCTTTGGTAGGTTGTTTAGCTCCATTAAACGTGGTCAGGTCCTGAGTATAAGGCTACAAGTCAGAGCTTGAAAGTCCCATCTTCTTAACACACTCGTAGAAAATAACATCGCACAAGCTTCCCTGATCAACTAGCATTCTCCTGATTATTTTGTTTACTATGACCGCCTCAATCACCATTACATTATCTTCTTCAGGGACTATCAGACCGTAGTCATCATTAGTGAATATGATAAGAGAGGTTTAGACTCCATCTCAAAATAGTCGGTTGTCTGTCTTTGTCTGAACCGACATGATCATTCTTAAATGATTCTTCCTGGCGGTGTTCAACACTCTGCCTTCTACAAAGCCACCTGCAATCATATCGATGACATCTCTCCTTCCTGAACCTGGGAGGGGTTTCATCCACGACTCATCATTTTCATCAATATTGTCTACCACGGCCTTTCCCTTGTCCAACATTGGTTTCTTGGAACTTCTGGCTTCCTCCTCTTCGACCGGACCGGTCTCTTTCCTTCTTGGGGATACTCTTTCTGACTCCGAATTGGCTCTCTATTGAAACAAATATTGTTTCAACTTCCTATCTTTAATCAACGTTTCAATTACCTCTTTCAACTGTTGGCATTCATCTGTACTGTGCCACATCTGCTTGTGAAACTCACAATACTTGCTGGTATTTCCAGCTCTCTTCATAGGCATTGGTTTCTTTACTTTGTACACCATTAATCCTTTTAAACCAACCTCTCTCAAAATCTGGCCAGGCCAGACTGCTAACAGGGTGTATTGCATGAAATTCACACTCCTTCTTTTTTTTGGTCTTGGGAACATATCCTTGTTAGGACCCCTTTGTTCAAACTTTGGTGTCCTCCTGTCCTGTATTTGAATTCCTTCTTAGGTCGTACTCTTTTGGTTAGCATCTACTAGATGCATCTCTCTTCCAACATACTTCGCTGCCTTGCTTCTAAATTCTTCAAAGGTTCAAGGTGGCCCTTTTACGAAAGATAGGGCAAAAGGTAACTATGGTTGCAAAGCTTCCACCACGATGTACATTTGGATTTCTTTGATCAACCCTGGTACCAATGCTGCCTCCTTATAAAACCTCTTCAGAAAATCTCTCAAGCTCTTCTCTGACCCCTGTTTGATTTGTGCCAACGTATGAGACATTTTGGAATGTCCTTCAACACTGCAGAGTGCTGTAAGAAAATGTGGGCCATATCGTCCCATGAATTGATTGATCCCGCGGGTAAGCCTTTAAACCATCCCGAGGCCTTAGCAGATAATGTCCTTGGGAATATCCTACATATGACGTCCTCTTCAGCTCCTAAAAATAATGACTCGTTCATATACGTATCCAAATGGTTTCCGAGGTCCGATTCTCCTATGTATTTCCTTATAGACAGCGGTTGCGGAGTCTGTAGATGTCTAGGTATAGGGACACTCATCAACTTTCTTGTGAATGGTATCCTAAACTGATATTCTCCTTTTTTTAATATGTTGTATAGCCCTCCTTTGGCTGCTCATCTCCTTAGTCTAGTATGTGGACTCTTGTTCATCATAAGCATGAGTCTGAGATCGCTCTAGGTGATGGTGAAAATCCCGCTGTCTCTGATTTCCACCGGTGTTCTCTCTTTTGTCCGTTCTTCGAAGTTCTTGGAGCTCTTGGCACAGTTGCTTGATAATCTCATCCCGGGGGTCTGGCTACATCATCGTCTGCGTCCTCAACTCCGTCCCTGGGGTCTCCACTATATCCTCAACAAAGTCCAATGTCCTTGTAACATTCTAGACATGACCTTCTGGGGTTTCGTTACCTCTGTTGTGATCCATAATTTGCTTCTTGTTGCAATGTGGGACTCAAAATTTATGTGGTCCCACCAGGCATGCCAATGTTCTCTCCGGGGTTCAGGGTCAAGAGTTGACCTCCTCAACTAGAGTCTCAAATAATCTCACATGCACTCGATTTTACACTGCCTCAGTGGAGTATAGTATTTTAAACTTAGGACCAGTGAGGAACCTAAGCTCTTCACGTTAAGGTATGTGATTGACGTTAATCTATACCAAAGTCAAGGGGACACACCGGAGGTGCTCCTATAAAAGATTCTTTGATGCTTAAGTCAGTACATATATTACAAAAATACAAGAATTACGGAGGTTACTTATAGTGATTAGTTTAGATTCGATTCAAGTAATAAATGAGTTATATTTATAGGAGTTACCTGTGTAGGAGAAATGATTTGACCCTTCTCCTAACTTATTGTATTTACAATGTTTGTAGGGACATGTTACCCATACCTCTTTTGACTCATGTTTCAATGTCATATTGTTGACTGGAGTCATCACTTTGTAGCCGTACTCACGCTTATTTGGGACCCCAGTTTTAGTGACTTAGTCCTATGCTCCTTGTACTTTTGACGACATGTCCTGAGTTTCTAGGCACTCTGTCCATAAGTCTTGAGGTCCTGTATGAACCCTAGATCAGTTGTCCTTATCAATGAACTTTATCAATAGGTGTGGTGTTGACACCATGGCTTCTAAGGCATTGAGAGATGGTCTCCCAAGAATCCCATTAGATGGGGATTTTACATCAATCACTAGGACCCTGGTCCGAACTATCCTTGACCCTGGTTCATCTTCAAAAGTCAGTCTCGTATCCAAATAGCCTTTAGTTGGTTGCTTTGCCCTATTGAACAGAGTTAGGTCCTGGTATAGGGCTGTAAGTCTGAATTAGACAAACACATCTTCTTGAAGCACTCTAGAAAATCACGTCACATGAACTCCCTTGGTCCACCAAAATCCTCTGAATTATTTTATTAGCAATCACTACCTCAATAACCACAACGGCATCTCCCTCAGGGATGGTGGGACTGTAATCATCATCTAAAAATATAATCGGTGGGGTCTAAATCCCACCCTGGTATAGTCGGTTATCAGTCTTAGTCTATACAAACATAATCATCCTCAAGTGATTCTTTCGAGCCGTATTGGATACTCCTCCCCCTGTGAATACTCCAGCTATCATATCGATCAAATCCTTCCTTCTTGAAGGTGGGGGCTTTATCCATCCATCATCGTCTTCTTCAATATTGTCAACAATGGCCTTACCCTTATCTAAGGCCGACTTTTTTGAACCTCTAGCCTCTTCTTCTTCTCCCAAAGCATGCTTCCTCCTCCGGGGTATCTCCTTCTCCCACTCTTCATAAGTACGCTACTTGAAGAGGTATTGTTTCAACTTTTCTTCTCTAATCAAAGTCTCAATAACTTCCTTCAGCTGCCAGCATTCATTAGTGTTATGGCCGATTTGCTCATGAAATTCATAAACATGTTAGTATTTCCTGGCCGCTTCATCGGGAAAGGCTTCTTTACTCTACACATCATCAATCCACGTAATCTAACCTCCCTCAAAATTTATGCTAGTTGGGCTGTCAATGGGGTATAATAAGTAAAGTTAACACCTCTGACGCTCCCTCTACCTTTGGGGCGCATCCTGGTTATGACTTCTAGGCTCAAACTTTAGGCCTTTCCTTTCATGGACCAGAGTCCTTTCATCAACAACTGGGGTTTTCCCTTTGGTAGTGGCGAGGTGCATCTCACTTCCTACATATCTGGCTACCTTCCTCCTAAACTCCTCAAAGGTCTGTGGGGCTCCTTTTTCTAAGGATAAAGCAAAAGGTGACTACCATTGAAGGGCCTCGATCGCTATGTACAACTGAATCTGCTCTATCAACCCTGACACTAAAGTTGCCTCTTTGTAAAATCTCTTTAAAAAATCTCTTAAACTTTCATCCACTCCCTACTTTATCTGGGCCAGGGTGTGAGACGTTCTCAGAATATCTCTTGAAACAACAAAATGTTATAGGAAAGCATAGGCCATATCGTCCCAGGAATCGATGGACCCCAATTGTAAGCCTTTGAACCACTCTAAGGCTTCAGCAAACAGGGTTCTGGGAAACATCCTACACATTACGTCCTCCTCGACGCCTAGAAAAAGGGGCTCATTCGCATACGCCTCCAAGTGACGCCCAGGTAAGTTTCTCCGGTATACTTTCCTATCGACAACGATTAAGGTGTCTGCAAATGCCTCAGAGTTAGGACATTCATTAACCTCCTTGTGAATGGAATATTAAATCGGTATTCTTTATCTCCCCTACCTTGCTATAGGGGTATCTTCTATCCATTCAAAGCCTTTGTTCTATAAGTTGACTCCTGCTCATCATAAGTTTAAGCTCGTGAATATTCCTGAGTATGAGAGGATTCGTGCTGCTGCCTCTGATCTCCAACCGTTGTCTCCCTTACCTCCTTGCTTATTTCAACTCTTGTATCCCCAACTGAAGTTGTCTTATTATTTCATCCTTGGGGTCAGGGTGCATTACAGAAACCATCCTTCCTTGATTCTGATCCATTCCCAGAGTCTCAACGATTTTGACACCATACTCAAATATGCAGGGCTCTACTCTCTGGGCAAGATTTTGAACATGGCCCTTTGGAGTTCCATTCCTTCTATTCTACTCTATGACTTACTAGTTTCTTATAATGTGGGACTAAATTTACGCGGTCCCACCGGGTGTTCCAATGTTATGTTTGGTGACCAGGTCTAAAGTCCTACTCATTTAATTGGTGTCAAAGGTTCCTCTCTTTCTCTCTATTTTACACTGTCTCATTGGGAGTCTGGTATTATAAACACAAGTTCAGTGGGAACATTGTTCCTTTCAAGTCCAAGTTTGACTCTCAGTCAATTTCGAACCAAAGTGATGGGACACATTGTGGGTGAACCTGTAAAAGAGACTCCAATGCTCAAGTCAGTATGAGAATTATAGAGAAATAAAGAGATTACAGAGGTAGTTAAATGGTAGTAAATGTTGTAACTTGTGAATTAATGAATGACTTCTATTTATAGAACTTCCCTTAGTGCAAGTTATGATTTGACCCCTAATAGTGAATAGTTGCTACAGTTTTTGTATAGGGGCAAGTTGCCCAGTTGCGTCTGACTCCGATTCAGTTGTCAGTTTTTCTGGCCGGTGTCAGGTTCATAGATTCGTACAGAAGTCTGATTATCAGTCTGGTTTTAAGGTACTCCGTCCAATACTTGATTTAACTCAGTAATTATTTACATTTTATAATCATCTGTGTCACTTGCCTTTAGGGGCCGGTCTGCACACCAGACCACATTGTATAAAGAATACGACATGGGAAATCCTATAATCATAGATCTAACACTTGAAACAAGTAAACCAAGAAAGAACTAAGTGGGAGACAGAGAGAATAAACAAAAAAGTAATAATAAACACGGTGTAGTAAACAAGGTGTGAAAAGATGGCACTTCAATTAGTTCACTTTATAGTATTAAACTTCCCCATGTAAAAGTTTTAAACCAAACTATGATATGCAAATAAGGAGCGTATTAATATTATATTATCCAACAATTAGATCTATCGTTAAATTTCCAATTTATAAAAATTTCTTGAATAAATTTACTTTACAAGAGTTATTCTACTTTATTTTATAATATGGTAATGCCAAAAGTAAATGCCATTTCATTATTCATGTTTAAAATGTCAAGTTTCATATATTCATAAAACATATTATTTATATTCACAACCCTTCATTCCTTTTAATGGCAGTGCACCAATTCTCAACGTGAGATAAATTAGAGCTGTCACGTAATTATTATCAAAACATCTAATTCAATGCCGTATATATTATTGTCCTTATTAGTAAAGTATTAGCTTAATCAAAATTAATACTATGACATTTCATTAAATGTTTCAACTTTATAAAACTGACAAAAATACATTAGATCAAAAGGGTCTCATAATATACATAAAACAAAGAAAATAACACAAATAGAATAAATAAAGCGAGAACCAATTCCAAGTTTCCCATTCATTCCAATAACTACTAGCAAGTCTAAAATGAGAAAAAAAAGATAAAAATGAAGAACTTCGTAGCCAGTTGTGATTCATTACTACTAACTCATAATCACATTTAAAACTAGTTAGTTTTCCATTATAACATACAAATGCTATTTGGTCCAAATAATTGGTCCAAAATTTTCTTCATAATAAGACCAAAATCACGTTGGAAAGTTGCTCGATATTTGCCTACCAAGCTATATATTTTAAAATTGAAATGTGTGGGTAACAAGCCCATAAGACTCTATCTTTAACCTTTATGTTGCTATTTTTTCTAACTTTTAATCGAGTAAAATATGTGAATTCTTACACAAGTATGATGTTTAATGAAATAAAAAAAGTTTAATATTCTTATTAAGAGTACATATTTAAAATGTGTATCAAATAAAGGTATTTTTAAAATGGTATTGCATGTAATAAATCATAGATAGTTAAACTTACTTGTATTCTTAGATAATTTTTTTACTTATATTTTAAGACAGAGATAGTAAATTACAATAGAAATTTATCATCATTTAATTAGAAAAAGGAATTTACCCTATATTACAACACCTTTCTTGCAGCACCTATTTTGTAAAACTCTAAGCAATATAACAACAAAGTAGAAAGCACTAGAGGCAACAACTTGAACCAAGTAGAAAGAAATCATTACACCAATTTGAAACTCGTAATAATTAATTTGAATTAAATTAAAAACAATAAACTTCTTGATATCAATTTAGAATTAATTCATTGAAGCTGATAGTTATGACCAATCATGATAAAAAAAAAGCCGGTTAGAGGGGAATTAATCAATCAAAATCATGCACTAGTTAATCCCACAAGACTATACATTTAAAGTGCATCAAATAGTGTTGTCTATAATATTTGTAACATCCCAAATTTTTGAAGAAAATAAATTTATTGGATAATGATAATTAATTATATATTGTTTAATAATTATGAGAAAATTAATTAGACATTAGAGGTGAATTATCGGTAAATTCAGATTTACTAAAACCGGATGATTTAACAAATGGTGTAGGACCCACTTGGTCAAATTGAATATTGGATGGGTCTAGAATACTTAGAAAATTATTGTGGTTATGGTGGTATAGTTAAAATAATTTTTGGTATTGAGGAGGTAATTAATTGGACACGGCGTATGATATAAAACGGTAAAAATACGAGCTAAATGGAATTAAAAAAAATGCAAATTCTCATTTCCTCTTCTCCACTTAATCATAGCATTTCCCTATCTTTTCTAACATCTTTTACCTATTGGACAATGGGGATTTATTACCCAATGGTAAAAGCAAATGAAGGTACTCTTTTACCTAATGGACAATGACCAATTTTGGTCATCTTTTCCCTTCCCTTTTGCAAATTCACGTTGGCTCTCCTCTCTCTCCCTTCTCTCTTAATTTTTCTTCTTCTTCTTCTTCCATACTTTTCCACCAAAATCATCCACTATCTCCTTCACCTTCCATAATCATTTTTCACCCAAAAAGCTTAGATTCTCATGGACTCATGGAGCTTGGAAGGCACTTTGGAACTAATATTAGGTCATCTTCTCCATCCTCTCCCTTATTTTCGTTTGGGTTGGAGCTTGTTGTGAGGTAAGGTTTCTTGCCTCTTTAATGTTCCATTTATGGTTTTATGATGTTAAGCTTGAAATATGGATATTGAGTTTTATGGGTGATGAAGAAAATAATGAACCCTAGGCTTAAATGGCTTGAGATATGATTTTTTATTATGGTTTTATGGTATAAATTGATGTGGGATTGTTGAGTTTATGATGAATCATGGAAAATTATGGAAGTTGATTGTTGTTAGAAAAATTTTAAAGAAAACCCTAAGTGTTAGAAATTTGGGGGTTTTGGCCAAATTGATGATGTTAATGATTATGGTGCCTTTAGAATGATTCATATGAGGAAAATGAATTTTTAGAGTATTGGAATTGATTATAGATGTTGGTGAAGTTATGAGCTAAATTGATGTTATTTGAATGATGATATATGCATGTGAAACCCAAACCATAAGTTAGATGACCATTGGGATCATTGTGTGTTGTTTACAATTGATTGGCACTTTGATAATGATGTTAAGCTTGTGATGATGTATAAAAATTGTTGAAATTGATGCTTGCCAATTTGTATGTGCACCCTTAAGAATTGATAATTTTGGGGCTTTGACATAGATAGTGAAATTGATAATTTGGTTGTCATGAGAATGATTTTGAAGTGTAGAAGAGATGATTGGAATGATTGGTCATGATTTTGATGAGGTTCAAATCTTGAGGTTTGGAAGATGTATGTATGTGAGTATATATGATGATTAGAGGAATTGAGCTTAAGGATGGCTATATGATGTTTGTAGTTGGATATTGTTAGTCATAAGGATAGGTAACAAGAATAATGATAGATGGCCATTGATGATGGCACCTATGATGGTTGTGATTGATTAATGAAATGAGATGGTGTTTTGATGAGACCTTAGGTCATGATGTGTGCCATATGAGTTTGTTAATTAATTATGGTTTAAATGAAGCCAAGGTGGCTTATGTTGAATTTGGATGATAGTGATGACAATTGGATGATTCATATGATGATTTGGATGCCTTATGGATAAGGGATGTGATCTTGTTGTTGTTGGCTATGGTTAACCCTTTGAGACTTAGAGAATCATGATTTTGGGAAAGGAATTCCCGAAACCTAACATAAGTATATGAATTGGTGTTTTAACAAGTCTAGGACTTGATATTGAACTCTAAAAGATGTTGTCAATTGCTTAAACTTGTGATGATGCCTTGTGATGGCTCATTAATTTAGTGTATGTATATATGTGTGGAATGTGTAAATGGTATCCTGGGCAATGTGGTGGAATGTTTGGAACGTGTAGATCATTACGGTTCTTCTCTCGAGGTAGGAGAGGAGTTTGCATTTCAA
Organism: Clitoria ternatea; assembly: GCA_037962975.1. NCBI lineage: Eukaryota > Viridiplantae > Streptophyta > Magnoliopsida > Fabales > Fabaceae > Clitoria > Clitoria ternatea. Next base: position 92,411,407 of record CM075671.1, read on the forward strand.
TTGCATGAGTGAATAATTGATGGTTGATGTATATGATTGTACTCATGCTTGCATTGTCATGATTATTTTGAATGATGATTGATAATATGATGGATGTATATGAATGTACTCATGCTTGCCTTGCCATAATTATAATGAAATGATAAGATGATTGGTGATGTGATAAAGGATATGCTTGGCAATTTGTTGATTTTGGGAGTCATGTATACATGAGATGATGATGAATGTTTTGTGGCCCCTTGATAAGAATGAATGTGTCTATTGATAAATGTTCATGTTAGAATGGAATAATTATATGCCTTGTTAAGTGATGGTTCCATAGGATTGTATGTTCTTAGCCTCAGTTGTTGTCAAATTCATAAAAGTAATGCATGGGGAGTTCTTAAACTCCTGAATCGATTCAGAAGGCTCTTTGAATCGATTCAGAGGCCATTGGAATTCGTGTGAATCAATTCACAGTGTGCATGAATCGATTAAGGCCTCTCTAACTTGCAAAAATACCAATTCAGCTTCGTGTGAATCGATTCAAGAAGGGTGTGAATTGATTCATAACCCTCTGTTTGTCAATTTTGGGACTTTGGGGATGCATGAATCGATTCAAGCAGGGGCTGAATCGATTCATGGCCCTGTTATGGCCACTGATAGGATATTTTTCAAACTGCTGCTTTTCCTTTGCTATTTTTGGCCCGTTTGGGTATCTTAATGGCATTTCTGGCCTCCGACCTCTTCATGGAAGTTGTAGCTAATAATCTTATGCAGGTGAAAAAATTGGCCTTACCTTAATTGGAGTTTTCTAACTCTTCTTAGGCGTAAAACACCGGACCTTCTACATTGTAAAACTTAAATTTAAGAGGGTTTTAAACCTAACTTTTTATGATTGTCAAATTGGGACTAATAGGTGATATTTATGACATGTCCCACTATTTTTAAGACTAAAAATGAACTCTTCTCATATGTCTTAATGTTGAAATTTATCATGAGCTTATTATTATCCAAAACCCCTTTTATTATGTAAAAATAAGAGATTGTATTAGGGGTATATGATTGTGGTGTGTTCTTAATGGTGTTTGATATTGAATTGGGATATTGGCAAATGTATATATGCCTAAGACATGTTATAAAGACATGAAAGTTCACCACTAATAATATGATATGATGAATGATGATGAAAAGTAAATAATGTGATTGTATGACACACCTTGTATGATGATGAAACTAATGAGGGATGATTGCATGACAATGTGTTTGTTATAAATCGATGAATCAGAGATGATGTCGATAATGAGTAATGATGGATGATTGTTATTATTGATGATTTGTTGAATACCATTATGTTTGATACAAGTGTGACCTTATATGTGTGGTTTGAATTGTATTGATGAGATGTTGTGAATGCCACACTAGAATGTAAAACAATGGTAATGATCAATGAGATGAAAAATCCACTAAGAAATCATGTGGTGATGTTGATGAAAGATTGATGAATGTTATTGATGTTTGTGATGCCATTATGAATGTTACAAGTATTGACTTGCATGTATGATATAAGTATGTTGAAATGAAATGTCACACTTAAAACTTGAAAACAATGGCTAAAACCAACAATGATAAAATCCACTAAGAATTGTATGGTGGTGTTGGTGATGATGATGATGATGATGATGATTGATGAGTAGCATGATAGGATGCATAGTATGAGAATGCATTTGATTTGCATTGCATCCATGGCATATCATACACTACCGGTGAGGAATATTAGGGGATTCCCCTGGTTGGCCTAGTGGGAGGGTGGCTCTATGCACGAGTGGGACGACCCAGAAAACACGGGTAAATTTTTCACGTTTTATAAATCATTATTAGACAAAGAAATAAAGTGGTGAAGCTTTTAATTCAACACCCCGAATCTATGAAAAACCTCTATCATATATGAAGATATGAGAGGGTAAATTAAAAATGAGTTTTATGAGAAACTTCTATTTGAAGACAACGGAAGAATTAATTAAATTTATGTTACATAATTGAATTTAAAGAGAAAGGATTTCATGGTCTAATGATTCATAACATGTCCAAAAATTACTTTTAAGATGATGAAAGAAAAAAATTTGATGCAAGAGAAATGAAATTATTTGAAACAAAACAAATGGGAGCATCAGAGTACCACTCGCTCAAGCGAGAGCCACACTCGCTTGAGCGAGCTCACGTAGTAACGCTTGAGCGAAGCTAGGAAGAATGCTGAACGAGGAAAAAGAATAAGCATCAGGGGGTCCTCTCACTTGAGCGAGACCCATCTCGCTTGAGCGAGATTCAAGGACCACACTTGGGCGAGCCAGCGAAATGCTTAAGCGGGAATGAAGATTAGCCTTAGGGGCCAATCTCGCTTAAGCGAGTTCCACCTCGCTTGAGCGAGATTGCTCCAGTGGCATCAGGCACTCATTGCCCGATTTTCGCTCACGCGAGGCAAGGCTCGCCTGGACGAAAATCGTCCAGTATCCATTTTCCCTTCATCACGCTTAAGCGAGTCCCAAGCCATGACCATTTCACTTGAGTGAAAATAGTCCAGTGTCCAACCTCTACTTCCAGGAAAATCTTGCTTGGGCGAGAATGCCATTCGCTTGAGCGAATTTTGGCCAGTGGCCACACCCCTGTGTCCCAAGTATCTCGCTCGAGCGAGATTTCCACTCGCTTGAGCAAGTTATGCAGAACTTGTGCAGAAACGTGAAATTTACACATCTTAGCATATCAATTCTCATTTCCTACCATTTTAACCTATCCTAATGCATTAGTTGCACCTCATCATACATTTATAAGTCCTCTCACTTGTTCATACACTTCAAAATCAAATTTCTTTCACTCTATGCATAGGATTTAAATCATTCCTACATAAACTTCATAATTACTACTAATTATGAAATGCATCATTCATTCATGGAATTTAACATCAACAAGCATCATAATTCATCATATAACATCATTTGGGTCATTAATGAAAATTGGCCATACACACCAAGGTCCAATTTTCCTACATGACCCTCAAAATCACCATCTACAATCTAGATAACAAAATGAGCATACATATACATTATATGCTATACAAAAATCTAGATTTACCGGCCAAGGCACTCCCTATAAACCTATTTACCTCCTCCTACAAAATGTACTTCAAAAGTTTCACTTCGCCCATGGGAGCCCTGCATCACAAGACTAAAAATGAAAAACATGGGAGAGTGAGTCATACATTCCAAAAGAATGAATATGAATACCATGTGATCATGGGCATATGTATCACAACATGTATACTTGCATTAGTATACAACTCATCATCATCTATCATCATAAATGCAATCATCTTTGTAAAACAAGCAAGCATGAAATCACACACATGATCTAGTCCTTCACACATTTGGACTATCATATAATTCATCATCCTTCTCACATTATTATTTGGTATTCACATGTTTTATGTTTTCTTACTCACATTACTTTATTCTCACCACAACCATCACCATATATCATCTCCTTTGGCATACTTCCTTGCTATATGCAAATTCTCTTTAGCTAATGCATATACACAATAGAATTTTTCAACAATTGTAGATCTGACTCTAGGAAAAATAAACACCAATTGTGGGACTCAAGTATGATCATCTAGCCATACCCCTACTGCAGTAGTAAAATGTGTACACTTATTCTTAAATTGCATGCATTTCACCAATTATTTTATTGGTACCAAACCGCATCACCCATTTGCAACACCGGTCATTTTCACCATGACCGCGGTAAATAACATATTCGACATATGGTGTTGCGGGCCGGGCAGATCTCAAATCATGGCGGCTGTGATCCCAAGGACCACCGGGGACACCTGCTCATCAAGAGCCACCCCCGACAAGGATCAACCTTATGTGGCTCCCCGTAGCACAACATGGGCAACTTCGTGACTTACACACCGAGTCACAGGGGAAATACAAATCGCTCGTGCACAGAGCCGCCCTCCCACTGGGCCAACCGGGGGAATCCCCTAAAATTCCAACACCAGCAGCTATGCAGTATGCCATGGATGCAAATGTAAATCATATGCATTTCTCACTCTATGCATCTTATACATGCCACTCAATACACATCATCATCATTATCACCAACATCAGCACAAGGCTTTTAGTGGATTTATTATTGTTAGTTATTCTTATTAGTTTAAACTTTTATGTGGCATTTTCGATAGTTCTCATTCATATAATTCAATTCCATCATCAATACAATGACCTCAATTATTCACTATCAACCAAGGCATGTTATTCATTTACACCCATTCTCAATCAAACCTCATCAACATTCATTATACACTTATAGTGGGCATGCGCATAACCACATAGTATCAAACAATTCACGCCACCGTATAACACACCATGCTTATTCTAAATGCATCAAAGCATGTTGCCAAAACATATCATTAACATCATACGTAACATTATAATTCTATGTAACACTTCAAGCAAGGCAAACATGCATGTCAACACATATGGCAATCAAATACCATTCAAATTCATGCATTTAGAACATAAGACTCCTCTCCTACCTCAAGAGAAGAATTCCGATTGGTACGACGCACCCGCCTCGTCATTCAGAATGGATCCTACATTAACATACACATAGAATCCCAAATAAATCAACTATTCAAGTCACAACTCAACTCTAATTAACCATAAGCATATCTACAATTTTATAACATGTATAAACATGTCATAGACATTATTTTCCTTCATTTATTAGGCTTCGAGAATTCTTTCCCATTAAGCCTTATTCATTAGATTCAATGGCTACAAAACAATCATAGCCCCAACCTTCACAAAATACCACACCAATCAATACCCATACACTTAATGGCTTGCATTTGCTCTCAAACATATCATTCAACCAATATTTATAACTTTTCCCAATTCTTAAAAGTTAGGGTTTTCACCAAAACCTAACCATATTCATAAATGCATCATAACTCTCATCTCTTTCCAACCATAAATGCATCTACCACATTTATCCCTTATTAAAACCTTATATTTATGGTCACCCACCTTAGGGCTCATGCATTAAATGCCTCTAATAAATACTCATTCACATGCATTGCTCCCCCAAAGCATAATAACACATACCCATGGCCAAAATCTTCAACAAAATAGTGAATATACTTACCTCACACCCAAAACAAAATGGGTCCAAGAGGGGGAAGAGGGGCTGTGAAAATGAGGGGAAAAGGAAGAAGATTTCAAGCTCCAAGCTTCCTTTAAGCTCCTTTGAGAAACGAAAATAGAAGGTGAAGAAGACCACCACCCTTTTGCCAAGGGTTTTGGAAGAAGAAGAAGAGAAGGAGTGAAGGAGAAGTAGAGAGAAAGAAGAAGCAGAATGTGTTTGCTAAGAGAGTCCAAAAGCCAACATGAAATAAAGAGGGGAATTGGGCTTTTGTGCTTTATTTTAACCTTCACATTAAAGATTCATCATTTTAAGACAAACAGGACATCTATTCGGGCTCAATACTTTATCCGAAAATTATTTCGAGTACATATTCAGACTCCTAATATTATCCTTAATAGCCCTGACCAATATCATCTCAATCAGAGATACTTGGTCCAACACCCATATTTTATTCGGGTCAGTTTTCAACTTTTTCGATCCCAATAAATTACTAACAGTCCCCAAAAATCTTAATTTAATCATTTTCAATATTTTGGGACGTTTAATAATTCACACATAATTATTCAATATTAATTTCCTTAATTAACTCTCTATTTTAAAATTTTGGGATGTTACAATCCACCCCACCAAAAAGAAAATTTTGTTCTCGAAATTTAACATACCGGATTCGAATACGTTGGGATATCATTCTCTGATGTCGTCCTTACGTTCCCATGTGAACGTCTCCACATTCCCATGTTTCCAAGCGACCTTCACCAAAGGTACCAACTTGTTCCGTAGTCTCTTCACGGAATGCTCGACGATGCGAACAGAAACAGGAGGAATGGATAAATCATCTCGTACATTGACATCGTCCATAGGAATTACATGTAGAGAATCATGAACATATTTCCTCAACTGAGATACGTGAAATACATTATGTAGATTAGCGAGATGCGGAGGGAGTGTTATCCGATAAACAACGTCGCCAATCCGCTCTAATACCTCATAAGCTCCAATAAATCTAGGGCTCAACTTTCCACTTTTTAACGCCCTTCCAATCCCTTTATCACACGAGACTTTCAGGAACACATGTCACCAACTTGAAATTCAAGTGGCTTATGTCTCTTGTCATAGTAACTCTTCTGTTGGTCCTGAGCAATCTTCATATTCTCTCGTATCTTCTTAATCTGCTTAGTAGTCTCCTGAACAATCTCCGACCCTAAAGCCAAGTTCTCACCAACCTCAAGCCAACACAAAGGGGTCCTACACTTCCTTCCATACAACGCCTCATATGGTGCCATGTCAATACTAGAATGGAAGCTGTTGTTGTAGGTAAACTCAATTAAAGGCAAGTACTTCACCCATGAACCACCATGTTCCAAAACACATGCACGTAACAAGTCCTCAAGACTCTAAATAGTCCTCTCAGATTGTCCATCCGTCTGAGGGTGATAAGCTGAGCTCAACTTCAATTTAGAGCCCATGTCCTCATGAAGGCTTCCCCAAAATCGAGAAGTAAAGCGTGGATCTCTATCAGAAACAATACTAGAGGGCACCCCATGCAACCTCACTATCTCCTTAATGTACAACTGCGCCAGATCCTCCAAGGAACTCTTCATGCTAATCGGTAGAAAATGGGCACACTTCATCAAACGATCTACAATCACCCAAATTCTGTCACTATTGGACCTTATCCTAGGTAGACCAGACTCAAAGTCTATAGCAATAGCATCCCACTTCCAAATAGGGATATCGAGTGGTCTCAAAGTACCAGAAGGCCTTTGATGCTCTACCTTCACCTTCTGACAAACAAGGCAAGATGCAACAAAATTCGCCATATCACGCTTCATACCAGGCCACCAGAAATTCTTTTTCAAGTCTTGGTACATCTTGGTGGAACCAAGATGAATGCTCAATACGCTTTTGTGAGCTTCCTCAAGTACACTTTTCCTCACATCATCACTTGAGGGAACATAAATTCAGCCCTTCACACGCCAAATGCCATCTTGACCTTCCACTAGGAACAATTTTTTCCCTTTCTCTTGGGTTTTCTTCATCTCAATCAAATACTCATCATTTGGTTGTTGTACCTTCACATATTCAAGAAATTCATTCATGACCTTCAACATTTCAAGAGACATTTTCTTCGGAGTATATGTTTCCACGCCCATATTCAAATCTCTAAATTGTTCAATCAACTTCATCTCTTTCGCCATCATTATAGAGATATGCAATGACTTCTGGCTCAAAGCATCGATAACCATATTTGCCTTTCCGGGATGATACCTCAACTCAAACTCATAATCCTTCAGAAACTCCATCCATCGCCGTTGGCGCATATTAAGTTCCTTTTGGTCAAACAAGTACTTAAGGCTCTTATGCTCATTAAACACCACAAACTTAGAACCATATAAGTAATATCGCCACAACTTCAAAGCAAACACCACCGCTGCTAATTCAAGATCATGAGTAGGATAATTAACCTTATACGGTCGTAATTATCTTGACGTATAGGCTATCACACGCTTCTTTTGCATCAACATGCATCCAAGACCAAGCTTAGACGCATCAAAATACAACATAAAATCATCCGTCAAATCGGGCAACGCTAACACCGGTGCGGTAGTAAGCCTCAACTTTAACTCTTGAAAACTTTCTTCACACTCACGGGTCCAGACAAAAGGTTGATTCTTGCGAGTTAACTTTGTCAATGGTAAGGCTAAGCGGGAAAATCCTTTAATAAACCTCCGGTAATAACTGACAAGACCAAGAAAACTTCTTATCTGTGTTACGGACGTCGGTCTTTCCCAAGCCATAACAGCTTCAACTTTCGATCTATCAACGGCAACTCTATCACCGAAAATCACATGACCAAGAAAAGAAATCTCACTCATCTAGAATTCACATTTAGAGAGCTTAGTATACAATTCTTTCTCTCGAAGAATAGACAATACAAGATGAAGATGTCTTTCATGCTCTTCATGACTCTTAGAGTATACCAAAATATCATCAATAAACACCACGACGAATTGATCAAGATACTCATAGAAGATGCGATTCATGTAATCCATGAAAATTGCAGGAGCATTTGTCACTCCAAGTGGCATCACTATGTACTCATAGTGTCCATATCGTGTTCGGAAAGCAATTTTTGGGATATCTTCGATCTTTACCCAAATTTGGTGATATCTGGAATGTAGGTCAATTTTGGAGAATACAACGGCACCCTTTAATTGATCCAAAAGGTCATCAATGCGAGGGAGAGGATATTTGTTCTTGATAGTTAATCTGTTGAGTTGGCGATAATCAACGCACAATCTCATGCTCCCGTCCTTCTTTTTCACCAATAGTACAGGAGCACCCCAAGGAGACACACTTGGGTGAATAAACTCCTGTTCAAGTAATTCCTCAACTTGCTTCTTTAATTCGGCCAACTACATAGGAGACATCCTATAAGGAGCTCTAGAAATAGGATCAGCGCCAAGAATGAGATCAATAGAAAATTCCACTTCACATGGAGGAGGTAATCCAGGAATTTCATTCGGAAAAACATTGGGGAATTCTAAAACAATAGGGATTTCACAAGACTGGGAGGTACCATTCCCATCAACCAAGCAGAACATCATAAGAAGCTGAGAGATACCTTACACATCAAAGTCTTCAGCATTTGAAGTCGAGAAGATCACCTTCTTGTTATGACAATCTACCAAGACTTTGTTGGCAGACAACCAATCCATGCCTAGAATAATGTCCAGGTCTTTCATAGGCAAGCATACAAGATATACAACAAATCTCCTACCCTCCAGGGTCATCTCGACATTCTCACATCGAGTCACCGATCTTAAACAAGTACTGGTCGGTGTAGTCACCATTATAGAACTTCTCATCATACAAACAGGCACTCTCAAGCGCCTTACACAATCCTCAGATATAAATGAATGAGTTGCACCTGAATCAAATATGACATGTACTGAAGTGCCAAAGATTTCACACTCACTACGGACAAGATCTTCAGCTTGTGCGGCTTCTTCACCGGTGACGGCGAAGACTCTTCCAACGGCTTGTGGTTGATCACCACCATTTCGGTTACCATGTCTTCCACCATGGTCGTTACCTCGACCATTACTATTCCTTCCACCGTTATGATTTCCACCACGGCCACCATTTCGGCCACTATTATAATCATTTCTATTTCCATGACCACAGCCTCCAAAGCCACCATAGCCTCCACGGTTACCATTAGGATTCACACGTACAAGAGTATTAACATTAGCATTCCTTGCATTCAATAGGCAATTAGGGCGAATATGCCCCGGTTGATTGCATTGGTAGCACACCACTTCATCTTGTAGACAATCCCTTGCCAAGTGATTAGCACCATACTTGAAGCAAGTTAAACCTTGGATGTGGACAATTCACCATACATATTTGCCTTGCTTAGAGTGTTACAACGAGCATTCTTGTTGTTCCCCTATGACTCGGTATGTAAGTCATGAAGCTGCCCAAGCTAAGCTACTGGGAACTGCATGTGGTTGACCTTTGTGGGGCATACTCTTGAGGAGCAGGTGTCCCCGGTGGTCCTTTGGATCATAGCTGCCATGGTATGAGTCATGGTTTGCCCGCAACACCTTATATTATTGATTGTGTTATTTACCGCGGTCATGGTGAAAATGACCGGTGTTGCAAAATAGGCAATACGGTTTGGTACTAGTAAAATTGGTAATTATGCATGCGTTATGATATATGTGTACACGTTATACTACTGCAGTAGGGGCATGGTATGTGATCATGCTTGAACCCATAATTAGTGTTTATTCCCACAGTCAGATTCGTATTTGTCGTTGATAATTCCATTGTGCATATGCATTAGCCTAAGAGCATTTACATATAGCATGGAGATATGCCAAGAGGTAATGATGATTGATGATGATTGAGATTGAGATATGATGATGATGAGATGGGTAAATGAATACCTAAAAGACAATATGTAAAATATGAATACAAAGAAAAGATATTGTATATAATGATGTTGTATATGATGGCCCAATGTGATGATAGGTATGCCCGTGTATGATTGATGATGATGGTGATGGCCCATGGTGGTAATGAAAAATGATGTGTATGTGTGTTGCTTTGCTATGAGTTGATTGATAAATATGGTATATGTATATTATTGGGATGAATGAATTATGATGATTATTGATGACTTTAGTAAAGCATACATGATGTTAATATACATATGCACATAATCTCAATTGTATTCATATTCGTCATTTGAAATGCATAACTCACTCTCCCATGTTGTTTATTTTTAGCATTGTGATGTAGGGTTGTCATAGGATGAGATTGAGTCTTTGAACTAAAGCTTTGGAGAAGGTAAATAGCTGTATTGGAATGCCTTGGCTGGCAACGAATGTTAATTATGATGTGATGATTGAATTATATAAGATGATAGCTGATAATCATTGATTTGATGATATTGTATAGATGATAACACATATGAATGATGTATTGATATTTAGAGTATTGGAATTCATACTCATCTGATGAATGAAATGTGTTGGTCATGTAGCCCATTTGGGAATGTATAAGTGTTAATGATACATGAGTTAGAGATTGAATTGAATGTGGTCAATTATGCATAATGGATATTGGTGATGTATGTTGCACGACCATATAAATATATATATTAGGTAATGCATATGGATGACTTATGTGTAAGATCAGTTATGTCCTAAATGGCTTATGTTGTGTATTTGTATGCTTTGCCAAGCCTTTTCTCATAACTTCATATATGAGACTAGGCGTGTACCCTGTATATATATTCTCCTTCTGCTGTAAACTCTATTATTTTTGTATACAATTATGGGCGATTTATCTTATGATCCAGTTATAAATTCTCATATCTCACTCTTCGATTTTCTGTGGTTCGAGTCTTGATGTAATCGTTGAGGTGTTTTGAAATATTCTTAAACATGAAAAGTTTACTCGCAATTTTGTTAATCATTTATCTTGATTACATCGGGATTCGGGTCTGGAAAATTGGGGTGTGACAATATTCACCATCAAGCTCAAGAATAATTTTAAAATGCAAGAAATGTTCTCTGTCCATTTTTAACCATTCTAGAGAAACCATAAGGTAACATATGTTTTCAGTGGACCAAGTAACTAAGGAATAAAGTAGCTAACCAACATGTGATTTTGGTCTTAAAATTTTTTCTTGTGTTGTTTAAATAGAAATGCATAGAAACAATAAAAAAAAACAAAAGCCAATACATTATTGAAATATTAGATTTAACAACTTGTCCCATACAAAACAAAGGCAAAGTTTGAAAGACTTTCATCAATATTGAATATGTATAATACCATAGCAAAATATACTAACCTTTATTTTTTGTGAGGAAAAGTGATAGATCAAGGTTGGTAGACCATTCTCTCAGACAAAACCACAAGTTCTTGAACACTTTTTATAAAATAAAAAAGAAATATCAGAAGCCAATAAAAAACTAAAGGAAAGAAAAAATGAAGAACCAACAAGTGAAACACATTACAATACATGTTGAAAACCAGAAACCAGAAAAAAAAATTACTTATACTTTTTATCAGTTAAAAAAAAGAAGGCGGTGGAAGATACATCAAGTGAAAAGGAATTGTTGACTTTTGCCATGGAAATAAAAAATTCTAAGACAATCAAAGTATATGAACCATTGATTCACTTTATCAAACATCTAGAGTGCATGAACCACAGATGTATAAACCACGAAAATGAATCATTCAAACATTAACTCAAACAGCTAGAGTGCATGAACCATAAATGTTTAAACTATATAAACAGAAACATAAATTGTAAAGCAGAAATCATAAGCTAGAAACTTTAGAAACAAAAAAACACAAAAAATAAGTGAAATTAAAACCTTATGTAACACAACAAGAAATAGTGAGTGAAATAAGAGAAACACAATGAGAGTGGTGGTATGATGGTCCAGTGGAGGCAAAAACATTGAATCCTTAAAATAATGGAGGAAAAAACGTAAAGGCTTTAGATTTCAGAGGCAACAGCCCAGTGGCACAGTGAAGTGGTGGTACAAAGGTAAGGTGGTCATAGTGATAAGCTGGGATGCATGGTAGTATCAAGGCAAAGTGGTTGACGATCTGCACTCTTCCATGGTGGTGTGGTGGCACAGTCGTACGGAGACATGATGGTAACTGTGAGAAGATGAGACGCGTGGTGGGTTTAAGGCAACAATGGTTGATTTGGATTAGGGAGAAGAGATGACAAAAATGAAACAGACTAGAAAACAAAGAAGTTAGGGGAAGGGGAAATGGAAAAAATTAAGGGGTGAGGGGTTTAGGATGAAAGGGAAGTGAATAGTAAAAAAAGTTAGGGAAAAGGGTTCTGGAACCACCATAAATGTTTCGCATGAACTTGAAAAATTTGCTTATTAATGGCAGTTTTAAGTAACCACCACTAATAAACCATCGCAAAACTACAAATTTATTGAATGGAAGAAAAAATAGTGGAGGGTTCCTTAGTTGTTGGGCTTTGCATGCATGGTAGATTTGAAAAAGATGAGGACGTGAGAGTGGAGAGGGAAATGGAAGGAAAGCACGACCAAGAAAGAAGATAAGATATGGAGGAGAAGAGTGGTGATGGTGGCTCGACAATGAGAGAGAGAAGAGAAAATATGGTATTTTATGAAACTTTTAGCATGGTGGCACACTTAAATAGAGTAAGAGTGTGAGTGGGAGTGAGGTAACAAAGTGGTGGCTGAAGTGGAGGAAGATGGTGATGGAAAATGACGCGACATGGGATGAAACTATACGATGTATTTGAATAATGCGAAGCCAATTAGGTCGTATGCAAACTTAATAGGGTTTTGTGTAAATGATGGTGATTTGATGTGTTTATGGCCATAGGTCTCTCTAGGGAAAGGAGGAGGTAGTTCTGGTTTGATTTAACAAAAAAATGGGTACTTAGAGTTTTAATACCAAAACTTACAGCGTTTCTAACGACAAATTGTCAGAAAACGGAACAAATTTAGATAACTAAGTAAGTAACAAACTTGATTAATATATTTAGTTTTTATAAAAAAAATATTTAGGCTCAAAAATGGTTACTCAAGACGCAAAGCACCGACTAGAAATTAGAGCGATTGGGTATCCAGTTCGTGTTTTCGGTGAAAACCTTTTTCCTAGTGGCAGTTTTGTAAATAACTCTCTATTTTAATCCAAATAACTTCTCCACAGGGTTACTATAGTCCTTGGGAGTCTGAGCTCATCACTACCAAACATACATAATTAGGACACAGAATCGACTGAAGTTCAATTTTTGCAGAAATCACACAACACAAGCTTGACGTCACAGGTCCAGGGCCTTAGAGATTTGCCCTAAAAACTAGGGGTGTTACACTCTCCCTTCCTTTAAGGAATTTTGTCCCTGAAATTTCTTGCGTATGCAATTAACAACGAAAACTAAACCTTCATTATCCTTGTTTCAGGTTTCTCACCTGCATGCTTTCTCATTCTAGGTGTTTCACACCATTCCTCATGCATTGGGCATTGCTTCAAAAGACAAAACTAGTAATCAGGTGAATTTTCAAATTGGTGTAAATCATTAAGGTTTTGACACTAGTCAAGGTTCAAACTAAGGGTTTTCAATAGGTATAAGGAATCAGAAGATTCAGAATTGGATAACCCGTCAGGGCACAAAGGGTTTTAAGAAAATTTCAGAACTTTGAATCCTTCCTGAATGAGTAAGGATACTTTCTTTCCTAATTCAATCAGAATTCCAAATCCAAGGTGAAGAGATTCAAATGTAAAATAAAATAAGCTAGCCATGGAAATTTGGCAGAGTATGTCTGACACAAATTCCAAGACACTCAAGAGTTAGTTATTGACAGTTAAAAACTAGGTCAAAAGGATTGTTAATATGACACCAAGGGAGATTTCAAAGGAACTTCAAGATTAAGTCAAGCATACCTCAAGAGATTCTCAAGAATAAATTGAGTTTCAAGGTTCAGATCCAAATGCAAAATTCAAGAGTCGGAAGTTCAAGGAAATTGAATGACAACAGAAGTTCAATTCTTAATAAGTAGATTCATTTCTCATAGTGAAAAGAATAGCAGATGGTTCAAGGAATTCAATTACAAGTCAAGAATAAGCAGATAAGTCATCCCACATCCAATTAAATAAGGTTTGAAATATAGTGCCTATAAAGCAATAACCCATTACAAAATTCACTTCCTCGCACAGCCTTAACGTCACTTTTACAAAAGCATATAGCTTTCTTCATTCTTCTGTTTCACTAAGTTATCCTTAGTGAATACTGATTCTTAATGTTGTAACCACTCGTCTTAACTATTAGAATTTAGTAGTCAATTCCTAACACACAAGTCCTAGTGACTTTCAAACAACATTTAAAGAACGACGGGGCCTAGCAATCCATACCCAACCCTGCTGAATCGACCACGCTCTAATACCACCAATGTGGCATCCCTTAGTTAACTAGAAGAATCCTTCCCACTAGATCATCCTAGTTAAAAAAGGTGCCATAAGTTTGTAAGAAATTAAGTAAGATTTTTTTTTATACAATAAAACATGGTGGATCAAAATATAATAGTCATTCCATTCATAACATGGCCTCAATAGTGCTTTTACATACTCTGAATAAGACAGGGGCATGTAGGCTCCCACAATTATATACAGACTCGATTCAACATTACAACCTATACATTTTCTAGGAAATTAAAATCCTATCTTTACTCCTCATCAAAGGAGGAAGCTTCAAAACTGGAAGGCTCACACCTCCTAAAGTTCTTGCAACAATATTCCCAGCGCATGGCACAGATCAAATGCTTTCCAGTGACGCTCGACTAAACATGTTCCCCAAGCTCGTCGTGGATGAAATGATGGTACACGTGCCATAGGAAGATACGAGACCAGACGTGTTCAGCCTTGGCAAGCAAAAGATCTAAGAGCCTAAGTCCGGGGTTTTCTTCTTTTTCTTCCCCTTCTTTTTCTTCTTCTTCAGCTTCTAGGGGCTCCATAGGTATATCTTAAAATCCTTCAGGATCTTGTTCCCTAGCCACTTCCATAGTCGCTTCCACCTCATCCTGTCCTGGTGCTACCTCATGTAGAGGTACATACTTGAGAGTATGAAAGTGAATCCTTATTTTTAGCATGAGAGGTTCTAGTTCTAGATGGAGGCTCAACTCTCCAAGTATAGATGGAGGCACATCTCCTAGTAGATACTCGTGGTTTCCTTCTAGAAACACACGAGCTAGGTCTCTATAATACTATACGGGATACTCTACTACTCTGATGTCCTTATCGAAGGGAAATGGCTTCATTGGCGGATCCATGGGCTTAATGTCTTCCTCTTAGTAAACTAGCCCAAAGAAACTATGGGCTTCTTCTCTAAGAACCAACATCCTTCTTCCAAATGTTGCTGACGTACTACCTTGTGAGGGTCTTCTCAAACATTCACTAACGACGGTTTTCCCTTCGAACTCATCTAGTCCTAGGTTTACATAACACAATAACAAAACCACGAAACAAGATGGGTGTGTTTATCTCACTCCAGTCTTGTTGGAAATACATGTAAGGGTGCACCGTCACACTTTACAAATTATACATAACCAATTATCTAATAGATCATATCTAACATGGATGCATACCCTTTCTATACTCAATAGATTTCATCATAAAACCTACTGATCATTACTATTATCATACTAATGATTCATTATTACTAATACTCTCACAATTATTACTTCCTTAACCATTATTTTGTTACTACTAACATAATAGCAAAACATAATTCATACATATATGCGTTCAATTACAAGGATACATAACTTACTTATTCATTACTAAGTCAGGTATTTTAAGATCATCTTGTTGTTGTTAAGTGTCTCATGATGCGAATAAGGGCCCATAAGATATTATTCTCATCACATTAAACCTCCATACTACTTCTACTAGACGACATAATTGCGTACTAGAGTGACCGAAGTACACCAAGTACCTCACAACCACAAGGTAAGCGACACAGAGGTCCAGTAATCCATAATTCATGATCACATCTAAAAACTGAAATTGGCTCTCCATGATTTTAGAAACAATCGCTTGAGTCAAAATACAATAGGCTTGCCACGAACTGCCCAACATCGGGTGCTACACCAAGCCATCATAAGGGACCGAACCATTCGTACTTCTAAGATCTCAGCTTATGAATCGCAACAAATGTACCCCGTCATTGTGACTCTAGTCTCATATCACAATTCACACTTTCAAAGCACATGATGCATTACAATGCACAACTTATTCTCTTTTAATCTTTTGTTAATCCATATTATCATCACCGGGTAGGGTCCTTCCTTTATAAGTCCTTTGTCCTTAATGCCAAGGGAAAACATTTGAACCAGAAGAACCTATATTGCCTTATGTATTCCATACCACATTTATTTAAACCTAACTTAATGTTAGTAATCATTTTAAAAGTATGAATATACATATATGCATGTGTGTCTATGTATATATATATATATATATATATAATTTATCATAAGAGTTGAGTTAAGAAAACTGGGGGCTTTTAAGAATAGTTTACTTACAAGATGAAAATAACTCAATGATTTAACACTTCTATGTAGTCGTATAATTTGACTACATAAGTGAATGTAGATTCACACACATGTACATATACTCTTTTCCAAGTCCCTTATCTTTATTAAAATATATGTTCTTGGACACTCTAGAAGTTAGGGCTTGAGATTGAGAGGTATAAGAAAAATCCATTATTTTGATCCTTGGACCGTTTTAGTGGACGTCGTCCAGTTGCATCTTTTGCTACAAAACTTTGCCATTCGGTCTTAAGGTTTAAAATTGTAAAATAATTGAAGCATAGAAAATACTTCTTTAAAATCAAGGAGTAATGTTTGCCCAAAATTCTTTTCAAGTAAATTTGTTGGTTTTGTCGAAAACTTCTAAATCATCATACTTTTGCTAAAAAACTCTGATCGAGTTGATTCAAAAGTCTAAGTCGAGTAACTTTTGAAGTTCCATCATTTTAAAATAATTTGATAATTTTAGATTATGAAAATAGTTACTCAAAAGTCCCTTATCTTTTTTCATTTTTACTGTTTTTACTCTTTAGTTCCTTTTACTAACGATTAAGGACAAAGTCTTGTCGATCCATTTCGTTCCTTCTCATCATTTCCAAAATTTCATCTCATCCACATTGATACATAAATTCAGTATTCATCACAACATACTAACACCTTTACAGGGGTTTCTAACATAGTCCACCCTTGTAACCCTTGTCAAAAATTCGTTTCTTAGTGATTTCTCTGCCACGAACCCTACCAAAACTTCCATTCATTTTCTCATACTTATTCAGCCATGCCAAATTAAAGTCACACACAATTACAAAAAAGATTCAAAAATACACTTGGCCTCTAAATATGTTACAAATTAGTTAGTCATCATTATTATTCCATAATTATTTCTAATAATTCATTCATCCATTAAACTCATTTCTTCTTAATGTTTTCATTATCATTCCAATCAGTATTCTCATTAATTAAATAACCTTAGTTCAAGCCAAAATTCTAGAATTTATACATGTCTAAACATCATTATACAAAACTACCAAAACTTGTCATACAAGGCAATTTATAACACCATTTTTCATGAAATTTTACATTGAACCTTATGTACACGTGCTGTAACATCTCATATGTTTTTATATTTAAACTATGATGATTTGAGAATATAAGGCTATTTTATGATTTAACAATGAATTTAAGAGGAAAATTCAAGATTTTACCTGATGTGTAGCGTCCAGTTGACGTGTAACGTTAGGGTAAAATTTTAAACCTAACACGTAGCGACAACATTGCGATCAAAATTAAAACCCCTCAGTGGCAGCAACACAAAATAGAAGCTAAAAACAAGTTCAGGACCTTTTCTCATCCTTCTTTCTTCTCTGAAAGTGTAAGGAGCTAATTGAAGCTAATTTATGGTTGGAATTCAAAATCAATCATGGATTAGAGGTAGAAAACTCAAGGTAATCGTGTGAGACCTTTCAATTTTAATTTTTATGGAAGTTTCCCATCTTTTGCCTATTTTCTTGGGGAGGCAAAGAGGCTTTAAAATTTAAGATCCTGAATCGGTTAAGTGATGGATTTGAGTTCCGCTTTGTGTAGGTTACGAGCGGAGTGTCAGAAGCTTAGTGGAGAAAGGGGTTTCTTAGAATAACCATTGGTTTTGATTGTGGTAAGCTTATAAAGCTTTAAGAATTTACTTTCACATATTTTCTTAAGTTAAGATTTCAATAGTTAAATCTCTAAACCCCTTTGTAATTCTTGTGTTTTTAGTGTTTTGGCGCATGGGTACGTTCGACAAAATTAAGGAGCGTTGGAAGTGAGGTAAGGGGAGTGTTTAGTGTGTGTCTAGTAAGGTTTTGAGAATTTTATATTATGATTTGACATTTTGTGAGAGTATAAATGTTTTATTCAAAAATTATATATAGTTTGAAATTGTAATGACATCCAAGGGAGGTATATGAAATCCTCAAGGTGACATTGTTTCTATTTTATTTATTAGCATTGATTTATAATACAAGATACTCACCCTTACAATTATTTTACAGTGAATAAGCAAAGGAATATTGTGGATGCCACAAAGACCAGTACAAAGTGAGCAGTGGAGAAATGCCAGAAGAGTTTGTAATTTATGGTGTATATATTTGAGATATTACATCTATACTTACTGATGGATTTGTATATGTATATGTATGTGTGTGGTTTTATTATGTGTTTTATTATCATGTGTGCTTATGTTGACTTCTGGATGGTTGGGTAACTAATGGCACTAAGCCATTAGTGTGTGTCTATATATATATATATACGATACATTCCAGTTTAAGATGATATGAGTATGTTATCGCACTGAGCCATTAGATAGTTGTTCATGCATAATGACTAGGAATTATGTATATAGATATAAGTATTAGCACAGAGACATTTAGTATTAAAGATCATGCATTATTGGCAGGAACTGTGTTGTTTGGAATGTTGTGTTATTATGTTGAAATAATGGTGCAAATGAATTAGCCAGTTAAAGTTAGAATTAAGAAGTTGGGATATTGGATTAATGAGATTAAGAAGTAAAATTATGGAACTGAATAGGTGAAATGGAGATCTGATGGGATTCAGTATCCCTGGAAATGCCCAATAGGTTTAAATGGACATTTAAAACTAGTTTATGTGCTTGTTTCATGTTTTAAATAACTATGAGGTGAATTGGTGTAGTAAGATGGCCTTAAGTTGGCCTAAACACATTTTTATGAATAGTTCATCACCAGGCTAGAATTTTAGGAAATGGACTATGTCAACAGCTCCGGAATGGGGGTAATATAATGCTCATGTAGTTTGGTGTAGTTTGGAGTTGAATTGGGCAAACTTAGGACTAAGGGAAGTTGGTAAAATGGCTTAAATTACATGACAGCAGCATTGTTACTACTGTCATGTCTGGCACGTAGCGTCAACCCGACGTGTAACTCCAAGTACGATGTTGTGGCCTTACGCGTACGCGTCAGACCCTTGTTTTGGCCAAGCTTGTTTTGGCTGTTTGTAATTGAATCCTAGGTAATATAAAGGCGTATGAATGTTCTTTTAGAGTTATATGGGTTCTTTTAAAAGGATTCTTTATTGTGAATTAATTATTTTATGAAAAATTTAATGAGATTTTTATTTAAATGTTTTAAAGTAATGGTAAATTAGTAAGGGATTTCACAATTGGTATCAGAGCAGGTCTATTTAGGATTGTAATCCTTGTGGGTGAAATTTGTATAAGAATGCTGACATGTATGTATATATGAATATGTATATGTGTAAAATTAAATGGTACAGGAATTCTAGCATTGTGCTCACTAGTTCTTCATCGGCTGTAATTCCCTGTATTGAGGTATTAATTTTAAACTCTATTGAGTTTATCTAAGTACTAATGGTGGATTGTATTATTGTAGAATGGCTGATAGTTCTAATTCTATCCCAGAGGGTGATTTCCTTGAGAAGTTTTCTCAAATGATGGGAAAGGCTAAATCTGGCCCGACCCTAGATAAATTTCTAAAGTGTAACCCACTTGTGTATAGGGGTGGACATGATCATGATGGAGCTTATATCTAGCTCAGAGAAATGGATGAAATGTTTGATTACTTTGAATGCTTAGACGAGCAGAAAGTGGTATTCTCTACTTATCAATTGCGTGAGGAAGCTAGGGTTTAGTGGACTCGTACCAAAACCTAGATGACGGCTGCTGGTGAAGCTTTAAAGTGGGATAATTTTAAAAAAAGGTTTTTGGCAAAGTATTTTCCTAACAATTATAAAACCAGAAAAAAAATGGAATTCTTACATCTTGAACAAGAAAGGATGCTTATGGTTGAATACACAACTAAATTTGATGAGCTATGTGATTTCTATTATCCATTTTGTCTAAAAGGTATTGAAAGTAACAAGTGTGCCAAATATGAATCTAGTTTGAGAATTGAACTTCGTAGTGTGATTATTCTCTTAGAGATTAGGGATTATGTTGATCTTGTGAATAAAGCATAGTTGTGAAGAAGTTCAGTTGTAGAGAGTTTCTCTTAGAAAAAATAGACCATGGTTAAATATTAAGGGAGTTGATTTTAAAAAGTAGAGTCAAGTTAGTCGAAGTGGATCTTCTTATTCTTCTTCTTCCTCTTCATCTAGAGGCTATTGCGGTGGCCGTACTGATAGCCAACCACAAGCGCATGGGGTATCGAAGTAACAAAAAGATATCGTTCTTACAGGGATTGTGCCCAAGTACTAGTTATAATGGTGATTCAATTATCTAGTGGAATTTGGTTAAAAAGAATTACCAAAACGATTGTGAACAGCAAATCAGAGAACAAAAAATTCAATGTCTTTTGTAAAAGAAAATCGGAGCAAGTTTGGGAAATTGTATCAAAGGTAAATCTTGGGGTAATAAGGGTTCATACGCCAGTATCAAAATTAAATGTTACTCACCTATCCAATTATACGATTTCGTTCCTAAGGTAGATTCCCCTAAGTTAATTAATACCTTCCTCTCGAAAGCCTATTAATGTGTCTAATTCCTAAAGAACCATGTCCAATTTGTTAATTAGGCCCTTTATGTTCTATGAAAATCTGATTAATCCCTCAAACAATTTCGCTTACTGTCGTAAATCAAAATCATAGGTTCAATTTAGGTATTTTCGAATTACATGCCAATCTCTCGATTACCCATATAATTTGTGATCATCTACGCTTATCTCTAAGTCTTGCAGAAGCATTAGGCATACATAAATTGAATAGAGATTGAAATCATATGAATTGGAATACAAAGAATAATTAATTGTAACACATAGGCATACTACATCCTTAGCCCTAAGAAAAGAGTTTAGTATGCCATAAGGATTGTTGTCATCATGTCACACATCACAAAATCAATGCCAAACATAAAAGATATCAAAAGTGTAAACTAGGGATTTAGAAATTACAAATTAGTTCTCACTAGGATTTCTAATTCTTCCTCCTAAATTTGCAGATTTGATTGCCCTTGATGAATTTGACTCTTGATTCCCAATGAAATCTTCCCAAAGAGTTCTTCAAAATCTCCCAAAAGATGTGTCAAAATTTATCTATGAAGAAGTGTTTTCAAATCCCCTAGAGTGCCTATTTAAATCCCTAAACAATTGAAAAATTTGGCTCTTGTAGGGGACAACCACGGCCAGTGGTGGATAACCACGACCAGAGGTTCGGGTTCTGTTCCTTTTTAGACCATAAATTCACATTTTCTATGACAAACAAGAACAACCACAGCTAGTGGTGGATAACCACGGCCAGTGGTGGGTTCTGACTTGCTCTACTTTGCTCCACAGTGCCAACCACTGGCAGTGGTGGTAACCACGGCCAGTGGTGGTGATGCTGATGATGTTTTACCCTTAAACAGAGCCAACCATGGCAAGTGGTGGATAACCATGGCCAATGGTGGGTTCTGCCACCAATTTCCTCTTTTCCAGTGCTAACCACGGCCAGTGGTTGGCCACCACTAGCAGCAGTTTCCTCCAACCTTGCCCATATGCACTCCAAAGGGTCTCAAAGGTCTCTTCTTTCATCCACTTTGCCATTTTTCCTTAAAATAGACCTAGAACATCATTAATCCTGCAAAAATAGGAACAACCAAGCAGTAATAGCATAAAGGAATCAAAATCAAGGGAATCGGATAGAAACAATATGCAAAAATCCTAAAAACTAGACCTAAAAATAACCAAAACAACACACAATGCACACTTATCAAAATACCCCAAACTAAAACATTGCTTGTCCTCAAGCAATCACTGAATCCATACAAGCATATAATGAAAAACTAGCAGACCCAAGCAAACTTAAGGAATCTTGTGTTTATTTATTTATTCTTTTTGTGTTTTTAAGTGATTGCATAAACCACTAAAATATACCACAACCAATAATCAAACCATATTCACTAAGATTAAACTTGGGGTATTCTTTCTCACTTTCCACTCAATATATGTGCTTGTATTTCAATCCACTCAGACCACAACATTCTAAACACTACCATAGGCTTGGCAATTGACCGCAATTGACCACAGACTCCATAGTTATCAAGAAAACATGTATTGGTCAAAAGGTCTTTTAAAGGGTTGTAATGGGGCAAGGGGATTCATAACATGAGAATGGAAATCAAGAAAAAGGGAAATGCAAAGGGCTTAATTCTGTAAGAAGAGCAATATCACAAGAAGGCAAGCAAACCCCAATTTAATAACTCTTTATACCTTCAAACCACAAAGGGTATGCTTCATTTTTTTATTTTTCTCTTCTCTTTTTTTTGAGATCAAACTCCTTATCTTTCCTTTTCTTTGAATCACACACCCCAAACTATCATGGATTTTGTTTTTCAATTCACTTTTCAATTCAACCACTTTTAGTTAGCTTACCCTTTTTTCCTCTTCTATATGTGAATCAAAAACCATTATGTTAAAAGGTTTTGAAAGAAAATAATCATTTTATTTCATGGCTCAAAAGGGACAACTAATGGCTTACACTTTTAACAAATTCTGAGGTTAAGGAAAACAAAACCTAAAGTGCCTTTTTCATTCTAAGCATGCATTCATAAATCATTTTGAATTGGTCAAAAGCCAAGTTCTAGAGTACCATCAAATGTGTGAATCACTCAGTCAAAGAATCATGGGTTATTTACAATTTAATGCACTGAACACCCTATTGGCTCAAAAGCTTACATTGGTAATTTGCCTAATCAAAGAAACACAGTCATCATGTAGAGTGATTATTCTAGCAAGAATAGCAATTAAAAACTTTTTATTTATTATATATATATTTTTTTATTTTATTTTTTAATTTTTTTACAAGATTCACCCAAGTAATGCTTAAGATCCAACTAATCTACATCACATGTCATACAGATAACAATGACTGTAATCAGTAATCAATGCTAGCACAAGTCATATGAGCAGAAATACAATCATACAAATGAACTAGAAAATAAGCATACAATCATGCAAATGAACTAGAAAATAAAAATAAACAAAAATAAAAAAGAATAAAGTAAGAAAAAGCTGAACTTTTGTGTACTCATCACCCCAAACTAAAACTAGACATTGTCGCCAATGTCCAAATCAAGGGGACCAAAGAGGTCCGTAATTAAGGAACCAGAGGTAAAAGGACACAAAAGTTCAATTGATACCTGTCATGGAGAAGGGGGATGGAAGTGACCCTGCTAGGTGTGCCAATCATACATGGCATCTACTCGGTCAAAAATTTGATCAATGCGGGCCCTCTGATGAGTTTTCTCAGTCGACATCTGCTGAAGCAAAGTATATATTTGCTGCATGGAAAAAGGTTGCTCCTTACAAAAATGAGGGGGCTCACCCTATTCTGGAGGCCCAGTGGGTAGTGGCATCTCGGTAGAAAGTGGAGTATGATCATCCTTATCTGCAAAAAGAAAAAATGTCTTGCCTTCCAAACTAGTAAAAGTAGGATCAGGCAAAGGGTGAGGAACAGGAAATCCAACTATTACCAAACAGTGTACATCATGTTCCTTAACAATCATCCCCATATTAATCAATTCAGCCATGTCAACCCTCTTGGGTTGATGGAGGAGATTATCTTGGTCCAGATCTATGCCTACATACCTAGCAATGGGGTTTATCCATAACAATCTTACCAGTGGTGGCATTACTAACCCGAGATAACTAGCTACATAACCACTTGGTAGAATCGATGTGAGTATTATAAAGCATAGAGTGGAGAAAGAATACCCTTGGCTGACGCATAGTACCTAGACTATCATACCGTCCAAAGATGGATCGGGCCATGAAACGCTACAGGTAATAGAAAACTGGGTGATGGATGGTGGAAGCCTTAGAAGTAGAAGCATCATAATGGCCTTTATGGGAGATAAGATTTCAAAAGTACCTGAAATTAAACTCCTTTGGGATGCTATTAACACCCCTGGAGGAAAATTATAAATAGTAGCTATTTCATCCAAAGGCAACCTGTAGTTAGTAATAATAAGTCGGAAAGTGAGCTCCCACCCGGGTCCAGATTGGCACCTATTGACCTCTACAGAACTTAAGAATTCTAAAGAAAAAGATGTACGCTCATACACGGGTTCAAATAATTCAATAAAGGAATCCCACCCCACATTTTGACACAAGCGTAAGGTATCTTCAAAAATTCCCAATTCCATTAAAGTATCTTTGCAGAAAAATCTAGAGGGAATAATCTCTCTACTCAGTAAGATTCTAACCTCATCTTTTGCCCCTCCGATGGGCATTCAATATCATTCAGGTCGGAGTAGTTAGAAGACTTACCTTTGGTCTTCCTTTTCTTAGAGAGAATCTTTGGTGCCATGGAGTTGAATATAAAACTTGGAGATGACCTAATAAAACCATACAAGGAAGGTTAAAAAGCATTCTAATTCAAAACTCCAAAGTTTTGTATCATGACAAGAGATAACACCTATATAATGTCATAAATTCATGGTATCTATGAGAGAAATGTACATATATACCATGAAAGGTGAACTAGACCACAATCACATTCAAACCATGCAATAATTCAAGAATTTTGTCTCTTAGGCATTTCATCAAACACTTGGTGTGCACTAAATAAATGAGTGCCAAATACCATATTCAAGAGCAATGCTACCTTTCATCAAGTTCAATAGCCAAAATAAACAACCAAATTTAGAATTTTACCACCAATCAAACATCCAATCCCCACCAAAGACCAAAATTTACATATGAACACAAATGGGGTACATGAAAAAGTATAAACACTAGATGAAGTTCATGAAGATTTTAGTGTTACCCATTTAGTTTTACAGCATTCAAATTCATCACAAGGCAATTAGGGAAAGCTTAAATGAATCAATTTTAAGATTTTCATGCTAAATCCCTAAATTTTTTAGAAACCCCCAAAAACCAAATGAGAAACCCAAAAGTAATAAGAAAGAATAAAATGCTTACTTGATTTAGGGATGAGAAGAGATAATTCAAGTAGCAAGATGATGATGATGTGCAAGGATATTGAAAGGGATTTGAGTTTCTCAAGTAGCTTGCTTGGTGTTTTCAAAAGATATAGATGAAGGAACTAACAAAGCAATGCATAAAAAGGGGTACTAGGGCATGGGTATTTTAAAACCTTGAAAACCCCCACGCTAGGCCAAACCACGGGAAGTGGTGGATAACCATGGCCCGTGGTTAGTGCTGTTTTGGCCCAAAAATTGAAATGCAATTTAAATCATGCCCCTGTTGGCAACCACAGCTAGTGGTGGGAAACCACGACAGTGGTTGCCTCTGTTTTTGGCCAAAATCTCTTGCATAAAAAGGAAGGATCCCCTGTTGGCAACCACAACCAGTGGTGGGAAACCACGGCCAGTGGTTGCCTCTGTTTCGTGCCCAGAAAAACTTAAAATGCAGAGGGGACTTCCAATGCTAACCATGGCCAGTGGTTTTCACTGTATGGTGCCCAAAAATTTCATATTTTCAGTGGAAAATGCCTGGGCCAAACCACTGCCAATGGTGGCAATGCACAGCCAGTGGTTGCCACTGTTTTGTCTCATAAAACAAAATGCAAAACACTAAGTTTGGCATAAATTTATCTAATTTAAATTAGGACATACATCATGGTAATAAAAAATCATGCCTTACTCCATAACCTAACAAACCATCAAGTTCTTATTTATTTGTTTTTCTCTTTATTTGATTTTTCCTTTTTTATTTATCTTTAGCAACTAAAAAAAATTCAAAGAAAACACAGAGATATAAACAATTATGGGATTACCTCCCCACAAGTGCTAAGTTTAACGTCTTCAGCTGGACGCCTTACCCATTTAGATTTATGAATCTGATGCATCAAGCAAATCCAAAGCACTTGCTTGATGAATGGGCTCGCCTGTCAAGTAGTGCTTAAGTCTTTGCCCATTTACTTTAAATGGTCCGGACTTTTCGCTCCATAACTCAACAGTGCCAAAGGGAAATACTTTCAAGACTTTAAACGGTCCCAACCATCAGGACCTCAGTTTACCTAGGAATAACCTGAATCCAGAGTTAAATAACAAGACCATATCACCTAGATTGAATATCCTCCAAAGGATGTGACGATCATGCCAACGTTTTGTTTTTTCCTTATAAATTTTAGCATTATCGTACACACCCAAATAGAGTTCCTCTAGTTCATTTAGCTCTAATAACCTGCACTCACCTACAACCATATGATCAAGATTAAGCATTTTAATTGCCCAAAACAATTTATACTCAAGTTCAACAGGCAAATGACAAGGCTTCCCATATACTAGTTTGAAAGGTGTGGTTCCAGTAGGGGTTTTATATGTGGTGCGATACGCCCATAAGGAATCATCTAATTTAATAGACCAATCCTTACGTGACGTATTGACCACCTTTTGGAGAATATTTTTATCTCCCTGTTGGAAACCTCAACCTGCCCACTAGTTTAAGGGTGATAAGGTGTGGCAACCTTATGCCTTACTCCATATTTTTTTAAAAGGGTCTGAAAAGTTTTCTAAATAAAATGAGACCCTTATTCACTAATTATGCATTTGGGGACCCCAAACCTCAGAAAAATTATCTTTTTGAAAAGCTTTATAATAGTTTTGGCATCCAAATGAGGTGAAGCAATGGCTTCCACTCATTTAGACACGTAATCTACTGCTACTAAAATAAAATGATTTCCGAAAGAAAAGGGAAAGGGTCCCATTAAATCAACCCCCACACATCAAACAACTCAACCTTTAAAATGCTATTAAGTGGCATTTCATGCCTCTTACCTATATTACTTGTTCGTTGGTATGCATCACAAGTCAGGATATACTATACGCACATCCTTAAAAAGGTGTGGCCAGTAGAACCTAACTTGCAACACTTTCGAGGCGGTCTTGGATGTACTCATATGGCCTCCATAAGAAATAGAGTGGCAATGGTCAAGGATGGCATGGACTTCATCCTCCGGAACACACCTCCTAATCAAACCATCTCCACATTATTTGAAAAGGATGGGCTCATCCTAATAGTAATGCTTAACATTTGTAAGAAACTTCTTTTTTGCTGAAAACCAAGATCGGGGGGTAAAATGTCACATGCAAGAAAATTAACAAAATCTGCATACCAAGGCACTTGTTAGACACTAAGACTCAGTAGTTTCTCATCCGGAAAAGACTCATTGATGGGAACAACATCACCCAACTTATCTTTTTCAGATGACAACCTAGATAGGTGGTCAGCAACAAGGTTCTTAGTACCTTTTTTATCTTTTATCTCTAAGTCAAATTCTTGCAAAATCAAAATCCACCTAATTAGCCTAGGCTTTGCTTCTTTTTTATGTAAAAGATACTCGATGGCAGAATGGTTAGTATATACAATAACATGCGAGTCTACCAAGTATAATCTAAACTTATCAAAAGCAAAGACAATAGCCAATAATTCCTTTTCAGTGGTAGCATAGTTTACCTACGCTTCATCAAGTGTACAGCTAGCATAATGGATCACATGCAGCTTCTTATCCTTTTGCTGCCCAAGCACAACCCCCACTACGTGATCACTAGCATCACACATCAACTCAAATGGGAGTTCCCAATCAGGGGGTTGTACCACAGGAGTAGAAATCAAAGCTTGTTTAATTCTGCAAAAAGCCTAAAGACAAGATGAGTCAAAAATAAAAGCCACATCCTTACCCAAAAGATTAGTCAGAGGCTTGGGATCTTGCTGAAATCTTTAATAAACCACTGGTAAAACCCGACATGCCTAAGAAAGCTTCGAATGCCTTTCACATTGGTCGGCGGGGGCAATTTTTCAATCACCTCCACCTTAGCCTTATCCACCTTAATTCCTCTCTCAGACACCAAGTGTCCAAGAACTATGCCCTCTCTTACCATAAAATGGCATTTCTCCCAATTTAATACCAAGTTAGTCTCCTCACAGTACTGCAAGACTTGGCATAAATTAGTTAAACAATTACCAAAATCCAAACCATGCACAGAAAAGTCATCCATGAAAACTTCCATCACATTCTCAATCAAATCAAAAAAGATGGCATGCATACACCTTTGAAAACTCGCAGGTGCATTACACAAGCCAAATGGCATTCTCCTATATGCATATGTCCCATAAGGGCAAGTGAAAGTAGTTTTTTCTTGATCAGATGGATGGATGGGGATTTGATGAAAACCTAAGTACCCATCCAAATAACAGAAATAAGAGTGCTTAACAAGCCTCTCAAGCATCTGATCAATGAAAGGAAGAGGGAAATGATCTTTCTTTGTGGCGTTATTTAGCTTTCTATAATCAATGCACATATGTCACCCAGAAACTATCCTAGTAGAAATTAGTTCCTATTTATCATTTTTCACAACAGTTATCCCTCCCTTTATAGGCACCACATGAACTGGACTTACCCACTTACTACTAGCAATGGGATATATAACACCAACATCAAGCAATTTCAAATTTTCCTTCTTAACCACTTCTTGCATTTTTGGATTTAGTCTCTTAAGTGGTTCTACTGTGGGCCTACTCTCATCCTCTACAGTTATCCTATGCATGCAAAAGGAAGGGCTAATCCCTTTTATATCATCTATTGTATAACCAATAATCTTCCAATACAACCTAAGTTGTTTCAAAAGCTTCTCAGTTTCATATGGATTCAAGTTAGCATTTACAATGACAGGATATGTAGAGTTAGGTCCAAGAAATTCATACCTCAATGAAGCCGATAAAGGCTTTAATTCAACAATTGAGCTTACCACTTTCTCACACATGACTTCAGTATCATGTTTAAGTGGAGCATTTTCTTCCAAACAATTTGATGTTCCTACAAGCTTAACTAATAAAGCAAATTCAAGTGGATCCTTAGGAAGAGTTTCTTCCTTCACCACCTGCTTAATAAAATCCACATAGCAAACATCATCAAAAGGTTTCTTTAAAGCATCTTTCAAACTAAATCTACCTTTCGGTCTCCAATAGTCACGGACAATTTTCCATTTTTAACATCTATTATCGCACTCGCGGTTGCCAAAAATGGCCTGCCTAGAATAATAGGGACCATAGAATCCTCATCTATTTCCAAAACAACAAAGTCGGCAAGAATGAAAAATTTACCTACTTTAATAGGTACATCTTCTAAAATACCTACAGGATATTTAACAGACCTATCCACTAATTGCAATGACATCCTAGTAGGTTTTAATTCACCCAATCCCAATTTCTCAGTAATAGACAATGGCATTAAACTGACGCTAGCTCCTAAGTCACATAATGCTTTATCAATAGCCATGTCACCAATCGCACAAGGGATAGAAAAACTACCTGGATCCTGAAGCTTGGGTGGTAGCTTCTTTTGGATCAAAGCACTACATTCCTAAATGAGTGCTACTGTACCATCCTCCTTTAATTTCCTTTTATTGGATAAGATGTCCTTTAGGAACTTCGTATATGTTGACATTTGCTGTAAGGCATCTGTAAAAGGAACATTAACATAAAGCTTTTTAAGAACTTTAAGAAACTTACCAAATTGTTTATCAAGCTTGGCCTTATCCAAGCGCTTAGGATATAGAACTGGAGGCTAATATAGTTTCACCTCCTTCTTCTTTTCACCTTGTTTCTCTTCTTCAATTTCAAGATGAGAGTAAGACTCTTTCCCCTTCTTCTCTTTCTTGGCCTCCTCTTCAATCAAACCAATCAGACCATCATACTATGTACCGCTCCTAAGAGTAATAGTCATGGTGTGATTGGATGGTCCTGTTTCAGGCTTTCCAGGAAAGGTTCCTAGCATTCTCTGAGAGGATGAGGCCTGTTGAGAAATTTGGTTCTCCAACATCTTATTATGGGTGGCAAGAGTATCCACCTTGGAGGTTAGCTTCTTAATAGCATCGGAGAACTCATTGTTTTAACTGGGTGGTCATAAAGGTCTCCATCAAGGACTCCAGCTTAGATTTTTTAGTAATGTAGGGTCCTTGGGGTTATCAAAAACTACTCGGATTGTCTTGATAGGGAGGTGGTCGGCTTTGGAAACTGGGTGGTCCTTGTGGTTGTCAGAAATTATTGTCATAATTTCCACTGTAGTTCCCAATAGCATCCATCTGTTGCATTTCTAGCTTGATATTCTGAGTCACTCCAAGCTGACATCGTGAAATATTATAACCTGAAACACCACACAGCTCACAAACAAGATTAGAAGTACCTGTTCCTAATTTATCAAATTTAACAATTTTAATAGATAATGCTTTTATTTTAGCAGTTAATAAAGAGAGAACATCAACAGAGTACTTACCTGGAGTTCTTGGTAAACTCCTTTCTGAAGACCACTGGTATATGTTTTGGGTAACTTCCTCAATGAGATTAAAACCTTCCTCCATGTTCTTACTCATGAAGGCACTGCCAGCTGCGGTATCCAAGGTTACCTTCTGGTTTCGAGTGAGTCTATTATAGAATATATGCACTATCAACCAGCGTTCAATACCATGGTGTGGGCATTCCTGGAGCATTTCTTTATACCTTTCCCAGGCATCATATAAAGTTTCATCATCTTTTTGAGCGAAAGTGATGATTTGCTTCCTCAACTGGTCTATTTTGCTCCTTGGATAATATTTGTTGAGGAAGGCATGAGATAATTGTTCCCATGTAGTGATTGACCCCTCCGAAAGCGCATACAACCAAGCTCTGGCCTTGTCCCTTAAAGAGAATGGGAAAAGCCTAAGTCGGATTGCATCATTTGAGACCCCATTTACCTTGAGCGTGTCATAATACTCAAGGAAAATCTAAAGATACAAGTTGAGATCCTCGGATGGCAATCCTCCAAATTGACTTTGTTGAACCATTGAGAGCAAGGATCGCTTCAACTTAAAATTATTCGCCTCAATGTTTAGTCTAGTGATGCTAGACCTTTGACCCATCGCATTAGGCGCTGCAAAATCATGGAGTGCTCTGTTGTCTTTGTTTTCCATTTGTGTTTGGCTTATTGAACTTGAAGATTGGTGTCTGTTTTATTCAATGCGTGTCCTAAGAATTCTGATCTTTCGAAGGGTTCTTTCAATCTCAATGTTGTAGCAATAAAAGGGCCTACACAAAGTTGTCACTTTTTTACATAAAGGGGCCTGCATAAATTTATAAACAATAAAGAAAAACAAGTGTAATTCTATAGAAAAACTAAAATAAAACTGAAAATGTAGAAAAATAGAAAATGTAGAAAATGCAGACTAGTCTAATCAAACACCGCTTAGCTAATATTAGGGGAAAACATAATCCCCAGCAACAACGGCAAAAACTTGATAGCCAACCGCAAGCGCACGGTGTATCGAAGTAATAAAAAGATATCGTTCCCACAGGGATTATGCCCAAGTACTAGTTATAACAGTGATTCAATTATCTAATGGAATTTGATTAAAATGAATTACCAAAACAATTATGATCAGCAAATCAGAGAACAAAAAATTCAATGTCTTTTGTAAAAGAAAATCGAAGCAAGTTTAGGAAATTGTATCAAAGGTAAATCTTGGGGTAATAAGGGTTTGTACGCCAGTATCAAAATTAATGGTTACTCACCTATCCAATTATACAATTTTGTTCCTAAGGCAGATTCCCCTAGGTTAATTAATACCTTCCTCTCGAAAGCCTATTAATGTGCCTAATTCTCAAAGAACCACGTTCAATTTGTTAATTAGGCCCTTTATGTTCTATGGAAATCTGATTAATCCCTCAAATAATTTTGCTTACTGTCATAAATCAAAACCATAGGTTCAATTTAGGTATTTTTGAATTACATGCCAATCTCTTGATTACCCATATAATTTGTGATCATCTACGTTTATATCTAAGTCTTGCAAAAGCATTAGGAATACATAAATTGAATAGACATTGAAATCATATGACTTGGATTATAAAGAACAATTAATTGTAACACATAGGCATACTATATCCTTAGCCCCAAGAAAATAGTTTAGTGTGCCATAAGGAATGTTGTCATCATGTCAAACATCACAAAATCAATGCCAAACATAAAAGATATCAAAAGTGTAAACTAGGGATTTAGAAATTACAAATTAGTTCTCACTAGGATTTCTAATTCTTCCTTCTAAATCTGCAGATTCGATTGCCCTTAATGAATTTGACTCTTGATTCCCAATTAAATCTTCCCAAAGAGTTCTTCAAAATCTCCTAAAAGGTGTGTCAAATCTGTCTATGACAAAGTGTTTTCAAATCCCCTAGAGTGCCCATTTAAATCCCTAAACAATTCAAAGATTTGGGCCTCGTAGGGGACAACCACGGCTAGAGGTTCAGGTTCTGTTCCTTTTTAGACCATAAATTCGTATTTTCTATGACAAACAGGAACAACCACGGCCAGTGTTAGGTTTTAACTTGCTCTGCTTTTCTCCACAGTACCAACCACTGGCAGTGGTGGCAACCACGACCAGTGGTGGTGATGCTGATGATGTTTTACCCTTAAATAGAGCCAACCACAACTAGTGGTGGATAACCACAGCTAGTGGTGGGTTTTTCCACCAATTTCCTCTTTTCCAATGCTAACCACGGCCAGTGGTTGGCCACCACTAGCAATGGTTTCCTCCAACCTTGCCCATATGCACTCCAAAGGGTCTTAAAGGTCTCTTCTTTCATCCACTTTGCCATTTTTCCTCAAAATAGACCTAGAACATCATTAATCCTATAAAAATAAGAATAACCAAGCAATAATAACAGAAAGGAATCAAAATCAAGGGAATCGGGCAGAAATAATATACAAAAATCCTAAAAATTAGACCTAAAAATAACCGAAAACAACACATAATGCACATTTATCACGTACTGACAACAGAGTTTGTTTTAAGTGTGGAAAAGAAGGGCATTTGATTAGAAATTACAAGTCTGAGCCGCTTACCTGTTATCATGATGGTTAGACTAGGTATCTTAGGCCTGTTTGTCCTTTGAGGCAGACTAAGAGTGTATAGGGAAGTAGGAGCATTACTTCCATAGCCCAAGGTGGTAGATTTCAGAGAGGTAGACACGGTGGTGGTGGCCGAGAAGGCCTGGTTCAACAACCTGATACCACACCGTCTACTAGTACTTAGAATATTATTACTGGGAGAGTGTTTGTTTCTGATGCTTCAGATGTTATACATAATGATTAGCTGGTTCATAATAAGTGTTTAATCGTTGGTAGCCTTATAGATGTGATTTATGATTCTGGAGCTACACATTCATTTATTGCTTATAGTTGTCTTAGACATCTTAAATTGCCTGTGGTGCCGATGACCAATGTTATAATTGTTTATCCTCTAACTGGTTCTACGATTAGAACTATGACTATGTGTGAAAACATAAATCTAAGCATTGAGGGTCGAGTTTTCATTACGAATTTAATCTGTCTACCTTTGAAAAACCTTGACGTTATTTTGGGAATGGATTAGTTGTCTAGCAATAATGTCATGGTAGATTGTTATCATAAAGTGGTGGTTTTTCCTGTTGAGTCTACTTCTAAAAAGAATTGGGTATCTTTAATATTCATTTCTTTTATAATTTATTTTGTAGGGATAGGTAGTTTGATTCCTGTTGATATTCCTGTTGTATGTGACTTCCTGGATATGTTTCTAGAGGATATTCCTGGGTTACCTCTGAGTTAGGAAATTGATTTTGTTATTAATCTAGTCCTTGGTGTTGAGCTAGTGTCCCGTGCACCGTATCGAATTTCCTCTGTTGAGTTAGCCGAGGTGAAAAAATAGGTTGAGGAATTATTGAGCAAGTGTTTTATCAGACCCAGTGCTTCGCCTTGGGGTGCACTTGTGTTGCTTGTAAGAAAGAAAGATGGAAGCATGAGAATGTGTATTGATTACTGACAGTTGAATAAGCTGACGGTTAAGAATAAGTATCCCTTATCTCGAATTGATGATTTGCTTGATTAGTTATACGATGCGTGTGTCTTTTCTAAGATTGATTTATGTTCTGGGTATCATCAGATAAGAATGAGACCTGAGGATATTTCGAAGACCGCTTTTCAGACTCGATATAGTCATTATGAGCATGTGGTGATGTCGTTTGGAATTACTAATGCTCTTGCAATTTTCATGAGTTATATGAATAAGATCTTTCATCCTGACTTGGATCAGTTTGTTGTAGTGTTTATTGATGATATATTGGTATATTCCAAATTTGAAAGTGAACATGCTTAGCATCTCCGCACTATTTTACGGATTTTGCGTGAGAAGTAATTGTATGCCAAATTATCTGTGAATTTTGGGCAAAGAGTATTCAATTCTTAGGGCATGTGAGTTCTCATGATGGTGTTTCTATTGATGCATCCAAGACAGCTGCTATTATGAATTGGGATAGGCCTAAATCTGTTACTGAAATTTGGAGTTTCCTTGGTTTGGCTGGGTATTATCGGTGTTTTATTAAGGGTTTTTCTTGTATTACACTTCCTATGACCAAATTAACTAGAAAATGGTGTCTTTTTGTTTGGACAGATGAATGTGAACAAAGTTTTAATGAGTTGAAAGAGAGATTGACTTCTGCACTAGTGCTTGTTTTACCTGATATCACTAAAGAGTTTGTTGTGTATTGTGATGCATCTAGGTCCGTTTGGGCTGTGTGTTGATGTAAGATAGCATAGCTATAGCTTATGCTTTACGGTAGTTGAGACCTCACGAGCAGAATTATCCTACTCATGATCTTGAGTTAGCGGCGATTATATTTGCTTTAAAAATCTAGAGACATTATTTATATGGCTCTCGTTTTATGGTGTTTAGTAATCACAAGTGTTTGAAATAATTGTTTGACCAACAAGAGCTGAATATGAGACAGAGACGATGGATGAAGTATTTAAAAGATTATGATTCATATTATCCTGGCAAGGCGAATGTTGTTATTGATGCTTTGAGCAGGAAATCTATTCATATTACATCTTTGATATGGAAAGAATATGAACTGTTAGAAAACCTTTGTGATATGAATTTGGGTGTGATGATTTGTTCTTCTAATAGGATAATGATTGGAATGTTAAAGATTACTAATGAATTCTTGAATTCTTTGCAAGAATTTCAAGAGAATGATACTAATATACCATTGAGCAGAGATTCCAGTGGGTTGTGGCGGTTTAAGAACTGTATTATTATGCTTTTCAATGGCAAGTTTAGATCATGGATTCTAGTTGAGGCCCATAAGAGTTCATTAAGTATTCATCCTGGTGTGACAAAAATGTATCATGACTTGAGACAATAGTTATAATGGCCAAGGATAAAGAAAATGATAGCTAATTATGTTACACCGTGCGTGGTGTATTCGAAATCTAAACCTTCTAGGTTACTACAGCCACTTGATATTCTGATACGGAAGTGGGATAGTATAGCCATCGACTTTGTATCTGGTTTACCCCGTTCTCGTGTGGGATGTGATGCTATTTGGGTTATCGTCGATAGATTGACGAAGAGTGCTCATTTTCTTATTGTTAATATGAAATGGTCTTTGGAAAAACTTGCTAGTGTTTATGTGAAGGAGATTGTACGATTGCATGGTGTACCCTCAAGCATTATATTAGATCATGATCCATATTTTACTTCCATATTCTAGGGAAGTTTGCATCGTGAGTTGGGTACTAGGCTAAGATTGAGTTCAACTTATAATCCGCATACTGATGGGTAATCTGAGCGTACCATACAGACTTTGGAGGATTTACTTCGTGCTTGTATGCTAGAACATAGAGGAGGCTGGGAGTAGTATTTGCCTTTAATTGAATTCACCTATAATAATAATTTTCATAGATGCATTGGCATGGCTCCTTATGAGGCTCTGTATGGTAAGAAGTGTCAAACTCCCTTATGTTGGGTAGATAGTGGTGATGTTTTGGTATTAGGACCTAAAATGTTCAGCAGATGACAGATCAAATTAAAATGATCAGAGATAAGTTAAAAGTTACACAAGATTATCAAAAAAGTTATTATGATGCTAAACACATACCTCTGGTATTTCAAGTTGATGATCAGGTATTTCTGAGAATTTCACCTAGGAAAGGTGTAGGTCATGCTATTGATAGTAGAAAGTTGAGCCCGAGATATATTGGCCCATATCGTATTATGGAATGGATTGGTGATGTAGCATATAGACTTGAGTTGCCTTCTGTCTTATCTAGATTACACAATGTCTTTCATGTATCACAGCTTCGGTAGTATATACCTTATGATGATATGGTAGTTCCTGATGATTCTATCGAAATTAAGGTAGATGTAACGGTATCAGCTACTCCTCTTTGTATTGAGGGCCATCAGACTAAGCAATTGAGAAATAAGAACATTCCGTTGGTGAAAGTTTTATGGCAAAATTTTAATAAAGTATTACATACTTGGGAATTGGAGTCTGAGATGCGACAACACTATCCCAAGTTATTTACTGAGGTATGTTAATTTTGAGGATGAAATCTATTTTAAGGAGGGGTGAATGTAACATCCTATATGTTTTTATATTTAAGCTATGATGATTTAAGAATATAAGGCTATTTTGTGATTTAACAATGAATTTAAGAGGAAAATTCAAGATTTTACCTAATGTGTAGCGTCAGGGTAAAATTTTAAACCCGACAAGGGGACGCACAGCGTTAGCTTCACGATCAGAATTAAAACCCCTCAATGGTAGCAACACAAAATAAAAGTTAAAAACAAGTTTAGGACCTTCTCTCTTCCTTCTTTCTTCTCTCAAAGTATAAGGAGCTAATTAAAGCTAATTTGTGGAATTCAAAATCAATCGTGGATTAAAGGTGGGAAACTCAAGGTGATCGTGTGAGACCTTTCAATTTTAAAGGAGTTGGCTTTGATAACGATGATGATGTTTAAAAAAGATGGCTCTTATGCCAAAAATTATACGTTGATTGGTGTGATTGATGATTATATGTTGTATATACATGTTATGTGGTTTGGACAACCATTTAGTATGTATTACCCCTCGCTTTTTGCTCTAGTGGTCCATGTAGAGATCCAATTGAGTTACCTAGTAGTCCAGGTAGAGACCTAGTGGTTAAGGTGGGGAGCCGGTGTGTGGCTTGGTGGACTAGGTAGAGTTCACAGGACATCGGTGTGTGACTCCCAGCTGGTGGTTGCTCCTTTAGTATCCAGAGACTAGGTGTCTTGTTATATGATTTGACCATGAGAGTCAGTTATGAGTATTTTATGTTATTGAAATTTGATGGGTGATGATGATAGTAAATGATATATTATGATACTTTGAATTAAGTAAAAGAGATGGTGTTTATGATGAATTATAAGTACACCTTGACGTTGTAAGAGAAAAGGATTATTGTAATGACATTCAAGGGAGGTGTGTGAAATCCTCCAGGTGCCATTGTTTCTATTTTATTTATTTGTATTGTTTTATAATACAAGATACCCACCTTTACAATTATTTTACAGTGAATGAGTAAAGGGATATTGCAGATGCCACGGAGACCAGTATAAAGTGAGCAGTGGAGAAATACCAGAAGAGTTTGTAATTTATTATGTATATATTTGAGATATTATATCTATACTTACTGATGGATTTGTATATGTATATGTATGTGTGCGGTTGTATTATGTGTTTTATTATCATGTATGCTTATGTTGACTTTTGGATGGTTGGGTAACTAATGGCACTGAGTATGAGTATGTTATGGCACTGAGCCATTAGATAGTTATTCATGCGTAATGACCAGGAATTATGTATATAGATATGAGTATGGCACGGAGCCATTTAGTATTTGAGATCATTGAGATCATGCGTTATTGGCAAGAACTATGTTGTTTGGAATGTTGTGATTGTATTGAAATAATGGTGTGAATGAATTATCCAGTTAAAGTTAGAATTAAGAAGTTGGGATATTGGATTAATGAGATTGAGAAGTGAAATTATGAAACTGAACAGGTGAAATGGAGATTTGATGGGATTCAGTATCCTTGGAAAATGCCCAATAGGTCTAAATGGACATTTAAAATTGGTTTGTGTGCTTGTTTGGTGTTCTAAATAACTTTAAAGTGAATTGGTGTAGTAAGTGGCCTTAAGTTGGCCTAAACGTATTTTTATGCATAATTCATCACCGGACTGGAATTTTAGGAAACGGACTACGCCACCAGCTCCGAAATGAGGGCATGTAGTTTGGTGAGGTTTGGAGTTGAATTAGGCAACTTAGGACCATGGGAAGTTGGTAAAATGGCTAAAATTACATGACAGCAGCGTTGCTGCTAGTGTCATGTCTGGCGTGTAGCGTCAGGTGCGTCAAGCCCTTGTTTTGGCCAAGCTTGTTTTGGCTGTTTGTAATTGAATCCTAGGTACTATAAAGGCGTATGAATGTTCTTTTAGAGTTATATGAGTTCTTTTAAAAGGGTTCTTTATTATGAATTAATTATTTTATGAAAAATTTACTGAGATTTTTATTTAAATGCTTTAAAGTAATGGTAAATTAGTAAGGGATTTCACACATGCCACACCCTTTTCAACCATTTAACACAAAATATTTAATTCTATTCAAGCAACTCAAAATCCAGATATGATGCACATAAAAATTTCCACATTAAAACTACTAAAACCTAGTATTTAGACAATTTCACAACACCATTTTCTACCAAATTTTGCATGTAACCCTATCATCATTTACCACAACATTTTTAACCATCAAATACACTAATTAATTTATCCAAATCCAGTAACCACTCTAACTTATAATTTCTAGCATTAACACACTAAAGAAAATCACATAAGGCTTAAGTATAACAATTTTTACACCAATAATTTGCATGCATGTAGAGTTCGTGGTATTCCATTTTTTTTCCAGCCTTTAACACATAATTCCAACAAACCCATTCACACAGTGCATGGCTAAAAATCACATTTTTAACACTTAATCTTTACATGCATGACAAACTAACATGGCTCTTCTCCCATTTCATCATGCCACAAAAATTCTAGCATCATGATGATATATATTTTTGCATGTTAAAGTCAAAAAAATGGGAGAACAACACATGCATGTCAGACCAAGATAAAGGGTGGAAAGTATGGGTTTTCCTTCAAAATTTTGAGCAAAAACTTAGAATTTTCTTAGCTTAAAATTTCTTTCCGAAACTGAACCAAAACTTAATATATTTCCCACTTGCAAAACCCTTTTTACCTTTGATTTGGTCATGGGAACTCAAGGGAGGTTCCCACACCCTTGCATGCATAAAATTCAACAAGGATCAAGGAGAACTTCCCTCTTACCTAAGGTTTTCACACATTGGCTTTGGGAAGAATTGGAGGACCTTTTTGACTTGATTTTCCTTGCTTAAACTTTCTTAATAAATGTGTCTTGAGTTGTTGAAAAATGAGGGTGAATAGTGGTGGTTTTGGTAGAGTAAAATGGTGACTTTTTGGGTAGTGATGATGGCTATAAGTTTAGGAAGAAAGGTAGGGTTTTTAGGTTATTTTCTTGGTGAAACTTACATGCAAAGATGAATCAAGATAATGCATGCATGTGTGGATGAAAAAAGAGTGGAAAGGGAGAAGATGTTAGGAAATCCCTAAGCATGAGCAGCGGAAAAATAAAAGGGATTCCATAGGATTTGCAAGGTTCCGTGTTTCAAAGCACAAAAAAAACAATTTCGAAATTCATTTTGGATTACCTCTTGAAGAACTCCGAAGCAGTCGTAGCCTCGTCCTTTAGGAGTCTACACGAGCACTCCCACCAGAATCGCAACACTTGCCAACTGCTAGTTTGACGGCGTGTAGCTCTTGCAACTTTTGCGAATTTGTGTCTCACTTGAGTGAACGGCCTATGAGCATCTTATGCTCTATTTATAGGCTTAGGTTTGACCTAATTTGTTCTCTCTAAAAGTGGGATCCTTACTCATTCCAAATGAGTTAGGCCCAATAGCTTTATTTTAGTCCAACTAAAATAAGACAACATTTTCTGATGGGCTTACTCTATATGTGTGACCCTATAGGTAAAATACCCGGTCATATTAATAATAAACTATTTTATTATTAATATAAAATAAGAGCGGCATCTAGCAATGCATCATTATGTCCGAATATTATCAACATAACCTATAAGTGATAATTATTTAATATGTTTATTCCTTTTGTCACGATATCCTAATTGGGCCCAAGGCATGGTCGCGTCATCCTTGTACGGCCCAATTTATTTTACTTGATACCGGAGTAGACTGGATCCGAATAAATATCTAATATTTATTCTTTCTAGCATGGCCATGTGTTTTCTTAGTCTTACTCCATCAAGTGGCCTATGGATATCACTCCTGTCACATAGGAGAGACAAATCTCATCTACATCACTCACATCCCTCTGCATAATTTGTCCATTGCCTAATCACAACCTTTATAGTCCTCTTGTTACAGAAGACGTTTAATTGGATTAAAACAATAAACTCCTCATGTAGGAATCGTAGTGACTTCAGGTCGAAGGACTACATATACCATTATCACATTGAGAATCGTTTATGACAATCATGTAACGATCCATGCAACGTTCTCATGATGGGTCTGTCCAGTACATCATTACTCTTAATGTGTACCTGTGTGAAGACTCAATATCATCTATATCTATGATCTGTGTGATCAGGTCATCAGTACACTCACACACTAGTCTCAGTGTATTTACATGTCCCCATGTAAATACTTGACTAGGGACATTTTTAGGAATAATTTTTATATGACCTATTACTCCAAGGATAAATATGTTTTAAAACAATTTTAAACTGAAATATTTATTCTATTGATAAGTAGAAAAATGATACAAATGAAGAAGCATAAAAGCTCATAGTGCATACACCAACAGAAGAAAATAAGGAGGAAGTGAATGTGGATGAGGTTCAGGTATAAGAAAAAAATGGTGGAGGGTTCCTTAGTTATTGGGTTTTACATGTATGGTAGATTTGAAGAGGATGAGGACGTGAGAATGGAGAGGAAAGTGGGAAGAAGGCACAACCAAGCAAGAAGAAAAGATATTAAGGAGAATGGTGGTGATGGTGGCTTAACAATGAGAGAAAAAGAAAAGAAAATATGGTGATTTTTGTGAAACTTGGTGGCTTTGAGAGAAAGTGAAGTGGAGCTGAACTTTTAGCATGATGACATGCTTAAATAGAGTAAAAGTGAGTGGGAGTAAGGTGGGAAAGTGCTGGTTGAAGTGGTGGAAGGTGGTGATGGGAAATGACGCGACGTGGGACAAAATGATACGATGTATTCGAATAACGCGAAGCCAATTAGGTCGCATGCAAACTTAATAGGATTTAGTGTAAATGATGGTGATTTGATGTGTCTATCGTCGTGGGTCTCTCTAGGGAAAGGGGAAGGCGGTTCTAGTTCAATTTAACTGAAAAGGGTACTGAGAGTTCGAATACCGGACCTTAGAGCATTTTTTATGACAAATTGTTAGAAAATAGAACAAATTTAGATAATTAATTAAGTAACTAACTTAATTAATATATTTAATTTTTATAAAAATATTTAGGGTCAAACGTGGTTCAGGGTCTCAAATACTCAGTCCCAGACTTAAGACATAAAACACCGACTTGAAACGGGTGTGATTGAGTGTTCGGTTCGCGTTTTCGGTGAAAACCTTTTTCCTAGTGGCATTTTTGTAAATAACTCCCTATTTTAGCCCAAATAACTTCTCCATAGGGTTTTTATAGTCCTTGGCAGCCTTAGCTCATCACTGCTAAACACACATAATTAGGGCATATAATCAACCGAAGCCTAATTTTTATAGAAATCACATAACACAAGCTTGACCTCACAAGTCCAGAGCCTTAGAGATTTACCCTAAACACCAGGGGTGTTATAGGAGGTGGTGGTTTAATGGTTGTTGGATAGGTAAGGGTTGTGGTGTTGGAGTTCAATTTGCTTGAGGGGTCATGGTTGGAGAATGTTGGTGTGGAGGCAATGGTTTGTGGTTATGTGGGTGGTGCTGAGGTGATGGAGGAAGGTGGTGGTAGGCTGTGGGTTGTTGCTAGCTGTTTGGGACGATTGGTGATGGTGTGGTGGTGTTTGGTAGACGAGGATGGTAAATGGGTGACTATTTGGACGACAAGGGAACAAGATCAAACAAAAAAATAAAGAGAAAAGGAAATGAAATTAAAGAGAGAGAGAAAGAAAGAAACGAATCTCC
Source organism: Clitoria ternatea (assembly GCA_037962975.1). Lineage (NCBI taxonomy): Eukaryota > Viridiplantae > Streptophyta > Magnoliopsida > Fabales > Fabaceae > Clitoria > Clitoria ternatea. Next base: position 92,454,287 of record CM075671.1, read on the forward strand.
TTGTTTCTGGCTTTTTAACGTGGTTGACCTTCTTAATTTTACCGGATCACACATTCTAATTTTTACGGTGACTCACTCTTGAATTTAATATTGAGCACCTTTTTAATTTAACGATGACTCATTTCTCAATTTAACGGTGATAAGACGTTCTCTTAATAACTAAACCTTCTAAATTTAATACCTTCCAAACCTTATTTGGAAATTGATTCGTTCACTCTCCCATGAAAAAAAATAACTACCCACTCTCTTAAAAATACTACTCACTAATAAAATAAATAAATAAAAGAAAAGTAGAAAGTAAAAAAGAAAAATAAATAATAAAAAAAGAAAGTAAGAACAGAAACGGTCAGATAGTTAAATTAAATGAAATGAAAATAAAATAAATAAAAATAAAATAAAAATAAAAATAAAAATAAAATTGATGGCCGGAAAAAATTAACATTGATCCAATCTAATCCCTGAACGTATGATATTTCTTTCATCTATTTAAAAAATACAAATTAATTTACCTAAAATTTCAAAAATAAATAACTTTATACATTTTCAAAAAAGTTTTTATTTTTAGTTTCAAGAAATTTTTAAAATTTTTTCATTTTCTATGAAAAAATGTAAAAATGTGTTCAGAGACTTTACTTGATTTTTTTAGTTTAAAAAAATCAAAAAGCATACTCAAATACAACTAGTTTTTTTATAATTTTATTTCTTGTTTTTCTTTCAAATCTTGAAAAAAATTTAAAATACTATGATTTCCATTTTTTCATTTTAAAAAATTTTTAATATTCATTTTTTATAATGAAAAATAAAAATTATTTTTAGATTTATAAATAGTGGTTATTTTTTAAAAAAGAATTAAAATACCACATTTTCTATTTTTCAACCATTTTTTCTTAAAAAATAGATGTGAAACATATTTCTTATTTTTCTATGTATATTATGTTATATTTTTAGTGAAAAGCGTGACAATTAAGCAATTAAACGCAATTCTAAAGAGTAAATACCCCAGTCAGTCCCTGACTCCAACAGAGTTGGACACTTAGGTCCTTCAATTAGTAAGTTAGTCCCTTTAGTCCTCCACGTTCGTCATCGTCGTTGGACACATAAATCCCTGTCGTTAATAGAGTGTAAACGTCTGTTAGAGTCAGCTGACGTGGCTCGTTAAATTCCAACAGGGATGTCACATTTCCATCAAAATGGTGTCGTTTTGGTCTTTGAAAGCCAACGCCCACATATGAAAGAAATGCGACACCATTTTTGGTAAACCCTAAGTATTTTCATCCTTCTCCTTCTTCTCCTCATCGTGAAGTGCTTCTTCTTCTCCTTCTTCCACATTTTCTTTATCTTCCCCCACTGTCTTCTCCTATTGTCTCTAGTTTGCTTCATTGTTGGTCTCCTACAGCGATCCTCCCTATGATTATGGAGGCTGAGGCAAACCCATCATGGAAGGTAGGAGTCAAGGTTTGTTGTCCTCATCTTCTAGCTAACCTCGACACCGGCTCTGTTGCCATTGTGTACCAGCCCTACGTGTGTCCCATACAGTGAACGACCCGAACCATCAGTTCTGGAGATGTGCATGACTTCGAGGAGGACAATGTGATTTCTTTGCTTGGGTCCAGGATAAGGATTTAGTTATTCATGAGGAAGAATGAAGGAATGCGCTAATTTGTAAGCTAATAGAGATGGAGTCTGTCATTACAGGGCACAAATCTGATGTTCATAGGGATATTTGTGAAGCCATGACCCAAGTTATACAAAATGAAGAAGGTAAATGACATATGCACATGGAATCCTTGGTGAAATGAGGCTTGGAAACCCATGAAGAACTACGAAAGTTGAAGATGGTTTTGATTAGTCAAAGTGTTGTATTTTTGTTTTTTTAATGGGGCTGTTGGTTATGATTATGAAAGTGTAATGGGGTTGTTGGTTGTAGTCTTGTTTTTTTGTTTAGGGTTTAGGTTATGATCATGAAGGTTATGTAATTAGTGATATTTTCCAATACATATTTTCTCTCTTTGTCCACAATGTTGATGGTTGATGTTTTATTTATCAAATTTGATGTTTTATGATCTTGTTTTGATGTTTGATGTCTCTTTGTCCAAGGTTATGTTTGATGTTTCTTTGTCCTAGCTCTGTTGGCTTTCTTGATACATTACTCTATAAGCTGGTACAAATACAGCATGGCAGAAAAATGAACAAAGAGAGGCTGTAAGGATTTGCATACCCTGTGTAAGTAGGAGTAGCAGTGATTCTGTTACAATGGCAACATCAACTACTTATACTTTCTTTTTAAATAGGTGAAAAATAAATAATTAATTTGTTAGTTTTTTAATACCTACAAAGATTACATATCACATATTTTCCTTTGAAATGTATGCAACTTTATAAATGGAAATGAAACAAGTAAACCAACATCAGTCTTCCTCACCCATTTGCCGATGATGGATGTAGAGGATTAACAGGACTAACTTACTAATTGGAAGACCTAAACCTGCGTTTAGTTACAGAAAATTATTCTAATTTTCTGGTAAAAGTTTCCCGCTTGTTTTCTAAACTTTTTATTTCCTAGAATAGTTAGAAAAATTATGAAAACTCGTTTAGATAATGTGACCGTTTTTCAATTTGGAAAACTAGAAAACTAAAAAAGATGTTCAAGTACACTTAATTTTTTAAATTTTTTCAAATATTTTTTAATTCAAATTAATTGATGTATGTCTTATATATATATATATATATATATATATATTATTTATGACAATGTTGTATAGTATATGCATCACATAAAAATTATGTCAAAAATGTAGAGTTATATTAAAATGAGAGCAAATGAGTTTGTGTTTAAATATATTTCAAAATAGCAGCGGTAGAACTTTTTGAATCAATAGCTGTTTGTTTCATATTCTCATTTTGTTACAACAGTCTTTATCTTGTAATTCAATTAACTTATCTTGTAATTCAGTTACCGCCTTTTCTATTTTTTACTTTTTTTAGAAAACCTTTTAAAAGAGTTTTCTGATTTTCTTAAAAAATAGAAAATTAATTTTCTATTTTTCTTAATTTTTTTTAAATAATTTATAAATAAAACAGATTTTCTATTTTTTAAATTTTTTTAAAAATAATTTTCTATTTTTCTAAAAAAATTTATGAACTAAACACAGCATAGTGTGACCGGCTATGGAGTCAATTACTATATGAGGTGTTTACTCAAATTCTAAACCAGAAAGACAACTTCTCCGAATGTGCACAAAACGGCGCGTTCAGGTCATTCATATTTTCCTTCCTTCTTCTTCCATTCTTCTTCTCTACCCAAAATCTCGATCTCTGTTTCTTGAATTGTGCTTTTCCATTTCTCAACCTCTCTTTCTCAAGCACTTGGCGAGTGCCTCAAACACTTCGCACAAATCAACAAGGTACCTTCTGCTTTCCTTTTTTTTTTTTTGACATTTCGGATCGCACACTTATCACTCTCAAATCTGACAACCTCTTCTTTCTCCCTAACCATTGAAATCCAGAATAATTAGGTTTTTGCATTTTATTTAATGTCATCCTCTTTCGTGCTGTGCAGTGTCAATGGCGAGTGACGAGAGTCTAAAAACTTGGGTATCGGATAAGTTGATGTCGCTTTTGGGATATTCTCAGCCCACCGTTGTGCAGTACATGATTGGCTTATGTAATAATTCATATTCATATGACTTCAAAATTTTGCCCTAATGTTTGTTCTATAGTCCTCACATGTTGAGATTCTTGTGCTGTGTGCAATTTTTTTGCTAATTTCTTTTTGGTGTTGCAGCCAAACAAGCTTCTTCACCAGATGATTTGGCAGTAAAACTAGTGGAGTTTGGGGTTTCATCTTCGGACACACGAGCATTTGCGCAAGAAATTTTTTCTAGAGTTCCTCGAAAATCGCATGGTTTAAATGTGAGTCTTTCGTGTGTTTGTGTGGCAAGTGATGTTGACGTAATTTTATGTTTGCTGATTGTTGATGCTCTTTTATTGTGTGTCAGGCGTATGAGAGGCAAGAAAGAGAGACTGCTATGTTGGTGAAGAAGCAGAGGACTTACTCGATTTTGAAGGACGATGATGATAAGGATGATGATTATGTAGATAAATCGTCGATTACTACTGCTTCTTCAGCTAGGAAGCCAGAGAATCAGAAAAAAAGGTTCAGGAAGAAAGTTGAAGTTCAGGACGATCAAGATGATGAGGCAAAGTGCTCATAAACTATTTGATTCACTTTCATATTTCTTGCTCATGGTAAGCTGCCAATCCGTGGTTCTTCTAACAGCAATTGACTTGTTTTGACCCAATGCAATCCTGCAGGTAGTATCACGAAAGGAAAGGGAGAGACAAGTTAAGAGAAGAACTTCTGCTGGCGAAGATGATGATTCAGAGGTACTTTCTTTGATCCCTTAAATGTCTAGATGTTCTTTTTAAGTTTGCAGCTGATGATGACATTCCTGCAATATCCATTTAATGATGTTGCATTGTCAGTTTGATTGCTGTTTTTCCTAGGTGTTAATGAGTAGGATGGTGATGATGTTAGTCTTTCAAAAGAAAATTAGAAGAAAAGGGGTTGCTAGTGGTAGGAGAAGAGGTTCAACTTGTGGCAATGGACAGAGGTTTTTCATCTGTGCCTCACTGCTTCCACCAGCCAATTTTGATCAACTTTTTTTCTCTTTTTCTTTTTTGAAACAAAACCAAAAGTTAACTATAGTCACAAATAGCATTTTTTTTTGTTAGAATATGTTCTTTTTGGCAATGTCAACACTAAATTGGGGAAGAATGTAATGTTTGATCTAGAATGGGGTGGAGGATCATTCTATCAAATACAAGGGGTATTTGATATTTGCTCATTATTATTATTATTGTTTGTTTCTCGTTTTTATGTGATTACTTGCTTATTGCAAACAGTCAGAAGAAGAAAGATTGAAAGATCAAAGAGAGAAGGAGGAATTAGAGCAACACCTGAGAGAAAGAGATGTAGCAGGAACACGGAAGGTACTCAGTATTTGAATCAATTCGGTCAGGCTCACTTCGTCACCTTTTAATGACCTTCCTTATTACTATTTTATTTTATTATATTGGTTAATGCTATTGATTAAGTTAGTGTCTTAGTTTTATCACAAAGAATTAGTACAATTGCAACTTGCAAGGAAGATGGTAAACAACGTGTGTGGGACCTTGTTTTCTATCAGTTTGCATTCTCTGTTAATATACCAATGGGCTTAAGTTGGGGTCTTAAGTGGGAGTTGCTTAAATAATGTTTTTATATGAATTGATCTTTTCATATTCTTATGATTAACTTTTGGTACATATTAATATTATTTTTCATTTTATAATGATATTATTATTGACTTATTGTTTTTATTTATAAATGAAGAATTTTTGTTGGAGAGAAACAAACTAGGAAAATGCAATCAGTGGCTCCTCCTGAATCAAAAAAGTAAAATAAAACAGTGGCCTAAAGAAACAAAAAAGATGTACATACCTTTTGTTTTAAAAATGGCAACGGCAGTGTCCAATCTAAGCCATGTATAAGATTGTTCTGTCCCCCTGTTTCCCTTAACTGGCCTTGTGGATAGTACCAAAGAGGGCATTCACTAATCCTATCCCATAAAATATGTATGGCCATATGAACACCCTTGAAGATGTCTGCATTGTACTCTAACCATTTGCATGGTAGAACCAAAAAACACTGTCAAAGTGTTTTTGTTCTACATGCCCAGTATTCACCAAGAACTTGAAATAGATTATTCTGTAGAAAGTTGCCACTCTAATTTTTATTAAAAAAAAGTAGCAATTCTATACTGCAAAACAAAGTGGGCAATTGCTAGATATCGTAAATCAGACTATTAACCTGGCTTGTCTAAAATGTGTGGTTTGATTATATAACTGTAATGAGTTTATGTGGATATATGTCCCTCCGAACCCACTTGAAAAATTGACATTGACATTGGTATATATGCCAGTTATTTTGGCTTATGGTTGACTTAGATAGTAGCTGTATGTATTGTTAATGCAGAAGATTATCTGGACTTTGTTATTATCAGCAATGCATGTGGCTTTATACTCATTGCTCATAAGATTATGAACTTGTCTTTTTAAAGCTTGTTTGTTTCTTTAATGTCGTTGAAGGATGTAATGGTGCTCATATAATTAGAAGTACATTGACGTCGTTCATTGCATACATTTATAATACACATTTTTTTTAATGTTTTACCTTTTCCGTTGCTTCCTTCTAATTGTTTGAATTGTTTCTTGATTGTCAGTTGACTGAACCAAAATTAACTCGAAAGGAGGAAGGTATGTCAGTGGATTGTTAAACTTATAACCATGAAGTATCCATGTAATTTCATGCATGGTTATATGGCTTTATATGATGTTGCCACATTGGTTTTGTAATCTATATTCAATCTGTCTTCCAACAGAGGAGGCAATTCGAAGATCTAATGCTGCAGAGCAAGATGATATTCAAACTTTGAGGTTTGTTATGTTACATTTTTGAGTTGTGTGTATGGATTGGGGGGGGGGGGGGTATTCTTTCTTTGGCAAAAAAGTACCATCAAAATTTTCTGTTTGTTAGGTCGTGGTTAAGGTTCAGAATTTTTTTTTCTTTTTCATGACATTTAAGTGGTGAACAACTGAAAAGTATGGAGCCTGATGTTTAAAAAAACTGGGTCAGTTGCCATGGCAAAAAGGATAGTAACTGAAAATCTATCAAAAGCATGTAAGAAATAATATTATGGAATACATGAATAGAACACCTAACTGTCAAGGTCTGGATTAGCCATTTGAGACCATTTTAATTATATTTTTGATATATACATACATTTAGAGGATATCTATTATTATTTCAAAATTTATAAATTATTCTAAAATTTAGCAATCTTACATATTATTTTTCAGACCTAAATAGTAATCAAAGTTATACCAAATGATTTAAGAAGAAAGCGATTTATTATTTTCCTGAGTTTTAATAGTGTTTTAATTTAATCACCAAGAAAGAGAAGTACTTTTCATTTTTTTCTTAATTCTTTTATTCTTTGAGTCTCACTTTTTTTTTTTTTTTTTTTTGCTTTTTGATAGAATCTGTTTGATTTTTTTACACAGAAGTTCTGTAAATTATTGTGTTTATAATCATTACTTTGTTAGGTATGTTTTGTGACCATGTATCATACATATTTCATAACTAGTCCAGATTTTGGGAAAAACGTTGTGAAACATAGATGGATAGACAGATTGCTAGTGTTAGATTTTGTAAATGGGCATATTATATATATATATATATATATATATATATATATATATAATGAATGAATGATCAAATTTAAAACTGAATCATGTGACTTTTTTGAGCCGTCATGTGGCTGGTAACTAGCTTCTAATATTGACTATTCATGTAGGATTGTATGGTTCATATATATATATATATAGTTTTCACATTTGTAAAATGAGAAATGATCTTGTTATATATGACCCTATAATATATGCACATATATTTGCTATTGTAATCATTGTAATGGCTTAAAGTTGAGCACAGTATGCCATGCTACTTACAGTTTTTCTTTCCTCACTGCAGAAAGGTTTCTAGGCAAGAGTACTTGAAGAAAAGGGAGGAAAAGAAATTAGAAGAACTGAGGTATGAATCATATGATACCAGTTTTGTTTTCTTAAGGTTATTTGTTAGATATGATTCTCTGACAATGAGCAAATTATAGTTTGATTTTATTACTATGCTAGTTGGTATGTTATTATGCTTGTTTGTTCTTTAGTTTCTTGTTGAGTTCAATAATAAAGCATTGTTGTTGCAGGGATGATATAGAAGATGAACAATATCTATTTGAAGGTGTGAAGCTTACAGAAGCTGAATATCGAGAACTTAGGTAAACTGTCTGGTTTCTTGAATATCCCTTCAATTCTTTTTTTGTTAGTTTATGCGACATGTTTTTCTTTAACTTTGTTTTCCCTGTAAAGATAGTATTATTGACTGAATTATGCAAAGTAAATGCTATACCAACTCCAGTCTCCACCCTAGTGTTTCCTGTATTATAAGTTGTAACTTTTGAACTATATTCAAGCTGTTGATTTAGTTTTTCCTTATTTGTCTTCATGATGTTTCACTTTTTAAATTCAGAAATACATTAGATCTTATAATAACATGTCTTCAAAATTTTACCTTTTTCCTCTGACTAGTGTAATAATGGTAGCATGTAATTTGATGGTACTTCAACACAACATGAAGAGGAAACACTTTTCCCCTCCTTCACCACCCTGGTTATAAAAAATTTAATTTCTGCATGTCCACTATGCATGTTTCTTTTATTGTTGGGGATGGAACTAAAATAGACTCAGATCATTGTTTTTCCTACACCTGATTTTGAAGAAACTTTGGATTTTCATTCCATCATTATAATAATATCAAATGAACATGGTGCCACTTTGTTTTTTAGGTGCCTATTTTACTAGTTATGCAAGCATATATTCATTAGTAATTTAATGATTTTAGTCAATGAATCAATGGCAACTATCAATCTATCATGCACACAGCAGGTCAAGATATTACTGAAACGTCTTGCTGCATAATTATGCATTTGTTAGTCACCTATATGCACCATCTGGTGCTATTTTGTTTGTATATATTTAGATATATATTTCACTTGCCAAGTGTAGCAATACTTAAGGAACCAATTTTCTAAATGCTTAAGCTGTTTGGTGATTGCCCAAGAATGAGGGCTTCTCTAACGCATCTGTTAAAGTATGGATGTGAATAAGGGAGACTAGGGTCAATTTCTAGATTTGATTATTGTAAAGAAGGGCTTGAACCAAGTCTGTTAGTGAATTATGTCAATGAACAAATCCAAAATCTGAAGCTGTTATGTGGAGGCCTAAGAATGAATTTATGTCACTCGCATCTTATAAAGCTTTGTAGGCAGTGGCATAGGTTGTACTTGTATGCTTCAATTTTCAGTAGACTAATTTAGTGTTTCTGTCCTATCTACATTGCATATTAGCCTTCAAAAATGAAACGGTAGTTATTAATAATGGGCTAATCCCCCATTAGGCCATTAATTCAAGGTAAACGTGAATCAAGCTATAGGAATGTATGTAAGTTTACATTCCTATACACGCCACCCATTTTTTGTTTGGGCAGCCCTAAATGAAACTAGAAAGCCTCAAAGCTCAGGTAAACATGAATCAAGCTATAGGAATGTATGTAAGGTTACATTCCTATACAAGCCACCATTTTTTGTTTGGGCAGCCCTAAATGAAACTTAAAAGCCCTAAGGCTCAAAACTTAAACCTGAACTTCTTTCATCAGCACCCTATACTTATTGTTGGCTCTAGATTCACTGATAACCTCTTGTGCAGCCTTCTCTGTTCTTATTTCTCTTCTTTTATCTTGCTGGCCTCCTACTTTCTTCTGTCTTCTGTGTTCTCTGTCTTTAGTCTCAACTGTTGTATACATTGTTAGATTGTGCAATCTTACATTTTACTGTTTTCTGTCTTGCAACTATTTTGCCATGTCTCTGTAAGATAGCGAAAAATCCTCTTTTTTCATCTTTTGTTTATCTTTTTGGAGTCTGGCTATTCTGCTATCTATTTGTACTTTTCTGCTGGGCATGTTAAATTGTTTCCACATACTGTTGTGGCCCAGACCAGCACAAGATGGGTTTGGAGAGTGTACACTAATAGGAATAGAATCCGAGTTAGTTGGTATTAACAAGACAGTTAAATAGGGGACCCACTGTGTAATTCAATTCATTCTGGTTTGCTGAATAGTAGAATCATTTCTGGTTGCAAAGGGAAACCATTCCTGGTTACAGATATGTATCAAAGACTTATCCGAGCATAGCCGTATCGAGTGCGTACTCGATACCAACTTGGGATATATTTCTTTCTACTTATGCTGTATCCTTTTGTTATGTTCCTGGGTTTATTTGTAAGGTTTTGGACTTTGGAGTATCCCTTGTAGTCCCTTTATTTATTTATATATCTCATTGCTTATCAAAAAGGACAAAAAATGGCGCTATGCTGTATGCTGTTTGCTATAAGTCCTATGAGCCATCCATCACTATAAGTGAACTATTTGCTTTGAACAACTATGTTTGAAACCAACTCCTTGATGTTACCATTTATAAAAGTACTTGAGATTCAAAAATATTCTGTATATTCATTAATGAGGAATTGCTACAATTATATACAAAACAAAAGGAGACATAATAGGAGACATAATGCATAAAACAGGGCATAAAGAAAAGCATACAGCAAGGCTTTCTAGAAAAGCTAAGGAACCTGACAAATAAATACAGGTATTTTAACACTCCCCCTCAAGCTGGAGCATACAAATCATATGCACCAAGCTTGGAACATATAGATTGAATCCTAGGTCCTCTCAAGGATTTAGTCAGGATATCTGCTGGCTGGTCATTAGAGTTGATAAATTCAGTGTGAATTTCCTTGGACAGAATCTTCTCCCTTATAAAGTGACAATCAATCTCGATGTGTTTGGTTCTCTCATGAAACACCGGATTGGAGGCAATGTGAAGAGCTGCCTGATTATCACAATATAATGTCATTTTGTCAATATCACAAAATTTCAGCTCTTGAAGAAATTGTTTAATCCATATAAGTTCACATGTAACCATAGCCATAGACCTGTATTCAGCCTCTGCACTGGACCGAGCAATAACATTTTGTTTCTTGCTTTTCCATGAGATGATATTTCCCCCAATGGAAACACAATATCCTGAGGTAGATCTCCTATCTATGGGACAACCAGCCCAATCCGCATCACAATATCCTGTAATCTGAGTGTGACCTTTGTCTTCATATAACAGTCCCTGTCCTGGAGCCTTCTTCAAATACCTGAGAATACGAATGACAGCATTCCAATGATCAACATGGGGTTTCTGCATAAATTGACTAACAACCCCAACAGCAAAGGAAATGTCAGGTCTTGTAATGGTAAGATAAATGAGTTTGCCTACTAGCCTCCTATATCTCTCAGCATCAGGATAGATTTCACCCTGATCCACCATGAGCTTCTGATTTGGGTCCATAGGACTATCAATTGGTTTACAATTTTCCAGACCTGTCTCTTGTAGAATATCAAGGGCATACTTCCTTTGTGAGATCACAACACCATCTTTTGATTGAGCCACTTCAATTCCGAGAAAGTACTTCAAATAACCCAGGTCTTTGGTTTGAAAATGACTGAATAGATGTTTCTTTAACTGAGATATCTTGGCAGCGTCATTTCCTGTAATTACTATATCATCCACATAGACAATTAGATACACACATTTTCCAGGAGATGTAAAACAATAGAAAACAGAATGATCTGCTTCACTTCTTTTCAGTCCGAAGAGCTGCACAATGTGACTAAATTTACCAAACCATGCTCGAGGAGATTGCTTCAACCCATAGAGAGATCGATTTAGTTTGCATACTAAGCCACACTCCCCCTGAGCAACAAATCCAGGAGGTTGCTCCATATAAATTTCCTCCTCAAGGTCACCGTGAAGAAAGGCATTTTTAATATCTAGTTGATGTAGAGGCCAATGACGCATGGCAGCCATAGCAAGAAACAGACGAACTGTGGTAATTTTAGCCACCGGAGAGAATGTGTCACAATAATCAAGGCCATAGATCTGAGTGTATCCCTTGGCGACTAACCGGGCTTTAAGGCGATCAACGTTACCATCAGAGCCAACTTTGATAGCATAGACCCACCTGCAACCAACAGTTTTCTTCCCAGGAGGAAGAGGGACAAGTTTCCAAGTGCCATTGTGTTCAAGAGCCTGCATTTCATCAATCATGGCCTGTCGCCATCCAGGATGATCAAGTGCTTCATGGATATTTTTAGGAATGGTGAGAGATGATAAGGAAAAAACACAAGAGAGATATGAAGAGGACAATCTATGATAACTCAAGAAATTATGAATTGGATGTGGGTTTCGAGTTGAACGATTACCTTTTCTAAGGGCGATGGGCCAGGCTGTAGCACAATCAGGTGACGCATTCGAAGGAGCCATGGTCTGAGGATCTGTTGGGGAAGGAACAGGATCACGAGGAGGTGACTCTGGTGAAGTAGAACTAACGCGTTGTGTCCTGCGTTGATATGTGATGAGAGGTGGAGGGGCAGCCTCAACAGAACTAGATGGATTAGCTGGAATTTCAGTCACATTTTGGTAAGAATTGCTCATTGGACCAGATAATGGTACAGGAAGGACCTGTTGAAGGGTAGAAGAATAGTCTATGGAAGGATTGAAAAAGGGTGTGTCTTCAAAGAAAGATACATCAGCTGACATATAATACCGTTTAGTAGTTGGTGAATAACACCTGTAACCTTTTTGAAGACGAGAGTACCCCAAGAAGACACATTTAATAGCTCTAGCAGAGAGTTTGTCTAAGCCTGGAGTAAGGTCATGAACAAAACAAGTACAACCAAATACCTTGGGAGAGACATGAAAGAGAGGATCATGAGGAAACAAAATGGAATGAGGAATTTGGTTTTTGAGAAAGGAAGAAGGCATCCTGTTTATCAAAAAACAGGCTGTGAGAACTGCATCTCCCCAGTGATGGACAGGAACATTTGAATTTATCATTAGGGAACGTGCAACGTCAAGGAGATGGCGATTTTTCCTTTCTGCTATACCATTTTGTTGAGGGGTATGAGGACATGTGGATTGATGTAAAATACCTTGTGAAGACAAAAATGAGGATAAATCATGGGAAAAATATTCTTTAGCATTATCACTTCGAAAAATTTTAATTGTTTTCCCAAATTGGTTTTTAACCTCATTAAAGAAGGTCATAAAAATAGGTAAAAGTTCAGACCTTTCTTTCATTAAATAAACCCAAGTACATCGAGAAAATTCATCAATGAAGGTTACAAAATATCTAAAACCAAAGGATGTGACACGACTTGGACCCCAAATATCAGAGTGAATGATAGAAAAAACTGAATCACATCTTTCCTTATTCTGTGGAGAAAATGTGGACCTAACATGTTTTCCTAATTGGCATGACTCACAATCTAAAGCTTGAAGATGCTTAAGACTAGGGACCATTATCTTCAATTTGGCTAGACTTGGGTGACCTAGACGATCATGCAGGAGTTTTGGTGTTGAGGCTGCAAAACAAGACACAGGAGGGCTAGGTTTTAAATAATATAAACCTCGTGATTCATGTCCTTCTCCAATCAGACGCCCCGTACCATGTTCCTGAATAACAAAGGAATCAGCGTTGAAAGTTACAGAACAATTTAATGAACGGGTTAATTGACTCAAGGAAATTAAATTATAAGGACAGTGGGGAATGAACAATACAGAATTTAATTTTAAGGAAGGAGACAAAGGAACTTGACCAATTCCTTGGGATGCAACCTGAGACCCATTGGCTACAGTAATAAAATGGGGAATATTTGGAGAAGAGATAGATGAGAATGAGGATTTGTTACCAGAAATGTGGTCAGAAGCACCTGAGTCAAGAATCCAAGGACTGCAATCCTCCGTGGATTGAGAGATACAGGCTGTTGAACTACTTGGCATGGAAACAGATTTTTCATATTTCAGCTTCAAATACTCTTGGTACTCCTCATCAGAAAGTTTAGTGTCGGTTTTTTCTGATTTAGCTATATGTGCAGCCTTGTCAGGAAAACCGTGCAGGGAGAAGCAATTCTCTTGAGTATGACCCATTCGCTTGCAGTAAGAGCATTGAGGTCGTCCATTTCTTCCACCACGACCTCCTCTGTTGCTGCGACCCCCTCTAGTACTACGTGGAGCTGCCAAGGCAGATGCTTCCACAATTTCAGCTGAATTTTCTCCTTTCATCAAGGTGGGAACACGAAGGAGTCTAGTAACAAGAGAGTCCATTGATGGGACCTTATCACCAGCAAGAATTTGGTCACGCACATGATCAAAATCTGAATGTAGACTTCTCAGGATAAGGACCATGTAAAATTTATCCAGCTTTTTATTAACCTCCTCCAATGAATCTGCCACAAGGAATCTCTTCAGTTCTTCCACAGCAGCCCGAGCTTTAGCAACATGAGCAATCATATCATGATTGGTCTGGTTTAGGCCAGCCACTTTCTGGGTCGCATCAAACAGACGTTGAATGTCATTGGCAAATATATCCTGAGCCTTCTTCCAGAAAGAGCAACACGTTTTGAAGGACCGAAGAAATTCTAAGACTTCTGGTTCAACAGATTGCCATAGCACAGCACATAGTTGAAAATCAAGCTTCTCCCATTCAGATTTTTTAGTATTGGACACAGCTGTAGCTTCCTTCTCCAAGTGGTCATGGTACCCTTGGCCAAGAAACCACAACTCAACTGAGGCAGACCAAGATAAATAATTTTTCCAGTTTAGTTTGGCAGTAGTAATGGTTGGGGTACCAGAAAAAGCACAAACAGGTCCAGCAGAAGCCATTTTAGGGAAAAATAAAGCCCAAAAAGGAGAAAAATTAGAGAAATAGTTGTTCAAGCTTGGCAAAACTTGAACCCGAGACTTGGAACAGAGAGGGGAGGAGAAACCGAGCCAGGCGAGCCAGGTCCGGTGAAGAAGCGGTCACCGGAGGGCGGCGCGTGGGCTTCACGCGCCGGAGCGTGGACGGAGCTTGGGCGGCGCGTGAGGGCGCGTGAGCGAGCCGTCGGGGACGCGGTTACCAGGGATAGGCCGCGCTCTTCAAGGCGATCCTAACCCTAGGTTCGCCGGAGAAAAAGGTGCCGGTTGACGGTGGCCGGCGAGGGCGGCGGCGGCGGGCGGCGGCAGGCGGCGGCGCCGCTGACTGCAGAGCAGGATCGAACCTGCTCTGATACCAACTTGAGATTCAAAAATATTCTGTATATTCATTAATGAGGAATTGCTACAATTATATACAAAACAAAAGGAGACATAATAGGAGACATAATGCATAAAACAGGGCATAAAGAAAAGCATACAGCAAGGCTTTCTAGAAAAGCTAAGGAACCTGACAAATAAATACAGGTATTTTAACAAAAGTAACGTGTTCAATGTGTTTGGTTAGGAACTATTCTTGTGTATTCTGTATTTGCACATTGGAGCTGGTGTAATATTGTTACACCACGGTGTGTAGAGCGCAAATAAAGAATATCAAAGATGTGGCTTTTTCAATTTTACTCAGGAAAAGTATGTTTCTTTTTTGACCCCAGGTACAAGAAAGAGATATATGAACTTGTGAAGAAGCGTTCGGAGGAGGATGACCATGTGAATGAGGTAATCAATAAGTTTGTATTCCATAAGTATTAGGTCGAAGTCTGATTATTTATTCTTTAACTGTCAATTATTGTTGAAATGTAATAACTTTTTATTCATTTAAGACACGCTGCTTGCTATTTCTGCTTTTATTTCTATTGTTGATAGCTAATTCATTACTGAGACTGAAACTGTATTCTTTCACACTATAATATGGTGCAATCATGCTCATTTGCAATGAAAATTGGTGTAGAATCTGTAGATCTTTAGCTGATAGTGGCATATGATAAGTTAAATTGATATGTCCATATGTTTCTTTGCCAAACTCTAATATGTTCTCATGTGACTGCAGTATAGAATGCCCGAAGCTTATGATCAGGAAGGTGGTGTGAGTCAGGAGAAGAGATTTTCTGTGGCTATGCAGCGATACAGGTATTTCTTTTACCACACGATCTCCACTTCAATTGAAAACATATGAAAAACATAAGAAAATGGCAATGTTATCCAATTGGAATTAAACTTGTGAATCCTTAAGCTTGTTTTTGAACTGTGAACCATGAATCACAAGATTCGAAAGACAATGAAAATAACTTAAAATATACTACCCCTGGTTCTAAATATAAGCAAATTTTAGTGGAATTTTTTGGTCCCTTAATATAAGCAAAATTAGACTTTCCCAATGTCATTAAATGCTTGTTTATCAAATATGTCCTCATTACAAATATTTCCAAGGCCACTAATTCTTCATGTAATAAATGATACTAAGGGTATTTTAGAAAATTAAATCAAATAAGTGGTAACATTAATGCAAATAACTATCTCCAACTACTATTCTTAATATGTGTGAAATTAGGTATTTTTGCTTATATTTGGAACCGGAGGTAGTATCATGTAAATGATGCATAGTACTAAGTATAACAATTTTAAACTATAAAATTACCATAAGTATCATCAGCTAAAAATCATAAGTCATATTTGTTTGAGTATTTGAAGTCTCTATAAGACTAAAAATAAAGCAAGGGAATGAATAGAGTGATTGATAATGAGAAATTTTTGTTTCAGCTTTCAAAAGAATAGAAAAAGAGCATTTAGATGATCAAATAGAGTGCTCTAAGTTGTGCCCCATAATTTCCTTTTTCATTTAACCATTTAAGGTTATCAAATATTTCAGTTTCTTTGGTAAGAAATGGCAGAGGCAAAGTAAAAATTGAGAAACAATGAATCGTGTGGTTTGTATCAAATGATACAAACTTGCATCAATTCATTTATGTATCATAAGATTCAAAGTCATCTATGATTTCATCACATGATGCAAATAGATGGCTAGTCAAATCGCATCGAATCATAAGATTGTAATAACTAATATACACCATAAGTCTATTCTCATGATACCAGTTATTTATGCATATTCCCAAATTTCTATCTTGTGGCTGGGTATAATTTTTAAAAGCACTTTTGCTCACTTAATCAAACATGTTATGTTTTGTTTATTTATAGGGATCCAAATGCCGAGGATAAGATGAATCCTTTCGCTGAACAAGAGGCATGGGAGGAACATCAAATTGGTAACTATTTCTGTTTCTGTATTATTATTTTCCTGATTAGATCTCATTTTGCTAGTAAGTAGATCCTGCTTTTTTTTCCTTTCATTATTCTACTTCTGAGTTCCAAAGGTGTCCTTCAGGAAAGGCAACGCTGAAGTATGGTTCCAAAAATAAAAAACAAGTCTCGGAAGATTATCAGTAAGTTTGTTTATCTAGAAACAATTGTTACTTAATATTATTGTAGTCTGATTTTGTTTTTCATGCCTGGATGGCATTACAGTTATACTTGCTTATTTGATGGCACCAAAGTCTTAAGTCTGTATGGTTTTACTCTTTAAATGTACTCCCTACTGTCCTGGTTATAAGAAAATGTCGAGAGATTTTTTTGCTCAAATGGAAGTAAAAGTATCTTTTTTCAATGTCATTAAATGCTTATATACTAAATATGTTCTTTTTGAATACATTTTCAAGAATCAAGGCAACTAAGTGCTTTATGCAATAAATGAGATTAAGGGTACTTTAGATAAATACATCAAATATTTGATAACATTAATGCAAATAACGACTCTTTGTCAACTTTCTTAATTTGTGTAAAATTTGTTTGATTTGCTTATAACCAGGACTAGAGGGAGTAGTGTACAACAGTACACTGATTCACCACCTATATTTCTTTGAGTAGACTAGTAAATAATTGGTTTTAAACATCCTCACAATGTGTGTTTAGGTTCGTGTTTGAGGACCAGATTGATTTTATCAAGGAATCAGTGATGGATGGAGATAAGGTATCTGGATAACTCAACTGGACTCCTGGGATTATATGATGATATATTTGTGTTTGAGCCAATCTCTGTGCTCTGTGCAGTTTGATTATGAAGAGATGGAAGATTCCCTCAAAAAGTCCAGAGCACAGTCAGCTTTGGAGGCTCTTCAGGTAGTGGTTCAAATTTTCATTGATGGCTTTCTTAAATGCTGATAGATTGACAGGAACTAACATGCCAATCATTTTGAATCTTTATTTGTCACTTAA
The DNA here is from genome assembly GCA_037962975.1 of Clitoria ternatea. Taxonomy (NCBI): domain Eukaryota; kingdom Viridiplantae; phylum Streptophyta; class Magnoliopsida; order Fabales; family Fabaceae; genus Clitoria; species Clitoria ternatea. The sequence goes on from CM075671.1 coordinate 92,472,073, forward strand.
ATTGTTCAAATTTTTAATATTAAGTCATAATAAAAGAAAAGAAATATAAAAAACATTATCGTACCTTTCGAGAAGTGCTAATAAGGCTTCTCTAAAAGTTGTTTATATGCATAAAACGTCATAAAGTAGTTTGAATTGGTAGATGGTGTAAAAATCGTAAATAGAAATGTAAGATTCTATAAATTTCATGCATATATGTTTTAAGCGAATAAACTCTTAAACATGCGTAAAAACTAAAATTTATATTATAAAATTCCATTAATAGGGCCCTTATGTCAAAGTAGTTTCAAACTAAAATTGTAAAACTCTGAACACATGCATACAAATACATAAAGCATAAAATCAATACTAGTAGTGTTCAAAGCATAAAACTTTGGAGTTCGGTGGATGCAAAAGGATGAAAAAGTTCGGAGGATGAAGGAGAACAAAGAAGCTTTGTCAGGATCACACCACCTCCTTGTAGCACCATTCACCGAGGCTGCTCGTCGAAGTTAGAGAAGGTGTTTGCAGAAGGTATGCTCTGTTTATGGATGAAGACAGGTGCAACGCAGCCAAAAGGGTAGGAAACTAACCCCAGAAGCCCCAAATTGGGTTATGCTTAGACAATGATATCATAGATTATAGATAGTATTGAGATAATGATATTATAGATTATAGATAATGATTTTTGTTTTATCTTTAATCTTTAGGAGATTAGTTTCCTTATTTGTTGTAATCCTTATCTCTAATCTTTAACTTATCTTTCGGAGTCATATCTTTTATATCTCATCTATATGATGATGTACACTCTTATAAATCAATACAATACAATTATTTCATTATTTTCAAGTTGATATCTAGAGCAAGGTTTTTCGATCGTGGTTGTTGAGCCTCTGTTCTTCGTTGACATTGCCCGTTTTCGGTCGGAACCACCACGGTTCATCTCAAAGGTCGTCGATTGGCTTAAACCTGGAGCATCGCCGCGAAAAAGTCTCCGACGCGCTCTCATGTGTGCTGATTCAGTTGCTGTCTTGCCAGCGTGTGTGGTTCACACGCCACCTTTTGGTCACTGTTTTTTTTGATGCCACTGGTCCCATCCTGCTTGTCAGTCCTTCCTAGTTCTGTTTGGCCATGTTTCAATGAATGGGTCTTGGATCAAGGCACTGTTTGTGTCATGTTGTTCGTAGTCATTGTTTTGTTCGTAGTCGTTGTTCATGGCTAAAGATTTTGGTTTAAAGGCTGACTCTAAGTCTGAACCTCCCAAGAGTAGTAGGGGAGGAAGAGGAAATCTCTTTTGCAGCTATTGCAAATGAGAGGGCCATCTTTAGGATCGTTGTTATTCTCTTGATGGTTTTCCCAACAAGACTGTTAATGTTGCCCAATCTACATTTCAGCTGAGAACCGAAACAGAAGGTGACCATGGGACTTTCTTCTTTGCTCAAGAATACAAGGAGGAGTATCTTTAGATGAAGGCAGCCCAGCAAGCTTAGACCTCGTCATTAGCCACTGTTGCCCATTCTGATAATTCTACGGTTTGTACCTCATCCTACGCCTGTTGGATCTTGGGTTTTGGATTCTAGTGCATCTGACCACCTAGCTGGTAACCCTTCCCTTCTCTCTAAATTATCACCACCTAAAACACCACATCATATAACTTGCAGATGGTTCAAAAACACAAGCCATTGGCGTTGTCCAAACATCCCTTCCCTTTCTTCATTTGAATTCTGTTTTATTCGTCCCTAATTGTCCATTCAATTTGATTTCTATTAGTAAGTTGACGTGTTCATTGAATTGTTCTATAACATTTACTTTTTGTTCACTCCTAATTCTTTTGTGATCCAAGACCATTGTACGGGATACATGATTGGAGCTGCATCTGAATCACATGGTTTATATTACCTTCATCTGACCATCTCCAACATATGTATTGCTGTTGAGTCTCATAGTTTACTTCATTGTCGCTTGGGTCTTCCAAGTTTAAAGTTAAAAATAATGAGTCCTAATTTGTCACGGTTATAGTCCTTAGAGTGCAAGTCTTGTGAGCTTGGAAAGAATGTCAGAAATTCCTTTTTTAGTAGTTCTCATAGTCAAAGTGAGTCATTGTTTAGTATTCCCATTTATAATTTCTTATCCTATCATCGTTTGTATCCTTCCTATTATGCCTTTGTTTCTACCCTTTCTTCTATCATTATTTCTAAAACCGTTGATGCAACTTTATCCGGTCCAGGGTGGCGATGAGCAAAGATCTTGTTCCTCTTCCCCAAGGAAAATCTGTTGTTGGTTGCAGGTGGATCTATAATGTTAAAGTAGGTCCTTATGGACTGGTGGATTGTTTGAAAGCTCGGCTTGTGGCTAAAGGGTACACACAAGTATATATGGGTTGGACTAAAGTGACACCTTTTCTCCGGTAGCAAAGATGGCCTTGATACAAATCTTTCTATCTATGGCTGCATTGAAGCATTGGCCTTTGTATCAATTGGACTTATAAAATGCTTTCTTCATGGTGACCTGGAGGAGAAGATTTATATGCAGCACCCTCCTGAATTTTTCCGAGGAGGGATAAGATTTTGTGTGCAAATTGCGAAAATCTTTTTATGGTCTCAAGCAATCGTCCCGTGCATGGTTTGGACGGTTTAGCACTATTGTTCAATAGTTTGGGATGACCTGTTGTGAAGCTGATCACTCAGTTTTCTTTCAACGTTCCCCACTGAACAAATACATTTATCTTGTTGTGTATGTTGATGATATTATGATCATATATGATGACCAAGAGGGTATCAAAGCTCTTAAGCAATACCTCACGTGAACTTTTATAGGTAAAATAGTTAATTCCAGGGTTACGGTTTTGTCCATTTGGTCCTATGGGATTAGTATGTGACAATCAATCTGCATTATATCTAGCCTTTGGTCTAGTTTTTCATGAAAGAACCAAGCGCATTAAAGTGGACTGTCATTTTATTCGGGAGAAGATTCTTGCTGGTGTTATTAACACTTCATCAGTTTGCTCCAATGATCACCTTGCTAATATTTTCACTAAATCCTTATGTGGGCCTAGAATAGAGTATATTTGTAGCAAGTTGGATGCGTATGACATATGCTTCAGCTTGAGGGGGAATGTTGAGATAATGATATCATAGATTATAGATAGTGTTGAGATACTGATATTATAGACTGTAGGTAATGATTTTTTTTTATCTTTAATCTTTTGGAAATTAGTTTCCTTATTTGTTGTAATCTTATTTCTAATCTTTAGTTTATCTTTAGGAGTCATATATTTTATATCTCATCTATATAATGATGTACATTCTTGTAAATCAATACAATACAATTATTTCATTACTTTCGAGTGGTTATAATTTGGGCAATTCTGGAATGTAAATCAGGTCACAGGTTAAATGGTTTTTTTCCCCCAAAATTCTAAAATCTGACGCTTATAGGGATTTCATGTGATTTTACTCGGGTGCAGTTCCGCTTGAAGGGAGTAAAATCTTAAAATCCTATGATTTTACCGCTGATTTTGACTACCTTGCAACAACCTTTGTTTCATTGGATGAAATTTATGTGAGATCAACTAATGGAAGAGGATCCTACCCATTATCTAATGAATTTCGTTTATTATTTGCTAGAATCCACATGAACTTCACCTAATAGTGGAGTGTGTTGCTAGCATTCTTTATATTAAAAACATGAAAAGGAGGGTGAAAAGACTAAAGAGGGTTGTGGTATTTTTTGGTCTAGTAACGAGGAATTTTTAGTTCCCCAAGTGGGACAATGCAACCACCAATAACTAAGATGTATAGTAGGAATTAGTGTAGAGGACCCAGTCCCTCGGGGAGGGAATAATTAATGTAACCAATCGTAAGAGAGGTAATCAAGGGAAATTGGGATATCTTGGGGGGATGATCAACTTAATAGATTGTTGGTGGAAATATCATAGTAGTTAATCGCCGCTGCGATCGTGTTGTGCCGCCGCGGAGTGGCACCTCCCTGCGATGACCCTTTCGTGGCTTGTGTTGAGTGGATATTCAATCGGGGGCGACATGTCGGGATTGCAGCGTCGCGGATCGTGGGTTGTCGTGGCCGCAATGCGTGTGTTCTCTAAAACTTTGTCGTTTTGCATGCTTTAAGGGTAAAACGATAAGTTCCCATCTTCCTTCTTTTTTCTTTAGGTTTCTCTGATAACCTTCTCTTTTTCCTTAAAATCTCACTCTTCTTCTTCATCTAACGTCTCTCCCACTCTCCTTTGCTCACCCACCCTATGATAGCCACACCCACTGCTGCCTAACACTTCGACGACCTTCTTTGACCTCTGCCGATGCTGCTCTCACCTCCAGTGGCCCTGTACATCCCTTCGGTGACCCTGTAGCAGCTCCGGCAACCTTGAAACTGCCACCTCCAAGTCTCTGACCACCTGCTGCCACCTCCAATAGCCTCCAACCAGCTGCTTCCACCTCCAAACAGCCTCCAAGATGAATATGATTTATGATTTATAGATTTTCTAGTTCACTACTTCACAACTTCACCTTATAGCTTATTATGTTTCTTTCTTTGTTATGTTTTTGGTTTCAGTAATGTTTTGGATCAGTTGGACAATGTTTTCATTTGGATAATGTTGGTTTTTAATTATCTACTATGAATTTAGAGTGTTTTTAGTTATATTTCTGTATTTTTTAAGTGTTTCTGCATATTGCACATGTTGTTTTTCCCGCGATAGAATCAAATAGTGTTCGCGATTTGCTCTGTGACGCTGCGATCCCAGTTTAGGGATAGGCCGCGTCACGACGTGATCTGGGATTGACTACTATGGGTGAATAACCAAGGGTTTAAGGAGGGAAAGCTTGATCTGTATGGATAGTTGGATATAAAAGGAAGGGAGAAGAAAAAGGGACAAGGGAAAGATGTAGAAGGGCAATGAACTGTATAGGGTATTTAATACCATCTGTTACCTGATTTTTTCCGTTGTAAAATCCACCACACAGACATTCACATCAGTGTATCTGCAGAAGAATAATATAGTAGATTCACCATAACTAACCATGTTTTAGGAGAGTCTCTATCATACAGTTATTTTATCAGCAAATTTTGAACATAAAAAAAATCATAATGACAAAATGGCTATAAAAGGTGAGCAAAGTAATTAAAGGGAGTAATCTCCTTTATTAAGTCTCCGTTTGGTAACCAATTGGGGAAACAGAGTTGTGAAAATAGAAAAATCTAATGATTAATGTTGAGCTTTTCACGCCGTTAAGGACAATTAAATTTCTGTTGAACCAACAGATTTTTTTAATCCATTGGTCAAATCTCACTTTGATTGGCCGTTGGGCAAACCAGCCAACCAGACAAGCTCTAAGTATTATAGATGAAGACAATGGCTTCGGGATTACGTTCTTCTACTTTTAACTAATTATTGTTTCAGGTCACAAAAATTAAAAGTGAAAAGGCTAGGAAGCTAGGTCTGTTTGGTTTTTGTTTCCATTTCTTGTTTTTAATTTTAATTACAAAATTGTTTTTCTGTTTCCTGTTTTCAAAAGTTAGTACAGGAAAAAGTGAAAACAAGAAACAAAAAGAAGAAGTTGTTTTCAGTATTTTCTGTAAAACATTTTAAAAACTGGAAACACGAAGACAATTTTGTAATTAAAAATGAAAACAGGAAATAAAAGTAAGAAATGGAAACGGAAACCAAACGCCACTAAGTATAAGAGGGCAACAGGAAAAGATAACACGAGGCTGATTTGGTTTATATAAAATGAAATACTAACAGGATGCTACAACTTGAAATACCTGCAATGATCATATTATATATATTTTAATTCTTTTAGAAAATAAAGTGATATTTGGTTCGAGAAAACATTTTTATCATTTTCATGTTTTAGAAATTAGAAAATGTTTGGTTTTTGTTCTTTTCTGTTCTTAGAAACTGAAAATGTGTTTGGTTTGTTCATTTTTAATAACAATTTTTAAATTATTGTTTACATGTATACCATAAAATAATTTCCAGTTCAATGCATTTTGGGTAACTTAATGTGATTACTTTCATAATGTGCGACAGTTTTATCTTGCTTAATCACAAATTCTTTAAGGTTTTCTTGTGGTTGTGTATGTTTTTATTTTTAAGTAACTTTTGTAATATTTAGGGGATTTGGTACACTCTTGGTCATCTTTTCTTTCTCTGTTTTATAAATGAATAATAGACAACTTACATGCTCATTGAGATTGAACATGTGATGCATTGAATCACAGCATTATGGTAACATATTTGAGAAAATATATGAAAGGATAGAGAAGGATGAGGAGACTCACCTACATAAACAGAGGCACTCAAAGAAGGAGGTGACACTGTGATAGAGGGGGTGGAGTGCATAGTGAGAGAAAGAGAACTCTGTGTGACATAAGGGACCTTGACTAAAGGGGAGAATGGGAAAACACCTTTATTTTGTTTTGAAAATTTGGGTTACTTTTGTTTTCAATTTCGCAAAAAAGATTAAGAAATTTAAACAAACATGTTAAAAGTCCCACATTGACTAGAGATATGACCAATCAAAAGTATATAAGGTGGAGGGTAATCCTCATCCTATGAGCTAGCTTTTAGGGTTGAGTTAGGCCTAATACCCAAATTTAAGAAAACATAGTCACTTTTATTTTCTGTTTTTAATAAGAATGAAAACAGAAAACCTGAAATGCTTAGAAATTAAAACCAGTTAGCCATCTAAAACTAAAATGCTTAGGTTAGGAATTAAAATCACAATCTTCTAACAAGAAAAATTCATAAATGTTGACCAGACATGTTATTCAGATGCCTTGCTGTCCTTTTTGTAGGAGGAGAGGAAAAAGTTACCCATTTATCCTTATCGGGAAGAATTGCTCCAGGCTGTTCATGATCACCAGGCATGGTCTCTCCTTCTCTATTCCTTTTTTTCATTTCCCCATATTTCACTAGTTTTTATTTTTGTTATTGATTAGTAATGAATTTTGTTTCTGAACTCCGTGAACTGTTCTATATTTGTATTAATTTGACTGTATTACCTTATTAACATTTTCTTGTATACAATTGAATGTTATTTCAAATTAACTTTGATTAATTTCCTTATATAGGTACTTGTAATTGTTGGTGAAACTGGTTCGGGAAAGACGACACAAATTCCCCAATATCTCCATGAAGCTGGCTACACAAAGCATGGAATGGTGTGATTTAGTTTCTTTTTGTGTGCTTATATTGACTTTTATTTTACTACAACATGCAAATATTGATAAGTCAATGTTACATTGTCATTGCTGATGTTTCAATTTGTTCTACTTTTGTTACCATGTGCCTTGAGAACTGTTATTTTGTAAATTGTGGAACATAGAAGTAGACTTGTATGTTTTCCATCATTTGTTGCTTTAGGTCCTAAATATAATTAAAAAAACAGAGGCCATTGTTTTAAGAGTTAAAACTTTAATTTTGAGGGTGTTCAATTATGAATGCTTGTAACTTTCCTCATCTTCCAAAATTTCCTTGCCATTTGAAAGTATTGGAAATGAGCATATCTGAAGTCTTGTTTTCTTGCAGATTGCTTGTACTCAGCCACGACGTGTTGCTGCCATGAGTGTTGCTGCTCGAGTTTCTCAAGAAATGGGTGTTAAACTAGGGCATGAGGTATGCTGCTGCTTTCATTATCAAATAGGCTTAATTATGTAACCACCCGCAACCCCCTTGGAATGTGGCTCGGATAGGATCACCTCCTTGAAATAGTTTTCATCAGGATATAGCCCTTAAAAATTTTTAAGCATTAGGAAGATATCCCTCCTATTAATGTCTGTCAATTAAGTGTTGAGGTGGCTAATCATTAGCCCTCTTAGCATTGACATGTGTCATTTCAAAAAAATGGCACATCAACCCTAGTTCTCTTTTTCCATCCCCTCTCGATCTCTTCCTCACCGCCATGGTAGTCAAAATCGGGAGTAACATCTTGCAATTTTGAGATTTTTGTCCCTCCCAACAATTTCGATCACAAACAGAATCGTACCAAGGTGGAATTGTAGTGGAATCATATTAAACTCGCAAAAATCGTCAGACTTTGCGATTCTGAGAAAATGGCCCATTTCATCGCTGATCCAATGATGTAATCTTGACCTACCTAGATTTTGAACTTTTAGGGATTTGTTCAGTGTAATTTTCATTGTGCCACATGTTCTCTTCTACCTGAAACAGAGGTTCTCCTTCTTTGTAACATTGAAACAGCTTTCTCTGCCGTGGCAAGGAGTTTCTCTGACGAGCTTCGATAAGTCTCTAACTAATGAGCGTATCCACCCATCTTCGCAGCAACAAGCTTGTTCGCAGCAGTGAGCTTCTTCAAACTTCTCAGACCACCAAACCTCTCCATCCTTCCTTGAGTGATGACGAGAATCCTTCTAATCCCCATCTTTTAGTATAGGTCTCAAGAGAAATGTTTCAGACATATATTATAAAGATTGATATAATGTTTCGGAGATATGTCTCGTGTTTGCGTTACTAGTTTTGTTGAGTATTTTTGTTCATTAAAAACATTCACTTACAATTGAATATTTATCTTTGAAAATAAAACATTTTGATAAATTGAGAAATAAATAGAGAAAAGTTAAAGTATTATTTCATCATAATTTTGTACACCATATTAAGTATTATATTATTTTCAATTGTTCATTTTCGCATGATTTAGTTTGAAACTATTTTATGAGATAAGCATGCTATTTTATGAAGTTTATTTAGGTATTTTAATAGTTTTTATAATATAAATTATGAATTACAGTATTTTATGCATATATACTAATTTATATGCTTATAAACATATATACATGAAATTGGTAGAATCTAACCATTTTATTTGCGCTTTTACGATTTTTACACCCTCTACCGATTCAAACTAAAATCCCAAGTTTGACGACCTGGCTCACCGCCCCTCCTCCCCTTCTTCTTGTTGTTGTTTTTATTATTTTTGTTATTATTTTTATTTAACTTTATCATCGTCATGTCTCTACCTTGCTGCCCGTACTCCTCCTTCAGTGATACGGCTTCCAACATCATGTGCGTCCCTTCCATGTCATCACTGTTGCATCAGGTTTTGTTTCTTTCGATTCATGTTGGAAGGTTGTGTTCCTCTTTCGCCTGGTTTCGCAAATTTAATTTGAGAATTACTGAATTAGGATTACTCAAGCTCAAGAGATGAAGAGAAGGAATTTGGTTTTTCCATGGTTTATGTTTGTTGTTTTTTTCCCTTACTGTTTGTTGTGGGTATTGGGGGATGTGGTGGGGGTGTATGGTGTCAAGAAATTCTTAATTTGACCCGAGCATGTTGATTACTTTTATAATACGTTGTTCCTTTGATTTTGTTGATTTCTAACTATAAGAGTCATGTTTGTTTGGCCTTTTGGTTTTGGAATAGAGAGAAAGAAAAGGAAACGTTGGATTGGAATTTGTAGGGTCACCATTTCTCGTCATTGAGCAGTGGTTGAATTGATTTGTGGTGTCTGTGAGAAATGTTGAAAACAAGGAAACCGAGAGGCATTGGATGAATTCCGTGTGTTTGAATACACATCGGAGTAGCCTTTTTATAATAGCAATGTAATAAATACAGGATCAAAATACAATCATATACAATCAATCCTAATTACATATTTCTATATTTACAATATTCTAACACTCCCCTTCAAGCTGGAGCATATAAATCATATGCACCAAGCTTGTCACATATGTATTTAATGCGAGGACCCCTAAGAGACTTTGTGAGAACATCTGCCAATTGGTCATTGGAATTTACAAATTTTGTAACAATGTCCCGATACAATCTTCTCTCTTATGAAGTTGCATTCGACTTCAATGTGTTTAGTCCTTTCATGAAACACCGGATTAGAAGAAATGTGCAACGCAGCTTGATTACGGGTGGTTTTGACATTACCATGTAAAAGAAGTGTACGGGTGGTTTCGACAAGATGTCGATTTTTCCTTTCGGCAATACCATTCTGTTGAGGAGTATGAGCACAAGATGTTTGATGTAAAATCCCATGGGATGCCATAAAAGTTTGAAATGCATTAGAAAAATATTCACGGGCATTATCACTACGCAAGATACGGATAGGAATACCAAACTGAGTTTTGATTTCATTGCAAAAATTTTGAAAGATTGAAAATAACTCAGAACGATTTTTCATTAAAAATAACCAGGTACACCTAGTGTAATCATCAATAAAAGTAACAAAATATTGATAGCCCAGATTAGACACTGTACGATACGGACCCCAAATATCAGAGTGAACTAAGCTAAAGGGAGACGCAACTCGACCTAAGACTCGATTATTAAAAGAAGTACGACTATGTTTACCTAATTGACATGACTCACAAGATAATGTAGACAACTTGGAAAGGGTGGGCACCATTATTTGCAATTTATGAAGACTTGGGTGACCCAACCGAGCATGAAGAAGACTGGAATCAACCGTTGACCCAACGTGTGCAGAAGGTTGAAGTTGATAAAGCCCATGTGACTCACATCCGGTGCCAATCATCCGTCCCGAACTCCGGTCCTGGATAAAAACAGAGTTTTTAGTAAATGAGACAATGCAATCAAGAGAGTGAGTCAAACGACTAATGGATAATAAATTAAAAGGAGACCCAGGCACATAAAGAACATTGTCAACAGATAAAGAAGGTAGAGGATGAACAATGTGAAGTCCATGAGATGGAGTTTGGGACCCGTTGGCCATAGTAATAGAAGGTAAACAATTAGCTAGAAAATGTAGAGAATAAGGACTTGTTACCAGTGATATGATCGGTGGCCCCAGAGTCAAGGACCCAAGGACCAAGAGAATGAGAAACACCAACAAAAGAATTACCCGTTTGCACTACAGATGCCGTGGAACCTGAAATTTTAGACTCCTCTAACCACCGAAGATAGTCATCGTAAGTAGGTGTGGGCACAGCAGGCGGTCCAGACGAAGGGGTGGTGATGTGTGGCTTAGGCACTCCAGCAGGGGCTTGCACAACATTTGCCATTCGTGGAGGGCGACCATGTAATAAGAAACAACGGTCAATAGTATGCCCAAGCTTATGACAATGCTTACATTTGGGGCGAGGTCTGCCAAAACCACGATTGTAGTGCGATCCTGAGCAATCAAAGCAGAAGTGTCAACCTCAACAGGAACAGGCACCGACAGAGCAAGTATAGGTGCGGGAGACTTGGCCTTGGCACGAATGAGAGTTGACCAAGTAGAATCCATGGTAGGGACCACAGGAGAGCCAAGAATTTGCTCTCGAACAACCTCATACTCAAGAGGGAGACCGTGTAATGCTAACGCCATAAAGAGCTTGCGACGGTTCTCAAGATCGGTGGATGGATTGGCAGCCAAGGGAAGAACTTCATTCAAGTCATGAAGAACACCACTAACCTTACCCAGATAAGAGATAGGACTAGTAATCTGCTGAGGAGTAAGTAGCTGCATAAGAGTCTCACAAACCCCATATAACCGTTGAGTATCATTTGTATAAAGGAGTTTGGCTTGCGCCCAAAGAGATTCACAAGTGTCATAAGAGCGAAAAATTTGTTTCTGAGTAGGAGACAAGGTGGATTTCAAAATGCTACAAAGTTGAGCATCGAGAGTACCCCATTTAAGACGATCAGCAGCAGGAATAGAGTCTTCTTTGGTAGTAAGATGGTCAAGATAACCACGCCCCTTAAACCAAAGTTTCACATCCGAAGCCCATGTCCCATAATTGGTGCCGTCAAATTTTTCAGCATTCAAAGTGTTAAGGACCAGTAACAGCAGCAGCAGCCATCAGGAGAGAGAAAATTAACAGTAACAGAGGAGAGAGAAAGGGCAAATCGAACCCTAGCAGTGTCAAACGATGTCCAAACCAAAAAAGCAAGGGCAGAATCATAACCTACAGGCCAAGGCGAGCACGACGATGTAAGGCGGCGGTGCGGCCAGGAGAGAGAAAAACGCGATCGGAGATTGCGCGCGTGGGGCGTGTGCGGCGGCCGATGGCGACCGGATTTCGGGGTTCGGCTGATCTGGGGGTGGCGGTTCCGATCTGGGGGTCGGTGGTCGGAAAAGTCGCCGGACGGAGGTGGGGACAGTGGCAGGGTACTGTGCACGTGGGAGAAAACAGCGGAAGAAACACGGAGCGGTCGGAAAAAGGAACACGACCGAAGAGAAATCTGGAGATGAGACACGGGTTTCAAAAAAAAAAATATCATCGGTGAGCAGTGGGCCCACTGGGTAAAGCACGGATTATGGTTGCCTCTCGTTAGGCTCTAGATACCATGTTGAAAACAAGGAAACCGAGAGGCATTGGATGAACTCCGTGTGTTTGAATACACATCGGAGTAGCTTTTTTATAATAGCAATGTAATAAATACAGGATCAAAATACAATCATATACAATCAATCCTAATTACATATTTCTATATTTACAATATTCTAACAAGCAACAAAGTGCAGTGGAACATTTAATTATACTTTCGGTAATAAATGTGACAGTCAAGTTGTTGTACTCGCAGTCTATTCATTGCTTCCTTGGTTTTTTTTTTTTTTTTTGCTTCCTTGGTGTTTTTTTGCTTCCTTGTTCTTAATTTTTTGGTGGTGAGGTGGGAGATGTGGGGTATGGTGGTGGTGGTGTTGTGGTAGGAGATGTGTTGTTGATACTAGATGGTGGGTGGGTCATGGTGAAGGTGGGTGAGGAAGTAAAGCTGATGTTGGTTTAGTTTTTTTTAGAAAAAGTTAAAATATTACATGTGGCACACTGAGGTGGAAGACCGTCAGTCTACATCATCACTTAACAGATCTTCTTAATGGTGAGGGGTTTTTCCAAACGCTTAAAATTTTTCATGGGGGTGATCCTAATCAAGCCAAATTCCATTAAGCCTATCAAATATTATAACTTAAATTTTCTTTGTTATTATCTTTATATTATTATTATTGTTATTATTAATATTATAATAAAGTTTATTTGCTGTTAAGATGTCTTGTATCTTAGAAAATGGATATATATGTACATTATATGGTAAACATGAGTTTTTCTTCAATATGGGATTCCGTTATGTATGTGTGGGTCTTTCAAATTGTTGAAAGTCCACATTGATTAGAGATATAATCAATCAAAAGTATAAAAGGTGAAAGGTAATCCCCATCCTATGAGCTAGCTTTTAGGATTGAGTTAGGCTCAATACCCACATTTAAGATGGTATCAGAGTCTATTCTAGATCCGTTGTTGGGCCACTCATATTGTCCACGCTCCATTCCAGAGTGTGGAGGTGTTCTATAAGTCCCACGGGCCACCCGTCGCACTCCATTCTAGAGCGTGAAGAGGTGTGTTAATAAGTCCCACTGGCCACTCATATTCATCCGCGTTCCTTCTCTGAGTGTGAAGGGGTATGTTAATAAGTCTCGTGGGCTACCGGTATTCATCCACGCTCCATTCCTGAGCGTGAGGGGGTGTGTTGAAAGTTCCACATTAACTAGATAGAGATATGACCAATCAAAAGTACAAAAGGTGGAGGGTAATCCTCATCCTATGAGCTAGCTTTCAGGATTGAGTTAGACCCAATATCCAAATTTAAGAAAAATATTTAATTTATATCTTTTAATTTTGCAGGTGGGTTACTCCATCCGTTTTGAAGACTGTACATCAGAGAAGACTATTCTGAAGTATATGACGGATGGAATGTTACTGAGGGAATTCCTTGGTGAGCCTGATCTGGCAAGTTATAGGTGAGCTTTTGATGGATTTGTTTTAAGGGTGGTTAAGTTGGATATTGTACAATTGTTCTCTTATTATGTCTGCAAATGTTGCAGTGTTGTGATGGTGGATGAGGCTCATGAAAGAACACTCTCAACTGATATTCTGTTTGGATTAGTAAAGGTAAGCAAAAAATCTTGTGATGAATTAAAATAGCATGCTTTATTTATAATTCTACTGGGTTGTGAGAATTGAATTCTGATGAAACTTCCGAGTTCAGTATTGAGCCCACTCTCTAGAGCTCAACCTGAATCTCTAGAACTCACTGCAATCCTCAGAACTTACAGTGCTGATCAATTTATATTATACACAATGAGGCTCATGAAAGAACAGTCTCAACTGATATTCTGTTTGGATTAGTAAAGGTGAGCAAAAAATCTTGTGATGAATTAAAATAGCATGCTTTATTTATAATTCTACTGGGTTATGAGAATTGAATTCTGATGAAACTTCTGAGTTCAGTATTGAGCCCACTCTCTAGAGCTCAACCTGAATATCTAGAACTCACTGCAATCCTCAGAACTTACAGTGCTGATCAATTTATATTATACAAATGAAAATAAATCAGTAGAAAAGAAATAAGGAAGATTCTCATAAGAAATTACCTCAGCTCACCGAGCTCTAGGTCCCAAGCCCCAGGCTGTTAGTCTCCAGTTTTTCTTTTCCTCCTTCCTCTTCTCTCCCATTCCCCACCTTCTATCTTTAATAGTTTTGCTATTGTTAATGTAGTTTTGCTATTCTTTAATAGTTTTGCTAAGAAGGAAAGAGAAGCTGTTATTTGATAAATGATCTTAGGGATCAGTTTTCTTTGTTTTCACAAATCCAAATGGAAACCATGCTATGCTATGATGCTAGAGCTGCAACAGAATCTTCGTTTTGCATAACTGCCTCCTCTGCCCACTGGTTGTATTTGGTACATATCCCTCCTCTCTTTCTAGTATAGGCCATCCTTGGGCTTCATGTTGTGCCAACCCAAAAGCTGGTCCCTCCAGTCTTGAGCGCTATCAAATTCTGTTCGTTGAACAATCATCATAATGCATTCCTTGGGTATGTATTCAGTTGAGCCTGGCATACATGTTTTTTGTGTGTAAGGAATATGATATGATCAAAATTTTACAGCTATTTTCTTAGCTATTGATGTGATGTTAATTGGATGTATTATTTTGTTATATGTTCGGCAATTATTTGGCCTACTAGAACTGCATGGTCTTTGCTTTATTTTCTAGTATTTGAACTGCTTGTTCAGGTTAAATGAATAAATAATCTTATTTGTAATTGTTCATTGTGATGTGCTCCAGTATACTTTGTTTTTTTTTTTGACAGGATATTTCTCGATTCCGGCCTGATCTTAAGTTGCTGATATCTAGTGCTACGCTTGATGCAGAGAAGTTCAGTGATTATTTTGATTCTGCACCAATATTTAAAATTCCAGGGAGACGATATCCTGTTGAAATAAACTTTACTAAAGCACCAGAAGCTGACTACTTAGATGCGGCTATTGTAACCTCACTGCAAATCCATGTCACTCAACCTCCTGGAGATATATTGGTATTCCTTACTGGTCAAGAAGAAATTGAAACGGCAGAAGAAATCTTGAAGCATCGAACTAGAGGCTTGGGAACTAAAATTGCTGAGTTAATAATATGCCCTATATATGCCAACCTACCAACTGAACTACAAGCAAAAATATTTGAACCCACTCCTGAAGGGGCACGAAAGGTTGTCCTTGCTACTAATATTGCAGAAACATCATTGACAATTGATGGGATTAAGTATGTCATTGATCCAGGATTCTGTAAGATGAAAAGTTATAATCCAAGAACCGGGATGGAGTCCTTGCTAGTAACTCCCATCTCCAAAGCTTCAGCAATGCAAAGGGCAGGCCGTTCTGGAAGAACAGGTCCTGGAAAATGCTTCCGATTATATACTGCATACAATTTTCACAATGATTTGGATGATAACACTGTACCTGAAATACAGAGGACTAACCTTGCAAATGTAGTTTTGACTTTAAAAAGTCTTGGTATTCATGACTTGCTTCACTTTGATTTTATGGATCCTCCACCTGCTGAGGCATTATTGAAAGCCCTGGAGCTTCTATTTGCATTGAGTGCATTGAATAAGCTTGGTGAGTTAACTAAGGTAGGTAGACAGATGGCGGAGTTCCCTCTTGATCCCATGTTGTCAAAGATGATAGTGGCTTCAGAAAAGTACAAGTGTTCAGATGAGATCATTTCTATTGCTTCTATGCTTTCTATTAGCAACTCTATATTTTATCGTCCAAAAGATAAACAAGTCCATGCGGACAATGCAAGGATGAATTTTCACACTGGAAATGTTGGAGACCATATTGCATTGCTAAAGGTTCAGTTCTGATTTCTGTATTTTGTTGATTTTTGACTGATCTATCTCTTTTTTTTTCTTATGTAAAATGTTACAGTTTTGTTGATCCAATCACAGATTCAATGCTTTTGTGCCTATTGTGTGTTTATCTTTCCATCTAGCTGGAACATTTTATCATTCAAATAGTGGGACATGGTGCTGTTATCATCATGGGGGTGCACATTTGAATTTCTTGTCAAGTTGTGTGATCTATTATTGATATTGATATGTTTCTTCATTCTAGATTCTAGATTCTTACCAGATTATTATTATTTTATTCAGGTCTATAATTCATGGAAGGAGACCAATTATTCAACACAATGGTGTTTTGAAAATTATATACAGGTATGGATCTTTGTTTTGCAAACCAGTATGTGGAACATCTATATTTAGCAGAAGTGCTAGAAAGTGGTACACACATCCGTGATGGTTAAGTGAAATAAGTGGTGAGGAGGGAAAGTAGTGGTGTAATTATCTAGAAATGTTAGTTCATTGGGCAAGCATCTGAATTTAGTTGTAATCATTGGAAAATTATGGACAGAATCTGAAGACCAATAAGATTTTTTTCTTCACGATAACAAACTTAAGTATGTAGACAATACCGTCCATGCTTAGTTCCCCCTGTCACTTAGATTCACAAATGGATTATTCAAACAGTGATATCAATCTTTGAAATAATAATGATACATGATTGTGACAATGTTTGATGCTTTGATCTTCTTTCCTATGTTAAAAAGGCTTTGTTCAAATTTATTCTTTTGTACATCCAAGCATTGATTTTTGGTGGAGTATTTTTTTTATTTTATTTTAATATCCAGGTAAGGAGTATGAAACGGGCTCGAGATATTCGTGATCAACTTGCAGGTCTGTTGGAGAGAGTTGAGATTGAAGTAACTTCCAATGATAATGATCTTGATGCCATCAGGAAATCCATAACATCTGGTAAACTTATGAAACTAGTAATTTCTTGGCTTCTTGCAATTGGATCTTTTTTTAGTGTACTGAGTACTGAATCTAATTCTTAACTGATGCAGGGTTTTTCCCACACTCTGCACGCCTGCAAAAGAATGGATCATATCGGACTGTTAAACATCCACAGACTGTTCATATACATCCGAGTTCAGGGCTGGCACAGGTACTTTGGTGTTGTATGTTGCTGATAACTCAGTGTGATCTGTTGTTTTAATGGTTTGCTCCCTTCCCCATTTCTTTTTAATCCAATAAAGAAATCACTAGATAAGGAGTAATTCCAAACAACCTGAACTAAAGAAATTGTAAACACTCAAACTACGTAGTATATTCATAATTTCACCTGGAAAATTTTATACTTATTCTGATTTTCATCATGAGGTGTTGATATTCCATTATGCAAATGAGCATGTAAAGCTGTCCAGCTAGTTAGGGTTATAGTCAATGTCATTGAAATTCTCCAAAAGTTTATAGAAATTGCTAGCTGAACTGTTAGTAATAGTAATCAAAGAAAAAGTTTCTACTTAGGGGGTGTTTAGTGCAAGGAATGTTTCAACATTTCCCGGAAAATTGCATGGAATGTTCTGACATTTTCGGGAAAGTTACATGGGAATAAAAGTTTTCCATGTTTGGTAACGAGATAATAAAAATGTTTCCCAAGCATAGAAGATTGCTAGGAATAGGAATGTCAATTTGTGAAAAAGTGAAAATGAAACCTTTTCGCCTTCATGGGTAGGAAGATAACTTTATTGTGGTAATTTACTATGGAGTTACAATAACTTACATGAAATAAGTTTGAGAGGGACTTGGTGAGGATATCAGCAAGCTGCTCATGTGAGGGAACGTGATTAATGTGGAGAGCTTTGTTGATCACTTTTTTCCGAACAAAGTAGATATCAATCTCCATATGTTTTGTACGAGAATGAAGAACTGGATTGTGGCAGATAGCTACAGCACTTTGGTTGTCACAATGAATAACTTGAGTGGAGAAAGGAACGTTTAACTCTGTTAAGAGATTGAATCCACGACACTTCTTGGGTAGTAAGAGCAATACTACGATATTCAGCTTCAGCACTTGGTTTTGCAACTAGAGACTGTTTCTTTGACCACCAAGAGACAATACTGGGGCCAAAATAAATACACGAGCCAGAAGTGGACCTACGATCATTAGTGTCAGTTGCTCAATCTACATCACAGTAGGCATTAATGGAGAAAGGAATATCCATGGGTGCTGCCTGAAGTAAGAGACCATGATCAAGAGTGCCAGCTAGATAACATAGAACTCGTTTTGCTGCTTTAAGATGCTCTGTGAGAGGATTAACAGGAAATTGACGGAGCTTGTTGACTGTGTAGCCAATATTCGGGCGAGTAATGGTAACATATTGTAGTGCACCCACAATGGACTTATATGATGAAGGGTCCGAAAGAGGATCACCATGAGTTTGAGTGAGACGGCAAGAGCTAGCCATGGGAGAGCCAATTGGTTTTGCATCACTCATCTGAGCCTTTGATAGGAGATCTCTGATGTACTTGGTTTGGCAAAGAAGAAGAGATGTAGAGGATAAGCATTTGACTTCCAATCCATGAAAATAATCTAATGAGCCAAGATCTTTAAGAGCAAACTTAGTGTTGAGTTTGTAGATAAAGGAGTTAATGCTGAAGCGAGAAGAACCAGTGATGATAATGTCATCAACATAGACAAGGACATAGATGAGACCCGTTGAAGTTTGAAGCGTAAAGAGTGAAGGATCACACTTACTGGGAATGAAACTGAATTGAATAAGAGCTGAAGTGAGGCGTTCAAACCAAGCTTGTGGTGCTTGTTTGAGGCCATATAATGCACGATGAAGTTTGCAAACAAGGGAGCGATCAGATGACTCAAATCCAGGAGGTTGAATCATGCAATCATCTTCTGTGATAACACCTTTAAGAAAGGCATTGTTGATGTCAATTTGATGAATTGACCAACCATGAGTGAAGGCAATGGTAAGGATTAGACGAATGGTGACAACTTTGACAACTGGTGAGAAAGTTTGAGTAGTTAGTGTCTGGTTGTTGATGAAATCCTTTGGCAACAAGGTGTGCTTTGTACTTCTATTTGGATTTTCTTTTACCTGAAAGACCCACTTGCAACCAATAGCTTGGCGATTCGGAGGTAAGGGAACAAGGGACCAAGGTTGATTGCGAGTAGAGCAAAAAATTCTTCCTTCATAGCTTCATGCCAATGGGTAGAGGATAAAGCTTGTTTAATTGTGGTGGGAGCAATTGTGAGAAGAAGAGTAGGATTAAGTCTTGGTTTGATGATTCCTGACTTTGATCTAGTTTGCATAGGGTGAATGTTTGTAGAAGGAGGAGGTTGAGTAGTAGTGGTGGTTGTGAAGGAAAGGAGGATAATTCAATGGTGGGAGAAGCAGTGGTAGGTAGTGAGTCTGAAATAGAGGATGCGGAAGTAGAGGAAGGGATTGGAAAAAGAGGAGTTGGGTTGTGAGATGTAGGAGTGGTTGTTGATGTTGGAGAGTTTTGGTGAACAATATTATGAGTGGGAGGAGATGTGGAAGTCTTATGTAAGTTGTGGTTTAAGAGGTGACAGAGGGTAGAACACCAATAGGAAGATAATGTGATTGAGAAGATGAGGATGCTAAAATGGAGGTAGTGGAGTGGAGGGTAGGGAAGTGAGCTTCATGAAAAAGAACATCTTTGGAGATGTAGATTCGGCCATCTGCTACAAGACATTTGTACCGTTTACGATTTGCTGAATATCCCAAGAAAATACATTCCTCATATCTGTAATCAAACTTGTGATATGATATGGGCAAAGGAAAGGGAAACATGCACACCCAAATACACGAAGAGCTGTAAAATCTGGTTGATGCCCAAACAAAAGTGTGTAGGGAATGCTGAAATTTATAGCAGAGGAGGGAGTCCTGTTAATAAGATGTACTACAGTGTGGAAGGCATGATCCCAAAATTTGAAAGATAATCCTGTGTGAGAAAGAAGAGCAAGGCCCTCTTCAACAATGTCTCGGTGTTTCCTTTCATTAACACCATTTTGGTGGTGTGTATGAGGACAAATAACTCTATGAATAATGCCTTGACTAGTGAGAAATTTGGAAAAGGGTCTGAATTCACCATCCCCAGTCTGTTTGAACAGTCTTAATTTGCTTCCCAAACTCTTTTTGAACAAAAATTTGAAATTCCTTGAAAACATTCAAGGTTTTAGATTTTGTATGCAAGAAATAAATCCAGGTAAATCTTGTATAAGCATCTACAATTGAAAGATAATAAGAGTATCCACTGGATGAAAGAAAGGGGGCAGGACCCCATAGATCACAACCAATTGTAAAGGTTCAGTATGCATAGTATGATAGTAGTAGAAGGAGAAGCATGAATTCTGTGAGCTTTGCCTTTGCAGCATGCAATACAAAAATCTAAAATTTCTTTATTAAATGTAGGAAGATTACATAGTTTCATGATGTGATTCTGGATAGTAATATAAGGGTGGCCAAGCCTATTGTGCCATAAGGAATATTGTGAGTGTGTGGGGCTAGTACATGTAGTGGAAACAAGTGAAACACATGAAGATGGAGGAGGTGTAGCAAAATCTGTTTTTGATGCAGCAGTAGTAGTAGGTAGGAGATTTGGAAAAATTTAGAGTCCTTCATCATTAAGTTTGCCTTCAAGGAGTATTTGCTCATAAACTTGAGATTTAACTTAGCAATAGGTTGGATGAAATTCAAAGAACACATTGTTTTCCCTAGCAAGCTTATTGACACTTAGAAGATTTTTTGTAATGGTAGGGACATGCAGTAAATTATCAAGTTTAAGAGTGAAATTATGTGAGAAAGGTGCTTGAAAAGTTGAGGAACCAATAGAAAGGATGGGCAAACCTTGACCATTGCCAAGATGAAGCTGATCAGAAATAGGGTTTGATGGAAAAGATGTTGAGGGTCAGCAGTTACATGGTGTGTGGCTCAATTAGCCGCCCAGGCCTGAGTGGACTGTTTGAAACAGAGTGAGGACCTACAATGTAGGCTAGAGGTTGTTGTGGAAGAGGAGCTAAAGGTGAGGTAGGATAATGTAGGGATGAAGGGTAAGGATTAGTGGAATATGGTGAAGGGTGAGGGTATGGTTGAGGTTTAGGTATGGTGAGGGATATGGTGTAGCTGAAGTGAGTGTAAAGTCTGTATTAAATCTGTGAAAACAAGCAAAAGCATGACCATGTTTGTGACAGATTTGACATTGTGAAGAGGGTCTATCACCACGACCATAGTATCCCCTTCCACGAAAGGAAGATCTGCCTTTGGAACCATGAGAACTAGATTGAGATGTGCCATGATTAAAGGATGGATTTTGATTTGAAGGTGTGAAAGAATAAGGGGGGTGTGAGGCTGGGTTTAATGGGTTTGGTGTAGGGTTCATCAAAGAGGGATTGTGAGCAAGATTTGAAGATGGTGGAGGTGCAAAGGAATTAGAAGAGTGTGAGGTTGGGTTTGATGAGTTTTGTGTGGGATTCATCAAAAAGGGATTGTGAGCAAGATTTGAGGATGGGGGGTGCTGTGCAAGGTTTAGAGAGGGAGTTGCTGAAAGTATTGCACGTTGTTTCTCTAATCCTGCCTCTTGTGCAAGAAGAAGGGCTTTAATTTCAGCAATATCATAATATTTTGTTTTGCTGTTAATGACTATGATAAGGGCATCATACTCCTCTGGTAATCCCTGAAGAATAGCATCAAGATGATCTACAAAAGGAACAGGGTCGCCTATTGAGATTAAAGCATCAACAAGGGCTTTAATCCGAAGCAAGTACTCTGAAATTGTGCGTGATCCCTTCTTGGTTTCCTGAGTTCATGACGAAGCTGCCTTGCCTTGGCTTTGGTCTAAGCATGAAAATGAGAGTGAGTTCTTTCCCATAGTTGCCAAGAATTAGTGCAGCCTATGACTCTTGCTAAGAAAGAACTTGAGAGAGATGATTGGAGCCAGGCTAGGAGAAGTTCGTCATGCTGCTCCCAAGAAAGGTAGGCTTCATTCACTCAATCAACATCACGATCAGCTTCATTCAGATATCGTGGAGGGATGATGGGATTGACTACAAAGTGGTGAAGACGATGGCCCTTCAGGACAGGTTCTACCTGTTGCTTCCACAATAGATAGTTTTTATCATCAAGCTTGTCAGTAATGATTTGAGAGAAGGTAAATGGCGCATTGGTTGGGATAATAGGAGTTTCTGATCAAGCCATGGGAAGAAAAAAAATGGGATAGATCAAGCTCTTATTACCATATTAGAGCTATAGCAGCAAGAAGGAAAGAAGAGAAAGATTTAAAAAGAAAATATATTTGCTGAATTATTATTATGCTTTAAGATTGAAGAGCACAAGACTTATATAGAAGAAATCTAACAAACCTAAAACAGAATTGAAACATAATCAATCTAAGAGATAAGATAATATCTCTAACAACTTTGCTAACTACCTAAAGAGATAACAGAATTAATCTAAGAGATAAGATAATAGCTCTAACAATTTTGTTAACAAACTGTAACTAACAATATACTCTATCACAATTTGGGACCTCGTAACATAGCTTGATTAGCATGATATGTTGAGGAACTTAACTGCTGTAATGATGATGCATGGTAATTGTGTGCTGTAGCAGCAGTATCGTACCGTCTATGCCCAACCCCAAATGAAACCCTGGACCCCTTCTCATCATCTCCAGCAAAACCCAGTTGCTCCAGTGAAGCCCCCCATCTCTGAGGAACTTTTCTTGCCATCCAGTCCTATTTCTGGCCAGATTGCAGCATCTAAGACCTATCTTTGATGTATACCAACCCAGCATCCAAGACCACTCAGTCCTATTTCCGGGCACTTGTCTGGCGAGTTCATCACCATTTCTTCTCTTTTCTGTCTGCAATAATTGCCTTAACACATTTGTTCTCTGTTTCAGCCACTTAGACTAAACTTAAATGGGAGTTGCTTCTGTTGGTTAAAATAAAGAACCGAATCTTATGTAGTTGCATAATTTGAGTTGTTTGCCGCAGAATTTTTTTTCAAGAACCGCTTGTTTCTGCAAGCAGCCATTCCATTCCAGAATTTGTATTTCTGAAATGTGCAGATAATATCAACGAAGATTAGAAGATTAACAAGTTGATTTGTTGGAATTTCCTGCCTAAAATTTAAGGCTCAAATTTAGTAAATTTGAAAAGAATCAATCAACTTTATCATGAATGTGCATGAATTGGGATTGCTATGCTCTTGTAAAGAATGTGTTTCTCATATCATTTTTGTTGTCACTTTGTTTACCTTTCTTAGGTTCTTCCTAGATGGGTCGTATACCATGAACTAGTACTCACGACCAAGGAATATATGAGACAGGTATTCCTGACGGCTAATTAATTTGTTTGTTTCATAGCTTATTTAGATGAATATTTGTCCATGGCTGAAACTGCATACTCTAATTACAGGTGACGGAGTTAAAGCCAGAGTGGTTGGTGGAGATAGCTCCCCATTATTACCAGCTTAAGGATGTTGAAGATGGTATGCTCTCTTTCTCTTGTATTGCCATTGTTGAGAGAGAAAAAGAAAACAAGAGAACATATGAATTCCATGTGTTGTGATCACAACGAAGCTTCTACATTTATAGGAAATTGAACACAATTACAGGATATATAGTTTCTTATTTTACATAAAGATAGAATCAATCTAATTAATCCTAATGTTGAAAGAGAGGAAATGAGAGAAAATATGAATTTCGTGTGTTTTTTGTGATCACAGTGGAGCTGTTGTATTTTTAGGGATTTGTACATAAATACAAGATCTACAGTTTCCTATTTTATATAAAAGATAAAATCAATATATTTACTCCTAAAATATGTCGTTACTATATTTTTATAATTCTAACACTCCCCCTCAAGCTGTAGCATATAAGTCATATGCACCAAGCTTGTTGCATAAATAATCAATTTGAGTGCCCCTTAGAGATTTGGTTAAAACATCCATTAACTGATCATTAGAACTAACAAAACTAGTGAATATTTCACCAGACAAGGCTTTCTCTCTAACAAAATGACAGTTTATTTCAATATGCTTCGTCCTCTCATGGAAAACTGGATTCGAGGCAATATGCATAGCGGTGATAAGTGTCATCTATGTAACCTCTCCAAATAGAAGTTCCCGAAGCATTTGTTTGAGTCATATGAGCTTCCTGACTGGCCATAACCATAGCATGGTACTCTGCCTCCGCACTGAACCTAGCTACAACATTCTGCTTCTTGCTCTTCCGAGAAACAAGATTACCTCTGACAAAAATACAATATCCTAGAGTGGACCTTCTATCATGGGAGAGCCTGCCCAATCAGCATCAGAGTATCCCACAACTCGAGGGTGTCTTCTATCTTCATATAAACAGGCCCTTTCCAGGACCTTTCTTGACATATCAAACAATACGAGCCACTGTATCTCAATGTTCCTTATAAGGAGAGTTTAAGAATGAACTTACCACACTGATTGCAAATGAGATATCAGGGTGAGTGACAGTGAGATAGTTCAACTTTCCAACTAAACGTCTATATCTTTCAGGATCCGAAAGAGACTCCCCTAATTTGGTAAGAGCTTGACATTGGAATTCATGAGAGTGTCAACTAACTTGGAATTTAACATAGGTGTTTTTTTAGAATATTCATTGCATACTTTCTATAGCATATAACGATTCCATTGTTGGACTGTGCTACCTTTGTCCTAAGAAATATTTGAGTCTGCCAAGGCCCTTCGTCTGAAAGTGCTTGAAGAAATGTTGTTTTACCTGTCTAATGCCAAGATGATCACTACTGGTGATAACAATGTCATCGACATAAACCACCAAGTAAATATAACCAACAACTGAATAACGATAGAAGACAGAGTGATCGGCCTCACTCCGGATCATGCAAAACTTTTGTATCACAATACTAAATTTGCGGAACCATTCCTGGCCATAGAGAGATTTTCGCAGTCGACAAACAAGTCCAGAAGACTCCCTTTGAGCAACAAAATAGAGAGGTTGCTCCATGTAAACCTCTTCAAGCAAGTCACCATGAAGGAAAGCATTTTTTATGTCCAACTGGTATAGAGGCCAGTGGCGAATGGCGACAATTGAGAGGAAGAGACGCATCGAGGGCATTTTGGCAACAAGGGAGAAGGTGTCACCGTAGTCCAATCTAAAGATCTAAGTATAACCTTTGGCAACAAGATGGGCCTTGAGGCGGTCAGCTGTTCTGTCGGGGCCAACCTTCACCGTGTACAACCATTGGCAACCAACAAAAGACTTCCTTGGTGGTAGATGAATGAGATCCCGGGTTCTACTGTTTTGCACGGTACACATTTCATCTATTATAGTTTGTTTCCATCCTGGATGAGTAAAGGCATCTCCTCTATTCTTAGGAATAGAAACAAAGGACAAAGAAGAAAGACAAGAGTAATATGATGGAGATATGCGGTGATAACTCAAAGCAGTATAGTGAAGAGAAGGATTACGAGTAGGACGGATACCTTTGCAAAGTGCAATGGGAATATCTGACTCAGGAGGCGGGACCGGAGAAGAGGTCGCATGAGTAAGCCTGGGATGTGAGTCTATAATTTGGTCGGTTGCAGGATGCGGCAATAAAGGACGAGGATGACTTTGATAAACCTACAAAGGAGGAGGAGACTCAGGAGGATAAAAAAAGGACTGTATGTGTAGTCACAGAAGAAGGAGGCTCTAGTGGAGGTAATCCAGACTTAAAGAAAGGAACATCTTCAAAAGTGTCATCGGCAAAGATAAAATACTTGCGAAGAGTAGGAGAGTAGCACTTGTATCCTTTCTGGGTATGGGGATACTCGACAAAAATACATTTATGAGATTGAGCAGATAACTTATTGATCCCAGGACCAAGGACATGAGAGAAACACGTAGAACCAAAGACTTCAGGGGGTAAAGAATGAAGTGGACGGCGGGGAATAAAACCTGATAAGGAATTTTACCTTTAAGAACAAAGAAGACATACGGTTGATGAGATAGCACGCAGTAAGAACTGCATCACCCCAAAATTGAAGAGGAACATGAGAATCTGAGTTAGGCTCTGGATACCATGTTGAAAGAGAGGAAACGAGAGAACATATGAATTTCGTGTGTTTTTTGTGATCATAGTAGAGCTATTATATTTATAGGGATTTGTACATAAGTACATGATATACAGTTTCCTATTTTACAGAAAAGATAAAATCAATATATTTACTCCTAAAATATACTGTTGCTATATTTTTATAATTCTAACACTATATACAGTTACTATTCTACAAGTCAGAGTATATAAGTTGTATTTACCAAACTTATTACATATATAGTCATCAGACATAAGTTTCTCTCTAACAATGTCTGTCAATTATAATATGTTTCATTCTCTGATGGAAAACTGGATTTGAGGTAATATGCATAACGACCTGATTATCACAGATAAGTATCATTTGTTCAATTTTTCCAAACTGAAGTTCCTGAAGCAATTGTTTAAGCCATATGAGTTCCTTACTCGCTATAGCTATAGCACGGTACTCTATCTCTGCACTGGACCTGGTTACAATACTTTGTTTCTTGCTCTTCCATGAGACAAGATTACCTCTGACAAAGATACAGTATGTGGAAGTGGACCTTCTATCAATGAGCGAACATGCCCAATTAGTATCGGAGTATCCACCAACTCGAGTGTGTCCTCTATCTTCATATAACAGACCTTTTCCTGGATCTTTCTTGATATATCAAACTATACAGGTCATTACATCCCAATGTTCCTTACAAGGAGTTCGGGAGCTGACTTACCACACTAACTGCAAATGAGATATCTGGGCGAATGAGGTGAGATTGTTCAACTTGCCAACTAAGCGTCTGTATCTTTTAGGATCCATAAGAGGCTCCCCCTAATTTGGTAGGAGCTTGACATTGGAATCCATGGGAGTGTCAACTCACTTGAAATTTAACATAGTTGTTTTTTTTAGAATATCCATTGCATGCTTTGGGATATGACGATCCTGGGATTGTGCTACCTTTATACCCAAGAAATATTTGAGTTTACCAAGGTCCTTCGTCTGAAAGTGTTTGAAGAGATGTTGCTTTACCTATGTAATGCTAAGATTAACACTACCTGTATTAACAATGTCATCCACATAAACCACCAGGTAAATGCAACCTGCAACTGAATGACGATAGAAGACAAAGTGATTGGCCTCACCCCAGAACATGCCAAATTCCTGAATCACAATTGAATCTGCTAAACAATGCCCTGAGGGATTGCTTGAGGTCATATAGAGATTTCTATAGTCGATAGACAAGTCTAGAAGACTCCCCCTGAGCAACAAAGCAAGGAGGTTGCTCCATGTAAACCTCTTGAAGCAGGTCATTATGAAGGAAAACATTTTGATGTCCAACTGGTAGAGGCCAATGATAAACGACGACAATGGAGAGGAAAAGGCGCACCGAAGGCATCTTGGTAGCAAAAGAGAAAGTGTCTCCATAATCCAACCCGAAGATCTGAGTATAACCTTTGGTGACAAGAGGGGCCTTAAGACGGTCAACTGTTCCATCAGGGCCAACCTTCACTGTATACATCCATCAACAAACAACAACAAACTTTGTTGGCAGAGAAACGATGTCCCAAGTTCCACTGTTCTGTAATGCACATGTTTCATCCATCATAGCTTGTTTCCATCCTGAATAGGTAAAGAGATCTCCTACATTCTTAGGAATAGAAACAGAGGACAAAGAAGAAAGACAAGAGTAATATGATAGAGATATGCGATAATAACTCAAAGTAGTATAGTAAGGAGAAAGATTATGAGTAGAATGGATACCTTTGCAAAGTGCAATGAGAAGATCTGACTTAGGAGGTGGAACCAGAGAAGAGGTCGGATGAGTAAGCTCGGGATGTGAGTCTTCAATTGTGTCGTTTGTAGGTGTTGGCAATACAAGACAAGGACGACGTTGATAAACTTGCAAAGGAGGAGGAAGAGGAGGAGGTAAGGGGTTTGGAGGGGAAGAAGACTCCTTGTGAGGAGAAAAAAGAAATATAGGTATAGTCACAAGAAGAGAACGTTCTAGTGGAGGTACTCTAGACCCAAAGAAGGGAGCATCTTCAAAGAACATGACATCGGCAGGGATAACATACCTGCGAAGAATAGAAGAGTAGCATTTGTATCTTTTTTGGGAGCGGGGATTCCCGACCAAAAACACATTTGTGAGATGTAGCAAATAATTTATCGATCCCAGGACTAAGAACATGAGAGAAATAAGTAGAAGCAAAGACTCGGGGGGTAAAGGATGAGGACGATGAGGATATAGAACTTTATGAGGAATTTTACCTTTCAAAACAGAGGAAGACATATGGTTGATAAGATAATACGTAGTAAGAGCTACGCCACCCCATAACTGAAGAGGGACATGAGAATGAAGAAGAGACCAAGTTGTGTCTAGAAGATGTCTATATTTGTGCTCAACAACCCCATTCTATTAGGGGTATGAGGGCAAGAAGTCGGATGCAACACACCATGAGATGTTATAAAAGTCTGAAATTGGTTAGACGAATATTCACGTACATCTTCACTTCGTAAAGTACGATTGGAGATCCCAAATTGAGTTTTTATTTCATGGAAAAAAGATTGGAAAATAGAAAATAACTCGGAACGATCTTTCGTTAAATATAACCAGGTGCAATAGGAAAAATCATCTATAAAAGTAACAAAATACCTAGATCCTAAAGAAGATAAATACAACTTGGACCCCAAATGTCCGAATGAACCAAAATAAAAGGGGACGAGACTTGATTATTAATGCGGTTAGGAAAGGAAGTACGAGTATGCTTACCTAATTGACATGACTCACACAACAATGACTCTAATTCAGAAAAACTAGGAATTAATTTCCTTAATGCATCAAGACTTGAATGTCCTAATTGAGCATGAATGAGAAGAGGAGACACTGATGCCGAACCAACAAAAGATGACCTGTTAAGTTGATAGAGGCCATCTGAAGCCAATCATCTTTCCCATTTTCCGTTCTTGTAGAGAAACAAAATCTTTAGTAAAGAGATGACACATCAAGGGTACAAGTAAGCTGGCTCATGGATAACAAACTAAAGGGTACACCAGGAACAAATCACATATTATCAACAAAAAGAGAAGAGGATGACAATGCCAATACCTCAGGACTGTGTTTGGGAACCATTGACCATAGTGACAGAAGGTAAGTAATCAGTAATAGAAAGGGAAGAAGAAAGAGACTTATTATCAGTAATATGGTCGGTGACCCTAGAATCAAGGACCCAATGACTCAAAGAATTGGAGATGCCAACGAAGGAATTACCAGTGTGTGCAATAACAATAGTGGAACCAGAGTCATGACGTTCTTCACACCATTTTAGGAAGTCATTGTAGGAGAGCGATGGAGTCAGATCCAGTAGTAAGGGCAGAGTGGAAGACGGTGCAGGGAGCACAAATGTGAGCAACCTGTGCAGTGCGAGAAGGACGACTATGAAGTTTCCAGCACTTATCAATGTTGTGGCCTGGTTTGAGACATTGGTCGCAATAAGAATATGGCCTGCCCCTTTATGAAGGTACTGTCATTGCAGGAAAGCAAAGTAGAAGAATCAAGAAAAGTAACAGATGGAGCAGCCATGGGTGTGTGAAGGGGGAGGCGGCGGTGGGTATACCAAAAAGAGACACCGAAGGAAGCCCGGTCAAAGGTTTCGAAACCTTAGAGAGATAGGGTTTTAAAAAAAAAATTACACAGTGAGTAATGGCTCACCTGAGGATCACAGAAAGGAAGGAACTCTCATTAAGATTTAGATACCTTGTTGAGAGAGAAAGAAAAAATGAGAAAACATATGAATTCCTTGTGTGATCACAGTGGAGCTTCTGCATTTATAAGAAATTATACATAATTACAAGATATATAGTTTTTTATTTTACATAAAGATAAAATTAATTTAATTAATCCTAATATATATGGTGTGATTACATTTGTGTGAGGAGTTTCCCTTTGACCTTCAACATGATTTAAGCTATTGAGAGATTTTATGGAGAATTGACCTTCTGATCATGTTCTGTGAATAATAAAGATTTTATATGGTCCCAGTTTTCACATTTTTTATTATTGGAATGACCTCTATAACTGTCAATTCATATTATTTTACAAATTTTCACATTATGATAGGGGTACATTTGTAATTCACTATACATGTTTTTTTTTCACCTTTTTTCATACATACCAAATATCATTGGTATTACAATTTATTTCTCATACTTTTTTTTATCATTAATTTTTTCACTTTTATAATCTTTGAAACGGACAACCAATAATTTCAGTACTTGCTTACTTTTTTTTTTGTGTATTGTATTTCTTGCATAAGCTCGATAAATTGATGTTGCTAATAGACTTCCATTTTTAATATTTGCTTTGGAAGTTTTTTTATTCCAACCTTTGACATGATGCTCAGTTTTTGACGTTTTTCTTTTATGGCTTTTTATTGTCTCGAGTTTATCAAAGATTAATTTATAAGCCTTATTAAACCTTCCACTTCATTATTTTGAAGGGTTTATTTAATGTGACAACTCTACATATAAGATAAAAAATCAAAGAAGAAAATTTATATTGGAAATTAGGTTTGACCTACCTAGGAAATCAGATGATATTATATTAATGTGAATTTTAAATAAAAACATCTTTTGATTTTTTATTTTGTTTAAAATTGCATAGGTTAAGATAAACCCTATTTTAGATACTCCTACATGATAAATTGGGTCTTTTTCATTTATTGATTATATTATAACAGGAAAAATTTGTTGATTTATGCCATTGACTTCTGAGAACAGAGTCAAGCAAACTTTTAGCATTCTCTTCAGCTATTGAGTTGTTAAATTGAATTTTGTGGCAGCTTCATCCAAGAAAATGCCGCGTGGAGAAGGACGTGCACAGAACGACAGATAGTGGATACGTTGGAGGGATAGAAAAAAGTCACTCTTGGGAGATACTGTACATAATTTTTCACTGTAACTTTAGTTTTAAATATTGTCTGTTGAAGTTGGCCTTGAATGCAGTAACCCTTTAATGTTTGCACGTGCCATTCACATTCCCTGGTGAGTCACGGCTATTAGTTTAGGCCAAGTGATTCACGTGACGTCATTTACCGACATAAATTTTGTCTTGTAGTTGTAGTATTCAGTTTCATTATTTAGTTAAAAGCGCAGAAAATATTTTCAGACCAGCATGTATCTGTTGCCCATGATCTTACATAGATATGAATATCATCGTAATATTAGTTTATAGGTCTCTTTTCACGGCTAATGCTCTACTAATCTGGTTGTTAACAAGTCTTGTGTAGTTACATGCCTATCAGTGATTTGATATTTCAGAGACGGAAGTAGATTCTAGAGTCTTATTCTTGTTGGCAATTTGGCAAATAATGGAAAAGAAAATGTTTTTTCTCCCCAGATCTGTAATTCCTTGTTTCTTGTTTAAGATTAAGATAGTTTGCTTACTGTTTGGTTTGTTTCAACTTCTTTTCTGTTATACTACTGTCTGTTTGATATGTAGTTGGAGATACAAGGTTTAGAAAAAAAAAATCTAATGATTGGTATTGATCTTTCATATCATTTAAGACAATTAAAACTTCGTTTAACTATAAAATTAAAAAATCTTTTCTCACAACCTAAACGGTCAAATGTTTTTATCTTTCTTTTTTAAACTATTCAAATGTCATATCATTTTTATTCTATAAAAAAGTGAAAAAAAATTATAATCTTATAATCAAGAGGGAAAATAGAAAAATAAAAATAAAAATAAAATATTTTTTAAAAGCTGGACATCCTAATTATTTGTAAAGGTTTGACTTTTTTTTTGGTGAACAACGAATGAGAAGCTGAATATATGATAGACGATTTATTTCAAAACTAAGAGTGTGATGCATTTTTTATTTTAATAAATTAATAATTATTAAAGATAATCTATAACCATGAGATGGTGTGTTTTTAATATATCTTATTCGATTTTTAGTAAAATAAAATCACATAGTTACAAAACTTTTTCAAACTAAATTTTGATTTAGTTATATTTTCAACGCTTTTCAAACTTAACACCTCGAATTAAATTAAAGAGCAACTTTTTTCTCCGTAAGAGTTAATTTTGTCATTTAATGTATATCTTCAAAATGATAAATAAAATAGTTAAAGAAAAGACTGAAGGCATAGAACTGAACCATATCGGCAACTTTACTTTTAAAAGCAATTATATTCAGAACTATCCAAACAATGAAACAATTTATCGGTGCTGGACATCCCATGAAAGGTCCAATAATTGTGTAATATTTTACCAAAGATGTTTGCAAGTTCTACCCTTTCATTTTCATAACCGTTTAAAATATATTTTATGTAAGTTATTTCAATAACATTCGCTGTTTCAATAATTACTATAAAAAAATATTTTTTATATCAATTATTGAAACAATTAATATAAAAAATATTAACATTTTATACTGGTCACTTTAATAATCAATGTAAAAAATATTTTTTACATTGATTATTTAAATAACCAGTATGAAAAATATGAAAAATTAATTTTTTATACTGGTTATTAAAACAACCAATATTTAAAAATATAAATTGCACCTCTCCATCTTAACAAAATAAAATATATGTTAAGTAATTATTGGTAGGACACAAATTAACATAATAGTCTGAGATCATGTAATAATTTCTCCTGGACAACAATCTACCATCTACCGAAAACACTTTTCGTATGAAAGCATTTCTGACAATTTACTTCATTTTAAATTCATTTTTAAATAAAATCAATTCTACAATTAAAACCAAATTTGCAAATACTTGCTCAAAAATTATAAGTTGTGTAGCTCTCCTCAGATTCCAGACTAATCTACTAACATGTAATCATTAAAACATCAAATGATCCAAGTAGTCAGGTATCCAATCTTAGCAAGCATCTCTAGTCAGCTGACTAAAATGCCACATGAAGAAAAGAGAAACATCGAACAATTCTAAACTCTTTTCACGTTCGAGGTTCATTTCTACCTCAAGATCTCAACTTTGTTTTCCCGGTCTAGGAGGTCCAAAGTAGTTTGTTATCAATCCCATCATAGAAAACCTGCCGTTCAGATTAACATGAAGTCAACAGTTTTGACAAAGTAGAAGAAACCAACATGAAATATATTATATAACATGGAAATTTATCGTGTTTTCTCACTGTGGCGAAGCAATGAAGAAAAATAAAATACTACAATTTACATAAACCTGCAAAAATAAGCTATTTTGTACAATAGATATTAATACCTTTGAACAGGATATATTCCGTTGCTTGTACCTATGTCCTTGAGTTTTAAGAGGACACAAACCTATGCCTGAGTGATGAACCAGGAATGTGTTGACTCTTCTAAGTCCACTTTGGCCTTAGAGGATCAATTTCAGTTGTTGAGACGGTAACATTTCCATGGAAGCTGGGGAACTATGCTCAAATTGCCCATCCCCTAGCTAGCATATACTGGCTCCGAAACAAAAGCGCACAGCCACTACTACCCTACAATTCTCCTAAGTTCCATGGGTGCCTTTGTTTCAAGGCTCATTAGACTAATAACTTCTTAAACAGACATGACTATTGTTGGCGAGTTTCTTCAAATTTAGCTATATCGTGTATGATGAATCAGAACAATCTCCTCTTACATGATTAACAACTTCCATGTCCAAGAGTTCTTTTAATTGAAGCCAATTCTTTATACAGAGTGCCACTCACTTATAACCAACAGAATTCACATCTAACAGCAACCAAACCAAATCAGTTTAATTCTTTCCCTAACACTGCCGAACATAGTGGATTCCGCAACAGTTTAGCCAAAAAAAAAAAAAAAGTTAAGCTTTCAAAAGAATTCACTTGGATTTTGAATCGATTTTTTTATGTATTAACCACCGGTTCTACTTGAGACTTAGTTACAACTCTCGTGTCTCTCAAAAGATGTCTTTAATGGGGGGATAGAACATATGATTCTTCCCACAATCTCAATTTGTATTAAGTCACAATTCATTGATGATTCTAAATTAGTCTATGTTTAAAGAAAAATTCCAAGCATTTCAAGACTTCCAAATTGAGTTCTGAACATTTGAAAGGCAAAAGAACCCCGCAAACTCTTAAAACGAATCCTAAATCCTCGTCATATCATATTCACCAGAATCATTTAGGCTCCGATAGAAATCCCCGTCTAATCTAACAACTGAGATAATCAAAAGGATGCGCAGATCTGCATTGAAAATTGATAAAGAAGAATGAAGAGACTTACATGAGAGCCATCATAACTTGCTTGAGATCGTTCTCGACATTCCTCATGTTGGCAACGGATTGCGCACAGAATATGAGAGCGAGCCAAGAGCTCAGTTTGTACTGTTCTCATAGAAGAATCAAGTTAATTGAATTGAATGCATCGAAACGAAGATTGAGAAAGAGGAAAGGAAACAAACAAACCCTGAACATGACGCCGACCACGCCAAATATGACGGCGATGAAGCCGGCGTAATCGATCGGCAGGTCTTGCGGTGAAATCGCCGGCGCCACATATGGCCTCGCCGCCGATGGCTGACGTGGATCGTTCCCATGCGATGACATCTCCGATCTCTTTCCCTTTCTCTTTCGCCACAAGCACGTGTTAACGAGTTTCAGTCACTTAGTTTACTGTTAAGCTTAAATATGGATTTTTTTTTTTAATTGTTATAACTAGTTATATTTTATTCAAGTTTCTTGAAAATATTTTTATTATTTTTGGTTGTTACAAATTTAATTTTAGATTTCATAAGTTTTGAAATTTGTAAAGATGGTCATTATAAAATTATATATTTATAATTTAGTAAGCATTTAATGTTAACTGGTTTAGTTTATTAAAGATTAAAGATGATCTTTAAGTATATTATAATTTTAAAAGAAAATAAAATTTGTAAAGACTAAAATCAATACAGTAAAATTTTTTGAGTGGCGTCTGGATAAAGGGATATAATTAGCATTAATTTAGAAATATTATTTGATGTCAAGTGGCATCCGGAAAAATGATATAATTAGTGTTAATTAGCTAATTTAACCATAATATATTTGATGGAATTTATAGTATGAATTGTGACTATATATGAGCCTAGTAATGATGGAAATGAGGAACTAGGAAATTGTTATGTATAATAATGTATAGTGGTAAAATGGTGAGATCCATAATTAGTGTGTATCGAAATTGAATAGATGGTATATGTATGCATGAGTATATAGATGTTGGAATGAATTTCCAAATGTATGATGATGGAAATGATGTTATATCAAAGTTGGTTATGAGATTTGCATCTGAGTGTATATGTAAAATTTATATCTAAGTGATTGATTAATATTATGATTGAAATTATATTGATAAATGCTTGTACCTGAGTGGTTGGTATGATGATTGAATATCACTACTTTTGTTTAAGGTGAAATTGAATAATAATGGACAGGGAATTGAGATACGGTGTATGCTTGAGTGACCGTCATTTGAGTTAATATGGAAAGCCTGGGTGGCTAATGATGAAATTAAATGCCTGAGTGCCAAGATTTAAATGCTAGATGATTTGTGATGGTTTGAGTGTTAACAAAATGAAAAGAATCTATGGATTAATCCAGAGAAAGAAGTTAAACTAAAACTCATGAGGTTATGTGTTGGAAATTTTTCGGTGCACAACTATACCCATACCTATTTATGTTTAACTAAATAATGTTTGAGAATTAGAAATTTGTTGGGTAAATGATGTATAATACAAGTCGGCGATGCTTTTAATAAGGTTATTCCTTTAAGGAGGGGTGATCTTCCTATATCTTTTCTATTGAGTTGGAATAGGTAAATGTCATTCAAGTATTCTGTTATAGGTGCTAAGTGGGCGATTGATGGGTGTTAAGAGGAATCCTAAATGAATGAATAGACGATGGTGACAAAATACTTTGAGTAAGCCTAAAGTTAATAGGCATATTATAACATATTAGTAGTGATTGATCAGATGTTTGACGATATGCTTCGATTGGTGGAAAGAATGGTTAGAAAAATTTAGTACGTGAAATAATGGCAAGTAAGATAATCTATCTATGGGGCTGTGTTATGGCCAATGAAAGAGAAAAGTTGATATCAAGTAACGACCAGGGTAAATTAAAGAGTGTACCAAGTTGGATGAGGGACAAGAGTGGTAAGAACTATATATATAGTTGTTCTGAATCCTACCCTAATATTGCCTTTAGAACATAATAACAATGGTTGACCACCCTAGATTCTTTCTAATGTCAAGTTGGTGTAAAATCGGTAGGTGGGATAAGTGGATGATTTACATCATGATTAGTCATGTGTGTGAGATCTCAAGGTGTGCGATTAGACTATTTACCTGATCTTTGCATAGCTTTAACTTCAAAGCATTGAACTACTGAGACTGATTACCTCAGATGGTTACGCTGGTAGTCGAAGCCGTGTGGGATTGGGAAGATAAGTGTACTTATGAGTACCACATGTATTTATGTAGCAGAGCAGCAGAGAATAGAGGTATGGTCATATGATTAGTGAGCAGTAGTTAGTAAGATATGAGTTTCTGTGATGTGAGAAGAATTATGGACAATGGATGATTTTGAAATTGTTATGAGACATCAAGAAGATGATATACGTTAGGCTCCACGAGGGTGACAAATGAACAATTTAAATAATACATGTTATGATGTGCTCTGAGTGAGCAATTGGGTGGCGAGTGTGGTGCTACGCTTATGGTAAGCAAATCGAGCTGTTAAGTAGTACGCTTCAAGTAAGCAACCAGTATATTTGGCAAGATTAAAAATATGAGGCAAAAGATATAACGTGTTATCACGACTAATGTGAGTGTAATGTTATTAATAAACCTCAAAATTGGTGTTATGAGTTGACTGAGGAATGTAAGCGTGATGATCATGATAAATATGGAATGACACTAACCATTGTGGGTTGTTAGTGGTGGGTGATGTCCCCATGATACGTTGATTTCAGGGATGGAATCTCTTTTAAGGAGGGGTGTGTGTAACATCCCGGGTATTAAATTTAACTAATCATGCGGTAGAGAATTACTAAATGAATTATTTCAAAATACTAATGATGGTTCAAAGTCAGACTTAGAAGAGGGGTTTAATAAGTCTCAGACTCTTTTTGTAGAATTATGAACCTTTAAAAGTAAGTAATCAGACTTTGAAAAACACACTTGAAAAGAGCAAGGAAAGGAAAGAACACCAATAATTTATACTGGTTCACTTCCAACACAGAAGTTATGTCCAGTCCCTTCTAACTTGAAGAATTTCCACTATTATAAAAACTCCTTTACAATATTAGCACCAGACTAGTGCCACAAGTATTCTTGACTCCAGCCACTTTTGACTTAAACCCAAGTATTCTTTTCAATAAGCCACTCCTAGCTCAAACCCAAGTATTCTTTCAAAAGCATCTTCAGGCCAACACTGTTTCCCAAAGAAACTAAGGCTGGTAACTCACCAGACTTTACACATTACAAATTTGAATAAAAGTGTAAGTGGTATCTCACAAAACCTAGTGTATAAGGATATACAATGAAGAATGAGTACACTAAGTTATGAAAGACAAGAGACCAAGGTCTGCTAGAAGCAGAACAACAAAAAAGGTCTTTGTCTTTGAAACCTAAGAGATTTGAGAAGAATTGATCACAAAGACTGAGTATGCTAGAGAGGCTTCTCTCTGTTAGTTTTTTTTCACTTGTCTTCGAATCAAACTTCTTCGAGAATATATATCTAGGTGCTGGAATATGACCATTACTGATCTTGAAAGGAGATATAAATGTTGGAAACCGTGTGAAGGAGTTTTCTTTGAGCTCATGTACTAGACCTTTCATAATCTAAATGATGTTCAAGAGTCTGGTAGCTGGGGACTTCAGCTCTTGCATGAATTTGGTAACCTTTACATATTCAAAAGAAATAAAGATAATTGTTGGCTTTATTTGTTCAAGCAATCATGCAGAAGTCAATACTGTAATCCTTCTGATTGTAACTGACACACATGCTGACTTGGTTCAGCTTTTCCTGATTTGCACAAAGTTGATATGTTGAGGAATACGAATCACTGAATTTGGCTGCTCTGCTCATTTGTCTCTTATTCTCTTTGGTGATAAGCACACATTTCTTGATAAGATCTTAAGTTCCAAAGCATTACCAAAATAGATTTCAGAACGTTGTATTTTGTACTTTTGGAGTAACATTCTTATTTTATGATTTTGGATGCCTAAAAGTCTAAAGTCTGATGTTGTAGAATCATAAGACTGAGGCTTCTTCACGAAGGCTTTTGGTTACACACCAAATGTTAAAAGATCAGACTTTGATTTTATGGACTCCTCCCTTGTCTTATAACCTGTGCATTATAAAACCTGAAACACTTAACTACATATATTAGATCACACATTTGCAGACTTTATTTAGTTTAAGTCTCTTGATGTATGTTATTAACAAATCCAGGATTTGAAAATAACAACTAATATGGGGTCAGGTCTAGTATTTTACTTCTTTTTCAAAGCAGACTTTTTTTTAACAACTATGAATTACATATTATTAATTGGTAAGATTTTAATTTGATGGAATTAATCACTACAAAAAAACACCATATAGCTACGGAAAGAATCCGTTGCTAACAAGTAGCTTTTCGTCGCTAATTGCTATCAATGACGGGTCAGCTACGACAGAACCCCATCGGTAACATGTTGGTCGCTAAAAGGTCAACGACGACAAATGTAGACAGTTGCAAACATTGTCATGACAAGTTGATGTCGCTAAAAGGTGGTCCCCTTTTGTGATCACATCCGTCGCTAATGCGGTCTCATATTAGCAACAACACAAGAGTTGTCGCTGGTGATTGAGAGTATATTTGTCGCTGATACTATTGCTGTTCAGGAATCCAAGACAGCGACCGCACACCATTCATAGCTATGGGATGATAACACATCGTCACTAACGTGATCGCGGATATGCACCAAAGACAGCGACTGATGTCGTTTGTAGGTAATCCATGACGAATTCTGGTCGCTAACGCCATCACTGATAGGAACCCAGTTAGAGATGGAAGTTGATGTAGTCACTAACGTTCATCAGAATAGCTAGGCATGGAAAAAAATCCATCCCCGCGGGTAACCGCACCGCCTCGATTTGAGTGGGTTTTCCCCGTTTTTTTTGTTTCGGGGACGGGGACGGTTTTTACCCAGTATGTAAAAGTCGGGGACAGGTATGAGTATGGTAAAATTAGTACCCGCCTTATCCCCGTCCCTGCCCTAATTGTAACGTCCTAGGATATTTTTGCATTTATTTTTATTCAATTGATTACATCTTATGATAAATTTTTCCTTTTCTTGAAATTAATCGAGGTTTAGTGAAATAACATTTAGTTCTACTGACTTATTCAAGTGACAGCAGTCGCAGTCAAATTAAATAAATGAGATCTAGAAAGAAGAACAAGTTAATCTAAGCACAACGGATGGGGAAAAAGGGGATCAGGACCTCCCGCTTGAGCGGGGTCCCTACTCGTCCGAGCGAGATTCCGGACTCTCGCTTGAACGAGGTTTCTATTCGCTTGAGCGAATACCTTTCACACATCGGATTGGGCAAAACATGCAAACGGACGCCCGAAAATCTCACCCTAAAAATGATTCTGTTAACCAAAGGTTTGTCATAGCTACCATGAGAGCATATGTAAATGACAGTGATGTATTTTAAAATATAGATTTGCATCCGGTCCGGTCTTGGTTAAACACAACTAATAATAATGCTCGGAAGTTCTTATACACACATATAACTCTATAGAGAGTCACTCAAAGTCACTCGGACCCTGGCACCGATCTCCCCCTTGGCGCGACTCCATGGCTCCTTCCCCCTCCCTGTCACTGGTTACTAAAAAAAAAGGGCAAGGGTGAGTGTTTGGCATTGTAATTAATATAGAATGGAACTTAACAAATATACATACATAATTATATATATACATCAAGCATCATTCGAAAGTAAGCACAGTTTACTCAACAAGTACATCATTTGCAACCGTCAAAGGGGTTAGCCCATACTTAACAAGGTATCAATTTTTCACTCGGAAATCTATCAAATTACACATAGAAACACAGTGTATTACATACGAAAACTATATTAACCCAACCAAGCAATTCCATCACATTCATCATAATCATCACTGACTCTCATACAATCTGACTCCTAGTATCCGGATACTAAAGGATTGGCCTTCAGCTGGGGGTCCTACTTGACACCCCGTGAACCCTGCTTGGTTCACCGAGTCCTGCTTGACTCTCCACCTCGACCACTGGGTCCTACTTGACCACTGGGTAGCTCAACTGGGCACGAAAACCACGGGAGCCGGAAATGAGGGGCTATCATATACCGTCGGCCATCCCACACCACATAGTCATTCAACAATTTACCTTTCACATAATAATATCAATTCCTCATCACTCGGGTAGCCTGCTTGCTAACCCGACGTCACATAACACTGATCATTTCAACATTAGATATCATAAGATCATAACATGATAAACTCAACCACACCCGATCCTCCACTAATTAATGTACCCAGTCACACATGCACAAGCATAAACACACAACTACGTTTAGCAACATTTTCCTTAACCTGTTTACATTACCTCAATGACCTGAATAAGAAGCGAGTCCTATTCTAATTAATTATAACCCGAACACCCCCTTACTTTGGTTCCACGCTTCGATAATCTGCTCTCTGTGTCGATTCCTTCCTCTGAGCACTGGTTTCGCAGTCTCAGCTCCGTCACTCAGTCTTCTGTTGCTTAACCTACTACCTACGGATCATAAAGTACAGCTCGTCACTTCAACGCCCCTTAGTTCATGGACTGCATTTGGGCTCACACTCACCAGAGGAGTGGAGAACAGCCTCGAATATAACCATGCATGGCCCTTAACCGCCAAAGAATAAAAGGGATAAGGGAATCACAATTGGAACGGATCAGTAGACTCACCTTGAAGCCTCGATCACAGGAATGGGATTCAATTGAAGTTTAGACACAAATGGAGTCCCTCCCCAGCACATGCAACTCAGCGTTAAGAGAGGAGAAAACGAAAGAGAAGGGACAGACCAGCAGCAGAGGTAACTCGCAAATAATGAAGAGGGAAGGAAGAGAATCTTCTTATATATATATATATATAAAGCTCATGGGCAAGATCGTCTTTTCCTTTATTTTATTTGTATTCTTACTAAATTTAATCAATTTCACTATATTAAACTATTGCATAGTTATCAAATCAATTACACTTATTTATTCCCTTAACGTTTAATTATTCACAATTCTCTAATACTTCGTAAGAGTATAGGCCTAATATGAATATCGGCCCCCGGTGTCCTAGCTTAGTGTTCATACCTCAGAAATCCGAGCTACAACCTGAGAGGTCGGATATCTCATCCGTGCTCACCTATTGGTTGCCTACACCCGTTGTTTCAGTCATTATGAGGTTAATCCGGGCTATGACCCCGAGTGAGGCGCTCTCCTCACATCGGTTTGGACCAAACCACCTGGCCCTGTCCGCTCTTCTCTTACACTCCCGATCTTCAACTCCGCCTGCCCGCTCTTCTGAGACCGATCTCGACACCGGCTTTCCCGTCTCTGGCTCAGACAGAACAAATATTAAATAAAACTTCTAAAACATTTACTAACATTTCCCATTTCTTATAATTCTCATTAAAACATCAGGGATATTACATCCACCCCCCTAAAAGGAGATTTCGTCCCCGAAATCAGTGTTCCGGTTGGAAAAGATGAGGGTACATTCTCCTCATATCGGATTCTAACTCCCAAGTGTAGTTCATCCAATGTAAATTCTGCCACTTCACCTTCACTAGCGGTACCTCCTTGTTCCTTAACCGTTTAGTTTGATGCTCTTCAATGCTGATTGGTACCGCCTCCACCGTCAGGTTCTCCTTCACTTCAATGGAGTCACTCGGTACAATCATGGTATCACACGGAATGTAGGCTCGAAGTTGCGATACGTGGAACACGTTGTGAATGTTAGTCAATGATTGGGGAAGATCCAGTCGATAAGCGACTTCACCAATCCGTTCTAGTATTTGGTATGGTCTAATATACTTCGGATTAAGCTTTTGGCTCTTCAAAATTTGACCTACACCCTTAGTCGGTGAAATCCTTAGGTACACCCAATCACCCACTTGGAATTCAAGGGATCTGTGCCGATTGTCATAATAGCTCTTTTGCCGGTCTTGGGCAATTTTTATCTTCTCCCGGATTAAAGCGATTTGTTCGTTCATCTCTTGAATCATCTCAGGCCCCAGATGAAGGGCATCGCCGTTCTCATTCCAACATAATGGAGTACGACATTTCCGACCATAAAGAGCTTCGTATGGAGCCATCCCAATGCTGCTATGGTAACTGTTATTATATGCAAACTCTACCAAGGGCAAGTATTTCTCCCATGATCCGCCCTGTTCCAGTACACATGCCCTTAACATATCTTCAAGAGTCTGTATAGTCCGTTCTGATTGGCCATCGGTCTGGGGATGGTAGGCTGAGCTCAGTTTGAGCTCAGTACCCAGTTGTTGTTGCAAACTCCCCCAAAACCTCAAAGTGAATCGGGGATCCCGATCGGAGATAATGCTTGAGGGCACACCATGCAGTCGTACAACTTCCGCAACGTACAACTTAGCTAATCGATCTAGCGACCACTTCATATTTATTGCCAGGAAATGCGCACTTTTAGTTAGTCGATCAACAATCACCCAAATCGCGTTGTATCCGGTTCGAGTGCGAGGCAGTCCGGATACGAAGTCCATGGTGATACCTTCCCACTTCCAGATCGGAATTTCTGGAGGTCGAAGCAAACCTGGAGGTCGTTGGTGCTCAACTTTGCACTTCTGGCATATCACACAGGATTTCACATACTCGATTATTGCCTTCTTCATGCTTGGCCACCAGAATTCCTTTTTTAAGTCATGATACATTTTTGTCACTCCCAGATGTATACTCAGAGAGCTTTTGTGTGCTTCTGATAGCACCGCCTGCCTGAAGCCTCCATGTGCAGGCACCACCACTCGGTTCCTGAATCTCCATATACCATCGTTACCCCGAGTTATCTCCACATTTTTGCCTTGGGTCTGAGTATCAATCAGCCTCAGTAACTCTTCATCGTCTTTCTGTGTAGCTACCACCGACTCCAGAAATTCATTGGAGATTTTTAACATTCCGATTGTCATTCGGTTTGGCGCGTCCATAACAATTCCAACATTCATATCTCTAAAGCTTTCCAGCAATTCCTGTTCTCTACCCATCAGGTAAGCCACGTGTAATACCTTCCTGCTTAGTGCATCTGCCACAACATTCGCTTTGCCCGGGTGATACTTTAAATCGAAGTCGTAATCCTTCAAATACTCCACCCATCGCCTCTGTCTCATATTTAGCTCCTTTTGATCAAATAAGTACTTTAAACTCTTGTGATCACTGAATACTACAAAGCGAGCTCCATACAGATAATGGCGCCAAATCTTCAGTGCGTACACCACTGCTGCAAGTTCCAGATCATGAGTCGGGTAATTCTCCTCATGTGACCTCAATTGCCTTGAAGCATAGGCGATTGCCCGATCAGCTTGCATCAACACACACCCCAATCCAAATTTGGATGCATCACAATATACTTCAAATTCCTGTGTTACATCGGGCAGTGCAAGCACAGGGGCAGTCGTTAAACATCGCTTGAGAGTTTGGAAGCTTAATTCACACTTTTCCGACCACACGAAGGGGTTTCCTTTCCTTGTTAACCGAGTCAGAGGGAGTGCTATCCGAGAGAACCCCTCAATGAAGCGTCGATAGTATCCAG
Source organism: Clitoria ternatea (assembly GCA_037962975.1). NCBI lineage: Eukaryota > Viridiplantae > Streptophyta > Magnoliopsida > Fabales > Fabaceae > Clitoria > Clitoria ternatea. The sequence goes on from CM075671.1 coordinate 92,516,081, forward strand.
CTAATCCGAGGAAACTCCTGATTTCAGTTACTGACTTCGGCCTCTCCCAAGCCATAACCGCCTCAATTTTTATCGGATCAACTGAGATTCCCTCTTGGGAAATTACATGCCCCAAGAATTGTACACTACTCCCCCAGAAATCACACTTAGATAGTTTAGCGTACAACTTCTTCTCTCGGAGTACTTGTAAAACAAGTCGAAGATGTTGAGCATGCTCCTCGTCCGACCTCGAATATACCAAAATATCATCAATGAATACTACCACAAACTGGTCCAAGTACGGTTGAAAGGTCCGATTCATATAGTCCATAAAAATGGCAGGAGCATTCGTTACTCCAAAGGGCATTACTACGTACTCGAAGTGCCCATACCGAGTCCGAAATGCTGTTTTTGGGGTATCCTCCGACCTCACTCGGATTTGGTGGTACCCCGACCTCAAACCGATCTTAGAGAACACAACGGCGCCTCGCAACTGGTCCAGTAAATCGTCAATCCGAGGTAGTGGATATTTATTTTTGATTGTCAGTTTGTTCAGCTGTCGGTAATCAATGCACATTCGCATACTACTGTCCTTCTTCTTTACCAGTAACGCCGGAGCGCCCCAGGGTGAGGCACTGGGTCGGATAAAGCCCTTTTCTAGTAATTCGTTTACTTGTTTCTTCACTTTGGTCAATTCCACCGAAGACATTCTATATGGCGCTCGGGACACAGGTTCTGCCCCGGGAATCAAGTCAATAGAGAAATCAATCTCCCGACTGGGAGGTAGCTCCAGAATTTCTTCCGGAAAAACGTCAGGAAATTCACAAACAATTGGAATATCGCTCGGCAGGAGGTTATGTCTACCCTCCGAAGCGAATAAAACAACATACGTGGTTAGGACATCGCTCACCCCGTTCTTCATGTCAAGTTCCTGAGAGAAAACAATATTCTTCCGATAACAATCGACCAACACATGATTAGCAGCAAGCCAATCGAGACCTAGAATAACATCTAAGTCCTTCAATGGCATACAGATAAAATTCACTCGAAAAGTACGGGCTTCGATTTGCATCGGCAGTTCTCTACATACTGTAGTTGCACGGAAAGTGGAACCAGTTGGAGTGGAAACAATAAGAGCGTTCTCCATTAAACCGATTGGCAGACCAAGCCGTCGCACACAACTTTCCGAAATAAAGGAATGGGTGGCACCCGAATCATAAATTACATCAACCAGATAGCCACAGATGAGGAACTTACCCTGTACCAAATTGTCATTCCTCGTAGCTTCCGAAGCATCAAACGCAAACACTCGTCCGGTCATGGCGTTCTGGGCACTGCTAGATTGGGTATCATATCTTCCCGATTGTTGGTTCCCTCTACCAGCTCCATTCTGGCCTCCCCTCGGAAAGTTGGAACCCCGGGTCCTAGAAGAATTTGTTCGGTTGTCCTGCCTGCCCTGCGGCTGCCTCTGAGGGCAATCGGGCCTGAGGTGCCCTGGTTGTCCGCACTGGAAGCACACAATTTGGTTGGCTTGGCAATGTTTGGCAATGTGACCTTCCTGACCACAATTGTAGCATGCACGACTACCAGAAGGATTACCCGATCGACCAGTGGAACCCCAACCAGAAGAGGATGAGGAGGTAGCAGAAGACTTGCCGCCCCGGAAGAATTGACTCATCCTCTTGAAGTTGAATCCTTTTGCCTTCAGTGGCTTTTTATCTCTCGGCTGGGACGTCCTTTGTAACTACACCTCTTTAGTCAGTCTTGCTTTGTTCACCAGGGTTGGGTAGTCCCTAATCTCCATCGGTACGATTACACTACGGAGTTCAATCCGTAGTCCAGCTTCGTATTTGGCACACTTGCTACCCTCAGTCCCTTCTAACGAAAAAGGGTGGTAAAAATCACACAGCTCGTCAAACTTGCTGGTGTACTCGGCTACAGAAATCCGGTCTTGCTCCAACTTCAGGAATTCCATTTCCTTCCGGATTTTGTAGTTGTCCGGGAAGTATTTAACAAGGAACCTCCTTCAGAAATTTACCCATACCAACGGCTCATTTGCTGCGTTCATCTGCACCTTCACTCGGGACCATCATACTCTAGCCTCTTCTTTTAGTTGGTAAGTAGCAAATAAAACCTTTTGCTCTTTTGAGCACTCAAAATATTCAAAAACCTGCTCGATATCCCTGATCCAGATGTATGCCCCTATAGTCGTGTACCCCTTTGTAGATCGGAGGATTCCTTTTCAGGAATTTATCCAGAGTGGGACCGGACTCGGTCCTACTCATCAGCTGAGTAAATCTAGAGAAGAAATCATCTCCTCCCCAGAACTAGTTTCTTCAGCCATTTAGTAATTCTACAATGAGCAAACACATCACCATTAATAACCAAGATCAGCCAGGGGATCGGAAATTTACCTTATATACATAGAATACTACGCCAGTGGAGTGCCAAGGGAACGATGCCAGGCCACACACACAATCATGGTACAACGAAATACAATCACTAGACCGACCCATACACCGGCTCTAGAAAGAACCGCTCTGATACCAAGTGTAACGTCCTAGGATATTTTTGCATTTATTTTTATTCAATTGATTACATCTTATGATAAATTTTTCCTTTTCTTGAAATTAATCGAGGTTTAGTGAAATAGCATTTAGTTCTACTGACTTATTCAAGTGACAGCAGTCGTAGTCAAATTAAATAAATGAGATCTAGAAAGAAGAACAAGTTAATCTAAGCACAACGGATGGGGAAAAAGGGGATCAGGACCTCCCGCTTGAGCGGGGTCCCTACTCGTCTGAGCGAGATTCCGGACTCTCGCTTGAACGAGGTTTCTATTCGCTTGAGCGAATACCTTTCACACATCGGATTGGGCAAAACATACAAACGGACTCCCGAAAATCTCACCCTAAAAATGATTCTGTTAACCAAAGGTTTGTCATAGCTACCATGAGAGCATATGTAAATGACAGTGATGTATTTTAAAATATAGATTTGCATCCGGTTTGGTCTTGGTTAAACACAACTAATAATAATGCTCGGAAGTTCTTATACACACATATAACTCTATAGAGAGTCACTCAAAGTCACTCGGACCCTGGCACCGATCTCCCCCTTGGCGCGACTCCATGGCTCCTTCCCCCTCCCTGTCACTGGTTACTAAAAAAAAAGGGCAAGGGTGAGTGTTTGGCATTGTAATTAATATAGAATGGAACTTAACAAATATACATACATAATTATATATATACATCAAGCATCATTCGAAAGTAAGCACAGTTTACTCAATAAGTACATCATTTGCAACCGTCAAAGGGGTTAGCCCATACTTAACAAGGTATCAATTTTTCACTCGGAAATCTATCAAATTACACATAAAAACACAGTGTATTACATATGAAAACTATATTAACCCAACCAAGCAATTCCATCACATTCATCACAATCATCACTGACTCTCATACAATCTGACTCCTAGTATCCGGATACTAAAGGATTGGCCTTCAGCTGGGGGTCCTACTTGACACCCCGTGAACCCTGCTTGGTTCACCGAGTCCTGCTTGACTCTCCACCTCGACCACTAGGTCCTACTTGACCACTGGGTAGCTCAACTGGGCACGAAAACCACGGGAGCCAGAAATGAGGGGCTATCATATACCGTCGGCCATCCCATACCACATAGTCATTCAACAATTTACCTTTCACATAATAATATCAATTCCTCATCACTCGGGTAGCCTGCTTGCTAACCCGACGTCACATAACACTGATCATTTCAACATTAGATATCATAAGATCATAACATGATAAACTCAACCACACCCGATCCTCCACTAATTAATGTACCCAGTCACACATGCACAAGCATAAACACACAACTACGTTTAGCAACATTTTCCTTAACCTGTTTACATTACCTCAATGACCTGAATAAGAAGCGAGTCCTATTCTAATTAATTATAACCCGAACACCCCCCTTACTTTGGTTCCACGCTTCGATAATCTGCTCTCTGTGTCGATTCCTTCCTCTGAGCACTGGTTTCGCAGTCTCAACTCCGTCACTCAGTCTTCTGTTGCTTAACCTACTACCTACGGATCATAAAGTACAGCTCGTCACTTCAACGCCCCTTAGTTCATGGACTGCATTTGGGCTCACACTCACCAGAGGAGTGGAGAACAGCCTCGAATATAACCATGCATGGCCCTTAACCGCCAAAGAATAAAAGGGATAAGGGAATCACAATTAGAACGGATCAGTAGACTCACCTTGAAGCCTCGATCATAGGAATGGGATTCAATTGAAGTTTAGACACAAATGGAGTCCCTCCCCAGCGCATGCAACTCAGCGTTAAGAGAGGAGAAAATAAAAGAGAAGGGACAAACCAGCAGCAGAGGTAACTCGCAAATAATGAAGAGGGAAGGAAGAGAATCTTCTTATATATATATATAAAGCTCATGGGCAAGATCGTCTTTTCCTTTATTTTATTTGTATTCTTACTAAATTTAATCAATTTCACTATATTAAACTATTGCATAGTTATCAAATCAATTACACTTATTTATTTCCTCAACGTTTAATTATTCACAATTCTCTAATACTTCGCAAGAGTATAGGCCCAATATGAATATCGGCCCCCCGGTGTCCTAGCTTAGTGTTCATACCTCGAAAATCCGAGCTACAACCTGAGAGGTCGGATATCTCATCCGTGCTCACCTCTTGGTTACCTACACCCGTTGTTTCAGTCATTATGAGGTTAATCCGGGCTATGACCCCGAGTGAGGCGCTCTCCTCACATCGGTTTGGACCAAACCACCTGGCCCTGTCCGCTCTTCTCTTACACTCCCGATCTTCAACTCCGCCTGCCCGCTCTTCTGAGATCGATCTCGACACCAGCTTTCCCGTCTCTGGCTCAGACAGAACAAATATTAAATAAAACTTCTAAAACATTTACTAACATTTCCCATTCTTATAATTCTCATTAAAACATCAGGGATGTTACACTAATAGACTTAAATTACTTAAATACCCTTACTATATATATATATATTGTTAGGGTTTTATTTTTTACCCATTGATGTCTTCTTTCTAATTTCTTTAGCTGCAACATAATCCCTCCCCTATTCTTCTTCGCGCACCGCTCCTATCCAATCTGCATTTCCAATATAGGTTTCTCTTCACTTTTGTTTCTCTTGATTTATATTCAAATGCTTTCCTCTTTCTTGATTTAATACCCCTGCTATACTTTCGTGCACATCCCCTGTTACATTGCTCATGTATCTACTCATTATTCAATTAACCCAAGTTAATGATTTAAAATTTTTGTCCCTTTACGTTCTGTGTTAGTCACATTCTATAATATACCTTTCCATTTTCAAAAATATTTAATTAAATAATAGATCAAATTTTCTAAGACAGATAATAAACCGTATTGAGGTGGGATCTAGACCTTGCCCCTAGTTTTTTCAGATGATGACTATGAACCCATCGTTCCAGGAGGGGATGATGCGGTTGTAATTACGTCATAATCGCCAACAAAACAATTCAAAGAATTCTAGTTGATCAAGAAAGTTCATGTGATGTAATTTTCTATAAATGTTTTAAGAAGATAAGTTTGTCTGACTCAGATTTGTAGCTTACACTCAGGATTTGACTACTTTCAATGGGGCAAAGCAGCCAACCAAGGGCTACTTAAACACAAGGCTCACATTTAGAGGAACTACGGTCGAGAACGATTTGGACTAGGGTATTGGTGATAAATATCAAGTCACCATTCAACGGGATCCTTGGAAGAACAGCCCTGAATGCTTTAGAAGCTGTGGTGTCAACCCCACACTTATTAATAAAGTTTATTAACAAGGATAACCAGGTTTCCTCAGTAAAAGGAAACCAACAAATGGCCTATTATTGTTGCAACTTGGGTGTTCAAATGACAAAGTTAGAAGAGTCCATCAAGAAGAGGCGATTGAATGATGGTGGAACCATCCCAAGGTCAGTAAATTTGATTGATTTTAATCCTAGAGGGGAGTTGATAACTGACCTGGTGAATCCATAGAGACCAACACCGAAAGGAGGGATAAAAGCGGTTCCTCTAGAGGAAGACCCAACTAAGACAACAGGAATTAATGATCACTTGGAGACTGATATAGAGGAGTGATTAGTGAAATTGTTAAAGGTGTATAAGCACATCTTAGCATGGACTGCAGCTAATATGCTTGAGATAGATCCTAATTTCTATTGTCACATATTAGTTGTATATCCGAAGTTGAGAGAGGTGTCCTAAAAAAAGAGAAGGTTAGGCCTTGAAAAACAGTAAGTAGCTTATGAGCAAATAACAATTATTGAAGGCTGGCTTCATTCGGGAGGTCCAATATTCGTTTTGGCTCTCAAAATGTTGTAATGGTCAAAAAGGCCAATGGAAAATAGAGAATGTGCAAAAATTTCATAAATTTGAACAAGTGTTCGCTAAGGATCCATACCCCTTACCAAGCATAAAACAAATGGTGGATGATTCATTGAGGTACCAATTTTTATCATTCGTGGATGCTTACTCTGGCTATAATTAGATTCTGATATAGAAAGATGATGAAGAGAAGATAGCTTTTGTCAATGATAAAGGAGTTTTTTGTTACACCGTAATGCCTTTTAGGTTGAAGAACGCCAGGGCAACGTACTAAAGGATAATGAACAAAGTGTTCGAGAGTATGCGTTCTAAGATGGTCGAGGTGTACATAGACAATATCATAGACAAGACCCTAGTTGGAGGAGATCACGTGGAGGATTTAAGAAAGATTTTTCAAAGAATCCAGATGTATAATATGCGACTGAATCCTTTAAAGTATACCTTTACAGTCCCAACAAGATGGTTTTTAGGTTTTATGCTAACCCAAAGAGGAATTAAAGTAAATCTGGATAAGTGCAGGGTAATAAAAGAGCTTTGGAGTCCCACGAATGTCATGGAGGTTCAATCACTAAATGGGAAGGTAGCCGCATTATCTCGGTTCATGCCTAAGATGGCACACCGGTTACTCTCATTGTACAAAATCCTGAAGAAGAATAAAAAGTTCAAATGGGGTGAGGAGCAAGAGAATGCTTTTCAAAGTTTAAAAGAAGTTTTGGCAAACCTTCCGGTGTTGACCAGACCAGACCCGAGGGAGTAACTTTTCCTTTATTTGTCAGTCTCAGATGAAGCGTTAGGGGTAGTTCTTTTAAAAGAAACCCTGGAAGGGTAACGACTAGTGTATTTTGTTGGAAAGGTTTTGCAAGGGTCGAAGAGCTAGTCTCAAAAGTTAGAAAAAGATGCTTTGGCTCTGGTCTGGACTTCACGATGATTGAGGCAATATTTCCATACCTACCCCATCGTAGTTCGGATTGACATTCCACTTTGGGTAGTCTTTCATAAACCATACTTAGCAGGAAGAATGATTAAGTGGACTATAGAATTTTCAGAGTTTGATATATCATATGAGCCAAGAACGACCATCAAGGCTTAAGTATTAGCAGATTTTATCATAATTGACTGGAGAAGCACCCTTGACTTTACGAGAGCATTGGGTCATTTATGTGGATGGATCATTGAATTCTAAAGGATGTTGCACCAGAGTAGTTATTGAAAGTGAAGATAGGGTGAGTGTTGAAATTTCTGTTAGATTTGATTTCAAAACGTCAAACAACCAGGTGGAGTATAAAGCGTGTCTAGTAGGGTTAAGAGCGGCCCTGGATGTTAGAGCTCAAACTACTCTTCTATGCAGCGATTTACAATTGGTTATATCATAAATAAATGGGAATTATCAGGCAAATGAGCTAAGGTTACAACATAACCTGGCTAAAGTAAAGGGGGAGAAATTTAAGGAAATTGAGTATAAGCATGTTCTAAGAGAAGATAATGTGAGAGCTAATGTCCTATCCCGATTGGCGAGTACCAAAAAGGCTGGGTCCACAACCACGGTCATACATAGTACCTTAGTGGCTCCTAGCATATTAGCACCTGCAAAATTCTGTGTCATCCAGTCTAGGGCCTATTCAGATGATTCACGGGCCATCCCAGTAATTCGGTATATGGTAAGTGGACAACTCCTAACTGACCTGCTAGAAAAGAAGAAGATAAAGAAGGAGCTTTCTAAATTTGTGCTAATAGATGGAAATTTGTTTTGGAGAGGCATATCGGCCCCTTATTTTAAAAGCCTGAGTAAAGCTGAAATTGATGAGGTAATGACCGAAGTCCACGAAGGAACTTATGGTCACCATTGTGGTGGAAAAAGTTTGACTAGGAAGATTTTACAAGCTGGGTATTGGTGACCCATAATGACTAAGGACGCATTTGAGTATGCTAAAAAATGTGATACATGCCAAAAGAATAGTAATGAACACCACATCCCAACGGATGAACTTTTCACATCGGTGGTACCTTGGCCTTTTCACCAGTGGGGAATGGACATCTTGGGGCCGTTCCCGAAAGCTCCAGGCGAGGTTAAGTATTTGATTGTGGGAGTTGATTACTTTACAAAATGGATCAAAGTAGAGGCCGTAGTTCATATAACTTTAGCTTGAACCCGTCATTTCTTGTATGAAAATATTATTGCGCGCTTTGGCATACCGGGGCAGGTAGTCACTGACAATGGCACACAATTTATGGATGCTAAGTTCGTGAGCCTTCTTCAAGGACTCCAGATTCAAAAAGTTTTTTCATTGGTGGAGCACCCCTAAACCAACGGACAAGCTAAAGTACCAAACAGGAAAATCTTGAAAGGATTGAAGAAGCATCTTGGGGACGCCAAAGGAGAATGGACAAATCAATTTGCCATGTTTTATGGGTATATCAGACAACGTCACACTCATCAACAGTTCCGACTAGTGTACGAAGTTGAGGTAGTAATACCGGTAGAAATCAACCAGATCTCTCCAATGATCCAGCAATTTGACAAAACAGATAACAGTTCAAGATTGAAAAATGAGCTGGATTCACTTCATGAAGTAAGGAAGGCAACTTTCGTTCGCAATTAAGCAATCAAGGCCAAGGCTGCCATGCGTTACAACACGAAGGTACAAAAGAGAAGATTCAACGTCAGAGACTTAGTCCTAAGAAAGGCTTCAGTGGGGAACCATTTTGCCCACCAAGGAAAGCTAAGACCAAATTGGGAAAAACTATACCAGGTCCATGATGTGACAACTAGCGGAGCCTACTTATGGGAAACTTTGCAAGGAGAGGTGTTCAAGAACAAATGGAATGTTAAGAATTTATGAATATACTATAGCTAACCGGTATGACAAGTCATGCACTCTTTTTCTCTACCTAGGTTTTCTTTTACAGGGTTTTACTTATGAGGTTTTTAATGAGGCATGCAGCCGGGGTTCTTTATGAAGAAATGAATCCAGTTTTCACAAAGATACAAGTTCCTCTTTCTTAATTTCATTTTAACTACAGTCCAAGGATTTAAGGAAATTTAAGTTATTTAACCCCGGAGTGGCTAATAGCCCTAAGAGCAATTATAAAATAAAATGGGTCTAAACCCTAGAGTGGTTAACAATCCCCAAAGAGGTTTAGGCAATCAAACCTTGGAGCCCTTGACGAACCCCGAAGAGATTAAGGATATTAAACCCTAGAGCGGCGTTAAGCCCTGGAATGGTTAAAGGAAAATATCTTCAAGCGTAGAATGGTTCTTAGGAATCGTAATTACGCAAGTTATGATACAAATCCAAAGTTACTAAGTCTAGTAAATAGAATGATCATGAAATTCCCAAGTATGATAAAAGTAATTTAAAACAAAATTACCTAAGTTATAACTATAATTCTATGAAGGGTGTTAATTGCAGAACGGAATAATAAAATTAAATCAAATGATAAAAGTCATAGATCTGTTATTCGGCCAAGAAACCAACATGAAATAGAATACGGTGCTATTCATAAAAAATATATAAGTCATTCACAAAAAATATAAGTGTTCTTGGGCCACACCTCGGATTACAAAAAGGAAAGAGGCACATAAGGCCAACAAAATCATTAAGCATGACAGAGCTCATCCCGTCTATAGAGCTTGAAAAAGAAAGAGAAAATCTAAGAGTCCACTGCGACACCTTGTCTGTTGTCGGCGTCGTCATCCCCATTTTTCTCATCACCACCTCTATTGTTAACCTTGTTTTCAGTATTTTGGGGGGTGTCATCCTTATCTTTAGCAAAGGGGTGTACTCAAAGGGCACATCAGATGGCTCATACGCTTCGCCATCAACCAAGGTAACCAACTCCCCATCCCAGAATTTGATGTAAATTCCAATTCCATCTAAGTTTAGAGTGGTCCCTCGGTTGCGATGGACAACCTGCTGGACGGCATGGTTGAAGGCATCCAAAGTGGCATAGGCAAACAATTATATATCACGTTGATACTTAGCCTGCTCTTCTTTAACTGAAGTATAGAGGCCTTCATTCTTTTTTTGAAGTTTGTAGACCTATTTTTTCCGATCGGCCACCTCCTAACGAAGCTTATTATTTTCTTTCTTCAGCTGGCCCTTTGTTTTCTGCAAGGCTTGGTTTCTCTCATTAAGAGTTTGGACACGTTGGTGGATCCGACCCTGATCATCCAGTAGATGGGCATTCTTCTCCCTTAAATGCTCAATCTCTCTGAGCGGTGGGACAAATCATTTGAATTCAGCCCCTCTCGAAGTCGGTAGGGAGAGCAAACCCAGTTGATGGAGGATAAAGTCTCTCAATCAGATCATCAAATCCCTCTGGACTGACATCACAGACAAGGGGGTCTTTTGGCTGGCTACCCACGACGATGAGCCCCTTACCCTTGCCACAGTCCCTTTCTTCCTCCTCGGCAATCCTTTGTCTTTTCCTCTGACCCTCAACATTTTTCTTTTTTCTATGTGGTTCAGGCTGAGCCGAGTTTGTCTCCCCAAGGAGTGAAATATGTGTGGCCTTCCAGAGTTAGGGGTGACTTTATTTTCTCCAAACACGCTGGTGTTCATTCCGGCCAGGACGTTTCGGATGGATCAAGCGCATCGCCGCCTATGCCTCCTGAAAAGATTACAAGTTAAAGGTTACAACAAGTATTTTGAAAACCAAACAAGTATTTTCAAAATTAATGTTAAAAGAAGAAGGAGAGAGAAAATACCCAGACAAGTGAGGTATTCCCCCTCGTCTCTTTAGTGCCAAGGAGAGAACAACACTTCACGGGAGCACCCCGAAAGATTTCATGAAGGGCATCCACGACAGCCTTGAAGCCTTCACTAAGTTGGCTCTTTTCAATAGCATACGTTAAGCTTTCCAATAAAAAATATTGGTGTGTCCAGTCGGTGTAGATCAAAAACCAGCCTTATTTATCTTTCTAGAAGGGAGGGTTGGTCCCTTTGGTAAAGACTTTGAAAAAAGAATGTTTGAAGGAGGCACCGACCGTCTTCGCGGACTCCACATACGCCTCAAAGTTAAAGATGTCACTTTGACATCAAAGGTTAATGAAGCCCATATTCCGGCCGGAGTTACCACACCGTATCACACGAGCGTAACAGAAGAAGATGGTAACAGAAGAAGATGGTGACGATTGGAGTGAAGCCAAGATGTTTAGCGAGCACTTCCAAAGAAAGAATTAGACCTCATCTGTTGGGGTGGAGTTGGCTGAGGATGATGTCTAAAATCTTTAGCATCCCTATCTCAAATTTGGTAAAATGGAGCCAGACTCCCACCTTGGTCAGAAAGAACTCATGAAGGAAAAAGTAATGCTCCCAGGGGGATGTGGCAAACCCGGTCAGCAAATTACGGAGCAATCAAGGAAAAAGAATCCTTGTATTTGTTAAAGTTCAAGAAGAGGCCGACCTTGAGTTCTTGGTCGTCGTCTGCTTAAGAATGGCGGCTGGGGATCTCAAGAATCTCTTTGTGAACCCAGAAATAGGGATCCTTGGCCTTGAGGGCCATCTAGTTTAGACCGTTAGCCAACATGTTGGTTTCCTCAGGTTTGGTCCTAATAGATGAGGTTCTAGCAGCCATGACAACTATATGATCTAAAAATAGAATAGTCACATAAAAATCAGTATCTTCAACGTAGTAATAAACTACGCTAGAGTTAGAATCTCGGATTGGAGATGAGGTCAGAAGAGTAACCGGGGTCTAGAAAAATAAAATAAGGGAGATGACTCCAGGTTAGGGGGTATATTTGTAGCCTCATCGACCAAGTTAACTTCTCTAATTGGGCCACCCCAATACCTCGTCTTAACCCACCTGCGAATATCCTCTTGAGTAAACTGTGGTCTTGATCGAGGTTCCTTAAGTAGCCATAATGGTAGGTTAGAAGAAATTTCTACGGAATCATCCCTCGCCTGGCCATTGTTAGTAGTTAAAATCGACATTGCAAAATTAATACATAAAAGGTCGGGGTGAGGAAAAGGCTCCCTGGGTAAACAAGTCTCGTGGTTTTTCTGGTATGGGCTAGGACAAAGTGCAAGCAAAACAAGATAATGGAGCAGTAAAGTTTCTGGGAAAAAATGACAAGTGAAGAAGCAACTACCACCAATTCTTTTATAGGCTTTAAAGGCGCGGTAAGGCAAAGGCCAACCGTCATGGCCCATGGATGAAGTGGAATATGAAATGACGCAGTCCATGAGGCAAGTGTTGCTTTAGCTCCTAAACAGTTAAACCATTTTGAAAGGATAACATGTCAGATGAATGCAACAATTGTAGCACGCTATGTCAGATTTCTGAAGAATGCCAAATGACGCTCATCCTAAATAACACTTAATTAACCTTAATTAGACATCGGGTAAAATTTTGCACTACGGCCTAGCAACACTGAAAGCTAAGTATCTAAAAAGATAGCTCATTACTATGACACCGTCACAATAACAAGCTAAGGGGAAATCTGGTGTGCATACCATCCCTTAAGATCAGTTAACACCGAACCACATTAAAAAAGAATAAGTCAAGGAAAATGAGGGCCGGAATATCCCAGAGCCGGAGTGTTCATCGCACCTCGGTATGGATTTGTAGGCTTAACATCAGTTGAAAAAGCTGACACTAAGTCAGTTAGTTGCAAGTGGACAACATGCTTCTGATCAAAACCTGTAGCACTGACAGAGGTCAAATCACAAGTTGCACCATAAGCAATTCTATAAATAAGAAGCATCCATTAACACACACATATTACATTGATTACACTTATTAATTGGTCTCTGAACATCATTATTGTTCCATTATTCCCATTACTGGCTTAACCATCGAAGTTCCTTTTGCAGGTACAACCCTGGTGTGTCCAACTCTATTTGGAACGTATAAAGACAAGCTAAACTTGAAGGGCATAGTAATCCCCACTGAACCTGTGTTTTATAATATCGGACTCCCACTGTGACGGTGTAATAATAGAGACAAAGTGAGGTTTTGACTTTAGTTATGAGAGGAGTCTCTCCTATTATTCCACATGTCTTATACTTAGTAATTTCTTATATCACCGCCCAGTACCTGATTACTTGATTTGATATCGATATTTTGAAGATCGAATTGACTAGTATAAACACATAGGTTTATAATCTTAGTGTTTGAATTAATTTTTATTTTATTTTATTTGACCTTTAGCATAATAATGATAGCAATAACAATATTAATAATAAGAAGAAACATAATAATAAATTAACCATATAAATAATAATAACATCAATAATATTAATAATAACAACAACAAAATAAAACAAATAGATAATTGTCACACCCTAAAGCTTTGATACCATTGAAAATGTGAACACCTATTGCTTTGATACCATTAAAGGTGTCATACTCTTTTAATAAAAATACGGGGAAATTTTTTTCGATTTTAGCAAACCAATCAGATCACTCAGAAGTCCCGAAGCATATATATATATATATATATATATATATATATATATATCATTATATGATTCTCTGAAAAATTCCTCGGCAGAATATATAATTTGATAACATAATATACTTTTAATTTACTAAGTCCTTAACGTAAGCATATAGGAACCAAAACAACTACTAAACCTCCAGTGAGGTTATCAGCTACCTATATCCACTATATCAAAACATATATATATATATGTATGTATGTATATGTATCCAGAATTACTAAGAGTCGGCCAAGGAGATACTATTTCAAAAACTACATTAATATATATTTATATGGGTCTCCAAGACCCTAGCATCTCCAACCAAGCAATCACCAAGCATCGCCTCAGTCCATATTCATTGAAAAATGACAACAACTTAGGGGTGAACATATATATGTTAAATGATAAGTACTAAACCAGATTCAACACAACCCATCAATTAAACATCCAGTTTCTCACATAATCAATAGTTTATTATAACCAATATCACACATATTGTTATTTAATAAAATTACATTACCTCAAATGCAATCATCTATAATCAACATACACTATAAGTTGTCCCATAACATTTAAATCATAATATTTATATACAAATGCATATGCATGCGGATCCGACTCTAATGATGGGAATTACATTACAGCGTATAAATTTTTACAATATATAATCAATTCCATTTTCACTGATACTAAACCGCTCACCCATAATGTAACATCAGTCACTGTCAGTGACATCGACAACTCAACTTGGTGTTACGGGCTAGCCTTGAACCCAATTCAAGGTGGCTGTGGATCCCGAAGGAAACCATATAGGGTCTTTGCCTATCAAAAGGCTATCCATCACCTGGCCCGACAACACAGGTGCCCTGCAATCTCGTGTGTGTTAGAAATGTGCAATGTAATGAAACACAACCATTTGGTTACCATCACCAGGGTTCTCAAAACATCAATTATGCATAGCATGTAATAACCAATAAATCACAATTAATTCACATTATCAACTAAGCTACCTCAAGCTTATTTAATCATCATCATTATATTCATCATCACTCACATAACATTCATTTATCTTTGCAACCCAATGCAATATTTATCATATCATTAATTCAACATCAACATACAAATATGAACGGAAACCAAACATAGTTCATAATCATTAATCAATTAAAACATCAAGATAGGGTATATAGCCAATAAAATCACACATCACCATCATCTAGGGTTTTCACCAAAAATATCAACCAACTATTTTAACAGCCCTAGTTTTTAGAATAAGGACCTAGACTCTTAGGATCTTTAAGAGTGCTCTAATGAGCTTCTTGAGGAAGTTGAGGCTTCGGCCTGACCCCCCTGAGTGTTATAAATAAGAAGAAATAGTGAGGAAAGCAGTTTCTGAGGTATCAACGAATATCTAAGTATAGGAATGAGGAAAGGTGTGGTAGGAGAACAAAGATGGTAAGAAGGATCAGGAGTAATCGAGGAATAGAAACGTGTAATGAGTGATAAAGGAAAATGAGAGATGAGTGATTACGAGTATTAGTGAAATATTTTAGATATTAGAAATTAATTATTAATGATTAATTTTCCTTTTAAACTATAGTTAATTGCTTAAGTCACCCTTTTATAATTGATGTTTAGATTAATAGATTAAGTAGGAGAAATTAGTGGAGATTTAATTCAAATAGATAATTTATAATTAATAATTCAAAAAATATATAAATATATAAATATAATATTAAAATAATATTTTATTAAGTTTTTAATTAATTTATAATAAGTAATAATATTTAAATAATAAAATATTAAAGGTTTTCCTGGTATTATATTGTGGGGCTCAGTTGTCGATCTTCTCTGGTAACTCGACCTGAGACTAGTGATCCATAAAGAAAACTAGTCCAGTAGGGTTTCCTTGTAGTGGATCGAGGGTAATTGACTCGGTCTTTCCGGACCAATCAAAACCTTCGACATCACCTACCTTGATCGTGCATATACCTCGGAGTATCCGATGGTGATACAGCCAGTCCCCGGCTGCTCGTTTCAACAGCCAGGATGGGGCTGATGATGCTAGTATTTTGTACTGATGTGTATATATCCTGATGATGTAACCCACCACAAGTGATGATGTTATTTCTTTTGATTTTACACATTATTGTACTTAATGTTGTTACTTTGGTTTTAGTTAATTGTTTTATGGTATTTCAATTTTATGTTATGGTGTCGTTACAGTTTATGGTCTGAGTTTATAAAATGAAAATTTTTACACTTCCACATTTATATCAAAATAGTAACCTCTCAGTTAAGTAGAACAATCTAGTGGAAGGGATTGTCCTAGTTTACTGAGGGTGTTACAACCATTAACTTAAACATGCATATGTAACCCAATCCGTTCATAATCTATACATTTAATATATAATTCCCCCTTACTTGGAATCCTCGATTCCGAAGCTCGAAATGCTTCGATTACTAGTCTCCAAAGCTAGAAATTCCTAAATTAACAATAATGACTTTTAATAATCCATAGGCTACCTTAAAATTATATCCCAACACTTAAACAACCAATCCACATAGATTTTGATAATCCTAATAAATTCTAAAATTTAATAATAATTATTTTAACATTCTTTTTGCTATTAAAAATATATCGTAAAGTTGAAATTACGCCAAGCAACTTTCGATATATTTTTCATAATTCCGATAATTCCCTAAAATTCTATAATAATTATTTTAATAATTCCAAGATGCTTAACGAAACATTTTAAGGCTTAAAACATAATTCCTACATATTTTAGGTACTTGTCGACTCATCAAAATACACCACTTAAAGTTTGACTTTTTAACACCGATTTAATTTTTAGGTTTTTTAATACCATCAGATTCTGGGTTTGAACACCTGTAGTTTCCAGCTTTTAACACCGTCAGATTCTAGCTTTTGACACCTGTAGTTTTTAGCTTTTAACACCATCAGATTTTTAGATTTTAACACCAGCAGTTTCCACTTTTAACACCGTTATGTTCTAGCCTTTAACACCACGGGTTTCAGTTTTTAACACCTTTAATTTCCATCTCTTAATACCACAAATTTTTCAATTTTTAACACCATCACCAAAAAACACAAAGTGCCATGATCATGCATCTAAAACTCTAAAAATCAATATGCTAAGGCTAAACTTATCAAGTAGCACTATCAACTGTAACATCCCAACTTTTATATAAATATCTAATTGAGAGAAAAAAATGACAAATAATTATGTATGAAAAGATTAATGTTTGACTAACCCCAAAAATAAATCCTACGGTCAAATGGAGTTTTGACTGTCTCAAATGGCGTGAAAGATCAATATCAACCTTTAATTTTTCCATTTCCCCAACTCCGTTTCCCAACTACAAACCAAACATACCCAAAATATGGGTGTCAGACCAAGTATCTCTGATTAAGATGCCTTTGGTCAGGGATGTTAAGAATATTATTATGAATCTGAATATATATTCGGAATAATTTTTAGATGAAGTATTGAGCTCAAACTGAGATTCTGTTTATTTTAAAGCAGAGAAGTTTAATGATGGGATAAACTTTAAACTAAAAATTCTTACTCTCCTTCTCATTTTTCACATTACATGTCCCTTCCAATGAGAAAACCCATTCTTCTTCTCCTTTCACATTTCTCTTCTCCTCTCCCTCTCTAAAAACTAGACAAGATTGTGTGCTTCCTCCTCTATTTCTGTTTCTCCATTGTGTAAGAAGGAGACCATGGTGGCTTGAAGCTCTCCTTCTTCTTCTTGCATTTTTGTCACCTTCTCACTCTTTCTTCGTACCCACTTTCTTTTCTTGGCTTGAGGATTTGATAATTCTTGTGAAGCGAGATCATTTAACCCAGAGGAATACTTCTCTTGAGGTAGGTGAGAAGTATATTTTCTAAATGCATGATCAATTGTATGTTGATAATGTATATATTGATGCATATTTGCATGTTTTTTCTTGAGTGGTTATACTACCTCTTGTATGTGATATGAATTAAAGTTGACTCCTATTGATGATTGGATGTTGGTTTGGCATATTTGATGAGGATATGAATTTGGAGTATATTTATTGAAATGCTCTTTAATTTCTATGTGTGGATTGATATTGAAATGAATCCTTGGCTAGTATGATCTTGAACCCTATAAGTGGTATGCCTTGGAGAATGTTATATATGGTTGTGTGCCACTAACTATAATGTTAAGTGCAAATTATACCCCTAAGTGAGTAGGTGAGGAATCCTCGTGAAGCCAAGGATAGCATATGCATTATTGCATTCATAGCATGCATGACATAGTGTCACCACTAGTCTTGATCTACTGTGAAGTCCTCGTCCAACTAAGGGGACTCTAGCTGAGCTGAAGTGGACACAATCTGAGTCGAGTCGGACTGGTGAGATGGTCCCTAGAATCTAGGCTGGGAGATAGTTGATCGGTGGGTGGTCGGATCTGCTCGTGTGGACGAGTGGTGTAAGCCTGTAGGCCTCGAGCAGAAGACTCTGGGCCTCTGCTGACATATGCTCATAAATCTTTATCTCTCCACATCTGAAGCTCCTGAATATATGGTGAAGAAATCCTCTGGAGTGATCCCATCAACGTCGAGCCAGATAACGCTCCATTGGTGACATGTTAAAGACTCTGGGTTGTACCTCCAATAGACCTCGTGGTACATGGGGTGCTGCAGGTTAAAAAGGGAAACACTGCTGGGGTATAACTGGAGGGATAACTGGGTCTGATAGATCTGTAGATAACGGCTACATTGGCATGTTGGAGGGAATCTCCTTTGTGTTCTCGTGACGTGTCAGGTCCTCCTGATGAATGACACTCCTAGTATGGTACCCGTGCCTACCGAAGGTCTAGAATGGATAGCTGTAAAGGTGAGTCTCTGCCTCCACAACAATCGGGGAGTGTCATTACTGATGCTTGCCCTATACAATTCAATCAATTACAATCAACCCTTCCAACTCTCTTTTGGGGTCCCTAGTATGTACTCTAAGTTATCTCACCACTCTTATTTTTTTAACCAATTTAGTTTCCTATCCTTCTCTCAGGGTTACTAGGATCTATACAATCAATACATAATAACAATCTTAGTATGATGATGCAATGCATGAGTCTATTTTGATATTTAATTTTCTTCATTAGTCATCATGATGCATATGGGCCTATCTTCCACTCATCAATCTCATATACCAGTATCCATGTGCACAATAATCTTGCCTTATCCTGCCTGCCCAACTAGAACGATTGAAGCTTTCCTCGTTCTGGTTTTCGTAAATAGGTAAGGACCTGCAGTCCTATTATCACAATGGCCAATCATATTTTTACAGAACGGGCACTCCACGGTCCTAGCAACACTCGCTTTAAGTCAAAGTATACTAGATTTGCCATGGACTATCTGGTCTCGGGTGCGAATCCGAACCATTAGACACCCACTCTAATATACTCCCAAGACCACCCACAGGGTCGGAACGCTAGCTGTTCCCCAGTGTATCCATCACTATATGCTCTAGGGGTTCATTCCAGCATCCCTCCTTATCCTTCATATATGATGCATGATTCAACCATTCATTTTTCATTCATTGGTCCTCAGTAGGGTCCCCTAAATGACTCCTTTCCATTCCTAATATCGAGTTCTTTTTTTTATCTGGTATAATTAAATTTTCTCTTTTTCTTTAATTTAGTAATCTTACCCGACACTTAGGAATGAAATGAGATTTCATACTTTCTTGAAGATTAAGATACTTTGGTGCTACAACATCCACAATTCATCTCGGATCCAAGTCTCTCACACTTTCATAGTTTAATCATTTCAGGACCCTTACCGATACCATTTTCCATATCTTTTATTCATAATTTTTCTCATCTAGTTATCTATGCATCACACAACATCCATCAGCGTAATATGTTTATGAAATATTCCACTTAATCAACACATTTATAATCATATCATATCAATAACTATTTAGTAGTATCACATCATCCAAGACAACACATATTCCTAATGCTTACCCATGTAACGTGTACAAGCAACATACTCATGAGAAACTTTACTTAAACATTCATCAGCATATCACATCAATAATTATATAGTAATAACATGACATATACAACAACGTGTGCCTCAAATTTTACTATTTTTAGGTGTGATGTGAATGGTATATTTATCGGTATTAAATTTGATATGCTAGCCTTTACGTCGGGTTATCACTAGGCATTTCAAGTTATACATCAGTTCAGGTTGCTTTTTGAGATATTTGGGTTCTCTTAAACCATTTATGTTCCTATTAATTTAATTGGGTAGGATTGATTTATTTCATAATTTAATTTCCTAATGTCCAAATATGAATCCTTAGGTCATCTGCAAGTGAACTCATGGTTTATTTTATTTCACCAATCTAGTTGGGCTTTATTTGTTGAATAACTTATTTTCTTGGTCACTAAACGGGTCACTAATCCTGTAGGTTCTCGTAGCGCTTTAGCGATGTTTTTCTTCAACTTAAGATTACCAAATTTTGTAACTTTTACTTCATTATTCTTAACTACATTAACTAAATTATTCCCTTAACTGCATTCTTTTGATTAACTAAATTTATTTCCTTTATGAGTGTCCATTAGCTGTTTAGAAATCTAGGTACTACCTTGATCTTAATATCACAAACTAAGTCTATTGTTACTTAGTTACTAAAAATACTATTTAATTAATAGGTCTAGTTTCTTTTCACTATAAGTCTAAGATTTAGTCCTAAACCCTTTCTTATTAATTGGTATTTCATGATAAAACTCCTTTTAATGGTTGTCAAATTTTCCAACTACTAACTTCATTTTCTTTTGTTAAGATTCTCATATTTACAATAATTTAAATTATAAGAGGAGATTAATTTAGACGAGACGTCTTGTTGATCTTCTCAATTTTTCTAATATCTTTTATTTATGATATTTAGTATAAAAGGGTTTAATTTGGATAAGACGTCCTGTTAATCTCTTCGTTTAGTTTTAATCCACTTCATGTCATCTCATATTGCTTTATCCCATCTAATTCCATTCAATCTAATTCTATTCAACTTTATTTTTGTCTTAATTTCTAAATCGTTATTATGACTTAAGGTTAATTTGAATGGGACGTCCTGTTAATCCTTATTGTCACTGTTTGGTCTTTACCGTTACTGTTTAATCTTCTACTATCATTATCTCTTCTTTTAGTATCATTTTTTAGTCTTCTATTGTTATTGTTTGGTTTTTCACTATTACTGTTTAGTTTCTACTGTCACTATTTAGTCCCTTACTGTCACTGTTTGGTATTTTACTGTAACCATTTAATTAAGTTTTTAATTTAAGATTAATTTGGACGAGACGTCCTATTGATCTTATTTCCAAAATTTCTTTGTCTGTGTTGTTGGTTTCTTTTTTTTTGAGAAGTTAAACTAATTTTTAGGCTATTTAACATGTGCGTAATCAATTTCGAGCAATGTTCGTATGTTGTTGAACCCTAGGATAGGCGACTTTATTTTATTTGTTCTGTGTTTGTTCTTTGTGAAGGATTGGGTAAGGTAAAGGTATTGGATGCCCCTTTCACACACCACACTCACGATTTACACACACTTTTGAGTGAGGCCCTATACCTGGGTCCAAGTGAAGCTTAAGATTAGGGGAGGTTGGTAGAGGTGTCATTTGGGATGTACGTCTTGTTTGGCTATTGTGAGAACCTCAGCTAGAGTTTGACTTATTTATGGTGTCCCACACCTAGTAGACTTCCTACTGTTGTGGTCAACATCATGAGTAGGGTCTTGGCTCTAGTGACCTTTAGACAATAGTGCAAGCCACCTATTGCGAGGTATCACTGTTAGATAAACCCTAGAACCGATAGGAGGCCTTCAGAAAAAACCCATTTTAGGCCACAAGGGGCAGACTTTTCCTCTACCTTTCCTCATTCTCACTTTACCTTTTAATCCAGATTAGTGGACCACTTGCCCATTTAGCGGATTACTTTTTTCAAAAAAATTCTTCTACTTTTAAACCGGTGATCCTTTAAATGGGCAAGCAGTCCTCTCTTTTTGTACGCTTTTACTTAAGTTTTTTTGGGGTCCTAAGTTACGGACTTTCTGAGTCGTCAAAAAATCAATTAAAAATTCAAATGTCAAAAATAATAAAAATCAAAATCAAAAGTTTGACGATGATCAGAAGGGCTGTAACCCACGTGACTCTCGATTTGTCACGAGTTTTGTCAATTGTTACTCCCCCAAGTATAAAAATGTTTTTAAGTGAGTTACTAAGAAAGTAACGATTTACAAGGCACATCATTTCTCGGTGACTGATTTTCTTTTTTCCTCTATTCTCGCAGGAAGCTATTCAAAGCTTGGCGAATACCTTTGAGTAAGATATGGAAATTAACATGGGATCAAATTTATAGGATGAGGGCCATGGTTGCCTGAGCTAGGAATGGATAATTTCTTTTCCTCTGTTATAATCAACGCCTATGACAGTAATGTATCTTTTTTTGGAGTTCGGAATAAAGGATTCTTTTGTCTCCACAACTATCCAATGTTAATTTCCATTGATTGCTTTACCTAGTACTTTTGAACGCAACGTTCTGAGGAACGGTCAAAAGATACTCGCCAAGTTCCGCAATCGCTTCACACGCAATTCTATTTTAGTGCATTTACAATTCTATTTTATTTTATTTTGCTTTTCTTTCTGACACGTTTTGTTTTAACAAAAGACATCACGGGTAGGCATCCTTACCAGACTCGACTCCAAAAGAGACTCATGGCCGAGGTAGAGGTCGTGGATGAAGACTTCAGAACTGAGTTTGATCAGCTGAAAGAGCGGGTAGTAGAGTTAACCAAGCTTTTGGAGAGGAGACATGCAGAAGGGGGCTCCTCTGCAGGTGTTGAGGATGCCCAACAATAGCCTATCACCCCGCCACATCCCCCCAGTTTTGACCCGGCGAGGACCCAACTCCCTAATCCAACGACACCTCCTCTCACTATTAATATTGGAAGACCTAACCCTGCTATTGAGTCCCAGACACCTTATGGCCAGTCCTATGCATAGCAACATACATTTGTCGGACCTGACGATAACCCGGTACCTTTTCCATGCTATGGCCTTCCACCGGGATACTATCCCCCACTCGCTAACCAACAAGACACCCATGACCAGCAAGCGGCAAATCCTCACGCTTTATACCCCACCCAGCCAAGTATGCCACCACTCCATGACCCGCAAACCTATCAAGCCCAAAACGCACAAGCTCAGATGGCCCAGCTGACTTACAATGCACAAGCTCAGGCCGCACAAGCTCAGATGGCCCAGCTGACTTACAATGCACAGGCTCAAGCTGCACAAGCCTAGATGGCCCAACCGACTTACACTGCACAAGCTATGACTTAACCCTGGGGTCCCTCGCTAAATGCCAGCCTGATGAACCAGCCTCACACATTAGCTCCTTTCAACCAGCCCCACCGCTATCCGTATAGGTACACAAACCCCTATGCGGCCAATCCCCAAGACACGACCCACATGATAAACCCGGCCGACAGTCCTAGCACGGTCGCTGCTCCCCAAAAGGGAAAGATAGAAATCTTGGAGGAACGTTTGAGAATTATGGAAGGCGCTGAAGGTTTTGGAGTGATGGATGCCTCTGAGATATGTTTGGTCCCTAACGTCGTTCTCCCGCCCAAATTCAAAATGCCAGACTTTGACAAGTATCGGGGAATGACTTGTCCGAGGAACTATCTCACGATGTACTATCGGAAGATGGTGTCTTATTCTTCCAACGACCAGTTGTTGATCCATTGTTTCCAAGATAATCTGGCCGAGGCCGCCCTCACGTGGTACGCTCACCTTGAGCGGACCCGTATCCGTTGCTGGAAGGACTTGGCGGACGCCTTCATGAGGCAATACAAATATAATCTGGACATAGCGCCGATAGAGTTCAGTTACAGAATATGGTGAAGAGGGACAGTGAGACGTTTAAGGAGTACGCCCAACGCTGGCGAGAGATAGCTGCATAAGTGGACCCCCCACTATCGGAAAAAGAGATAGTCGCAATGTTTATCGACACGCTGCCGTCACCCTTCTACGGCAAGATGATTGGCAGTGTTTTATATAACTTCTCCGACATTGTGACTATCGGGGAGAGGGTAGAGAGCAGGATACGAACAAGAAAGATCACCCGGGACCTATCTGGGGCAAGTGCGGCAAAAAGACCAGAACTAGGCGATGGTAGGAGAAGAGATGGAGAAGCTAATTCCATCTCTTATAATCAAAGGAGGGCCCAGTCAAGACCATTAACTCCTACCACTTTCCAAGCCCCCAATCCTTATGCACCATACCCATATGTGGCCGCTGCCACTCATAACCCGACATCTTATACTCCCCACTTCCGTCCATCCATTGTGAGAGCACCAATGCCACAACCAACGCCGAACCATCCTCCACAATAGTGGGGCCAGCCTTCCACCTCTAACCGAAACCAGAACCTAAGGAGGACAAGGGGTATGTAAGAGATATCGCTGCCATTAAAGGTGTCCCCCGTGATGATGTAGACTTTGTGATTCCCTGCTAGCTAAGCGAAGAACTTCATGACTGGGAAACTGTCGAACTCCCTATGACTTTAAATAGTTAATGACCTTTTAACCTCATTGCTATGCCTAAGGCTTTGGGATGTTCATGTAATAAGGGAAAAAAACGTGTTTTTATCATTTCAAGTTTCCATCAATGAATTCGTGTCGAACTTCAAAATATCTTTTCTTGCTTTCCTTATCTTTGCTTTGAATCCTTTTCCCTTTGTTTATTTGTTTCCTTTTTGTTTGCCATCATATACTGAATAAATACAGATCCAAAAATGATCCTTCTGAGAACAGTGGGATCGCGGTCCCATTTCACGACTTCGACCACCCGGTTGATTATGCCAACAGAGAGGGTAAGTAAGCCTGTGAGCCACCGCCCGAGTTAACAAGGTTGTTATGGCAAGGCGCTGAATAAATTCAACCCTATCAGTTGTTAATACCCTGGAGAACACTGGGGCAAGTTATCGAAGGGCGGTGGTAGCCTTGATGACATTAATGAAATGGATGTTTATGTGGATGACAACACTACCAGGTCCCGAAATGAACAGGGGCACATCTATTGATCAACATGGATGGGGATGCCTTACCAATGCCTATAAAAACAAACGCAGTCAAGAGATACTTTGCCAAAAAAAAAAAGAAAAATAGAACAAAAAGAAAAAATGAAAAAACAAAAGAATCAAGGTTGGCGCCCCATGCACATATCAATTGAGGCAAACTGATGCCCTCATATTCTCATATCGGGGCACGTTCAGATCATCGAACAGGCTGACACCTTTCTACATAGGGGCACAGATGTCATCAAGTCAAGAACACGACAAAAGCAATGTTTCATCTTTTTTGCCATAAACACCTCAACCTTAAGGGGGTACAACCACTTCTCGCGCCAATGTGACCAAGGAGATGGTCTACCATGCTGAGTGATGGATAATAATACCATTAGCATTATAGTTCTTCGCCACATTAGCTTAGGGAGAACAAAGCGGCTAGACCATAATGAAGGTACCAAAGGGGTCATTCGAATGTCAAAAAAAGGAGAGAAAGAAAACAAAAAAGGAAAGAGAAACCAAAAGAAAAGAAAAAGTCAAAAGAGAAAAGAATAATAAAAAATCAAAACAAAAGCTAGAAAGAAGACTCAGAATGGTCCCCTCTCATTGGTACATGGCGTTGGAGCAAAGTTTCCTAGTGACATCTGTTCCCCCTAAAGGGCGAAACTAAATCAAGAGAGGCTAAACAGACCCAGTTTCAATGAGATCAGCTTAAACCTTTTGATTGTGAAGGACACATCCTTGATTACAAAAAATGTAATAAAGAAAGAAAGACTCGCTAGGCTGAAAACCTGAAAGGGCAGCCTAGACAAAAGTATGAGCAACCCGGTGAGTTGAAAACCTGAAAAGGTGGCTCAGGCAAAAATTAGGGTCAAAATTCTAATAATACGACTAAAACCTCCTACATAAGAAGTATAAGTCCAAGCTGGGGACGTGGATCATGGTTGAACTACCTTCTCAGAGACGGAGTCGAAGGGTGAACCTGAAGTCATGACATGGGATTGAGATGTGCACTGTCCTCAAGGACTCACTGGAGGATCTGAGAACCTTCCCTATTCTTGACCTTTTCTATTTGACCCTGTTTGTTTTAATTACCTTCCTTGCTTTTCTATTTGACCCTGTTTGTTTTAATTACTTTCCTTGCTTTCCTCTCTATGTGCTTGTTTGATATACATGAATAAAATTTCACCCTTTTTCGACGCGTGTCTACATTGTGAGTTTCATTGATATGATAAAACATGTTTTTCCTAATAAATAAATTAAGAAAGTGATAAACATTTAAAGTCGTGAGGGACAAGATGCTCTTATCACTCGGCCTCACCTCAATCATTATGAAGATTGGCCCAGGCACGCACTCTGAAGCTAAGGCTACCCCGTTCATTCTATTTCGTCCATGAGTTGTCTCAAGGGTCGTGGTTTCAAGGGGATCTACCTGAATTGTAATTTGCTTTGTACAACTTACTCTCTTCTATAGGTTTTATAGCATACAGTCATCTTAAGTTTTCGTTTCTTAGTTGCCAAAGCTGGCGCCATTTAATTATTTTATCGCCAAGGTTGGCCCCTTTTAAGCTTTGTTTCTCGATCACCATAGTTGGTACCTTTCTAAAGCTGGCTTCTTTTAAGTTTCTGCTTTCTCAGTTGCCAAAGCTGGCACATTTCAAGTTTTTTGTCTTTATCATCTCTGTTTCTTCATCGCCAAAGCTGGCACCTTTTCAAGTTTTTATTTCTTAATTACCGAAGTTGGCACCTTTTAATTGTCTTTAAGTTGGCTCCTTTTAAGCTTTTTGTATTCCCTCAGTTGCCAAAGTGGCATATTTTAATTGTCTTTATCACCAAGGTTGGCCCAAGTTTACATTTTTGTTCCTCAATTGACCCCATCGCCAAAGTTGGCTCCTTTCAAGATTCTGTTTCTTAATTGCCAAAGCCGGAACCCCTTTAAAATCCTTGTGTTTGTTGCCGAAGCTGGCACCTTTCAAGTTTTTGTTTCTTAATTGCCGAAGCTGGCACCTTGTAATTATCTTTGCAGCCAACGTTGGCTCTTTTTAAGTCTTTGTTTCTTGATTACAGAAGTAGGCACCTTTTACCTGCCTTTATCACCAAAGTTGGCTCCTCTTAAGTTTTATTTCTCAATTGCCAAAGCTGGCACCCTTTAATTGTTTTATCACCAAAGTTGGCTCCTTTTAAGAATTGTATTTTCTTAATCATCAAAGCTAGCACCTTTTAAGTTTTTGTCTCTTGATCGCCGAAGTTGGCCTCCTTTAAATTTCTTCTTTTATAGCTAAAGTTGGCATCTTTTAAATTTTCTGTCTCTTAATTTCCAAAATTGGCACCCTAAGTCATTTCATCGCCAAAGCTGGCCTCTTTTAATTTTTTATTTCTTAATCGCCAAAGTTGGCACCTTTCAAGTTTCTTTTTTGCCAAGGCTGGCACATCTTTAAGTTTTCTCCTTGTCGAGGTTGGCACCTCTTCAAGCTTTTATCGCCAAGAATTGGCATTTTTATGTTTTCTTATCGCCAAAGTTGGCTCCATATAAGTTTTCTTTGTAGCCAGGATTGGCATCTCTTTAAACTTTTATCCCTAAAGTTGACACTTTTAAATTTCTCTATTGCCAAAACAGGCACCGTTTAAGCTTTCTCGTTGCCAAAGTAGGCACCTATTTAAGTTTTTATCATACCTTTTAAGCTTTCTCATTGCCAAAGTTGGCACCTCTGTAAGTTTTCATCGCACCTTTTAAGCTTTCTCATTGCCAAAGTTGGCACCTCTTTAAGTTTTCATTGCACTTTTTAAGCTTTCTCATTGCCAAAGTTGGCGCCTCTTCAAGTTTTAAGCTTTCTCCTTGCCAAAATTGGTATCTCTTTAAGTTCTTAAGCTTTATCATTGCCAGAGTTGGCACCTCGCTAAGTTTTCAAGTTTCTCTATTGCCAAAGTCGACACCTCTTTAAGTTTTTAAGTTTATCATTGCCAAAGTTGGCATCTCTTTAAGTTTCAAGCTTTATCATTTCCAAAGTTGGCACCTTGTTAAGTTTTCAAGTTTCTTTATTGCTGAAGTTGGAACCTCTTTAATTTTTAAGTTTATCATTGCCAAAGTTGGCATCTCATTAAGTTTTAAGCTTTATCGTTGCCAAGGTCAGCCTTTCTTTAAGTTTTAAGTTTCATCATTGTCGAAGTTAGCACATCCTTAAGTTTTCTCATTTGTCAAGATCGGCACCTCTTCGAGCTTTTATCACCAAGGATTGGTACTTTTAAACTTTTCACCTATTTATCTTCTTGTTGTCAAAATCAATGCTTTTTAAGTTTTCTTCTTACCAAGGTTCACACCTTTCAAACCTTTGTTGTCAAAGCTGACACCTTTCAATTTCATTAAAGTTTAGTTTCCTTTTAAAGAGTCAACACTAGTTTAGTCTCTTCATCGCCAGAGCTAGCATCCGCTCTTGAGCCTTCTTTATGCAGATTCCAGGGCCTCGCCTGAAAATGGTGTCTACATCTTTACTTCCTTTCCGCTATATGAATGGAGCATTCATATTTTCGCGGAATGAAAGTAAAGAGGGGCAGCTGTGAACACTATTTTTATTTTTTGATTATAATTATTATTATTATTATTTATTTTTAAAATTATCATCATCAGTCACTATTTATTATCATCACTCTAGTTCTATTCTCCCTTAGCCCTCTTTCCTAATAGCAATCAGAAGTGACCTTGGCACATTGACAATGGAGGAGCTTTTAAGAAGGATCTAAAAGGATCTGGTTTGGATTTACAAGAAAAAATGGCAAGATTTGGTTCATAAAAATAGAAATTCCAAATTCAATAAATAAACAGAACATACAATAACAGGGGACCCTCTCTGAGAAACTCATCTCCTCTCCTCTTTCTCTCCCCAACAGAAAATCAACAACCACAACAAATCAATCTTTTTCTTCATCAATTCAAAAGAAAACCAACAAGAACAATCAACCTTCCCTAAAAAAATCCAAA